>BSBM01000174.1:1380000-2642500 GCA_027924585.1 Larix kaempferi | reverse complement strand
AGGATCTTTACTAAGAGAATAACATGTACATCATATCAATCATATCAATCATGTATCAAGCATATCAAGCAATCACATAAGACAATGGACACACAGAGTTTCACTGGGGAAAACCATAAAGGTGAAAAACCCCACAACTTCCTCAAAGATAGAAAGAGCAATGATACAACCAAATACAAGAGATAGTCTTCTACTAGTAGCTACTCCTCCTCCTCAACTAGTCCACCACTTTTCGAGTGATGTAAGAGTGAGTAATGAGATGATCAAATAGAGATCTCCCGATCTCTATTTATACTTGTCTTGTCCTGTCTAATAAACTAAAAGGGCAGACTTTTCTAACTCAGTCTAATAACCCATGGTTACATTAATCCTGTCTGACCCCACACTTGGTGGTCTAATAACCCATCATAGCAAGTTACGACACTTGCAACACTTGTCAATACAAATGACGACACTTCCGTATAGAGGAATAATACCATCTCTATAGGAGTGCAATATACATAGGTGAAATACATTCCAAAGTTACATATACATCAACACTAGGGAAACCACACACATTACATGCATATAATATTTACATTATAATCCAATACATCCTAAGGGTCAAAATAGGGGTATTACAACTCCCTCCCCCTTAGAATAACACCTTGCTCGGTGTTCCAACACTTAGGACACTCTACACATGTCCAAAATTTCAAAAATGTTGCAGTTTTTCCTCTGCATTGCATCCTTTACTTGGAACTTTCAGGATCAATTCCTTTGGCTTCCACACGCTGCTCTAGTTGGATTTGATCTTCTAGCTCTGCAGGTGGGAATTTCTCCACAGCAATCCCTTCCTTTTCCTTGCTTTCCAACTATTATACAAGACTGAAATCCTCACGGCTGCTAGATTTCTTGTTGTTTCTTGTTGGGCAGTTGAGGAGGCAATTATTTCCTCCACGTTTCCAACATTTATGTGCTTTCTTTATTCTTTTTTGCTCAATTTCCTTTGAGTCTTCCCACCTGGTACGTTTCTTAATGGGATTATTGGATGAATGCTTCTTCATCGATCCACTTTCCTTCCCACTGCCGATGTGTTCCAGAATGCTTTCGACTTGTCTTTGCAGACAAACAAAGTCTTGCAAATCCTTGTGGTTCATCTCATTCTGATGCTTCTGTAAATTGAGCATCTCTCAAATATTTTCTTGGGTCTTGGCAATGGTTTGTAGGAGGTTTCCATCCAATTCCAACAGTTCTTGGTTTGTTTCCATGGCTAATGTACATAGCATCCCTCTCTATGCTTTCTAGTACCATTTTTTTTGTAATAACTGCAACCAATTAACTTCAATTTCTCACTTGTGAAATACATCATTTCAATCATGTTATGGCAAGCATAACATAATCATTAAAATCAATCAATTAATTTCCTGATTGACATGAAAATACCATGCTTATCCATGAGGCTTTCACACTTTTCATGCCTTCCCAACATGCACATGAAATCATTCAAGTTCACCTTTTCATAGGAAATTCACTATTTCAACATTCACAATTATTTCAATCAATTAACGCAATTATTTTCAACTATAACAGGCATTCGACACTTCTTTGTTTTCTCATTGCATTAATTAAAAGGGAAATAAGAGAGTAAGATTTTTCCCCTCTTAGTCTTGTCCCAACTCGGAGTCACACCACCACTATGGTTCCATGCTCCTTAGCCTCTTTCACTTCAATGTGAATGCTTGCCTTGCCATTTATTGGATATGACACCTAGTGTCTAAGGTCTGTCCCATGCCTCTCATCTAGGGAACCTCTCCCCCATGATTGCCTACAGAACCTTTGGCTACTAGGACCTAGACAAACCACTAGCACCATTATTTATTACTTCTCATACTGAGCTTTCTAGTACATTCACATGTCCACATGCATCCTTAGGATTCCTTCAAGGGTCCTGCTTCCAACAATACTTACACTCAAACATTGAATCAATTCACATGTTTAGTTTATTTTCACAGGGTTTATCTCTAAACAAGAGTTTAAGATATCATAATCAAATCATATACACATGTATGTTCACATTAAACAAGTAAGAAGATTCAAGATAAACCAGACACTTATCCTTATTGCACCTTTTTTGCTACTCCACAGGTTCTATTTCTGCTTTACAAGCCTTGGATCACCTGTGGGGTGAATGTTTAGCCAGCACCCATGTTTCTCCACAACATCAAGTAGTTAATTCCCAACCAATTCATCGATTGGATTTACCAAGCATTTATTTCCTTGTTTTCCCTCTCCATTGCCAAGCCAACACATCATCCTGGGTTATCATCAATGGAAGGAAATTGTACCAAGACCATTTATAGGTCAAGGCTCTACTACGGAGCCATAGGCATATAACATCCTTTCATACACACAACAATCCTTCATACAGACAACAACCCTTCATCAATACCTCCACAACATCCAAGTAACCAATGCCAAACCAGTACACCAACTGGGCTTATTAGGCATGCAACAACCCTTCACTTTGCTCCTTTAGTGTGCAACAAAAAATTGCATCTGTTCAAGCTGAAAACACAAAATGGATAAGCAAGCTCATCAATATTGCTCCTCTAAAACTGTAAACATGTTTCATAAAATTCACTATCAAATATTGAAATGTCAGGAATGCGTCCATTCCCTTAGGGTGTAGTCAATATTGAAAACCTTAACACAACTCAACATCAGAAAGGTATGCATCCTTTTCCAATGTGAACTATGCGGGCCCTAATCATACTTCAAGCTGTCGGAAATAATATGATTAAAAATAACACTTTCTCTGCATATTAACTCTAGTAACTAGCCATGTATATATGTCAGCTAGGGTTACAGAACACTTATCCACTTTGCATATGCATCTTTTCTTTATTGGAGAGGAATGGGGATCCCTTTTTCGAGTCAACAGTCCCTCGGTTTTCCATCCCAACCTCTTTCACGCTCCATATACCACATATGCCATACTAGAATAATATTTACCATCTCACTCATATTGTTGTTATGGAGAAAACTTCCTATGGCTTGGGGAAGACCACAACAGACAGTTGACTACCAGAAAATAACTAAATTCCCAATGCAATGCTGTGTAAATGACAATGCTAAGATAATGGAGAAAAGACCAACCTTCAACCGGATGTTCGAAGTAGATCCCCATTGAGATTTCAACCTCTACACTTGAACCTATAGATTAGTCTCAACAACAAGTACAAGCAAGTGCATATAACATGTGAAAGACATTACCATAATCAATAGCATGATCCATGATATCATAAGCAAATATAACCCAATGTAATTTAACAATATTCACAACATCAATTGGCGGAGAAAATGAGGATTTCCATTAATGAATAACAAGAAGTACAATATACAACCTCTTGCCGGCAACCAATCTAAAGAAAGAACTAGGTCTCTCCACTTGTGCTTCCACCACTTCAATCGCCCATGCAATGGAAAAATCAAACTATGAAAGGATTTTGGTAGGTAAACATAAGAACTTCACAACAACAAGGATCAATGAGTCTAGACTCAAGTCACAACAAAAATCCACTAGAGTTATCTTGCTCTCTCTTTCTCCTCCCTTCCATACACCATAAGAGCTCAATATTTAGCCTTCCAAAGGTAAGTGAAAGGTCGAATCGAGTCATTTCGGGGAATATGGAGGGCCAAAGGTCATCGTAAGACCACCTTTTGGGAGTAAAAAGTAATTATCTATTGGTTTTTACCATTTAACTTGGTGTCTGCAGGTTATAGTGGAACAACCTGTGTGTACACTGGCTATAGTCGAACAACTAGCGTACAATAACAAAAATAGGGAATTGTGTGTTCCTGGAGGATAAAATGATGGATCTGAGTCAATAAAATGGATCCTGAAGGCCAATCAATGCTGATGCTCACAAGGTGGAAAATTACGCTGTAACAGATGCCCCCAAATGTGTGAGTTCAGAGGAGATGATATGATGCCTGAAATGCATTATAAATCTCAGAAGTGGAGTGATGGAGACACAAATGGAGAGAGTAGTTCACTCGTCATAATACACTAATATCTCTGAATACATGTCGGTATAATACAACAATCTGATACAATGGCCATGATAGGCAGTACATAGTGAATACATGTCATAGGTGATCATAGCCATGATCCATATAGTAAGATATGGTCTCCTATTGAAAAGGAAACAACTGGTGCAATACTGGAGGTACAAACTGCTGATGAATGAGAGATGAGATCTCATAAGTACAGTGACGATCAAGAGCAGCATACTGAATGCTATTAACGTCTGGGGTCTTCTACACAAATCGTCTGCGGTGCAAGTCCCATCAAGTGAAAAAAGGTGTTGAGGTCGAACCTGATGTGACATCTTCTGATTACCGATCAATGATGTATACTGTTAATAGACACGAGATAACCCACCAATAATGAAAATGGGAATCAAGGCACGGAGTACAATCATCAGAGTGTGAATAGATGTGTTTATTTTGAACACTAAAATGAATCCATCAATCAGGGGACATTGATGTATTCCCAAAACTGTCGATTGCGAGAGAACCTACCACTAATGACTACAAGCCTCAAGGTACTTAACCGACTCTAAGTCTCAATTCAAGAATAAATGAGTTGAAGTCGATGGAACGAAACTTGCTGGAAGGAAGGCATTAAGGCATCCCCCATCAACTAGCACAAGGTAATAGCTACGTTGAAAGATTTGGAAGAACTCGAACAAACAGACTGACTCAATAAGGATGGCCGACATGCAATCGTCAAGAGATCTAAGGAGTGGCCGACTCTGGTTTTAGGACTTCCTTTGAACAAGAGCATGAGCAGATGGATAGACTCAGGCAACATGGAATCAACATAACAACAACACTTTGCGATACTGGAGGAATCGACAAAGGGGGCTCCATAATGACTAGAAGCTTAACTAGTCGATGGAGTGAAACTGAGAAACGAGTACAACTCCTAAGGTCCAACTATTGTCCTGACTCATAATGGATGGAGTGGAATGAGTGATCTGTTCGTGTAAAATTAGTCACAGTAGATCTATTGAACAAGAATATCAATTACAAAGATGTAAAACAATTTGGAGTAAAAAACTGTGCAAGACAGATGCATCAGTGCTCTATAATCCAAAATGGTAGAATTACAATACAATACTTTCATAATGAATGAGCAATTCGAATTAACTAAGGAGGTCATTCGAATATCTGCATGGTGTAGCTTGGTTCCAACTAGGAGTCCTCATCATCAATCAGTGGTGGTCATCAATGCACAAGTAACTGTAAGACAAGTGTCAAACTGAGTCTAATGAAGTCTAACTGAGTGTAATAAGTGTAACTGATGGTAAGTTGCACTAATGTAGGGATGGAGGCTCAATGGAGGGTGCATGAGAAGTTAACTACACTCATAATAGGTATTCAAGTCTCATCGGAGGTCAATCGAAGTGGTAACAA
The DNA here is from genome assembly GCA_027924585.1 of Larix kaempferi. Classification (NCBI taxonomy): domain Eukaryota; kingdom Viridiplantae; phylum Streptophyta; class Pinopsida; order Pinales; family Pinaceae; genus Larix; species Larix kaempferi. The sequence goes on along the minus strand of BSBM01000174.1, from coordinate 2,637,037 downwards.
TAGTTAGGAGTAAGTCTAGCCTCAAATCAAGGAAAGACGACTAATTAATTGAAGTGAAACTAACTGGTAGGTGAGAAAAGGTGCCCTTCTACAATGGAAGGTGAGAAGTGGGTACCTCCCTATCTAGGAGGGCTAAATCTGAGTGGAAAGTGGATCCCGAGTGCTGGAAGACTAGGGACTCGGTGCTGGAGGCATCAAACTAGTGAATGGGAAGCATGCAGGTGCATGCAAAATGCATGCAAAGTACATAACTGAATGATGAGATATCCTAACACCCCCCCTCAAGCTATACTATGGTGTAAAAAATTAAATGTAGGGCCCTGGTTACTAAGACCAAAGGTCACCCCAATACAATAATCCAAAAAATGCTGAAAATAAGCTAAGTGAGGAAAGAGGGAAAACCCAGTGGGAAGAAAGCCCCCCCTCAAAGCTAAACATAAAATGGATATAATATGTCTCCACCATGATGGAAATCACCCCCAATAGTGAACTAAGGTAAGAGAACTTCTTCTCAGTGAAGCTCTTGGTGAAGATGTCTGCAATTTGCTCATCAGTAGGGCAATATTACAAAATGATGGTACGATCATGCACCAACTCTTGGATGTAGTGCATATGAATCTCAATGTGCTTGGTCCTCTTCCGATGAACTGGATCGGTGGAGATATTAATAGCACTTTGATTGTCACAAAATAGGATAGTCGAAGTAGTGGTACCAAAATCAAACTCGGAAAGAATACCTTGCAACCAAACTGCATGAATGCAAGCATTAACTGCCCCTCGATACTCTGCCTCTGCTAAAGAAAGTGCAATGGCTTCCTGCTTTTTGCTTGAACAGAAAATAGGTCCATGGCCAATCATGAAAACATATCTGGAAGTGGACTTTCGATCTATGCTATCACCCGCCCAATCTGAATCAGTAAAACCAATGAAATCTAGCTCAGAATCTACAGCATAATGTATGCCAAAATGTCTCGTACCTTGCACATAATGAAAGATCTGCTTGGTTTCCCACCAATGAATCTCATGGGGCTGCTGCCTATACCTTGATCCAGAACTCATGGCATATGAAATATCAGGCCTTGAGTGTGTCAAGTAAAGTAGTGAACCAGTCAATTGTAGATACATAGTGCAATCTCCAAGCGGTGTGGAATTTCCTTCCTCAAGACTGATTCCTGAGAGGAATGGAAATGGAGCAGCCTTACATTCTTCCATATTAAACTTTAATAGTAGGTCTTTAGCATACTTTTTCTGAGATAATGTGATCCCATCAAAATTTTGAGCTATCTCCAAGCCCAAAAATTGCTTAAGCAAGCCCAAATCGCTCATATCAAAAGCTAGATTTCAAGTGGTTTTTAGCTTGTTAATTGTAAGGAGAGTGTTACCAATAATGAGACTATCATCAACATATAAAACAACAATCAGAAAATTACCTTTAACTTGCTTTAGGTACACATTCGGATCAGATTTGCATCTTTTGAAATTCTGAGAAAGAAGGAAGGAGTCCATCTTTGCGTACCAAGCTCTTGGGGCATGTTTCAATCCATACAAAGATTTCTTCAACTTGCAAACTATTGATGCATCTTATATGTATCCTTATATTTTCTTCATATATGCTTATTCATCAAGGTCTCCATGTAAAAAAACACTCTTCACATCCATATGGTGCACTTCCCAGTGCTTGGATGCGGAAATGGCCAAAACTAGGCGGACGGAATCCATCTTTGCAACTGGTGCAAAAGTCTCAGTGTAGTCCACTCCTTGGACTTGGGAGAAACCTTTTGCCACCAAAATAGCTTTGTATTTTCTGATAGAGCCATCAACAACAATCTTTTTGTGGTAGATCCACTTGCATTGGACCAATTTTCTTCCAGGTGGAAGAGAAACTAACTCCCATGTATTGTTCTTTTGAAGAGAACTGTACTCTTCATCCATGGCGGTTTGCCATCGTGGATCTAGGTGGGCATGATTGTATGATTTGGTAGCTGAACCAATCATAAAATAACATTTCTCAGATATTAATATATCAGAAAAAGAAATAGCCATATCTTCTCTTTGAAAGTCTGCTCTTGTTCTCCTTGGATCAGCAGGATTTCCAATGTTTGGAGCAGCAAATTGTAGAGTGTTTTGAGCCCACTTTGGTAACTGAGGAGGATCATTGTGGTCTAATTCCAAACCTGATATTTCATGGCCATCAAAGTCTGATAAAATATTAGAGATATTTCATGGCCATCAAAGTCTGATAAAATATCATAGATATTCGAATCTTCTTCTTGTGGAGGCTGCGGATCAGTAGTGTTTTCCTCAACTAGTTTTAGATTTGGCAGCGGTTCTTCAAACTTCACACTTCGCTCTATGAATATATTTTTGGATCTGATATTCATGAGTTTATATGCTTTTTATTCTTCCCCATATCCTACTAGGATACATTCAATACTTTGTGGATCCAAGGCCTTTCTCTTATCAGAAGGAATTCTAGCCCATGCAGTGGAGCCAAAAACCCTCAAATTGGACACATCCGGTTTGTGACCAGTGAATGCTTCGAAAGGAGTTTTACCTTTCACAGATGAATGTGGAACTCAGTTCTAAATATATGTAGCAACATTAATGGCTTCATACCAAATATTTGCAGCCAAAACTTTTGACTCAAGCATGCAGGTAGCCATCTCTTTCAGTGACCGATTCTTCCTTTCCGCTACACCGTTCTGCTAGGGTGTGTAGGGAACTGTATGTTGGATCTGAATTCTGCTTCTGGCACAAAGTTGTAGCAACTCAGTCTTGATAGATTCTCCACAATTATTAGATCTAATATATTTGATCTTTCTCTCAGTAGTGGTCTCAACAGAAGCCTTAAAATCCTTGAATTTTCCAAGCACTTCTGACTTGTTTTTGAGAAAAAATACCCAAGTGAAGCTGGAGAAGTCATCGATGAATGTCAAAACATACCTTGAACCATTCATGGACATATTTGGTAGTGGACCACTGATATAAGAATGTATGAGGCCCAAAATAGTAGAATCTATGCTAGCTTTGTTGTGGTCGAACTTGTGCTCAGGGTGCTTCCTCAACAATGCAACCGGGGAAAATTCCCTTCGAGGAATGGAGTTGCGGAAGACCATCACCATGGATTTCTATTGTAACAGCAGGAAATAATTGTAATTAAGGCGTCCAAACATTTCATTCCAAATCCTACTAACCTCCTTTCCATGAGTGAGGAGAGCAGTGGGCTTTTCAAGCGGCACAAAGTGTGAAAACTCATAGTATTTTGCAGTGTGGTTTGCCTTTCTGACTGTAATAAGTCTTCTACTTTTGATATCAGAAATTTCAACTTTTTTAGGGATGAATGTAACTTGCTTCGTTTCACTAGTGTGTGTCATTTGATACACAGAAAGTAGATTTGAATCCAAGGAAGGCACATAGAGAACATTCTAAAATCTTCCATGCTCTACATGGATGGTACCTTTACCCTTTGATGAAATTTTTGAGTCATCTCCCAAATGGATGGGGATGGATCTGTTTGGATCGAATGAAGAGAAGGAGTCAATATTTTCATCCATATGATTCGAGGCACTGGAATCTATCAGCAGAGTGGTGGGTTTCGAAACAGTTTCCATGAGTGCTTGACCTCTTTCATGATCATCATTTCTATCCTTCTTCCATGCACCGTCAGGAAGACATATGTTGTTCTTTTCCAAAAGGAAAGCCATTTGATTTATTGTTTTCTTCATCCATGAACTTTCAGGATGAAATCCACAGTTGCAATATGAACATTTATATTTCTCCTTACCCTCTTTACCCTTTTGCTTGTTCCTTGAACCATATGGTGCATCCAATTGCTTGTTTTTCTCTCTTTGCTTGTTAGGTTCGAATTTGGGCTTCTCTTTATTTTTCTTTCCTTTTCCATTCGAATTCTTGGATCCTTGAACAAATAGTGTTGAATATTTGGAGCTTATGGACCCGATTTGAATCAACTTGTCATGCTCTTTGGTTACGGATTCAATGAAGGAATTCAAGGTAGTCATCTTCCAATTCGGGGTAGTTAGCCAACTGGAATTGAAAGTAGAGACAAATACGGAGAAATATTTACCAAGATTTGAAAGAATGGAGAGGATCAATTGCTTATCCTCTTTAACAACAACACTATTCTTCAACTGCAATGCCAAGTGCTTGAATTTTGTGAAAACTCATTGATGGTCTCGAAATTCTTAGGACTAAGAGCAATCAATTCAATCTCCAATTGAAAGGCTCTAAGCTTATCTTGCTTGCCAAAACGTTTTCCAAGTTGCTCCCAAAATTCTTTTGGAGTCTTCAATCCGCTGAGATGGAAGTGAAGATCCTTGGAGATGGAGAGGCAAAGAATACCATAAGCTTCATCAAGCTTATTGAAGTGTTTTGTTTTCTCAAGCAATGTGTTTGGATCCAATTCTAGTACCCTCTTGAGCGCAATATAATCTCCATGTCATCTTTCTAATCAAAATAATTGAAAGGAGTTAGCATAGGATTTGAATAAGAGGAATCCATCACTGATGGCAAGTGCAATAGATGGAGAAGAACCTACAAATCACAAGATAGTGAATGCACTTGATGGAGATGATTAACCTGCAAATCACAAGATAGCGAATGCACTTGATGGAGATGATTAACCTGCAAATCACAATCAAAACAAGAACAGTAAGGTCGAACAATCCACCCTCTTAGAGTTGCATAACACCTGGGATTGGAGATCAAGCAAGTTTGAATGGATCCAATGTATCAAATCTAGGAATTAGGTGGAAAACGCAAGCTTCTAGAGTGGATTGGAGTGTATTTTCTGCTTTGCATGCACATGAGATTTTGCATGGCAAAAATTCAGTAATTTTGAGCAAATTCACTCAATTCTTCATGTAGAACACCTGTAGGAGAGAGATCTTGTCCTTGCAATGGCTCTGATACCATGTAAAATTAGTCATAGCAGATCTATTGAATAAGAATATCAATCACAAAGATGTAAAACAATTTGGAGTAAAAAACTATGCAAGAGAGATGCATCAGTGCTCTATAATCCAGAATGGTAGAATTACAATACAATACTTTCATAATGAGTGAGCAATTCAAATTAACCAAGGAGTTCGTTCGTATATCTTCATGGTGTAGCTTGGCTCCAACTAGGAGTCCTCATCATCAATCAGTGGTGGTCATCAATGCACAAGTAACTGTAAGACAGGTGTCAAACCGAGTCTAACTGAGTGTAATAAGTGTAATTGATGGTAAGTGGCACTAATGTAGGGATGGAGGCTCAGTGGAGGGTGCATGAGAAGTTAAATGCACTCATAATAGGTATTCAAGGCTCATCGGAGGTCAATCGAAGTGGTAACAATAATTAGGAGTCAGTCTAGCCTCAAATCAAGGAAAGACAACTAACTAACTGAAGTGAAACTGACTGGTAGGTGAGAAAAGGCGCCCTTCTGCAGTGGAAGGTGAGAAGTGGGTGCCTCCCTAGCTAGGAAGGCTAAATATGAGTGGAAAGTGGCTCTCGAGGGATGGAAGACTAGGGACTAGGTGCTGGAGGAATAAAATTAGTGACCGGGCAGCATGCGGGTGCATGCAATGCATTCAGAATGCATGCATGCAAAGTACACAACTAAATGATGAGATATCCTAACAGTTCAAAGGCGACACAACAACTGGAAAAAAAGAAGAAGTAAATATTCTCCTATCCGGCTTTTTGGAATATTTGATTTTTTTGGTCTTTTTCATATTTGGAAAGATTGAAAAAGAATAAAATTGCTTATAGTACAACAAGTGAGGGAACGAGTGTCAAATAGCGAGCAGACTAGTCCCATGCAGTGGAACATACCTATGATCAATGTAGGGAACATTGTGCAGGATGTGGACACTAGGGGGGGTGTTCCCTCAGGGTCAACAGGTCATCAAATTGCGAAAGGAAAATGAAATCTATGCAGGGCTCAACAAGGAAAGTGTTCAAGCACCAGGCTAACAATTGAGTAAGCGAGAGCCGACACAAGGCTCAAGCAGCAAGCAGGATGATGCAATGCAATCACAACTTGATATAAAAATGAGGGATTCCTTATGGGAGATGGCCAACATAAGACAAAGTAGAGTATGAGTCTTTATCCCAACATCATGGCGTAACTACGAAAGACTCCCGATCTTAAGGGGAAACAACGCCATGGGTGCCAAAAGGCATAAAAGGGTTTAAAAGGGTTCTAACTAGGGAACCCATGTTCAGACAAGCCCTACTGCTAAATAACAACACTTCTATAACAATGTGAAGGTTCTGTGTCGGTTGCAAAGTGGGATCGCACCTAGGGTTAATGACAAATGGTCAAAGTTCAAATTCAAAATGTAGGTGAAAATGTCATCTAACCTATATGACGGGTGTGAAATATACGTACTGTAGGTGAAAAACGTTAAAAAAATCAACTCCCATCGAAAAAACTGTTCAAAATGGTACTCCAAGACATTAAATTAGTTCGAAACAACCTAAAACAGTGAAAACTATAGAAAAGTGGGTTTGCAAAACTATAAATAGTAAAAATAAATTACTATTTACCAATTAATTTTCATTTTTCATCCAAACAGTGAATTTGGTTAGTTTTCACCTCTAAAGTTCACTTGTTGATTCCAGAAGCTGTGGGCGTCCATTTCACGAACCATCTGGAGCAGGTCAGTCATCTCATCCCCCTCTTTCATTTGGTAGCTTTTATTTCAATTTTTAGTGGTCCATTGTTTTTATTAGGCAAGCCCTAATTCTCCATGGTGTTGTACGCGGGCTACAGCTCTGCGAGTTGCGGGTAGGGCCTGCTAGATACGATCAACACATGCGTTGACCATGGGTAAATGCCCTTGTCTACTCAATACCTCACGGGTATGGCCGTGAAGAATGTTTTTTAAATGCTAAAAGCTAAAAGAGCTTTTGTTTTTCCTCCAGGATGGTTCTACAGTGGAGGGAAAGAGAACATGATGTTGTGGATGAGATGGTTCACCAAGATTTCCCGCACAACAAGCATTACAAGCGTGTGGGATTTACAAATTCTGGAGCATTGGGGGCTTAAGAGACCAAAACCAATTGCTCCATCGGTTGATAGACTAATGGGATGTAGACGCATAGAACTTAAACATGGATGGTCAAACACTCTCCTTAGAGGTGGATGACATATATTTCATTACAGGGTTGTCCCGCTGAGGGGAGGTGGGTAGTCTTTGATTTCACACTGTAGGTGGTGGGATCACCATTCCCGGCTATATAGAGGAGTACTGTCTTCCCGGTACCCAAAAGGTGGGGATTCAGGTACCCATTGGGGCCATAGTCAGTTTGAGCATGAAGATCATATTGTCCACCCTCATCAGGATTACAGGTTCAGCAACTCTACACCAGGCTTCAAGGTCGGTGATGTTCTATGTCGCAGAGCGCATGAGGCCCATAGTATATGATTGGTGCACAACGTTGCTGGTGTCTATGAAGACCCAATTAACGGGGTGCAAGTGTGGGAAGGCAAAGAACTTCAGGTATGGAAGTATACTATGCATCTTTTTTTTCAAGAGAGTTCCAGGGCTCAGTCCAAGGGTTGAAGTCCCTCCTCATAGTCTCCATGACCCAGCCCTGACCCGGTGGGAAAAGGTACTGACGTGACAGGGTGGTGGCCGATAGGAATCACCATATACAGATGAGTTCTTCCACTAGTGAGATCGACAGGTCATAGCCATTGACGACTACCCATATGTAGGGATAGACTTCCGTGGAAATCGCGACGTGCCGCTTCCTCCATGGGCCGCATTCGAAGACATCGGTATGTTACTCTTTTTATGTTTTGTGTATTTAATTTTTTGGGATTTTTTATTATATATGAAAATGAAAAAATATTTTTGGCGTAGTATCACATATTGACATTCCATTGTTTGCTCGCAGATGCTGGTCCGCGAAGACCAGATGGTTTCCCGAGACATCATCAACAAGATAGGGTTGGAGAGGTAGTTGGCGTTGCAGCAGAGCACATGCTTGAGACCATATGGGTCAACATATCCCATATGACCTCGAGAGTACCCATGATCGAGGTAGAGCATCTACCATAGGAGATGCAACGACATGTTGTGGGAGTACGAGGCACCTGGGTGTGGTTACTATGGCACATAGCCAATGCAGTCCACTATTATATTCAGACATATCTTGCCAAGGCAGCTAGGCCTCCTCCTAGGGATTATATATCTTAGAGTCCCATATTTTTTATTGATTATGTATATTTTTGAGAGCTACAGGCTCAAGTTTTGTACTGTGACACTACCTTTTTGGACCTGTTATTTATAGAACTATGATTCTCCGATTCTACTATCTTTGTATGTACAAATGTGTGAATGAATGTTTATTTGCATGCTTCTTTATTGATGTGACAAATGCCAATCTAGGAAATAGTTAGCATACGCATCAGATACATGATTAAAACATCTTGGAACATGAATGTATGTAATGGAAACAAAATTATGCTCCAAGAGTCTTACCCTTAAGAACCTATGTAGTAATGTAGGATCCCTCATGTGATATCGGCCATTCAATTGAGACACAACCAATTGTAAATCCAGGCAGACTTCTAAAGACTGGATGCCATGCGAAATGGCGTCCCGAAGTAACTCAACCACAACAATGTACTCAACCACATTGTTGGATGTAGGACCGAGACATGCACCTCCCGAAGACACAATATGATGGTTCGGTGAATAAATAACCCACACAGCAGAAGCAAGTTGTTTCATATGACGTCTAGCACCATCCGCGAATCCAAAAAACAAAGGATATTTCGCTGACATTTGTCAACCAAGCAGAAGCAAATCAGCAGATCCGAAAAACCAAAATAAATCTAAACTATGTATAGAAGCAACTATACAATAGTATACAAAAGTATTAGCTCAAGCTAGAAGCTCAAGCGTAATACCACTTGAGGTAGAGCCCATTTCTAGGCTCCTTGAAGCCAGTCCCTTCATAGTCTTCCAATTTGTAGGCTCCTTTCTCAAGGACACACCTCACTATGTAAGGACCATTCCACATGGGGTTAAACTTGCCTCCCCCTGAGGGTTCCTTGTTGATGTCTATGTAACTTCTAAATGTATTTCATATATGTATGTTTTACTCCTATAGAGATAGTATTATTCATCTATACATAAGTATTTGTATTCCTATAGAGATGTTATTATTCCTCTATACGGAAGTGTCGTCATTTATATTGTAAGTGTTGTAAATTATACTTGATGGGTTATTAGACCACCTTGTTGGGGTCGGCTCTCTATAAGTCATGTGGGTCAAAGGGTTATTAGACCACCCTATTGGGGGTCGGTCATGTGGGTCAAAGGGTTATTAGACCACCCTATTGGGTGTTGGCCCAGTCAGCATTATGTTATGTGGTTAAGTTAAGGCCGACCTAATAAAGGTTATTAGGCAAGTCAAGTCAAGTATAAATAGAGTGTGGGAGGCACTCTATTTGATCATTCTATTCTCTCTCACACTCTCAGAAGAGTGGCACACTTGTGGAGGAGGAGAAGCTACTAATAGGAGATGTCTATCTCTTATGCTTGGGTTGTATGATTGCGCTATCTATCTCTGAGGAAGTTATTGGGGTTTTTCACCTTTATGGTTTTCTCCAAGTAAACTCTGTGTCTCTTGTGTGCTTGCATTATTGTGTCCATGATTGATATGCTGTACATGTTGTTCTCTCAATTAATATCCTAGATCATATTGAATTAAATTCTGAAAAATTAACATGGTATCAGAGCTAGCCTGAAAGAAGGCATGGTATGGCTTGTATGACAGTTGTTGCAATTGTGAAGTTAGGGCTTGATATAGAAAAAACCAGTCATCGTAGTACTTTCGCTATAAATAAATTTTGGTGAGGTTTCAGTGCCTGCAAAATCATACAGGGTGAAGCTAAGATCCCCATGTACCTTGTGTCCAAAGGAAAACCTCTAATTCGTTGTACTTTGTGATTTATGATCTATACAATATAGGGTTTCTTCCTCTTCCAGATCTCAGTCATAAACAGGTGACCTTGGAAAAAAGGTCATAACTTGGGCTAGGAAGCTCCAAATGAAATTTTGTAAAATGTGACAGGTAGTGCATGGACTATAATTTCTTAGGTGACTATTTTAGAGCCCGAAACGGAACCAGTGACACATGGCATGCCGTACAACTTTGCTCTTTTGTTTTATGCCACAAACAGGTCACGTTGTGACACTTGGAATAAATATCTCTCAGAGAATCCATTTGAGGTCATACCTATGGGGTTGGAAAGATGATAGGTCGGGCTATCATAGAAAACATTTGCAGACCCTGTGGATTGAAAAGTTTAGAGTTACACTACAAACAATCAGGTACATATTTCTGTCAAAACATAATTATTTTTTAGCACCTTCATTCATGGCTTCCACAATTTAGGGTTTTGGAGAAAGTTGGAATTTGTGTAATCGGAGACTACGGCTGAATGCTACTCATAAAAATCTAAATTCAGAGACCAAGATCAGAATTTTTGGTTGGGCAGAAGGCCGAGCTTGATCGGACCCTCGTTCGGGACTTTGATCGGAAAAGTGGAAAATTAGGGCTTCTGCAAAAATGAAAATTTTTGAAATCTGTGACCACGGCTAGAAGCTCCTCAGAAAAATAGAAGCTTAGAGATTTGGATCGAACCTTTTGATTGGGTAGAAGGGTGGGCTTTATCAAACCCTAGTTTGGGGTCATGTCCAGTGAATTCGGAAGTTTCAAAGGCAAATTTGAGGGGTGAAACTTTGCAGTTTTCAAATTGTGAGTGTACCAGCTTGATCAGCTCATCAAGGCGCATATTTCTATCCTTTCAGAAGTTTGAAATTCAAAGTTTGAAGTTTTAGGCTTTCTCTGACAAACCCTAATCCAGCTCCAGATCCAATTCCTGCAAATCAAGTGGATTGGGTTAATCCTAGAAGAGAATGGATTGGTCACCTGCATAAGTGAAGAAGTTCCTGTTTCAGAGGGAGATGAGGCTAAGGCCTTACATAAGAAGATTACAAGCAATATCGATAGGTATGACTCATCCAGGTATGTTTCGAGATTTGTTCATGGTTAAGTTTATGGTATGTTTGTCTTCATGTTATTACAGTTAGTACAATTTTGATTAAATTTAGACTTTTCATATCACCTTAATAAAATTATGAATGCATGATAGAAGATATTCATTGATTAGGGTGTTGACACTTATGATTGTACTAATGCATTATGGTGTTGTATGAGGTTTATGTTGTCCGCTAACATGAGAGGTACACCAAGAAAGAGAAATCATGTTCTAGTTCAAGAACATATGATCATGGTGACATGGGGACAAAGATTCATCCATTGTCATGAATCACTTAGAAGATCTATTTATGAGGTATGTATAACTTGGTTCTATAATGGTTAACCTATGAGATATGCAGGTTACTAGCACAAGTCATTGAAGAGAACAAGAAGACATCATGTGGGTATGTTAGACATAACTAGCTAACATACCAATCCAGGTATGTTTTCTATATCAAGTTAGAATCCTTCCTTGTGTTAGGATCCCTTATATAAGTATACTTGGTATGATTGGTTATGTTTATTCATAAAGTTAGAAATGTAAGTAATCAAGGGTTTATGCATTTTATGTCTCTTATATTCATTGATAATTTAACTAACCAGAAGAGTCCTATGATCAAATAAGAATATACATGAGTAAAAGAAGACTTCCTTGAAACCTTGAATACTAATGTTTATCTGTGTTTGAAATGATCATGACTATACATGTTTAAGATTATTGTGTTTTGATAGTATTAAGATTATACTAATGAATGTGTGATTATGTATGAGACCTCAAGGATAACACAACGATGATACTAATAAGCATGCATAGTGATGGATATAAGTTCAAGGACAGGTAATCCAGGAAGCAAAGATCAAGAGGGAGCACACTCCAGTTGTTCCTACAAGGAAGCAAAGATCAAGAGGGGGCACACTCCAATTGTTCCTGCAAGGAAGCAAAGATCAAGAGGGAGCACACTCCAGTTGTTTCCTGCAAGGAAGCAAAGATCAAGAAGGAGCACACTTCAATAGTTTCTTCAAGGATGCATATATTCAGAGGGAGTTGACCACTTCTCACAATCCACATCATAATAGAGTTGCAGAAAAGAAGCAAATACTGAGAGGGAGTCAACCCAACAAACAAACAAAGAGAAGTTTTTAAATTATCATTCCTTGCATATTTTATTGTCTAAATAATACTGTTCAATAATGTATATACTCATGTTCCTAGAATTAGGTTGTGCATTATGCATAGTTGCATTGATGAATAGTATACTACTAATATACATGGGTAGTGGCCTATGGCATTGTACAACATTCCATTGCTACTTATCTAGAATGAAACCTCTTTGCTAACATGTTGGGAGTTGTTAACACTCTTAACAATGTTGTGGTAGAGATTGGAAGGCATCTAGAAAGTTACGGGATATGGATAAATGTTGTATTGAACCATTGGCTAAGATAATTGCATGACTGTATGACATATTTCATTATGTGTAAGAATTTGTTCTGAAAAATATGAGATGTTTTCTAATCATGCAATTTAACTTGTTGTGTAAGAAAGATCGTATACCATCACCTACAAAAGAAGGATTACAACATTTGTTCAGCAACAAAGTTATCTATTGAAAATATTGAAGATATTGAAGTTCCCAGGTTCTGGGAAGAATGCCATGATCGAGGAGTACCAGTCAATCATGAAGATGTTTAAGATGCAGTCCCAAGACCTGAAGGGGAGTCTGTAGTGACTTCCAAGAGGATCTACAAGATCAAGCATGGTGCAGGTGGTAGGATAGAGACTTTTGCTCCTATAGCCAGATACACTTCCATTAGATCCGTACTTGCTCAGGCTGCAGTGATGAAATGGAAGATACACCAGATGAATTTCAAGACAACATTCTTGAATGGTGTAGTTGAAGAAGAAGTGTATGTGAAGCAACCACTTGGTTCTAAGACACATGATAGGGAGTCATATATGTGCATAACTTGGTATGGTAGGATAGACAACTTTCTATCCAGTTTGGGCCTCACCAAGAGTAAAGTGGATTCCAACCTTTACGACAAGGTTGAGGAAGGCAATCCAGTGATACTAATTTTGTATATGGATGATATGTTTATTATAGGTGAAGATAGATTGATTGCCGACATGTAGCAGAAGCTTGCTGCCGAATTCAAGATGAAGAACTTGTGGATGATGCACTATTTTCTAGGTATGGAGGTGTGGCAGAGCGCAGATGGAATCTTCCTTGGACAAAGGAAGTATGCAGTAGAGATCCTGAAGAGGTTCGGGATGATGGACTGCAAGGCCATGGCCACACCTATGGCATCAAACCTGAAGCTTCTGTGTGATGCTTCATATGAGCCGGTTGATATCACTATGTATCGTCAGATGATTGGGTCCTTGACGTACCTGACAAACACGAAACCGAATATTTGCTTTGCGGTGAACCCATTGAGCCAGTTCTTGACGAATCCGAGGAGTGTTCACCTGGTTGCTGTAAAGCATATTTTTAGGTACCTAAAGGATACCGTTGACTATGGGCTCAAGTATGATGCGAATCAAAATTTTAACCTACAAGCTTATGTTGATTTAGATTGGGCAGGTAGTGCTACAGATAGGAAGAGCACTTCTGGGTGCTACTTCAGTATGGGATCAGGTGTGATCTCTTGGTTTAGCAGGAAGCAATCCTGTGTAGCACTGAGTATAGCCGTGGCAGACTATGTTGCAGCATGTTCGTCTAGTTATGAGGCAGTATGGCTCTGGAAGATACTGTCAGAGTTATTTGATCTCCTACTGGAGACTACTGGTATCTTTTGTGATAACCAGAGTTGTGTGAAGCTGTATGAGAACCCAGTGTTCCATGATAGGTCAAAGAACATTGAGATCTAATATCACTATATCAAGGATATGGTGCAAAGAGGAGCAGTGAAGCTCTTGTATATTGCGACAAATGAGCAGATTGCAGATGTGTTGGCGAAGCCACTAGCCAGAGTGAAGTTCGAGTACTTTAGAGAGAGGCTTGGTGTTCTTCAGATCGAAGACACTTCGATGAAGAAGTGATGGACACATTTGCTGAATCCATTCCAAGCATGTTGGAAGGAGGATCCTTCACATGGCTATGGATGTAAGCGCTGGATGATGAGCATCAGGGCGATGCTCCAGTTACTGCTCTATATTTGTATGCATCATGTTGATGCTGGATATGATCAGTTGGATCATTTATGTATTTGTATGCATCATGTTGATGCTAGATATGATCAATTGGATCATTTATGTATTTGTATGCATCATGTTGATGTTGGATATGATCAGTTGGATCATCTATGTATGTATGCATCATGTTGATGCTGGATATGATCAGTTGGATCATGTATATGTATCTGTATATGTATCTATATATGTATCAGGTGGATCATGTGTGTTGATACGTATTAGGTATGATCATGTGGATTATGTATTTGTATGTGTATCAAGTAGATACATTGAATGATTAGGTAGATCATGTATGATGATATGTATCAGGAAGATACTGTGTATGCATCACGCAGATGCATTGTATGATCAAGATGATCATAGATGATGAGATTCAGGATGTTGCTCCAGATGATGTATGGTGAGTATCGGTTTGATACTTTATGGCCGTGGACAGGTTGTGCAGGTAGCATAGAAAAGACCCTTTAAAAACTGGACAGGTAGATCAGTGTGCTCGTAACATCCTGGGTTGCTCTATTGAGATCCAGACAGGTAGAGCGGTGTGCTCGTAACATCCTGGGATTCCCTGAGTAGGTTTTACTGCAGGTAGCATAGAAAAGACCCTTTAAAAATTGGACAGGTAGAGCAGTGTGCTCGTAACATCCTGGGTTGCTCTATCGAGATCCAGAGAGGTAGAGTGGTGTGCTCGTAACATCCTGGGATGCTTTGAGTAGGTTTTTCTATAGTTTTGCATAGAAAAGATCCTTTAAAACCCATACAGGTAGAGCAGTGTGCTCGTAACATCCCGGGATGCACTATCAAGATCCAGACAGGTAGAGCGGTTTGCTCGTAACATCCTGGGATGCTCTGAGTAGGTTTTGCGAAAGTTCACATAGAAAAGATCCTTTAAAATCTAGACAGGTAGAGCGATGTGCTCGTAACAGCCTGGGATGCTCTATCGAGATCTAGATAGGTAGAGCGGTTTGCTCGTAACATCCTTGGATGCTCTGAGTAGGTTTTTTGAAGGTCAACATGTAAAAGAACCTATAGTCTGCACTAGGTTTTGTTGACACACGTAATCAGTCCTGGGATCCACAGTATGGCCATTGATGATGAAGACCTGTAGGTGGTGGGCCTACATCTAGTATGAAAAAGGACTAGCTCTGTAGAACTTCCTATGACGAGTAGATTCAGAGATTGATTGAGATAGCAGTAGTAGTGACGATGACGATGACTCGATGATGATTATCCAATGACGATGATCCAGAGAAGAAGACTTGTGCTAGAAGACCTATCACGAGAAATACCTTCCTAGTTAAGAGGGAGTGTTGATGTATATGTAACTTCGGAATGTATTTCATATATGTATATTGTACTCCTATAGAGATGGTATTATTCCTCTATACGGAAGTGTTTGTATTCCTATAGAGATGTTATTATTCCTCTATACGGAAGTGTCGTCATTTATATTGTAAGTGTCATAAATTATACTTGATGGGTTATTAGACCACCTTGTTGGGGTCGGCTCTGTATAAGTCATGTGGGTTGAAGGGTTATTAGACCACCCTATTGGGTGTTAAATTTTCAGTATTAAATCACAATACTATAGGATCTTTGCTGAGAGAATAACATCTACAGTATATCAATGCATGGCAATCATAATATGACAAGCATCACAAGCATCACAAGAATCAAAAGCATAGAGACAAGAGACACAGAGTTTCCGTGGGGAAAACCCTAAGGTGAAAAACCCCACAACTTCCTCAGAGATAGAGAGAGCAATGGCTCAACCAAAATACAACCAAATAACACTGAGATAGTCTCCTAGCAGATGATCCTCCTCCTCCTCACTAGTGCGCTACTTTTCAGAGAGAGAGATAGATACTTTTCTGAGTGAGTAAAATAGAGATCTCCTATCTCTATTTATACTCACCTTTTTTCCCAGTGACCTACTGGGGCCGACTTGTCTACTTGAGTACATCCACATTATATTATATATTAATTAGGGCCGACCCCATAAGGTGGTCTAATAACCCATCGGCAAGTACACACACTTGCGACACTTGTCAATCCACATGACGACACTTCCTTCTAGAGGAATAACACATCTCTTATAAGGGTACAATAAATATATATATAATATACTGATGAAATACATTCCGAAGTTACATATACATCAACACTCCCTCTTAACTAGGAAGGTATTTCTCGACACAGATTTGCTAGACAAGTCTTCTTCTCTGGATCATCGTCATCGTCATCGTCACTGCTGCTGCTATCTCGTCCAATCTCTGTCTCTACTCGTCATAGGAAGTTCTACAGAGCCAGTCCTTTTTCATACTGGATGTAGGCCCACCACCTGCAGGTCTTCGTCATCACTGGCCATACTGTGGAATCCTCAGGACTTATTACGTGCGTCACAAAACCTCGAAAGAGCATCCTAGGATATTACGGGTACACAACTCCAACCTATAGGATCTCCCAGGGCGCTATTACATGTGACCCCACCACAAAACCTCGAAAGAGCATCTCAGGATGTTACGGGTACACAACTCCGACCTGAAATCTCCCAGGGCACAAATTACATGTGGTCCACCACAAAACCTAGCAAGAGCATCTCAGGATGTTACGGGTACATAACTCCGACCTGAAATCTCCCAGGGCACAAATTACATGTGGTCCACCACAAAACCTAGCAAGAGCATCTCAGGATGTTACGGGTACACAACTCCGAACTGAAATCTCCCAGGGCACAAATTACATGTGGTCCACCACAAAACCTAGCAAGAGCATCTCAGGATGTTACAGGTACACAACTCCGACCTGAAATCTCCCAGGGCACAAATTACATGTGGTCATGGCAAAACCTCGCAAGAGCATCTCAGGATGTTACGGGTACACAACTCCGACCTCAAATCTCCCAGGGCCCAAATTACATGCCATAGGACAAAACCTCGCAAGAGCATCTCAGGATGTTACGGGTACACAACTCTGACCTGAGATCTCCCAGGGCACAAATTACATGTCCTCCCAGAGCAATGTCTCGAAAGAGCATCCCAGGCTGTTACGGGTACACAACTCCGACCTATAGGATCTCCCAGACATGCTCATCTGCACAACCTGATCCACGGCCACAGAGTATTAACCTGACACTCACCATACATCATCCTGATGTACTCATGATCGTCCTGATCATCATCACTGCAACGTCCTGCTGCATGTCATTTGGAGCAACATCCTGAAGCTCATCATCCATGATCATCCTGATCATCACTGCAACATCCTGCTGCATGTCATCATACATGATCCACCTGATCATCAATGCATCTACCTGATGCACACCAAGTATCTACCTGATACATATCATCATACATGATCCTCCTGATCATACAATGTATCCACCTGATACAAATACAAATACATGATACATATCACCATACATGATCTACCTGATCATACAATGTATCCACCTGATACACATACAGATACATGGTCCAAGCATCCAACATGATGCATATACAAAAATACATATACATGATCCAACTGATCATATCCAACATCCAACATGATGCGTACATACATACATAAAATGATCCAACTGATCATATCCATCATCCAACATGATGCGTACATACATACATAAAATGATCCAAATGATCATATCTAGCATCCAACATGATGCGTACATACATAAAAATGATCCAACTGATCATATCAAGCAGAAACTAGAACATCATCCTGATGCTCATCATCCAGCGCTTACATCCACACCCATGTGAAGGATCCTCCTTCCAACATGCTTGGAATGGCTTCAGCAAATGTGTCCATCACTTCTTCCTCGAAGTGTCCTCGATCTGAAGAACGCCAAGCCTCTCTCTGAAGTACTCGAACTTCACCCTAGCTAGTGGCTTTGTCAGCACATCTGCAATCTGCTCGTCCGTCGCAACATACAGGAGCTTCACAGCTCCTCTCTGCACTATATCCCTGATATAGTGGTATTTGATCTCTATGTGTTTCGACCTTTCATGAAACACTGGGTTCTCGGACAACTTCACACAACTCTGGTTATCACAGAAGATACCAGTAGCCTCCAACGGGAGATCAAATAACTCAGACAGTAGCTTCCGTAGCCATACTGCCTCACAACTAGTTGAACAGGCTGCAACATACTCTGCCTCAGCTGTACTCAGTGCTACGCAGGACTGCTTCCTGCTAAACCAAGAGATCACACCTAATCCCATACTGAAGCAACACCCAGATGTGCTCTTCCTATCTGCAGCACTGCCAGCCCAATCTGAATCAACATAACCCTGCAGGTTAAACTTTTGATTCGCCTCATATCTGAGCCCATAATCCACTGTACCCTTCAGGTACCTCAGAACATGCTTTACAGCAACCAGGTGAACACTCCTTGGATCCGTCAGGAACTGGCTCAATGTGTTCACAGCAAAGCAAATATCTGGTCTCGTGTTCGTCAGGTACATCAAGGACCCAATCATCTGACGATACATAGAAACATCAACTGGCTCAGATGAATCATCACAAAGAAGCTTCAGATTCGATGCCATAGGTGTGGCCATGGCCTTGCAATCCATCATCCCAAATCTCTTCAGGATATCTACTGTGTACTTCCCTTGACCAAGGAAGATCCCACCTACATTCTGCCACACCTCCATACCTAGGAAATAGTGCATC
This sequence comes from Larix kaempferi, assembly GCA_027924585.1. NCBI lineage: Eukaryota > Viridiplantae > Streptophyta > Pinopsida > Pinales > Pinaceae > Larix > Larix kaempferi. The sequence goes on along the minus strand of BSBM01000174.1, from coordinate 2,618,102 downwards.
ATTCCCAAATCTTTCATATCGAATTCAGCTGCAAGCTTCCTCTTGGTATCTGCAATCATTCTGTCATCTCCTGTCACAAATAGGTCATCCACATATAGTAGTAGAATCACAGGATTCCCTTCCTCAACCTTGTAGTAAAGGTTGGAATCCGCTTTACTCTTGGTAAAGCCCAAACTAGATAGGAAACTGTCCATCCTACCATACCAGGTTCTGGGAGCTTGCTTCAAGCCATACAAGGCTTTCTTCAATCTGCATACATAAGATTCCCTGTCATGTATTTCAAAGCCGAGTGGCTGTTCCACATATACTTCCTCTTCTACTACACCGTTCAGGAAAGCAGTCTTGACATCCATCTGGTGTATCTTCCATTTCATTGCTGCAGCCAGGGCAAGTACTGTTCTGATGGAAGTATATCTGGCTACAGGTGCAAAGGTTTCTTCATAGTCTATTCCTTCCTTCTGAGAGAAACCACGATCTACGAATCTTGCTTTATATTTTTCCACACTGCCATCTGCAGCATGCTTGATTTTGTAGATCCACTTGGAAGTCACAACAGACTTCCCTTTAGGTCTTGGGACAACATCCCAAACATCATTCTTCATAATTGATTGATATTCCTCAACCATAGCATCCTTCCATTCTTTCTTTTCTGCCGCCTCTTCATAACTGGAAGGCTCTTTGTTCATGATGTCACAGAGTAAAGCAACATAACTGGTGTGTGATCTGGTTCTCTTCTTTGCTCTGTGTTCTTCTTCTGGAATGCCAAATCTTTCTGCATCATGAATGAGCTCTCTAGCCCATACAGGTTTCCTCTTGTGAGAGTTATCCTCACGGGGTGGATCTACAGGTTCTTGTGGATCTTCAAACTCACGAGCAGTTTCTGGAACTGCTTCAGTCATGGTAGTGTCCTGAAATCTTGTTTCCTTAGGTTCTTCATAAACTTCGGTAGGTGCCTTTCTTGATTTGATGAATGCTGAATTCTCATCAAATGTTACATCCCTGCTGACATCAATCTTCTTGAACCCTGGAAAATATATTCTGTAAGCCTTCGAGCTTTCACTATAACCCACAAAGATGCCCTTCTTTCCTGAAGGATCTAGTTTAGTCCTCTTCTCTTTTGGGACATGAGTGTATACTGGACAACCAAATATTCTGAGATGGCTGACTTCAGGTTTCTTACCAGAAAAGACTTCTTCTGGTGTCTTGTTGTCCAATATCTTGTGGGGTGTTCTATTCTGCACATATACAGTTGTTCTAGCTGCTTCTACCCATAGATGCATAGGAAGATCCTGGTCATGCAACATTGCCCTTGTTGCTTCCATGATGGTTCTGTTCTTCCTTTCTGCAACTCCATTCTGTTGAGGATTATAAGGAGCAGTCAACTCCCTCTTAATCCCTGAATCACTGCAAAGCTTCTTGAAGTCATTTGAGGTGAATTCTCCACCATTGTCAGATCTGAATGTCTTGATTTTCTTGTCAGTTTGATTCTCCATCAAGGTTTTGACTTCCTTGAATTTATCAAGCACCTCATCTTTGCCCTTCAAGAAGTATACCCAAGTCTTCCTGGAGAAGTCATCAATAAATGATACATAGTAAACATACCCACTTAGGGAACAGGATGACATGGGGCCACATACATCTGAGTGGATGATTTCCAGGATGTCTTTTGCCTTGCTTTCACTGCTTGGGAAAGCCTTCTTAATGTTCTTACCTTTTGCACATCCTTTGCAAACCCCTTCATGTTTGGTCTTGATTTCAGGAATACCTTCTACAGCCTTGCTTGCAATTGGAAGTGCTCTATAGTGCATGTGAGCAAGTCTCCTATGCCAAAGTTCACTTGGCTCCATGGATTCATGTACCATGGCATGTTCAGGTTGACCCTTTAATTTATACAAACCTCCCTCTTGCTCTCCAATCACTACTGCATCATCTATAGTCTTTCCCTTTGGCCACATTAGTACTTGGCCATCAACAAATGCAACCCTCATACCTTTTGCATCTAGAGCAGAGATGGAGAGTAAGTTCTTCTTGAGCCCAGGTACATAGAGGACTTCCTTCATCTTCAGAGATTTTCCAAAATCTAAGTTGTAAGAGGCTTCACCACTTCCTTTGATTGGATATTGATAATCATCCCCAAGTTTCACCTTATGGGGTGATTCATGTTCAGAAAGGTTCACAAATGATTCCTTAAAACCAGTCATGTGTTTGGAAGCCCCACTATCAATCAACCAATCATTACATCCATGGGAGATGGTACCTGTAAGAGCGGAAATTAGAACATATTCTTCTTCACTTGATGAGTCATCATCACTACTACTTTCTGCCCTAGCCTTCTTCTTTGGAGGTTCATCATCTTCGGCAGCATGAGCATGAAACCTTCTTTTGCTTCCTTTCTTCTTCTTACTGGAGTTGTTCTTATTATCCCTTTTGTTCTTGGGACAATCTGAAGCAAAGTGACCCTTCTCATTGCATGTGAAGCATCTTAGGTCCTTCTTACTCTTTTGATGGAATCTTTTGGGGTGAGGGTGATCCTTCTTGGTTTTGCTTCTTTTGGTGTGGGCTGCAAGAGCTTGATCTTCTCCTCCCATATTTTCCTCACGAGCTATAAGTCTAGCTTCTTCTTGAGAGCATTCTTCCCTCAATCTATTGAACGAGATCAATTTCTTCCTTGCACAAATTCCTTGAATAAAGGAATCCCATGACCTAGGTAGGCCATTTAGAGTAGTCATCACCACCTCACCATTCTCCACCATTTCATCTACTGCTTCTAATTGTTCCTTGATCTGAGAGACCCTTGAAAAGTAAGATTGAATGGTTTCTCCATTCTGAAACTTTACTGCTTTCAATTGGTTCTGCAGGGTCATCTTCCGATTTATGTTCTTTCCTTCAAATAGCTTGGTCAAAGATTCAAACATCTCTTTGGGTGTCTTGAGAGAAGACACATGGGGTATGAGATGATCTTTGATAGAATCAGCAATGATTCTCTTTGCCTTGACCAAGTTCTTCTTGTGCAATACCTTGGCCTCTTCATCCTCTGGGATAGGGATGTCTTCTTTCACATATGAGTCCAACTCATTCTCTTCCAGGATTAGCCCAATCCTATACTTCCAGGCTCGGAAGTTATCAGCCCCTTCAAGCTTATCCTCAAGCTTGGTGTGAAGAGACATCTTTAAGAGTACTTCAAATGGAAATAGAAAAGATTTAGAACTTACCACTTGAAGTGCTGAAAACTGGATCTGGTCCCGGATTAGGGTTTGTTAGAGAAACCCTAAAAATTCAAAATGTGAATTTCAAAATTCCGAAAGGATAGAAAGATGCGCCTTGGAGAGATGATAAGCCTAGTACATTCAGAATTTGAGATCAGCAAAGTCTTGCCCTTCAGAATTGCCTTTTTGTCCTCCCGGGTTCACTAGGGAGAGCCCTGAATTAGGGTTTGAGTTTCCCGGAGATCTACCCAGCCAAAAATCTCGATCCAATGCTCAAACCTTCGATTTTTGCAAGGAGCTTCCAGCTGTACCTTTAGTTTCCAGAAACTCCTAATTTTGTGGAAACCCTAATTTTTAGGGCCAAAACTGAAAATGCTCGGAACTGAAATCTGATTGGACAGAAAGATGCGCCTTGATGAGTAGATCCAATCTACTATACTGAATTTCAAAAATCTGTGGAGAGAAACCCAATAAACAAGCTTCCATCACTGCAAAATGTCTTCTTCTCAGTTAGGCTCTGATACCATGTTAAATTTTCAGTATTAAATCACAATACTATAGGATCTTTGCTGAGAGAATAACATCTACAGTATATCAATGCATGACAATCATAATATGACAAGCATCACAAGCATCACAAGAATCAAAAGCATAGAGACAAGAGACACAGAGTTTCCGTGGGGAAAACCCTAAGGTGAAAAACCCCACAACTTCCTCAGAGATAGAGAGAGCAATGGCTCAACCAAAATACAACCAAATAACACTGAGATAGTCTCCTAGCAGATGATCCTCCTCCTCCTCACTAGTGCGCTACTTTTCAGAGAGAGAGATAGATACTTTTCCGAGTGAGTAAAATAGAGATCTCCTATCTCTATTTATACTCACCTTTTTGCCCAGTGACCTACTGGGGCCGACTTGTCTACTTGAGTACATCCACATTATATTATATATTAATTAGGGCCGACCCCATAAGGTGGTCTAATAACCCATCGGCAAGTACACACACTTGCGACACTTGTCAATCCACATGACGACACTTCCTTATAGAGGAATAACACATCTCTTATAAGGGTACAATAAATATATATATAATATACTGATGAAATACATTTCGAAGTTACATATACATCAACATTGGGGGTCGTCCATGTGGTTCAAAGGGTTATTAGACCACCCTATTGGGTGTCGGCCCAGTCAGCATTATGTTATGTGGTTAAGTTAAGGCCGACCTAGTAAAGGTTATTAGGCAAGTCAAGTCAAGTATAAATAGAGTGCGAGAGGAACTCTATTTGATCATTCTATTCTCTCTCACACTCTCAGGAGAGTGGCACACTTGTGGAGGAGGAGATGCTACTACTAGGAGATGTCTATCTATCATGCTTGGGTTTCATCATTGCTCTATCTATCTCCGAGGAAGTTATTGGGGTTTTTCACCTTTATGGTTTTCCCCAAGTAAACTCTGTGTCTCTTATGTGCTTGCATTATTGTGTCCATGATTGATATGTTGTACATGTTGTTCTCTCAGTTAAGATCCTAGATCAGATTGAAGTAAATTTTGAAAAATTAACATTCCTTAGCTTGGTCATAGAAGAGGACCAAGCCACCTTCAGCATACTACCGGGATTGACAGACCTATCATATTGAACCTTGACACGACGCTTGTTGGAATATATAGCCATGGTGGCATATCAACGCTGCTCGTCAAGGTGCTCAAGGTGGGTCAAACATTGCTCAACATCCAACGTATCAGAAAGGAGATCTATGGGTAGTTTTAACGAAGGGATTTCGCATTCCAACGGTAATATAGACTCCACACCATTTACTAGCTGAAATGGTGAGAAACCAATGGCAGTCTTAACTGCGATTTGATATGCCTACAAAGCAAGATATAACATAATATGCCAGTTGCTCTTTCTTTGCTGGATGGTACATTGGAGAATGGTCTTTAAGGACTTATTGATTGCCTCAACCTGACCATTCACTTGGGGATAGTAGGAATATGAATGATCTTGATGAAACCCAAGCTTGAGTGACAAATCTGCCATCATTTTGTTCTGAAAGTGATTGCCATGGTTAGTGACAATCTCTTTCGGAATACCAAACCAAGTGACAATCTGATTGAACACGAAATGGGTTGTTGTAGCACCATCGGATTTTACAGTAGGCATGGCCTCAGCCCATTTGGAAAAGTAATCCATGGCCACAATGATATGGCGATGCCCCCTAGCTAAAGCTGGTTTGCAATCCATGAAATCCACCCCCCATTTAGTGAAGGGACCGATAGTGATGACCGGATGAAGGGGCGCGGGATGCGAGTGTATATTTCGAGAAAACACCTTGCAAGGGTGACATCTCTTTATAGCGTTCATACAATCTTTAAAGATCGAAGGCTAAAAGTAACTTGCTCGCATGATGCGTTGTGTTGTCGCAAGCCCAGATAAGTGACCACCACACGCCCCATTGTGGCACTCATTCAGCACTAACTTTGCTTCTTCATGGGTCAAACAATGATGGAGGATGGAGTCCTTTCCTCGATGATACAAAGTGCCACTGATGATGACATAATCTTTAGCTTGGTGTCTCATGCGTCGTCATTCATCCTGTGAATACTGCGAAGGGAACTTCAAAGTTTAGAGATATATGATGATATCCCCATACCAAGGGTCCGCCAATGAGAGAAGGAATAAATGCTCATCCGCAAAGTAATATTTATGGTTGATGTCCTCATCTAGTCATGGAAAGAATGACATGAGCTCAGCGAAAACCAAGGATTTCACTGAATTCTCCGAAGAAAAATCAAGATCAAACTCCTGAAGAATAACAATCCATTTATTATACTTCCCCCCTATTATACATCGTGACAGCATGAACTGAAATGGATTGATGTGTGCTATAACAGTGGTTTTCCTAAGCATGATGTAGTGTCATAAACGTTGGACTTCATGAACAGTCACAAGTGTAAACTTCTGCACATGAGTGTATCTCAGCTCAGTGTCTACTAAATTTCGACTAAGATAATAGATGACATGCTCCTGGAGTGAATCATCTACCTGAACTAAGACCATGCCAATCATCTCAAGAGACACAGTCACATAAATCAAGAAATCTCTAGCAAAGTTGAGTGGACTAAGCATAGGGGCCAATACCAAAGCTTTCTTCAAAGCATCGAAAGACTGTTGGGCTTGCTCATCCCAAATAAATGGTGTATCCTTATTCAACAGACGTGCAAAACCTTTAGTAAGACTAGCATAATTCACTGCAAAACGTTGTATAAAAGTGGTTATCCCTTGGAGGATCTGAAGTTGAATTAGGTTACACGATGGAGCCAACCGAAGTATTGCATCAACCTTAATAGGATCGACTTTTATACCCTCTTGTGAAACTATGAACACTAAAAGGCGACCCGTTCTCATGACAAAGATGCACTTATTGGGATTCAAACGAATCTTATAACATCAACATCTTTCGAAAATGAGGTGAAGCTACTTTGGGTGGTTCACTCTCTTATGAGAATGGCCAGAAAGATCGTCCAAGTAAGCCTCCACTATACGCTTGAGGTCATGAAACACATAGGTCATAGCACATTGAAACGTAGCTATGGCATTTTTAAGGCTGAAGGGCATTTTTTGGTATGCAAATGTACCCCAAGGACATATAAACGTTGTTTTATGTTAGTCCTTGGGCTTTATCTGGATCTGATTATATCCGTAGAAACCATCCATAAATGAAAAAAACTTGCTTCCCGCACACGCATCCAAAATTTGATCAATGAATGGTGTGGGAAATTTGTCTTTCAAACATGCGCGGTTCAAATCTCTAAAGTTTGTGCATACATGGATGGTTCCTTGCTTCTTATCTGCAAGAACAGGGTTTGACACCCATTCAGTAAGGGGAACCGGGTAGATGAAACCATCTTTAAGTAGTTTCTGCACCTTTTCCTTAGTCGCGGCTGCCTTCCTAGGATTCACAGCACGAAGTCATTGCTGAACCGGCTTGGAATTGGGATATGTCTTAATCTCATGTTCGACAATACTAGGGTCTATTCCTAGAATCTCCTCATATGACCAGGCAAAAACATCCTGAAATTCCTTGAACAGTTTGATGTAGATACAGATCTCATCGGGAGAACAATCAACACCAATATAAACGTTCTTTATCTTTCCGGGCGTGAGAGAGATGTTGATCGGTATGGTTGGGGAGATATTGGCCATCTTTCCCTCCACATAAATCCCATGTGAATCCAAAGGATCCACAGGGTGGCCAACCCTCTCAGCAAGACTCGTCCTAAACTTTTATCGCTCAATGAGATCGTGGTTAGGAAGAAAATAAGAGAGGTGATGCAAATCTTCCCAAGGCCTCTCACTACCACACATGGCCTCAATGATGGTTTCATCTGAAGGTAAAGTACCATCAAGACAATCGTGTGAGCAAGACGAGTCGGCTGCCCATGCCAGCAGCATAATGGGATCTTCCTCTTTTGTTTGTGAAGAGGAGGGATCTGGCTCTGCGGCGGCTTGTTGAATTTCACGATATGCAAGCTCAGTTGCAGATAATGGCATGGCCATTCCAATGTGTGAAATTTCTTCGGATGAGGTACTCGTGGATGGTACAGTCCTGAATCATTTAAATATGAGGTCTGAAAAGGTACATTATTCAATGAGGAGGACACACTATCGGAAATGGTCCCAATAAAACTAATTGGTGCAACAAAGTCTAATGATCCCATCAAGGATGGATACAATCCTACACCAATGTTCTGAGTTTCTAGCTAAGAATCTTTGATCTAGGGAACAACAGTTCTCAGTGATGCCATGGAATTAGAACTAGGGAAGTCTAGCTGATTGACCATCACAATTCTTCCTTCATGAGGAAAGAAAATAACTCTAAATACGGAGGATACGATCGCTTTCATTGCGTAGATCCAATTCCTTCCTAGAAGAAGGTCGTAGTTGATGGGTGCATCAACCACCTCGACCTAAATAGGCATGGATTTCTTACCCAAGTGGACCTCAAGGGAAGGGAGAATACCGTGCATCCTAAATGACCGACCATCAAACGCAGTAAGCATGGTCATTGAGTTTGATAAGGGAGGAGAGCTAAGAGCTTTCCAACAATCCAACAACATTACTAAGGTGGAAGCACCTTCATTAACCGCCATACGTTTAACGAATTTTTCCAAGCACGTAACATGGATTTGAAAAGCCACATGGTAAGGTAACTAAGGCTGGACATTAGTAGTGTTGAATTTAATGATTCTAGGGCTACTCTCATCCTGAACTCTTAAATCAGATAAAAAGGCGTGCCGTTGTGAAGGACATGCCTGTAACACCTCAAGAGCTGACATGGCACACGGATTTTGGCCCAAATCTTCTACAATGGAGTAGTTCTAGGAAGCGCGAGGATTGGATTGTGTGTTGAGTGCTTAAGAACACCTTTCGGTATCCATGGCATAGTAGTGGGATTCTCGATATGCAGTGAAGTGTCAGGAGGAGGAGTAGTCTCATTCCCCATATTCGGTTGTGGTGCACCATAATCAAGTTGATGAGTAGCAACACTAACCTGATATTGGACCATGTTCACGCATCTGTAACCATTGGCATGAAAAGAATACATCGTAGTTTCATTAGTCCCATAGCCAGTAGTGGGAGCATTTGAAGCCATATTTTGGTGATGTAGAAGGCGATCTTTCAACATAGCTGGGCTCTATGCAATATGCTTCAATGCTTCCTCAATTCAAGGACACAAGTGAGTCTGGTGATCCTCCCCACAAATTTTGCAAAGGAATTTCACCTTATGTCTCGGCTTATGGTCCTCACCAGCATTCCCGTCATCCCAAGGAGGGTTTGCATTTTATTTCCTAGGAGTGTTTCGATTAGTTCCATTATTCGAATTATTCCCACCCTTATAGTTGTTTCTCCCCTTCTTCTTTCCACCAAGTTGTTGGTTACCTGATGGGTTTGTTGTTTGTATAGAATGAACATCAAACGACTAGGTGTTAGATTTTCAGAATTTACTTCAATCTGATCTAGGATCTTAACTGAGAGAACAACATGTACAGCATATCTACAGCATATCAATCATGGAGACAATAATGCAAGCACACAAGAGACACAAAGATTTACTTGGGGAAAACCATAAAGGTGAAAAACCCCAATAACTTCCTCAAAGATAGATAGAGCAATGATACAACCAACCAAGAGAGATAGCCATAACCTAGCAGCAGATCCTCCTCCTCCATAAGTGCGCCACTCCTCCTTGAGTGCATGTGTGATGTGAGTGAACAAATAGAGTGCCTCCTGCACTCTATTTATACTTGACTTGACTTGCCTTTTTACCTAACTCATGTAGGCTCGAACTTAACCACATAACATAATGCTGAGTGGGCCGACCCCCAATAGGGTGGTCTAATAACCCTTTGACCCACATGGCCGACCCCCAATAGGGTGGTCTAATAACCCTTTGACCCACATGACTTATACAGGGCCGACCCCAAATAAGGTGGTCTAATAACCCATCAAGTATAAGTTACGACACTTACAATATAAATGACGACACTTCCTTATAGAGGAATAATACCATCTCTATAGGAATACAATATACATATATGTGAAATACATTCCGAAGTTACATATACATCAACACTCCCTCTTAACTAGGAAGGTATTTCTCAGCACAGTTCTTCTAGCACAAGTCATCTTCTCTGGATCATCGTCACTGGATAATCGTCATCGAGTCATCATCATCGTCACTGCTGCCGCTATCTCAATCAATCTCTAAATCTACTCGTCATAGGAAGTTCTACAGAGCCAGTCCTTTTTCATACTGGATGTAGGCCCACCACCTGCAGGTCTTCGTCATCACTGACCATACTGTGGAATCCTCAAGACTTATTACGTGCGTCACAAAACCTCGAAAGAGCATCCCAGGATATTACGGGTACACAACTCCAACCTGTAGGATCTCCCAGGGCGCTATTACATGTGACCCCACCACAAAACCTCGAAAGAGCATCTCAGGATGTTACGGGTACACAACTCCGACCTGAAATCTCCCAGGGCACAAATTACATGTGGTCATGGCAAAACCTCGCAAGAGCATCTCAGGATGTTACGGGTACACAACTCCGACCTGAAATCTCCCAGGGCCCAAATTACATGCCATAGGACAAAACCTCGCAAGAGCATCTCAGGATGTTACGGGTACACAACTCCGACCTATAGGATCTCCCAGACATGCTCATCTGCACAACCTGATCCACGGCCACAGAGTATCAAACTGATACTCACCATACATCATCCTGATGTATCCATGATCATCCTGATCATCATCACTGCAACATCCTGCTGCATGTCATCTGGAGCAACATCCTGAAGCTCGTCATCTATGATCATCCTGATCATCACTGCAACATCCTGCTGCATGTCATCTGGAGCAACATCCTGAAGCTCATCATCTATGATCATCCTGATCATCACTGCAACATCCTGCTGCATGTCATCTGGAGCAACATCCTGAAGCTCGTCATCTATGATCATCCTGATCATCACTGCAACATCCTGCTGCATGTCATCATACCTGATCCACCTGATCATCAATGCATCTACCTGATGCATACCAAGTATCTACTTGATACATATCATCATACATGATCCTCCTGATCATCAATGTATCCACCTGATACAAATACAAATACATGATACATATCACCATACATGATCCACCTGATCATACAATGTACCCACCTGATACATATACAGATACATGGTCCATGCATCCAACATGATGCATATACAAAATACATACACATGATCCAACTGATCATATCCAGCATCTACATGATGCGTACATACATAAAAATGATCCAACTGATCATATCCAGCATCCAACATGATGCGTACATACATAAAAATGATCCAACTGATCATATCCAAGCAGAAACCACAACATCATCCTGATGCTCCATCTTCCAGCGCTTACATCCACAACCATGTGAAGGATCCTCCTTCCAACATGCTTGGAATGGCTTCAGCAAATGTGTCCATCACTTCTTCCTCGAAGTGTTCTCGATCTGAAGAACGCCAAGCCTCTCTCTGAAGTACTCGAACTTCACTCTGGCTAGTGGCTTCGTCAGCACATCTGCAATCTCCTCGTCTGTCGCAACATACAGGAGCTTCACAGCTCCTCTCTGCACCATATCCCTGATATAGTGATATTTGATCTCTATGTGTTTCGACCTGTCATGAAACACTGGGTTCTCATACAGCTTCACACAACTCTGGTTATCACATAAGATACCAGTAGCCTCCAACGGGAGATCAAATAACTCAGACAGTAGCTTCCGTAGCCATACTGCCTCACAACTAGCTGAACAGGCTGCAACATACTCTGCCTCAGCTGTACTCAGTGCTACGCAGGACTGCTTCCTGCTAAACCAAGAGATCACACCTGATCCCATACTGAAGCAACACCCAGATGTGCTCTTCCTATCTGCAGCACTGCCAGCCCAATCTGAATCAACATAACCCTGCAGGTTAAACTTTTGATTCGCCTCATATCTGAGCCCATAATCCACTATACCCTTCAGGTACCTCAGAACATGCTTTACAGCAACCAGGTGAACACTCCTCGGATCCATCAGGAACTGGCTCAATGTGTTCATAGCAAAGCAAATGTCTGGTCTCGTGTTCGTCAGGTACATCAAGGACCCAATCATCTGATGGTACATGGAGACATCAACCGACTCAGATGAAGCATCACATAGAAGCTTTAGATTCAATGCCATAGGTGTGGCCATAGCCTTGCAGTCCATCATCCCGAACCTCTTCAGGATATCTATTGCATACTTCCCTTGTCCAAGGAAGATTCCACCACTCTGCCACACCTCCATGCCAAAAACAAATAGTGCATCATCCCCAAGTTCTTCATCTCGAACTTGGCAGAAAGCTTCCGCTGCGTGTCGGCAATCAATCTATCTTTACCTGTAACAAACAGGTTATCTGCGTACAAAAGTAGTATCACTGGATTGCCTTCTTCAACCTTGTGGAAAAGGTTGGAATCTGCTTTACTCTTGGTAACGTCCAAACTGGATAGAAAGCTGTCTATCCTACCATATCAAGTTCTGCACACATATATGACTACACCATGCTATCTTGAAATCCATCTGGTGCATCTTCTATTTCATCACTTTTGTATTTCTCAATGCTGCCATCTGCAACATGCTTGATCTGATAGTTCTATTTGGAAGTCACAACAGACTTCCCTTTAGATCTTGGGATCGCATCCCAAACATCATTCTTCATGATCGACGGATCATGGCATTCCATTTCTTCATCCCAGATTCTGGGAACTTCAATATCTTCAATAGATATCTTTGTTGCTGGAACAAATGGTGTAGTCCTTTTGTAGGTGAAGATATACAGTCTTTCCTACAAAACAGGTTAAATTGCATGATTAGAAACATCTCATAATTTTCAGAACAAATTCTTACACATAAAGAAATATGTCATACAGTCATGCAGTTGTCTTAGCCAATGCTTCAATACAACATTTATCCATATCCCGTAACTTTCTAGATGCCTTCCAATCTCTACCAGAACATTGTTAAGAGTGTGCACAACTCTCAACATGTCAGCAAAGAGGTTTCATTCTAGATAAGTAGCAATGGAATGTTGTACAGTGCCATAGGCCACTTACCCATGCATATTAGGAGTATACTGTTCATCAATGCAATTATTCTAATATGCATAATACACAACCTAATTCTAGGAACATCATTATATACATTATTGAACAGTATTATTTAAGAAATGACAATTCAAATACTTATCTTTGTTTGTTCGTTGGGTGGACTCCCTCTGAGTCTTCACTTCCTTGCAGGAGCTGCTGGAGTCCTAATCTGAAGTAGCTTCTTCTACACCTTTCTGTTGTGGAATGTAGAGAGATGGACAACTCCCTCTGAATATCTGCATCCTTGCATAAACCACTAGAGTGTACTCCCTCTTGATCTTTGCTTCCTGGATTACCTGTTCTTGAACTCATATTCATCCTTGGCCCCTATGCATGCTTATTAGTATCATGAATGTGTTATCCTTGTGATCTCATATAAAATCATACATTCATTAGTATACTATTAAAACACAATAATCTCAAGCATGTATAGTCATGATCATTTCAAACAAAAATAGTAAGCATTATTATTCAAGGTTTATGCAGGATTCTTATGGTTAGTCAAATCATAAGAAACATAACATATCTAAACCTATAATTACTCAAACCTATGACTCTTCAGGTTAGTTGAATCATCAATCAAGATAAGAATCATAATATGCCTAAACCCATGAGTACTAACTTCAATGAATAATCATAATCAATCATGCCAAGTATACTTAAATAAAGGATCTTATCACAAGGTGAGATTCTAACTTGATATAGGAAAAACATACCTGGATTAGCATGCTAGCTAATTATGTCTAACATACTCACATGATGTCTTCTTGTTCTTCTTCAATGACTTGTGCTAGTAACCTGTATATCTCATAGGTTAACCATTATAAAACCAAGTTATACATACCTCGTAAATGGATCTTTTATGAGATCCATGACAATGGATGAATCTTTGTCCTCATGTTATCATGATCATATGTTCTTTGAACCAGAACATGATTTGTCTTTCTTGGTGTACCTTTCATGTTAGTAGACAACATAAATCTCATACAACACCATAATGCATTAGTACAATCATAAGTGTCAACACCCTAATCAATGAATATTTTCTATTGTGCATTCATAGTTTTATTAAGGCAATATGACAAGTCTAAAATCAAGAAGACAAACATACCATGAACAAATCTCAAAACATACCTCGATGAGTCATACCTGTCAAGATCGCTTGTAATCTTCTTATGTAAGGCCTTAGCCTCATCTCCCTCTGAAACGGGAACTTCTTCACTTATGCAAGTGACCAATCCATCTTCTTCTAGGATTAATCCAATCTACTTGATTTACAAGAACTGGGACTGGAGCTAGATATGGGTTTGTCAGAGAAAACCCAAAAATTCAAACTTTGAATTTCAAACTTCTGAAAGGATAGAAATATGCGCCTTGATGAGCTGATCAAGCTGGTATATTCAGAATTTGAAAACTACAAAGTTTCACTCCTCAATTTTGCCTTTGAGACTTCTGGATTCACTGGACGTGACCCTGAACTGGGGTTTGATGAAGCCCACTCTTCTGCCCAGTCAAAAGTTTTGATCCAAAGCTCTAAGCTTCTATTTTTCTGAGGAGCTTCCAGCCATGGTCACAGATTTCAAAAATTCCCATTTTTACAGAAGCCCTAATTTTCCACTTTTCTGATCAAAGTCCCGAACTAGGGTTTGATCAAGCCCGGCCTTCTGCCCAACCAAAAATTCTGATCTTGGTCTCTAAATTTCTATTTTGATGAGTAGCATCCAGCCGTGGTCTCCGATTACAAAAATTCCAACTTTCTTCAAAGCCCTAAATTCCGGAAGCCATGAATGAAGGTACCAAAAAATAATTCTGTTTTGACAGAAATATGTACCTGATTGTTTCTGGTGTAACTCTGAAATTTTTGATCCACAGGGTCTGAAAACGTTTTTTGAGATAGCCTGACCTATTAGATTTCCATCCTGACAGGTCTGACCTCAATTGGATGTTCTGAGAGAGAGTTATGCCAAATGTCGCAACGTGACCTGTTTTGGGAAAATACAGGAGAGCGAACTTGTACGGCATGCCACGTGTCACTGTTTGACCTTCGGCCTCTGAAAAAGTTTTCTGAGATATCTCGACCTGTTATCTTTCCATCCTGACAAGTCTGACCTCAATTGGATTCTCTGATAGATAGTTATGCCAAGTGTCGCAACGTGACCTGTTTATGGGATAATACAGGAGAGCGAACTTGTACGGCGTGCCACGTGTCACTGGTTCAACTTCGGCCTCTGAAAACGTTTTCTGAGATATTACAGTCTGTGTAATACCTGTCACTTTTCACGAAATTTCATTTGGAGCTTCCTAGCCCAAGTTATGACCTTTTTCCCAAGGTCACCTGATTTTGACTCAGATCTGGAAGAGGCAGAAACCCTATATTGTACAGATCATAAATCACAAAGTACAACGAATTAGAGGTTGTCCTTTGCAAACAAGGTACCTGGAGATCTTAGCTTCGGCCTGTAACAATTTCAGATCCGAAAACTTCGCCAAAACGGATTTAGAGCGAAAGTGCTACGATGACTGGTTTTTTCTATATCAAGCCCTAGCATCGTAAGTGCAACAAGTGTCATACATGCCATATCATGCCTTCTTTCAGGCTAACTCTGATACCATGTTAGATTTTCAGAATTTACTTCAATATGATCTAGGATCTTAACTGAGAGAACAACATGTACAGCATATCTACAGCATATCAATCATGGGGACAATAATGCAAGCACACAAGAGACACAAAGATTTACTTGGGGAAAACCATAAAGGTGAAAAACCCCAATAACTTCCTCAGAGATAGATAGAGCAATGATACAACCAACCAAGAGAGATAGCCATAACCTAGCAACAGATCCTCCTCCTCCATAAGTGCGCCACTCCTCCTTGAGTGCATGTGTGAAGTGAGTGAACAAATAGAGTGCCTCCCGCACTCTATTTATACTTGACTTGACTTGCCTTTTTACCTAACTCATGTAGGCTCGAACTTAACCACATAACATAATGCTGAGTGGGCCGACCCCCAATAGGGTGGTCTAATAACCCTTTGACCCACATGGCCGACCCCCAATAGGGTGGTCTAATAACCCTTTGACCCACATGACTTATACAGGGCCGACCCCAAATAAGGTGGTCTAATAACCCATCAAGTATAAGTTACGACACTTACAATATAAATGACGACACTTCCTTATAGAGGAATAATACCATCTCTATAGGAATACAATATACATATATGTGAAATACATTCCGAAGTTACATATACATCAACACTGGGTAGGAGCAGACGAGGCATGGGCCTGTCCAGGGGTAGACTGGCTTAGAGACAAATTTTGCATTTGATTTGTCACCAAGTCTACGAGTTGAGTAATCATGGATCCCATGATGCCATCCGCATCTGGTCCAGGAATGGGCTTGGCTTCATGTCATGAACGTGATGCATCAGGGATAATATCATATAGGATGTCCGTTGAGTGTAGATTAAATCTAGCTACTGGGATTTGAATATAGATTGTTCCTCTGTCGTAATGTCGGACATCGAAACATCCTTATATATGTATGGAAGCAAAAACTTGAGGAACCATTCCAACAGAAAATCTAGAGGAATGTTGGCTTTCACTAGCCTCTTCCGTCGACGCCATTCCTGAATATGATCGGATATGTGCGTGGCCTTGTTCTAGAGGAAGGTAGATAGAATATCGGTGCCAGTATCATAGCGAACTGGTAGCTGAAATTGATCTAAGAAAACAAAAGCTATCTCATTAAAACCCCTGTAGGTGCCCCCAGGAAACTCAACATACCACTTCGCGGCTGCCCCCATGAGGGTGCATTGAAATAGTCTTAGACGGAGAGAGTCATGATTTAACGAATTCGAGGAGCACCAAAGGTGAAAAGTCGTAACATGATCACCTGGATCCTCACCACTCTTCCCTTCAAACTTTGGAATGTCGGAAGGGAGCTTGGTAGGGACTGGAGGCCAAGAAGGATTGTAACACACCGAATCATTTGTAAGCTTCGAAATATTGGGTAGGTTCAAATGAGCAAGAAACGAGATCGGTGGCTGTGAAGATGGATTAAAATCTCCCAAAAGAGGCTGACCTTGCGGACTGTAGGGATGATATGAACCATGACCATGACCATAGGGCTGAGACCTACCCCCACCCTGACCCGTATAAGGGTACACAGGCATATATGTGTTATGAGTACCATGGCAAGGAGGGTTGTAATAAAGGCCATAACCAGTTGCGTTATAAGAAGGATTGCACCATATTGATGGGGCATATAAGTGCTAGTTGTAGCAGGAGCAGTTGAGTGATGACGGTAATTATAGGGTACATTTCCACACCCAGCGTTAGGATTATGCCCACCCCCAGCATTGGGAATGTACCCACCCCCAGTGTTGGGAATGTGTCCACCCGCAGTGTAGGGTATGTGCCCTCCTCTCATGTTGGGAACGTGCCCACCCCCAATGTTGGGAATGTTCCCACCCCCATCATTAGCAGGGACATGTTAATTAGCAGTCATGGTCATAGTCATAGTTATATGTGTAGAAACATGCGCATTAGGTTGTGTAACTTGAGCCATGTTATCTGAAGTGTTCCCACCAAAATGAGGGGTAGTCCTAGGATGTGGTCCTCCCCAAAAAGATATACAAGATGAAGGGACATGACCAAACATAAATTGAAATGGAGCAGAAAAGGTCGTGCCACCCCCGAACAGAGCAGAAGTGGATGTGCCGCCCCTAGAGGGAGAAAAAGAGGTTGTGCCTCCCACGGAGGGAGCAGAATGGGTGGCGCTTCCCCCAAAGGGAGTAGTACCTGAAGCTCTAAGGTTGGTATTAGCTTGACTACCCGACGAAGTGGATGTAACATTTGAATTGAGATTGGGCATACCAAGGGAAGAAGAATTAGTGGTCGAAGGGTTTGTGGTGTCATTGAGATCTGGCATCCCATATCAGAATCCCTGAGTGTATGTACCATGAGATGGGTTTGGCTCCGGGCGTGGATATGGCCCAAAACTTTCAAAAGTGACGTGTCGGGGTGAACCTTCCCCTCCAAGTTCTCTAGGAGTGGAAGGAATGGGCTGTCCATTAACATCCACCAACGGAGTCACGGGAATTCTTCTCGGTGTGCCAGATCCAGAAGTCATAATGTACTTGTGAAGTTCGTCGTAAGTATCAAAAGTATCAGAGGGGATCCTCTGATGTCTTTTATGGAAAGGATGTGCTACCTCGTTAGCTGGTAAACCACCTAAACGAAGAGACCTATGGAGAGGTAGATCTCGCTCCATGATAACTCTAAATAAATAGAACGTCTCCTAAGGGCCAACTATCGATCAAAGAACACAAACCTAAAGAAACTACAACCAAATGTGCACAAACAGGACTGGCTCAAGGGACCTCCTAACACTACAGTCGATATGTCTCTCCTGTAGTGTTCCGAGACTATAACCGGATGTAACAGAATAGTTATAAGGGTTCCGAGATTTCACTGCATGCAGAGGGTCAAATACATATACAACAAGAAATGGTGTCGTCCAACCCTATCTGACTCAAGACAATCGTAGAATAACTGCAACGAATGCCCTCTGTGATACCTAGGTAAAACAATTAAGGTCACCACAATATAACCAATGCTCAGGGGGACAGTCGTAAGTGGTATCCGTCGTATGGAAAGGGTAGATAAGCCCGAAACTCAATAGAGTCAAATCCCCCAAGAATCCCCGTACATGAACAAATCCTGGGAGTATATCCCACGTTCAGCTAGTATTGGAGGGCTATCTCCGCAACCAATCTCCCATGACCTCATGCTTAAATCTAGTCTGAGTAGATCTTGCTGAGAACACTAATGTATGTCATGGGTTTCACCACTCCCTGGTCAGACACATAATGTTGGTTCAATAGTCTTGGATTGTTAACTCGCAATGATCTATTCCAAGACTCTATGGCCATTTCGGCTACGGAGAAAAATTCCTATGGCTTGGGGAAGACCACAACAGACAGCTAATTACCAGAAAATAACTCAATTCCCAACGCAATGCTATGTAAATGACAATGCTAAGATAATGGAGAAAAGACCAACCTTCAACCGAATGTTTGAAGTAGATCGTTGTTGAGCTTTCAACCTCTACACTTGAAACTATAGATTAGTCTCAACAACAAGTACAAGCAAGTGCATATAACATGTGAAAGGTATTAGCATAATCAATAGCATGATCCATGATATCCTAAGCAAATATAACCCAATGTAATTTAACAATATTCACAACATCAATTGGACGAGAAAATGAGTATTTCCATTAATGAATAACAAGAAGTACAATATATGACCTCTTGCTGGCAACCAATCTGAACCAAGAACTGGGTCTCTCCACTTGTGCCTCCACCACTTCAATCCCCCATGCAATGGAAAACTCAAACTATGAAAGGATTTTGGTAGGTGAACATAAGAAGTTCACAACAATAAGGATCAATGAGTGTAGACTCAAGTCACGGCAAAAATCCACTAGACTTATCTTGCTCTCTCTTTCTCCTCCCTTCCATACACCATAAGAGTTCAATATATAGCCTTCCAAAGGTAAGTGAAAGGTCGAATCGAGTCATTTCGAGGTATATGGAGGGCCAAAGGTCACCCTAAGACCGCTTTTTGGGAGTAAAAAGTAATTATCTGTTGGTTTTTACCATTTAACTTGATGTCTGCGGGCTATAGTGGAACAACCTGCATGTATGCTAGGTATAGTGGAACAGCTAGCGTACAGGAACAAATATAGGGAATTGTGTGTTCCTGGAGGATAAAATGATGGATCTGATTCAGTAAAATGGATCCTGAAGGCCAATCAATGCTGATGCTCACAAGTTGTAAAATTACGTTGTAACAATTGTTTACCAATCATGTAGTGCAGATGAGACACCCTCATGTCATCCTTAAAATATGCAATGGTTTTTCACCCGAAATCCATTTCCAAAACATGGGATCCTTCACATGGGTTTTGGATTTTGCATGCCATCACACATGGTCTTCCTGCAATGTGTCTTCCTGACACAATTCTCAAACATCCAAATAGTCAGTAGCATTTAACAATCAAATTCAAATATGATTTCCATAACCAAGCAATGGCATTACTAATTAAATTGAACTTGAACTTACAATTCTTTCTACTACAGAAATTCAGATTTGTTTAACCATGAGTTCATGCTAATATTGTTTGGCTTCTATAAGTGGAATCACTCTATCCATTATGGCTTTATGTATGCTACCATACATGAAAATCCACCTACAGCATGTCCTCCGGACATAATTCTATATAATCAAAACAATCATTAGTAATTTATTAGCAAAATTTCAAATCTGAAATTTACAATCTATTATGTACACAAATTAACTTTACAACCATGAGACACTTCTCATGAGGTTTGGCTCTAGTACATGGTAGACTCCATCCTTGCTCATGGACTTACCCACCTGTCCATGTCCGATACAATCTTCCTGCAATATGGAACTCAAATCATCCAACACTCTGTAAGTATTTCATGCACATAACATTTCATTGTTGCAACGGTCATTGAAGTAATTTTCAGAATTATAACATTCAATAACTCACGCACTTTCAGCTGTTTTCATTTCAATTGCAATGAGATATATATTTGTTTATTTTTCATGCATCATTGTCATAATGAATTTGTGATATACCATCACACTATCTATGCAAATTGTTGGGTGTGAGCTATCTCAAATAAAACACATAATATTTAATTATCGACCAGGGTTGGTAATCTTAGAGTTGAGGCAAAATATATGCTAAGGTAGAATGGTACCTAATTTTCGGCTTTTCATACCTTCAAAATATTTAATAAAGGAGATATTGAAAGATCTTTCAAAATGAAAAACCGAGTCAAACTTCAGAAAAACAATAAGAGAACTAAATCAAATCTAACGAAACAACCAACTAGAATAGTATCAAATCATACTAATCTACTATATATTCAAATGATGGAAAGGGATAGAAAAAGAACTGATAACCAAATAAGAATTGCTAGGGAGAACTTGCAAATGTAAATAATTCTAAAACTCAACCGCCTAATTTCTGTTAATTTTTTAGCATTAATTCAATATACTCTAGGATCTTTACTAAGAGAATAACATGTACAACATATCAAGTATAACAATGCATATCAATCACACCAAGCAATCACATGAGACAATAGACACACAGAGTTTCACTGGGGAAAACCATAAAGGTGAAAAACCCCACAACTTCCCCAGAGATAGAAAGAGCAATGATACAACCAAAGTAGGAGAGATAGTCTTCTACTAGCAGCTACTCCTCCTCCTCAACTAGTGCACCACTTTCCAAGTAATGTAGAAGTGAGTAATAAGATGAACAAATAGAGATCTACCGCTCTCTATTTATACTTGTCCTCACTTGCCTAATAAAATAGCAGGGATGACTTGTCTAACTCAATCTAATAACCCATGGTTACATTAATCCGAGCAGACCCCTCACTAGGTGGTCTAATAACCCATCACAACACTTTACTACACTTGCGACACTTGTCAATACAAATGATGACACTTCCGTATAGAGGAATAATAACATCTCTATAGGATTACAATATACATGGATGAAATACATTCCGAAGTTACATATACATCAACACTCCCTCTTAAATAGGAAGGTATTTCTCGACACAGATATGCTAGCACAAGTCTTCCTCTCTGGATCATCGTCAGCGAATCCTCATCCTCGAATCATCGTCATCGTCACTGTTGCTTCTATCTCAATCAATATTCAATCTACTCGTCATGGGAAGTTATACAGAGCCAGTTCTTTTTCATACTGGATGTAGGCCCACCGCCTGTAGATCTTCATCATCACTGGCCATACTGTGGAATCCTTAGGACTGATTACGTGCATCAACAAAACCTTGAAAGAGCATCCCAGGACTGATTACGAGCTCACACCTCAACCTATCAGATCTCCTAGTATCTTTTACATGTTGACCTTCAAAAAACCTACTCAGAGCATCCTAAGATGTTATGAGCACACCGCTCTACCTGTCTGGATCTCAATAGAGCATCCCAGGCTGTTACGAGCACACTTCTCTACCTGTCTAGATTTTAAAGGATCTTTTCTATGTGAACTTTCACAAAACCTACTCAGAGCATTTCAGGATGTTACAAGCACACCTCTCTACCTGTCTGGATCTCGATAGAGCATCTCAGGTTGTTACGAGCACACACTCTACCTGTCCGGATTTTAAAGGATCTTTTCTATACGAAACTGTAGAAAAACCTACTCAGAGCATCCTAGGATGTTACGAGCACGTCGCTCTACCTGTCTGGATCTCGAAAGAGAATTCTAGGCTGTTGTGAGCACACTTCTGTACCTGTCCGGATTTTAAAGGATCTTTTCTATGCTACCTATACAACGTGTCCAGAGCCACAGAGTATCAACCCGATACTCACCATACATCATCCTGATGTACATCATCACCTGATCAACCTGATCATCATCATAGAATCAACCTGATGTGTATCATCTGGAGAAACATCTTGAAGCTCGTCATCTATGATCATCCTTATCATCATCATAGCATCAACTTGATGCTTATCATCTGGAGAAACATCCTAAAGCTCGTCATCTGCGATCATCCTGATCAAACAATATATCCATCTGATGCATATAAAGTATCTACCTGATACATATCATCATACATGATCCACCTAATCATATCATGCATCCACCTGATATATATAATGCATCCACCTAATACATACATAAGTACATCATCTACCTGATCATACAATGCATCATACATACATAACTACATGGTCTACCTGATCATACAATGCATCCACCTGATACATATACAAAAAATACATGATCCACCTGATCATACAATGTATCCACCTGATCATAAAATGTATCCACCTGATACATACATAAAAAATACATGATCCACCTGATCATATCAAGCATCCAACATGATGCATATACAAATATATCAAGCATCCAACATGATGCATATACAAATATATCAAGCATCCAACATGACGCATATACAAAGCAGTACCTGGACCATCATCTTGATGCTCATCATCCAGTGCTTACATCCATAGCCATGGGAAGGATCCTCCTCCCATCATGCTTGGAATGGCTCCTGCAAATGTGTCCATCACTTATTCCTCAAAGTGTCGTCAATTTGAAGAACACCAAGCCTCTCTCTGAAGTACTCAAACTTCACTCTGGCTAATGGTTTTGTCAACACCTACTACCTGCTCATCTGTCGCAATATACAAGACATTTACTCCTCCTCTCTGCACCATATCCCTGATATAGTGATATTTGATCTCAATGTGCTTCGACCTATCGTGGAACATCAGGTTCTCAGACAGCTTCACACAACTCTGGTTGTCACAAAAGATACCAGTAGCCTCCAACGAGATATCAAATAACTTAGACAGTAGGTTTTGGATCCATACTACCTCACAACTAGCCGAACAAGCTGCAACATACTCTGCTTCGGCTGTACTTAGTGCTACACAGTACTGCTTCCTGTTGAACGAAGAGATCACACCTGATCACACCTGATCCCAAATTGAATCAGCACCCAGATGTGCTCTTCCTATCTGCAGCACTATCTTCCTAGTCTGAATCAACATAACCCTGTAGGTTAAACTTTTGATTCGCATCATACTTGAGCCCATAATCAACTGTACCCTTCAGGTACCTCAGAATATGCTTTACAGCAATAAGGTGAACACCTCTGGGATCCGTTAGGAACTAGCTCAATGTGTTCACCAAAAGAAAATATATGGTCTAGTGTTCAACAAGTACATCAAGGATCCAATCATCTGACGATACATTGTGACATCAACTGGATCAGATGAAGCATCACACATAAGCTTCAGGTTCGATGCCATAGGTGTGGCCATGGCCTTGCATTCCATCATCCTGAACCTCTCCAGGATCTCTATTGCATACTTCCCTTGTCCAAGGAAAATTCCATCTGCACTCTACCACACCACCATGCCTAGAAAATAGTGCATCATCCCCAAGTCCTTCATCTCAAACTCGGCAGCAAGCTTCCTCTTGGTATCAACAATCAAACTATCCTCCCCTGTAACAAACAATTCATCCACATACATAAGTAGTATCATTGGATTTCCTTCCTCAACCTTGTAGTAAAGGTTGGAATCTGCTTTACTCTTAGAAAGCCCAAACTAGATAGAAAGATGTCCATCCTACCATACCAAGTCCTAGGAGCTTGCTTCAAGCCATACAAAGCTTTCTGCAACCGACACACATATGACTTCCTGTCATGTGTCTCAAAACCATGTGGATGCTCCACATACACTTCCTCTTTGACTACACCATTCAATAAGGCTATCTTGAAATCCATATGGTATATCTTCCATTTCATCACTGCAGCCAGAGCAAGTACTGATTTGATGGAAGTGTACCTGGATACAAGATCAAAACTTTCTTCATAGTCTATCCCCTCTTTTTGGGAGAAGCCGTGAGCTACAAATCTTGCTTTGTATTTCTCTATGCTACCATCTGCAGCATGCTTGATCTTGTAGATCCACTTGGAAGTCACAACTGAATTCCCTTCAGGTCTTGGGACTACATCCCAAACATCATTCTTCATGATCGACTGATACACCTTGACCATGGTATCCTTCCATTCTTTGTTTTTCGCTACTTCCTCCTAACTGGAAGGTTCTTTGTTCATAATGTCACAGAGTAAGGCAACATAACTAGTGTGTGATCTAGTTCTCTTCTTTTCTCTGTGTTCTTCTTATGGAATGCCATACCTTTCTGCATATTGAATGAGCTCTCTAGCCCATGCAGGTTTCCTCTTGTGAGAGTTCTTCTCGCAGGGCAGATCTATAGGTTCTTGCAGATCTTCAACCTCACGATCTGCTTCTGGAATTGATTCAGTCATGGTGGTGTCTTGAAATCCGGTTTCCTTTGGTTCTTCATGATCTTCAACATGTGTCTTCCGTGATTTGATGAAGGCTGAGTTTTCATCAAATGTTACATCCCTGCTAACATCAATCTTCTTGAACCCTGGAAAGTATATTTTGTAAGCCTTCGAGCTTTCACTGTACCCCACAAAGATACCTTTTTTTCTTGAAGGATCTAGCTTTGTTCTCTATTCCTTTGGAACATGTGTATATACTGGACAACTGAATACTCTGAGATGGATGACTTCAGGTTTATTGCTAGAGAAGACCTCTTCTGGTGTCTTGTTGTCCAATATCTTGTGAGGTGTTCTGTTCTGCACATATACAGCTGTTCTAGCTGCTTCTGCCCATAGATGCATATGCAGATCCTAGTCATGCAACATTGCCTGTGCTGCTTCCATGATTGTTCTATTCTTTCTTTCTGCAACTCCATCTTGTTGTGGATTGTAGGGAGCATTCAACTCCCTCTTAATCCCTAAATCGCTGCATAGTTTCTTGAAATCACCTAAAGTGAATTCTCTGCCATTGTCGGATCTAAATGTATTGATATTCTTATCTGTTTGATTTTCCATCAAGGTTTTGAAGTCCTTGAACTTGTCAAATACTTCATCTTTGTTCTTTAAGAAGTAGACCCAATTCTTCCTAGAGAAATCATCAATGAAAGAGACATAGTATACATACCCACTCAAAGAACTGGATGACATCGAACTGCATACATCGGAGTGGATAATTTCCAAGATTCCTTTTGCTTTGCTTTCACTGCTTGGAAATGCCTTCTTAATGTTCTTTCCTTTTTCACATCCTTTGCAAACACCTTCATGCTTTGACTTGATTTCAGGAAGACCCTCTACAGCTTTGCTTGCAATTGGTAGTGCTCTATAGTGCACATGTGCAAGACTCCTATGCCAAAGTTCACTTGGCTCCATGGATTCATGTACCATGGCACGTTCAGGTTGTCCCTTTAATTTGTACAATCCTCCCTCTTACTCTCCAATCACCACTGCATCATCTATAGTTTTACCTTTAGGACACATTAGGACTTGGCCATCTACAAATGGAACCCTCATTCCTTTTGCATCCAATGCAGAGATGGAGAGTAGGTTCTTCTTGAGCCCAAGTACAAATAACACATCTTTTATCTTCAAGGACTTTCCAGGGTCTAAGTTGTAGGAGGCTTCCCCACTTCCTTTAATAGGATATTGATAATCATCCCCAAGTTTCACCTTATGGGGTGATTCATGTTCAGACAGATTTACAAAAGATTCTTTAAAACTAGTCATGTGTTTAGAAGCCCCGATGTCAATAAGCCAATCATTACATCCATGCGAGATAGTACCTGTGAAGGATGATATTAGAACATATTCATATTCACTTGATGAAGAATCACTTTCTGCCCTAGCCTTCTTCTTGGGAAGTTCATCATCCTCAGCGGCATGAGCATGAATTCTCTTCTTGTTGTGCCTCTTCTTCTTGTTGAATTTGTTGTTGTTGTCTTTCTTCTTCTTGGGACAATTTTAAGCAAAGTGTCCTACTTCATTGCAATCGTAACATCGAACATGAGATAGATCTTTCTTCTTATGATGAGGGTGAAATTTTTTATGAGATATCTCCCTCTTAAACTTGCTTCCCTTGGTGTGTGTTGTTAGAGCTTGATCTTCATTCCCCATATTCTCTTCTCGAGCCACAAGCCTTGCTTCTTCTTGTGAGCATTCCTCCCATAGTCTACTGAATGAGATCAACTTCCTTCTTGCACAGATTCCTTGGATGAAGGAGTCCCATGACCTAGGTAGGCCATTCAATGTGGTCATGACAACTTCACCATTGTCCACTACTTCATCCACAGCTCCAAGTTGTTCCTTGATTTGAGATACCTTAGAGAAATAGGATTGAATGGTCTCTCCATTCTGAAGTTTTACCCCTTTTAATTAGTTCCGCAGAGTCATCTTCCGATTTATGTTCTTCCCTTCAAATAGCTTCGTTAGGGAATCAAACATATCCTTGGGTGTCTTTAGAGATGACACATGTGGTATGAGATGTTCTTTGATAGAATCAGCAATTATCCTCTTTTCCTTGACCAAGTTCTTCTTATGTAAGGCCTTAGCCTCTTCTCCCTCTGCGACAGGGACCTCTTCACTTATGTAAGTGTCCAATTCATTTTCTTCCAGGATTAACCCAATCCTATACTTCCATGCTCGAAAGTTATCATCCCCTTCAAGCTTATCCTCAAGATTTGTGTGGTGAGACATCTTTAAAGAGTACTTCAAATGGAAATAGAAAAGATTTAGGTCTTACCACTTGATTTGCTAAAAACTGGATCTGGTCCCTGATTAGGGTTTGTTAGAGAAACCCTAAAAATTCAAAATATGAATTTCAAATTTCTTAAAGGATAGAAAGATGCGCCTTGATGAGCTGATCATCCTGGTATATTCAGAATTTGAAATCTGCAAAGTTTCACCCTTCAAAAATGCCTTTTAGTCTTCCTGGATTCACTAGGAGGACCTTGAATTAGGGTTCGAGTTTCCCAGAGCTTCACCCAACCAAAAATCTCGATCCAAAGCTCTAAACTTCTATTTTTCCAAGGAGCTTCTAGCTATGTCTTCGGATTTCAGAAATTCCTATTTTTGTGGAAAACCTAATGTTTAGGGCCAAAAATAAAAGTTCCTAGAATTGAATTCTGATTGGATAGAAAGATTCTCCTTGATGAGTAGAGTCAATATACCTTACTGCATTTCCAAAATATATGGAGAGAAACCCAATAAACAAGAAACCCTATTTTCTGTCATTGCATAATGTCTTCATCTCAGGTTAGCTCTGATACCATGTTAATTTTTGAGCATTAATTCAATATACTCTAGGATCTTTACTGAGAGAATAACATGTACAGTATATCAAGTATAACAATGCATATCAATCACACTAAGCAATCACATGAGACAGTAGACACACATAGTTTCACTGGGAAAACCATAAAGGTGAAAAACCCCACAACTTCCTTAGAGATAGAAAGAGTAATGATAAAACCAAAGCACAAGAGATAGTCTTCTACTAGCAACTAATCCTCCTCCTCAACTAGTGCACCACTTTCCGAGTGATGTAGAAGTGAGTAATGAGATGAACAAATAGAGATCTCTTGCTCTCTATTTATATTTGTCTTGACTTGCTTAATAAACCAGTAGGGATGACTTGTCTAACTCAGTGTAATAACCCATCACAACAACTTACGACACTTGCAACACTTGTCAATACAAATGACGACACTTCCGTATAGAAGAATAATAACATCTCTATAGGAGTACAATATACATGGGTGAAATACATTCCAAAGTTACATATACATCAACAATTTCAGATTCTGAATTAGAGAACAATTGTAAATAAACTATCTATGAGGTAATTGAATTCGATGATAAATTACATAAACAAAAACTATGCTAATCAAAGTAAATTACAAGCTAAATGATTTCAACAACTAATTCAAGAAGGAACATCTATTGCCATGTAATAGGAACTGGAGTGAATGTATCGTAATGACTTTCAAATGAAATAGTGAAACAAAACAGGAGTAAATCTAATCTAACTTCAATAAAGAGATGTAAACTACAAAGGGAGAAACTACAGTTAACTTTAAACATTCTGATCTAT
This sequence comes from Larix kaempferi, assembly GCA_027924585.1. NCBI lineage: Eukaryota > Viridiplantae > Streptophyta > Pinopsida > Pinales > Pinaceae > Larix > Larix kaempferi. Next base: position 2,589,571 of record BSBM01000174.1, on the reverse strand, counting down.
CTACTATCCATCAGCAAAATAATATAAAACTAATGAAAACTAGAAGCAAGTAGAAAACTTAATAAAGATATTCACTTCTAAACTTGATTTGGAAGCAAGTAGAAAACTTGATAAAGATATGAAAATAGAAGCAAGTAGAAAACTTGATAAAGATGCTTATTTCTAATCCAAATCTCAAATCATGAATGTCTTCACTAATTGCATGAAATGGAAAATAATTCTTATGATTAACAAATTAAAACGACTTAAAGAATAAAATTATTAACTATGATATGGAAATAAACTATCTAGAAACAAACTGATGGATTCTAAAACAGTAACTAATTATCAAATATGATACAAAAAGCTTAACTTTGGAAGAAGGTTAAAAGAAAGTGAAGGAAGGAAATGTGGAAGGAAGAAATAATAAGAAACTTTAATTAAAAAAACATGTAACATAAAACCAGATATAAATTAGACCTAAAACTGTAAATTAGAAGCAAGAAGCATTGTATCTAATAGGAAGAAAAGACTGAAATCTGAAAAACATAAAACTAATGCAGAAAGTGTAAAAATCCGAATGCCAGTCTGAACGACAATCCAAACAACAGTCTGAATGGAAGAAAAACAAACTAAACTAAGGAAAAGGAGAGTTTTGGTGATCTTGACATCAGCTGGCGAATCCACATGAACCTATAATGCAAAGAAATTAGTTAGAAGACTTGTTGAGGAGTTACGTTAATAGACAGCAACCTATTTTAATCATTGTCTAAAAGAGATAAACTATTTCTATGATATGTAGAAAAGAAGATTGAGATGAAAGAAAAGAGTTAACCTACAACTACAGGAAGGAAAAACTAATAGAGAGGAAAGAAGGAAACTAATGCTAACTATGGAAGAATTCTGAGGCAATATCTAACTATAGATGATGGAAGAAAGAAAGGCTGAAAGCAACTACGAACTATTAAGCTTGGTCGACCATTTACTAATTCTGTAAACGCAAATTAAGTTACCAGCATGACATAAATTACAGAGGAGAAAGAAATATCATATACAAAAACGAAATTGATTATAAACACAGGAAAACAAACTAACTATTTGCAAAAAGGAAAATGCAGAAAACAAAGGCAAAACCTCTAGTTGATGAGGGGCCCTTCCCAGCAATTAGAGATGGAAAATTGGATTGATTTAGCTACTCAGACTATCAACAAACTGGAACTTCCATTAACTTGAGAAAAATTATAGAACTGTCTCCAATTGCAAACTCTTAACGACTGTGAACTATCTCTAAACTGAAAGACTGAAAAAGCTAACTAGACTAACTCATCTCAGTCATGGAGACAACTATTTATAAGTTACAATGGGTGAGAGGGTCGACAGAGTCGACCTCTCTAACAATAGAGGTGTTTAAATGATTGTAATTGTTGATTGAATGGTGCATGCCAACCTAGGCAGCATCTACCATGGGGATGGTATCTTCATGCAGGTGCTATAGTGTCAATCTACCTTAGACGTGGAATGAGTTGTGTATTGACGGACTGATCGTGGGTAGACAAACTTCTTCCAGAACGATGGCATGCAAGTGCGTGAGCGGACGTGCATGATTCCTGGCCAACGAGTAAGAGAATCGGCATTTGGAATATTGACGTGAGCATGGTGATGCATTGGCAAGCTCAGTGAACTTGGGGACAAATCTTCTAGAGAAATAGCTCTTTAACCATCAGCACCACGTGGCTAACAGAACCCACGTGCCCTTTTGCTGCTTTAACGGTCTGGAATATGCCAACCATGGCTTTCGGGGGTTGAAAGCAGGGCTGAACTATGAGTTGAATGTGCTTGAGTGTAACACATAGTCTGGATGAAGGGTCATTTGAAAAACGAAGCCTGTCAATAAAAACATAAATGTCAATAATGTCCAGAAATTGTCATTTGAACATAAACAAACCATAATATAACGAAATAGAAATAATATTTGAGTAATAGGTAAATATACGCATACCTAGGCTGTTTGATGGGATGAATGATAAGAAAAAAACCTAATATAGCAAAAAATTATAGAAATAACGCCATATCAAGTAGATTGAATGATAAAAAATAGTGACAAAATGGATACCAACATTCCCCCAAACCGAGGACATGTCAGGTCCCACTGAGCAAAAGAGAAATTAGGAAGGAGGATGAGCTGTAGTAGCAGCAGCCTTCGACTTGGATGATGAAGATATATATTTGGCCTCAAGCTTCCTAAATTGGTCCTTTAAATAATTATATCTCATCTTCAGGGCAGTATTGGATTTTGTTTTGGCGTTAACCAAACATTCAATGTTTTTTACTTGTGCACACAATGCCTTGTTTTCTTCATGAAGCTCATAAATTGTTTTTACATAGCTTTGATTTTTATCCGTTAATCATGCTATCACTTGGTTCAACTTATCCCATTTCTGCTGACTCGAAATAGGTTGTTCTATATCATGCTCCAAGTCCAATTGAGGACTCGTCTCTTTTGGAGATGTCTCAACATTAATAGTCTGTTCTTCAGAACTTTTGTCTTTATTATATGTAGGAGAGCTTCTAGCAGCAGGGGTTTCACTCATCTGAGCAAATGCATTAGCTAGTGTGAGGAGGGGTGACTCAAAGGTATGATCGTCTGGATGAATATTTGAACATGAAGGATGAACGACAGTCTAAGTGACAGACTGATCAATGGACTGGTCACAATTTATCTCTCTAAGTTCGGTAGGTATTGATGAGAAAAGTGGAGATTCAAGAGCAATATCGGGAGAGTGTAATGAGTTGATAGAGTGCATATCATCTAAGGAACTCTCATCAAACCGTACACATTTAGCATTTGGTTCTTCTTGGGTAGAAGAGTGCTTCTGAGAAGGGGAAGTTTTGACAGTAGATAAATGAGGGTTCATTATCTCGAAAACAAAGTGATCCCAAGTTTGACCTCTCTCCTCTAATTGATGAATGATCAGAAGCTTAATAAGACAATGGTGATACAAGCTTCCAGAAGGATTAATATTATTTTTTCTAACTTAACTCGACATCTTTTCCAAACACTTTAGGAAGTAAAATGGGAAATTTAAGGTCTGATTATTGACAAAATGAGCTAATAGTCTAACATGGCAAGATTTAAAAACAGTGAACTTACCTTCGTAGGTGATTAAGTGGATGAGAATGGTAAAAAAATCCAAGTACTTTGGCTAGATCCATTCTATATGGAAGCCTTTGGTGCTAGTAATGTGTTGAAAATTGGGCTTAAGGGCGAACTAATGAGCTTCGCGTGGAGGAAACAAATTCCTGTTCCATCGGGAACCTTCTCTAGGGAGCTTCGTAGCTAACACTATTGACTCTTCTGTCACGGAGAAAAAAATATGATCGACCTTGGCCATCTTGCCATCAAAACCTTTGGCAAATAGTAATGAAATCTCATGGTCGTAGCCATCAAGGCAGTGGAGAAACGGACTCCAGCTTGCTTGAGAGAATAACTCATGGCATCTTTTAAACTTAGGGATACGTAGAAGATCTTGATAACTACCAAGCTCACAACGGTTAGGCATTGTTGATGGAAGATGGGTGATGCAATGAATAAGTGCAGAGGATACAAGGAATTGAAGAGGATGTAGTTCATAGAGAAGAAATGAAGGGTGAACAGAGTGAAGCAAAAGTTCATGTAGCCATCAATTAAATTAAGGTCTGTTTAGATGGTTGAATGGTCATAGGTGAGCATGCTTAAAAGGATCACGCTTGTACTTCGAATATCTTGAGTCAAGTTCCAGTATTGAAGTGCATGAATTTAGTGGATGCTTGTTTGGTATAGTGTGTTCAACCATGTACAAAGCCAAGCTTTGGACAGGTTGAATGAAATTCACGTAACAAGATAGATTACATGTGGGAGATCATAGCGATTTGATCCAGATGCTGGTGATTCGTGTGATCTCTAGGATCACGGCAGTCATGCAATAATTCATAATGACACAAGATTCATTCGTTCAATGAAGGCGAGATGGGTAAAGGAATAAAACCAAGTGTTAGATTTGACGTTTGATTGATCCCTGTCATCATTGGTTGATCATAATTTGAGAATATCTACCATGTTATTTATATTCAATCTAAGATTTCATTCAACAATTTTTATTCAAAATGTCACTCATCTGCTGCATTCATCACTTCATTTAGATCGGTGTTCCACCCATTATTCATTCCTTCATACATACTTTTGTCTATACAAGATTTGCTTACTAATACTTGACTGAAACTAGATTTGCAAAGAATTTCTGAAGCTGTTAGTGCACAAAAGATGTTGTAAACTTTGCTTTTCTGGATCTTTTAATTGCATTCCTCTTTTTGTTCTTGATTAGATCAATTTTTCTGCTTTTTGAATTAACCTGAAAACACCTATCCATTCTGTCAGAGATAAATGAAATTTCATAAATATTCAACAAGAGCGAGCAATTCTAATCTTCCCCCCAAACCAAAAATATGGCGTGTCCTCAAGCTAGAAAAAGAATGTTAAATATTCAATTATTTTCCCTTAGGGGGTTTACTGATAGCTAAAAGTGTTGTGATACTCTTCTCAAGAAAATGAAATATTAACTAAACATGTAGATGATTCAGATATTTACATTCATCAAAGAGAATAGAATAGTGCTTAAAAAGGATTGTATGAAGACTGATAGTACAATTGATATGAAAGATGCCACTGGAAAACTAGCCATCCATGACTCATGTTAAAGATTTCTTGTCATCCCAAGATATAGATAAGGTGCACCGTAAAGATTGTGAGATTTTTATAATTATGGGTCCCATTTCTAGGATAATCACATCCTAGGTATTGTTTTGAATTAGATGACAAGTTCCAAGTTCAACTTACAGTTATTCTCTATTGATAGTATAAATAATTGGCCTAAACATATGTTTGTATACTCAGGTTTCTTATATATGAATCATGTGCATAGAATTGCATTAACCGGTCTCTTTTACCCGATATTGACCCACTGCCAGCAGGCCTATTCAGTACCCTGGAGGGTTTATCTTGGTACCATGCAAGCATAGCTTCGCTGCCAGCGAGCCTGTTCAATTCCCTGATGGGTTTACTTGCATTTACCTAGCTTCCTTATTTAAGTTTTTACTTAGCATGGACCCGCTTCCAGCGAGCCTGTTCAGTACCCCGGTGGGTTTACTTCGTATAATGATATATATATATATTATAAGGAAGTCAGTTGGCACTAGAGTGTGCTAAGCCTTCTAAACACATAATTCAAAATATTAGAACGAACCTTTATGAGCAACTTTATTAATAATGGCCAAAGTTCAAGATCATGTCAAAAGATAATAACCTAAACCTGTTCTTTGATCTATATATATCTTTTTCATAAGAAATCAGTAATGTTCCCCACAAAGATAAAAACATCATTCACTTCCAAGTTACCGTTAAAAGATGCTTTAAGAGACAAGTTTTGATAATGAATCTACAGATGAGCTAGTGATCCATAGGTGTAGGATAAAGATTTATAGAAGTATAAGTCGTAGAGTAAGCTAGAGACAGAAGAAACAAAAAAGGCAAGAGCAGAGCCAGAAACAGCGGTTTAAAGAGCATGAGTTGAACCAGCTGCATGACACGTTGACCAAACAAGAAGCATCTGAGCGAGCAACCGTGGTCAAGCAAGTGGCAGAGGCGGATAGGAGTAGAAATAATAGAAACAAAGGTAATTAACCCAGCATCCAAGTAAGACCGATAGCTAGTTCCATATTCATAAGAGCTCTAAGTAGCAACCTCATCATTGGAAACAGAGGCATTTTATTTATATAAGGACCCTACCTTGCATGGATTTGAATAGATAGGGAGGGGAAACCCACATATCTGATGTGATCTCGCTCCGTGATATGTTAAATCATGGGGAAGGCTCCTCCATACAGAGCCTTATTCTATGTCACTTTATCTCGAATGCTCCAAGACCAGGACCACTTGCACACTTTGCAGTTTCATTCAAATGGGTGGGGTGGGAACCCAATAGCAAGTAGACAGGTTATGCAAATAAATCTCTATTTTTGGTAGCGATGGAAGCAGGGGTTGGTCATATACGTAAGTAGCGGGGGATACATAGTGGGGACAACTCCTATATCTAAGTTGCAGGTAAAACCCCCCTCCTTCTTTTGCATAGAACACCCCTTTGTATCCATTGGCCATAAGCTAAAGACCCCAGCAAGAGAAGCGATCAATTGAACCGGGATGCTATCTTTATCTTGTGCCCATCCTTGAGGTGGCAAGTGAAGCGATCAAGAAGCACTCCGAACAAGCGCTAGCGATCAACACCCAACAAGAAAGGAAATTGGTCATTCATGAAAACAAGGTTTCTAATCTAGCTATGACACTGGTTATCAGTGTTTGGCTCTCGGAGGGCACTCATGGGTCGAAGGTCGAGATCCTTCATCTATTATCACATAATGATTTAGAGCACTAACTTGGTATCTATCTTTTCCATAGCCCTTTTTCTTCAAGCGATAGGATTACTCTTTCATCTTCCTTAGTGAGTAGGTGGAAGGTTCCATTCAAGAATCTTTGTGTTGAGGTCTAAACTAGAAGGCTGATTGGTTTTGACTGAAAGCCATCTGTGTATCTTCATCTTCTCTTGAAGCCAATCTTTGTCTGTTTGTATGCTCTCTTCTTTTGTAAGTCAAAGTAAGAAAGGTAAAAGAAGAGTAAATTGGGCGAGATCCACCCCTCCCCAGTTAAGAGCCATAAATAGAATAGAATAGGATCTCTCCCCTTATAGTAAGTTACTAGAGGAGATCCCTAAAATTGATTACGAAAATCCTATCCATTACCTTAAGTAAAGCTTCTTAGGTAGTTGGGAGGGTGAATTAAGAAGAGCCGAAGCCTAGAATTAAAAGGCCTGCTCCAAGCTCAACAAAGGGTGACATGGGTGTATGTCGGGACTCATGGAACATTGAAGGTATCCCGGAGCTGCATTCCTTGATAAGCACCTGTGCTCATTCCTGGAGTACGTAGGGAATATAGCAATGAAGGTGCATCCCTCGGCTTGGTAATGGAAAGGATGAACCCTTGGCTATTGGAGTTGTCCTGTAGGGTGTTAGCTGGTGAAACCCACTTAAGATGGAATTTAATCAGGGCTTTCTAAAGTGCTAATTACTTAAGAGTTTTAGCTGGTGAGACCCACTTTATTACTTCTCAGGAATGTCAAACCCAACGTTCAAAGTGTGACTGATGGGTCCACTCTTGAGTTAGGTCTTCCTCCACCTTAAGCTAAGAGATTCTGACCTGATTATAAGGGTTGGATTTATAATCTATTGTCCAACTCTTTCCTTCGCTTTGATGAGAATTGGATATAAGGCTTCCTTTATTGGGTACACCTTCCCACTAATTTATTCTATTATGATAGTGGGCTTCTTATCACACCTCCGAAGAGGAATACTTACACCTTTAGGGTAATTAGGTGGGGTGGTGCCTTTCATTTGTCTAACACCTCGGAGGATAATGATAAGATCAAAACCCTATATGATGGTAAGGCTCTATAGTCTCTGGTAAAAAGGGGACTCGCTCTTGAGCTTAGGGATCTATCTAAAGGTCCCCCTAACAGTGTTGTCTGCCTTAATTAATCCAATTGTTTATGGGGATGAAGCCCGGCCAAACAAGATCAATAATGCTGCTACAACTAAGCATTCTTTCCTGAAGCAAGTGGTTTGGGCATAAAAAAAGTGGGGTAAGTGAGGCATGTAGTGAAAGGTTATTAAATGTAAAGGCGGGTTGGTGGTAAAACTTAAGTAATCCAAGTAGGGTGAAGGTAATACCAATGCTATTAGTCCCCAAGCCCGTTGTTCTCAATGCTTAGTATGATTGTATATCTCCTGTAAAAGTGTAGTCCATAAAAGTTGGTTGTTAACATGAATGGTTCTTCCTTCCTTTAGGCTCAACCTTGTGCAACTGGAAGGTAAGGGTCTGTCTGGCCTGAACCTTGTCAACTGGATGTTTGTTTGTATCAACTTTTTCGACCACATCGAAATGTAAAGCAAACATTCATTGTTAGAAAGAATCGCCCCATATAAGAGACTAAAAGGTGGGGTGGTAAATAATCTACTCCTAAAGATAAAGTGGGGTCAAGATCATATCCATAATAAGTTTATTAATCCTAGTCCCGTCCCATACAACAAAAAAGGTTCGGTTGTAAATACAAATAAAAAGGCATGGGGTGAGTTTATCCATAAAACAAAGGGGTTTATCAATTCTATCCATTATCTTTGAATCTCTCTTTCGTATCTCGAATCATAGAACTGCTATATACTGAGTCTTCCTTCCTGTAGGTTCGACTATTAAACTGTAGTGAACTGGTATGTAAAAAGTAATGGTTATTCCCGTAGGTCCCACAACACTTTCATATGGCTTACCCTGGGTCCTTTCAGAGGATAGCCTGAATGTTATTATTCCCTTCTGTCAGGATGTATCAACCAACCTTGTTTAAACTGTCATTGTATGTCAACAATGGGTTCTAACAGGATGGGCATGGGTATGTATCTTCTCTCCAACCATGAGGGTGGTTATGTAATGACTCTCCGAACATTTTATAACCTAGGATCAAACAGTAAGTCTAGGGTATGTCTGACCTAAACCTAGTCCTCATTTAAGGGAATGGATTAAATAAACCTGAAGTCTTTCGGTTCAAGCCTATTTCGAACACGTTAAAAAGGCTTGCTTGACCAAAGGGAGGGCAAGGGGCTAACTATCATTGTTAGAAATATGATCCCCATATAAAACTAAACTTACCTGTCTCAGAAGAAGAAGTTGTAGGTCATCAATAGGAATAATTGGAGAAAGAACGTACTCTACCTGATTGTACCAACAAATATTGTTGTTGGCCTTACCCTCTATGTTGAAGGTAGAAGAGATAGAGCTAGGATGTATTTACGAGTGATAGCTAGGGTTGTTAGAATGTCAATATAGAGATGGATTGAACCACTATTATATAGTAATGTCTCGTCTTGCTTGACTGTGGAATGAATGTGGGGGCGGTGGTTATCAAAGGGTTGACATGACATGGAAAAGAATACGGTTCTAGGGCTCGCTTCTAGGGCTCACTCAGTACCCATACAAGTATACGTTTTATATCTCTTGGCACAAATGTAAAGTATAGAATATATGGGCTCAAGCTGCAGTTGAAGTGTACGGACAGACAAGGATACAACGTTTATAGGGCTCGCTCTAGACGAACAAGAATACAGTGATAGGGATCGCTCGAGACATTGACATACAAAGATACAGTGATGAGACAGGTAGGTTCTGGACATGCTTTGAGATTTGACCTTCCAACTAATACCCTCTATTCCAAGCCCCCCTAAGCCCCAGCTAATTCTAGGAGCCCTCCTAATAGTCTAAGGCTTACCTAACGCCCTAACAATATTAGGGTGGCTCTCACTTGGTTGGTAATTTCAGTAATCTAAAGTGGCATATCAAGGGTAAGACCTATTGGACCTATCCAGGTGGTAAATTCGCGTGATGTAACCTCAACTTGAAGTAACTTGGACAAGTGATAAATCCCTTAATATAAGTGTACACTAGAATTTAATTAAATATGAAAAAATAATACGAGAAGATCCCGCTCTAGAGAAGCTAAAAGTGTAGAACTGGCCTGCTGTTATAAGGGGAGGTCTAAGTGGAGATATGTAATCTCCATTAATGCCTTATTTATAAAGTCCCACTCTCATATCTCCTGGTTTTCCCACCCCTTTTATATCATAGATGTGGATTCTAGTTCATTTTTGGCTTGGTTTGGTGTTGGACTGAACTCAAGATTTATAGTTTCACAAGGCAAGAAGTACAATATATAGGACAGACCCAACCCTCTCACAAAAGAACACTCACCTATGCGACTGGAATCCTCAGAAACTAATGTAGTAAAGACAACTTTTTCCAAGAGCAACATTAGAATATTATATTAAGGTTAATAAGTTTTGTTAAATGAGAAGAGTCAAGTATCACAAGATGACCAAAATAGTTAGGGACAAACACAAATCTGTTATTATATGACGCATTCTTCGCGCAATCTAGTATCCAATTAATGGTATCTATAGAAGCCAACTTGGTACCTTGTGCATTTTCCTAGAAGCTAAGGTGGTATGTCAATTTACCTTCTATTACGATGCAACGATAAGCTAGGAGGTTGGTTCTTTCACATACATATTTATGGGTTATTTTCACGTTGCTCCTAGCAGCTCACTCTGAGTCGAGAGGAACCAGTTCTTCATCACAATGCAGTATCAGCTGCAACAGATCCAACACCAGTCGTAGTAGATCCAGTAGCAGCAGTTTACCCAGTACCAATTGATCGAGTGAAAGCAGAGGCAATAAGCAGGTCGATAGCTTGATCTAGCATCCCATCCACTAGTAGCGACTTAAACAACACCAGATATGGATCATCCAGGTCCATATTGAGAGTCAGTATAGTAAGCAATATATCGAGCTTATCAATCAGTAGCTTACCATTTTTCAACTTTTAGTACATTCCCAAGATATAAGCTATAGCACGAGCTAGAACAGGGTACCACAACCAGCCCAGAAGCCCATGATGTCATCCTAAATTGTTATGAGAAAAGTTTCACTTGTTTGAATGATGAAGGAAGGACAGCAGAAGTGAAGGGTGTTCCTAGAAAGACATCCCTTAGACATATTTCAGCTATCTAGGTAAAGAAAGCAGTTAGAAAAGGGTGCCAAATGTTTGCAGCAAATATAGTAAATGAGGAGTTATGTACTACAACAGACAAATTGAAAATATAAGACATTCCAAGATGTTTTTCCTGAAGAGATTCTAGGATTACCTCCTAAACGAGATGTAGATTTTACTCATGAGTTAATGGCAGGTGCAGTTCCAAATTCCAAAGCTCCATATAGGATGAATATACTAGAGTTGAATGAGTTAAAATCGCAGTTGAAAGAACTGATTGATAAAAAGTATATAACAACCAGTGTGTCTCCTTGGGAAGCACCGGTCATTTTTGTTAAGAATAAAGATGGCACCTTAAGACTTTGCATAGATTATCGTCAACTAAATAAAATGACGATCAAGAATAGATACATGTTGCCCCACGTCGATGATCTATTTGATTAGCTATGCGGAGCAACGATATTCTCAAAGATTGATTTACGGTCGGGATATCATCAGGTTCGTGTGAAGGATGAAGACATTTTCAAAATAGCCTTTAGAACTCGATATGGACATTATGAGTTTGTGGTCATGCCGTTTGGGTTGACTAATGCCCCGGTAGCATTTATGTGCCTAATGAATAAGAATCTGCACAAATACTTGGATAAATTCTTCGTTGTGTTTATCGATGACATTTTAGTATACTCTAAGAGCAAGGAGGAGCATGATGAACATCTGCATATCATTCTGCAAGTTCTGAGAAATCACTAGTTATATGCTAAGTTTAGTAAGTGTGAATTTTACAAAGACAAGATTCAGTACTTAGGACACATAATCTCCAAGGAAGGAATTTCAGTTGACCCCGCTAAGATAAAAGCCAGTCCCTAAAGATGTGTCGGATGTATGATCATTTATGGGTATTACTGGATATTACAAAAAATTCATTGAAGGATTTTCAAAGATTGCAAACCCCATAACGTCCTTGTAGAAGAAAGGAAAGAAGTTTGTATGTGATCAAAAGTGTGCGGACAGTTTTAAAAAGTTGAAAGAATTACTGACTACAGCACCTATTTTGAGGATTGCAGATCCTACTAAGGATTTTGTAGTATGTATGGATGCATGTAATGACAGACTTGGAGGAGTCCTAACATAGGAGGGACATGCTGTAGCCTATGAATATAGAAAGCTGAAAATACATGAGAAGAATTATTCTACTTATGATCTAGAATTATTAGCAGTAATTCACACTTTGAAAATGTGGCATCACCACCTTATTGGCAGAAAGTTTACCTTAATGACAGATAACATGGGGTTGAAATACTTACTAGATCAAACAAATATGAATGCTAGACAGGCTAGATGGATAACTTTTCTGAGCAAATATGATTTTGAAATTCAACACATTAAAGGGAGGGAGAATAAGGTTGTTGATGCGTTAAGTCATAACGCAAGAACAAATTTTATTTCAGCCATCAGCACATACACAACAGACTTGGAAAATCATATTTTTGAAGGGATCAAGATGGATGAGGAGTACCAAAAACTACATGAAAGGATAGCAGGAAACAATTCTAAAAATACTATGACAGATTACAATTTGAAGGCAAATGGATTGTTGTTGTTAAAAAATAGATTGTATGTACCCAACATACCAACAGTGAAAATTCTGATTGTGGATGAGATGCACAAAAGCCACCACTCTTGCCATCCAGGTTATCAGAAAACCATCACTATGTTATGAAAGGAATACTATTGGCCCAGAATAAAGGATGAAGTAGCAGAATATATAACTAAGTGTTTTGACTATCAAAAAGTAAAGGTGCAACATCAACATCATGTTGGATTATTGCAGCCATTACCTATACCTAGCTGGAAATGGGAAATCATAAGTATAGATTTTATCACTGGGTTACCAAATAATCAAAGACAGAATGACTCCATCATGGTGGTAGTGGATAAACTTAGAAAGGCAGCTCATTTTATCCATGTAAAGACTACTAATAAGGCTCCAGACATCACAGAAATTTTCATGAAGTAGGTTTCTCAACCTCATAGGATACCAAAGGTAATAATTTCGAACCGTGACTCAAAATTTATAGGAAATTTTTGGAGGTCCTTGTTTAAAGGGTTGAATACAACCTTAAATTTCAGTACCGCATTTCATCCCCAAACAGATGGACAGATAGAAAGGGTGAATCAGATTTTGGAAGACATGCTAAGAATGTATGTTAAGCATCAACCTGGTAAATGGGAGGACTATCTACATTTAGAAGAATTTGCATAAAACAATCACTACCAGGCATTAGCCAGGCTTAGCCCGTTTGAAATTCTTTATGGTAGGAAATGTAACACACTAGTTTCGTGGAGTGATCCAGTTAATAGGGTTATTTTAGGACCTGAATTGTTGCAGGAGTTAGAACTAATTGTGAAATAGGTACAAGGAAATCTAAAAGTTTCCCAAGATAGGAAGAAAATTCAAGTAGACCTTAGAAGAACTCATAAAGAGTTCCAAGTTGGTGAGCATGTTTTTCTTAAGGTAAGACCGAAAAAGAGTTCCTTGAAATTGGGAAGCTATGCCAAGCTGGCACCTAGGTATTATGGTCCTTTAAAAATTTTGTCAAGGGTTGGACCTGTGGCATATCAATTGGCCTTGCACTCAAACCTCAAAATACATAATGTTTTTCACATTTCATTGTTAAAGAAATATGGAAATGATGCTACTCATGTTGTAAATTGGAATGATGTTCAAGTGGAACAAGACGGCGATTTTCCGGTGGAACTGGACGGTATCCTCGAAAGGAAGGAAACTTTACTTCGGAATCGCACCATTGGGCAGGTAAAGGTGTAATGGAAGCACCTTAGCCTAGCAGAGGCAACCTGGGAGTTGGAAAGTAGTATGCGGGAAGCATACCCAACTCTGTTTCAGGAACACTCAGAGAGTGAAAAAACAACATCTAGGATGATGTTGAGACTTAAGGGGGGGTGTATGTCACCTACACAAATTTTGAGAATAATCATTTTATTTTGCAAATTACTTTATGCTAAATTATAATTACAAAGTTTTGTAATTATGACCAAATCTGGTCAAAGATGACTGTAATGACTCATTATTATTATTTAATAAATTAAAATAAGAGACAAACACTCAAGAAAGCTGTTACAAGAGTGTTCACTAACCCACTAGGAAGAATGGAAGCTGCTAGAAGGCATGGGACAGATGGCAGCATTTGCACTCCACCACTAGTTGTTGGTTATGGGAAAACTACCCCTAAAATTGTGGCATTATTCCTAGGTGGGGAAGTGAGCAAGAAGCTCATTAATGAACAGTTAATCACAAAAGGCCTAGGAAGCCTATATAAGGCAATTCGAATTGAGCAGGCATCTCTTACAATATTTTCTGCAGAAATATTCCTTATGTACATCATGTGATGACTGAGAGATTCAAATTAGGGAGGTTATGTGAGAGTGCAATTGTAAGCCTGCAAATTATTTCTAAGAAGGAAAACCAGAGGTGCTGGTGCAAGTCCCTTTGACTGTTGAGTATGTAAGGCTAGATAAACTACTTGTTGCTGCAAGATTGAGGACCTAAGATTCTAAAGTTTCTTACTCCTGGTGGTTTAGTGAATAGGCTCGGGGGTCCTAAGGAAAGCATCTTGGTTGTTTTAGGAGCAAGTTGGGTTGAACAGGCTCCTTGGGTGATTTGTTTCTCCTATAATTATCAGGTTCTATGGTTTCTTTATTTTCTTTATATTTTTTAGAATTATGAATCTGTGCAGCAACTGTTTTAGAAAATTTACTAATGATCAGTAGAAATAACTATTTTTATTTTCTGATCTAATTTAACTATTTGACTGATAAAATGACTCCTCTGCATTTTTCCCCATGCTTGAGTCTGCACCATACTCCAGTACAAAGAGGCAGCATTAAATCAGCCAAATTTAGTAATCAAAAGGCTAAGAGGATTATTTTAGACTCTTATAGTAATGTTCTTGTCAAAATCCTGTCCTATATTTAAAACACAGTAAACATTCCAGTATAGCATCAACCGCAGCATAGAATTCATTTAATTAATACAGGAAAGAAAAACAAGTATGTTTCTGCACAGTTCTATATATTTCTTTTAACTCTATTTTTTTTCAACCAGTAAGCAAATGCACATCAATCTTATACATTTCATGTTTTTTTTTAAGCAATTGCATTTTCAAGAATAATAGCAGCTACAAGAATTAATTTCTGCACAAGATTTATATGTTCCCATTTCAATTAGATCTTTCTCAGATAAGAAATATCATGCAATTCAATGTTTATTCCTTAAAGTTTTCAAGTAAAGGATAGTCTAGAATTATAGCATCTACAAAATCTATTCTATGCACAAAATTATTATATGTAAACCTATTATTTCATCACCCATTTCATTCCATAGTTAAAATACAAAATATATGCACAGTAGTACCAAACCCTATGTTACCACATACCCTAGTTTCTGCAATATCCTTCTAATGCACAGTTCATAAACCTCTCGTCAAAACCCTTCATGGAAAACTTTAGACTTTTCTTTTCCAAACCCTAACTAGCATTTCGAGATTTCTTCAAGACAATATTCACCACTTAGCAGAAAACAAGATTCAGTACTAATATTTGTGGAGAGCTCATAACCCTAGTAAGATAACATCTCAACATCGCAACCATTCACATCACCAAACCTTGTTACACAGCTTAAATTCCAGGTACAGAGGCACTTTGCAAGCCAGATAACAATCAATTAAAAACTATAGGTAGGATACAGTGCGAAGTAAAATAGACAACGTGGCTTTTTCATTTCTCAAAACTATCCCAAAAACTTAAATATCAACAACGATGGCAAAGATACAGGAAACTGTTATCTACAACAACCATTGTTGTTCATTATTACAATAACATTTAATTGCACTTTTCTTAACCCTCATTTCAAAATCACAGCATTTCTTTGCAAAATCAAACCGTTATTCATAAGTGCAAGAGAAACCTAGGTTCCTGGTCCTTTCCATCCAAATGTATTTCAAAGTTACATATTGGACCTATTAAGGTTCCCCAGTACGCAAGGCTTAGACCTTTTTCAACCAAATCATTAAACAAGACAGTGGAGCAACAAAAAAAAACACAAGTTTATACCCTTATCAAATGGCAAGTAAACTACAATCCTGAAGATCTTAACAAACAGTGCAATTAGACATCAAAGGAGCTGAATGTCCATTTAAACCAGCGAAGATTATCCATTGTATCGTCTTCATCAAAATAGGACTAAAAAAAACTCAACACTTGGCCACAACCAAAACAAGTCGACAAGTTCCAACTCTCAACATACGATAGTCACCATCACACCTTGCATAAAGGGGCACCTACTAGGTTTTCGAGAACCACCGGAGCTTACCAGGAGAAGTAGAAGCATTTTTTATTATCCATGCTCACACAGGAACCATCTTGGAAGTGGGTACCTGCAAAATTACATTTCGAAGGGGGGGTTAAAACAAAAGGATACAAGAAAGCAAACAAGCAACGCAGTATTATTCATTATCGTAAACATTACCTTTCTAATCGGAGCTTGGATCCGTGGCACACCACACCAGCAAAGAACGACGAATCCTGGTAGCAACAGCAGTAACCACAATTTCAAAACCCTAAAGACAATTTCAGATGGAGGACCTGAATCCCAATTTCAAACACTCTCAGCAAATGACAGATGAACACTTATATCTTTACAAAACTGTATCAGGGCTCTTATGCACTAATGCATAAGCCTGAAACCTGTAACTTCATCACTCAGGTCTCGGGTTCAAGACCGAGGAGGGAGTCCTCTTCTCATAGAAACCATCAACCCTACCTTTCAGCTTCCTGTCAACCCTGCTCACTTCCCACTAAGCGTAACAATGAAGGCAAGAAATCCAAAGCTCACGACTTACCTACGCATGTTTAGGGTTTCATCCACCACCCTAGATCTTACAAGTGATCAACGATGGGTAGTGGCCAACCCTGGCACATTGTTTTTCGAACCAATGATGCATTATTACCATTTAATTACTACATCTACCTATTTCCATGTAAGCAGACCGAGAGCTCATGCATGGCACAACTCAACCTTAGGTTGGAACTCATTGAAATCATAAGCACGTGAATATCTTACAATCAAGCCTCCACTTCATTATCGAGCTAATCAAAATAATGCCAAATCTTGTCAATGCCAGTGGGTATCATGTCAAAAACCAAGCTTTATACCCTGTCAACATCGCATCAATTGTTTGTTAGGTTTTTGGCTTGTATTTCATATTAGTCATTATAGTTATGGTTGCATCATATCATTTATAACATGTACTACTATATGGTGGAAAATCTATTAACACTTTATAATTATCAATATGTCACTATTATAGCTCGTGTTCAAACCTAAAGCAATAAGCTTAGCCATATAAATGTTCACATAGTGTTAATCATTGGATAATGGAGACCATATATAGAGTTAAGACTTTAGCTATGCATAAGTACAATTTAAATACTATGCATATTATATATTGCACATTTTAGCATGCATTTTCCAATTCATAAAATGAATTAGAGTCTATAGGCATGGATAAATGGGTGATACACTTCCCAATACTAGTTCATAAGCATAATCACCATACGCACCATATATTATCTATGTTAGCCATGTTTTGCAAAGTCTAACGACAAATGTAATACTATAGGTATAGTTTAATTGGTGACAATATTCACTTCTTTTACTAAGTTCATAGCACAAGCACTAATCATACTTTTCATATTTCAGCTATGTAGCGATAATCAAAATAGCATTATTTCAGTATTTTGATGACGTAATTTTATATTACAGAAGGACTTGAAGGTCAGCACGGAAACTATAATTAGTACCGAAATATTCATACCTCCAGTACCTTGTTTCACAAGGAAGTACTTAGCATTTAATTCTACCTTTGCATTGCATTGAAAGACACTTTAACATTAATGTCGTAGAATTTCTTACATGTTGTCTGCACAGGGAAACACGGTTCAAATGAATTAGATAATCATAGCTAAGTAAACTCTGGGGTACCTTGTAGGACCCCTTCATCATCACACAAACAAACTGTCAACTCAACATCAATATCATCATAATAGTACAAACTTATAACAACATATAATTATACTTAGAACTTGAGCAAATCTTTAGATTGTATTCCTTGCATAATCATAAAAAGATCTGTTGTCAAGAATTTTAGCATCTGTTTAAATCTGAATATAAAAGGTAACTGTATCATGTTTATTTGGGAAGTGTGACGTGTCATAGTTTTGAATTATTTTAGTGAAGAAATTTATTTAATTTATATTTTCCGCATTAATGAATTTTGATAAAAAAAATTATTTTAAATTTTTTTATTTTGGTAATTTTCGGGATGTTACATAGAACGGGGTACCACAACCAGAGAAATATGCTTTTGGTTCCACTGATATCTGGGTTAATTAACTAGTATAGCTACTGGTACTTTTACTGGTTATGATGGAACTACTGCTGTACCTGGAATTGGAATTGTAGGATATGCAGCAGAGTCTGTAGGATCATCTGTTGAAGAAACTAGTGCTATTGATGCTTATGTACTAGCTCTTGGCTTTGTATCGGAATTGGATGATTTATATAAGTGTGAAGAGAATAGTGGGCCTGCCTTTTCGGAAGAAGAGAGTGTTCCGATGTGTTGAATTTAAAAGCGTTACTGAAGTGGGTTTTGGCGGGTCCCGCTGCTTTCCAGTGGATATCCACAATAGGTTTACATTGTATGAGTTCCCTTAAATTAAAGAGGGTGTTCTTGGTGGGTGGTGCAGCAAACAGTGAGGCAATAAGGGTTGGTTCTTGGCTGACAACGATTTTGCTACACTTCTTAGCACTGCTCGAGGGAGAGCCTTATCCTTAGCCTTAGCAATGGTGGGGCTTTGGTGGAGCCATTGATAAATTAGATTTAAACCTACCTTTTGGTAAGTGCTTGTCCTAGTTTGTGCCAATCTGCATGTAGGAAAATGAAGAATGATTAGCTTAACTATGTTTAAGCTAAGTAGAAAGGAATTACTGTATTCGAGTTCAGATGAGTACGCGGTGTTGTTCTTTGCTGTTCTGAGACAAGTTGTAGCAAGGCGATGAACTAGCGCATTTCCCGCTCCAAGGTCCTTGGGTGAAAGAAGGCGAAGTGGTAGAACACACCAGTGTAGCAGCGGAGCGGAAGACACGAGTTGCAGACTAACCAAAGCAAGGGGAAGTTAACTAGCGAGGAAAAACCCTTTCTGATTCCTTCTCCCATAATACACCGATAGATACGGGGCTAATGCTTACTTCTGGCACCCACTTACTTCCCTATTGTAGCTACAAAGGACAATGGAAGCACCAGCTACTTAGAACCTAAGTAGAGCCATGCAAACAACAGAGACAAGCACTCAACGTCTTCCTATTCCGCACTACTTTATTTCCTCTCTTTGAGTATTGTTGAATTGAACCTAAGGAATTGCTTTCATCACGCCTCCCATAAGGCCCAACACACAAACTTTTATCACGGGTATTACTTGGACACACACAGGGGCGATACTTATAACCGCCATTACTTTATGGGCCACCTTCAGGGATCCAACATCTACTCCTATTGTTACTTTACTAGCTACTATAGCTGTCAGAGGGATAGGACATCTACTGAAGGGGAGGACTTGAAACACAAGGAGATTGCAAAGGACTATAAACGTTAATATTTGGGGATTTCTTTCTTTCTTTTATTGATCGGAATAAAATTGATTCGGTCAGATTGTAATTGATCAATGTGTATTGGTTTATTGATTAGCTGGTGATTGCTATATTAAGTGATTACTATAGATGGCTACTTGTATTTGTGTTTTTTTATCCTTGATACCACATCGACTACTTGAACGAGGACACACACAGGTACTTACGATAGGGACTTCCACCAACATGTCGACTAGAAAGGCTTAACCCAAGTCTATGGCTATTTTCTGGGTGTAGGTACTCACAGGGGCAATGATGCTAAGCGAAACCTTAGCTTAAGGGAAGAACACATGGGATAACACCAACTCGCATTTATCTTTCCAAGCGATGGTCATATAAACTGTTTTCAAGGTTTTCATGATCCCAATCTCGATGCTTTTCGAATGATCCGACAAAATACCTTCCAATATATAGGCAATCAATCCGATCTCCGGGCAAGCAGCTATAAAGCTATAAGCTAAGATAGTTAATTATTAGCAAGAATAAGCCAAGCATCTAGCTCTACTAAGCTAAGTATCTCTCTAAAAAACCTCTAAACTCTCACTAAGCTCTAATAAACCCCTCACTAAGCTCTCTAATACATCGCTCTAATACCCAGTACAAAACCTCTCACTCAGCTCTATCAAAATCAAATTTTTGTATAGCAAAATTACAATATGTGGCCATTGCACATTACTTAGCCAAACGTAGATTGGTTTACACATTTTCCAGTAGCTTTCACTACACTTCCACTTTGGTTGTAGATCACCCATTCATAGAATCATATAAGCAATCAAACTTGTCATAGGGAACATTCAAGATAGTATTAGTATATCCACCAGAAGAGCCAGTAGCAGGTCTAGCTTTTCTTTTTTACACAACAAAAGTAGTACTAGTTGCAGTTGTTTATCCAGTAGCTAAGGTGGTTGCGATTTATGGAGCATATTTAGATGAGGTATCGTTGGGCAGAGAAGCACAAGCAAGTTTGTATTGAGGATCCAAATAGGTAAGATCACCAGCCCGTATAAATCAATACCGAGAAACATATTCTCTAGTTACATATCTAGTTCCAGGTAAAGATGCAAGGGCATAGACACAAACAATAGAGGTAATGGGAGGAGAAGAGGCAAAGGCATAGGTTTAAGCTATTGATCCAAATGAAGCAGCATCACTACCAGTAGTTTTTTTGTCGGTTGACTCGTAATCCATTTAAGTTTATACTGCAGAAGCATAGGCATCAGTGGCAGAAGCATAAGTATGGGAAGAGGTAAGAGCATTCAAGCCATCAGTTATAGAGATCATAATGATGAAAGTAGGTCTTTTAAGCAACTGTTCTAATGATAAATTAGAAATGTGCATGTCTAAATCAAATACTATATTCAAAATCATAAAAGAAATGGTTTGAAATAACATAAAGAACACTTTATCTTTTGCTTAAAAAATGTCAATTTCAAATAAGTGAAAGAGAAGGGGGTAGGATATATTGGAAAATTCTTTTAAGCACTTCCCTTCTTCGAATAATATCACATGAGCTGATTACAAAGATAGGGTTCTTGTGATTAAGATGCAAAACCACTTATCAGATGATTCAAATTTGTATTCAAAACAAAACATATGTGCAAAACAAGTCATGTAAAATTTTTGAAATTAACAAAAATGAAAAGAGTCTTCCTGTTTTGATTGACAAACTTTTTATGAACTGATCATAATCATTTTCCCTGTAAAAATTCAATCGGTCGTTAGAAATGACTTTTATTATTTAAAACGAAAACACTTTTACATATATACAAAGGAAGATAAACCAAAATCATTCAAGGGCTAGGAGGAGGAGGAATGGCTTCCTCTTCTACCAGTTCCATTTCTTCCTATTCTAAGGCATTCTGTACAAAATCTTGTTTAGATATTAGTTGATGATAAAGTCCAAGTCCATGTCCATTTACAACAAAGAAAATTTAAGAATCATCAATTGTCTTAATTTTAACGGATCCATTATCAAAGGTTGTAACAATTTCATATGAACCCATCCAACGAGTAGTTAATTTACCTTTAAATTTTTTGTATCTTGAATCAAAGAGTAGTGCCCAGTCTCCAGTTTTGAATTGTTTTTGTTTAATGTATCTATCATGCCACTTTTTATGTTGGTTTTGTATTAAGATTGTGCGTTGAATAGCATCTTCCCTAATCTCGTCTAATTCATTTATCTACAGGATTCGTTGACTCTATGCTTCTTCTAATTTCATCCCTAATTGTGCAGCCATACGAAAGGTTTTGACTTGGAATTCAATGGGTAAAAGAACTTGTTTACCATAAATGAGTTCATAAGGCGTGTGGCCAGTGGTGTTTCTCCAAGTTATTCTATAAGCCCATAAGGCTTCTGGGAGCCTATCTTCCCAGTCCTTGTGGTGTAACTGGATAGTCTTGGTCAGGATAGCTTCTAATACTTTGTTCGTGCTTTCTACCTGACCATTTGCTTGAGGATGATATGGCGATGGTTTGCAGTGTATAATACCATATTTATCAGTAATCTCTTTCATTAATTTGGAGGTAAACTGAGATCCTTGATCGGTTACAATTTCCCTAGGTACACTGAATCAGGTAAATATTTATTCATAAATGAATTCTACCACAGATTTCTCTGTGGCTCGGAATAAAGCTTTAGCTTCCACCCATTGGTGACATAATGTGTACAGACTAGGATGTACTTCTTCTTGCGAGACATCGGGGAAATTGGTCCAGCTAAATCTAGAGGCTATTTTTCAAATGGCTCAATCATAACTTGGGGTTGCAAAGGCATCTCATCGGATGGTGTAGGTTTACCCATTCTTTGACAATTGTCACATCCCTTGACATATTTGGAAACATCTTTAAAGATGCTTGGCCAATAGTACCCAGAGTGCAATACTTTGTATGTTGTTCTTTTATGAGAAAAATTCCCACCGCAAGGTCCACCATGACATTCATGTAGGATCTCTGCCATCTCATCCTCTTGTACGCATTGTCTAATAATAAGATCAGGACTAGTATGAATGAGATCATTATCTACCCAAGAATAATTGGAACTTTGAACTACGATCCTACGTTTCTCAGGTGGGGAGAGATGGTTAGGTAGCTTTCCAGTTGCTAAATAATTGGTTATATCTGCAAACCATGAGGTTCGAACAAATACAACGAACAAATGTTCATCTGGGAAGGTATCATCAACAGGGTTGGCATTAGCGTCAATTTGAATTCGAGAGAGGAAATCAGCTACTACATTCTCTCGATCGGGACAATCAATAATGGTAATGTTAAATTCTTGCAACAAAAAAAGCCACCGAGTCACTCTGCCATTGGTGATCGGTTTATTCATTAAAAAACTGATGGTGGAGTGGTCAGTGTGTATAAAAATTTCATATCTTGTGATATAATGATGAAACTTGTTGACGGAGTAGAATACTGATAAAAACTCCTTTTCCATAACAGTGTACTTCAATTCTGCAGGAGTCAAATTTTTACTAGCAAAATAAATGGCATGTGATGTCTGTCCCTCTTTTTGACCTAAATCTGCCCTATGGCTATGTCAGAAGCATCAGTGGATATATGGAATGGAAGGGACTAATTTGGGCCCCTAAGAATTGGTTCCACAGATAGCTTGGCCTTCAAAGTTTCAAAGGCATGTTGACACAATTAAATCCATTGAAATTATGTGTCTTTTATAAGTAGTTTGAACATTGGTGCGGCTATTTTAGTGAAATTTTCAATGAAACGTCTATAATAGCTGACATGGCCAAGAAAACTTCTTACTTCCTTCAGAGTTTTCGGAGGAGGAAGATTAACAATGATTTCAATCTTGGCGGGGTCCACTTTGATACCTTGAAGAGAGACATGATGTCCTAGGACTATGCCCTCAGTCAGTAACATCTTACATTTTTCATAATTGAGAGCTAAGTTCGTTTCTTGGCACTGAATAAGAACTGTTTCGAGGTTATCAAGGGCTTCTTGGAATGTATTACCATAAACTGTAAAATCATCCATATAAACGTCTACACAGTTGTGTATGATATCAACAGAGATTCCTAGAACTGCATGCTAGAAAGTAGCAAGTGCATTACACCCGCCAAATGGTAATACTCGATAGGCATATGCCCCCCAAGAACAAGTGAAGTTTGTCTTGTCCTGTTGCTCAGGTGCTATTAGTATTTGATTGTATCTGCTATACCCATCAAGGAATGAGAAATATTGTTTCCCTGATAAGGTGTCTAACACCTAATCGATGAAAGGCAAAGGGAAGTAGTCCTTCAGAGTGGCCTTAGTTCAGTTCTCGAAAGTCAACACAGATATGCCATTTCCCTGTGACTTTCTTTGGAACTACCACCAGAGGAGAGACCCATTTACTGTTGGAAATTGGGTAAATGAATCCAACATTAAGGAGCTTTTGTAGTTTGTCTTTTACTATGTCCTTTAGTGCTAGGTTCATTCTTCTCTGGGGCTTCCTAACAAGAGGTATGGTTGGGTCTGTGTAAATGTGATGGATACAGGTATCTGGGTGTATACCTTTCATATCGGTATACTCCCATGCAAATGCTCCAGTTTGACTGTTAAGAATTTTTAGTAATTGTTTTTGCTGGCTCTCATCTAAACCTACATTTATACGCAGAAATTGTCAGAACTAACCTTGCATGGTATGGTATAAGATCATAGATGTTATTCGATTGCAAAGGCATAGGGTGTACTCGAGAATGTTAAGAGGCTCATATTTTCTTGGAATTCATCTCTAACGATATGGTTAAATTGGGAAAAATATTGAGGAAAGTCTATACAGGTTGTGGAAGAGATAAATTGGTTCAGCATGTTCTTGGTGTTCTATTCTTGAAGTGCCCAGGAGAAATCACTAACAAGGGAAAGTTCTTCCAAGTTTTCATCTCCGAAAGGACAATCTAACCAAAATAGGTTTTCATCCATTGGATGAGTTGGTGGATATAAAGCTAGTTTTCTGGTAGAAAATCCATCAAAGATAACCATCTCTCCATCCCTACAACCTATAAATGCATTGGAAGTAGCTAACCAAGGTCTTCCCAAAATAATGGGGTGACCTTTGGAAGGGTCTTTTGATTCAATAACCATGAAGTCCACAGGATATTCCCAAGAAGCTACTGATACAGTGATATCATCTAAGATCCCAGTAGGCTGCACCATCGTGCGATCGACTAGTTCTAGCATGGTTGGAGTAGGGCGAAGGAATTGTCCTAGATTGAGAGTTTCTACAACTGTGGTAGTCATCAAATTGATAGCAGCTCCTAGATCAATAAGTGTATTTCCTATGGTAGTGTTATTAATAATAATAGTCACCACAGGACTCCCTGGGTAGAATATTTTGGAATTCTAGGTTGGTTTGCTATACAATTTGATATCTCTCCTATTACATGAATTGTCGGAGATTCCTTTTGTTTTCTCCCTGGTATCTTAATACAGAGTTCCTTTATCACCTTGCTATAGATTGGAATATCCCTAATGGATTGTAACAAAGGGATCTTAATGCAAATATTTTTCAATTCGTTAATGATATCGTACTCTGGATAAGTTACAGGCTTCTCTATTATTAGATGCTCTGGATATGGGGGTGACTTTTCTCCTGAAATTACTTCTTTACGTTGATGGTTGTGTGCTGAATATTTAGAAACAACCACATCTTCGAGAATGGCATTATTCAAGACTTCACTAGGTATTTCTTCTTCATTCTCTTCTTGAATAAAAACGGATGACTTGGGCTTATCTTGAAAAACTCTTCCAAACCGTAGATGTATCTCATGTATTGGCATGGTCGAAATAACATATGATGGAAGAGGTAACAACCCAATGCTATTAAGAGCTTGGGTTGGTTTGTTGTTAGGATTTGGTATCGGTTATGTAGGTAATATTGTGGATCTTGGAGGATTCATGTTCTAGAAATGATGAGGTTGATTCGGAATAGGGGGTAGTGAAGGAGGTACAAATCCAAGTAGAAGTTGCTGAAGTAGAAGTTGCTGAATATTAGGTGGGTAAGGATAGTTAGGCATAGGAGGGGATGTTTGAGCATAATATTTCCCTCTCCATCCATGTGACCATTGCTACTGTTGAGCATTCTAAGGAGGGTACTGCGGTGGCCAATTCTACCAACTTGAAGTGTTCCATTGATGAGAAGGTTGATCAT
Source organism: Larix kaempferi (assembly GCA_027924585.1). Classification (NCBI taxonomy): domain Eukaryota; kingdom Viridiplantae; phylum Streptophyta; class Pinopsida; order Pinales; family Pinaceae; genus Larix; species Larix kaempferi. The sequence goes on along the minus strand of BSBM01000174.1, from coordinate 2,564,004 downwards.
GATAGTAATAGGGTGTAATTTGAGATGAATCTTGATACAATGGTTGATCTCTAGGTTTCCAAGGATTCCTAGATGGTTCACCAAAGTTTCCACTCTTGTATACAGCTTGCAATCCGAGAAACGATGGACAATCATTGGTTGGATGTTCTTCGGTACAAAAGTGACAGACTGAAGCATTATTTAATGGACATTCTCATTGAGGATGTTTAGTTCTACACCTAGGACAAAAAACACTCATTGCTACAAAATCTTAATCTTGTCTCTTTTTAGCTTGTAGTGCATCTAATTGAGAACCCGTAGCTCCTAAAATATCTGTTTTGAAATTTTCCAATAGGTTTCCCGATTCTACCCTTGTAACTCCACCAGGACCATATGTGTTTCCTTTGGGATTCCTAGCATAAGATTCTCGAAAGTGTCTTCCATATTTCCCTCTGCTCCTAGAGTAATTCCTACATAGTTCACAAATCTCTACAAAAGATTTGCGAGAAATGTCTCCTGGTGCCATGAGATTAAGGTTATCTAAGAATTCTTCTAAGATTCCTTTGAGGAAGAGTGTTCTTACTGCATCTTCTCGAATATCACTATATTTAGATTTGTGTAACACATAGTTAAATCTCTCGAGATAGTCCTCTAAGCTCTCGTCTTCAAGTTGTTGAATTTTAAAAATATCATTGTGAGAGTCTTTGGGTCTATAGTAATCCTGATATTTCCGAAGAAATGCATTCTTCATGTCTTCCCAAGTTCTAATAATAGATTATCCTAATCCCATGAGCCATCAAAGAGAAGAATATTTTAATGTGGCAGGAAAGAGTTTTAGTTTTTGGTTGTCTTGTAGGTAATTATAATTCCTACACAAAATGTCAAACTCGAACAAGAATGTGTCTGGATCCTCACTACTCTTCCCATAGAAGGTTGGTAGTGAGGAGGGAGGGATGTTTTTCATAGTAACATCTTATGCAGTGTCTAATATAGGGAACCCGAAGGTACCTTCAGTTCTAACTTCTCCATCTTCTTCATCTTGTCGGACATGATCTTCATTTTCTTCCCCCATGAAGATTCTATTGCCAAAGAGAGAAAATCTAGGTTGCTCCTTTCTTGGTGAATATGGGATGTCCCAACGTTCTGTTTCAGGAAGGGTATTCTTTTTTTAGGAGGAGAATTATCAGCTACATGGGAATCCAGTTTTGGAGGTCCTACTGTTGTTGTGTCAATCTATGAGATAACGATGTTTGTAAAGCTCCCAAAAAGAGAATCTACTTGTGCAGGATTGAAAAAATCCACCAAATTTGGACCACCTACTATTGAAAAAGTAGTGTCTTTGGGTTTTTTGACTAACGGAGGGTTAGGAAGTTCTGAAGTTTTATCCTTCTGAGTTTCCTCTTGTCTAAGTTCAATCTCAATATGAGCTTGAGGTTATTCTGGTGGAATTTATTTATGAACTGACTGTTCTGATGTACCTATAACTTCCCTTAAAATGTTTCCAGAAAAGGTTTCTTTAGCCTTCCAAGTAGGACTATCCCCTTTAGGTGTCTTCGGATACCTTTCTGCTGAGTTAGTAGTTGGGGTGGCATGCCCCGCATATAAGTTAATAGGAATGTTAGTAGGGATTTTAGTAAGAGAATTAGTTTTAATAAATCGACCTTGTGAATATATAGACCTATTCATGAAAGAAAATTATAACTAAAATAAATTATGACTGCATAACTACTACTGCTGGGTTTTGGGGATGCTATTTATAACAGATGTGCAGGTTCTTACCTCTCGTCTTACCGCTCACCCACCACCAGCCTAATCTAATTTTCAAAGAAAAGAACTAAATTTTTAAAAGGAAGTTCAACTTATCTATGACTGAATTCTACCTATTGATCTACAACACCCTGGCAACGATGCCAAAATGTGGGTGTGTGAGCTATCTCAAATAAAACACCTAATATTTAATTATCGACCAAGGTTGGTAATCTTAGAGTTGAGGCAAAATATATGCTAAGGTAGAATGGTACCTAATTTTTGGCTTGTCAGACCTTCAAAATATTTAATAAAAGAGAGATCGAAATATCTTTCAAAATGATAAGCCGAGTCAAACTTCAGAAAAAAAAAAAAAAATAAGAGAACTAAATCAAATCTAACTAAACAACCAACTAGAATAGTATCAAATCATACTACTCTACTGTATATTCAAATGATGGAAAGGGATAGAAAAAGAACTGATAACCAAATTAGAATTGCTAGGGAGAACTTGCAAATGTAAATAATTCTAAAACTGAAGTGCCTAATTTCAGATTCTGAATTAGAGAACAATTGTAAATAAACTATCGATAAGATAATTGAATTCGATGATAAATTACATAAACATAAACTATGCTAATCAAAGTAAATTACAAGCTAAATGATTTCAACAACTAATTCAAGAAGGAACATCTATTCCCATGTAACAGGAACCGGAGTGAATGTATCGTAATAACTTTCAAATGAAATAGTGAAACAAAATGGGAGTAAATCTAATCTAACTTCAATAAAGAGATGTAAACTACAAAGGGAGAAACTACAGTTAACTTTAAACATTCTGATCTATCTACTATCCATGAGAAAAATAATATAAAACTAATGAAAACTAGAAGCAAGTAGAAAACTTAATAAAGATATTCACTTCTAAACTTGATTTGGAAGCAAATAGAAAACTTGATAAATATATGAATATAGAAGCAAGTATAAAACTTGATAAAGATGCTTATTTATGATCCAAATCTCAAATCATGAATGTCTTCACTAATTGCATGAAATGGAAAATAATTCTTATCACTATAAAATTAAAACTACTTAAAGAATGAAATTATTAACTATGATTTGGAAATAAACTATCTAGAAACAAACTAATGGATTCTGAAATAGTAACTAATTATCAAATCTAATACAAAAAGCTTAACTTTGGAAGAAGGTTAGAAGAAAGTGAAGGAAGGAAATGTGGAAGGAAGAAATAATAAGAAAACTTAATTAAAAAACATGTAACATAAAACCATATTGAAATTACACCTAAAACTGTAAATTAGAAGCAAGAAGCATTGTATCTAATAGGTAGAAAAGACTGGAATTTGAAAAACATAAAACTAATGCAGAAAGGGTAAAAATATGAATGACGATCCGAATGCTAGTCCAAACAACAGTACGAATGACAGTCTGAATGGAAGAAAAATGAACTAAACTAAGCAAAAGGAGAGTTTTGATGATCTTGACGTCAGCTGGCGAATGCACATGAACCTATAATGCAGAGAAATTAGTTAGAATACTTGTTGAGGAGTTACGTTAATAGACAACAACCTATTTTAATCATTGTCTAAAGGAGATAAACTATTTTTATGTTATGTAGAAAAGAATATTGAGATGAAAGAAAAGAGTTAACCTACAACTACATGAAGGAAAAACTAACAAAGAGGAAAGAAGGAAACTAATGCTAAGTATGGAAGAATTATGAGGCAATATCTAACTATAGATGATGGAAGAAAGAAAGGCTGAAAGAAACTACGAACTATTAAGCTTGGTTGACCATTTACTAATTCTGTAAACGCAAATTAAGTTAGAATCATGACATAAATTACAGAGGAGAAAGAAATATCATATACAAAAACGAAATTGATTATAAACACAGGAAAACAAACTAACTATTTACATATAAGAAAATGCATAAAACAAAGACAAAACCTTTAATTGATGAGGGGCCCTTCCCAGCAACCAGAGATGGAAAACTGGATTGATTTAGCTACTCAGGCTATCAACAAACTGTAACTTCCATTAACTTGAGAAAAATTATAGAACTGTCTCCAACTGCAAACTCTTAAGGACTACGAACTATCTCTAAACTAAAAGACTAAAAAAACTAACTAGACTAACTCGTCTCGATCATGGAGACAACTATTTATAAGTTACAATAGGTGAGAGGGTCAACAGAGTTGACCTCTCTAATAATAGAGGTGTTTAAATGACTATAACTGTTGATTAAATGGTGCATGCCAACGCAAGGAGCATCTACCCAGCTTACACGGGGTTGGTTTCTTCACGCAAGTGTTGTAGTGTCGATCTACCTTGGACGTGGAATGAGTTGTGTATTGATGGACTGATCGTGGGAAGACGGACTTCATCCAGAACGATGGTGTGCAAGTGCATGAGCAAACGTGCGTGATTCTTGGCCAATGAGCAAGAGAATCGACGTTTGGAATATTGACGTGAGTGTGGTGATGTGTTGGAAAGCTCAATGAACCTGGGGATGGATCTTCTAGAGCAATATCTCTTTAACCATCAGCACCACGTGGCTAACAGAACCCACATGCCCTTTTGTTGTTTTAACGGTCTCGAATATGCCAACCGTGGATTTTGGGGGCTAAACGCGGGGCTGAACGATGAGCTGAATACGCTTGAGTGTAACACATAGTCTGGACGAAGGGTCATTTGAAAAATGGATCCTGTCAATAGAAACATAAATGTCAATAATGTCCAGAAATGGTCATTTGAACATAAACAAACCATAATATAATGAAATATAAACAAGATTTGCGTAATAGGTAAATATACGCATATCTGGGCTGTTTGATGGGTTGAATGATAAGAAAACAACCTAATATAGCAAAAAATGATAGAAATAACACCATCGCGAGTAGATTGAATGATAAAAAATAGTGACAAAATGGACACCAACACAAATTAATAACACTTTCAATGCTCATTACTTTCCAACGACTTGTTTTATGTAACTCTATCCCTCCACAGAGCATTCTGGAAGCCCATAAAACATGATTGTCTTCGTCCTGCATTCATATCAACTCATGGAATGGTTCTAGAATTATCATCAATTCATCATTCCATCCACTATTTAATTTTCAATGGCATATAAATCACAACCATGCATTCATGCAATGCATCGCTACATGTGCACCCACTCACATGCATGCACATTTACAACCTTTACATAAAAATTTTAGGTGCATTCACTCAATGCATATCCACAAGCTCCACAAAATCTTTTAATGCGCCTTCACTCAATGCCACCTTGCATTAATTTATGCATACTACACTATCATTTCATGCATTCTATCATCCTAAACACATTATGGCCTAAGTAAGGCTATCTCATACCATAAAAGGACTATAAGTCCTCACTTTCCCTAGTCATTAAACTCATAACCAACATACACATGTCACGATATATTTTTATATGAATTCATTCTAACTTTTTAAACCATTACATGGAATGAGGCTCCTTGCCCCCATTACCCATACCTCACCATACCATGGTGGTATGGCATTCACACAATGCATTCAACCATACATGCATACCATTCTATGATTAAAAAATATGGTTCAAGGAATTCTTATTGTTAGAACAGTAATCCATACTTAGTACCATAGTCCATAACCATAGTCAAATTTTATTGCTCATGTGCTTCATTACACCATAGTTTGGACTAGGTGACTTTAGTTGGTCAAATACCCACATTTGAGAGTGTTCACACCCACTTCCAAGCAAACCAGTTCACCCAACCTCTTGTTTTGTCCACAAGTGCACCCTCATTAAATGCTAGAGTGCTCTCTCTCATTGATTTGTGGAATTACTGTTGACTAGGAGCGCTAGGGTGGATTTTTCCCAATTTTGGCTAGATTTGGAGCATTTATTGCTCCCTTGGTCCTCCCAAACACCTCTATTTGCTCACCCACGCCTACCTTGGCCTCATTTATGACCCAGCATGCTTCAACCACCTTCACACCTGAATTCGTGACTGTTTGGGATGATTAGGATTGAGTTGGACCCACCTAGGGGGGATTGAGGCCAATTTGGCAATTTTGACTTGTACACTCATCTTGAGCTATCTAATGCTCTTGAATTTCTCATGGATGTAATAAAAACCTGTTCTTAACATTTTCACATGTTAGACAGTCAGATAATGCAAAGATTAAGTTCACATTGTGTGTAAAATTGTCTCCTTTTTCAAGCTTTTTCACTGGTTTTGCAAATAATTCAATTTTGTGAGGTTCTCCATAGCTCCTAGATCTTACTGTGATCAAAATACTCACACTTACCCAAACCCATTTCAATGCTTGTATAATTATCATAACTAAAACATACATGCATGGTTCCTATTAAATTTCTTGATGTTACCTGGTTAGCTTGGCTTCTCACCAAGGACTGCACAGTCCTTACACTAATCCCATGATCACAGATCTGTTGCGCCAACCTTTCTCACAAGGTTTCTTGTCACATGCAATAGCATCATCAACATCTTCGACCATCTTTCAACGACAACAATTGTCATTCATGGCTCATTGCATATGTAAAACTTTACTACTTTTACCCATATGCAACACCCTACACATGCAAAAATATTTTTGCATGCTCTATGCAACATCTAGCAACATGCCTGCTAGTGCATGTGTATTTCAACTATCCAATCACTTTATATTTTTAGCATTCTTATGCCCTAATTTTATGCACATGAAGCTCACAACAAAAATACAAGAGAAAGATAGGGGTTAAGGAATTTTCTTTCCAATTCCTCATCATAGTATGGAATTCTTCTTCCATGTCATAGTTGGTCCACTTGTATAGCCTTTCCAGCCTTATGTAGCTTCTCTTGAGCACTGCAACAACTTCATTACACCTGGTTCATATGCCTACAAGTCATGCTTTGTCCCAAAGCATACCCAGTGTTGTAACTGAAGATATGATACCACCTTGTCATGTCCCCAGTCACCTCAGTGCCCTTTGGAGGAAACGGGAGAGCACCCTTGAGTCACCTGCTAATTGTTTTCTTCTTATTAGCAGGAAGATCAAAGGTTTTGCAAATCTGAACCCACAATCATCATTGATCCACAATCCGCAATCCGCATTTCAGGATTTGGAATGCGGGACTGCAATTCACCATACTAAAGTTTCCCTCTGCAATCTGCAATTCCGCATTGCGGAACTCGGAACTGCGGAAATCAAAATCCATGGCTTCTCCAAAACCTCCTTCCACAATCCATATTATGCATTGCAGATGCGGAAATGTGGAAGTCCATATTCCGATTCTGGGAAACTTTACCCCCACAATCTGCAATCCGCATTCTGCACTACGGATGCGGAAATGTAGAAGTCCATAATCCAATTCCAGGAAACTTTACCTCCTTCAATACACATTCCACATTCTGCATTGTGGATGTGGAAATACAAAAGTCCATACATGGTGCTCCAACAGTCGATCCCTGACCTCTGCAATCTGTAATCCACATTACGGATGTGGAAAGGCCCTTGCAGATGTGGAAATTTCAGGACCACAGACTCCTACTCCAGTCAAGCTTCTAAGGAAAACTTTAGAGAGTCATAAAGCCCTCATCCTTAGTCCAAATTGGACAATACTGGTACCATTAAAAATCTCTTTTGGAGCTCTATCCATTGGTATGCTTCCCTACCCAATCTGAGTCCTCTAACATTTAACTTTCTCCAATTGAAGTATGGCCTATAACTCCCTCATTGCACCATAAACCTTCTGTAAGGGGCCCTGCCCCACTTTTGCCAAGTATTTCCTCCTTCATTTGATCCAAAGGGTGTCCATTCCTTTCCCAAATCCTGGTTGGAGTGGTCTTGCACACTTTCCATACTTAGCCCTAATTCATCCAAGGACAATTCCAAAGCATTACCAAAGCGAATTACAAATGTGCAACACTGTAATAGATCATTTACATAGGCATAGTGATGATATAACATGCAGGGACTTATCCCTATTCCTCAAGCATAATTACACATGAGTACATGAGTACCAAGCATAAATACAAGGATGCAGAGGTGCAAGAGCATCATAAATGGCATAGGTAAGCAGATTCATGCATCAACAAACCACGAGAAACTGTAACATTATCCATCCTTACATCTATAACATGTATTCAACATCCAGCATGGTATATTGACAACATATTTAAAGACTTAACACAAGCATAGGCATTGAGCCCTATTCATCAAGGGATCATTTCCATAAGTAAATAGATGCATGCATACACTCAACAACTATAACTAAAGTAGCATCATTCACACTCAATGAGTCAAGCATTCATCATTCAATAATCATACTCCACATAATGAAACCTAATACATGGGCATTCATCCCTATCACTCTTTTGGATCAAATCCTACATTCACACATAAATAAACACATATGCATAGATGTAGAATAGTCATCATTCAATTCATAAAGAACACTTATCTTCTGTATTAAATCCCGAAGAAAACTAGTTATGGATTGCAACGTTCCAACCCAAAAATAGGTCTCTTCCCATCCTATATGTAATGTCCCCATTTTGACCCCCTTTGTATTAAACCGTAAATGATGTAAATATTGTAATTTAATCATGGTGAGGAGCTCAAGGCCAAGGCCCCACCATTGATTTAGCGTTTCATGAATCGGAAATTAAAAATAGATGCCCATGGTTCTTGTGCGAGATGGGCACAATGTAAATAAGACACCATGTAAATACGAATTTTAATGGAAAAACCCACAACCGGCTATGCAATGCAACAAAAGAGATGGGGCATGACTCTACAAGGAAAAGGGAGGGAAATTATTCAAACCTTGAGCCAATGGTATTAATCCATGTGTCAATGGGGAAACCCATAAACCACCAACTACCCATTTTGTCTCATGTACCCAATCATTTAATTTTTTTCCAAGAAATTGGTAAAGGCAGTTAATGCCTTGGGAATGAAAGAGTATGGGCAAGCCATTTTCGTGCATGGGCAAGCCATCAACTTGGAAAAACGTGTTTTGTCTCCTTGGGAAAGAAACCACCCACGAAATGGTGCCCAAAGCCATTCTGTACAGGCAGCCTTTGATCATTCACGCAGGGGGAGTTAGCTGGGGTCTTCCATTTACGTTTTTCATCTAAATACTGCATTTTTCCATGCCTGGGAGTCGTTTTTGCAGTATATAACAGTTGGGAGAGGGAGGGCCACGTTTTGAGGACTGTAGGGAGGTCGTTTTTGCCCCTGAATGTCCAAGGACGTTTTTCTAAAAACGGATTTGGCTTCCTGGGTTGTTCACCAACTCCCCATTTCGTTTTTGTGGGTTCCCACGTTTTTCTGGGTTAGTTGAAAACCCCATCTCATGCATTCCACTGTGGAAAACGTTTTCCTCATGCCCAGCAAGTGGGGTCCTGCTGTTATGTGCATCCTTGTTCTTGGTTTGAGCCTGTGAGCTGAAGTGTTGGAGTGGTAGTGGATAGAAGTGGCTTGATAAACCTAGTGGGGGAGACAACCTCTCAAAAAGATCAAGAGGGCTTTGGTTACTCTTCTATGCGTACCCTAAGAGCACTAGATAGGGAAGGTATGGCTTGAGGGACTGCACAGCAGTGAAAAGAATACTTCCTTGTGCTGGGTGTGTAGGTATTGTGGGTGCCAAGCTAGATAGATCTTGCAAGGTTATCCCTGGCTCTGTGCTGGAGCTCACTAGCTTAGCAACTCTTCCTTTCCATCTCCTAGTAGCCTGATAAACCCAATTGTAGATTGGCTTGGCTCATCTTGGTGTATGCTTGGCTATGTGTGAGTCTGCTGTTCCCTGGTTCCTTGTAGAGATCATGCCCAGCTTGGGGGTGGCAGTGGTGCTGAGAGATTGAGGAGCACACTGGCCTATGGTTGGGTGGAACGTTGCAGTTGCATAGCCAGTTGCTTGGGACTGCCTTATTGAGATAAGTATTCTCTTGTGTAAATTGGCAATTATCATTTGATGAATGTTATGAATGTATGTGGATGTATTAAACGAATTTGCCTCTGCTGTGTTTTTTTTAAAGTTTAGGCATTTCCATATGATCTTGTCACAGAATCTTGAATGTGTGTTAGAGATCAACAGCATTGATTCGATCACCGTCGTTTTTCCATAGTATGCATAGATACAGTTCTTTGCATCAATGATTTTAATTAAAACGTTTTGGGGCTAATTGCCCGGACTGAGCACTGTGATCCTCTCTATCACGCTGGTATGATAGAGGGGACACTACACTATATTATTTTGAGCACTCGGAGACCACCCCCAAGCTGGGGTTATGTATCCACTAAGGAGGTATACTCAGGTTTACTCACAACTTTGGTCCATGGTCAATCTGGGTATCCAACACATAGTTGATTTTTCAAGCAAGTGGGGAGGCAGATGAGGGTATTGTAAATCAATAAGCTCATCCACAGAGCTATGGGAACATCCCAGTGACCTCAAAATAGGTCAGAAACCCCTACCACCTCCATTCTCACCCTAAGTAAGGTCCCCTTCACTATTAAACAGTCTCTAGGGTGTCCCTTCCCTTAGCACTGACCTTGGCAAGTGTGGCTGGACCTGACTGCTAAATCAAGGTAAGTGAGCTCTCCCTCGCTCTAGCATACATGATTAAACCCTCCTGGTCTGTTCCCACTAATTTTTATGGGTGTCTCACACACTCACATCCACCCAAGGGTTTAGTTTTATCCATTTCTCATTGCTCTTAGCTTTGAAATGTATGGCCTCCTCAGATCGTGATTTCTCTAGTTCTCCCTCTCTACTGGGTTTGGCTCTTTTCTCCTGCGTGATGAGTATGAAGTTTTGGTTCACAATGGAATAGCCAAAACATGGTTTTCGGATTCTCAGGTGATCAAAATGCTTCAAGGGCGAATGGATAGACCCTACCTCCCGGGTCTCAGGGCCGTTTTATCCCCTCTCCCTGCTCGCGACCAACCTTCTTTCCCCACCTTCTGTAACAGAATTCCAGTTTAGAATGGGCATTCAAAATAGTTTCTCAAGGATAGGTGGCAGCATGGATTCCCATCCCATAACCCCCTTACCTCTCCCTAGTGGATACACATATCCCCCTCATTTAGTTACAGCCATGGACAACCCTTGGTATTTGATTTACATGGTATCATTTACATCCTTTACATTTTGCATGGATTACTAGCACATGCTTACCAAAATATCAAATACTTTCCTTTTAACTAAAACTTGGACATTCTCTAGTGGGGCCTTGTAACAACCCCAGATCACCTCGGTGTCCTTCAGAGGCGATGGGAGACCCGGATACTCTCTTTTTTCTCCAAATTCGACTGAATACACACACACATAGTTGAAATTACTCGGATCCGCAATCCACAACCTGCAACAGTGAATGTACAACCCGCAATCCACAATTGTGGATGCGGAAGTGCACAACTTCATAACCAAAAATTTTACCTTTCCGCAATCTACAATCCACAACAGCGAATCTGCAATCCACATTCTACAATTGCGAATCCACATTCCACAATTGCGAATCTGCAATCCGCAACAGCGAATCTGCATTCCACAACTGTGAATCCGCAATCCACAGTCTGTACTGCGGGTGCGGAAGTGCAAAACTCCACAACGAAAAACTTAACTTTCCGCAATCCGCAATCGCGAATTTGCAATCTGCATTTGTGGATGCGGAAGTGAAAGATTTTCCCATCAATAGAGTTACCGTTCCACAATCCACAATCCACATTGTGGATGTGGGAATGCAAAATTTCCCACCAAGAAAACTTACCTTTTCGCAATCAGCAATTCGTAATTGCGGATGCGGGCATGCGGAACCACACCCCTGCAAGGGTAACTTTCCACACAACTTCATAGGGGCATAACTTCCTCATCCTTGGTCCAAATGAGACAAGGTCAGTACCGTTGGAAAGATCTTAGAGAGATTTTTCCAATGGTAAAATCCATGCTCCATCTAAGCACTCATACCATGTTAAATTGTAACAACCCTCATATACGAATATAGGGAATATTTGATATAATATGATATATTGTAATATAGTATAAGGTAAATAATTAAAAGAAACATGAAAAAGAAGTAAGGGAAAACAGATTTTGCATAAAGCTAGAAATTAAATAAGAAATTAAGAAATTGAGATAAGGAGGGGATACAAGGAGGAGAAGAAGTGAAGAGAAGGGGATTTTTGTCTATGGGCATCTTGGAAGAGGAACTCTGGAGGAGAGGAAAGCAAGATAGCACTGGCATAGGGTTAATTGTTGGGGGCTCAGGGGCCTTGGCCTTTGGCTAGGGATTGGTTAGGTGGAGAGTCGTCCCCCCACCTTCAGTTGCACTGTTGGAGCTGTCAAGTAATGGTAGCTGCTAGGTCATCCAACCAGGTATGATTCCTTAATTTTCATAGCATATTTTATGTTATATTGTTGATTAGATACACTCTATTGTTACAGATCTTTCATTGCATGATGCTTCTTGTTGTATACTAGTTTTATAGATTTACAGGATATCAGATCCATTATATTTATCAGATTCTTGTATTGATTCATAGACCTATATACATCTTTAATATTATAATGTTATTTAGTAGGCTTTATGAGTTGTAGGGTTCTTACATTTGGTATCAGAGCATTTCAGGGAGTCATAAGGTTCTCTTCATTTCCATTGGAATAGTAGGATGCCGAGTTCTGACGATTTGGCAGAATGCATACTCCTTAGAATATGCACTTAAGCCAAAGGAAGTATGCCTTTTTGGTGGTGTAATTCCTTGGGACATTTTTTTTCTTTTCTAAGTACTTTCACTTAGAAAGGGAAAATAAGTCAACTTTGTTAGGTCATAAATAATCAGTAATGTTCCATGACATCTTGTTTGGACATTCACACATGAATTGGACAGCTATTGGAGCCACGTCCTCAATATTTATAGGAAAACTTGGTTGAAACTAGAAAACAAAGTAGAAAAACTTTGTCTTCTAGCACTTGTTAATGCAGCATAAATTTTCTGTCTGAAGACTGAGTGAGCTCTAGATTGAATCTTATTAGCTCTTATTGAAGCTTATATTAATACAATCGTAATTAAACATGGCAAGGAATCTGAGGAAATAGGGAATGTCATAGTTGGGAAATGTTCCATCGGCATAAATTATAATAGTGATGAAAAACTCCCAACGTATGCATTTGAATTCCTGTGGAGCTTGCTGAAATGAGAAGGTGCATTTGGTAGTGGTCTGGAATAGTAAAACCCATTAAAATATGGCTTATAACAAGTTCATATCAAGTATTCTGTTAGCTCTATATTTTAATCCATTCAGGATTTATTTTTATGTTTTATGTCTCTTTCATCGATTTCCCCCATGAAAAGTCCTTAACAAAAATTAATTGTAAAATGCAATTAAGTAAGCACAAATTAATGCTGGGCGCATTTTGAAAACCTGACGTGGTGTGTAGTCATCTTGTATTACTTGTATGTTCAATATTTGAGTTAGTATTTGATCATATGTATGGAGAATGGCTAGCTATCTTATCAATATATATATATATTAAAAGGTTTATAGCATAGTCGAATGAAAAAAAAAAAAAAAAGTTGTGTTCCTCCATTTATCATTAGTTCACTTGAAAAATAATTCACCCTTAAATATATGATTGTTCTTAGATAACATTGTAAGTTAAACACAAGAATGCCAGTAAGTGTACGATTACTACTCAATGTTATGGAAACTTTACATGCCATATTTGGTACCAAGTTGGTGTCAAATTCCTTGGGAAACCATTACACAATATATATGTGTAGTTGGTCTCAAGGAAACCAAGAGAATAGAAATCCCTATCTTGATAATATGCCCACCTTCCTCATATGATAATTTATAATTGTTTAGTCTTACATTCAAGAACTATGATGTCATTACAAAGGTTGAAATTACCAAAGAAGTATTTTTAGGATATGAATTTTTATTTTTAAGGAAGGGAGAAGAGAATTCCAACCATAGTGATACTAGCAATAGGGAAATTGAAGGAGAGCTACAACCTAAATTCCAATAGAAGGAAAAGATTTACCTAAGGCAATAAATAAGTGTAGGGAATTAGAAATTACTTATTCTAAGAGATAACTATTTTGGATTGGTTGTTTGGCCAAAATCTTGTACTAATTAATAAATTATCTAAGAGAGCAATTTCCTTCTAGTTTCTAGAGTGTGTGGGTTTGAGATAAGTGTAACCTTCCTTTTCATGACTTGTCTATGAATATGCCCAATGTTCTCTTTGTTGATTAGCTATGCATAGTTTGTCATGTAGTGGCCTCTATATAGGAAGTCATGTGCGAAGTATACATGAAATATAAGATTTGTTTAAAAATATTGCACAAAAATTCATCTAAACTAGGGGTTTTCTAAAAACTTCAAAGTATTTCTAGTTCTTATACATAATTTTGGATCAGTCTTTGGCAAATCTCAAACATTTGGGTATACAGTTAGAAACATAAGGGTTGCATATTTTATGATGTTGTTCAGTTTTTCATGTTGCTACTCCATTTTCATGATGCATATTTCATGTTGATACTCAGTTTCCAAATGTATAGGACATGAGGTACATGATGCGTTGAGTGTTGATACTCAATTGGTAATTTATAGTTTTATTTTTGGCATCTTGAAATGAAAGTTATGAGGTATATGTTATGGTTTTTTTACATGTCATGCATCATTCATGTAAAATTTGATGATTGTTAATTCTAGCCATGAAACTTATAGCCATGGGTTGTGCATATGATACTTCTTGATGTTATTTCATGACTTGTAGACATAAAATGCTATTATAGCTTATCATTGCATCTAAAGATAAATGACATTTGGCACATAAATGGTATGAAAGCATGTTGTGGTTAATGTTGGTATTTTACAACTATGTGTTAGTGAAGCATAAGAGATTATATTAGATATTTGGTATGGCATGAGATCGTTTCATGCTAACCCTTATTGCTCCCCGTAGAATGCATATTTGATATGATGATGGATTATGTGAGTTGTCACTCCATGTTGATAGTACTAATGTTGAAATATGGTAGCTTATCATGGCATATTAATGAGATGCTTAATGACCAGTTATGTTATAATAGTAGCACAAAGCACCTAAATGCATTAGATGTTAAACTTGGCATGACTTATCGTGACAATGGATTATGATGCAAAGTATTGCAATATGAATTGGTGGCTAGACATTCTTCTTAGCACATGAATCAAGGATGATCCGTGATATTATTATATTGAGAAATGGTTACTAATGATTATTTGTTATGGCAAGTGTCAGTTGTTCCAAGTGATCCGCTCAAATAGCCTGATGAGGCTAAGTACTCTATGATTTCGTGGGAGCCCATAACCACGAATGAGAATGGTTACTATAAATATATTATGGGCTAGGGGACAAGTCCAACAATTAACTCTATGCCAGCATCGCTTGACTTTTGTACTATAAATTGGGAAGGTGGCAGTGCCACAGATACTTCCTGGAGAACTTCTGATGTGACCAGAGTCCACGGTTGGAGACATACTCACCGGGAGGGAGGTTTATGGAGAAGGACTTTTGATTCCTATGGATACTTCCTTGAGGGTGCTGGGGAGGATGTTTAGGCTATCCTTCTGAGATGCCTGGTGTATAATGATCCCGATATCAGGATCGGGGGTACCGAGGGTATCAGGATTTGGGTACCGGGAACCAGATGTCGGCTAGTACCGATGAGGCCTATATTTTGTTAGAATCTGATGAGGCCGTATTATTACAAGAAGTTGGGAAGGTGGCGATGCCACGGTAAATTCCCAGGGAACTTCTGATGCCTACTGTATAATCCACAGACAGGTTACAGTAGAGGGTCTGTGCCATGGCGAGCGGGACCATCCAGAGTTGGAGGGGAGGTGTAGGGAGGTTGATCGAATGGTATGATTCTCATGGAGAGGGTGAGTAAGGAAAGAGGAAGTAAACAAACACATATTCATTAATTATTAATTAATTATCTAATGCTTATGTATGTATGATGCATGATTGTTGATATGGTTGCATACTAGACTCATAGAGAATTACTTAAGAGCATGTTGTAACTTAGGGCATTTTATTGTATTAGTGCGGTTTGGAGACTTCTATGTGGTGGCCACACATATAAATCTCTAAACTTCACAATAGTACTAGCTACCTATATACTATAGTATTTACTTAATTGATTGATTGAATAAGTATTGTATTTATTGCTTGAAGATTATAACTTCAGGACGAAGTTTCTTGAAGGGGGAAAGTATGTAACAACCCTCATATACGAATATAGGGAATATTTGATATAATATGATATAATGTAATTTAGTATAAGGTAAATAATTAAAAGAAACATGAAAAAGAAGTAATAGAAAACAAATTTTTCATAAAGATAGAAATTAAATAAGAAATTAAGAAATTGGGAGAAGGAGGGGATAAAAGGAGGAGAAGAAGTGAAGAGAAGGGCCTTTTTGTCTTTGGCCATCTTGGAAGAGGAGCTCTGGAGGAGAGGAAAGCAAGATAGCACTGGCATAGGGTTAATTTTTGGGGGCTCGGGGGCCTCAGCCTTTGGCGAGGGGTTGGTTGGGTGGAGAGTCGTCCCCCCACCTTCAGTTGCACTATTGGAGCTGTCAAGTTATGGTAGCTGCTAGGTCATCTAACCAGGTATGGTTCCTTAATTTTCATACCATATTTTCTGTTATATTGTTGATTAGATACACTCTGTTGTTACAGATCTTTCATTGCATGATGCTTCTTGTTGTATACTGGTTTTATAGATTTACATGATATCAGATCCATTGTATTTATCAGATTCTTGTATTGGTTTATAGATATGTATGCATCTTTAATATTATAATGTTATTTAGTAGGCTTTATGAGTTGTAGGGTTCTTACATAAATGTCGCACTAAATTTATGTCCATAAATCTATGAAAAAGGACTTAAGGATTATTCCTATCATGACTCTCCCTTCCATTTGACCCACAGATGGGTTCTGAAACATTTCGAGGCATTCCCTTCCTCCCCAAGGATTAGATGTAAGCATACAACTCATTCACAGGGTTAATCATACATATAAAAACAAGTAAGGTGCATAAAGTTAGACCTAACAATCATATCTATCGCATGCCATGATTATGATGCATTACCATCATGCAATACAATCATATACATAACAATAGATCAACCTCCTACTCAACTCACACATATGATCCTCTTATTAATCAAATTGATACAACATACACTCCATAAATGTAAAGGTACTGAAGCATTATCCACCCTTAGAAGGGATTATACTTAGTCTATTTCTCCTTGCAAATTGAGGAATGTCATACACGTACTCTGCCTTATTCATAAAGCATGAATGTATATGATACCAACATAATAAGAAGATGCAAGGTGCAAGAGTAAAGCAATGACATGCCAACAACATAATACATAATACTTGGGCATTCAACCCTATTAACCATCCGAACCAAATAATGCATTTGACATATATATAACACACACACATCTAGCATGCATCCAACATTCATCATGGAACAACAAAAAATTCAAACACAATTCAGATACAAGGCATAAGTATGCATCCCTACTCATAACAAGCTTCCTATTGCTCCACTTCCATATAAATTCATTCAATCAATAACTGGTATGTAATAAGCAAGCCATAAACACATGAGACATCCTTATTCAAACACCACAAGGGAACTTATCTTTTACTTGGAAACCACCAGGAAACCAGCTATGGAATGCAACATTCCATCCCAACCATAGATCTCTACCTAGCCTCTATTATTTCATCAATCCGAGATCAACCCCGAGCTGGGGATATGTATCCACTAAGGAGTATCACTCAAGCTCACTCACAACATTGGTTCACAGTCCCTCAAGCAATTCAGCAAACAGTGGTTGTCAAACAAGTGGGGAGGCAGGGACTAAGTTCACTAACTCATTGAGCTCAACCATAATGCTACAAGCATATCCCATTGGCCTGAGACAGCCAAGGCACCCCCATCACCTCCACTCTCAGTATGAGTAAAGTTTCCTTCTCTGCTACATAGTCCCTTAGGCACCCCTTCCCTCAGCACTGATCTAGGCAGGTATGGCTGGTCCTGACTTCTAAACCAATGGATACTTGAACTTGATGGTTCCACTATCGACCTCTAAGACAGGGGCTTCTGATATTGCTTGGCTTTGCGATTCCCATCCCCGAGTTCTCACGGATTCTCTGCACTATTCAAGCTTTGTAATTCCTCTCAGGTTCATACCACTTGGTCACGAGTAGACTGGGTATGCACACACTGTTTCTATGGCTATCAACTCTCTGGTATTTTCTATTACATAGGAAAACACGACTATCTTTAGGCTTCCACCCAATTGGCCCTGCGTATGCGTAAAGGTATCAGCAAGATCTCTCCATGTGGAGTGATGGATCGTGAATGGCTAGTGTGTGAATGGATCATCGATGTCTGAAGGAATGTGGTGGTTGTTTCCTTCCAACCACGGTAGTCAAATAGGCTCTACCAGTTTCAGGCGTTGAGTGTCTTTTCGGATAAGCAACCAGAGTTATGCTATGCCACACAAAATAGTAGGCATGATCCATACTCCATCGACTTCAGCAACAGGGTTCTCAACCAACCTCTACAACCGCATTAATGTCAGCAGGGAGTTCAAACAAGTTCACAGTCGGACATGTGGCAATATGGGAAACTAATCCCATAACCCCCTCACCTCTCCCTAGTGGATACGCATCCCCTTTTCTTTCATGTTGCCTCCATAGCCAGTCGCTTAGGTATTTTATTGCATTATTAATATTTACATTCTTTACATTTCTTCATGGCTTAACAACTCATGAATAATAAAACTATCAAATACTTTCCTATGCAACTAAAACCTGAACATCCACTAGTGGGGCCTTGGCCTTGAGCTCCACACTAGGGTGAAACACATTATATACAATATATACATCGAGGCCAATAACCATAAGGGTCAAAATAGGGGTATGACAACTCCCCCTCCCTTAAAATAACACCTTCCTTGGTGTTCCATTACTTAGGATTACATTTACAATTTATATATATCCAAAATTGCAAAAGTGTTGCAAGTTTCCCCTGCAATGCATCCTTTTACTTGGAACCTCCAGGACCAAGTCCTTTGGATTCCACAAGCTATCCCAGCTGGATGCGATCTTCCATCTCTGTGGGTGGGAATTTCTCCACAACAATCCCTTCTTTTTCCTTGCTTCTTCTCGTTGGGAAGTTGCGGCGCCAATTCCCTCCTCCACATTTCCAACATTTCCTCAGCTACTTCACCTTTACCTGCTCAATTTCCTTTGAGTTTTCCCACCTGGGACGTTTCTTAATGGGATGATGGATGAATGCTTCTTCATTGATCCACTTCCCTTTCTCTTACTGATTTATCCCATAATTATTTTTACCTCCCTTTGCAGGAAAACAGAGTCCTACAAAACCTTGTGGTTCATCTCATTATGTTTTCTTTGCAGCTTGAGAATCTCTCCGAGATATTCTTGGGTCTTGGAAATGGTTTGAAGTAAATTTTCAGCCAAATACAACAGCCTCTGGTTTGCTTCCATGGTTAATGTGGACAACATTCCACACTGGCTTGCTAGCACCACTAGTCTTATAACAGCTACAACCAATTACTTTCAATTTCTCAGTCAATTCATCGCCCAATTGACATGTGTAGTCCATGCTTTATCCATGAGACTTTCGCACTTTCCATGCTTTTCCCAACATACACATGAACTCATTCATGTTCATAATTTCACAGGGAATTAATTAATTCAGCATTCACAATTATTTCAAGCAATTAACACAATCATTTCAAGTCATGATGTGCATCAAACAATCTTCTGATCTTATAAATGCATCAATAAAAAGGAAAGAGAGAGAGTGGTAAGATTTTTCCCCTCTTAGTCGTGTTCCATTCTGGAACCCACAACACCACTATGATTTTCATGCTCTGATGAAAGTATCAATTAACTGAGGGGGGGGTGAATCAGTTAATTACAGAGCTTAAACAATTTTAAAAATCTTTTCCTTGATATCTTATAGCAGTCAGGGTGTTAACAGAACCTTTACATTCATTCTTTTAACAACAGAAAGTTCACTGCAGTAGATTTAATATATAGGCACAATATAATCATTCAATCACACAAATATACCCATAGACACATATTTTTCATGAGGAAACCCATAAAGGGAAAAACCTCTTCTTCTTAGGATGTCAGGAAAGCTTCAACTTCTGTACATCATTTTTATCTTTGAGCTTCTACTCAAATGAGGCTACAACCTTCGAATTACAAGCACACACTTGTAAAAGAGCACCAACTCTTCTTCTTCAGCACCCACTCAAATATGAGGACAACAATCCTCCCTAGCACCTCCCTTACACCCTAGCAAGAATTTTTCAGTCGAATATATCACACTGGTTCAAATAAATCAATACATACTCTTTTCATTTTTTGTTATGTGCTACTACAGCTTGGGTTTCTGGGCATTCTATTTTTCATTAAATCAAGCCACACATTTTTCTTCTGAATTGTTAAGAATTTTTGAGTCAATTATATCACATTGATTCAGATATATCAGTACATACCCTTTTCATTTTTGTTCTATGCTTCTATAGCTTGAGTTTCTGGGAATTTTGTTCTTCATTAAATCGAGCCATACATTTTTGTTCTGAATTGTTTTCTTTGAATCACAGCTTCATCAGAAACCACTCCTCTTCATCCTCTCAATTCTCACACAGATTTTTTTATGATCAATTGTTTTCTATAGATGCTAAAGTTATATGCCTCGGTCTTTTTAACTTCCAGATATACCAATTCTAAAACTGAAACTGTCTCTTTAACTCCCAATTCAAAAATTGAACTGTCTCTTTGTGTTCTAGAATTTACACATTGTAACTAGCTACTTAATAAATAAATAGATGTTTGTGAGTCGCAACTTGTCTGAGTCATGGCTGTTTGAGTCATGGTTGTTTGAGTCACGACCGTTTAAGTCTCAGTCGTCTGAATCACAACTGTTTGAGTCACGGCCATCTGAGTCTCAGCCGTCTGAGTCAGGGTTGTCTGAGTCGCAGTCATCTAAGTCGCAGTCGTCTGAGTCACAGCCATATGAGTTGCAGTCATCTGAGTCACAGCTTGTCTGAGTCGCAGCTATCTAAGTCACGGCCGTTTGAGTTGTAGCCGTCTGAGTCACAGCTTGTTTGAGTCGCAGCTATCTGAGTCACAGCTGTCTGAGTCACAGCCGTCTGAGTTGCAGATGTCTGAGTCACAGCTTTCTAAGTTGCAGTCATCTGAGTCGTAGCCATCTGAGTCACCTGCCTTATCTACTTTCCAACCATCAATGACAACTGAATCAAAGTGCCAACAATATCCCCTTTGGCATTGATGGAAACCTACAATTTATGATGTTGCAAGTGTAATCACCGACTGCTTGTTATTTGCAACTACCTGAACTTCTTCCCCTTTGACATCAATGTTAAAGAAAACATGACAATACATCTCCCCTATCAATATTAACTCAGAAATCAGCAAAGAAAACATTATGGAACCATCTCAGAATTACATTAGATATGCAATAAGCACAAACTCCACCTGCCAAAGTGAACAAGTTAGTTGGAACAAGATATGACACCCAACTTCTGGTGTAGATATTCAAATTGGATTTTGGATAAGGGTTTTGTAAAGATATCAGCAATCTGTTCTTTATAAGGAATGAAATGTAATTGGACAACTCTATTTGTAACCTACTCCCTTAAAAAATGATACTTGATTGGAATGTGTTTGGTCTTTGAATGAAGAACAAGGTTCTTTGACACACTAATGGAACTTGTGTTATCATAGTGAATAGGAATAGGTTTAGAATATTTCACCTCCAAATCAGCAAGAGTTTGTATCATCCATAATACATGTGTACAGCATGTTGCAGCAGTTATGTATTCAGCCTCAATAGTACATAGAGAGATAGAACCTTGCTTTTTACTCATCCATGCTACTAATGAATCGCCTAAGAAGAATGCACCTCCACTAGTGCTCTTTCTTTCATCCAAAGAGTTTGCCCAGTCAGCATCTGAATATGCAATCAACTAAAAGTTTTGATTCCTAGGATACTAGAGACCATAAGTCATTGTGCCTTTCAAGTATTTGAAAATTCTCTTCACAACTACCAAGTGACTTTGTTTGGGAGAAAATTGAAATCTTCCTACCCTTCCAATAGCATGCATAATATCAGGACGAGTTGCACTAATGTATAGAAGACTACCTATCATTGACCTATATGTTCTTTGATCAGCATCTGGTGAAATATCATCTTTGCTAAGCTTGCAGCCAACAATCATAGGGGTACTAACAGGTGAAGAATCCTCCATCTGAATTTTCTTCAACATCTCTTGTAGATATTTCGTTTGAGAGATAAATAGTCCTTCGGAACTCTAATTAATTTGAAGACCAAGAAAGTGTGAGAGTTCTCCAATCATGGACATTTCAAACTCAGATTGCATAGCATTAGCAAACCATTGAACAGAAGAAGCATTAGTACATCCAAAAATGATATCGTCAACATAAACCAAAACAACTAATAAGTCATCACCTTATGTTTTGATATATAGATTAATATCAACATTGCCTTTCTTGAATCCTTTCTCTTGTAAATATTTATCTAATCTATAGTACCAGGCTCTTGGCGCTTGTTTCAATCCATATAGAGATTTCTTCAATTTGCATACATGATCAAGATTGTCTGTTAGAGAGAATCCTTCAGGTTGTTCCATATAAAATTCTTCTTCTAAATCTCCATTGAGAAATGCTGACTTGACATCCATCTAATAAATTTTGAACTTCTTGTGACAGGCATACGCAAGAAATATTCGGATAGCTTCCATTCTTGCCACAGGTGCAAAGGTTTCATCAAAATCTTGTCCTTCGATTTGAGCATATCCTTTACAGACCAATCTAGCTTTATTCTTGTCAATTTGTCCTTGGTCATTCATTTTATTCTTAAACACCCATTTGGGCCCAATCACATTCTTGTCTGTTGGCCTAGGAACAAGTTCCCAAGTATTATTCTTTTCAATCTGATCAGGCTCTTCATTCATAGCTTTTATCCAATCTTCATCTTAATTGGCTTCATTAAAATTCTTGGGTTCTATGACAGATAAAAAAGCAATGTGAGACTATTCTGAATTCTTAAGTAACTTACTTCTTGTCTAAACACCTTCATTCTTGTTGCCAATAATTTGACTTTCAGGATGATTCTTTTGAATAATTCTTGAAGAAGGATTTACTGGTTGTTGCTGTGTACCTGTACTTTCATTTTCTGACTCGTAGTCTTCCTTTTCTGATTCTTGGACCTGTTCTTCTTCGTCTTCAACTCCATCTTCTGTATCAACATTATTTATCTGAATATCTTTTACAGGCATACCTTCATCAATCTTAATGTCAATGCTGTCAACCATTTTACGTGACCTCTTATTGTAACATCTGTATCCTTTACTATTTGTAGCATACCCCAGAAAGATACCTTCATTAACCCTATCATCATATTTGCCAAGATGTTCATCATTATTTTTGATATAACATTTACTTCCAAAAACTCTAAAATGCTTGATTGAAGTAGGTCTCCCAAACCACAATTCATAAGGATTTTTATCACTATTAGGCCTTAAGTGAGCTTTATTAAGAACATGAACAGCTGTGTGAATTGCTTCTACCCAGAATGTCCGAGAAAAATTTCTTTCATTCATCATTGACCTTTCCATCTACTAAACTGATCTATTATGTCTCTCAACTACTCCATTTTGCTGTGGAGTGCCTGAAATTGTATATTCTCTTTTGATTCCTTGTTCATCACAGAATTCTTTGAAGCCCCTTGAACAAAACTCTCCTCCTCTATCAGATCTTACTGCTTTTAATCTTTTTCTTGTTTGATTCTCAGTCAAAGCTTTAAATACTTTGAATTTTTCAAATGCTTCAGATTTTTCTTTCAAGAAAGCAACCCATGTTAGTCTAGAGTAATCATCAATAACCAGCGTAAAATAGTTTTCTTTACCTGCTCCTTCCTTTCTTGATGGTCCACATAAATCCATATGTAATAATTGAAGAGGTTTATCTATTGATGTGAAGCTCTTAGATTTAAACTGAATTCGAGTCAATTTTCCCATTTGACAAGGTTTACATACAACATCATATGGTTTTGAAATCTTAGGAAAATATTTTACAGCTTCATTGTTCCTAAGTTTGATTAAATGATCAAAACTCAAATGTCCAAGTCTTCTATGCCATAACCAACTCTCATCATACTTGCTTAGATGACACTCTCCCTTATCTTCTTTCAAAACACAGACATTATTTTTTGTTCTTATACCTTTGGCAACCAATTGTCCCGAAGATACACATTTTATTTTGAATTCTTTAGAATTGAATACAACTTCACATCCTCTATCACATACTAATGAGTTTATCCCACATTTCTTTGGCAGATTCAAGATGCATTACCTTTACAAATTCAGATTCAAAGACCACTCAGAATGGCATTCATTTCCTTTGCATTAAAACTAAACTCTAGCTTATCATCTTTGGAAGCTAGCACAATAGGTTTTCTATATCCAGTTTCTACCACTTCCCAAACATCAGCACTTAAAGACATTAGGTATGTTCTCATTCTAACCTTCCAAAAGGAAAAAATTGTTCCATCAAACAGAGGAGCTTTATTGGTTGAACCATCATGACTTGCCATGTTTAATCTTATCAGATCTTCCTTAGACTAAAGGGTCTAGCTCTGATACCAATTGTTGAAAGTATCAATTAATTGAGGGGGGGGCGTGAATCAGTTAATTACAGAGCTTAAACAATTTTAAAAATCTTTTCCTTGATATCTTATAGTAGTCGGGGTGTTATCAGAACCTTTACATTCATTCTTTTAACAACAGAAAGTTCATTGTAGTAGATTTAATATATAGGCACAGTATAATCATTCAATCACACAAATATACACATAGACACAGATTTTTCATGAGGAAACCCATAAAGGGAAAAAACCTCTTCTTCTTAGGATGTCAGGAAAGCTTCAACTTCTCTACATCATTTTTATCCTTGAGCTTCTACTCAAATGAGGCTACAACCTTCGAATTACAAGCACCCACTTGTAAAAGAGCACCAACTCTTCTTCTTCAACACCCACTGAAATATGAGGACAAAAATCCTCCCTAGCACCTCCCTTTCATCCTAGCAAGAATTTTTCAGTTGAATATATCACATTGGTTCAGATAAATCAATACATACTCTTTTCATTTTTTGTTCTATGCTGCTACAGCTTGGGTTTCTGGGCATTCAATTTTTCATTAAATCGAGCCACACATTTTTCTTCTGAATTGTTAAGCATTTTTGAGTCAATTATATCACACTGATTCAGATATATCAATACATACCCTTTTCATTTTTGTTCAGTGCTGCTACAGCTTGAGTTTCTGGGCATTTTGTTCTTCATTAAATTGATCCATACATTTATGTTTTGAATTGTTTTCTTCGAATCACAGCTTCCTCATCAACCACTCATCTTCATCCTCTCAATTCTCACACAGATTTTGTTCTAATCAATTGTTTTTTATAGATGTTGAACTTATATGCCTCGGTCTCTTTAACTTCTAGATATACCAATTCTAAAACTGAAACTATCTCTTTAACTCCCAATTCGAAAATTGATTTTTCTCTTTGTCTTCCATAATTTACACGCTCTAATTGACTAATTAATAAATAAATAAATGTTTGTGAGTCGCAACTTTTTTGAGTCACAGCTGTTTGAGTCATGGCCATCTGAGTCTCAGCCATCTGAGTCACAGTTGTCTGATTCATAGTCATCTGAGTCTCAGTCGTCTAAGTCACGGTCATCTGAGTTGCAGCCGTCTAAGTCACAGTCGTCTGAGTCGCAGCCATCTGAGTTGCAGTCATCTGAGTCACAGCTATCTGAGTCACAGTCGTCTAAGTTGCAGCCGTCTGAATTGTAGCCGTCTGAGTCACAGCTTGTCTGAGTCGCATCTATCTGAGTCACAGCCATTTGAGTCACATCCATCTGAGTTGCAGCCATCCGAGTCACATCTTTCTGAGTTGCATCCATCTGAGTCGTAGATGTCTGAGTCACCTGCCTTGTCTGCTTTCCAACCATCAATGACAACTGAATCAAAGTGCCAACATGCTCTTAGCCTCTTTCACTTCAACATGAATGCTTGACTTTCCCTTTCTTGGATATGACACTTAGTTTCTAAGGTTTGTCTAAGGATTTTCAACCAGGGAACCCTTCCCCATCGTTGCCTACAAAACCTTTGGCTGCTAGGACCTACACAAGTCCACTAGCACCATTTTCCTCATTTTTACTCATGCTAAGCTCTTCCAGGACAATCACATGTACAGATGCATCCTTAGGATTCCTTCATAGTCCTTGCTTCCAGCAATACCTACACTCAAACATTGAATCAATTCACATGTTTAGTTTATTTTCATAGGGTTTATCTTTAAGCAAGATTTTAACAAATCATAACCAAATCATTTACACACGTATATTCATATTAAATAAGCAAGAAGTTGCAAGATAACCAAAAACTTAGTTGTATTGGATGTCTTCACTTTATTCCACAGGCTCCTTCTTTGCTTTACAAGCCTTGGATCACCTGTGGGGGTGGATGTTTGGATCGCACACATGCTTCTCCACAAAATCATCCGAATAGGAAATGCCAAGCCAGTACGTCAACTGGGTTTATCAGGCATCCCATTTAGCAATATGCAAAGCCAGTATGTTGACTGGGTTTATCAGGCATTCCATTTAGTAATATGCCAAGCCAGTACACCGACTGGGTTTATCAGGAATTCCATTTAGCAATATGCCAAGCCAGTATGCCGACTGGCTTTATCAGGCATTCCAAAAATCAATATGCTAAGCCAGTACGCCGACTGGGTTTATCAAACATTTCAAAAATCAGTATGCTAAGCCAGTGCACCGGCTGGGTTTATCAAGCATTTAAAAAATCAGTATGCTAAGCTAGTACGTTGACTGGGTTTATAAAGCATTTCAAAAATCAGTATGCTAAGCATGTACACCAACTGGGTTTATCAAGCATTTCAAAAATCAGTATGCTAACCTAGTATGTCGACTAGGTTTATCAAGCATTTCAAAAATCAGTATGCTAAGCCAGTACGCCGACTGGGTTTATCAAGCATTTCAAAAATCAATATGCTAAGCCAGTACACCGACTGGGTTTATCAAGCATTTCAAAAATTAGTATGCTCATCCAGTACACTGACTTGTTTATCAAGCATTTCAAAAATCAATATGCTAATCCAATACACTGACTGGGTTTATCAAGCATTTCAAAAATCGGTATGCTAATCCAGTACGCCGACTGGGTTTATCGGGCATTTCAAAAATTAGTATGCTAAGCTAGTACGTCAGCTGGGTTTATCAATCATTTCAAAAATCAGTATGCTAAGCCAGTACACTGACTAGGTTTATCAAGCATTTCAAAAATTAGTATGATAAGAAAGTACACCAACTGGGTTTATCAAGCATTTCAAAAATCAGTATGCTAATCCAGTATGTCGACTGGGTTTATCAAGCATATAGGGATATACTGGTCCTGCTAAGCCAACTTCCAGTTGGGTTTATCAAGCATACCAAGCAACACAATAATGTCAAGCCAGCATACAGTTGGGTTTATCGTGGGTTTATCAAGCATACCAGGCAAGTTGATCATGCTAAGCCAACCTACAGTGGGTTTATCAGGCATACAACAACCATTTCCAAGCTAGTTCTCCGACTGGGCTTATCAGGAAATAAAACCATTCATACTCATAGAAGCCCTCTACAACCTCCACAACAACCTTCTTTACTTTGCTTCTTTATGGTGCAACACCAATTGCATTTGTTCGAGTTATCAACACAAGTTGGATAAACAAGCTCAATAGTGTTGCTACTCGAAAATTGTAAACATATTTCATAAAATTCACTATCAACTATTGAAACACCAGCATTGCATCCATTCCCTTAGGGCGTAATCAATGTTGACAACCCTAACATAAGCCAACATCAGAAAAGTGTGCACCCCTCACTAATGCGAGCCATGTAGGCCCCTAATCATACTCAAGCAGTCTTCCATAATGGAAATAAAATCAAAACATGCTCTGCATAGTAAGTCTAACAATTAGATATGCATATATATATCAGCCAGGGTTTACAGAACACTTATCCATTTGCAAATGTAGTCTCTCTTCACTTGCGAGGAATGGGGGCTCCCTTCTATGAGTTAACAGTCCCTTGGTTTTCCATCCCCTTTCCTTTTTACATTCCATAACCCACACATGTCTAACTAACATAATCTTTACCATCTCACTCGCATGGTTTACCACATGCAGTTCAGCTGAGATATCATCAAGATTCACAATGGCGTTTCACCCGAAACCCATTTCCAAAGCATGGGATCCTTCCCAGGAAGTTTGGATTTTGTAGGCCATCACACATGGTCTTTCTATAGTGTGTCTTCCTGGCACACTTATCAAATAGCCAAACAGTCAGTAGTAATTATCAGCAAAATCACACATCTGAAATTTACAAATCTGTTCATGCCAAAATCAGATTTCACATTGTCCCTACAATCACCTTAAAACTTTAAATGCAGCCATATCATTTTTTTTGAAACTTTGTCCTTCCAACATAGCACTCTGGTAGTCCTCTCATCATGACTACCTTTGTGCAACCCTTCTCCTGCATTCACAACAACTCATGAAATGATCTCAGAATTACCACTAATTCATATTTTCATCTATTATCTAATTGCAATGAACATTCATCACAACCATGCATTCACACAATGCATCTCAACATGTGCACCCACACCTATGCATGCACATTTACAACATTTACACAAACTTTTCATGTGCATTCATATGGCCCTTACTTGCTTAGTTGTTAAACTCATAACCAATCTATGCAAATGGCACGATGTAACTTCATATGAATTCATTCTAATATTTATGCAGCAACATGGTAGAAGGTCCTTTTCCCTTACTACTCCATACCTTACCATGCCATGGTGGTATGGCATTCACATCAAGTGCATTCAACCATACATGTATACCAGCTTATGATTATAAAGTATGGTTCAAGGGATTCTTACCCAAACCCTTCAACACTTGTACCATCAACACAAACAGATCATACCTGCATGGTTCCCATGAGTATTCTTGATGTTACCTAGTTAGCTTGGCTTCAAGGATTACACAGTCCTTTCACCAATCCTCGTGATAATAGATCTGCTGCACCAACCTTTCTTCATAATTTTACTGGTCACATGCAACAACATCATCAACATTTTCAACTAGGATTCAACCACAACAATTATGATTAGTGGTTTATTGCATATGTAAAACATCACTAGCTTTGCCAATTTAAAATTCTCATATTCATGCACTATGCAATATCTAGCAATATGTCTACTAGTGCATATTCATTTCACTTTATCTAATCATCTCGCATTTTCAGCATTTATGTGCTATGATTTTATGTATATACAATCATAAAATATAACACAAGATTATAATTGGGTTAAGGAATTCTCCCTCCCAACTCCATTTCATAGCATCGAATTCTTCTTCCATGTAATAGCTGGTCCAATTGCATGGCTCGGTCAGCCTTCAATAGCTCTCCTGGAGCACTACAACAACTCTCATTGAACCAGGTTCACATGCTTGCTACTCACATTGCTTTTAGAATCTATGGTCAAGTCCAACTCAACCTCTCTTGGACTAGCCTGTAAGCTCGTACTTTGGCCCATACAGCCCCAGTGCTGTAACCTCGCTCTGATACCACTCTGTAACGTCCATAGATAACCTCGATGTCCTTCAGAGATGATGGGAGAACCGGATACTCTTTTTTTTTCTCCATATTTGACTGAATACACATAGTTTAAATGACTCGGATCCACAATCCACAACTCGCAACAGTGAATTCGCAACCTGCAATCCCCAATTGTGGATGCGGAAGTGCAAAAATTCATACCTGGAAAGCTTACCTTTCCACAATCCAAAATCCGCATTCCGCAACTATGAATCCGCAATCCACAATCCGCAACAACGAATACGCAATCCGCATTCCGCAACTGCGAATTGGCAATCCGTACTGCGGGTGCGGAAATGCAAAACTCCACAACAGAAAACTTACCTTTCCACAATCCACAATCTGCAACCGTAAATACGCAATCTGCAATCCACATTTGCGGATGCGAAAGTGCAAGATTTTCCCATAACCCCCTCACCTCTCCCTAGTGGATACGCAACCCATTTTCTTTCACGTTGCCTCCATATCCAGTCCCTTAGGTATTTTATTGCATTATTCATATTTACATTGTTCACGTTTCTTAATGGCTTAACAACTCATGAATAATCAAACTGTCAAATACTTTCCCATGCAACTAAAACCTGAACATCCACTAGTGGGGCCTTGGCCTTGAGCTCCACACTAGGGTGACACACATTGTATACAATATTTACATTGAGGCCAATAACCATAAGGGTCAAAATAGGGGTACTACAGGCCTTGTCCTTGAAATCCACACTAGGGAAACCACACACATTATATGCATACAATATTTACATTACAAGCCAATACATCCTAAGGGTCAAAATAGGGGTATTACAAAATTAATTGTTTTCTCAATATTAGTCAACATTTCAGCCACTTTCTTTTCCACTTCCATGGATGGGTTGTTGGAACTAATCATTTGTTCTTGATTCCAAAAATTTAGGTTTTTAAATAGGATATGAATCCATTACTCCTTTATCCTTATTAATTCTAGGGTTGGCTCGTGTATGTGCAGGTTTTAAAATCGAAGCTTTAACTCTTGGATTTTTGGGATTTTCTAATTTATCATCTGGCGGACTGTCTAATTATATAACTTTATTTTCTTTCATAAACGGGTCAAATATAGCTTGGTAATTAATCCTTAACTTGTTTGTATCTTTAGTGTGTGGTCCCCTAAGATAATAGGTATTTCGGGCTTCAGGTTTTCTCTTACGATTCTTGGTTCCTTTCTCATCATCTAAGGAAACATGAATATGCTTTGCTTTCTACAACTTAATGTATTCAGGGTTTGGTGGTGCTTTCATGGCTCCCCTCATTCTTAGTTTCATTTTTCCCTCTTCCCTCTCAAAGCTCTATTTTGCATCCATTTCGACACTTTTACATTTTTCAGAAGTTTTCAAACTGGTAGAAAAATTACTTATACACTCTGGTAGGGACTTGTCTCCTAGAGTTCCAAATTCTAAATGTAATATGAAATGGTCCCAACTTCTATTAAATTTATTCAATTCTTGAATTATCAATAGCTTAATGATACCCTGATGAAATATGTTATGATATCTTTTGGGAAAATTCCTAATCCTAGCTTCCATTTTTTAGAGACTCTTAAGAGAGTAAAATGACAAACTCATTTTTGAAACACCGTCCAAATGCAAAAGGAAACACATGTGATAAATATGGATAGTAGAATCCCTTCCTTCACCTATGATATATATTTGCACCATTTTTAAGAGATCATTGTATTCTTGTTTCAACAAAGTTCTAGGAATCCCCTTATGCCATCCTGGAATTCAATACTTGTCTAGGAGGAAACGATTTCACTGGATAGTATCAACAGTCTGAAGCTTGAACCATTGTTCACCCTCTCGTGACAGTTCAATTGCTATGGAAATGCAATTCTCTGAGATGGGAAAATTTACATATCCGATCATAACTGTTTTCCCATCGAAACCTTCTACAAATTCCCTAGAGACCTCAGTATGATGGCCCTGTAATTTCTCGAAGTAGCAAAACCAACCAGCCCTTTTAAATTCGACGCCAAATTCTGGATAAGCTTTAATAATTGCATCCCCAATCATCTTGTATCTCACAACATTACCACTCTTATTTGCAGACATGGTAGCTTGGTTCATCTACTTTGAAGAGTTAGTTTAAACTTGTGTGTAGGGTATTTAAGTCTTTAAAAGTATCTAACAATATTTGAGAGGGACAGCTTCCTTTTGTAATTCACACTGATAGTTATGGAAATTATTGGAAGAACAACTCAAATTGGTTCATAGAAAATGGGGAACTAAGCTTGCACCTGGATCCATAATTTTCCATTTGGTTTCGTTCATAGCAATTGAAATTTTTCAAAGATCGACATGACATGAGAGGTTGCTTTAATAATTAACCTAAAAGCCTATGTTAGTTTTGTAGCGCGAGTGGGAAATTGGTAGCGGCCCTAGTTTCCTAGCGAAACCTTTTGGAAGTTTGGTAGTGCAATGAAATTTTAAACCTTATCCCATGATCATGCTCAACTTAACCAAAGTTAGGTCACTTAATAAACAATCATACCTGCAAAAATTTAGAATACAACAAAATATACAACTTGTGCCACCTCATCAGCTTACAGACTAATAATCAGAATTTGAAAATAAAGAGAATGAACAGCACAACATCAAAATACAACATACTTTTGGTGAATCAGACAATATTGCTTTGAGTGAATCGGACCTTGAAATAATTTTGGAAGAAGGATTAAATTTGAAGGTTTTAAGGTCAAAATGTAAAAATGTAAAAAATATTGAGTGTAGACCTAGGTACTACCATTGGCTCTTACTAGGGGTAGCATTTCCATGTGAAGTGCCTAGAACTTGTAGATCAGTGCTTGCTCCATTCTGATAACGGTGTGCTGCTGATCTTTAATGCTTCTAAAACAACAAAACTTGCAACTATGTACCAGGGCCTCAATTGGGTGTTAGAGTCTTATTGAATGACTATATAACTACTTGTGTTTACAATGATTATAGGCTATTAGAAGCCTTATCAAGTGAAAAAGTGTTTGAGGAAACTCCGATTGACTGGGCCTCCTGTTAGAGTCTCTCCATCCAAATTTTCAAGAATGAACGTGTTATTGTTCAATACTTCAGCAATTTGAAATGGCCCAAACCACAAATTATCAAACTTACCATGTTTAGACCTTTCTTCTTTTCATGCATCCCAATGCAAAACCAAATCTCCAAAAGAAAAGGTATCCTCTTTTGTTCTTTTATAAAAAACGGCTTTAACTTTGTCACGATTTTTTTGAGTTTTTTCTAGAAAAGATTCCTTGAGTTGCTGAAATTCAATTATCTGAAATATTCTTCATTGGATTGCATTAGGCTCCTCATTTTCTTCTTGTAAAAACTTTAACACGGGTAAACCTAGCTGAACAGGAAAGATTGCTTTAGTGCCATCTACAATTTGGAAAGGGGACATGCCAATAGATTTTTTGTACTAATTCTGTCAACCCACAGTGTGTATTTAACTCTTGTATCCCACGTCCTTTTTTTTCTTACAGTAACTTTTTATTGCTATTGATAAGTTTTTTGTTGTTAGATTCAGTGAAACCATTTCCCTGTGGATAATCAGGAATGGATTTCTTAAGGGTAACATTATACTTTTCAAAAAACTGAACCATATCAGTAGATGTAAAGTCAGGAGCATTGTCAGTCAACAGTCTGTGTGGACACCCAAAACATGCAAAAATATGTTCTTCTAGAAAATTGATGATTACCTTATCTGTTTCTTTCCTCGTTGGAATAGCTTCTACCCATTTTGTGAAAAAATATGTTGATGTAAAAATCCATCGGTGCTTTCCACTTGATGGGGCATTAATTTTGCCAATAAAATCTAATCCCCATTGCTAGAAAAGGGCACCAATCGCAATAGGTTTTAATGGAAATGGTAAAATCTTTTGGTTTCTTGCAAATTTTTGACATTCTGGACAAGCTCTGACTTTTGAAAATAGATCCAAAAATAAGGATGGCCAATAGTATCCATCCCTCAAAATTTTATACGATGTGGTTTTCCAATAGCGGTGACCTCCACAAACACCACTATGAAAAATTGTTATAATTGAACTAAATTCATCTTGGTCTATGCATCTTAATAACTCTCATCCTAGATCCCTCCATGACAAAGTTGTGTCAACAATACAATATTTCTGAGCTTTCAACTTTAAAGATCTGTTTTTTTTCTTATCAAGATTAGGTAGACACTGAAAATTCAACAGGAAGAATACAATATCTTTATACCAATTTGACTGAGAATATTTATCAAAAGCATGTTAGCTTACACCATTCTCCCTTGTTTGACCAACAACGGACTGATTCAACACCAGATTTAAGCCAAAATCTTTACAATTTGAATCAGCAAGTAATATAGCCAAACCTTGACCCTTTACCAATTTAGAGGGTTTAATTTCAACATCATATTCAAGGAATTTAGCTATCCACTTACCCCTTTTACCTTCATTGTTAGGATGAATCAATATATCCTTTACTTCACTACTTGGGACATAGGAAACTATCTTCGATTGAAGAATATACAGTCTGAAATATTTTAAGGCGTTTATTAGAGCATAGGCCTGTTTATCTAAAATATTATATCTCAACTCCCATCTCTCAGAACCTTGCTGAAAAAGGAAACGGTATGTTCATATCCATATTCATTTTTCTGTAGTAGTACTACTGATATAGTGTCCTCTTAAGTGAAAGAAAATGTTTGAAATTCCTTTGAATAATCTGGACTAACAAGTACTGGAGCATTAGTCAAAGCCATTTTAAGTTTTTCAAAAGAGTCTCTAGCTTCTTTTGTCCATTTAACTTCAACATATTTCTTCAACATAACTCTAATATGCTTAATAATCTCAACAAAATTAGAAACAAACCTTCTAAGGAAATTAATCTTACTGAGAAAAGATTCAATTCCTTTTCCGTTTCTTGGAAGATCAATTTTTCAGAATTGTTGCTACTCTATCTGGTCAATTGCGATTCCTTGCTGAGAAAAAATATGCCCAAGAAGTCTTCCCTCCATCATTGCAAAATTTGACTTTTTGGGGTTTAAGGAGAGACCATACTTCCTACACTTCAAGAAATTTTGCCTGAGATGTTGAAGATGTTCTTTATTTGATTTAGAAAAGAATGTAACGTCATCCAAATAAATAACAATGAAATTATCTTTTTCCCCCATGAAATCTATATCCATAACTCTTTGAAATGTTGCCCCAAAATTCATCAGACCGAAAGGAATTATGTCGTACATAAATGTTCCCCAGGGGGATAGAAAATAAATCTTCTCCTTATCTTGCTCATGAACAACAATCTGATTATAACCCGAGAACCCATCGGTCATAGAGATTCTTTGTGCCCAAACTACCCTTTGCAAAATCTGATTCATCTTTGGTAAGGGGTAGTTATCATGTAAGGAACTTCTGTTTAAATTCTAAAAATCGACACAAATCTTATTTCCCCACTTTTCTTCCTCACTGATACTAGATTAGCAACCCAAGTTGGAAACCTAAAAGGAACAATATTTCTGCATCAAGTAACTTCTTCAGTTCCTTTTCAATGACTGGTAGCAGCATTAGATTTACCTACCTTATTTTATTCTACATGGTTTTGTGGTGGGCTTTAAAGGTATTTTATGTTGCACAATGCTTGTATCAAAAGTTGTCAAATATTCACAAGGCCAATCAAATACATCCACAAATTCCTTCATTAACTCCACATATCTCTTTCGTTGTTCATCTAATAGGATTTTGATAATTTAACCATATTGGGGTCAGATTTTGTACCCATATTGCAATCCATAGTATTGTCTCCTATAGGCTGAGCTAAGGGATTGTGAAGTCTATCATGATTATCGAACAACCTGTTGAGTGGAACCAAACCTTTAGGTATAAATTTTCCTTTGAGATCAATGGCATTATGACCAGCAACTTTAGTTAAATAAAATAAATACTGTGATTTTGCAATTTCTTCTTCTTGATCAATCAAAGACCCCAAAAATTCACCAATTGAATACAAGAATTTGTTGATTTCAAAGTCATCCTCAAAAACCTGCCAATTTTTAACGTTATCTAGGACTGGAGGTCTATAATTGAATTCCAAGGCATATTTAAGATTAGGCTCAGTTGGAATCCTGAAGAAACTTGCAGCCAATGCTAAAGAGTCTATAGTTTCATTGCAATTTCTAGGAATGAAAAAAATATTGAAAGCTACAAAATAATTTTCAATCAAGTCCCACACTTCATTGCGATAAACCTTGAGACTTTCTTTTTTAACCTGATAGACTTTCCTGACTTGCTGAACTACTAATTTTGAATCACCATATACTTCTAATTCTTGTATATTCATATCTTTAGCAGCTCCTAAACCCAAAATTAAAGCCTCATATTCGGCTATATTATTGGTAGCTTCAAAATTGAGTTTATGCATCAATGTAATTATTTCATCAATAGGATAAATGAGAAGAATACCTTCTCCATAACCTTATTTAGAACATGCTCCATCAAAGTACATTCGCCAAATCTTATTTTCAAGTTATGTGGACTGCCTTTTGGGAACCTCCTTTTCAACTTGAACTGAGGCTGAAACTTGATCATCAAACTGTAAAACACATGAATCAATACCTTCATGTACTGCATATAATGGATGATTTGATGAATTTCAATTATCACTAACAATATATGCCAATTGAGTTTCTTTGTATAATAATCTAGTCTCACCTTCATAGATGGGAATTGTGGCATAAGAATAATCCATTTGTAATGCTCCCCCCATTTTCATAGTACAAAACATAGACAACAACATTCCATAATTTGGGGGAATATCAGCTACACCGACATCCAAGAGGGTACTCTTCATGGGAAGTTGAGCCAATTTGGGCACCAAATCTTTTATAACTCCCAAAAATATAGCAAATATTGAATCAAAGGCATACAATTCATGGAAGGGTTTGGTAATATTTAAATCAAGAGCCTCCATCACTGCTTCTAGCATTAAATTATGGGATGCTCAAGAATCCAAAATACAATTATGTATCATCTTATCGTGGACGAGCATTGTAACATAAAAAAAGGAGGAGGAAGACATTCCTTTTCATCTAATTGAGGACCAAAAACAATAGTTGGGTTCTCATCCTAGAAATTCACAACATTAGAGGAAGGGAGGTATGCAGGAGACTGTAAAATGTTCAAAATAGACTCTTTACAAGACTGGTTTTTCACTAACTCAGTCAGAGGAACAAGGATCTTGATTTTATTAACTTCATGCTCAAAATTAAAAGGACTTGAAACCTTTTCATAATCTCTTACTTCCAAATTCTTTCTTTTGTTACCCACTTGATCCTGTTTCTTTTCCACTTCCTTACCTTATGACTATTTTTCTGTATTTGCGGCCTTTTTCTGAGGTGTTTGGAAACCTAGCTTCTGCCTTGATCTAAGATTATATTTTCTTTGTTTTTTTAATTAAGCTGCATTTTCAAAATCTTCTTGAAGTTGATTTGTCATAAAAAAATCTTCATATTCCTCTTGTGTGAGAAAGATAACCAATTGATCTTCGTCAAAGAGCTTAGCTTCTAGATCTAGCTCTTCTCCGTCCACACCACCAAATCCATCAATCCCATCATCTACATTAGTTTGTAATGGGGGATAAATTATTTTATCTTCATCGTCTTCTCTATCTTTCCGAATAAACTGTGGGTTAAATGGTCAACAAAACTATTAAAATTCAATATGCTAAGATAGAAAATAGCAGCATCACATTCCATTTCACAATAATAGCATATACAGGATCACTGAAGAAACAACAAGCACAACATAAATACAAGAGACACAGATTTATCCTGGGAAACCCTCATGGGGTAGAAAACCCAGTAAATCTTCCTCAATATAGATGACCAGCAATATACAAAGATGAAGCCCTGAGACATGATCTCCTCCTCCATAATAGCAGACCTCTCCTCCACAAGTGCGCTATCCTCAAGTGAGTGAGTGTGTATCAAATGAGGAATACACCTCCTCTATTTATACACTACTCTAACTTTTCTTTTACACAAGACATGTAGGCTCGTATTTAACCATTGGGTTAAATACCCCACTACAACTAACTGGGCCGACCCCTCTAGGGTGGTCTAATAACCCTTTGACCCACATAACACATATAGGGCCGACCCCCACTAGGGAAGTCTAATAACCCGAGTTACCACATTCCGACGGAGGAATAAACATCTCCGGGTATACAATAAGATCTTCACGGAGGAATGAAACATCTCCGGAATAATAAAGTACAATTATAATATTCTTTGAAGTTACAATATCTCAACAAGAACTGGTTAGGATTCCTATTATAAAATCCTTGTGAAGGTTTGTTTTGAGTTTTCTTGTCAATCTCCATATTGAGTAATTTTGAATTTAAGTCCTTGATCATTTTGGTCATCTCATTAATTTTATTTTCCTAAGACTTTGAATTTGAAGTTGAAGGTTCAATTTCCCTTTTATGTTTCATCTTGTCACTTTCCTGATAATGTGGCTTGGTTCTTAATGTATGATCAGTTGGTAAACGATTAGATTCTACTTCCAAAGAAACCTCTTGCATATTTGAAACGGTTGTGTCCCTTCTTTCTCTGAGAAATAAAGAAAAATCTGGATCAAATGAATTTGCAAAAGTAAGTTTGGCTGAGGTCTCCATGCATTTAATATCAGTTGGGATTTTACCATACATCTTGTTGAACCTTTTGCTAAAATATGCCATTGACTCATCAGATTTCCTTTTCAATGCCCCAAATTCTGTAATATAAAAGAGGTAATCATTTTTATCTCTCTGTTGTTTCAAGAAGGTCTCCCTTAACACCTCAATTCCATTTTTAGATTTAGCAAGCAATTCTCGAAACCACTTTCTAACCTCACCATCTAAACTCTACACAAAAAGTCTCATCCAAACATCTTTATTTTTTATATTTTGATTGTCAACATAACTGTAATAAGCATTCATGTGCTCCTCAGTGGTAACTTCTCCCTGTCCATTGAATCTAGGGAGATATTTCAAGTAATCTCCTCCAGGTAATGCATTTAACGGTTCAGGCAGAGCTAATGGAGCGTACCTGGCTGCTACAATAGCATCCGTCCTAGTATGTTGTTGTTGAGCCATTGAAGAAAATAAATATTGAACTTTAGACTGACAAACAGGAGATTGACTAGTAGAAGGTGTACATGAAGTTGAAGCAGGTTTCAAAAATGAGCAGCTTCAAATTTATGTTCAAATACTTGAAAAATCAAGAAGGAAAATCTAAGAACCCAAATTCTTATCTTCTTCTACTGGAGAACCGAAACCAATACCTTGAACTCAAACATCTTTTTCTAAATAAACTAGAATATTTTTTGATATACCTGAAGATGAAAACTCAAGTCTATGTCACATTCTTTCTTCTTTGAGAATATTTTCAGGATTAAATGGAGTTGTAAAAAGAGGAGATGATTATTTTCCTTGAATCTTGGTCCTTCTGGAAGCCAAAATTATTCAGTGAAATTGCTAGGTGAAAATGCAGTCTGTAACTCTATCTTATTTTGTCCACCCCAAAACTAGATCTGATCATCAAATTTTACCCAGGGAATATAATTTCAATTCTTCATTCCCAGGAAATGGTGCCAAAAAATGTTGTCTCTAAGGTCTGTACTGGACTGCTACAGGGTTTTAAAAGCAAGGGGATTTGAGTTTAAGTTTGAATTAGGAATGGATTTCAGGTTTTGAAAGGTTGAATATTTTATTAGTCTTCAAAGACTTGGGGTAAAGAATAGAAAGAAAACAATAATATAACATATATTTAGAGGCTTTACAAACATCGATACAGAAGGCTCAACAACTAACTCATTGCTAGAAATTCAACATATAAAAACAATATAGACATTCATACATTCATGGTCTCCATTTCATAATAGCGTTACAATCTTAAGCGGTGAAAGAAAGTAGCACATTTTCAATTTAATGAACAAATAAAGTTTAAAGCCATTAAAACCGAAAATGAACAATTATGCACCGCATATAAATCTTCACTTTCAACATAAAAATAGCAGCAAAGTTGACAAGGGGCACAATGTATTCATTTGCAAATGATCTCTGAACATTATATCTATATTACTATATGTAAAACTTACAGTTTCTTCCCAACTCTTGACTGGCTAATGCCAAAATTCGAACCCCCTCTAAAACATTAATTTTCCTATATGTTGAATTTTCTCTTGATTCCTTTCTTTAGGGTTTTGAAATTGTTCCATAACTAATAACTAACTTTCAAAAATAAAAATTAATAAGTCTAAAATATATCAATCTTTCTACACTTTAGGAATGTTTCAACTGTGTGATAACAACCTTTACCAAAACTTAACTACATATAACAAGTCTCCTTTTACAAATATACAAAAAAAAAAAAAAAAAATTAAAACTTCAAAACTCAGAAAATAATAAAGATGAATTTGCATGATTAATAATAGAGATAAAACAGGTCTTCGATCAGCTGGAGACTTCCTTTTGATCTTGTTGGAATCAAGGGTACGTTTATTTTTCTTTAGCTCCTTGATTTTGGGGAGGATCAACTCTTTGACTCTATAGTGTATCTTGGAGAACTTGGGTTCCCAATTCAATCAAAATACCTAACTTGTCATTATTATCCCAGTGCTTCTTTCTTTTGAGCGGGCATTCTTTTTTCCAGTATTTTGTATGCCTAAGAAGCTTCTCACTATTCCTCTTTAATCCTTGAGAGAATTTGCATAATTTGTTGTATTTCATGAGAAACTTATTCCATTCTCTCTTTGTCTTATTCAACATGTCCTGTAAATTTTTATTCTCCAATGGCAACTCTTTAATCAAGCCTCTTATTTTTGAGCTTTTGATTAACTTGGCGTTCTTCATTTTTAGGTCGTGCTAGGCTTTCATCCATTGGTTTTTTCACCTATCCTGTTGAAAATTCCCTCTTTGGATTAGGAACATTATTAAATTCTTCATATTGAATGTATTGTTCTTCTTCAAAAGCTATGGGCATATTAGGATGAACCAAACATGAACAAGGAACTACATTAATGGTTTTCTCAATATTAGTCAACATTTCAGCCACTTTCTTTTCCACTTCCATGGATGAATATCATCCTTCATTAATATATTCTTGAGATCCTATGGGTTCTTAGAACTGCTCATTTGTTCTTGATTCGACAAATTTAGGTTTTTCAATCGGACCTAAATCCATTACTCCTTTATCCTTGTTAATTCTAGGGATAGCTCATGTCTGCGCAGGTTTTAAAATCGAACCTTTAACTCTTGGATTTTTTTCCTTCTCTAATTTTTCGTCTAGAAAACTATCTAAATCTATAACTTTATTTTTTTTCAGAGATGGTTCAAATATATCCTGGGAATTAATCCCTAACTTGTTTGTAGCTCTGATGTGTCGTCCCCTGAGGTAATAGGTATTTGGGTTTTCAAGTTTTCTCTTACAATTCTTGGTTCCTTTCTCATCATCTAAGGAATCATGAATATGATTTGTTTTCTACAGTTTAATGTCTTCAGGGTTTGGTATTGGTTTCATTCCTCCACTCATTATTAGTTTCATTGTTCCCTCTTCCCTCTCAAAACTTTGTTTTGCATCCATTTCGACACTTCTACATTTTTTGAAAGTTTTCAAACTAGTAGAAAAATTACTAATACCATATGATAGGGACTTGTGTCCTAGAGTTCCAAATTTTGTATGTAACATGAAATGATCCTATATTTTATTAAATTAATCAATTCTTAAATTATTAGCAACTTAATGAGACCTTGATGAAATATGTTATGTTGACTTTTGGGAAAATTCCTAACCCTAGATGCGTTTTTCGAGAGACTCTTTGGAAAGTAAAAGGGAAGACTCATTTTTTAAACACCATCCAATTGAAACATGAAACAAATGTGATAAATATGGACAGTATCATACCTTCCTTCACCTGTGATATATCTTTGCAAAAATGTTAACAGATCACCATATTCTTGTTTCAGCCAAGCTCGAGGAATCCCCTTACGCTAGTCTGGATTGCAATACTTGTCTAGCAGGAAACGATTGCACTGTGTAGTATCAATAGTCTGAAGATTGAACCATTTTTCACCCTCTCGTGGCAGATCAGTCGCAATCGAAATGGAATTCTTTGAGACAAGAAAAGTTACATATCCCATCGTAATTGGTTTCCCATCGAAACCTTATGCAAACACCCTAGAGACCTCAGTATGATGGCCCTATAATTTCTCGCAATACCAAAAACAACCAGCCCTTTTAAATTTCACACCAAATTGTAGATAAGCTTCAAGAATTTCATCCCCAATCGGCTCGTATCTCACAACATGACCACTCCTATTTGCAGAAATGGTAGTTTCATTCAGCTGTTATGAAGAGTTAGGTTAAAGTTATGTGCAGGGTCTTTCAGTCTTTAAAAGTAGCTAATAATATTTGAGAGGGATCTACTAACAACTTCCTTTTGTTGTTCACACTAATAGTTATGTAAATTATGAGAAGAACAACTCAAATCGGTTCACAAAAACCTAGGAACTCGGCATGCACATGGATCCATAGTTCGCCATTTGGTTTCGTTCACAGCAATTACAGGTTTTCAAATATCGACATGACATGACAGGTTGCTTTAATAATTACCCTGACAGCCTGTGTCAATTCCATAAAGTGAGTGGGCAATTTGGTAGTGGCCCCAGTTTGGTAGTGCAACCTTTTGGCATTTTTGTAGCATAATGAATTTTAAACCTTATCCCATGATCAAGCTCAACCTAACCAAAGTTAAGTCACTTAATAAACAATCATACCTGCAAAAATTTAGAATACAACAAAAGATACAACTTGTGCCACCTCATATCCTTACAGACTAATAATCATAATTTGAAAATAAAGAGCATGAGCAGCACAACATACTAACGGAAAAATATTTCTTTGAGTGAATCAGACCTTGAAATAATTTTGGAATAAGAAGGATTAAATTTGAAGGTTTTAAGGTCAAAATGTAGACAATCTTGAGTGCATACCTAGGTACTAACACCTATTATCGTTCCAAGTGTTTATATGCTAAATTAATTCACTCTAGAAGTGGACAATCCCTAGGGGATAATTAATAGCTCAACCATGGTTAGTATTACATGACACACCTTACAATTATTTGAAATGCAAAGCATCACCTCAACACATGAATATCTGTCTTGACACACAAGACCTTAGCCTTGACTAGAAAAATTGTACAACATCAACACTTTGGCATACAAAGCACTTTCCTCAACACATAAAGCTTAACCATTCTTGAGTCCAACTCAAGATTCTTATCCAATTTTCCTGAGTCCTACTCAGGCTCCTTTAAGGAACTACCTTGACACATGAGTCTCAAGCTTGACACAAAATATTGACCTAGAGAATTACCTTTAAAACTCTATGATCCTTCTATGTTAGATCAGGAGGAGGAGCAAGTCCTAACTACCATAAAGGTCTTAGCACCTAATGCTCAAGCAGAGTTAGAAAAAGACATAGTTTTGCAGAAAAATTCCATAACTACCAGATATGGGTAGCATGACCTTTGGAAGATTGGGTTGAAAGGACAACTTACATGCAAGGCTAAATGGTACTCTAGGGAGAAGGTAGAGGAAAATTTTCCTTACATCATTTAGTAAAATATTTTGGGGACCAAGCTCCTCCAAAAATGGGGAGGTGTGATCCAAATTCAATTAATATATTATTTTTCATTTATTTTGGTGCTTTTTGGGTGAAATGATTAGCTGAATTGGCTTGTAGGGCCCATTTTAGGGGCATATCTTACTTTGCAGATTTGGGGTCTAGAACCTTCTAAGGCCTATTTGAGGAATTAAATTATGTTTTTTGGGGTCAAAAGTTTGTGATCATAGGTCCCAACCCCTCAATGTTGTTCTACACTCCAAGACCTTTCCAATGGTGCAAGAATCACCTCTATAAATGTTTGTATGAGGAAGTTATGCATCATGCAAGTGGATATATCCAGTTGATCACCATGGTACCAAATGGATTCCACATGACTCTCATTACCCACACATGTGGATCTAGTCACATGTGTAATTTCAAGAACATTCTAGATGGTCCAAAAACCTAACCCTAATCAAGAGTTAAGGAATGTAAATACCCTAAAAGTAACCTTAGACTGCTATCAAGCTATGTTAAATATTGGGCCGTTAGGAAGAGAAGGGGTTCCATTTCTGATGATGCTATCAAATTGTTCCATAACTAAGAAAAAATAAGGAAGTGGATATTTCATATTAGAGAATAGTAGAGGAAGTAGGAGATCCTATAGTAGTCTTGTAGGCCATAATGTCAGAGGTAACTCCACAATGAGTACCACTTTCTTTGTATTTGCATTACATTTGGAGAAGAAAAGATCAAGGCATAGTCCTAAATTTTGGATATTTTTTTCCCCGTAGTGGGTTTTCCCAAGGTATATCTTGTGTTATTTGTGTGGATGTGTTATTTTTGTTGTAGTTATTTTCCTTTCTAGTTCTAGTTTATTTACCATTCCATGGAATTAAGCTAACATAGTGAATCAAGTTGTAAGATCCGTTGTGGAGAAATGTTCGAGTAGAATATCCATGACATTTTACTGATCAATCAGGATAGGTAAAGTGTAATTGTCGAATGGATTCCATTCCAATTCCAACATCATGAAAACCTACAACTAATGTTCCTTCAGTAAACAATGATCAAGTTGAGGAAGACATGCAAATTTTGGTAGATGCTAAGTATAAAATGGATAAATTAGAAGTTCATATTTTGTACAACCTTCTGGTGAAGAGGGTCCTATGGTACAAGATATTTTTGAAAAATTAGATGTTCCTTATATCAACCACGAACATGCCCAATGCACTCCTTGAAGTTAAGTTATCAAAACAATCTATTGATTGTAAGTGAGAAAACAATTACTAAAGAGTGAACATGTTTTTATTTTAAGTACTCAACACAATTAAAGGTGACATCAAATGGTTTGGGA
Organism: Larix kaempferi; assembly: GCA_027924585.1. Taxonomy (NCBI): domain Eukaryota; kingdom Viridiplantae; phylum Streptophyta; class Pinopsida; order Pinales; family Pinaceae; genus Larix; species Larix kaempferi. The sequence goes on along the minus strand of BSBM01000174.1, from coordinate 2,519,326 downwards.
GAACTATTAAGCAATATGAGAAATTACATAAGATATAATTAAGAATAATTGTTGAAACAAGTGAAGAAAATTCTCATGATTAAAGGCCATGATTATTCACTTCACAATAATGTACCCTCACGCATCTTTAATGACAATTTTTCATACTAAATATCATTGACATCATAAATTAAATTAAGAAAATGAAGTTGTAGAAGGAAGAAAAGACAAAATTTCAAAGTTGGCATACAATCCATTAATGAATATAACATGATGTAAATTTGATGATGAATTTTACCTCTACACATGACTTGGTAAGATGGACTTAGATCTTAAATAAAACACATACAAAATGAAGATGCAAATAAATTACAACTTGCACTTCAATATTTCATAAATGTAATAAGTACATGGATAGCCAAATGGATTACGCCTATTTTTAAATTGCTATCTAAACATTGTGTCAACCACAACTAGGACAAGACATAGAATATTCAATGAATGTTCTTATTACAAAGGGCGGAGAATTCAATGAATGCATATAGAATTTTCATGTACTCAAATCAAAGGAATAAAATAAACAAAACCTAATAAGAGACAGCTACATCATTACAAATTTGAGGTCAAGTAAACAAATAAACATCATGAACAATATGTAGCAAAAATGCTCAAACAATTGTCTTAAGAATTACTATCCATTTAGTAAAGGTAGCGACAAGATATAAATGAAGAGAGAGTCTCTTCATTTAGAATAAACTAGTCATCAAATTTAGATGAAGTCATGCATCTCATTAATAAGAAAATAAAGAAAAAGACATGGTTGAAATGTTGAAACCTACTAAGATCAATCAATCAATAAAGCACACAATCTAAACCTCTTATCCATCAATTTATATTTCCATTGTTATTAATTATGGTATAAACAAAGGACACATGTAATTCTTGTAAGTTATTTATGATTACATTTATACACATCTCTAACTTTAACCTTACTTGAAATTTATAGGGAAAAGCTTCAAATTTTATAAATATCTGTGTAAGGTGTCCCCATGGATCATGTTACTGCAATCGAAACACCAATGATGGTAGAGCATGCATCCTACCACCTCAACATAGGAGTATCCTCTCATAGGAGTTGTATATGATAAACAATTAGATAGTTACAAATATTTTCTAGTTATGTTTACTAAATACTTATCAATTTTAATTGTATACTTGTCATCCAATAAACTATCATGGACAGGAACATTTTTCAGCCTGTAATGAATATGCCCACTATGAAAGAATCTATGAAACCAGAATGTCCAACGTGCATAAATGTTATGGCATGTCTAGAATTGGTAGAATGTCCTGAAGGCCCTACACCCAGGTGTTTAACATCATATGTAGATAGATCCACACAAATATACTATGTGTGAATACACTACATGTCACAGTGGATATTATAGTACTCATCACATGCATCGTGAATCTTATTTGAGGTAGTTGGTGTTAGGATATTTCAATACTCCATCCTTGTCCTACCTAGCATTATTTATTTTTCTCAGTTGTTGATGATGTCATTTTCCCCCTATTGGTGTGCAGATGTCATCCAGGATCCATATACCATCTTATGATCCTTTCATGCATCATTTTAGGACCACTTTAGTTAGTTCCCTATTTTATAGGAACCTACTGAGTGTTCCAGTGCAGTCCACCTGAGTTATCTAACTCTTGTGGGGGGTTAGAGCTCTGGATTCCACTGATTGTGGCCTCATACTCCCTTTTATGACTTTCATGCATGACAGACTCACTATTACGCCCTCCTTAGTCAATTAACCGATTGTGAATTCAGTTGGCGGATTTTAGATCCAGTTCAATTGACTTTGAATCTTCTAAAGCACTCTAGTGGTGATAATCCCTATGCTAGACCAACTGAGGTTTGAATTATCCTGCATGATTCGAATTCTCTCCTTGTAACATCATTGTTTATTATATTTATTATTGGAACATGTGACATTATTCTTCTCCTATCTAAGTTCTATTGCATTATTATTCTTTCACTCTTTTTTACTGTAGTTTTCACTCTTCTTCAAATTTTCTGCTCATTCTTTCTTTGTGAGGTATCCTCGGCTCTTTAGATCTGTTGTGACTTAGAATTTCACATGGTATTAGATCCATTGAGCGAATAGGTTGAGAAGCTGCTTTCCGTATTGCACCAGAAGCCTCTGGATTTCCACAACAAATCTTGGTGCCATTGCATTGAATTCATTGGAGAAATCCAATGAGGTCTATCCAGGTGTGAAGGATCCAGATAAAAGTTCCTACTGTATTAAAGCAGTGCTCAGTAGTATTGTACCTCCATTATTGAGAGTGTTTTGTAGGTTATTCAATTTTTTGAGTGCAGTAGCAATTACAGCAGTTTTCTGCAATTACAGCATTTTTTTGTAGTTGCAGCAGTTTTCAGCAATTGCAACAGTTTGTTCTGTAGTAGCAGCAGCTTCACCTTGTATTCGCTCTAGCAGTTGTAGTGGAAAATATGAACTCTCCTCTCTCTCCCAGGATCCCGAAACCCTTCAATTATCTTGATTGGAGGGTTGATATGAAGATGGTATTGCGCAACAAATCATTGTACATGGTGACAATGGGAAAGGATCCCAAACCGCATTCAGCTATGGAGAAAACCAAGTATCTAAATAGATTGGATGAAGCATTTGGTTTCATTTGTATTCATATTTCTAGATATCTACTCTTCCACATCGAAGGATGGAAGACTCCAAAAGAATTATGGTTGAAGTTAGAGACCCTCTTCGGAAAACAAGATGAGCTAAGAGGCCATATTCTGGAAAATGAGTTGATTTCTCTAAAACTGAGCAGTTTCGAGACCATTCAACAATTATTTTCAAAATTCAAATGTATGGTTGTGAGCATCAACACTCTTTGGCCTTCAGGATCCATTTTCACTGGCTCAGATGCACTTTATGTCCTTCAGAAACACTTTTTCCCTATTTTTCTTCTTATATGCTAGATGTTCCACTTTAGCCAGCATACACACGAGTTGTTCCACTATATCCCGCAGGTACCAAGTAAAATGGTAAAAATCATTACAAAATTACTTTTTACTCCCAAAAAGCGGTCTTAGGGTGACCTTTGGCCCTCCATGTGCCCCAAAATGCCTCGATATGTCCTTTCACTTACCTTTCGAAGGCTATATATTGAGCTCTTATGGCATATGGAAGAGAGGAGAAAGAGAGAGCAAGATAACTCTCGTGGATTTTTTTCGTGACTTGAGTCTACACTCATTGATCCTTGTTGTTGTGAACTCCTTATGTTCACCTACCAAACTCCTATCCTAGTTTGAGTTTTCCATTGCATGGAGGATTGAAGTGGTGGAGGCACAAGTGGAGAGACCCAGTTCTTGGTTCAGATTGGTTGCCGACAAGAGATCGTATATTGTACTTCTTATTATTCATTAGTGGAAATACTCATTTTCTCGTCCAATTGATGTTGTGAATATTATTAAATTATATTGGGTTATATTTGCTTATGATATCATGGATCATGTTATTGATTATGCTAATGTCTTTCACATATTATATGCACTTGCTTGTAATTGTTGTTGAGACTAATTTGCAGGTTCAAGTGTAGAGGTTGAAAGATCAACGGGGATCTACATCGAACATCCGGTTGAAGGTTCGTCTTTTCTCCATTATCATCGCATTGTCATTTATATAGCATTGCATTGGGAATTGAGTCATTTTATGGTAGTCAGTTGTCTTTTTTGGTCTGCCCCAAGCCATAGGAAGTTTTCTCCGTAACAAAAATGGCAACTCGGCTGGGGACAACATCCATTTTTTGGGATTTTTAGGCATTAGTCCTTATTTAGAGTTGCTGTTTGTCGAGCTTTTGTGTCTTTGATTGGTCGTTGGGATACACTATAGAAAACAAGATTTTTCTAGGTCATTAGACTCTCTATTTGCTCATTTTCCTTTCATTGTATGCGGGTCAAGTTAGATTTTCACGCGTCTACCCGCTTCTGTCTGCACTATATCTCGCGTCTACCTGCAGTTATTCCTTTGACAGTAGCATACAAATCCAGGATTGATTGTTTTATGGTCTTGGATTGTTGTTGGGTTGGTGTTGAGTGTTCTTGAGTCTTAGTTGGCCTTATTCCTGACTGTTCTATGCCATGTTGGTGACCAAAAACTCTTCTCTCTCTTTGTTTTGAGCCTTGTTAGTTTATCACCTTTTTTTGATTTTCTAGCTCATTACATTGCCTGAATCTCACTGTTTGGGAATTGCTGGGTTGTCTCAGTGATCTGCTCTGCATTTCTTTCATCGAATAGGTAGATTTCACTTGAATTTTTCATTCCATTATATTGAAAAATACAAAAACATAGTTTTGCATTTTCCTTTTCGTTATAGAGAAAATACAAAAAAAAAAATTACTTTCCATACTGCATTTTGCATCTGAGTGCTTCTGCATTAAAAAATTAAAAGAATTGCAGTTTATTTCGAACCGTTGGATTGATTTTCATTTTAGTGGCATTGTTTTTATTGGATAAATGGGCCTAGAGTTTGACAATTGTGCATACTATTGATTCATATACATCATTTGTTTCATGACCACATCCTTTAAGTAATCACAACCATTTAAAATCAATGCTTAATCTTAAAATTGATTAGATCGATTTTTATTTTATAGGGTACACCAACTAGTATAAGTTTAGAGTCTTGGAATAGATCATTGTGAGTTAACAATCCAAGACTACTAGACTAAACATTATGTGTCTGAACAGGGAGTGGTGAAACCCATGGTATCCATCAGTGTTCTTAGGAAGCTCTACTCAGACCAGAGTTAAGCACGAGGTCGCGAGAGGTTGGTTGCGGAGATAGCCCTCCAATACTGGCCAAACGTGGGAGATATTTCCAGGATTTGTTCATATATGGGGACGCTTGAGGGATCTGTACCTCTTGAGTTTCAGGCTCATCTACCCTTCCCATACGATGGATCCCACCTGCGACTGTCCCCCTGAGCATTGGTTATATTGTGGTGACCTTAGTTTCCTTACCTAGGTATCGCATAGGGTGCTTGCAGCGGCTATACTATATGTATCCTAAGTCAGATAGGGGCTGGACAACACAGTTTCCTGTTGTATAGGGACTTGACCCTGTGCACGCAGTGAAGTCTGGGAACCCTTATAACTGATTATGTTACCTCTAGTTATAGTTTGGGAGTCTCAAGCCTCTCCTAGGCGAGACATACCAGTTGTAGTGTCAGGAGGTCCCTTGAGCCAGTCCTGTTTATGTGCATTTGGATGTAGTTTCTTTAGGTGTGTAGTCTTTGATCGCTAGTTTGGCCGTTAGGGGATGCTTTGATTTATTTACCTTTCAAAGACATTGTGGCGCGAGTTCCAACTCTCCGTCGGTCTCGTTGGTTGGCTGGTTTACTGACCACCGAAGTTACACGTCGTGCTCAGAGGGAATGCCAGAAGGCCCCCTTCGATTCTTCTGATTCTTTTGAAACACTTCGTGCTGACATTATCATTGGTTTCGGCATGGGAGAATTCCCTACGACTCCGTCGGGTAGAGTTGAAGATGCCTCTAATCCTCCTACTCCTAGAGAGGAATAGGGAGGCGATCCATTGATACTAGAGACTCGACCTCTTCTATTTGGATCCAATCCACCCGAGGATGACCCGTTTAATCCTTCGAATCCACATAATTTCCTACATGGGATGCTGAATTTGCATGTTAACACAAGTCCTACGACCACTACGGACACTACCCCATTCTCACATGGTATTCCTAGTTAAAACACAGTTGACCCATCCACTATGTTTGGTATTCATTCCAGCATTAGTCATGGTGTTGGCAACACTGCACCCACTGGGGGCAATACCCTCGCTGGGGGAACCACATTTCCTACTCACACACATAATACGAGGACCAGTCATATCCCTTCTAACAATCCAAATTTTGGAGGAAGGCCGCCTCCTAGGACTACCCATCCTGAAAGGAACATTGTTTGCAATACGACTCACCATCCATAGTACAATACACATGCCTCTACCCATCAACCTAGGACCACATTTGTTAATGTTAACAATCCTCCTAATAACGGGGGTGGACACAAACCGTATACTTTTACGACTTCTCCTACTACTAGTAATGTTAATGTAGGAGGTGGGAATATACCTTATACTTATGGTCACAACACCACCTCTCTTGCTACTAGTAATGCCAATGTTGGGGTCGGGAATATACCTTATACTCATGGTCACAACACGACTGCTCATGCTACTAATAATGCTTACATAGGGGGTGGGAACATACCTTAAAACCATGGTCATTACAACACGGTTCCCGCTACGAGTAATACTTATATGCCCCATAATTATGGTGTTAACCCTTACTATAATACATACAGTGTTGACTCTCATTACAACCCACCTCACTACAGTGCTCATAATACATATATACCTGCTTACCCCCACATGGGTCAGGTTGGAGGAGGTTATCAGCCTTATGGACAGGGTCCCGGTTATGGTCCATCTTATCCTTCAGGTCCGTATAATCAACCTTTTATGAGAGCTTATAATAAAGCTTTCTAGCCATAGCTCCCGTTCCTTACTCGATTGAATCTTCTGGATATTTCGAAGCTCCCGAATGATCTAGTGTGTCACGATCCTAATTGGCCTCCAGTCCCTACCAAACTCCCTTCGGAAATTCCCAAGTTTGAGGGGAAGGGTGGTGAGGATCTGGGTGATCACGTTATGACTTTTCACCTTTGGTGCTCATCAAACTCGTTAAATCACAATTCCTTTCGTTTGAGACTATTTCAACACACCCTCACGGGGGAAGCCACGAAGTGGTATGTTGAGTTTCTTAGGGGCACATATAGGGGTTTAAATGAGATAGCCTTGGTTTTCCTAGATCATTTCTAGCTTCCGGTTCGCTACGATACTGGCACTAAACTCTTGTCTACCTTTTGCTAGAATAAGGACACACACATATCTGACCACGTTCAAGTGTGGCGTCGATGGACGAGGTTAGTGAAAGAAAACATTCCTCCAGAGTTTCTATTGGAATGGTTTCTCAAGTCTTTGCTTCCACACATTTCTAAGTATGTTTTGATGTTTGGCATAATGATTGAGGAACAAACTATACTCAAAGTCCAGTAGTTAGATTTGCTTTATGCTCAATCTGACATTCCGTATGACATTATTCTTGATGCACCATGATCACGACATGAGCCCAAGTCAGTTCCTGGACCACATGCTGATGTCATTGTTGGATCTGCAAGTACTCAACATGTAGATTTGGTTGCTAATCAAATGCAAAATTTGTCACTTGACCAATCTACTCCCTGGCAGGTTCACACCTTGTCCACTTCCACCCCATCGTCCGATGTACACGCTATGCAATCAATGAACCCAACAGGTAACCAGCATCTTGGTCGTAAGAAGAAGGGGAGAAACAACCATAAGGGTGGAAATAATGGGAACAATGGTAGTAATCGTAATACTCCTCGGAAAGAGAAATTGTCCCTAGACTACAGAGGGGCAAGCTAGTACAATCTCAATATGAAAATGAAATAGGTTTTTCTTGTTTTAGGGTTTGAAGGTTTGAAGGTTTCAATGTCAAGAAAATAAAAGGTAATAAAAGTAAAACAAGCACTAAATCATGTAATACATTGAAGAACTGAAATCATAAATCTTAATAAAGTAAATATAAACCATTACATTCTCAATCATACATATTGGTTTTTTGTCTACAACACATAATCATTCAGTGGATTAAAACTTAAAACAGAAAATGAATTCATATGTTGAATGACCAAACTGATCAAAAACAAAAACTCAATCAAATAAGATAAAATGGCTTATATGTTGATGTATATGTAACTTCAGAATGTATTTCATCTATGTATTATTGTACTCCTATAGAGATGTATTATTCCTCTATACGGAAGTGTGATCATTTGTATTGACAAGTGTCACAAGTGTTGTAACTTGCTGATGGGTTATTATACCACCTATTAAGGGGTCGGTACGGATTAATGTAACCTAGGGTTATTAGGCTGAGTTAGACAAGTCAACCCCATAGGTTTATTAGGTAGCTCAGGACAAGTATAAATAGAGAGCGGGATCTCTCTATTTGATCATCTCAATATTGACTTCTACACTACTTGGAAAGTGGCGCACATGTGAGGAGGAGGATCACCTACTAGTAGAAGACTATCTCTTGTAATTTGGTTGTATCATTGCTCTTTCTATCTCTGAAGAAGTTGTGGGGTTTTTTACCTTTATGGTTTTCCCCAGTGAAACTCTTTGTGTCCATTGTCTTATGTGATTGCTTGACATATGCTTGATGTGATTAATATGTTGTACATGTTATTCTCTTAGTAAATATCCTAGAGTATGTTGAATTGTGTAGTGGCCGAAACTAGGGTTTCTTGTTTATTGGGTTTCTCTCCACAGATTTTCGAAAAGTGGTAAGGTAGATTGACTCTACTCATCAAGGAGAATCTATCTGTCCAATCAGAATTAAATTTTGAGCACTTTCAGTTTTTGCCCCTAAAAATTAGGGTTTCCACAAAAATAGGAATTTATGAAATCTGAAGATATAGCTGGAAGCTCCTTGGAAAAATCAAATTTTAGAGATTTGGATCGAATTTTTTGGTTGTGTAAAGCTCCGAGAAACTCAAACCCTAATTCAGGGTCCTCCTAGTGAATCATGGAGATTGAAAAGCATTTCTGAAGGGTGAAACTTTGCAGTTCTGTAATTCTGAGTATACCAGGATGATGAACTCATCAAGGCGCATCTTTCTATCCTTTCATAAATTTGAAATTCACATTTTGAATTTGTATGGTTTCTCTGACAAACCTTAATCCGGGACCAGATCCAGTTTTCAGCAAGACAAGTCGTAAGACCCAAAAAAATTTATATTTCCATTTGAAGTAGTCTTTAAGATGTCTCACCACACCAAGCTTGAGGATAAGCTTGAAGGGAATGATAAATTCTGAGCATGGAAGTATAGGATTGGGTTAATCCTGGAAGAAAATGAGTTGGACAGTTATATAAAGGAAGTGGTCCCTGTCCCAGAAGAAGAAGAGGCTAAGGCTCTTCACAAGAAGAACTTGGTCAAGGCAAAGAGGATCATTATTGATTATATCAAAGATCATCTCATACCCCATGTGTCTTCCCTAAAGACATGAAAGGAGATGTTTGATTCCCTAACCAAGCTATTTGAAGGGAAGAACATAAATCGGAAGATGTCCCGGAGGAATCAATTGAATAATATCAAGATCCAAAATGCGGAGACTATGCAGTCTTATTTCTAAAGGGTCTCCCACATAAAAGAACAACTTGAAGCTGTGGGAGAAGACATAGAAAATGGAGAAGTGGTAATGACCACTCTTAATGGCCTTCCTAGGGCATGGGATTCTTTCATCCAAGGAATTTGTGCTAGGAAGAAGCTTATCACATTCAGTAGACTGTGGGAAGAATGCTCACAAGAAGAAGATCGGATTATAGCTTGAGAAGAGAAAATGGGGAATGAAGATCAAGCTCTCATAGCAAACACCAGAAAATATTATATCAAAAGGGAGGACTCTCATCACAAGAAAAGTAAACACTATCACCACAGACAGAAGGAAAGCTCTGGAAGATCTATGAAAGATCTTTCTCATATTTGGTGCTATACCTGTGATGAAAGGGGACACATTTCTAGAAATTGTCCCAAGAACAAAATAAAGAACAACAAGAAAAGACATCATGCTCATGCTGTTGAAGATGATGAACCTCCCAGGAAGAGGGCTAGAGAAGATAGTGAAGATTCTTCAAGTGATGAAGAATATGTTTTGATTTCTGCTCTCACTGGAACCATTACTCAGGGAAGTAATGATGCGCCCTTATTCCTTGATTTTAGGAAACAACTCTCTCTTCTTCACCTACCAGTCCAGTTGTCTTCCGTTTACACTCAGTTACACCTACTAGAGTTATTTTGACTATGGGTTGACAGTTACTTGAGAATTGATGACTCCATTGATGATGATGAAGACTTCCAGTTGTGCTCCAATAATCATGAGGACACCTAGTTGTGCTTCGATGACACTATTGATATTATGATCACTCTAAGAGGCTAATTCGAATTTCCACCTTAGGCATTCGAATCCTCTCTACCATTGTACTATTTATTTGTCCATAATGTGATTAATTAATTAGTGTGTGTGAAGTATTATTGCTTATATGTGAGTTCTACTGTACCATATTATTTGTTGCTCATTATATTGTATTGACCACTCTTCTTCTATTTTCCTGCTTAATCATAATTACTCTTGTGAGATATACATCATCTCTTAGATCTGCTGTGAGGATTTTCACAGAAACTTGGGGATGACTACGAGTATCCAATTAAAGGGAGTGGTGAAGCCTCCTATAAACTAGACTCTGGAAAGTCTATGAAGATGAAAGATGTACTTTATGTTCCAGGTCTCAAGAAGAATCTACTCTCCACATCTGCATTAAATGCAAAAGGCATGAGGGTTGCATTTGTAGATGGCCAAGTCCTAATGTGGCCAAAAGGTAAGACTATAAATGATGCAGTCATGATTGGGGAGCAAGAGAGAGGATTATACAAATTGAAGGGCCAACCAGAACAAGCCATGGTCCATGATTCAGTAGAGCCAATTGAACTTTGGCATAGAAGGCTTGCACACATGCACTATAGGGCATTACCAATTGCAAGAAAAGTAGTAGAAGGTCTTCCTAAAATCCAGACAAAGAATGAAGGCATTTGCAAAGGTTGTGCAAAGGGAAAGAACACCAAGAAAACATTTCCAAGCAGTGAAAGCAAGGAAAAAATAATCTTGGAAATCATCCACTCTGATGTATGCGGTCCAATGTCATCCAGTTCTCTGAGTGGGTATGTATACTATGTTTCTTTCATTGATGATTTATCTAGGAAGACTTGGGTTTACTTCTTGAAGAACAAATATGAAGTGTTTGACAAATTCAAAAAATTCAAAGCATTGATAGAAAACCAAACTAACATGAAGATCAAGATATTCAGATCCGACAATGGCGGAAAATTCACTTCAGGTGACTTCAAGAAGCTATGCAGTGATTCAGGGATTAAGAGGGAGTTGACTACTCCTTACAATCCACAATAGAATGGGGTTTCCAAAAGGAAGAACAAAACAATCATGGAAGCAGCTAGGGAAATGCTCCATGACCAAGATCTACCCATGCACTTATGGGCTGAAGCAACAAGGACAACTGTATATGGGTAGAACAGAACACCCCATAAGATACTTGACAACAAAACACCAGAAGAAGTGTTCACTGGTAAGAAGCCAGAAGTTAGCCATCTCAGAATATTTGGTTGTCCAGCATACAATCACATCCCAAAAGAAAAGAGGAAAAAACTAGATCCTTTAGGAAAGAAGGACATATTCGTGGGTTACAGTGAAAGCTCAAAGGCTTACAGAATATACTTCCCAGGATTCAAGAAGATTGATATCAGTAGAGATGTAACATTTGATGAAATCTCAGCATACATCAAATCGAGGATAACACCAGTTGAAGATAATGAAGAACCCAGAATATCCAGAACTCAAGACACCGCCATGAATGAAGCAGTTCCTAAAAAAGATCATGAAATGGAAGATCCACAACAACCTTTAGATCCACCCCGTGAGAAGGAATCTCACAAGAGTAAACCAGCATGGGCTAGAGAGCTGATCTAAGATGCAGAAAGGTTTGGCATTCTAGAAGAGGAATACAAAGAAAGGAAAAGAACAAGATCACATACCAGCTATGTTGTCTTACTCTATGACATAATGAACAAAGAGCCTTCCAGTTATGAAGAAGCAGCAGAAAAGAAGGAATGGAAGGATGCCATGATCGAAGAGTACCAGTCAATCATGAAGAATGATGTTTGGTATGTGGTCCCAAGACCCAATGGGAATTCTTTGGTGACTTCCAAATGGATCTACAAGATCAAGCATGCTGTAGATGGTAGCATAGATAAATATAAAGCAAGGTTTGTGGCTCGTGGCTTCTCCTAGAAAGAAGGGATTGATTATGAAGAGACTTTTGCTCCTGTGGCTAGACACATTTCCATTAGATCAGTACTTACTCTGGCTGCAGTGATGAAATGGAAGGTACACCAGATGGATGTCAATATTTCTTTCTTGAATGGTGTAGTTGAGGAGGAAGTGTATGTGGAGCAGCCACTCGGGTTTGAGACACATGACCGAGGGACACATGTGTGCAAACTGAAGAAAGCCCTGTATGGTTTGAAACAGGCACCCAGGACTTGGTATCGTAGGATAGATGGCTTCCTATCTAGTTTGGGCTTTACCAAAAGTAAAGCGGATTCCAACCTCTACTACAAGGTTGAGGAAGGAAATCCTGTGGTTCTACTATTGTATGTGGATGACATGTTTCTAACAGGTGAGGATAGTTTGATTTTCGATACGAAGAGGATGCTTGCTATCGAGTTTGAGATGAAGGACTTGGGTATGATGCACTACTTTCTTGGTATGGAGGTATGGCAGAGTGTAGATGGAATATTCCTTAAACAAGAGAAGTATGCAATAGAGATCCTGAAGAGGTTCAGGATGATGGACTGCAAGGCCATGGTCACACCTATGGCATCGAACCTGAAGCTTCTGTGTGATGCTTCTTCTGAACCGGTTGATGATACGATGTATCGTCAGATGATTGGTTCTTTGATGTAACTGACGAATACGAGGCTAGATATCTGCTTTGCAGTGAACACCTTGAGCCAGTACTTGACAAATCCGACACATGTTCACCTAATAGTAGCAAAGCATATTCTGAGGTACCTGAAGGGTATAGTTGACTATGGGCTCAAGTATGAGGTGAATCAAAAGTTTAACCTGGAGGGTTATGTTGATTTAGATTGGGCAGGCAGTGCCATTGATCGGAAGAGCACTTTGGGGTGCTGCTTCAGTATCTGATCCGGTATGATCTCTTGGTTTAGCAGGAAGCAGTCCTATGTGGCACTGAGTATAGTCGAAGCAGAGTATGTCGCAGCTTGTTCGACCAGTTGTGAGGCAGTATGGATTAGGAAGCTACTGTTTGATTTGTTTGATCTCCAGCTGAGTGCTAGTTGTATATATTGCGACAACCAGAGTTGTGTGAAGTTGTCGGAGAACCCAGTGTTCCATGACAAGTCGAAGCACATTGAGATCAAGTATCACTATATCAGGGATATGGTGCAGAGAGGAGCAGTGAAGCTCTCGTATGTTGCGACGTACGAGCAAATAGCCGATTTGTTGACCAAGCCACTTGCCAGAGTGAAGTTTGAATACTTCAGAGGGAGACTTGGTGTACTGCAGATCGAGATGCCTTCCAAGGGGAAGTGATGATTCTGGAGACATAGATGCACATGAGCCATTCCGACATGGTTGAAGTTTGTCTTACCATGGTCATTGATGTAAGTGTTGGGTCCATTTGAGCATGGTTGAGGTGTGTCTTCCCATGGCTGCGATATAAGTGTTGGGCCATTCGAGCATAGTTGAGGTGTGTCTTCCCATGGCTGCGATATAAGTGCTATGCCATTCCTAGCATGGTTGAGGTGTGTCTTCCCATGGCTATGGATATAAGTGTTGTGCCATTCCTAGCATGGTTGAGGTGTGTCTTCCCATGGCTGTGGCTATAAGTGCGGTGCCATTCTCGCATGGTTGAGGTGTGTCTTCCCATGGCGTAGATATAAGGGCTGAGCCTTTCACGGATGGTTGAGGTGTGTCTTCCCATGCAAGTGAGTGTAAGTGTTGTGTGATGTGCATCTGGATTGTGCTCCGTGGATGATAACAATGATCTAAAGACGATGATGTGACAGTAGGGTACACAGGTTTTTTTAGAGGCATGTAATTAGTCCTGAGATGCTCTTGTAGGTTTTTTAGAGGTAGTGTAATCAGTCATCGAAGATCTTGCAGGTTTTGCATAGGTAGTGTAATCAGTCATGAGGTGTACCTACTTGATGGATTGCTCGCAGAGATGATGAAGACCTACATGGAGGCTAGGCATACATCCAGCATGAAAAAGTGCTGTCTTTGTAGATGATGACGACCTACATGTGGCGGGCCTACATCCAGTATGAAAAAGGACTGGCTCTGTAGAACTTCCTATGATGACTAGATTGGAAATTGATTGATATAACAACAGTGATGATGATTCGATGATGATGATTCGGCCTGGATTAATGTAACCTGGGGTAATTAGGATGATTTAGACAAGTCGTCCCCATAGGTTTATTATGCAGCTCAGGACAAGTATAAATAGAGAGCAGGATCTCTCTATTTGATCATCTCAATATTGACTTCTACACTACTCGAAAACTAGCGCACATGTGAGGAGAAAGATCACCTGCTAGTAGAAGACTATCTCTTGTACTTTGGTTGTATCATTGATCTTTTTATCTCTGAGGAAATTGTGGGGTTTTTCACCTTTATGGTTTTCCCCAGTGAAACTCTTTGTGTCCATTGTCTTATGTGATTGCTTGATATGCTTGACATATGCTTGATATGATTAATATGTTGTACATGTTATTCTCTCGGTAAAGATTCTAGAGTATGTTGAATTAATGCTCAAAATATAACATTATATCACATATATATTAATCTCATTCTTCAGGACTTACATAAGAGTCTTGTAAGATTTCAATCTCATAACTATATATTGCTTCTTGAAACCAAAAAATCGAACCTTTTTCATCCTCCTTTACTCCCTTTTATCCATTTAGAAAAAGAGTAATTTGTAACTACTTTAGGTTTTGGTCTCAAAAACAGTTACATAAAGTAGTTAAGATAAATTCAAGTATTTTCTAGAAACTTTAACTATTAATGATTACATATTTAATACAAAAATGAAAATGCATTAATAAACTAGGCACTAAGTAGCCTTTCTAGCAGCTTCTACTAACATGGCAATTACTTCTAATGCATGAGACTTTTTGTTATGTTGAGGTTGTTCTACTTCCCAATCTTTGATTTTGTTCAACAGAAGCTTGTTCTTCTCATTCAAATTCTGCACCTACCTGGTTAAGTCTTCAGCTTGGGCCTCTATTTCCCTTTTTCTCTTCAAATATTTTTTGGCTACAATGATCAGCTCTTGGTAATGAGCATTGACTTCTCCCAAGTCTTCCTTTAAACATTTATTAGTCATTGTAATCCTGTCATTGGACTCTTTAAGGAACAATATTTCTGCTTGATGTTGCTCCAGAACCTTCCTGAGACTTTCAACCTCTGAATACATGTTTACCTCTCTTGGAAAAGTAGGGTCTTGAGATGTGAAAGATGGGATATCCAATTTTCTGAAGATTAAATCTTCTTCATATTTATCCTTTGCTATTCTTTCTGCAATTTCAATTTCATCTTGTTCCATCTTGAGAATGATTTCTTCTTTTTCAACTTTGTTAATTTCTTCATATGATTTTTGTACCATTGTACAATCCTGCTATATGCTCATCTGGTCCTATTGAGATTTGATTTATCTTTCTCCTCTTCATCTTCATCACTTGAAGAAATTTGGATTAAAGTTATCTTTTTTATCTTCAGGTTAGAACTTGAAGCTTTTTCCATATTCATTTTATTTTTCATAGCTTCTCTTGTTCTGATATTCCAAGTTGATTTTCTTAACTACATGAGGTGATTTGCATCTGCTTCAAAGTCTGGAACCTGCAACTTTTGTTCTTTGTATTATCTGCAGAATATTGTGAAACTAAGTTCTTAGTTATACTATGTTTTGGTTTAATTGGACTTTGAACTTGTTTAGCAGTAAGACTAGTTGTCTTCTTCATTTCTTGATCTTCCAGACCATGTTCTTGCTCTTCTTCAAATACATTATCATGTTCCTCCTTTTTGGTACCTTTGGTTTCTTCGTGTGACAAAATATTTTTAGAAACATTTTGTATCAGAGTTTCCTTCTTATCCTTTTTATTTTTATATTTAATAGGAATATCCTTGTTTATATGCTCCTCCTGTTCAAAAATAAATCCAGACCATAATATAAAATGATCCCAGCTTCTATTTTCCTTCTGTAATACTGTTTGGATGATCAATTTCATTAATCCATGATGAAATATTTATTGTTTTGTATGCTCAGGATGCCCTTTAACCCTATTCGACATTTTTTGGATTCTCTTGTACAAGAAGAAGGGAAAATTCATTTTGCATTGCAATTTTAGATGCATTAAAAACCTAACATGGTATTTAAAGACTGTCGTGAACCTACCACCACATGTAATATAGGTTTGTATGATGCCAAGCATATCCCTCCATTCTGGTTCGAAATTCGTTAAATGAAATCCATTTCTCCAATTTAGGGTTTCATTACCTAGTAGCAAGAAAGGATTTGGGTAAAACTTGAAAGAAACTTTTTTGAACCACAATTCCCCATCCATGGCGATACTAGTAGATTAAGAAATTAGAGCTTCTGTGAGCTGAAATATTAGGGTATTGAACTCAATAACATCTTCAGTCAGATTCTTTGCAAAATAAATTGAAACTTCTTCATTGAATCCAATGATCTTCTCGAAGACGTTAAACCATCCCGTTGCTTTAAACAACTCTGCACATTTTGGAAACTGCGCAACCCACTTCGTTTCTATTGGTTCAAACCTGTTAATCTTGCCGCTTTTTCCCATCTTATAATTGAAAGTTTGTTAATCAAGCTTCTTAGAAAAATAGAGGTGACAATGTTCAAAGATCTGGAACTAATAGCATTCAACTACATATATCTTAAATTTTGCATTTCATGATCCCCAAATTTGGACTCATGGCATTTCAGACCCCAATCTCACTCAATGATGGAATGTAAGACGCCTTACAACTGTCATCATTCTTCAAACATTTGTTTCGGCATCTCTAATCATCATAACTTGTAATGAACCACACCTTGGTATGAATAAACCATGATCTTTCATAATATCGGATTCCTGCAGCACGCTAGTGGTCTGTTTTGGACTTTGCGCTGCGGGAATCTCTTAACATAGCCAATTTGACAAATATACTTAGGATAAAGGTTAGATCCTGGTTATAAGTTTTATAGCAAAGCTAAATAGGTATAATTAAAGACTTTGAGAGAAATATCATATTGCATAAGCCACTTAAAGATTTAAGGCTAAAAAATAAAAACAATAAAAAATTAATAAAAATTGAAAAGATAATAAAAATTATGGATAAATAAAAGGAAAATAAAGTTCAAACAATTAAAAAAGAAACACATAAAAATGAGAACAATTTCATCATTAACATCTGGCTCCTGTTGTGGGATGAAAGCATCCTTGTGAGGTTTCAAGAACTTGTAGACCAGTGCCTTTTTCGCTACCTGAAACTGTTTCTTTATTTTGCAAGATTCCATTGGGTATGGAGTCTTATTTTACACCGGTATGTACAATGAATGTGACATCATTTACCTTCAATACCTATAAAAATGTTTGAGGAACCGTCCATTAACTAGACTAGACAATTCCTCACCTTCCAAAGTTTGTAGTATGAAAGTGTTATTTTCTAAAATATTTGAAATCATGAAGGGACCTAGCCACAGTTTGTCAAACTGACCATGCTAGCACTTCTGGTCTCTTCTAGCATCCCATCTGAGTACCATATCACCAAAAGAAAAAGTATCT
Source organism: Larix kaempferi (assembly GCA_027924585.1). Classification (NCBI taxonomy): domain Eukaryota; kingdom Viridiplantae; phylum Streptophyta; class Pinopsida; order Pinales; family Pinaceae; genus Larix; species Larix kaempferi. The sequence goes on along the minus strand of BSBM01000174.1, from coordinate 2,501,703 downwards.
TCCTTTACTTTCTTATCAAATCTTTTTGTTAGAACAACACCAGTCGATGGGGGTTCCACTCACTGTCGACACATACCAGAGTCTCCCTGGCCACTGGCCCGGACAGGTTTTAACCCGCCCAGCAACACCTGCAAAGCAGATGAGGTCTCACCCGAGGCATCCAGGAAGAGCAGACGGAACCATTTTTCTGCCAAATGAAGGAAGATGGTTGCGGCTGTAAAACTTATTGCATAACATAACTGGGACAGAGATTTCTAATCATTGGGCATGGTATTAAAGCAATATTCAACCAAGAAATTCAGCATTGCAACAACAGTAATTATGAAACAAGTATCGCATTAAAGAAGCATGACATCATTTGTATAGTGCAACATCGCATTACCATAACTGAATAGATTGGACACAGATATTGTACCAAAATAGCTTCATCATATTATCATTGTTGACCCAAGTACAATATCCCTGCAAAAACCTTTGACGTCAAAACATACCCGGAAGACATACAACAACAGAGCTTCACATAATATCTCCAACATTCGATGATGCTTCCATTCTTATCTAACACTTACAATTCTTATCTATATATAGGCTTCTGCCTTACAATTCTTGTCCACTTTCTAAAAACTTGTTAACCGACACTATGGACAAATGACTCAATATCTAACTGACTTAGTCCAAAAATGACCAAAAACCCGCATTCTGCAGTGTAACTGACTCATCAGTACATAATATGTGGTTCAAATGACCCAAAAACCACAATATGCAGTACAATTAACCCACATGTGCAAAAAATAATCTTCAGCTTGTCGCCTTTTACGCCATCTTCTGCCTTGTCGCAGCATTGGAGATGTTCTGATAGCACTTTACCAAATTGCCTTCCAACAGGCCCCCAACACAATCTTGGGGCTTTCCCTCGAGCCATGTCAGCTGAATATAGTGAATTATGTGGTCTTTACTCTACTAGGGCGGAACTCGAATTCTGCCACTATTCTTGCTGTATAGATCGTGCAGTGTTGTACTGATCATCTGCTCGTTGTCATGTACTTCTTACCCAAAAGTGGATTCTTTCCAGCTTACTATTGCAGGCTTTGCAAACTCATCCTCCAGTCTCTAGAGACCCATTGGAGATGGAGAGGAAATTTGCAAGCAATGCTAGGGTGTAAAATAGGCCAGCAGTTCTGGCACATATATTTCGCACTAGTAAGCATACATTACAGGGACCTGGGGCCGACAACCCCCCCCTCTTGTGTGGTCACAGGGACCATGAGACTTCAAACCATGACCAACTGCATAGACATATCGGATGAGACTTCATGCTTATAACCCCGGAGTGTCTAAGGCATAGCTTGTTGCAACCGCTCATGGACACTCATGGTTTGGGCCCTCAGCGCACCTAGTGTGCTACCACGCAAAATAAAATGGATCATTTCCACAACCTCCTTGGAATTCCTAACTTAGCAAAATGCTTGAGCATCTCAGAACATAACCTATGGGTTCTTATTCTCCTCTAGTCCTATATTTATACAGTGCATTCAGTCATTCATCTACCCCGGCAATCCGTTGCACCACCTTCTCGCGTTCCAGGGTAATCATAATATTCTGTTGTTCCATGTGATGATCAACCTGACTTCGGAGAAAGCATACTTTTTCCTGGTTCCCTACATGCAAAAACGTGCAAAGCATCTCTGTGGACATGCCACCATGGTGGATGCCTCGTGCCACCCATGCAAACCATCCTTCCAAGTGCCATTGGCCATGCTGCCTTGGTGTATCCCTGATGTCAAATGTTCATTCTTCTGACACAAGCAAAATCGACGAACGATCATATCCATTAAGAAAGGGAAAAGTCCCATCTACAGAATGATTTCAAATGTGACCCAAGCGCAATGCTACTACTTGTCACAAACCGCTCCAAACTTGCGGCAGAAACCTCCCTGCTTCCGCATTCCATCCTTGTTGGTGCGCCATCCTGCCACCAATCAATCTACCTCTCTTTTTTTTTCTTTTTTTTCCCGATGCAACTCAGGCATCGTGGTGTTCCAAGCCCGACTGATAGGGATTCAACCTGTTACCATTAATCAACTTGGGGAGCATCGCCCCATTTAATTGTTCCAACTGAACCACACCCCCTAAAGTAATACTACTCATGCGATACGGACCAAGCCAATGCATCTGCAACTTCCCTGGATGTTTCATAAACTTGTTACTGTACAACAGCACCAAGTCGCCCTACTGAAACTATTTTTTTTTATGAGTCGATCATGCCATGCCTTATGGCGATCCTTCTCTAACCCCTTGTGGAACCCAGCGATGAAACGATCTTCCTCCAACTTTACCAACTACTCTAGACGTTCATCTAGTGACGCTGCATCATCGAGGCCTGTTGCGTCCGCGATGCGCAAACTCGGGACAATATACTCCATGGGAATAATTGCTTCTTGTCCATATACTAACCTGAATGATGTTTGACATGTCAACCTTTTACATGTGGTGCGATAGGCCCACAATACTGCTAGGATCTTTAGATCCTAGTCGTCGTGGGTCGTATGGCACACCTTTGTCAGTGCATGCTCCAATACCTTGGTGAAGGATTCCACCGTGCCATTTTCTTGTGGATGATATGGTGTACTCTTCTTGTGTTGTATCTGCAGTTCCTTCGTGAATGCGTTGATGGTGCGATTGAGAAAGTGGCTACCTTGGTCACTCAGCAGTATCTTGGGGCAGCCAAAATGAGTGATGATGTTATCAAACAAAAATCTCGCCGACGTTGCTGTGGAACAATCAACTACTGGTTCTGCCTCTTCCCATCGAGTCAAATACTCTGTTACTGTGATAATGTAGCGTGCACTCATGCGCTTCCCTAGTGGATTGATCGGTCCTACAAAATCCACTACCCATTTGTCGAATGACTACAATGTCAACTAAGGCATGAGGGGCATCTCATCGCATCGAGATGGTTTTCCAGTTTGCTGACAGACATCACAAGACCGTGCATAGTATGTCGCATTAGTATGCAATGTGGGCCACCACAACCTGGCATGTAGCACTTTCCTAGCAGTCACCCGACCTCCATAGTGTCCTCCGATGACTCCTCCATGCGCTTCTGCTAATATATGCACTTGCTCATGTGGCAAGACACACCTGTGCAATGTTTCATCGGCACCCATTTTGTATAACTCTCCTGCGATTAGTTGAAAGTCTACAGCCTTGACTACCAACTGCTTCTTCATACTGGTGGTGAACTCGGCGGGTGCAGTACCCATTTTCAGAAACTGAATGATTTTCGTTAAGTAGTCATCTGCAACCTCAACCTGAAACAGTTGAGCATCTGGTAAACCATCGTCAATGTTGGTCGGCTCTTCTCCTGTATCGATCCACGAGAGATGATCAGGACTGGAATTCAACCGGTCGGGCTTCACAATGACTTCAAAATTGAACTCCTGAAAAAGAAGTAGCCAGCGGCATATCTTCCCCCCCAACACAGGCTTATTGACTAGGTATTTCAATGCGGAATGGTTGGTGAACATTTTAAAGTGCCCACCCAACAAAGAGTGTTTGAACTTCTGCAGCACATAGACCATTGCCAAACCTTCCCTCTCAGTAGTAGTGTAATTCTTTTCGGGGGAGGACAGCTTTCGACTTGCAAAAGCAATAGGATGATCAAGATCGCCTTCTCCTGGTTGAGCCAATACGACACCCAACGCAATCGATGAGGCATCAACATGGACATCGAATTCCTTACTCCAGTCCAGAAATACCAATATCGGTGCCAACGCCATCTTCACCTTCAGTGTTTCAAAGCTAGCCCAACATTCCGGGCTCCACTGGAATGTCGCATCCTTCTTCAACAACTTCTCCATAGGGGCAGTAATCGCAGCATAACCCCTGATGAACTTGCGATAATACCCCGTGTGTCCCAACGTCTCCCGTAACTGCTTAACAGTAGTCGGTGGTGCCAAACTTAGAATAAGTGCAATCTTTGGTGGGTCAACCAACAATCCTTTCTTACACACAATATGACCCAATAGTATGCCAAACAATGCAAAGATACATTTTTTTAAGTTCAACGAGATCTGATGTTGCCGACATCGCTCCAGCATCAACCGCAAATTCGCTAGATGATCGCGGACCAACCCATAGACCGTCCAATCATCCATGTATACCTGTAAAAACTTTTGAATGAAATATTTGAATGCAGCAATGACAACCCACGAAAATATCGCAAGTTCATTCTTCAAGACAAACGGCATCACGGTGTACTGAAAGCAGCCCCATTCGGTACCAAAACGTTGTCTTATGGCGATCTTCCTTTGCAATGCGAATCTGATGGTAGCCAGAGAACACATATGTGAATGAGTACATCTCCTGGCCACCCACTCCTTCGAGCACTTCGTCAGTAAAGGGGTTCAAAAAGGGGTCATGCAATCATGCATCATTCAACTTTCGTAAATCCATGCAGATGCGCACCTCCCTAGTTTTCTTGTCCTGTACCACCATCGGACTGATCCATTCAGACACCTTGACTGGTTCGATGATACCAGCATCCAGCATGTGATCCAATTCTACCTTGACCCTATCCTTATGTCATGGATTCAATCGATAGGGTCATTTTCGAATCGGTTTAGCATCCATTTTAATGGAATCTTCATTTCCCCTAAGTCACCCAAGATCCCCTTCATGTCGGAAAATTTTGTTGAAAATACATCCTAAAACTCATGGAGCATATCAGTGACCTTGCTTATCAACTCATCATCCTATTAATCCCTGGCATTTACAAACTTCAGAGTGTCCTCTGTCCCAATGTTAATCTTGCGTATTTTCAGCGGCTGACTGATAGGATCGCTTGGTGCATCAGGTGGTACCACAGCACGACTTCCTTCAAATTTTGGGATATTCACATTCCATGGATCATCACCATCTTCTGGCCCACCACTGATATTAAAACATTCCATGAGAGAATGCATCTGGAAATGCGTATGCGGATCTGCAAGATAGGCCACCAGGACAACTTGCAGAATTACATCAAGGATGAGTTGTAATGCATTATTGACCTCAGGATCGGCATCCGCAAAACTGAATGTATGGGTAAAACACATGGTCAGCTCCAACCAAGTTGAAATTTCCCCTCGCAACTCAGCTACACTATACCATGAGCGTGGCATCTCATCCAAAGTATGGATAAAAGCATGGACCCACTCATCTTTTGGTCACGATACCCATAACCGCGGACACTCCATTAAATGACCACGAGGGTCATCCCGACCATCATACTTCCTAGTGTGGTAGACCTCGGTATCGCCAAAGCGTATCATCATCAACCTTCTACATTTCGACCATCCATCAATTGATGCCCTATGTATTACCCACCAGTGTGCTGGAGTAGCCTTCAATGCTTCATTAAACGCCAGCAATCGCTGAGGTTCAAAAACTGTTTCTTCGAACTCCGTCAGAAATTCAAATAAGCCAAGCATCCCTTCATACCTTGGTAGTGTAACCGTTTCAGTTGCGATACGACATACTGACTGTGTAACTAACCCGCACTTATGGAGCGATACCTTGTGCAAACGGATCTACCAATATTCTAGCGCATCATCAGAGTCGGAAGACGGAGAGCTGTCACTGTGCCATCCCAGCTCGCCGTCGACAATCGGATGGATACAATCTTCAGAAATATTGAATGCATGGTCCCATCCACTGGGATCGTTGTCCTTCACAGGCTTGATGTAGTGGCATCCTTCAACTGGATCCAACGGGGCAATAACTCTGAGATCGTGATTTTCAAAATTCATCATCCATCGCTTGAAGTTGATCACAGCTCCACTATCATTAGCCCATCCAATCCCTAGTAGTGTTTGATAAGAGATTCCTCCCTTGACTACTTCTATTACATCAAAGTCAACATATGTTTTCATCCCCTCAATGTCCACCACCATTTGTGGAACTCTCCCAATTGGTGTCACCTTAGCATGATTAGCTAACTGGAGTTGTACAGGACACCAGCTCAATGGGGCGCTCTCCATCTTCTGCCAAGTCAGCTTGGTCAATATGTTGACATCTGAACCAAGGTCCAGAATAACCAAATCAACATCATAGTCACCAATTTGAATATTCATCTACATCTCCTCACCTGTCTTCCGTCGTTACAGGGAATTAACCGCGACCTCTTGTCGGTCCTGGGCCGGTCGTCGCAAAAAGGCTTCAATCCCAGCAAGAGCATTGGGATCTCTTGCCAGGGACAAACAATGTTCCAAAAATGATTGAAGTCTGCTGGACCGTTGTGATGAGTTGGTCTCTAAAGTAGCATCAAAAGTAGAGGGCATGTCATACACAACAGCTTTACCTTGGTCGTTTTATACTGTGCGTCGTGTTTGAAAAAACGCCTCCTGCTTCTCATCAATGTCAAATGATACCTTCTTTTGTCTGACTAAACTGATCATTGAGCTGTCCACTCCAGTTGTTTTTCCTCTGCGAGTGACCACAGCAATAGAAGCATCTTACGGTCTTGGTTCTGTAGAAATTGTCGCAATATTTGAACCCTACGGCTGATTCAGTGACACGTTCACCGGTTGATTTACATTTTGATTTACATTCTTATTCGGCCATGGATTCTGGTTCTGCACCGGTTGTTGTACTTGGTTCTAGGCGGGCTGTGGTATCTGGGTTGATTCTACAATTGTGGAGTATTCCCTGCTTGCCATCGTGCAATCAGCTACGGACAATTCTCAACCGTATGATCGTTAACGAAGCAGAACGTACACTCGTTCTGCAACAGTGGGCAGTCTCGCTGATAGTGTCCCCATACCACAGAATGATAACATTGAACAGGTCTGTGACCACCTCATCCTCGTCCACGACCAAATCCTCTGCCACGTCCTCCCCGGTATCCTCCCCGCTATTGGTACTATGTTTGGTTGAACTGTTGCTGCATTGGTGCCGGCTGCAGTCCTTGTCCTTGTGGCGCATACTACGATTGTTGTACATACTGTGGCGATTGCAAAGCCATCTACACCAAAGCATATTGCGGCATGAACTGTGGTGGTTGTTGCTGCTGTAGTACAAACTGCATTTGCGGTTGAGGTAGCAGCTGGGCTACCTGCGGTTGCGGATGTTGTACGGCACACTAGTCGTCCTTTACATAAAATGCATCACACATTTTTTCTTATAGAAACCCATATGCACGGAAATCCTTGTCGTCGTGACCCATCGAATTGCAGAATGTACAATAAAGATTCCTCGGGGTGGTGACCACTTTCTGCATATATGGGCAGTTGTCATCACTGTGCCCATACACATGGTAAACATGACACCACGGCATGCTACCACCATTCAATGGATTTGGTGCTGCTGAAACCAAATCATTGCAGAAGTCTGGGCAATTGTCCTTCATATGCCCTTCTCCTTGACATCGCGTGCACCAAACATCTTCGCGCTACTCCTTGCCTTTTTTCAAATCTTGCAACTGTATAGTTTAGTTAGCGAGCTGTGCTTATATCGGATGCAGTTTCTCCAATCAGCCACGCCTCCAACCGCATTGCAATCTCCAGAGATTCACTGGGAGTCGAAATGTTTTGTTGCATCAATGGTAGACAAATATGTGGTAGCAGTGCTGCGATGAACCATTATTTATGTTGGATAGCACTCATATGAAAACTAACCCTTTCCATCAGTGTCTTGAATCGCTGGTCGAAATCCCATACCATCTCATTGGGATACTGCTTAATTTCTTTCAATTCTGTAATATATTGAGCCTCAGATTTGGGCTTTCTAAATTTGGCAATCATCCCATCCCGAATCTCATCCAACGACTTCCCTGGGGCTCCTGGGGGGACTAGAACAAACTTCATAAACCAATCTAATGCATGACCTCACAGAGTCGTCGCTAACTGTCCTTTTTTAGCAGCATCATCCGAGATTTGTTTTATGGTCCAGACCACTTCACACAAAAACCAATAGTGTTCTTGGTTGTCTATCCCAACCCCATGGAACAATAGTAACTTAGCATCATCTCCCACCATTCTAGGCTTCCTTCCTCCTTTAACTGTACTATTACCAATTAACTTCTATGGGATTGATGAACTTGGCAGTGTCGAAGTGGTATTTCTTGCTATCTGAGAGATAGTGAGCGGAGGTGTGGGTACGTTGGTGCTGGGGTTTGGCCCTGCCTCTATCCTGGGCCTATCCTGGTTGTCCTTGTCAGGGCTGTGAGGTCGCTTTGTTCCATGTGGTCTTCTTTCACGGTCTTGCGGTTCGACCAAAGAAGGACCTTCTCCCGTCCTCTACCTCTTTTCCTGTCGGAACCTCGCTCCTCCCCTCGTAAGACCACTTTCTTCCTCAGCTTCACTCATAGTCTCATCATGACCTACACCCATCTACCCCTTAACATTCCATGTACCGCCCCCCAACTCTTGCAATAACCATGGCCTCCACCCACCAAGTTGTCTACTGATCAAGATGCATCTTCAATATACCCTTTTCGCAAATAAGCATCTTGATCGATAGTTGAAGCGACAGTAAAAACCTACCTCGAGGTTCGGGGAAAAAATATCTTTCGGCTTCACTATAGGACTTATGAGTATCAACCACAAAATTTGTGATATATCCCTCTAGGATGTTATCGAACCACACTTCGATAGCCCGCGATGATTTATTATCAACTTCCTGCAGTTCTTGAATCAATTTAGGGGTCCAAGTCGTCGGTTCATCACCTTGGAAGTTCCTCTTGTGGAATGTCAACTTCTCCAACCATTCGAACAAGAGTACCGGGAACTCAGAGAAGAACCATTCATGCAAACTGTCATGGATGTATCTATCTACCCACTTTCCTACAGTCAGTCGAGTGTTTCGGCTTTCTTCTTCAGCGAATTCCTACAACCTCTGATCAAACCATTCTTGGATCTCAATTTTTGTCGGGTGCCACAACATATCCTCCTTTCACTTCGTACACAGTCCCGAAAACAGAACCATTTGTTAGCGCGATGCCAGTCGACAGGGGTTCTACTCACTGTCAACACATACCGTAGTCTCCCTGGCCACCGGCCCAAACAGGTTTTAAGCCGCCCAGCAACACTTGCAGAGCAGATGAGGTCTCACCCGAGGCATCTAGGAAGAGCACACGGAACCATGTTTCCGTCGAAATGAAGTAGGATGGTTGTTGTTGTAATCCTTATTGCATAACATAACTGGGACAAATATTTCTAAGCATTGGACATGGTATTAAAGCAATATTCAATCAAGACATTCATCATTGCAACAACAGTAATTGTGAAACAAGTATCACATTAAAGAAGCATGACATCATTTGTATAGTGCAACATCGCATTACCATAACTGAATAGATTGAACACAGAGATTGTACCAAAATAGCTTCATCATATTATCATTGTTGACCCAAGTATAATATCCCTGCAAAAACCTTTGACGTCAAAACATACTCGGAAGACATACAACAACAGAGCTTCGCATAATATCTCCAACATTCGATGATGCTTCCATTCCTATCTAACACTTACAATTATTATCTATATATAGGATTTTGCCTTACAATTCTTTTCCACTTTGTAACAACTTGTTAACCAACACTATGGACAATTGACTCACTATCTAACTAACTTAGTCCAAAAATGACCAAAAACCCACATTCTGCGGTGTAATTGACTCAACAGTACCTAATATGTGGTCCATATGACCCAAAACCCGCAATCCGCGGTATAATTGACCCATACATGCACACAATAATCTTTCGCTTGTCGCCTTTCGCGCCATCTTCTGCCTTGTCGCAACATTGGAGATGCTGCGATAACACTATACCAAACCGCCTGTCAACACTTCCTTTGATTTTATTCCTGTATGCTTGAGCTTTTTCTACTAGAGCTTCTCGTTCTTGCTACAATTCAACCAAAGAGAAAATTCTTCTTTGAAGATCATTAGGTTCTTCTTGACTATCTTGGAAAACTTTCATTACTGGAATGCCTAATTGAATAGGAAAAAATGCATCTGTACCATACGCCAATTGAAAAGGAGACAAACCTATTGCTTTCTTGGTAGTTATCCTATCTGCTCATAATGCATACTTTAGCATCGAATCCCAAGATCTCTTATTTTGATTTAACATTTTTTTATACTCTGAATGATGTTTTTGTTTGATGACTCTGCTAATCCATTACCCTGGGGGTAATAGGGTGTAGAATGTCTTAGGTCAATTCCATTCTGCTCACAAAAACTAACCATGGCCTTCGACTTAAAAGCTGGAGCATTATCAGTCAACAACCTCTGAGGACAACCAAATCTACTCAAGATGTTTTCTTGTATCAAGTTTGTTAATGCTAAGATTGTTCTCATTTTTATGTGTTTCTTTTAGAATTATTTGAACTTTATTTGCCTTCATTTATCCATAATTTTGATTATTTTGTTTTTAATCTATTTTTTATTAAATTTTGATTGTTTTTATTTTCTTTAATTCAAAATCTTCAAATGGCTTATTCAACATGGTATTAGTCTCAAAGTTTTCAGTTATGCTTATTCAGCTTTATAATAAAGTTCATAACCAAGATTTAACCTTTTTGCTAAGTGCATTTTTCAAATTAGCTATGTTGAAAGATTTCGATAGCGCAAACTGCAAAATAGTCCTCCAATGTGCTACAAGAATCCAGAATGATGAAAAATCATGGTTATTCATGCTGAGTAATGGTTTGTTTGAATTATGATGAATGGAGAGGCTCTACTATGATTATTTGAAATGTTGAAACACTGGTCGAAGAGTTATGATAGTTGTAAGCTCCATAATGTTTCATCATTAGGAGAAATCGGGGTTTGAGGTGCCACGAGTCAATTGGGGATTGTAGAGCTCAGGACACTTGTTGATGAATGTGGTATCGTCATGGATGGGGACTTATGGTTCAAAACAATTCCCTTCGAGTTCGACCCAAATCCTTTCCTGCTGCCAGAGTATCCAGAAGATATCAAGCAGGGTTAAAGCACATCCTGAGCATTCGAGGCAGTCCATATTTCATCATGGCCTAATAAAGCTAATCATTTAAACAGTGTTATAGAAGGAACAGAAGACCTGGGAGCATTTTATATTTTGGTCTGGTTTCATTGCTGAGCAGGATGAGCGTGTGAACAAGAATAGGACTAAAAAGAAAGGTAAAAAGAGTAAGAAGAAAGAAATTTATGAGAAGCCTCTGTCACAGGAAAAGCCTAAAAGCCCAAAAAATCAGGAGCAGGTTAATGTATTTGAAGAGAAACAAGAACATGGTCAAGAAAATCAAGAAATGGAGCAGACAATTACTCTAATTGTTGAATAATTTCAAGGTAAAATTACATTAGAACAAGATCAGCTACAAAGAATAAGATGGAAAAAGGTTCAAGCTCAAATCAGAAGACAGAGGAGATAACTTTAATTCAAAGTTCTTCGGCTGATGAAATTGAAGAGGAGAGAGATAATTCAAATTCTTAGTAGGACCATATGAGCTTACAGCATGATTGTACAATGGTAGAATCATATCAAGAAATTCAAAAGAGGTGCAGCAACCAGAACTAAAACTATCATGTTTTTCCCTGTTTTGGTCATCACAATTGAGCACAGATTACGAGCATATGGAAGCAAGTTTCAGAAATCCCAAAGTGGTTTTTGTCCATCATGGACTCATTAAAAAAAACCTCTTCCATTTTTACAACAGCTGTCACGATTTGAGAGAGTCGAATTCATCTTCATGGCCTATTTTTCAGGGTCAAAAATGTTTAATATTTTATTGTTTTAGTCACACATTTTCGGCCCGTCTACTGATCAACTAGAGAGGAATTTTCAAAAACCAAGAGAGGTTTTTATTCATCATGGACTCATTTAAAAAATAGTCTCTCAATTGTCTGACAAGCATCAAGGATCGAGAGATATGGTGGCGTCTATGAGACCAAATTTTCCATAAATTTGCCTAATTTCCGAGAATCCGATTTATTATTTTTAGTTAATGTCTCTTTAAATATTTGAGTTAGTATGTAACTAATGGATGTAATTGCTTTAGAATTTGACTGAGAAGGTAGTTAGCAAACTACTCTTTTTGAAAATAGATAAAAGGAGTAAAGGAGGAGGTAGACAGGGGGTTCCTGATGTTTTTGTTTTGAAGAAGCAATACAGTGTTGTTTATGATGCTTGCAAGTTTGTCATGTAAGTTTGAAGACTGAGATCAATACATATATGTTATAAGCAATATTTATACTATTTTTGAATGTGTTTTTATTCTTGATCAGTGTGATCATACAATACATTATTTCATTCATGTTTTGATGTTTTTTTATTCAGTGAATGCTTATGTACTATAGATAGAAACCAGAATATGTGAGTTTGAATGTGATGGTTTATTCCTTCTTATTAAGATCATGATTTCAGTTCTTTAATGCTACATGTTTTTTTGAAGTTGATTTCCTCTTTCTTTCTGAAATATTGAAACCTTCAAACTATTAAACCCTAAACCCAGAAAATCCTATTTCATTGTTTATCTTGAGATTATTGAGATGGTGCTGGCTTGTCCCTCTGTAGTCTAGGAACAAATTCTGGCACTAACATCTTTGGCGCCGTTGCCGAGAATGGAAGTGAAGTTTCATCTTCCCTGGGATATCTTTATTGTTCTAGTTTTGAGGTAAGCGGGATCATAAATTCTTTCAGACTACAATTTTTCACCAAGTGACTCCGCGGGGGAAGGACCTGTGGCGACTCCACTAAGTACATAATGATGAGTTCAACTATTAATCCAGTTACTTCTTCAATCGAGATAGCAGATTTTGTGGCAGACCTTGATTTTATTAATAACCTCAAAGTATGGATTTATTCTGATGATGATAAATGGAATGAAGATTTATCTTCCTATTTAGATTCTTATAACATCTCTAATGAAGAGGATAAATATTTTTTTATGAAGAAGCTTCTAAAAGTATTTGAATTAGAATATGAACGATTGTTCATTCAGAAAAAGTCCCATATTTCTTCCACTCAAAGCAATTCTTTTGAACATTTACATGATGAACAGCATGAAGAAATTTTCTATGATGACAAAACTGTAAATTCATTTGTCATTGACTCACATGATTCTAGCAGATCTGGTCATGATGTAGTTGTTGTCCCAAATACTAGTGGAGATGAGCCTATCTATGATGAAAAGGATGATAATGAAAAAGAAGAAGGATATATTATTTCAAATCTGTTTCGAAATCATATTGTTGATTATTCTTTGCAGAAAAATTCATCTTTGCCATTATGATTTTATCTCGATACTCCAATAATTCACCAATATAGTGATGAAGAGGAAGAATTTAAATTTTATAAAGGCTCATTGACTAATGGAATTACATCTAGTTCTACTTTTCAATAAAAACATGATCAACAATGCGTTCATGCTATGGTCAATAATAATCATGAGTCTCTTGTTCAAAATACTTGTGAGGATCCTCTTATTTCTGATACATCTTTTAAAAATATAATTTTTGGAGAGAGTAATCAACAATTTTTTCATCATGTATCTTTTAAGACTCATCGGTCATTTGATCATTATGGAGACACTGATGTAGAAGATCAAGAACATGTCTTTTCTTTTCTCTCAGAAATTGTCAGCTGTAATGGGCCAGCACATCATAGTAATGAATCCAAGTCACGGGGATATAGCAAAGGAAAACCGAAAGGATAAGATGAGCATTTGATGGTGCATGTTTCACTATCAGTGGTTGAGCAACAACGAGTTTTGTATGAGTTTCAAGATCCAGTGGCCACTTACATGAAGATGTTTTGCAGTGATGAAGTTTCAGCTATTGCCATTTTTAAAGTCGGATTTTTTTATTGTAAGTATGATTTCAAACATTATGATTCACATACTGTAGTTTGTTTGTTTGAGGCTTTGCATAAAGTTGGAAGGAAGGTTCAAATTGTTAGTCAATTACTTTCTTGGCTTCATTGGAAGTTTTCCTTTGCATGATCAAAATAATCTCAGTTGGTTAGAAGTAGAAGTTGTAAATTAATAAGCTCCTTTTCGAGCATTGGTTTCAGTTTGTATAGTGTAAGCATGGACCAGTTTTCAGTTTGCAGTCTCTTTTCAACAAATATGGTTGTTCTTCAGTATACCAGGAAGATGGATTTGCAATTTGATGAGCAGATTTATATTACAACATAGATATAATTTCTTAGCAGCAGTCACATAGTTTTTTATAGCCAAGATCAGAATTGGAGGAAGGAAAACTGTTTTTCAATAGAATCTTGTTATAAGATCATACACTAAGCTCATCAATTTAAAAATTATGAGCAGGCTTGTTAGTTTTGGAACAGGTTGGAAACCAGATGCAAATGACTCCATTTCCCAATGGACAAGGCACGAGGTCTACAAGTTCTTGAAACCTCACAAGGAGGATTTCATCCCACATCAGGAGCCAAATGTTAATGCTAAGATTGTTCTTAATTTTATGTGTTTCTTTTAGAATTATTTGAACTTTATGTGCCTTACTTTATCCATAATTTTGATTTTTTTTTTCAATCTATTTTTTATTAAATTTTGATTGTTTTTATTTTCTTTAATTCAAAATCTTCAAATGGCTTATTCAACATGGTATTAGTCTCAAAGTTTTCAATGATGCTTATTCATCTTTATTATAAATCTCATAACCAAGATTTAACCTCTTTGCTAATTGCATTTGTCAAATTAGCTATGTTGAAAGATTTTGGTAGCGCAAACTGCAAAACAGACCTCTAATGCGCTAGAAGAATCTAGAATGATGAAAAATCATGGTTATTCATGCTGAGTAATGGTTTGTTTGAATTATTATGAATAGAGAGGCTCTGCTATGATTATTTGAAATGCTGAAAGACTGGCCGAAGAGTTATGATAGTTGTAAGCTCCATAATGTTTCATCATTAGGAGAAATCAGGGTCTGAGGTGCCACGAGTCAATTTGGGGATCGTAGAGCTGAGGACAATTGTTGATGAATGTGGTATCACCATGGATGGGGAGTTATGGTTCAAAACACTTCCCTTCGAGTTCGACCCAAATCCTTTCCTGCTACCAGATTATCTAGAAGATATCAAGCAGGGTTAAAGCACATCCTGAGCATTCGAGGCAGTCCATATTTCATCATGGCCTAATAGAGCTAATCATTCAAATAGTGTTACAGAAGGAGCAGAAGACCTGAAAGCATTTTATCTTTTTGTCTAGTTTCATTGCTGAGCAGGATGAGCGTGTGAACAAGAATAGGACTAAAAAGAGAGGTAAAAAGAGTAAGAAGAAAGAAATTTCTGAGAATCCTCTATCACGGGAAAATCCTAAAAGCCCAAAAAATCAGGAGCATGTTAATGTATTTGAAGAGAAACAAGAACATGGTCAAGAAAATCAAGAAATGGAGCAGACAATTAGTCTTATTGCTGAATAATTTCAAGGAAATTACATTAGAACAAGATCATCTACAAAGAATAAGATGGAAAAAGGCTCAAGCTCAAATCAGAAGACATAGGAGATAACTTTAATTCAAAGTTCTTCGACTGATGAAATTGAAGAGGAGAGAGATAAGTCAAATTCTTAGCAGGACCATATGAGCTTACAACAGGATTGTATAATCGTAGAATCATATGAAGAAATTCAAAAGAGGTGCAGCAGCCAGAACTAAAACTGTCATGTTTTTTCATGTTTTTTTCATCACAATTGAGCACGGATTACGAGCAAATGGAAGCAAATTTCAGAAATCCCAAAGATTTTTATGTCCATCACGGACTTATTCACAAAAACCTCTTCCAGTTTTTCAACAGCTATCATGATTTGAGATATTCGAATTCATCTTCGTGAACTATTTTTCAAGGTTAAAAATGTTTAATATTTTACTATTTTAGTCACAAATTTTCGGCCCTTCTACTGATCAAATAGAGAGGAATTTTCAAAAACAAAGAGATTTTTGTTGTTAAGCATGGACTCATTTAAAAACACCTCTCTTAGTTTTCTAACAGGTGTCAAGGATCCAGAGATATGGTGGTATCTTTGAGACCCAATTTTCCAAAAATTCGCCTAATTTCCCAGAATCTGATTTGTTATTCTTAGTTAATGTCTCTTTAAATATTTGAGTTAGTATGTAACTAATGGATGTAACTGCTTTAGAATTCGACCTAGAAGATAGTTAGCAAACTACTCTTTTTGAAAATAGATAAAAGGAGTAAAGGAGGAGGTAGACAGGGGGTTCAATGTTTTTGTTTTGAAGAAGCAATACAGTGTGGTTTATGATGCTTGCAAATTTGTCATGTAAGTTTGAAGACTGAGATCAATACATATATGTTATAAGCAATCTTTATACTATTTTTGAATGTGTTTTTATTCTTGATCAGTATTGATCATACAATACATGATTTCATTCATGTTTTGATGTTTTTTATTCAGTGAATGCTTATGTACTGTAGATAGAAACCAGAATATGTGAGTTTGAATGTGATGGTTTATTCCTTCTTATTAAGATCATGATTTCAGTTATTTAATGCTACATGTTTTTTTGAAGTTGATTTCCTCTTTCTTTCTGAAATATTGAAACCTTCAAACTATTAAACCATAAACCCAGAAAATCGTATTTCATTGTTTATCTTGAGATTATTGAGATGGTGTTGGCTTGTCCCTCTGTAGTCTAGGAACAAATTCTGGCACTAACATCTTTGGTGCCGTTACCGAGAACGGAAGAGAAGGTTCATCTTCCTTGGGATATCTTTATTGTTCTAGTTTTGATGTGAGCGGGATCAGAAATTATTTCAGACTACAATTTTTCACCAAGTGACTCCGCGAGGGAAGGACCTGTGGCGACTCCACTAAGTACATAATGATGAGTTCAGCTGTTAATCCAATTACTTCTTCAATCGAGATAGCAGATTTTGTGGCAGACCTTGCTTTTCTTAATAACCTCAAAGTATTGATTTATTCTGATGATGATAAATGGAATGAAGATTTATCTTCCTATTAAGATTCTTATAACATCTCTAATGAAGAGGATAATTTTTTTTTATGAAGAAGCTTCTAAAAGTTTTTGAGTTAGAATATGAACGATTGTTAGTTCAGAAAAAGTCCCATATTTCTTCCACTCAAAGCAATTCTTTTGAACAATTACATGATGAACAGCATGAAGAAATTTTCTATGATGACAAAACTGTAAATTCATTTGTCATTGACTCACATGATTCTAGCAGATCTGTTCATGATGTAGCTGATGTCCCAAATACTAGTGGAGATGAGCCTATCTATGATCAAAAGGATGATAATAAAAAAGAAGAAGGATATATTATTTCAAATCTGTTTCGAAATCATATTGTTGATTATTCTTTGCAGAAAAATTCATCTTGGCCATTATGATTTTATCCCGATACTCCAATATTTCACCAATATAGTGATGAAGAGGAAGAATTTAAATTTTATAAAGGTTCATTGACTAATGGAATTACATCTAGTTCTACTTTTCAGCAAAAAGATGATCAACAATGCGTTCATGCTATGGTCAATAATAATCATGAGTCTCTTGTTCAAAATACTTGTGAGGATCCTCTTATTTTTTATACATCTTTTAAAAATATCTTTCTTGGAGAGAGTAATCAATAATTTTTTCATGATGTATCTTTTAAGACTCATCCGTCATTTGATCATTATGGAGACACTGATGTAGAAGATCAAGACCATGTCTTTTCTTTTCTCTCAAAAATTGTCAGTTGTAATGGGCCAGCACATCATAGTAATGAATCCAAGTCACAGGGATATAGCAAAGGAAAACCAAAATGATAAGATGAGCATTTGATGGTGCATGTTTCACTATCAGTGGTTGAGCAGCAGCGAGTTTTGTATGAGTTTCAAGATCCAGTTGCCACTTACATGAAGAAGTTTTGTAGTCATGAAGTTTCAGCTATTGCCATTTTTAAAGTTGAATTTTTTTATTGTAAGTATGATTTCAAACATTATGATTCACCTACTATAGTTTGTTTGTTTGAGTATTTGCATAAAGTTGGAAGGAAGGTTCAAATTGTTAGTCAATTACTTTCTTGGATTCATTGGAAGTTTTCCTTTGCATGATCAAAATAATCTCAACTGGTTAGAAGTAGAAGTTGTAAATAAATAAGCTCCTTTTCGAGCATTGGTTTCAATTTGTATAGTGTAAGCATGGATCAGTTTTCAGTTTCCAATCTCTTTTCAAGAAATATGATTGTTCTTCAGTCTACCATGAAGATGGATTTGCAATTTGATGAGCAGATTTATATTACAACATAGATATAATTTCTTAGCAGCAGTCACATAGTTTTTTATAGCCAAGATCAGAATTTGATGAAGGAAAAGTTTTTTTCAACAGAATCTTGTTATAAGATCATACAATAAGCTCATCAATTTAAAAATTATGAGCCGGCTTGTTAGTTTTGGAACAGGTTGGAAACCAGATACAAATGACTCCATTTCCCAATGGATAAGGCACGAGGTCTACAAGTTCTTGAAACCTCACAAGGAGGATTTCATCCCACATCAGGAGCCAAATGTTAATGCTAAGATTGTTCTCAATTTTATGTGTTTCTTTTAGAATTATTTGAACTTTATTTTCCTTACTTTATCCATAATTTTGATTATTTTGTTTTCAATCTATTTTTTATTAAATTTTGATTGTTTTTATTTTCTTTAATTCAAAATCTTCAAATGGCTTATTCAACATGGTATTAGTCTCAAAGTTTTTATTTATGCGTATTCATCTTTTTTATAAAGCTCATAACCAAGATTTAACCTTTTTGCTAAGTGCATTTGTCAAATTAGCTATGTTGAAAGATTCTGGTAGCGCAAACTGCAAAACAAACCTCTAATGCGCTAGAAGAATCCAGAATGATGAAAAATCATGGTTATTCATGCTGAGTAATGGTTTGTTTGAATTATTATGAATAGAGAGGTTATGCTATGATTATTTGAAATGCTGAAAGACTGGCCGAAGAGTTATGATAGTTGTAAGCTCCATAACGTTTCATCATTAGGAGAAATCATGGTTTGAGGTGCCACGAGTCAATTTGGGGATCGCAAAGCTGAGGACACCTATTGATGAATGTGGTATCACCATGGATGGGGATTTATGGTTCAAAACACTTGCCTTTGAGTTCGACCCATACCCTTTCCTGCTACCAGATTATCTAGAAGATATCATGCAGGGTTAAAGCACATCCTGAGCATTCAAGGCAGTCCATATTTCATCATGGCCTAATAAAGCTAATCATTCAAACAGTGTTATAGAAGGAGTAGAAGACCTGTGAGTATTTTATATTTTGGTCTAGTTTCATTGCTGAGAAGGATAAGCATGTGAACAAGAATAGGACTAAAAAGAAAGGTAAAAAGAGTAAGAAGAAAGAAATTTCTGAGAATCCTCTATCACGGGAAAATCCTAAGAGCCCAAAAAATCAGGAGCATGTTAATGTATTTGAAGAGAAACAAGAACATGGTCAAGAAAATCAAGAAATGGAGCAGACAATTAGTCTTATTGCTGAATAATTTCAAGGAAATTACATTAGAACAACATCATCTACAAAGAATAAGATGGAAAAAGGTTCGAGCTCAAATCAAAAGACAGAGGAGATAACTTTAATTCAAAGTTCTTCGACTGATGAAATTGAAGAGGAGAGAGATAAGTCAAATTCTCAGCAGGACCATATGAGCTTACAACAGGATTGTACAATCGTAGAATCAGATGAAGAAATTCAAAAGAGGTGCAGCAACCAGAACTAAAACTGTCATGTTTTTCCCTGTTTTTTCATCACAATTGAGCACGGATTATGAGCATATGGAAGCAAATATCAGAAATCCCAAAGAGGTTTGTGTCTATCACGGAATCATTCACAAAAACCTCTTCCAATTTTTCAACAGCTATCATGATTTGAGATATTCGAATTCATCTTCATGGCCTATTTTTCAAGGTTAAAAATGTCTAATATTTTATTGTTTTAGTCAGAACTTTTCGGCCCGTCTACTGAACAAATAGAGAGGAATTTTCAAAAACAAAGAGATTTTTGTTGTTAAGCATGGACTCATTTAAAAACACCTCTCTTAGTTTTCTAACAGGTGTCAAGGATCGAGAGATATGGTGGCGTCTTTGAGACCAAACTTTCCAGAAATTCGCCTAATTTCCCAGAATCTGATTTGCTATTTTTAGTTAATGTCTCTTTAAATATTTGAGTTAGTATGTAACTGCTTTAGAATTCGACCTAGAATATAGTTAGCAAACTACTCTTTTTGAAAATAGATAAAAGGAGTAAAGGAGGAGGTAGACAGGGGGTTCAATGTTTTTGTTTTGAAGAAGCAATACAGTGTTGTTTATGATGCTTGCAAATTTGTCATGTAAGTTTGAAGACTGATAAGCCATCTTTATACTATTTTTGAATGTGTTTTTATTCTTGATCAGTGTGATCATACAATACATTATTTCATTCATGTTTTGATGTTTTTTTATTCAGTGAATGCTTATGTACTGTAGATAGAAACCAGAATATGTGAGTTTGAATGTGATGGTTTATTCCTTCTTATTAAGATCGTGATTCCAATTCTTTAATGCTACATGTTTCTTTGAAGTTGATTTCCTCTTTCTTTCTGAAATATTGAAACCTTCAAACTGAAATATTGAAACCTTCAAACTATTAAACCCTAAACCCATAAAATCATATTTCATTGTTTATCTTGAGATTATTGAGATGGTGCTGGCTTGTCCCTCTGTAGTCTAGGAACAAATTCTGGCACTAACATCTTTGGCGCCGTTGCTGGGAATGGAAGCGAAGTTTCATATTCCCTGGGATATCTTTATTGTTCTAGTTTTGAGGTGAGCGGGATCATAAATTATTTCAGACTACAATTTTTCACCAAGTGACTCCGCGGGGGAAGGACCTATGGTGACTCCACTAAGTACATAATGATGAGTTCAGCTGTTAATCCAGTTACTTCTTCAATCGAGATAGCAGATTTTGTGGCAGACCTTGCTTTTCTTAATAACCTCAAAGTATGGATTTATTCTGATGATGATAAATGGAATGAAGATTTATCTTCCTATTTAGATTCTTATAACATCTCTAATGAAGAGGATAAATTTTTTTTTATGAAGAAGCTTCTAAAAGTATTTGAGTTAGAATATGAACGATTGTTAGTTCAGAAAAAGTCCAATTTTTCTTCCACTCAAAGCAATTCTTTTGAACATTTACATGATGAACAGCATGAAGAAATTTTCTATGATGACAAAACTATAAATTCATTTGTCATTGACTCACATGATTCTAGCAGATCTGGTCATAATGTAGCTGTTGTCCCAAATACTAGTGGAGATGAGCCTATCTATGATGAAAAGGATGATAATGAAAAAGAAGAAGGATATATTATTTCAAATCTGTTTCGAAATCATAGTGTTGATTATTCTTTGCAGAAAAATTCATCTTTGCCATTATGATTTTATCCCGATACTCCAATATTTCACCAATATAGTGATGAAGAGGAAGAATTTAAATTTTATAAAGGTTCATTGACTAATGGAATTACATCTAGTTCTACTTTTCAACAAAAAGATGATCAACAATGCGTTCATGCTATGGTCAATAATAATCATGAGTCTGTTGTTCAAAATACTTGTGAGGATCCTCTTATTTCTGATACATCTTTTAAAAATATCATTTTTGGAGAGAGTAATCAACAATTTTTTCATCATGTATCTTTTAAGACTCATCGGTCATTTGATCATTATGGAGACACTGATGTAGAAGATCAAGAACATGTCTTTTCTTTTCTCTCGAAAATTGTTAGCTGTAATGGGCCAGCACATCATAGTAATGAATCCAAGTCACAGGGATATAGCAAAGGAAAACCGAAAGGATAAAATGAGCATTTGATGGTGCATGTTTCACTATCAGTGGTTGAGCAGCAGTGAGTTTGGTATGAGTTTCAAGAGCTAGTTGCCACTTACATGAAGATGTTTTGCAGTCATGAAGTTTCAGCTATTGCCATTTTTAGAGTTGAATTTTTTTATTGTAAGTATGATTTCAAACATTATGATTCACATACTGTAGTTTGTTTGTTTGAGGCTTTGCATAAATTTCGAAGGAAGGTTCAAATTGCTAGTCAATTACTTTCTTGGCTTCATTGGAAGTTATCCTTTGCATGATCAAAATAATCTCAGCTGGTTAGAAGTAGAATTTGTAAATAAATAAGCTCCTTTTCAAGCATTGGTTTCAGTTTGTATAGTGTAAGCATGGATCAGTTTTCAGTTTGCAGTCTCTTTTCAACAAATATGGTTGTTCTTCAGTATACCAGGAAGATGGATTTGCAATTTGATGAGCAGATTTCTATTACAACATAGATATAATTTCTTAGCAGCAGTCACAGTTTTTTGTAGCCAAGATCAGAATTTGAGGAAGGAAAAGTGTTTTTCAACAGAATCTTGTTATAAGATCATACAATAAGCTCATCAATTTAAAAATTATGAGTAGGATTGTTAGTTTTGGAACAGGTTGGTAACCAGATACAAATGACTCCATTTCCCAATGGATAAGGCAGGAGGTCTACAAGTTCTTGAAACCTCACAAGGAGGATTTCATCCCACATAAGGAGCCAAATGTTATTGCTAAGATTGTTCTCAATTTATGTGTTTCTTTTAGAATTATTTGAACTTTATTTGCCTTACTTTATCCATAATTTTGATTATTTTGTTTTCAATCTATTTTTTATTAAATTTTGATTGTTTTTATTTTCTTTAATTCAAAATCTTCAAATGGATTATTCAACATGGTATTAGTCTCAAAGTTTTCAGTTATGCTTATTCAGCTTTATTATAAAGCTCATAACCAAGATTTAACCTTTTTGCTAAGTGCATTTGTCAAATTAGCTATGTTAAAAGATTCTGGTAGCGCAAACTGCAAAACAGACCTCTAATGCTCTAGAAGAATCTAGAATGATGAAAAATCATGGTTATTCATGCTGAGTAATGGTTTGTTTGAATTATTATGAATAGAGAGGCTCTGCTATGATTATTTGAAATGCTGAAAGACTGGACGAAGAGTTCTGATAGTTGTAAGCTCCATAATGTTTCATCATTAGGAGAAATCAGGGTTTAAGGTGCCACGAGCTAATTTGGGGATCACAGAGCTAAGGACACCTATTGATGAATGTGGTATCACCATGGATGGGGATTTATGGTTCAAAACACTTCCCTTCGAGTTCGACCCATATACTTTCCTGCTACCAAATTATCTAGAAGATATCAATCAGGGTTAAAGCACATCCTGAGCATTCAGGGTAGTCCATATTTCATCATGGCCTAATAAAGCTAATCATTCAAACAGTGTTACAGAAGGAGCAGAAGACCTGGGATCATTTTATATTTTGGTCTAGTTTCATTGCTGAGCAGGATGAGCATGTGAACATGAATAAGACTAAAAAGAAACTTAAAAAGAGTAAGAAGAAAGAAATTTCTTAGAATCCTCTATCACGGGAAAATCCTAAAAGCCCAAAAAATCAGGAGCATGTTAATGTATTTGAAGAGAAACAAGAACATGGTCAAGAAAATCAAGAAATGGAGCAGACAATTAGTCTTATTGCTAAATAATTTCAAGGAAATTACATTAGAACAAGATCATCTACAAAGAATAAGATGGAAAAAGGTTCAAGCTCAAATCAAAAGACAGAAGAGATAGCTTTAATTCAAAGTTCTTCGACTGATGAAATTGAAGAGGAGATAGATAATTCAAATTCTCAGTAGGACCATATGAGCTTACAACAGGATTGTACAATCGTAGAATCATATGAAGAAATTCAAAAGAGGTGCAGCAGCCAAAACTAAAACTGTCACGTTTTTCTTTTTTTTTCATCACAATTGAGCACGGATTACGAGCAGATGGAAGCAAATTTCAGAAATCCCAAAGAGGTTTGTGTCCATCACAGACTCATTCACAAAACCCTCTTCCATTTTTTCAACAGCTATCATGATTTGAGATATTTAAATTCATCTTCATGGCCTATTTTTCAAGGTTAAAAATGTTTAATATTTTACTGTTTTAGTCACAACTTTTCGGCCCGTCTACTGATCAAATAGAGAGGAATTTAAAAAAAAAGAGAGATTTTTGTTGTTAAGCATGGACTCATTTAAAAACACCTCTCTCATTTTTCTAACAGGTGTCAAGGATCCAGATATATGGTGGCGTCTTTGAGACCCAATTTTCCAGAAATTCGCCTAATTTCCCAGAATCCGATTTGTTAATTTTAGTTAATGTCTCTTTAAATATTTGAGTTAGTATGTAACTAATGGACGTAACTGCTTTAGAATTCGACCTAGAAGATAGTTAGCAAACTACTCTTTTTGAAAATAGATAAAAGGAGTAAAGGAGGAGGTAGACAGGGGGTTCAATGTTTTTGTTTTGAAGAAGCAATACAGTGTTGTTTATGATGCTTGCAAATTTGTCATGTAAATTTGAATACTGAGATCAATACATACATGTTATAAGCCATCTTTATACTATTTTTGAATGTGTTTTTATTCCTGATCAGTGTGATCATACAATACATGATTTCATTCTTGTTTTGATGTTTTTTCATTCAGTGAATGCTTATGTACTGTAGATAGAAACCAGAATATGTGAGTTTGAATGTGATGGTTTATGCCTTCTTATTAAGATCATTATTTCAGTTCTTTAATGCAACATTTTTTTTTGAAGTTGATTTCCTCTTTGTTTCTTAAATATCAAGACCTTCAAACCATTAAACCCTAAACCCAGAAAATCCTATTTCATTGTTTATCTTGAGATTGTTGAGATGGTGGTTGCTTGCCCCTCTGTAGTCTAGGAACAAATTCTGGCACTAACAAAATTCATGATAACTTTTTCAATAGCATTATGTGTTGGAATTGCCTCCACCCATTTAGTGAAGAAATCTGTAGCTGTAAGTATCCACCTATGTTGTCCAGTAAATGTAGGATTGATTTCTCCTATAAAGTCTAATCCCCATTGTTGAAAAGGGGCATTCACTGCAATAGGCTTATATGAAGATATAATTTTATGTTTACCAGCAAACTTTTGACATTGCATACAAGCTCTCACCTGTTAGTACACATCTGAAAATAAAGAAGGCCAGTAATTGCCAGACCCGAGAATTTTATAAGTTGTAGACTTCCAATACCTGTGACCCCCACAAGCTCCCTCATGCAATTCTGAAATGACCTCTTCAACTTGTTCTTTTTCTAAACACCTGAGTAATACTCCACCCGGATCCTCCCAGTATAACTGTTGATTTACCAAACAATATTTTGTAGCCTTCAACTTCAATGACCTGAATGTTTTTTTATCAAAATGAGTAGGACATTGCAAGTGCAATAAAAAGTGAACTATATTAGCATACCATTCTGATTCTGCATATTTTCCATAATATGCTCTTCATTTTTCTTCATCTGGAGTTCTTCCCGAGTTGGCTGATTTTCCACCAAATGGATATCCAAAGCGTCACAATTTGACTCAGCTAACAGTCTTGCTAAACCTTGCCCATTCACTAACTTTGTAGGCCTGATTTCAACCTCATATTAAATATTTTTAGCAATCCACCTACCTCTTTTACCTTCACTGTCTGGCTGAGTTAAAATTTCTTTAATAGCAGCATTAGATACATAGGCAATTATCTTTGAATGCAAAATGTATATTCTAAAAAACTTCAAATCTTTAACAAGTGCATATCCTTTCTTTTCAAGCATATTGTACTTTAATTCTGAGTCTCTGAGGGTCTTACTGAAAAAATCTATAGCCTATTCTAAACCATCTGCATTCTTTTGTAATAGAATAACAGCTATAGTGTCATGGGATGCAAAAGAAAAGGCGAGAAAATCCTTCGATAAATCTCGACTTACCAACATTGGGGCTTCAGTCAAAGCTTGTTTAATCTTCTCAAATGAAGCTTTAGCTTCAACTATCCATTTCACCTCTTGATCCTTTCTCAACATTGATGTAATGTGTTTGATAGTTTCATCAAAATTTGGGATGAACCATCTCAGAAAATTTATTTTCCCAATGAATGATTGAACATCCTTTTTACTTCTCAGGATAGTAATATTCATAATTGCTTTGACTCTCTCAGGGTCTATTCTAATACCATCTGCTAAAACAAGGTGTCCCAGAAGTTTTCCCTCCTGTACAAAAAAATGTGACTTTTTACGATTCAATGACAACCCAAATTTCCTACACTTCGGAAATGTTTGTTTAAGGTGTTTCAAATGCTCATCATCATACTATGAGAAGACAATGATATCATCCAGGTAAATTACAACAAATTTCTATTTTTCTCCCACAAAGGCTATATCCATAGCTCTTTGAAATGTTGCACCCACATTCATCAAACCGAATGGCATCTTAACGTACATGAATGTGCCCCATGGGGTAGTAAAGGTTGTTTTCTCCCTATCATTCGGATGCACAACTATTTGATTATACCCTAATAATCCATCAACCATTGAAATTCTATGAGCGCCAACCATTTTCTGCAAAATCTGCTCAATTTTAGGCAATGGATAATTATCCTTCAATGAAGCTCTATTAAGATTCCGAAAGTCCACACATAATCTAATCTCCCCATTCTTCTTTCGAACTGGAACCAAGTTTGCAACCCATGATGAATATTTGAGTGGAACAATTATCTTTGCATCTAATAACTTCTTGACTTCCTTTTCTATGATTGGCAATAAGGCTAGATTAATTCTCCTCAACTTCTGTCTAAAAGGTTTCACATTTGGTTTCAAAGGCACCTTATGTTGAATAATACTAGTGTCATAGGTTCTCAAATCTTCATAACACCAAGCAAAAATATCAACAAACCTCCTTAACAATTTAATGTACCTATTTCTTTGTTCAATTGAAAGAGACTTTGAAATCTTTACCATTATTGGTTGCTCCTCTGTACCACTGTTGTAGCTTACAATATTTTCTTCTGGAGTTTGCATAAAAGGTTTTAATAATGTGTCATCTTTAGAAAATATTCTCTAAAGGGGAACCAAACCCTTAGGAATAAAATTTCCCTTCAACTTAATGATTTTATGATCAACAATTGTATTTTCTATGTATGCAGCAGTATCATCTATCTCCTCATCTTGATCCTGATCGATTAGAGAACTGGAAAACTCTCCAGCTAATTCCAATAATTTTTTATCTCCACATCATCCTCAAAAACTCTCCATTGTTTTATATTGTCAGGAACTAAGGGTCTATACTTAACCTCAATTGGATATTTCAGCTGAGTATGTTTTGGAATTTTAAAATCAGTGGCTGCCAAAGCTAATGAATCGACAGTTTGATTCTGGTCTCTGGGAATAAAAGTAATATTGAATGCTATGAAAAAATTATCAATCATATCCCAAAACTCATTTCTATATACCTTCAACAAATCCTGCTTTACCTGATATTTTCCCTTCACCTGTTGGACAGTTACTTCGGAGTCGCCATAAACATAAATTTGTTGAATTCCCAAGTCCTTTGCAACCCTTAAACCAAGTATTAATGCCTCATATTTTGTTGTATTGTTGGTAGTGACAAATTCCAATTTATACATCAAGTAAATTACCTCTCCGCTAGGAGAAATCAACACAATACCAGCACCTGCTCCTTCTTTGGATGAAGAACCATCAAAATGCATCTGCCACAACTCATATTTTTGTTCAATAGTAGGTTTGACTGGTGGTTCTTTTTCTACCTGCAGTATCCCAGCTGTACTCTCATCATTGAAATGAAGCATACAACATTCCAATTCTTCATCTACTGAATAAAGGGGATGATTGGTTGGATTCTTATCATCTATGACTGTTATAGGTCAGACTTGCACCTCTCCATCTGTGATCACCTTGAGCTATTGATCACACAAAAGGACAACTTGGATGGAGGAGCATGTTGACCCTAGATGATACTTTGACTTACTCCATTTTTTGACATTACTGGAAAAACCATAAAAATATCATTCTGAGATATCAGCGCTACTCTACTTCAATAAGACTAGCGCCCATACGCTACTCCAGTGTATAATAGTAGCACTCAAAGCCTTATGAGCGCTACTCCTTCTCAGCATAGTAGCACTCAACATTTAAAAATCGATGAGCGCTAGTTGACAAGCACCATAGTAGTGCCCTAAACGCTACTTCACTGAACAATAGTAGCGTACATCTTTAAAAATGATTAAAAAATAATTAATTTCACGAGGAGGATTAGTTGCTGGTAGTTTCCCAACTTCCCCAACTTCCTCCATAACCATATATCGACCTGAACTACTTCTCTGATCCTATAAATATAGGGAAGACTAAAGAGAAAGGTTAGATGGATAGATGGAGAAACTTAGAGACATAGAGATCTAAAAGAGAAGCTTGCATTGGAGGAGTTGATGCTGAAGATATCCAAGCCAGAGAAGAGCCAAAGCCCAGAATCAAGCTGTAGGAGCCTGTCATAAAGTCAGGTATACTTGTACATCAATTTACATTTGACAATAAAGGTTGAAGTGTCTTTCTTGTTCCAACTTAAATGTGTTCTAAAATAACATCTTAATTTGGATCTGTTTTGGTCAATATCGAATGTTTAACATTGCTTTTGTTTCTTTCGAACATGATATGTTGTCCAAGATACGCTGAGAAAGGTGTTTGTCTTGCAAGTTTACTGAACAGAAGGTGGATTTGAGGACTGAGCGAGGGATCAAATAAAAGCTAGGATCGAATGCCGGTTAAAAGGTATGTTCTCAAGTTCCATAACTCATTTCTTTTCATAAATATCTCTGCAATACAATTAATACACTTACCTGTCACCCCATCCAAGTTTGATAGCATTAGTTTCCTTGCTATAGGGTAGTTTTTACCGTAAACAGGCAGGCGACTCCGCTGGGGATAGTTGTGTTTTTGCTCTAGGAAACTTTTTCTTGTTTGTCTTCCCAGAACTGTTTTGACTCCTTTTATATGCTGAGAAACCCTGTAGGTATCCCCTGCCTGTTTCTCTCTGCTTCCATCAGTCTTTTTGTATCTTTTCAAAGTCAGTTTTTAAACTTTCAAGATATGAGCGCTACTTTGTTATACATACAGTAGCGCCCATACGCTACTGTGCTATACATACAGCAGCGCCCATCTCTGTAGAGGCACGAGTTTCCCTACTGCACAATAGGGTACATTCCTGAAACCTTTTGTTAGTGGTCTGATTGAGTTTTAGCCTTTTTGGTGGTCTGCTGACTTTACTTTTAGATCTCCTTGACTGGTGTATGAGGTTTTTAACTGTTTTTTAAAGTCATAGAACTTTTCTTTGAGTTTTGTTTACCATCTTTGGATCGCTTGTTTACCTTTGGAACGTTTGGACTATTTATAACTTTTGGAAGACTAGGTTGTGTTTTGTGGTGAGCACTCCCGCTTTTTTAGGCCTTGATTGTATGTTGTTGGTTTACAAACCTGCATACTTTTGTATCTACTGTTTGTGGCAACATTTGTCTGCTCTTTACCTTTCCTATCCTTTGTTTTAGGGTTTGGTCCATTTTAGAGCCTCTAGGGTGTCTTTCGAACTTGTTGATTTCTAATCTTCTTGGACTTATTGTCTTTTTCTGGTTTCAAGTGTATTTAAAGTGCTTTAGGCTGATTCATTTCTCAGTTCTTTGTGTTAGTAGGGTAGTTGGCAGCTTGCTTGTCTACTTTTTGCTTGGCATAGTGGTCTTGGTAGGGTTAGATGCTTTAGGTCAGTCCTCTTGTATCTATCTCCTTTGTTTTCTCCCACTTTGTTTCCAAGTTTAGAGGCCTTTTCTTTGCAAAAAACCTGTAGATCAAGTCTTTTTTGAGATAGTGCCTTGACAACTATAAGCTTAAGAACATTTTTTAGCCATACTTACACATTGCACACAAGTCTTATTTTGCTTTCCATGTTTATAGTTCTTTTTTGTTTATGATAACAGAAAAAGAAAAAAAAAATTGGTAGTTTAAGTTTAATAAGACTTATTTTTTGTTACAAGATAGCATAGGTTATTTTAAGTAGATTTGCTCAGATTTTCAGTTTGGAAAAGAAGTAAATGAAAAAATAAAAAGAGCTTTGTTGTAGAAAGTTTGAATTTATGCACTTTTGTTTTCTTGTTGCAACCACACCACACAAAAGCACTACCTTTTGAGTAATAACAGCCCTAAATTTTTTTAATAAAATGAAATAGAAACAATTTTTCTTTTTTAGGGATACACTACACCAACTAGTCTTGGTTAGGATCTTGAGTTTAAATCACCTTAAACCACTCAAGATCACACATTACGCAAAAATCGTAGTTTAACTATCACAGGTAAATCCATTTCAATCAAAGCTTTCCTAGGATCTATGCAGTAGGTCATTGCGAGATCAGATTGTTGGGAATACTCCTCCTACTTTATGTTTCGAGCATACACCAGGATTAGATCGCGTTTGGGGACTCTTTCGAGTTTTGGGATCAGTTACCCTGCCCATGCCTTCTTATTCGACCAGTAACTGTTCCCCCAGGATTTTTCGGTGTTGTGGTATCCTTAGTATCTGACTTTAGGTGCATACACAGGTGACAGCAGAGGGTATATCTGATGTACCTAAGACAGACGTGGGAGGAAATCCCTTGCAGGTCTTTGGGAGGGCGGTTGGGTGATTCCAGTGCTTGCACCCTTAGTCATTATATTGTGGACCTCGGGTAACTATCTTTCTTCCTTAGTTGATCTGTTCTGGGCCCTCATCATCCCAGACTCTTTTCCGGAAGGAATCTAGTTTGCCTGGTTTGCATACTTAGGACTTTTTAGTTGGCGTGTTGTTTGCCCCCTAGTTGTAATGGCCACTAGGTTCTAGTTTGTTATTATATATATATAATCACGGAGAATCAAGAACTTCGTAGATCGAGAAGGTTTCAAAACCTTCCACCAGTTATAACAGAACCTTTACAGCCAGCTAGACGACAATGGGTAAACCCCGGTATTTCTTCAGAAACTATTCCTGAAACAGAATTTCTTGAGGAAATTCTTACAACAGAAAATCCTGAAATAGGAATTATTGAGGAATTACCACTTGAAGTTGAGTTTCCTGAAGAACAACAAACAGCAATAGAAAACCCTAAAATAGAGGTTCCTGAGGAACCACAACTAGGTACCCCAGATCAGCGACACTTTAGTTCAGTTGAGATTGAAGATCTTACTTCTGCAGACTATAGCACTCCTTTCAATCCTCTTCTAACCAATCCTAGAATTTCACTTCTGTCACCTGTTGGTTTCCAGCAGCCTCATTACAGTGCATATAATTCCTTGCCCGAACATCTGATGTCTACTCTAGGAGGTGAACAGGGAGTTCCCCAAACTCCCACCATAGGTATGAACACTAACACGGTAAATCCTTCTTTTACTACTACACCAAATCAGGAACAGACAACCTCTGTGTCTACTCCATTTTTCAGTTTTAATAATGGTACATTAGGTATGCCAAGTTCAACAACGATGGCATCTATCCCTACACCTACTGTTGGACCTAGCAGTACAACCAATTTAGCACCACCTCCTGCTTTTCAACCGTTATATCAGATACCTAGTACTTGGATTTCCACACCTGCTGTAGGACCAAGTGCTTCTGCAACCGTGCCGGTCATGAGTACCATGACTGCACCGTCTACATCAACTACCACTGGTTTCAATACCTTTGCAGGCCCCAACATAAATCAATGTAATATGCCTGCACGTAATGTCCCTTTTTCCTTATTCTCAGGGGGAGGGGGTAATATTTTTAACCAGCAATATGGCGGGGCTAACACCCAGCCACAGTGGACGAACCCACAGAGCACTAATCCACTTTCATATGGGTGGGGAAATTTCAATAATTCTTTGGTGCAACAACAGATGGCAAGGGGCAACCCCTACCAACAAGTAGCTGGGGGAAACCCCTATCAACAGATGGTAGGTGGACACCCCTATCAGCACATGGCCGGAAGCAACCCTTATCAATAGATGGTTGGTGGAAACCCCTACCAGCAGACGGCTGGGGCCAACCCCTACCAGCAGTTCATGGGTCAAACTATGGGTGGTTCCCCTTATCAAGTACTGTCTTACCGGCCTCGTTTAACATTTATGGCAACTTTAAATTTTCCAGATCTTTCCAAATTGACCAATAATCCAGTGTATCATAATGCCACATGGCCATCAGTTCCTACCAAGTTACCTTCGGACATTCCAAAGTTCGAAGGCAAAGCAGGTGAAGACCCTAGTGACCATGTCACTACTTTCCACTTATGGTGTTCCTCAAATTCATTAAATGAAGATTCCATTAGATTGAGATTGTTCCAAAGGACTTTAACCGGTGCTGCAGCCAAATGGTACATTGAGTTACCTGCAGCTACATTCTCTAATTTTGGGGATCTCGCAACTATCTTTTTGAATCACTTCCAGCTTCCTATTCTGTATGATGCCGGAACTGACCTTTTCTCTACATTTAGGCAAAATAAAGCCAATCATTTATCTGACCACATTCAGGAGTGGCGAAGACGGAAGAGGCTCATTAAGGACAACATACCTCCAGAATTCCTTCTTGAGTGGTATTTGAAATCACTCCTTCCTTATATTTCTAAGGAAGTAGCTACATCTGGAGTATCTAACGAGGAAGAAGCCATCCTACGGACCCAGTAGTTAGATCTCGTTTATGCACAATCCGGGTTATTGTATGAGATTATACCTGATGCATCGCGATCAAATACCGATCTAAGTAGACCTAAACCTGGACCACATGCTGACGGCATAGTGGGTTCAGTTGACTCTGTAGCTTTCGAAGCATTGACCAAACAGGTTCATGCCTTATCTGTCAAACAATCGACTGCAGATGTTTCTTCCGTCACAACCTCTCCTTCTACTTCTGAGCCTATCAACCAGGTTCAGAAAAATCAAAAGGGCCCTCAGTAGCCCAATAACAAAAAGAAGGGCAAGAAAGGAAAGCGGAACCAACAAAATCCCAAAAAAGAGAATGCCGAAGAGGGTAAAAAAGAGGAAAAGAAGGTTAAGTTCCCTTGTAAACTTTGCAAGCAGAACCACCTTACTCACCAATGCCCTCTGCTTGAAGAAGCCCAGAATCTCTTAAGAGAAAAGAAGCCTGCCATCCTAAAAGATCCATTCCCTAAAGGACAGAGCTCAACTTCTGGCACCTCCAATACTGGGGGCACTACACATGCTATGGTTGATCAAACTTTTATTAACATGGTTAATTCAGATGCACTCTTACAAACAAGATCCAGGAACTATACCCCGGACGCACAAAAAAAGGATAAAGAGATTCCAGAATCCTCCACTCCACTCCACATACCTGTGGACCCAATGCCCAAGATCCCGAAAGGTGTCTTGAAACGGGCATCGCACAATCCCAACACTCAGGCCGCTTCCAACTACAACATGGTTGAAGATTTAGCCCAGACCCCTTGTGCCATGTCTACTTTAGAAGTCTTGCAAAGTTGTCCTTTACAACGGAATGCACTTTTGGCAGCTATTGGAAGTATGGAATCCTCTAACATGTCTGCGCGATTTGATATGATTGATGTCAAATACCGGTTTCCCTACCACGCTGCTCTTCAGATTGAAGTCATTCATGGTCCAATGACCATTAGACGAGCTGTCGTAGATGAAGGCGCGTCAACTTGCGTAATGTCTATTTCCTATTGGAAAGCTTTAGGTTCCCCCGAGTTATCCCCTTCTAACACACTGCTTACTGCATTTGATGGCAGAACTTTTCTTCCGCATGGGGTTTTGCCATCATTTGATGTCACATTGGCCGGTAAGACAGTTGTTGTAGAAGTAGAAGTTCTGGACGCTCCGCTTGATTACAATATGTTATTGGGTAGGAGTTGGACATATGCCATGCGAGCCATTGCATCGGCAGTTTTTTGAGTTGTCATGTTCCCATTTGAAGGTAAGATCGTTACAGTCGATCAACTTTCTTTCACTCAGAGAAACAACCATACTTCTTCAAAGACCACAGTTCCATTAATTGATCAAACCACCCCAGTTGGTGAGAGTTTAGGAGCAGGACTGTACGGATCATTAATTGGCACTTTTGACCTACCGGCTCCTACCTTATTCGTTGGTACTGAGGGATGTTCATCGTCTGAAACTTCCATGGTTAGTTTAACAACTGATTCTGGGTTTCTCCCAACTAATACAAACCCCTCCGTACCCATCCCTGTTGCAGAAGTTACCCACCTGGATTCTTATCAAACTGCAACAGAACATATGTTGACTCCATTGGTTTCTGTTGAGTCAAATATAAATTGTGCTACTACTCAATCACCAGATCCGATCCACTCTCTTGACAGTTCAGATACCACTTTACCTTCTGAGGAGGAAATGTTAGAAGCCATGACCGACCTGGACCATCCTCGTGAACATATAGATCAAGGGTCCTTCTTGTTTCCTTTTCTTAACTTGATAGAGAGAGGAAAATTTTGTCCAACACCCAGTGAAAATACTAATTCCATTTCCTCACAAGTTAGTTTTGTTGAAGAGAATAGATTGAATACCTTACTGGTGAACGTTTTCACTAGGGTCGCCGGAAACATTTGTATTGAAATGGGATGTTATCTCGATGAGATCATTCCGTATACTAATCTTTTCCGTGATTTCCATGACATCTTTGCCCGACCTCACGAGGAGGATCTAGGCATTGACCCTACCTGAAGAAGTACTACGCTTAGGCTGAAGTACTTTTTCTTGTAACATAGCTGTATATTTTTGTAAAGCTAGTTTTGTTGTGCTTGTTAGTTAATATTATGTGTGTTTTTTCTTTTTGTGTACCAAATGTCAACCGAACATTTCTTAGGATTTTTTGATGGCGCCAGTCGCCACACCTGTCAGTTGCCGTAGCAACTTGGGTCATTTATTCACCCGCTGGCCAACTTGTCTCTTCGGGGGGGGTTTGTTTGGGTCCTACCATGAATAATATGGCTGAATACAGTGCAGTTATAGAACTTCTCCGAGATGCTCTCAGTCACGGCATTTCACATTTTGAGGTAAGACTTGACTCACAATTAATTGTATTTCAGTTAACAGGTGTCATCAGATTAGAGATCCTGGATTGCTACGTCAGTTTCTACGAGTTAGACTATTGGAAAGACAATTTGTGTTAGAACATTTTTCCACCTATGTACATTAATCATTTATTAATGATGATTAATTATCCCAAGTGATTAATGATTACATCCCTAAGTTGATTAGCTACTAAATGGTCAATTATCATGAACTAGATAGCAAATGTGAACAAGTGCTGAGTCAAACCAGCTAAGTGGAGCGCTCCCCAGGGAAATTAATGCACTCAGCATGCCTAGAGCGCCCTCCTCAGGTCATTTAATGCACTCAGCATGCTTCTCTTCTACCTAGGGCGCATTTGCTCTCTTTGTGGACAATCTTGCCTTGTTTTGTCACATTTTTGACCAATTTTAGACTCCAAACCTCTAACCAACCAGTTTCTTCACATGTGTGAGGTCACATGGGCCTGTCCAGTCATTCCCAGCATTCACACTGCAGATTCGAACCAGTTTGGGATATTTTGGTCAACTTAGGGGGGTTTGAGCTTTTTCTAAGCTAGATCAGTGTGAACAC
Source organism: Larix kaempferi (assembly GCA_027924585.1). Classification (NCBI taxonomy): domain Eukaryota; kingdom Viridiplantae; phylum Streptophyta; class Pinopsida; order Pinales; family Pinaceae; genus Larix; species Larix kaempferi. The sequence goes on along the minus strand of BSBM01000174.1, from coordinate 2,466,126 downwards.
TCCAGATGGATTCGAATTCTTCCAGATTTGTATATATGGGTGTTCTTAACCTTTGTTAAGGTTGGACAGTTAATAATATTGACATTATTCACCAATTCATGAGTATTGTTCTTCATTCATTTAAATTTTTTATGCTAATTCTTGCAAATGTTGTGCAATCTTTCACCAGTGAGGAATCCACAGTAGCTAGATTCAACTGTGCTTGAGATTTTACATGGTATCAGAGCTCTTGGAGCTAGAATTCGAACCAGCAGACTGTTGTAGTGGATTGCCAGAAGCAGTGGAGAAACCACATAATTCCTGAGGCCATTGCCTTGAGCTTACTGGAGAAATCTAGTGGCTCCTCTCAGGTGTGATGCTCTCCCGAATGCACCCACTATCCATACAGGGTTCGAATCTGTCAGTGTAGATCCCTCCAGAGTGATTTGAGAGTTGTTTGCAGGTACTGAAGATCAGCATTGTCAGCAAGTACGAATTGCAGCAGAGAGAATGGAGCCATCTCACCCAAACGTGCTCACTCCCTTCAACTATTTCGATTGGAAGGCAGAAATGGTGATTTTGCTGAGATCCAAGGGTCTCTACAGAATCACGATGGGCACTGAGGTTGAGCCAAACTCAGCTGTGGAGAAATCCAAGTTTTTTAACAGAATGGATGAGGCATTTGGCCTCCTTTGTCTCAGCATTTCGAGAGACCTCCTGTTTCATGTAGAAAGTCTAGCAACTCCAAATGAAGTGTGGCTCAAGCTTGAGACACTGTTTGGAAAGACTGATGAGATGAGAGGCCACCAGCTCGAAAATGAGCTTGTCTCACTGAGCCCAGGGAATTTCGATTCCATCCAGGACTTCTTCACCAAGTTCAAGAACTTGGTCTTGCAGATCAGACAATGTGGCATAGAGAAGAAAGAAGAACAGTTGGTGTTGTCCATTCTCTCCAAATTGGGTTCTGAATACTCAGTTTTTGTGTCTTCCTTCAACTCCACAAGGCTCACAGTTAGAGGATGGAAGATGCCATCTTTGGCTGACTTCATGGAGATGCTAACTCAAGAGCAAGACAAGCTGGTCTTGATGGGCTCCATCAAGCAAAAAGATCAAGTGCTTGCAGCTGGAGATTCGAAATGTGGAAGAGGCAAGCAAAAACCCAAGGGTTCGAAACCTCAAGAGAAGAAGAGAAAGGATGAGAGGCCCAAATCCTCTGAGGGGGTTTCGAATCTTGTCAAGAACAAGGGAAAGAAGGCTGAGAAGAAAAAATGTAGCTACTGTCAAAGAGGTTTTCATCAGAGAGCTCATGCATGAAGAAAACCATAGACACCATGACACATCTCCTACAGAAAAATAATATTCCTCTTCCTGAAAGTTCCAAGAAGAAGGAGTGCGTTTCTGAAGACAAGGAGAGCTGCCATGCTTTGGTGGCTAGCTCATCTCATTCACCTTTCTTTATCATTGATTCAGGTGCCTCAAGGCACATGGCTTCCTCAAGAGACTCGTTTTCTGAACTTGCTCCCTACAGTGGTCTCTCAATTCGAATGGGAGATGACTCAGAAATCCCTGCTCATGGCATTGGGAAAATCTCTATGGAGAATGGCTTATTCTCCAATGTGCTGTATGTGCCAAATCTTGCAGCAAACTTGCTCTCTGTGTATCAAATGACACATACTGGAGCAGCAAAGAAGGTGGTCTTCACTCAGGATGAAGTGGAGATATCAGAAGTTTCCACCGGGAAAATTGTTGCAAAGGGTGTTGCAGACCATGACATGAAGATGTACATGTTCTCCCACTTCCTCGAATTTTCTTCACCAAGTGTGCTGCTGTCACATGGGAATGAGACCAGCAAGCTATGGCATCAAAGGTATGGGCACCTAAACTACAGATATCTTCAAGTTTTAAGCAAAGAAAATATGGTAGAAGCGCTGCCCCAAATCAGATTTTCGAGTGGAACATGCAAGGGTTGCATGATTGGGAAACATCCTGAAAGGAAGTATGATAAAGGGAAGGCTAGGAGGGCTGATCAACCTCTTGGGATAGTACATTCTGATCTCATAGGGCCACTCCCCACACCCTCCTATGGCTGCAGCAAATATGTGCTCACCTTCATCGATGACTACTCAAGGTACTGCTGGTTATTTTTCCTTAAGCAAAAATCTGAAGTCTTTGATTGTTTCAAGATTTTTAAGAGCATGGTTGAGAACTTCAGTGGGAAGGCCATGAATATTTTGAGGACTGATAATGGTAGAGAGTATGTCAACAACAATTTGCAGCAGCTCTGTCAAGAGCATGGCATTCAGATGCAACATTCAGTGCCCTACACACCTCAGCAAAATGGTGTTGCAGAGCGCAAAAATAGAGCACTGAAAGAGATGGCAACTTGCATGTTGCAAGCAAGGGATTTGTCTCCTAAATTATGGGCTGAAGCTATGAATTGTGCAGCATATGTTCAGAACAGGGCACCACACAAAGCATTGCAAGGAATCACTCCATTTGAAGCTTGGATGGGCCACAAGCCAAATGTCTCACATTTCAGAATTTTTGGCTCAAGGGCTTGGGCCAGAATTCCACCGGAGAAGAGAAAGGCATTGCAGCCCCAAAGCAAGGAGTCGATCATGGTTGGATATGCAGAGGATTCCAAGGGCTACAAGCTCTTTGATCCATCCACTCACAAAACTTTCATTGAAAGAAGTGTCAAATTCGAAGAGGAAGAATTTTTGCAAGCTAGTGAACAAGGTGATGGGGAATGCTCATTCCCTCGTCTTGATGATGAAGTAAGTAGTGATTCATTCTCTGATATTTCTGATTCTGAGATTGCTGAAGATGATGTTGATATGGATTCTGAACATATCCCCCCTTCAAGGCCCAAGTGGGCAGAGAAAACAATTCAAAGTGCCGGAGAGCTAGTGGGAGATCCCCAAGATGCTAGGAAAACTAGATCTCAATTTCACAATTCCTTTGCATATAATAATTCTGATCTGAGTGAGGCATGTTATTTGATGGTTGGATCTGATCCAATGTCATATTCAAAAGCATGTACAGACCCAAGGTGGCAATCAGCCATGCAAGAGGAGATGAACTCACTCCATGAGAACAAAACTTGGGATTTGGTCCCTCTTCCTCCCAAGAGGAAACTAGTGCAATGCAAGTGGATTTATAGAACCAAAATTGGATCTGATTGCTCTGATCTGAAGTATAAGGCCAGCTTGGTAGCTAAGGGTTACTCTCAGGTCCAAGGAGTGGACTATACAGAGACATTTGCACCGGTGGCAAAGATGGACTCCATAAGACTAGTTTTGGCAATTGGGGCTTCCAAGCGATGGGAGATTCATCACATGGATGTAAAGAGTGCCTTTCTTCATGGGGATCTGAATGAGGAGATTTATATGCAGCAGCCTGAAGGTTTTATTTCTGATCATACACTTGTTTGCAGGTTGAACAAATCACTCTATGGGCTCAAGCAAGCTCCTAGAGCATGGTATGCAAAAATGGACAATTTTCTGCTATCTTTGGGGTTTGAGAGGTGTAAGTCTGATCCAAATGTGTATATGCAGCATGTTAGTGATCTGATATTGATTATTGTACTGTATGTTGATGATCTTTTGATCACTGGTAGCTGCACCAAAGAACTTGACTCAGTTAAGAGAGCATTGCACAGTGCATTCTCCATGACCGATCTAGGATTGCTAAAACAATTTCTGGGTTTGGAGATTGATCAATCTGTGAATGGAATTTCTGTATGTCAGTCAAGGTATGCTTCAGATTTGCTGCAGAAATTTAAGATGGCTGAATGTAAGTCTGCAAAATTTCCATTTCTTTCAGGAGTTAAGCTTACAGAATGGGGTTCTTCACCACTAGTTGACAGTTCGTTGTATAGGCAACTTGTTGGGAGTTTGCTATATCTTACTCATTCTAGACCAGATTTGTCATATGCTGTTGGGGCTGTTGCAAGGCACATGCAAGAGCCTCATGAGATCCATTGGAAGGCAGCCAAGAGGATCCTTCATTATGTTCAGGGTACTAAGTCTTTTGGTATCCATTATGCTGCTGGTTCATCCCTTGAACTAGTAGGATTTACAGATTCTGATTGGGCCGGTGATTGTATTGATCGGAAGTCAACTTCCGGTTATGTCTTTATGCTTGCACATGGACCTATATGCTGGTCAAGCAAGAAACAAAGCACTATTTCCTTATCTTCAGCTGAGGCCGAGTACAGGGGAGCAGTCAATGCAGCCACACAATGTGTTTGGTTGCAAGGTATTCTTGCACAGTTCGGGATTGTCTTTGATTCACCCACTATTCTTTGGTGTGATAATCAAAGTACAATCAAGATTTCTACCGATCCAGTACAGAGACAGAGGACCAAGCACATAGAGATACACATGCATTACATTCGGGGTTTGGTGCATGACCGGATCATAGCATTGCAGTATTGCCCATCCAGTGAGCAAACTGCTGATATCTTCACCAAGTGTTTTACCGAGAAGACCTTCACTCACCTTAGATCTTTGCTTGGGGTGAGTGATGCATGGTGATGATTGGTGTATTTTGATATATGCCACATGTCCATTTTAGAGGGGAGGTTTTATTTCCCATGTGGTTTTCCTCCTTACCTTGGTTACATGGACAAATAAATTTTATGATGTAAAAGGTGACTTGAGCCTAGTTGCCAAGGCCTTAATTTTTGATATTTCACTAAGTCTAGCTTAGGGGGGGGTGTTAGAACATTTTTCCACCTATGTACATTAATCATTTATTAATGATGATTAATTAGCCCAAGTGATTAATGATTACATCCCTAAGTTGATTAGCTACTAAATGGTCAATTATCATGAACTAGATAGCAAATGTGAACAAGTGCTGAGTCAAACCAGCTAAGTGGAGCACTCCCCAGGGCAATTAATGCACTCAGCATGCCTAGAGCGCCCTCCTCAGGTCATTTAATGCACTCAGCATGCTTCTCTTCTACCTAGGGCGCATTTGCTCTCTTTGTGGACAATCTTGCCTTGTTTTGTCACATTTTTGACCAATTTTAGACTCCAAACCTCTAACCAACCAGTTTCTTCACATGTGTGAGGTCACATGGGCCTGTCCAGTCATTCCCAGCATTCACACTGCAGATTCGAACCAGTTTGGGATGGTTTGGGATATTTTGGTCAACTTAGGGGGGTTTGAGCTTTTTCTAAGCTAGATCAGTGTGAACACTCCAGATGGATTCGAATTCTTCCAGATTTGTATATATGGGTGTTCTTAACCTTTGTTAAGGTTGGACAGTTAATAATATTGACATTATTCACCAATTCATGAGTATTGTTCTTCATTCATTTAAATTTTTTATGCTAATTCTTGAAAATGTTGTGCAATCTTTCACCAGTGAGGAATCCACAGTAGCTAGATTCAACTGTGCTTGAGATTTTACAATTTGATTCTATTATATATGAACACATTCCAAGAAGTTTAAACACATTAGCTGATTCATTAGCAAACTACGTATTAGACTGGCATTTGCATCATACATTTTCAAAACAACATTGCACACATAAAACACATACACATGTAAATAACCGATACTGTATATAGCCGATACTGTATCAAAAAATATATGAGTTTTGGGTCACAAGTCTATCAATTCAAGTCATAAAAGTACAAAAACTGGGCATAGTAGCCTCAAAAATATATACATAGAATGTATCCCTCTCCTATGGAGAAGGAGGAACATCATCATCATCTATTGCATTGCGATAACATATGACACTTGATTAGCACTTCAAAATTAATTCATAAAAATCAAATACTTGAAAAAGTTTGAAAAGATTAAATAATCCTCAAAATTTAAACATACCAATATCTCCCCAGGCTCCACCTGAAGGAAGCACCAGTTCTGGATCATGACGGAAATCCAATCCAGCATATGGAAACTTCTCGAAAGCGGGTGCTTGCCTCTCCCACCACCCCCAGAAATCATCAGTATGATAACAATAGTGACTTTCCCCACCACCCTGGCAGAGTAATATGTCACCCCAACGGCCTAGTCTGGGCTCACGGGGGTTAACCTGAGGTAGAGGCATCCCCAAACTGATAGCAGGCATCCTCTCAAAGAAGAAAGTACACAAAATACTACCATACCCAAAATTCTTCATTGTGCCGGATTTGCAACCTGTCAATTGAGATTTCATGCTCGCCATTAAAATAGTACACCAATCATAGATATGACCGTGTAAACATTGTACACCAATATGCATAGAGTGCCTGGAAGCTAAGTGTTGTGAGGCACTACCTGCCACTCGGTTGATCATGCTCACTATCACTTTCAAAGGGAGGCCGTCAATGGTTGAGATCAAGACTTGGCTTCCCGATTTCTCAACTCCGGCAATACAATATGTATTCACATACTCTTGCACAGATCTTAAACCCACACGAGAAGACCCTTTCAGATTGATTACATCTCCTCTCCGTGAGAGACCAGTAATGAAATATATGTCATCAATTGTAAGCTCCAAAGTTTGCCCACGGATGACAAAAGTATTGGTATCCACATCCCAGTATTGAATAAGTCTTCAAAACAGTTTGTTTAAGGCCCTCATGTTTACGGTTCGGTAAAACTTCAATAAACCGCATCTTTGGAGACCGTGGAGAGTGGTCAGATCTTTCATGGCCAACCTATCCATGTCCTCGTGTTCTCTCTCCCTCCATTGAAGAACCATCCTACACAAAAAATGAAATTTTTTTGAGTCTCGGCGCTTGTATTTAGGTTTTCAAGAGTGAGCGCTACTGTGTATACTACACAGTCATGTATGGGCGCTACTCTGCTTGAGCATAGTAGCGCCCATCTCGTTTACACGCTACTGCTATGGTTACATGGTAGCGCCCGCACAGTAAATCTTGTGATCATCACGTTGCAAGCTCTTTTTTGCTCAAAAAATGAAAACTAAACCATGAAAATGCAAGTAGAGTGAATTCTAACTTACTTGGTGGAAGAAGAACAATGTTTGGATGCTTGGTTTTATTGCCACAGAGATTTGAAATTGCAAAAGATTGCCCCAATATTTGCCCTACAAAACAATTTGGAAATTGATTTTTAAAATGAAATTATATATATGAATTGGAGTTTGATTTTTACCCACCATTGTTTAATTTTCTATAGTTTAAAAAATTTCAAAAAGTCCCTAATTAATCAATTGAAACACACATATGGTACAATACTAATCCAAGCTCAATTTTCATTTAATTTTTGTCGGATTCATCTCCTAATTTCAAAAAACTCTTGATGTTAGACCTTGTCAACTAGTTAAATAGTTCAAATTCATATATCATTTGAGATTTTTTCGCCGCATCGACTAATATTTTGTTGAAGACCTAGTTTTGGCAGAGTATGAAGCTATGATCCTAGAAGCTGACCTTTAAGTCATTTTAAGCTCTTGTTTGGACTATTTAAACTGAAACAAGATTTCCGAGCAAGCTTGTCCTCTTCGAGCTCGTTAAAGTAATCGAAGGCTCATCCACTCAGGTATAGAATTACCCCTTTTCCAGGCCTAGGTGGATTAACTACGGAAAAGGTATACTCTAGGTATACTCCTGTATGCGCTATAAGAATTCTTCTTCCATTTTTTTATACTTTTTCGGGGGAGGAGACTAACTGCACGAAAAAGGACCTTTTGGAGCCTTTCTTTAGGGTTTTCAGGCTCTCTAAACATGAAAATACCAAGCGAGCATTCACCTACTCGAGATCGATGTGAAATCCCTGAGAGGGTAAGTAGAGGACTATTTAAGTTTTTCAACTCTATAAACAAGAAAACACCGCCAAGCACAGACCAATCCGGGCTCGATATAAAATCCACGGATAGGTGCAAAGAGGATTGTTTAAGTTTTTCAGACTCTATAAATAGTAAAACACCGGCGAGCATTAATCTGCTTGGGCTCGATACTAAAATCAACTAGCAGATATATGGAGTTATTGTTTAAGTTTTTCAGACTACTTAAAAATGAAAACACCGGCGAGCAAGAACAGATCTCGGCTCGATATTAAAATCCAGAGATCAGTAATATAGAGTAATCTTCTATCTCTTCTTCGAACTCTATAAATAATGAAGAAGGTCCTGAATCTTCCTCCCATGGGCTCGTTAAAACTTTTTACATGGTTGGATCTATTGAGTTTTCATCCTTTCTTGGACTCATTAAAACAACAAGAAAGGTATTCTTTTATATAAAAAGAATAAGGGATGGGAAAGACATATCATATCTTCCTTGTCAAAGGCAGTTCAGTCAGTTCTATCCTTGAACACAACACCTACTTGAGTCTATCTTGTCGGTTGGGTTTAGTTTTTGACCTCAGGGTGAACCTTTCCTCCGAGTTGTTTACTCCCCGGTTGGTTATTCTTCCAACCATATGGAGGGTCTGATAATGTCTCTTACATTTCAGACTTATTATTTACCCCATTATGTCAGAAACTGCCTAAGTCACTTTGTGTCATGCTCAATGTTCAAGGATATACCCTGTGTCGGCCATTCTGCAGTTTACCTTGACCTCATGTGTTGGCCTTCCTAGTGTCAGTCTTGTTACATATTATTCCATATCAGCTCTTACCAGTTGAGTGTTCCTCGAGTTGGATGATGGAGGATGCCTTAAGGCCTCTCTTCCGACGGACTTCTTCCCATTGACATCAACTCATTCTATTCTGGGAATGAAGTTTAGAGTTTTGGTTAGTACCTTGGAGATTGTAGTCACCAGTGGCAATTTTCCTCGCTGTTGAATGATGAGAATACATCAATGTCTCTTCTTCGAAAGGATTATGTTAACACCCAAAAAGTACTCACTACCTCATCTACCCCATTACATGACTCATTTGTCCATATTTCCTACCATATTTGCCTTCAAAATCCTCAAATCCCATTAAAAAGCCTCCAAAAGGCCACAAAACCATCAAAAAGCCTCCAAAAGGCTAAAAAACCCCTTTTCCCTCCAAAAATATCCAAAATTCCTCCAAAATAGCAAAAACCCTCTAAAAAGGGAATAAAAAATATAAAATAATGAGGAAAAAGAGGAAAAGGGAGGAAAAAACCCTATACAGCTGACCTAAACCATATGGTTCCCAAAACCATGGGCCAGCACTCCACCACCAAAAACCTATAAATAGGTGATGGAGACCCCTCATTTCATATCCACAATCAAGTCTACCCTTACTCTGCCAAAATTTCTCTTGAAACCCTAGCTCACCCTTGAGCTACTTTCACCATTGAGAGCCCCTTTTGGCCCATTTCCACCATTGGAGAAAGAGAATGAGCAAAGCTGAAGTTTGGAGCAACCCTCTTGGATCATTGCAAGAACTTCACCAACCTTCACATTGGAGGTAAAAACTTTAATACAAAAAATCATTTACATTATCTCTTGTCTTTTTATGTTTCATGCACATGCTTAGTATAATTTTCATTTTAATATCTTGTCCTTTAATTACTGTTTATTGAACTGCTACTAAGGAGTCCCTTCTCCTTAGTAGGTGCTCATTTGCACAAGCTAGGGTGAAAACCCTTGCTACAGTTTTGGCGACTCCCCTTGGTTTGAATTTCAGGTTATAATTTTTAAATATTTTCCTATCTTTTTCTGTTCGACTGTCCCTTTCGGCCGCCGTCAACTGCATCTTTTACCCCCTGCACTTGCGTTTCGACCGCATCTTTCAGGCACTTACCTGTGATCTGAGCGCGGCTGTCAAACTGTTTCCGGCGACCCGCCGGCCGTTTTCAGTCTGTTACCTGCGATCCGACCATGGCTATTAACTTGTTTGGGACGGTCCGACTGCGGCTATTATCCCTTTTTCTGCGTCCCACCTGCGGCTTTCGGCCAGTTTCCCACAACCTGCCGGCGCCTTTCAACGTTTTTCCTGCATCCCTCCTGTGGCTTTTGGCCAGTTTCCCGCAACCCGCTGGCTCCTTTTGGCGTTTTTCCTGCGTCCCGCCTGCGGCTTTCGGCCAGTTTCCTGCAACCCGCCGGCGCCTTTCAGCGTTTTTCCTACGTCACGTCTGTGGCTTTCGGCCATTTTCCCGCAACCTGCCTGTGACTTTCGACGTTTTTCCTGCGTCCCGACTGTGTTTTTCAGCCTAAAACCCGCAACCCAACTCCGACTGTTGAGCTGTTTTCCGCGGTCCAACCGCTCAGATTTGCCAAAAACCCGCGGTCTGTTTTCTTCATTTTTCTCTGTTTTGAACCCAACACTTTGCTGCACTATTTTCTGCACCAGCACAGCCATCTATCCTACCTGCATCCACCTTCCTTACAGCCTTTTTCTGCAGTTTTATTTCTATTTCATTTACAGAATCGTTTTTCATTTTCAGCATTTTAAATTGAAAAAAGAAAATTGTGCATTTCAAAGGTTAATTTCTTTCTTGTTATTGCTAGCTAGAAAGTTGCCCACCTTAGTGGCACTTTTTACTTGGGTTCATCATCATCTCACAAGCACACACTCTATCACCTAATTCAAGTGAGCCTTAAAAAGTACTTAACACAACCAACATTCTAACACCACTTAGGGAACACATAAGAATTTTTGTAGTTAGGTAGGATCGAGGGGATAGGCATCCAAATAACACCCCTCGGTTGCTTACACTTGAGACATAGATGTTGTCCATTAGGGAACCAAAATCCTCTAGTATTTTTTGGCACGGTCACAACCAGTTTATCAGAGGGCCTCTCCCCTAGGAGGGTTGAAGTCGCCAGACTGGTTCTGGAGGCCTGAGTGGAATACCGCAATCCATTCAGTAACCGAAGGGCTACCTTTCGCAGTTCTCTGGGTATCCCTGTATGGGGGTACTGCAGTAAAAGGACCAAACAGAAGATTCACCTTTTCTGGACATGTCATGAATGGGGTATCTTAGTTGCCTTTCTTCTAGGATTGACTACCCGGTGTCCCTCCCGGTAGGGGGATATCTTTAGCCACTTGGCTCTCCTATCCATATTGTCTGACTTGGATTTCATCACCTTGCAGAGGATATGTCTAGTTGAGTTAGAATACTATTTATTTAGGTGTTTGCATGCTCCCTTACCTCCTTTTGTTCTAGTGATTCCACTATTTTTATTTTCTAGGAAACCTGCTGCTTGTTGGTATTCTGACCATTTCTGTTGTTACTCCACTTATTGTAGCATAGCTGTTACAGTAGGTGTTTTGAGTTGGTTGTTGGCCTGAGTGCCATATTTTTTGAGCTCTCCTTCTGCACACTCGGTTGCATTAGGGTTTTTGAGCTATTTTTCACTCAACACAACCCCCAAATATTTGACACCATCTGTCACCATTGAGTCCCCGAGACATTCTCGGCGCCTCAGGGGTGAGCCTCCATAGCACAGTTCACTTGACACCACCCGTTATAGACTTAGATCATCATCACTTGATACCACTCATCATAGATCTCGAGCTTTGTCACTTGACTCCACTTGTCAACAGCATAGGACTCCATCACCAGATATTGACGCCCCTTACTTTACCTCCGATTATGAGGCAGAGTCTGAGAACCCCATTTACACTGCCCCTACTAGCCCCATGGTTGGCGTGACTTCCACTCCTTTCTTTGTAGGGACCATTGGTGGCACATCCACCACTACACCAGTTACCACACCTGTTTTGGGTATGCCCTCGATGGGGGCCACGTCCACCATTCCGGTCACTGCACCCATTCCAGTAGCTGGCATACCTATCACCACTCCACCAGTGACTCACACTACCCTTGGTGGTACAGGACCATCCTATACCACCTTCGTTCTCCCCCTTGGGGGAAACATCTCGATCCCAGCCCCTCCACTTGGGGGCATTGGCCCCAATTTGGTCACACTCTGTAGTATGTCACATCCTTCTACTAGTTTGCCATTCATGGCTATCCTCAACCTTCTTGACCTAGCCAGACTGACTAACAATCCTATCAAACAAGACCCTACATGGCCTCACATGCCCACCAAGCTTCCCTCCGACATCCCTAAGTTTGAGGGCAAGGCCGGTGAGGACCCCCAGAACCACATTATGTCCTTTCATCTATGGTGTTCCTCCAACTCCATAGTGGGCGACTTTGTCCGCCTTCGTCTGTTACAGCACACCTTCACTGGCTCTGCAGCTAAGTGGTACATCGAGCAACCCCATGGGACCCATGCCACCTTTACCTCCCTTGCCTCGACCTTCCTGCAGTTCTTTCAGTTACCTATCCGCTATGACGCGGGAGTTGAGATCTTACTGTCTTGCAGACAGAACACGGCTACCCACATTACTAACCACATTCATGAGTGGCTTCGATGCCGCAGCCTCTGCAAGATCAAGTTAGATGACCGTATCTTCCTAGATTGGTTCCTAAAATCCCTCCTTCCTATCATTGCCAAGGATGTGGCATCCGAATGACCACAGTCTGAAGAAGAGGCCATCCTCAAAGCCCAGCAATTTGACCTCATATACGCCCAGTCGGGTTACCTCTATACCATTATACCTGACGCCCCTCATGGCGAGTCCTCCCAGCACGATGCACCGGGGGCATCCCACGGTGCAGACGGCATCATTGGCTGTATCGCCTCGCATCCCCAACCCTTTTCCATAGCACGCCCTAGCCATGGCCCCGACCTTTCGCGAGCTACATCATAGTCTGGAGCTACCAATTCGTATGCTCCCATGACACATCACCACCATTCTCACGGACCCTCTTGTCCCCCTTAGTGCTTTGGCCATGGGTCCCCCGCTTATGCCCCCCCGGTCGCACCTTAGCCATATTATCATCCACAGGCTACACCAGCTCCTGTGACCTCTCAAGCCCAACCTGCTTATTACCCACCATAGGCAGCCCCTCCGGCCAACCCACAACCCGCTCCGTAGGCATATCAACAACCCCCACAAGGTTCAGCACCTGCGCAGCCTCCACTTACATATTATCCACCGCAGCCTGCTCCCACACCTGCACAACCCCAGAACCCACCTGCTGCCCAAGGGAAAGTATACGCCCAACAAAATTAGCAGCAAAACCAGAACAACCAGCGCCAACAAGGCCAGCAAAACCGTGGCAAGGGCCGTAACCATGGGAACAACCCTCCTCCAGACCAAGGTGGTCAACCTCCCAATTCCCCAGACAACAATAATGCGACACCTGCCAACCAAAACCCTGATCGGCCACCCAAGCAGGCCAAAAACCCTAACTTGTGAAAAAACCATCCTTGTTCTATTTGCGGGGTCTATGGCCACTACACACACGCTTGCCCACATTTGGAGCGAGCTCGAAAACTCTGGTTCAATGATGCCCATCTCCAAGGGAATGCGGCTCCTCAAGCGCAGCCCAACCCCCAGCCCCCCCAGCAGCAACCTTTGGTGTTGCAAAACCCCTTACCAACCCAAGGTGTAGTGAATGCTCAACCGTTGGCTCCCCCTCCAGTCAACGTGCCCACACAACAACAACAGATCACATACGCCGCTCCTGATCAACCCATGTTTGACTCAGGTACCCACCACTTGTTGATGATGTCATTCGTTGATGTCAACCTCCAAACCCGTTGGAACCAATATGGCTCCACCCCTGACGCCCTTCTCGTCAAAAAAAACACTAACGCTCATCCCACCGATCTAACGTTACGTATACCTTTGGCTCCACTAGATAGTGCTGCCAAAGCACATCGCTTTCCACTTCGTGGAATCAATAATAACCCCAATGATCACGCTGCGTCAAATTACAACATTGTAGATGACTTAGCCCAATCTCCCGCAGCCATGTCTACGTTGGAAGTCTTGAAAAACTGTCCTTCACAACGCAAGACTTTGCTCTCCGCCATTGGTGCTATTGACCCCAATGATTCACAACTGATGGAATTCGATTTGGACCAATCCAAACCATGCCTGCCTTCCACTTTAGCATTCCAAGTTTCTGTTTCCGTTCGAAATCTTGTCATCCATCGATGCATCATCGATGAAGGGGCCTCTACATGCGTTATGTCCACATTCATTTGGCAGAAGTTGGGATCCCCTACTCTTCAGCAGTCCACTACTGCATTGCGAGCCTACGACGGGCGTTCGGCTCAACCCCAAGGCCTATTAGCTAACGTCCCCATCCAACTGGCTGGTAAAACCGTTAGCATTGACATAGAGGTCATCAATGCCCAACTCGATTATAACCTCTTACTTGGCCGCAGCTACATGTATGCCATGAAGGCGGTTTCCTCCTCCGTCTTTCATACCATGATGTTCCCCCATGACAGATGCGTGGTCAAGGTCGACCAACTCACCTACTACGATCCAAATGCCCCCGCCGCACCCGAAAATGTTCTCCCCATGGTTGAACAACCTGTTAGTGGTGCCGCTACCTCATTTGTTTCCTCCTTGGGACCTGGAGTTTACTCAGATCCGTCGATGACATCCACCTTCCAATCCATTCCTCCCCTGCCATCTGCGCCCAAAGTATCTAACTTATGTACCCTTTCCCACGATACACAAACACCTAACAATCCACCACCCTTGTTTCCTAAACCACCATTAGTACCTAGCCACATTGGTGTTACACCTATCCACACAATCCCCTTCTTAGTCCCTCCCTCGGGAGTAGTAAGCACCCCGGTCATGGCTACCCTTAGCCTCCCTGGGTTAACCTTGGGATTACCTGTATGGTATCTTTCGCCTCCCGTTCCCCTGCAGACACCAAACGTCGTCCTACAACTGGTGCAACCCATGGCTACTACTAGTCAACCACCTCCCGGTGTCAATACCCCTTCGTCCTCTACGAATCCCCCCCCTCTTATCAAGCACACTGGGGGCAGAGGCCCACAACCATACACTGTTGTACCTCCTCCCAAGATAGTTAAAACCCCTCCCATTTTTTGTGCTCCCCCCAAATGCTCATTGTGCAATGAGTTAGGCCATCCAACTCACCAATGTACATAGTTATTTGCGTTACAAGAACACATGCAGATGCTTGACAACAACCCCAATATCTCGGTTGTCAAACTAGATCCAACCCCTAAGCCTCGTGATAAATCATTACGCACTAACCACCCTTGTCCCATATGCAGTGTTTATGGCCATTATTCACATCACTGTCCTGATCTCCCCGATTACAAGGCATCTCTCTATGAGATGAATAATGTGGATCTTGAGACAGCACCTCCCACCATTGAGGAAATTCACCCCCCGATCTCACCCCCATCCGGAGAGATCAACACCATTTATATGATCTCTTCAACTACCATTCCCTCGTCAACCGATTTGACAGCCCACACTTTCCGTACTGATGAGGAGATCCTAGAGGCCCTGAATGCCCCAGATTATCCCTGGGACGACATGCACCATCGTTCGTATTTCCTCCAAGAAGATTCCTCCTCCACCACAGCTACCCAATTCGCGGTTGAGTCCAAAGATTTCCTTCCCACTAAATTCGACTGGTTTAAGGATCCTATTCCTGCTCCTAATGCCTTTGAGGAAGGTAACATGGCCAACATTTATCCTATTATCCACATAGATATCTCTGCCCCCGGAGGTGCCCCTGAACTCATCACTTTAGGAGCCTCTTGCAGCGAGTCTGAGATTGAGGAGTACAAAAAACTCTTCCAAGAATTTCGTGATGTCTTTTCCTGGTCCTATACCGAAATGCCCGGTCTTGACCCCGCCATTATAGAGCACCACATTGACACATGGCCTGATGTACCCCCCGCTCATCAGAAACAACGTCCCATTCATCCTTCCAAGCTACTCGTTGTTAAAGCCGAGGTCGAGAAACTTCGCAAAGCAGGATTCATTTATCCTATTGCTTACACCACCTGAGTTTAAAACCCCGTTCCAGTTAACAAAAAACAAGGCACCATTAGAGTATGCACTGACTTCCGCGATTTAAACCGAGCTTGTCCCAAGGACAACTTCCCCACGCCATTTATTGACCAACTCATCGATGCGTGTGCGGGGCATGAAGTCCTCTCATTCATGGACGATTTTTCCGGATACAACTAGATTCAGATCCGAAAGGAGGATCAGTACAAGACTGCCTTTACCACCCCATGGGGCACCTTTTCCTACTGCGTCATGCCTTTCGGCCTCAAAAATGTTGGTGCCACCTTCCAGCGGGCCATGACCTATTGTTTTCATGACTTAGTCCATATCCTGCTAGTCTATCTTGATGACCTTACAGCTCGTTCCCGGAAACAATCAGACCACCTTAAAGACATCCGGCAAGTTTTCCTACGTTGTCGCAAATATAAAATCCGCTTGAACCCACACAAGTGTGTCTTTTCCGTTCTGGCAGCCCGGCTGTTAGGTTTCATTGTTTCCCAAAAAGGAATTGTTGTCAATCCCCTGAAGCTTCAAGCCATTTTAGACCTTCCCTCTCCTCGCACGCTTCTGCAACTCCAGAGTCTGCAGGGGCGGTCCAATTTCCTTCGACACTTCGTTCCTGATTACGCCACTAAAGTTCATGGATTTTTACGCCTGCTTTGTACCCACGTACCCTTTGTTTGGGATGAGCAAGCAGAAGCTACGTTCGAAGCCCTCAAGAAAGCTCTCACACAAGCCCCTTTGATTTCCCCTCCGATTTTCTCTCAGGACTTCATCCTTTACGTCTCAACATCCGAACATGCCGTGTCCGGAGTCTTGGTTCAAGAAGATGTTTCTCACCAAGAGCATGTCATTTATTACGTTAGCTAGACCTTGTCTAGCCCACCCCTACGTTACCCATATGAGGAAAGGTTATCCCTAGCTGTCGTCTTTTCGATCCAAAAATTGCGACACTACATTCTGCTCAGTCATACCATAGTCGTCGCCGACTCCAACCCTATGGTCTATCTCTTAACCCGGTGACTACTGCAGGGTTGTGTTGCTAAATGGGTCATCATCCTCCAGGAATATGACCTCACTTTCAGAACCCGTAAGAGCACCAAAGCCCTCGCACTTTCCCAGATCATCACCGATCTCCCATCCTTTCTGCCATCCCCCCCAATCTCCGACGAGTTACCCGACAACCACTTGTTCACCATCTCATCTGATGACCCATGGTACGGTGACATTTTGTCATACCTTCGCACACAAAAGTTTAGACGCCACTAGTCACCTCGGTTTGCGTGCCACTTCATCTGCTTTCCATTTTTCGCATGTTTTATATCATCGGATTCATTTTTCTGAGCCCATGATGATGCTTGAGATCATTTCTCGCTCTCACATCCATATTTTTCGGCTATTTTTTCCAAAAACACCCCCCATCACCTTGGTTTGCGTGCCACATCGGCCGTTATCCATTTTTGACACTCTTTATATTGCCGGATTCATTTTTTCGAGCTCGTGATGATGCTTGAGATCATTTCTTGCTCTCACTTGGTACAGTTTCAACATTGTGTCCCGACACCTTGCTGCCTCAAGTTGCGCGCCACATTGGCCGCCATCGGATTGTTCCACATTTTTACATGAGCCATTCACTCTTGTCATACTGCAACTATTTCGTTATTTTTCCACCATTCATTACTCCGCAAGGAGGCCCACCAGTGTTCCCCCCAACCCTCGTTCTTGGTCATCATAAATGTTCCTTGATTGAGCACTTCCTCCTTGCATGGCCATTCCTTTTGTTCGGTATAATTTTATCCCTTTTTCGGGTCGGACAAGTCCTTTACGAAAAAGGCATTTAAAGAGTTTTTGTTAAGCTCTTTTCTGACTCCTAAAACAATGAAAAGATCGTCGAGCAATCTTGCTTCCTTTCATGCTCGTTAAAGTACCTGAAAGGGCATCTATCTAGTATAATTTTAACCCTTTTTCTGGACCTGGTAGACTAATTACGAAAAAAGAAATACTCTAGTCACACCGGCTAGAAGAGTTCTTCATTGCATCCTTTTATGCTTCTTTGGGCCTTGGAGACTAACACACGAAAAAGAAACCCCCTGGAGTCTTCTTATCACTTTCAGACTCTCTAAACTTGAAAGCCACCACGAGCATGAACTGTCCTGGGCTCGTACAAATCCACATGACAGTACCATTCCATTCTTTCAGAGTCTTCTTATCGCTTTCAGACTCCTTAAAATTGAAAGCAATCACGAGAATGAACTGTCCTAGGCTCGTATAAATCCACACAACAATACCATTTTTTCACCCACTTCTTCTTGTTCCTTAACCCATGAAGAAGTTCCCCCAGTGCCTCCTGGCACTATGATCGATCATCTCGGCAGCACCCCCAATCAGGTCGCCTTTGTTCAGAGTAGCCTGCAGTCTCCTGCCATTTTACACAAGTTTGAGTCCACCCACTCTACTTGCCCAGTTATCCCCCACAGTTTGTCAGTCCTACCATTAGTACTCTCACACTTCGGTTCTCCACCTCGTGCTCCTATCAAGGAAACATCATTGCCTTGCTAGTTGTAGGTCTCGCTCTGTCGACGACAGCCCCTCTATTCCAGAGGATAGACCCAAAGGTCCCTGTGCCTTGGACCCATCACCATCTATGGTGAGTTCCTATGGACCATTTTGAGAGGAGTCATCATTGCCTCTCCGAGTGGTTGTTTCTCACATGCTCGACTTCAACACCTTGATCGCATCGTTGAGAATCGCGCGGGGTTTATATCCCTTCCATTATTGGTCGAAGACCCCAGATCTCCCCCGACTCTAGCACATTGGTGAGTCACTTCGGAATGCCCAATTATATGTTCCCGTGGATGTCCGAGTTGCATTGGAGAATGTATTCGGAAGCCATCCAGCTATATGCTTCCTCGAGTACCCAGTTCAGTTCCAATTCAGTGTACCATTGAGAGTATGACCCCTTGTCACTATGATCCAGCAGCTCATCAGTTCCTTTGGTACCCCACTCAGTAGCATTGTTGTTATTCCTGTGTATTAGTTCTTCAGCTCAGACATGGTCATCCCAGCAGTATGTCCCAGATTGGTGTCCCCTCTGGACCCTTATGATGTACACAGTGGTTCTCTATGTATCCTACAGGCCCCCCTTTTTTGGGCCTCACAGTTATTTTTATGTCTCTTGATACGAGCATGGGTATGCCCGCCTCGTCCATATATTGAGTTTCTTCCTCATTCATTCTTTGAGGTCATGTATATGACAGGTCCCCATATTTTGGACCCCATTGTTATTATATCTTGATACGAGCATGGGAATGCCCGCCTAGTCCATATGATCAGATTGTTCCTCATACATTATTGAGGTTATGTACTTTTAGTTTTTGCAGTTTGTTCGGGATCGTTGTTCCGAGCTCTAGTTTGTTTCTTCTCTTCTCTACACCCCAGGAAAACCATTCAAAGACTTATGATGTCTATCGGCCATACGATGAGCTCCTGCCCTCACACATCAGGGGGCAGTCTATTAACACCCAAAAAGTGCTCACTACCTCATCTACCCCATTACATGACTCATTTGTCCATATTTCCTACCATATTTGCCTTCAAAACCCTCAAATCCCATTAAAAAGCCTCCAAAAGGCCAAAAATGCCTCCAAAAGGCCACAAAACCATCAAAAAAGCCTCAAAAAGGCTAAAAACCCCTTTTCCCTCCAAAAATATCCAAAATAGCAAAAACCCTCTAAATAGGGAATAAAAAATATAAAATAATGAGGAAAAAGAGAAAAAAGGAGGAAAAAACCCTATACAGCTGACCTAAACCATATGGTTCCCAAAACCATGGGCCAACACTCCACCACCAAAAACCTATAAATAGGTGATGGAGACCCCTCATTTCATATCCACAATCAAGTCTACCCTTACTCTGCCAAAATTTCTCTTGAAACCCTAGCTCACCCTTGAGCTACTTTCACCATTGAGAGCCCCTTTTGGCCCATTTCCACCATTGGAGAAAGAGAATGAGCAAAGCTGAAGTTTGGAGCAACCCTCTTGGATCATTGCAAGAACTTCACCAACCTTCACATTGGAGGTAAAAACTTTAATACAAAAAATCATTTACATTATCTCTTGTCTTTTTATGTTTCATGCACATGCTTAGTATAATTTTCATTTTAATATCTTGTCCTTTAATTACTGTTTATTGAACTGCTACTAAGGAGTCCCTTCTCCTTAGTAGGTGCTCATTTGCACAAGCTAGGGTGAAAACCCTAGCTACAGATTCCCAAGTGTTCGACTCCAAGTCCATCTATTCACACTTGGCGGATTGTACTTGGTACCTTGGACCCCATCATCATTATCGGTGGAAGTCCTCGCATTTGTTAACGGTATACATCAATGACCGGTAATCAAATGATACCCCCCATGTTCGACTGTCAGCTCATCTATTCACATGGTTAGGATTTGTACCTAGAGTTATTTTGGATGAAGACCTTGGGATTTTGGATGACATTACCTCATTTTGTTATCACCCAAGTCACGCAAGACTGAGCCTCACTTATATTTGGCTCTCCATGAGGTTACCAGCACCTGCTCCTTCTTTGGATGAAGAACCATCAAAATGCATCTGCCACAACTCATCTTTTTGTTCAATAGTAGGTTTGACTGGTGCTTCTTTTTCTACCTGCAGTATCCTAGCTGTACTCTCATCATTGAAATGAAGCATACAAGATACCAATTTTTCATCTACTGAATAAAGGGGATGATTGGTTGGATTCTTATCATCTATGACTGTTATAGGTCAAACTTGCACCTCTCTGTCCGTGATCACCTTCATCTGTTGATCACACAAAAGGACAACTTGGATGGAGGAGCATGTTGACCCTAGATGATACTTTGACTTACTCCATTTCCTGACATTACTGGAAAAACCATAAAAATATCATTCTGAGATATCAGCGCTACTCTACTTCAATAAGACTAGCGCCCATACACTACTCCAGTGTATAATAGTAGCGCTAAAAGCCTTATGAGTGCTACTCCTTCTCAGCATAGTAGCGCTCAACATTTAAAAATCGATGAGCGCTAGTTGACAAGCACCATAGTAGCGCCCTAAACGCTACTTCACTGAAAAATAGTAGCGTACATCTTTAAAAATGATTAAAAAATAATTAATTTCACAAGGAGGATTAGTTGCTAGTAGTTTCCCAACTTCCCCAACTTCCTCCATAACCATATATCGACCTGAACTACTTCTCTGATCCTATAAATATAGGGAAGACTAAAGAGAAAGGTTAGATGGATAGATGGAGAAACTTAGAGACATAGAGATCTAAAAGAGAAGCTTGCATTGGAGGAGTTGATGCTGAAGATATCCAAGCTAGAGAAGAGCCAGAGCCCAGAATCAAGCTGCAGGAGCCTGTCATAAAGTCAGGTATACTTGTACATCAATTTACATTTAACAATAAAGGTTGAAGTGTCTTTCTTGTTCCAACTTAAATGTGTTCTAAAATAACATCTTAATTTGGATCTGTTTTGGTCAATATCGAATGTTTAACATTGTTTTTGTTTCTTTCGAACATTATATGTTGTCCAAGATACGCTGAGAAAGGTGTTTGTCTTGCAGGTTTACTGAACAGAAGGTGGATTTGAGGACTGAGCGAGGGATCAAATAAAAGCTAGGATCGAACGCCGGTTAAAAGGTATGTTCTCAAGTTCCATAACTCATTTCTTTTCATAAATATCTCTGCAATACAATTAATACACTTACATGTCACCCCATCCAAGTTTGATAGCATTAGTTTCCTTGCTATAGGGTAGTTTTGCCCATAAACAATGACTATGAAAGCATACTGTAATTCCATGTACAATCTTCTATTATCTCCACCAAAAACTGGAATAGTTGCATATTCCAGGTCCATCTGTAATGTACCACCTATTTTCTTTTCCTAGGACCTTGAGAGTAGCATGACAAACTTTGGAGATATGTCAGTAACTACCACATCCATTATAACACTCTTCATTGGTAATTGAGAAAGATTAACCACAAGATCCTTTATCACTCTTAGACATTTCACAGCTCTGGAACCAAATTCAAATAAATCATGGTATGGCTTTGTGACACTCAAACCAAGGGCCTCCATGATTGCTTTAGGTATCAAGTTATGTGAGGCTCCAGAATCTAGAAGGAAATTGTGAATCATTTGATTGTGGACAAACAAGGTTATATAAAAAGGTGGAGGAAAAGATGAAACACTTTCAGGCTTCTCAAATGAGGCAGAACCAAGAATAATTGTAGGATGTTCTTCCTGCAAATTTACAGTATATGAAGGAGAGGAATTAGCTTGAACATTCAATAGCTTACATGCAGAATCTTTAAAACAAGGAGTCTTCATTAATTCATTCAATGACACTGGAACCTTGATTTTACATAATTCATTCTCAAAGTTAAAAGTTTGTACATTTTTACTAGTTTCTTCAATTTCTGCTACTTTGACCTGATCCCCTTGATTCTGGCTCTTTTCTTGTGTTTGATTAGGCAGTTGTTTAGCAGGTGGAACTATCTTCTTCTTCGGAATCTGGACAAACTGTTTTGGACCTGATCTTAAATTATAACACATTTAGGTTCAGTCTAACACATACTAACCGAAACTTGAAGGTCATGATCACTTCCTTCTTTATAATCGTGTGAATCATAATACTCAGAATTTTGATAGCTACACTCAGTTGTAAAACCTTCAAAAGATAACTCCCCAAAATAATTTAAATTCTGATTTAGATCATCCTCATACTGCACATCTTCCACCTGTTCAACTTCTTCTATAAAGTTATTTTGGGATGGGGGAGGAGCTCTCTGGTCTTAATTTTCTCTTCTCTCCCTTTGTATATCATTGTTTCTTCCTTCCCAAGGAATGAATCTTGGTACAAAAGGCCGTCTAAAATGATTAGGATTTTAATTAGGATTTCTTTCCCCCTCCTGAATAGGTTTATTTGAATTCTTTTCCAATTCCAATTTGTTCACTTTTGCAATCAGTGTTTTAATTAACTTATTCATCTCATCTATCTGACCTTCTTCTTTATTTGATATAGAGGCTGAAGGCATCATTGCATTTTTACCCTTCCGGTCATGAACCTGGTAATTAGACTGATCTTTAAGCCTATTTGAAGCTAGAATATTTGATTCAACCTCTAGGGCATCTTCTTGCATGTTCAGTAAAGTCACTAATATTATTTCTCTTAAATGTAGTGAAAAATCATGGTCAAAGACATTGGCATAGGTTAGCTTAACTGAGGTCATGGAAGGCTTGATTTTAGTTAGGATCTTTCCATACATTTTATTGAAATGCATGGATAAGTCTGCTACAATTTCATCTTTTTTCCTTTTTAATGCTGCAAACTCAATAATATAATAAGTATGATCCTTAGTATCTCCCCATTGTCTCATAAATACATCCTGTAAATATTCTATAAGGGTTATTGAATTTGTTGGTAGCTCCTTGAACCATTTTCTAACATCACCATCCATACTTTACACAAACATTCTCATCCATAAATTCTTTGCTTCTATGTTCTGATTATCAGTGTAGCTAAGGAATGCATTCCATTGTTCCTATGTAGTTGTTTCTCCCTGCCCATTAAACCTAGGCAAATATTTTTGATAGTCTCCTCCTGGAAGAGAATTTAAAGGAGCATACCTAGCATACCTAGCATCTATCATTTGATCCGTCATATCCAATGGCTGATCTGTCATCTTGGAAGTAGTCTGAGTTGTTGAAAACAAAGGTTTGTTGGCTTTACTATAATTGGGCTGAAAGGTAAGAATATTAGTTTTAGACTGTAACAAGGGAAATAACTCAGTTTTGACCTTTTTAGGAGACAATGGACTGGTGAAAACCTAAATATTAGCCTCTTCTATTTTTGGTTCAAAATACAGAAACGGAGATATAGTCTGTGGTTGAGCAAGAGAAAATAAATATGGGGAAGATTGGGACCTTCCAAAAGAAGGAGTATGTAACTCTTGTTTAGCCTTCTTCAAAATCGTTTCTGGATCTGACACCCCTGGGTGTAATGGTGAAGTGGGCTCCCTCTAGTCCCAGACCTCCTGGAAGCCACTGTGAAATACTACCCTGGTGAAATTGTAGTATGAAATAAAAACTTTCTGGTCCTGTTCACCTCAAAACCAGAACAACAAAGATATCCCATGGAAAATGTAACTTCACTTCCGTCCTCGGAAACGGCGCCAAAGATGTTTGTGCTAGAAATTTTCCCTAGACTATAGAGGGGAAAGCTAGTACAATCTCAATATGAAAATGAAATAGGTTTTTCTTGGTTTAGGGTTTATTGGTTTGAAGTTTTCAATTTCAAGAGAATAAAAGGTAATCAAAGTAAAACAAGATCTAAATCATGTAATACATTGAAGAACTGAAATCATAAATCTTAACAGGGTAAATATAAACCATTACATTCTCAATCATAGATACTGGTTTTTTGTCTGCAACACATAAGCATTCACCGGATTAAAACTTAAAACAGAAAATGAATTCATATGTTGAATGACCAAACTGATCAGAAACAAAAACTCAATCAAATAAGACAAAATGGCTTGTATCACATATATATTAATCTCAGTCTTCAGGACTTACATAAGAGTCTTGTAAGCTTTCAATATCATAATTGTATATTGCTCCTTGAAACCAAAAAATCGAACCTTTCTACATCCTCCTTTACTCCCTTTTATCCATTTGCAAAAAGAGTAATTTGTAACTACTTTAGGTTTTAGTCTCAAAAACAGTTACATAAAGTAGTTAAGATAACTTCGAGTCTTTTATGGAAACTTTAACTATTAACGATTACATATTCAATACAAAAATGAAAATGCATTAATAAACTAGGCACTAAGTAGCCTTTCTGGCAGCTTCTACTAACATGGCAATTCCTTCTAATGCATGAGACTTTTTATTATGTTGAGGCTGTTCTGCTTCCCAATCTTTGATTTTGTTCAACAGAAGCTTGTTCTTCTCATTCAAATTCTGCACCTGCCTAGTTAAGTGTTGATGTATATGTAACTTTGGAATGTATTTCATCTATGTATATTGTACTCCTATAGAGATGTGTTATTCCTCTATACGGAAGTGTCGTCATTTGTATTGACAAATGTCATAACTTGTCGATGGGCTATTAGACCACCATGTGCGGGGTCGGCCCTGGTTAAGTTAACCGTGGGTTATTATAATAAGCTAGACAAGTCGGCCCCATTAGTTTATTGGGCAGGACAGGACAGGACAAGTATAAATAGAGATCGGGAGATCTCTATTTGGACATCTCATTATTCACTTGTACATCACTCAGAAAGTGGCACACTAGTTGAGGAGGAGGAGGACCTGCTCGTAGAAGACTATCTCTTGTATTTTGGTTGTACCTTGATTTTATTATTGCTCTATCTATCTCTGAGGAAGTTGTGGGGTTTTTCACCTTAGGGTTTTCCCCATGGAAACTCTATGTGTCTATTGTCTCTTATGTTTGCCTCTTGTTGTGATTGACATGATTGACATGCTTGATATGATTGATATGTTGTACATGTTATTCTCTCAGTAAAGATCCTAGAGTATATTGAATTAATGCTCAAAAATTAACATGGTATCAGAGCTTCCATGAGAAGAAGACATTGTGTAGTGGCGGAAACTAGGGTTTCTTGTTTATTGGGTTTCTCTCCACAGATTTTGGAAAACAAGTAAGGTAGATTGCCTCTAATCATCAAGGAGAATCTATCTGTCCAATCAGAATTCAATTCTAAGAACTTTCAATTTTGCCCTAAAAATTAGGGTTTCCACAAAAATAGGAATTTCTGAAATCTGAAGACATAGTTGGAGGCGCCTTGGAAAAATCAAATTTTAGAGCTTTAGATCGATATTTTTGGTTGGATGAAGCTCCGGGAAACTCAAACCCTAATTCAGGGTCCTCCCTAGTGAATCCGAGAAGACTAAAAGGCATTTCCGAAGGGTGAAACTTTGCAGATCTCAAATTCTTAATATACCAGGCTGATCAGCTCATCAAGGCACATCTTTCTATCCTTTCAGAATTTTGAAATTCACATTTTGAATTTTTAGGGTTTCTCTGACAAACCCTAATCCGAGACCAGATCTAGTTTTCAGCACATCAAGTGGTAAGACCTAAATCTTTTCTATTTCCATTTGAAGTACTCTTTAAGATGTCTCACCACACCAACCTTGAGGATAAGCTTGAAGGAGCTGATAACTTTCGAGCCTCGAAGTAGAGGATTGGGTTAATCCTGGAAGAAAATGAATTGGACACCTACATCAGCTCTGAGGTCCCTATCCGAGAGGATGAAGAGACTAAGGCATTGCATAAGAAGAACTTGGTCAAGGAAAAGAGAATCATTGTTGATTCTATCAAAGACCATCTCATACCAAATGTGTCATCTCTGAAGACACCCAAGGAGATGTTTGACTCTTTGACCAAGCTATTTGAAGGAAAGAACATAAATCGGAAGATGGCTCTGTAGAATCAATTGAAAGGGGTCAAGTTGTTGAATGGAGAGACCAGTCAATATTATTTCTACAAAGTCTCTCAGATCAAGGAACAACTTGAAGCTGTAGATGAAGTGGTGGAGAATGGAGAAATTGTGATGACCACTCTGAATGGCCTACCTAGGTCATGGGATTCCTTTATCTAAGGAATATGTGCAAGAAGGAAGTTAATCTCCTTCAGTAGACTGTGGGATGAATGTTCACAAGAAGAACCTAGGATTGTATCCCAAGAGAAAAATATGGGAAATGAAGATCAAGCTCTCACAACTCGCACCAAAAGAAGCAAGCCTAAGAAGGAGCACTCTCATTACAAGAAATCCTCTCACACCCATCTAAAGAATAGGAAAGATATGAGATGCTTCACATGTAATGAGAAAGGACACTTTGTTGTAGATTGTCCCAAGAACAAAAAGGACAACAACTTCAACAAGAAGAAGAAAGGAAACAAGAAGAGATATCATGCTCATGTTGTTGAGGATGATGAACCTCCCAAGAAGAAGGCTAGAACAAAAAGTGATGATGATGACTCATCAAGCAAAGAAGAATATGTTCTAATCTCTACTCTCACAGGTACTATCTCTCATGGTTGTAATGATTGGCTTATTGAAAGTGGGGCTTCCAAACACATGACTGGGTTTAAAGAATCTTTTGTAAATCTATCTAAACATTAGTCACCCCATAAGGTGAAACTTGGGGATGACTATCAATATCCTATCAAAGGAAGTGGTTAAGCCTCCTACAACCTAGACTCTAGGAATTCTTTGAAGATGAAAGAGGTTCTATATGTACCTGGTCTCAAGAAGAACTTACTCTCCATATCTGGATTGGATGCAAAAGGCATGAGAGTTGCATTTGTAGATGGCCAAGTCCTAATGTGGCCAAAAGGTAAAACTATAGATGATGCAGTGGTGATTGGAGAGAAAGAGGGAGGATTGTATAAATTGAAGGGACAACCTGAACATGCCATGGTACATGAATCCATGGAGCCAAGTGAACTTTGGCATTGAAGGCTTCCTCATGTGCACTACAGAGCACTACCAATTGCAAGCAAAGTTGTAGAGGGTCTTAATGAAATCAAGACCAAGCATGAAGGTGTTTGCAAAAAAATTTGCAAAAGGAAAGAACACAAAGAAGGAAATCACAAGCAAGTAACGAAAAATGAATTATCCACTCCGATGTAATCTAGTTCTCTGAGTGGGTATGTATACTATGGTTCTTTCATTGATTATTTCTCTAGGAAGATTTGGGATTTATTTCTTAAAGAACAAAGATGAAATATTCAACAAGCTCAAGGAATTCAAGGCCTTGATAGAAAACCACACTGAAAAGAAGTTCAAGACCTTCAGATCTGACAATGGTGGAGAATTCACTTCAGCAGACTTCAAGTGCTATGCGGTGATTCAGGAATTAAGAGGGAGTTCACCACTCCTTACAATTCACAACAGAAAGGTGTAGAAGAAGTTACTTCAGAATAGGACTCCAGCAGCTCCTGCAAGGAAGTAGAGATTCAGAGGGAGTCCACCCAACAAACAAACAAAGATAAGTATTTGAATTGTCATTTATTATATATATGATGTTGTTCAATTATGTACATACTTATGTTCTTAAAGTTAGGATGTGTATTATGCATATTAGGATATTTGCATTAATGAACAAGATACTACTAATATAGTGATGGGTAAGTGGCCTATGGCACTGTACAACATTCCATTGCTACTTGTCTAGAATGAAACCTCTTTGCTGACATGTTGGGAGCTGTGCACACTCTTAACAATGTTCTGGTAGAGATTGGAAGGCATCTAAAAAGTTACGGGATATGGATAAATGTTGTATTGAAGAATTGGCTAAGATAATTTCATGATTGTATGACATATTTCTTTATGTGTAAGAATTTGTTTTGAAAACTATGAGATGTTTCTAATCATGCAATTTAACTTGTCTTGTAGGAAAGATCGTATACCATCACCTACAAAAGAAGGACTACAACATTTGTTCCAACAACAAAGTTATCTATTGAAGATATTGAAGTTCCCAGGATTCGGGAAGCATGCCATGATCGAGGAGTACCAGTTGATCAAGAAGAATGATATTTGGGATGCAATCCCAAGACCTAAAGGGAAGTCTGTTATGACTTCCAAGTGGATCTACAAGATCAAACATGTTGCAGACAACAGCATAGAGAAATACAAAGCAAGATTTGTAGCTCGTGGCTTCTCCCATAAAGAAGGAATTGACTATGAAGAAACGTTTTCTACTATAGCCAGATACACTTCCATCAGATTAGTATTTGCTCTGGCTGCAGTGATGAAATGGAAGATACACCAGATGGATGTCAAGATAGCCTTCTTGAATGGTGTAGTCGAGGAGGATGTGTATGTGGAGCAGCCACTTGGTTTTGAGACATATGATAGGAAGTCATATGTGTGCAGGTTTAAGAAATCCTTGTATGGCTTAAGCAAGCTCCTAGGACTTGGTATGGGAGGATAGACAACTTTCTATCCAGTTTGGGATTTACCAAGAGTAAAGCGGATTCCAACCTTTACTACAAGGTTGAGGAGGGAAATCCTGTGATACTACTATTGTATGTGGATGACCTGTTTGTTACAGGTGATGATAGATTGATTGCCAATACCAAGAGGAAGCTTGCAGCCGAGTTCGAGATGAAGGACTTGGGGATGATGCACTATTTTCTAGGCATGGAGGTGTGGCAGAGTGCAAAGGTTATTTTCCTTGGACAACGGAAGTATGCATTAGAGATCCTGAAGAGGTTCAAGATGTTGGAATGCAAGGCCATGGCCACACCTATGGAATTGAACTTGAAGCTTCTATGTGATGCTTCATATGATCCGGTTGATGTCAATGTGTATTGTCAGATGATTGGGTCCTTGATGTACCTGACGAACACTAGACTGGATATTTGCTTTGTGGTGAATACATTGAGCCAGTTCTTGATGGAGCCCAAAGGTGTTCACCTAGTTTTTGTAAATCACATTCTGAGGTACCTGAAGGGTACAATTGATTATGGGCTCAAGTATGACGCAAATCAAAAATTTAACCTACAGAGTTATGTTGATTCGGACTGGGCAAGCAGTGCTGCAGATAGGAAGAGCACATCTGGGTGTTGCTTCAATATGGGATCAAGTGTGATCTCTTGGTTTAGCAGGAAGCAGTCCTACGTAGCACTGAGTACAGCCGAAGCAGAGTATGTTGCAGCTTGTCCGGCTAGTTGTGAGGCAGTATGGCTCCGGAAGCTACTGTCTGAGTTATTTGATCTCCCACTGGAGGCTACTGGTATCTTTTGTGATAACCAGAGTTGTGTGAAGCTGTATGAGAACCCGGTGTTCAACAATAGGTCGAAGCACATTGAGATCAAATATAACTATATCAGGGATATGGTGCAAAGAGGAGTAGTGAAGCTTCTGTATGTTGCGACGGACGAGCGGATTGCAGATGTGCTGACAAAACCACTAGCCAGAGTGAAGTTCGAATACTTCAAAGAGAGGCTTGGTGTTCTTTAGATTGACGACACTTCGAGGAAGAAGTATGGACACATTTTTTGGAGCCATTCCAACCATGATGAGAGGAGGATCCTTCCCATGGTTGTGGATGTA
The DNA here is from genome assembly GCA_027924585.1 of Larix kaempferi. Taxonomy (NCBI): domain Eukaryota; kingdom Viridiplantae; phylum Streptophyta; class Pinopsida; order Pinales; family Pinaceae; genus Larix; species Larix kaempferi. The sequence continues at coordinate 2,436,243 of BSBM01000174.1, read as the reverse complement.
AGTGTTGGATGATGAGCATCAGGACGATGTTCAAGTTTCTTCTCTGGATGATCAGTTGGATCATTTATATGTATGTATGCATCATGCTGGATGCTTGTTATGATCATTTGGATCATTCATATGTATATGCATCATGTTGGATGCTGGATATGATCAGTTGGATCATTTGTATGTATATGCATCATGTTGGATGTTGGATATGATCAGTTGGATCATGTATATGTATCTGTGTATGTATCAAGTGGATACATTGTATGATCAAGTGGATCATGTATGTTGATATGTATCAAGTATGATCAGGTGGATCATGTATTCGTATATATATCAGGTGTATACATTGTATGATCAGGTAGATCATGTATGATTATATGTATCAATCAGATACTTTGTATGCATCAAGTGGATACATTGTATGATCAAGATGATCATGGATGATGAGCTTCAGGATGTTGCTCCAGATGACATGCATCAGGACGATGCAGGGATAATGATCAAGATGATGTATGGTGAGTATTAGGTTGATACTCTACGGTTGTGGAACAAGTTGTGCAAATAAGCATATAATCCAGCCCTGGGAGGTTTGCAGATAGACTTTCGAGGTTTTGCCTATGGCATGTAATGTGGCACTGAGATATCTGGAAAATGCTCTTTCGAGGTTTTGCTTTGGGAGGACATATAATCTAGCCCTGGGAGATCCGATAGGTTGAGTCGTGTGCTCGTAATCAGTCCTGGGATGCTCTTTCAAGGTTTTGTCCTATGGCATATAATCCATCCCTGGGAGATACTATAGGTCAGAGTTGTGTACCCGTAACAGCTTGGGATGCTCTTTCGAGGTTTTTCCATGACCACATATAATACAGCCCTGGGAGATCCTATAGGTCGGAGCTGTGTTCTCGTAATAGCCTGGGATGCTCCTTTGAGGTTTTGTGGTGACCACCAACAATACAGCCCTGGGAGATCCTATAGGTCGGAGCTGTGTGCACGTAACAGCCTGGGATGCTCTTTCAAGGTTTTGTGGTGGGGTCACATATAATATAGCCCTGGGAGATCCGACAGGTAGAGCTGTGTGCTCGTAACAGCTTGGGATGCTCTTTCAAGGTTTTGTGATGCACGTAATAAGTCTTGAGGGTTCCACAGTATGGCCAGTGATGATGAAGACCCGCAGGTGGTGGGCCTACATCTAGTATGAAAAAGGAATGGCTCTGTAGAACTTCCTATGACGAGTAGATTCAGAGATTGATTGAGATAGCAGCAGCCGTGACGATGACAATGATTTGAGGATGATGATTCGCTGATGATGATCCATAGAAAAAGACTTGTGCTAGCATATCTGTGTCAAGAAATAACTTCCTAGTTAAGAGGGCGTGTTGATGTATATGTAACTTTGGAATGTATTTCATCTATGTATATTGTACTCCTATAGATATGTGTTATTCCTCTATACGGAAGTGTCGTCATTTGTATTGACAAGTGTCGCAAGTGTCGTAACTTTCTAATGGGTTATTAGACCACCATGTGTGGGGTCAGCCCTGATTAAGTTAACCATGGGTTATTAGAATAAGCTAGACAAGTCAGCCCCATTAGTTTATTGGGAAGGACAAGACAAGTATAAATAGAGATCAGTAGATCTCTATTTGGACATCTCATTATTCACTTGTACATCACTCGGAAAGTGGTGCACTAGTTGAGGAGGAGGAGGAGTTGCTAGTAGAAGGCTATCTCTTGTACTTTGGTTGTACCTTGGTTGTATTATTGCTCTATCTATCTCTGAGGAAGTTGTGGGGTTTTTCACCTTAGGGTTTTCCCCACGGAAACTCTATGTGTTGATTGTCTCTTATGTTTTCCTCTTGTTGTGATTGACATGATTGACATGCTTGATATGATTGATATGTTGTACATGTTATTCTCTCAAAAAATATCCTAGAGTATATTGAATTAATGCTCAAAAATTAACATTAAGTCTTCATCTTGGGCATCTGTTTCCCTTTTTCTCTTCAAAGCTTTTTTGGCTACAACGATCAGCTCTTGGTAATGAGCATTGACTTCTCCCAAGTATTCATTCAAACATTTATTAGTCATTGTAAGCCTGTCATTGGACTCGTTAAGGAAAAATATTTCTGCTTGATGTTGCTCCAGAACCTTCCTGAGACTTTCAACCTCTGAATACATGTTTACCTCTCTTGGCAAAGTAGGGTCTTGAGATGTGAAAGATGGGATATCCAATTTTCTGAAGATTAAATCTTCTTCATATTTATCCTTTGTTATTCTTTCTGCAATTGCAAATTCATCTTGTTCCATCTTGAGAATGATTTCTTCTTTTTCAACTTTGTTAATTTCTTCATATGATTCTTCTACCATTGTACAATCCTGTTGTATGCTCATCTGGTCCTGCTGAGAATTTTATTTATCTTTCTCCTCTTAATCTTCATCACTTGAAGAACTTTGGATTAAAGTTATCTTTTCTATCTTCAGGTTAGAACTTGAAGCTTTTTCCATATTCATTTTATTTTTTGTAGCTGCTCTTGTTCTGAGATTCCAAGTTGATTTTCTTAACTGCATGAGGTGATTGGCATCTGCTTAAAGTATGAAACCTGCAAACTTTTGTTCTTTGTATTATCCGCAGAAGATTGTGAAACTAGGTTCTTAGTTATACTATGTTTTGGTGTAATTGGACTTTGAACTTGTTTAGCAGTAAGACTAGTTGTCTTCTCCATTTCTTGATCTTCCAGACCGTGTTCTTCCTCTTCTTCAAATACATTATCCTGTTCCTCCTTTTCAGGACCTTTAGGTTCTTCCTGTGACATAATCTTTTCAGAAACATCTTGTATCAGAGTTTCCTTCTTATTCTTTTTACTTTTCTTTTTATTAGGAATATCCTTGTTTATATGCTCCTCTTGTTCAGAAATAAATCCAAACCAGAATATGAAATGATCCCAGCTTCTGCTTTCCTTCTATCATACTGTTTGGATGATCAATTTTAATTAATCCATGATGAAATATTGATTGCTTTGTATGCTCAGGATGCCCTTTAACCCTATTCAACATTTTTTGGATGCTCTTGTACAAGAAAAAGGGCAAATTCATTTGCATTGCAGTTTTAGATGCATTAAAAACCTAGCATGGTATTTAAAGACTATCGTGAACCTGCCATCACATGTAATATAGGTTTGTATGATGCCAAGCACATCCCTCCATTTTGGTTGGAAATTCGTTAAATGAACTCCATTGCCCCAATTAAGGGGTTTCATTACCTAGTAGTAAGAAAGGATTCGGGTCAAACTTGAAAGAAATGTTTTTGAACCACAACTCCCCATCCATGGCGATACCAGTAGCTTCAGAAATTAGAGCTTATGTGAGCTAAAATCTTAAGGTATTAAACTCAATAACATCATCAGTCAGATTATTTGCAAAATAAATTGAAACTTCTTCATGAACCCGGTGATCTTCTCAAAGAATTTAAACCATCCTGTTGCTTTAAACAACTCTGAACATTTTGGAAATTGCGCAACCCACTTCGTGTTTGTCGGTTTGAACCTGTTAATCTTGCCACTTTTTACCATCTTATAACTAAAATTTTGTTAATCAAGATTCTTAGAAAAACAGAGGTGACAATGTTCAAAGATCTGGAACTAACCGTGTTCAGCTACAAATGTCTTCAATTTTGCATTTCATGATCCCCAAATTTGGGCTCGTAGAATTTTGGACCCCAATCTCTCTCAATGATGGAATGTAAGAGGCCTTACAACTGTCATCATTCTTCAAACATGTGTTTCAGCATCTCTAATCATCATAACTTGTAACGAACCACACCTTGGCATGAATAAACAACTATCTTTCATAATATCATATTCCTGCAGCACACTAGTGGTCTGTTTTGGACTTTCCGCCGCGGGAATCTCTTAACATAGCCAATTTGACAAATATACTTAGGATAAAGGTTAGATCCTAGTTATAAGTTTTATAGCAAAGATAAATAGGTATAATTAAATACTTTGAGAGAAATATCATATTGCATAAGCCACTTAAAGAATTAAGACTAAAAAATAAAAACAATAAAAAATTAATAAAAATTGAAAAGATAATCAAAATTATGGATAAATAAAAGGAAAATAAAGTTCAAACAATTCAAAAAGAAACACATAAAAATGAGAACAATTTTAGCATTAACAGAACCATTTCCGATAATGCGCCTCCTCCATTGAATAGTGTACCGTTCTGGACTTCATATTTTGATGATCCATAGACCTTACCGTCCACGAGTTCCACGTTTGGCGACATTGCGCATGTTGGAATTGCTATGCCACTATCTGCTGCTGAGCTTGCATATCAATATATTCCACAAGCCACTGCATAGCCAGATATTTCCTCTTCCTATACAGAGGAGGAAGATCTCGTTATGCTTCTGGAATGGGCAGTCAACTCATCTTGTTCGCACGATTATCTTGACAGTACTTTACTTTCGGATGAATCTATTGTTGAGGCCATGTGTGTTAGTGAGAGAAATTAGGAAGACATGCATCATTGCTCTCATTTTCTTCCCAACCCTGATCTTATGGAACAAGACGAGTTTAGGACGACTCTTGCCGAGATTATTGGTCACCCTGTGGCTCCTTGGGATTCGCATGGATTTTTGCGGAGGGGAACATGGCTAATATTTCCCCTACCATACCAATCAACATTTCTCGTACACCTGGAAAGGTTGAGAACGTTTATATTGGTGTTGATTGCTCTCCTGAAGAGGTTCGCATTTACACCGATTTGTTTAAGGAACTCCGGGAAGCTTTCACCTGGTCATATGACGAGATGCCAGGGATAGACCCCAACATTGTCGAACAAGAAATTAGAACATATCCCAATGCTAATCTGGTTCGACAACGCCTTTGTGCTGTGAACCCTTGAAAGGAAGCCTCGATCAAGGTAGAGGTGGAGAAACTGCTTAAGGCTGGTTTTATCTACCCCGTTCCCCTTACCGAATGGGTGTCAAATCTCGTTCATATGGATAAGAAGCGGGGAACTATCCGTGTATGCATAGATTTTAGAGACCTGAACCGTGCATGTGCGAAAGACAATTTCCCCACCCTGTTCATAGATCAGATTTTGGACACTTGTGTGGGAAGTGAATTTTTTTCGTTTATGGACGGCTTTTCAGGATATAAGCAAATACAGATAAAACCTAAGGACAAACATAAGACTGCTTTCATTTGTCCTTGGGGTACATTTGCGTACCGGAAGATGCCCTTTGGCCTTAAAAATGTTGGATCCACTTTTCAGCATGCTATGACCTATGCCTTTCATGACCTTAAGCGCATAGTGGAGCCATACTTGGAAGATCTTGCTGGCCATTCTCGCAAGAGAGTGGACCACCCCAAGCACCTCCATTTAATTCTCGAAAGATGCATATGCAACAAGATTCGGTTAAATCCCAATAAGTGCATCTTTGTTGTGAAAACGGGTCACCTTCTAGGTTTCATAGTTTCGAAATAAGGTATCAGAGTCAATCCTCTTAAAGTTGAGGCAATACTTCGGTTGCCTCCTCTGCGCAACTTACTTCAACTTCAGAGCCTCCAAGGGAGAGCCACTTTTCTACGTTGTTTTGTAGTGAATTATGTTAATCTTACCAAAGGATTCGTGCATTTGTTAAATAAAGACACACTGTTTATTTGGGATGAGCGAGCCCAGTTGTCTTTCGATGCTCTTAAGAAAGCTTTGGTATCGGCCCCTTTGCTTAGTCCACCTGACTTTGCTAGAGATTTTTACTTTATGTGGCTGCCTCAAGAAACGATTGCCAGGGTCTTAGTTCAGGTTGATGATATGCTCATGGAGCATGTGATCTATTACCTTAGTCAAAATTGAATAGATGTTGAGCTGAGATACACTCATGTGGAAAAGTTGGCGCTTGCTACTCTTCATGCAGTCCAACGGTTACGACACTACATCATGCTTAGGAGAACCACAGTCATAGTGCATATCAATCCATTTCAGTTTGTTCTATCGCGACGTATTATAGGGAGGAAGTACAATAAATGGATAGTGATCCTTCAGTAGTTTGATCTCGATTTTGCTTCGGCGAAATCGGTGAAATCCTTGGTTTTTGCTGAGCTTATGTCAGACCTTCCGTGACTTGATGAGGATATTGTCCATGAAGATTCCTTTGTGGATGAACACTTATTTCATATCTCGTCTGAGGACCCTTGGTATGGGGATATTATTATATATCTTCAAATTTTGATGTTTCCATCGCACTATTCACGAGACGAACGACGGCGTGTGAAACACCATGCTAAAGATTATACCATCGTCGGCGACACTTTGTATCATCCAGGAAAGGATTCTATCCTCCATTGTTGTTTGAATCATGAAGAAGTGGAGCGTGTGCTTAATGATTGCCATGTTGTGGTGTGTGGCAGTCACTTATCCAAGCTTGCAACAACCCAACGTATTATGCGAGCTGGTTACTTTTGGCCTTCGATCTTTAAGGATTGTATGAACATTGTAAAGAGATTTCACCCTTGCTAGGTGTTTTCTCGGAATATAAACTCGCATCCAGCGCCCCTTCATCCGGTCGTCACCGTTGGTCCCTTCACCAAGTGGGGGGTGGATTTCATGGATTGCAAAACAGCTTCCGCTGGGGGGCATCACCATATCATAGTGGTCGTGGACTACTTTTCCAAATGGGATGAGGCCATGCCTACCTTAAAATCCGATGGTGCTATAGCAGCCCATTTCATATTCAATCATATTATTACTCGGTTCGGTATTATGAAAGAGATTTTCACTGACCATGGAAGTCACTTTCAGAACAAAATGATGGAGGATTTGTCACTCAAGCTTGGGTTTCGTCAAGAACACTCATATTCTTATTACCCCAAAGTGAATGGTCAGGTTGAAGCAATCAATAAGTCTTTAAAGACCATTCTCCAACATACCATCCAACAGAGCAAGAACAACTGGCATATTATGTTATATCCTACTTTGTGGGCATATCGAACCGCAGTCAAGACTGCCACCGAGTTCTCACTGTTTCAGCTGGTCCACGATGTGGAGTCTATTTTACCAATTGAATGTGAAATCCCTTCATTAAAACTAGCCATTGAGCTCCTCCCTGATACGTTGGGTATTAAGCAACATTTAATCCACCTTGAGCAACTTTACGAGCAGCGTCAAGATGTCATTGTGGCTATAGATGCTAATAAATGTCGTGTCAAGGTTCAGTAAGATAGGTCTGTTCATCCCCGACAATATGCTGAAGGTGACTTGGTCCTCTTATATGACCAAGCTAAAGAACCCCTAGGGGTAGGCAAGTTTAACCCCATGTGGCATGGTCCTTACATCGTGAGGCGTGTCCTAGAAAAATGAGCCTATGAATTGGAAGATTATGAGGGGAACTTCTTGAAAGAGCCTAGAAATGGGCTATACCTCAAGCGGTATTACACTTGAACTTCTAGTTCGAGCTAATACTTTTGTATACTATTGTATAGTTGCTTCTGTACATAGTTTCTATTTATTTTGGTATTTCGGTCTGTTGATTCACTTTCGTTTGATTGACAGATGTTAGTGGAATCTCCTGTGTTCTTAGGATTTGCGAATGGTGCTAACCATCATATGTAGCAGCTTTCTTCTATTGCTTGGGTTATTTATTCGCATGAACACCTAGTTGTGTCTTCGAGAGGTGCTTGTCTCGGTTCTACATCCAACAATGTGGCTGAGTACAGTGTCATAGTTGAGCTCCTTCGGGATGTTATTTTGCATGCTATCCAGTTTTTAGAAGTCCGCCTGGATTCACAACTTGTTGTGTCTCAGTTGAATGGTCAGTACCGTGTGAGGGATCCTACTTTATTACGGAGATTCTTAAGGGTAATACTCTTGAAACGACATTTTGTTTCCATTACATACACTCATGTTCCGAGAAGTTTTAATCATGTATCTAATGCATATGCTAACTATGTCCTAGATTGGCATTTGTCACATTCATAATGAATCGCACAAATAAACATACATTCATACATTTGTACATACACACATAGTAGAACCAGAGAACCATAGTTTATATATAAATAACATGTCCAAAATGGTAGTGTCATAATACAAAACTGGAGCCCATAGCCCTCAAAAATATACATATCGATACAAAAAATATGGGACTCTGTGATGTATAAGCCCCATGAGGAGGCCTTGTTGCCTCGGCAGGATGTGTTTGATAGTAATAATGAACTACGTTGGCTATATGATGCAATAGTCGCACCCAGAGACTCGGTACTCCCACAACAAGGTGTTGCATGTCCTCTTCCAGCTGCGCTACCTCGATCATGGGTACCCTATTGAACATATGGGTCAGGTTGACCCGCATAGTATTCAATGTATGCTCTACTGCAACACCTACTATTTCCCCATCCCTGCCCTGTCGACGATGTCTCAGGAACCCATCCGGTCTTTGCGGACCCATATCTGCGAGCAAACAGTAGAATGTTGATACGTGATACTACCCCAAAAATATTTTTTCATTTTCACATATAATCAAAAATCCCAAAAAATTTAATACACAATAACATAAAAAGAGTCACTTACTGATGTCTCCAAATGCAGCTCCTAGAGGAAGCGGCATGTCGCGATCACCATGGAAGTCTATCCCTGCATAGGGATAGTCGTCAATGGCTATGACCCGTCGGTCCCACCAATGAAAGAACTCATATGTGTATTGTGATTCTTGTCGGCCACCACCTTGTCGTGTCAAGACCCCTGCCCACCGGGTCAAGGCTGGGTCACGAAGACTATGAGGAGGGACTTCCACCCTTGGACAGAGCCCCGGAACTCGCTCGAAGAAGAAGCTGCATAGTATACTGCCATATCCAATTTTTTTTGCCTCTCCATGCTTTCACTCCGTTAACTGGGTCTTCATGGACCCCAGTAATGTTGTCCACCATTCATATACCATGGGCCACATGCACTGTGAGGCGTAGAACATCACCGGCCTTGAAGCCTGGTATAGAGCTGTTGAACCTATAATCCACACAAGGGTAGCCACTATAATCTTCATCCTCAGACTGACTATGGCTCCAATGGGTACCTAGCTCCCCACCTTCTGCGTGTTGGGAAGTCAGTACCACTCTATGTAGTCGGGAATGGTGATCCCACCACCCACAGTATGAGATCGAATACTTGCCACTTCACCTCGACGGGACAATCCATTAATAAAGTAAATGTCATCTACCTCAAAGGAGAGTATTTGACAATCTAGGTTGATTTTTTGTGCATCTACGTCCCAGTAGTCTATCAAGCGATGGAGCAATTGGTTTTGGGCCCTCAAACCCCCAATGTTCCAAAATTTTAAAATCCCACATGCTTGTAAAGCTTGTTGTATAGGAAAAGCATTGCAGATGGCCTCATCCACAAGGTCATGCTCCCTTTCTCTCCATTCTAGAACCATCCTGGACGAAGAGAAACCAAGAGTTTATTCATTTTCATTTAAAACGCTATCCTTACGGCCATACCCGCGGGCTAATTAGCTCATAGAGGCGGGTACCCGCAGTCAACGCATGCGTTGACCATGGGTACCAGGCCCTACCCGCGACCCATATGCTTGTAGCCCACAAGTAGCGCCGTAACCAAACAGGGCTTCCCCATTAAAAAATTTTAACCAATGAAAATTGAAATAAAAACTATTAAATGAAAGAGGAGGATGAGATAGCTTACCTGCTCCAGACGACTCGACGAATGGATTCCCGTAGCTCCCAGAATCAGCAACTGAAATCCAAGATGAAAACTAACCAAAACCTCCAAATTGGGTCAAAAGTGAAAATGAATTGTAAATTGTAATTTTTTATTACTATTTATAGTTTTGGAAACCCACTTGTCTATAGTTTTCGTCGTTTGAAGCTGTTTTGGACTAATGTAATGTCTTAGAGTAGCATTTTTTACCAGATTTCTTTGACGAGAGTTGATTTTTTATCGTTTCGCGCCTACGGCAGATATAATTCACACGTGGCATATAGGTTAGATTTCATTTTCACATGCATTATGCATTTGACCTTCTGACCATCTTCACTAAACCTAGGTATGACGCCGCTTCTTAACCGACACGGAGCCTTCACACTGTTATAGAAGTGTCGTTATTTGGTGGTAGGGCCTTTTCGAACATGGGTACCCTAGTTAGAACCCCGTTTGCATTATGGTGCCCATGCCATCATTTTTCATTAAGATCGGGAGTCCTTTGTAGTTACGCCATGACTTTGCGATAAAGACTCATACTCTACTTTATCTTATGCTGGCCATCTCCCATAAGGAATACCCCCATTTTGTATCAAGTTGTGGTTACATTACATCATCATGCTTTCCGCTTGAGCCTTGTGTTGGCTCTCGCTTACTCAATTGTTAGCCCGGTGCCTTAGCACTTTCCCTATCGAGCCCTATAAAGCTTCCATTTTTCCTTCAAAATTTGATGACCTTTTGACCCTGAGGGACCAGCCCCCCCGAGTGTTTACATCTCACACATGCTTCTTTGCATTGAGCATAGGTATGTTCCACTGCTTGGGACTATTTTTCCCGCTGCTTGACACTCGTTCCCTAATTTGTTGTACTATAAGCAATTTTATTCTTTTTCAAACTTTACAAATATGAAAAAGACCAAAAAAAATCAAATATTCCAAAAATCCGAACGGGAGAATATTTACTTCTTATTGTTGGCAGCGTTTGTGTCGCCTTTGAACAGAGCATTCATTCCACTCGATACATTATGAGTCGGGATTATAGTAGGACCTTAGGAGCTATACTCGTTTCTCAGTTTTACTCCACCGATTGGTTAAGCTTCCAGTCACTATGGAGCCCTTTGTTGATGCCTTCTGCATCGCACAATCTATGCCGAGTCTATGCTGCCTAAGTCTATCCATCTTCTCATTCTCTTGTTCAAAGGAAGTCATGAAACCAGATTCACCCACTCCTCATATCTCTTGACTATTGCATGTCAGCCATCCTTATTGAGTCAGTTTGTTTCACCTGAGTTCTTTCAAATCTTTCACTGTAGTTGTTACCTTGTGATGGTTGATGGGGGATGCCTTAATGCCCTCCTTCTAGCGAGTTTCGTTCCGTCGACATTAACTCAATCATTCCGGAATTTGAAACTTAGAGTTCGGTTGATTACCTTGAGGCTTGCAGTCATTAGTGGTAGGTTCTCTCACCATCGACAATTTTGGGAATACATCAATGTCCCCTAATCGATGGATTCATCTTATTGTTTGACTTCAACACATCTATTCACACTCTAATGATTGTAATCTGTGCCTTGATGCCCATTTTCATTATTGGTGGGTTATCTCGCGTCTGTTAACGGTATACATCATTGACCAGTAATCAGGCGATGTCACATCAGGTTCGACCTCAACACCTTTATTCACTTGATGGGACTTGCACCATAGATGATTTGTGTAGAAGACCACAGGAGATAGTGGCATTCAGTATGCCACTTATGATCATGACTTTACATCTGAGATATCACCTCTCAGACATCAGCAGTTTGTACCTCCAGTATTGCACCAATTGTTTCCTTTTCAACAAAAGACCATCTCTTACGGTAGATGGTTATGGATATGATCACTTATGACATATATTCATGATGTACTGCCTATTCATGGCCACTGTATCAGATTGTTGTACTATACTGACATGTACTCATAGATACTATTGTATTATGACGAGTGAGCTACTCTTTCCAGTTGTGTCTCCATCACTCCACTTCTAAGATTTATAATGTATTTCGGCCATCATAGCACCATTCTTTGACCTCACACATTAGGGGGCATCTGTTACAACGTAATTTTCCACCTTGTGAGCATCAGCACTCTTTGGCCTTCAAGATCCATTTTCACTGACTCAGATGCACTTTATGTCCTTCAGAAACACTTTTTCTCTATTTTTCTTCCTGTACGCTAGCTGTTCCACTTTAGCCAGCGTACACGCGAGTTGTTCCACTATAGCCCACGGGTACCAAGTAAAATGGTAAAAATCATTAGAAATTTACTTTTTACTCCCAAAAAGCGGTCTTAGGGTGACCTTTGGCCCTCCATGTTCCCCGAAATGCCTCAATGTGTCCTTTCACTTACCTTTGGAAGGCTATATATCGAGCTCTTATGGCATATGTGTCATGTCCCAAATTTGGAATTGGGTCACAATGGCCTAATCACATTTGCCATATTCATTAGAGTTTGTAAAATTGATGTTAAGGGTCAAATAATTACTAGTTTCCTAGGTTTGGGGTGGAAGCTTTGGGATTTGGAATAAGGGGGATAACAAATGATGTTTAGACATTATAAGGGTTCAATTATTTAATAAATAGAGTGAATAAAGAAATTCAAAAGAAATCCTAGGTGACAAATGGTTTTGGAGACATATGGAGGATGTGGGACCCACACTAGCTTGATTTTTCATAATACATGGTATCTCTCTTTTGCAAATTCAAATTAATGGGAATGTGAACACTCTTGGGTGAGTTGGTAAGTCATAACACATTTCATTGAGCATCTTAGGTCGAATTGGGAAGGATTGGTAACCTCCATGGAAGATAAAGAGTCAAAGTGGAAGTTTGTGGACAATTATGACAAATTGAAGACCTGACCTCTCAAATCTGACCACTATGACATGTCAGCCCCAAAAATAGTCTCAAAGAAGGTGAATTTGGGAGTTGGGGAAGCCAAAGAGACTCAAAATCGAATTTGGGAGAAGATGGAAGGTTGGAACTAGGAGACAAGTGGCAAATGTGGAATATTTCCTAAATGGAAATCTATTGAATCTATTGAGAGGATTTAGAACCTTAGAAGGCTAATGTTGGTTATAAAATGTAGAGATGAAGTATGAGAATATCTTTTGATCATTTGTAGAATTTGCATTTGCATTTGTGAAGAGGGAGAGCTAGTGGATGACTAGTTTCTTGCCTTAGCCAATTTGGAGGGTGAAAGATTCCCATCCAAGTTGGTAATTGGAAAGGACATTCAGACCTTTCATTTGGAGCTTTAATGGATACTTTATTTGTAGGTGTAAGCTACAGGGCATCTCATGGTTTCTTCTATTGCAACTCACTCCTTCAACCATTTCCAGTTTTGATGGCATATTCTTGATCCTTGAGGGAGGGCGTTTTTGGTGAGCTATTGTACTCTTTGGGGAAGCTTTTAATGCCCCATTTCTTTTGTAATATGAATTAAATAATATTTTATTCATCTCCAAAAAGTTTCAGGTCGAAATTCCAAGTAGAAATGTATAAATCTCATTTTTAATGGAAGAACAATGCCATTTCCCCACTACCTTGTTGTGAGCCAATGTATTGATGATGATTTCGAATGAATGGATGATTATCTGATATATTTGTGATTAATATACTGCCATGGATATATTATACAAGTTTCATGTACTGTACTTGAGCATTTGAATCATTTTTACTCAGTTTAGTTGTATTGGGAGGTGAATTAGTGCCATTTCCCCAAGGGTCGAATTGGGGATTTTTACAGTTGAATGGGAGAGGGTGAGAACAGTTGTAATAATCCATTAATGGTGCATATGAGACTTTAATCAAATAATTAACACATTACATACATCTGTTCATAAATATGAGTGGGTTTGGAGGCATTTGGGAAGCCATTTTCAGTACTTACCCCAGGGGGATTTGAACCCCAAATTACTAGTAAAATTGCATAATTGGTTCAGAATATTAAGAGAGTTTAAAGAGGTCTTTTGGTGGACATATTTCATCCCTAAACATCATATTCAAGTTCTAATATCATTCATACACCTTCCTTGAATATTTCAAGGCATTTGGAGTCAATTTGAGACCTAGAGACCAATACTAGTCAAAGGAAAATCACTAGTAAAGTTACCTACATTGATCAGAATTGAAAGAGGATTTGCAGAAGTATTTTAAAGGTCCAAAGGCATCCCTGAAACACATATTTATGTTATAATATCATTCATATACCTTCTCAGAATATTTGGGATCATTTGGGGCAAATTTGGGACCTAGAGATCAAAACTAGTCAAAGGTCTAACTAGGGAAAAAAGTGAAAAATTACCATTTTAATAAAATTCCTAATAAGGGACGTTACAGTGGTATCAGAGCATGGTCCTTGCACCTGTGGATTAGGTACATACATTCAAGAATAATCGACAGCCATGCCTTATTATTATGATGAATCCTATGAGTACAATTCTTATGAGGAATATGCAGATGCTTATGAGCAATATGAAGCAGAATGTGAATGGTACGAGGAAGAGGTGCCATCATGCAACACTTATTACAATTTCAAGAGAAATGAAGATTATTCTTATGAATTTAGATCTGATTAATATGAGTGTGTCACACCAACCAAGGATAATTCTATGAGCGAGTTCCAAAGATGGAGAGAAAAATATAAAACCTTGCCCCAACACTATAAAAAATATCAAGAATATCTTGCTTCGAGCAAAAATACACAAAATGCCATGTCTTTTGAGTACTATGCTGAACATGTTTTTGAAAATAGGCCCAAAAATGAAGATGTGGATTTAGTGAAGAAAGGTTTATGCCCTTCTTGTAAAAACCCTTGGAGCGAGTATCATATATGTGTGCATGAAATGATGTCCTCCTTGAGGAGAGCTTTCGAGATTTATTCAAGAAGAGATTCCAAATATACTGATCCTAAGGAAAACAAGGGGAAAAATGCATCAGCTTTCTTTAAGGAGCAAAAGGAAGAGACATCACAAGAGCATGAAGAAGATTCTATTGAAAATATGGAAGATAATTTCGAGACACCTTCTAGCTTAGACATGAACCAAAGAGCATCTACTAATGGATGCTTAAACTATGAAGGAGTACCTACTGATGGGTGCTCACACCTCTATGTTGGTGACATAGAGATCACTTTTGAAAGTGTTTCTACAAGTACAAGTTTCATTAAGCATGATAATGAAGACCTTGTAGCAGTTGAAGAAGAACCAAGATCAACTTCCCCATCACCACTTGAGCTTCATAAAGTTGGTCCAAGAAAAAATGAAGAAGATGAGGAGGTTCATTTGCAAGAGACTCATTTTCTTGAAGGGTCCTTAAAGATGAATGAAAAGAAGATCCAAGAGTCCCTCGTCATTCTCCATGACACTCAAGCATTGGTGTCAAATTCTTGTTGGAGAGCTACTTCATTGGAGGAAACATCCTTCCTTGAAGACATGGAGAAGATTCAAAGAGCAATGTGCCACATCAAAGGTAATTTCATGTCTTTGCTTTTTTATAGAAACCATTTGTTTGAGCTTAATGAATTGTTACATGATGCATACTTGAAGAATAATGAGGATAATCATAAGCTCACAATTAAAAATGAACAACTTCTTGAAAAGTTGCAAGATACTTGTTTTTCCTCCTATGTTTCAGATTGTCAAATGGTAGATTGTTTGGAGAATTCTCATGACATGGTGGATCATGAGAAATGTGAAAATTTGAATGTTCTTGATGTGTTTGAAGATGAACTTGAAGAGATCCAAACACTTGATGTGGTGGAAGAGGAATTTGAATTGTCTCTTGATGAAGGTTATGCAATTTTTAAAGAAGAGCATGATTTCTCTACATTGGAACCAAACTATGACAAAGATTTCACACTTTTGAAGGAGCTGCATGATACTACCCATATGGATCCTTCCAATGATGAAACTTCTGCACTTTTTTATCATTTGGGTGATTTAGTTCATTCTCCTACATCCTACAATCCCATGTTTTGCAACATTAGTCTCAATGAAGTATGGGTGAAAGGGTTCTTTTTTATGGTGCCACATGAGGAGTATGGAACTCCTAGATTTAACTTTTATGATGACATGGTTGGAGCACATTCTTATTCACATTTTCAGCAGCATAATTTTTCACTTTATGATGATTCACATCTACATGGATGCACCTATGATATGGATTTGAGTCACTTGAAGGCTCATGGTTTTTCTTGCTCAACACTGGGTTCATTTGATGTTAGAGGAACTTCATCCAACACTTGGGTGAATAGATTTATGATGGAAGAACATTTTTGTTGGCAGCCACATACTTTGTTACATTTTATGATTCTCACATTCATGGATGTATGGGTGAGACTTCTTTGAGTCATTTGAAGTCTCCTTGTTTTTTCTGCTCATTATTTGGTTCAGATTTTAGTGGAGATTCTTCATTCACTTATTGGATGAAAGAATACATGGTTGAATATTTTGATGCATATCACATCCTTTTGGAGCAGCATTATAGGACATGGGATCCTAAACTATGTCATTGGAGCAGATTTGATTGGTCACTTGAAGCTTGTATGCACTTGGAAAATCGTGGTCTACTTGCTTGGAGGTACAAGCACTTTTATGATTCTTTGATGAAGCACCTCCTTGATGTACATTTTCATTATGTAGTTATGTACTTTGATGATATATATTTTGTACTAATGATGTTTGGAAGAATGCATACAAGAAAATGGGATCCAGGAATCATCTTGTCTGATGGTATGGGTTGGAGAGCACTCTTCATTGTTGGGGTGCAATACAAGCAATGGGACCCTGGAATAATTTTTATCTCATTGGTTTCAATTTTTTGGGGGAAACAAGAAGTATGGGAGATGGATTTCCCACTTAATAAAGTGATTTTTATCAGAGTAGTGCAGTAGCAAGCATGGTGGTTCCTCTCTAAAATCTTCATGGGAAACTCAAAGACTCAAGGTTTGGCAATTCAATGGCAACTTCAAAGAATTATACAGAAAGCAAGTTCTCCAACACCCATGTTTGAAATTGCTCGAGGACAAGCAATATTGGGAAGGGAGGATTTTTCATGTCCCAAATTTGGAATTGGGTCATAATGGCCTAATCACATTATTCATATTCATTAGAGTTTGTAAAATTGATGTTAAGGGTCAAATAATTGCCAAGGAGGAAAATTACTAGTTTCCTAGGTTTGGGGTGGAAGCTTTGGGATTTGGAATAAGGGGGATAATAAATGATGTTTAGACATTATAAGGGTTCAAGTATTTAATAAATAGAGTGAATAAAGAAATTCAAGAGAAATCCTAGGTGACAAATGGTTTTGGAGACATATGGAGAATGTGGGACCCACACTAGCTTGATTTTTCATAATACATGGTATCTCTCTTTTGCAAATTCGAATTAATGGGAATGTGAACACTCTTGGGTGATTTGGTAAGTCATAACACATT
The DNA here is from genome assembly GCA_027924585.1 of Larix kaempferi. Classification (NCBI taxonomy): domain Eukaryota; kingdom Viridiplantae; phylum Streptophyta; class Pinopsida; order Pinales; family Pinaceae; genus Larix; species Larix kaempferi. The sequence goes on along the minus strand of BSBM01000174.1, from coordinate 2,419,063 downwards.
TCATTGAGCATCTTAGGTCGAATTGGGAAGGATTGGTAACCTCCATGGAAGATAAAGAGTCAAAGTGGAAGTTTGTGGACACTTGGGCTAGATTCCCTAGCCCCTATGACACCAATGATGGAGCATCTACGACAACTATGACAAATTGCAGACCTGACCTCTGACATCTGACCACTATGAAATGTTAGCCCCAAAAATAGGCTCAAAGAAGACAAATTTGGGAGTTGAAGAAGCCAAAGAGACTCAAAATCGAATTTGGGAGAAGATGGAACGTTGGAACTAGGAGACAAGTGGCAAATGTGGAATTTTTCCTAAATGGAAATCTATTGAATCTATTGAGAGGATTTCGACCCTTAGAAGGCTAATGTTGGTTATAAAATATAGAAATGAAGTATGAGAATAGATTTTGATCATTTGTAGAATTTGTAATTGCGTTTGTGAAGAGGGAGAGCTAGTGGATGACTAGTTTCTTGCCTTAGCCAATTTCGAGGGTGAACGATTTCCATCCAAGTTGGTAATTGGAAAGGCCATTCAGACCTTTCATTTGGAGCTTTAATGGATTCTTTATTTCTAGGTGTAAGCTACAGGGCAGCTCATGGTTTCTTCTATTGAAACTCACTCCTTCAACCATTTCCAGTTTTGATGGCATATTCTTGATCCTTGAGGGAGGGAATTTTTGGTGAGCTATTGTACTCTTTGGGGAAGCTTTTAATGCCCCATTTCTTTTGTAATATGAATTAAATAATATTTTATTCATCTCCAAAAATTTTCAGGTCAAAATTCCAAGTAGAAATGTATAAATCTCATTTTTAATGGAAGAACAATGTCATTTCCCCACTACCTTGTTGTGAGCCAATGTATTGATGATGATTTCGAATGAATGGATGATTATCTGATATATTTGTGATTAATATACTGACATGGATGTCTTATACAAGTTTCATGTACTATACTTGAGCATTTGAATCATTTTTACTCAGTTTAGTTGTATTGGGAGGTGAATTAGTGCCATTTCCCCAAGGGTCGAATTGGGGATTTTTACAGTTGAATGGGAGAGGGTGAGAACAGTTGTAATAATCCATTAATGGTGCATATGAGACTTTAATCAAATAATTAACACATTACATACATCTATTCATAAAATTGAGTGGGTTTGGAGGCATTTGGGAAGCCATTTTCAGTACTTACCCCAGGGGGATTTGAACCCCAAATTACTAGTAAAATTGCATAATTGGTTCAGAATATTAAGAGAGTTTGAAGAGATATTTTGGTGGACATATTTCATCCCTAAACATCATATTCAAGTTCTAATATCATTCATACACCTTCCTTGAATATTTCAAGGCATTTGGAGTCAATTTGAGACCTAGAGACCAATACTAGTCAAAGGAAAATCACTAGTAAAGTTACCTACATTGATCAGAATTGAAAGAGGATTTGCAGAAGTATTTTAAAGGTCCAAAGGCATCCCTGAAACACATATTTATGTTATAATATCATTCATATACCTTCTCAGAATATTTGGGATCATTTGGGGCAAATTTGGGACCTAGAGATCAAAACTAGTCAAAGGTCTAACTAGGGAAAAAAGTGAAAAATTACCATTTTAATAAAATTCCTAATAAGGGAAGTTACAGTGGTATCAGAGCATGGTCCTTGCACCTGTGGATTAGGTACATACATTCAAGAATAATTGACAGCCATGCCTTATTATTATGATGAATCCTATGAGTACAATTCTTATGAGGAATATGCAGATGCTTATGAGCAATATGAAGCAGAATGTGAATGGTACGAGGAAGAGGTGCCATCATGCAACACTTATTACAATTTCAAGAGAAATGAAGATTATTCTTATGAATTTAGATCTGATTAATATGAGTGTGTCACACCAACCAAGGATAATTCTATGAGCGAGTTCCAAAGATGGAGAGAAAAATATAAAACCTTGCCCCAACACTATCAAAAATATCAAGAATATCTTGCTTCGAGCAAAAATACACAAAATGCCATGTCTTTTGAGTACTATACTGAACATGTTTTTGAAAATAGGCCCAAAAATGAAGATGTGGAGTTAGTGAAGAAAGGTTTATGCCCTTCTTGTAAAAACCCTTGGAGCGAGTATCATATATGTGTGCATGAAATGATGTCCTCCTTGAGGAGGGCTTTCAAGATTTATTCAAGAAGAGATTCCAAATATACTGATCCTAAGGAAAACAAGGGGCAAAATGCATCAACTTTCTTTAAGGAGCAAAAGGAAGAGACATCACAAGAGCATGAAAAAGATTCTATTGAAAATATGGAAGATAATTTCGAGACACCTTCTAGCTTAGACATGAACCAAAAAGCATCTACTGATGGATGCTTAAACTATGAAGGAGTACCTACTGATGGGTGCTCACACCTCTATGTTGGTGACATAGAGATCAGTTTTGAAAGTGTTTCTACAAGTACAAGTTTCATTAAGCATGATAATGAAGACCTTGTAGCAGTTGAAGAAGAACCAAGATCTACTTCCCCATCACCACTTGAGCTTCATAAAGTTGGTCCAAGAAAAAATGAAGAAGATGAAGAGGTTCATTTGCAAGAGACTCATTTTCTTGAAGGGTCCTTAAAGATGAATGAAAAGAAGATCCAAGAGTCCCTCAGCATTCTCCATGACACTCAAGCATTGGTGTCAAATTCTTGTTGGAGAGCTACTTCATTGGAGGAAACATCCTTCCTTGGAGACATGGAGAAGATTCAAAGAGCAATGTGCCACATCAAAGGTAATTTCATGTCTTTGCTTTTTTATAGAAACCATTTGTTTGAGCTTAATGAATTGTTACATGATGCATACTTGAAGAATAATGAGGATAATCATAAGCTCACAATTAAAAATGAACAACTTCTTGAAAAGTTGCAAGATACTTGTTTTTCCTCCTATGTTTCAGATTGTCAAATGGTAGATTGTTTGGAGGATTCTCATGACATGGTGGATCATGAGAAATGTGAAAATTTGAATGTTCTTGATGTGTTTGAAGATGAACTTGAAGAGATCCAAACACTTGATGTGGTGGAAGAGGAATTTGAATTGTCTCTTGATGAAGGTTATGCAATTTTTAAAGAAGAGCATGATTCCTCTACATTGGAACCAAACTATGACAAAGAGTTCACACTTTTGAAGGAGCTGCATGATACTACCCATATGGATCCTTCCAATGATGAAACTTCTGCACTTTTTTATTCTTTAGCTTTTAATGTAAATATTGTATACAGGTGATGTATGTTTTCCTAGCATGGAGCTTAAGGCCAAGGCCCCGCTAGTGCAAGCTCGAATTTATTTGGAAGACAAGTATTAGATATTATGTTACCCATGTGCTATTTAGCCATGGAACATTGTAAAAATGATGTAAATAAACATCATGCAATAAAATATCAAAACTGGCTATGGAAGCAACGACTGAGAAGGGGCCATGTGTATCCACTGGGGAATGGTGAGGGGGTTGTGGGATTGAACCATAGATTGTCAAATGTCATGTTGATAACCCATTTGACTTTCCTTGCTGGAATTTAATTATGTGTAAGAAAGTGGTTGAAGAAATCAGTCCATGGCTTCAATGGACCATGGGCAGCCCAAAAATTCGTATGGCAAGGTAGGGGCTCTGTTTCCTTTTCCCACAAGACAATATACCTCATGGGAATTGGTTCTTTCTCATCCCCATTCCATTATGGAAGATCCTAGCATGAGTTTTCATCCATTACGAATTCCCAGCGGTGAGAAAAACCAGAAATCGCAACTTTGCAAGAACCAACATTTTGAAGATCCATAAACGACCAAAATTGGTATTTGATAGTGAAATCCAATGGGGGATCCATATGTATGAACCTTGGGGCAAATTTGAGAGTATTAGATACCCCGAAATCCATAGAAAAACCCATTTTTTATAGCCCAGAAGTCTAGTGATGGAATTAAGTTATTTGATGACCAAATTATGAGAAATCCAAGTGTGAATGTTTGAACAAAGGATTGGATTGCTTGAATTTACTTGAGATGTCTGTAGATCTGTGGTTGAGCTCACCGACATAGCATCATCTTCCTTTTTTTTATTGCATGCTTGATAAACCCAACTATGTGTTGGCTTAGCATGACTGTTCGAGTGAAACCATGGTTGTGAGTGAACCCATCTAGTTCCTCCTTAGTGGATACACAACCCAGCTAGGGGGTGGTCTCTCAGCTGAAAGAATACAGACTGGACAAATACCTATGGTTGGGTAGAACGTTGCCCTCCCATAGCCAATTGTTGGACAGCTTCATCTTAAAGATAAGTGTTCTCTGTGTTTAAATTATATGCATTCTGTGTTTTGCAATGTGTTAATTTTGAATGTTAATTATTCATATTAATGAGATGAAACAATATCTTAATATGGTTGAAACGAAGCTTATGCATAGCATAAGAATGAGATTGAATTCTCTACACATTGATTCATCATTTTCTTGGGATAGATATGTTGATGCATTTAAGTTTGTTTTTGTATAAATATGATTTAATTCCGCTGTGTTTATATTGAGTATGTATTTACGCACAGAAGTTTTAACTATCCATGAAATTTTTGAAGTAATGTATGGGGCTGAGATTTCCAATAATCGCGGCTACGTTTGGTCATGTTTCCTTCCTTGCATCAAATTGATGGAAGGGGACGTGATAGAGTGGTATCAGAGCCCAACTTGCAGCACCAAGGCTGCTTGGGCCAAACTATGAGTTACAGGCAGGTAACAGAACGTTTTAACACAATATTGGAGAAGTTTGGAGCATCATTTTGGGATGAAAAAATGGCAGGATCAGATTTCTCAGATGTGGAAAAGGACCACATAGTTGCATAGAGATCTGCAAGAGCTTTCCAACGGTACCATACTCGTCTCATTTCGCTAAGGAACAAATGATATATGAACCTTGGAAGTTGCAGGGCTAGAGGCATTCCAGGGTTGCGGATTTCAGGTTTCAGGAACGCAATTTTCCAAATATTACGTATTGGATTTCTGAAATCCCGCACCCGCAATTTCAAGTTTCGGGTTTCGGGTTGCAAGTTACAGGATGGTTACATTCCCGTGACCATGACTTGACCTTTCAAACCCGTAGTTTCGGGTTTCGGGTTGCAGGTTGCAGGACGGTTACATTCCTGTGACCGTGACTTGACCTTCAGCACCTGCAATTTCGAGTTGCGAGTTGCGGGGTGGCAGAAAAAAAAAATATAGAGCCCGAAAATTGATTTTTGGATTACAGGAGCATGCAGATTCAGAATTGGATGAGTTCAGTGGCGTTTTGAGGCCATTAACGAAGGCCATGAATGAACTAATGAAGATTCTGAGCCCATTATGCTCCAATTTGGCATAAATTTGGGATTAATGGCTTTTACAAATCAATGTCCCGACGCTTGACAGAAAGTCAGATTGAGCTGAAACTAATGTAGAGCAGTCATGGAATAGGCACGGTGTTAAGTTTGGAATTTTGGAGCAAAACTCCAAAGGATGTGGAGTTGGGGTGAATGTGAAGTCCATAAAGCACTATTCTAGGCCACGTTTTTTGGATTTTGAAAAGCTTGCAGTGGATGAAAGTGACCTCAGAGGGAGGATTCAAGAAATCTATTGAACTCAACATTTCTTATTCTCATGAAAATGGACCTTTTTTGTTAGACAGAGATTTTCCATAAATGCACCGTTTGGGAAATAGCCATTTTTTACCCAAAATTTGGAATTTTGGAAAAATGTGAAAAGTGGAAAGTAGTCAAACCTAGAATTTTATAGGAGATGAATGGAGCATCGGAACAGAGATCCGCGAGTTGCTGAATGTTCCTTGTTATATGGACTAACTTCGCCCAGTAGAAAAGTTTTCATGATTCTTCGTACACTTTCTTCCACAAGTGGTTGAAGTTGGCATTCCATAATAAAATGCAACTGTGTGAAAGTGCAGAAATTTTGGTAAAAATTTTAAATTTTGAAGTAATGTAGTTTCCACACCCGAAGTCGGAATGGAGCACATGGATAGGAATTGGAAATTTTATCCAGTAGGGAACAATGGTGCATGACCATAATTTGAAAGAGGTCATCATACCTCATAGTTATGCGGAGTAGAAAAGTGCTAGTGGCTGTTTTGACAAATTGTTGTCAATATGGGTAATTTATAGAATTGCATGTCTGGAAAGTAGCAAGTTAGAATATTATGCATGAGTATATGTATTGAATGTATGCTTTGTGATTAAATCATATCTAATGATTCCTTGTGTGTTTTCTAGAGGCCATGAAATCATACCAGCTATGATGTGGAAGAGGAATCTCATGCGGCGATGAAGGATTGGAAAGCGAGAATCCCTTAACCCTGTTTTGCTACTGTGCTTATATTTTATGAACTTGATGTGTAGAAAATTATGGCATAAGAATGCTGAAAACTCCAGAGATCAGAGGGATGGCATGAATATGCATTGGCTGGCATATTAATAAACATTGCACAATGCATGAGCATATGCTTGTGCACACATAGGATATTACATATTAGTAAAGTAGTAAGGTTCTACATATGCAATGAACCACTAATGGCAAATATTGTGATTGATAATTACTATTGGTGTTGGTATTGGTTGTAGGACCAAAGATAATAGAATCTTGGCTAAATGTGTTGATGATGTTGTCGCATATGGCCAATAACCTTATGAAGCAAATGCTAGGGCAGAAAATCCATGGTCAAGGGATTGGTGGAAGGATTCTGTAATCCTCTGTAAGAGACCAACTGATTAGGTAATATCAAAGGTGTAAATGGGATCCATGCAGGTAATGGTTTAATTATGATGATTGCATATGTGTTGAAGAGGATTGGGTAAGAATCCATTGAACCATATTTAGTAATCATAAAATGGTATGCATTTAAGGTTGAAAAGCTTTCATGTGAATGCCATACTGCCATAGTGTGGTGGAGCAGGGAGTGGTGAAAGCAAGAGGCCTCATACCATGTGACTGTTTATAAATTTAGACGACATTCATATAAAAATATATCATGCCATGTGTATTTTGGTTATGAGCTTAATAACCAAAACAAGTGGGAACTGGTGGTATGGATTATGGTAATGCATCCTATATGAGGTAGTCATGGTTAGGCCATAATATGTTTGAATGCATAGTATTCATGAATCAATACAAGGTAGCATTTAGTGGATATGCATTAAGAGATTTTAAAAATCTTGTAGTTATGCATTGAGTGAATGCAAATGAAAAGTTTGAGTAAATGTTGTAAATGTGCATGCATAAGTGTGGGTGCACATTTTGTGATGCATTGCATGAATGCATAGGGATGGTGCGTGTGTTATTGCAAACTAAATAATGAATGAGATGATGAATTGATGATAATTCTAGGATCATTTCATGGGTTGTTATGAATGCACAATAGTAAGTGCATGAAGAGGGTAGTCATGATCGATGGGCTTCCAGAATGCTCTGTGGAAGGGCAGAGTTGTATAAATGATATGATTGTGAAATAATGAGTATCTAAAGTTTCATTAAATTGCATAAATGATGTGACGGTACCTTGCAATTTTAGTATGATAATGATCCATGTGAAGTAAATAAGTTTTGGTGATATTGATATGTTAACAGCTGGAAGTGTTTGAATTCTGGAGTGTTATAATTATGAAAATGCTTCAATGATTGTTGCAGCAATGAAATATTATATGCATAGAGACTCACAACATGTTTGGTTGATTGAAAGTTTCAGATTCCAGGTAGAAATTTCTTGCACATGGCAATGAGGATAAGACCATAGTAAAGACCGAACTCTACCATGTGCAAAAGCCAAAGGTCATGAGAAGGCTCTCATGGTTGTGAAATTTAACTTATGCATGAAACAAATCTGAAAATATTCTGATTTAAGTTTATGAGAATAATATCATGGTTGCAAATCTAATTTATGTAGGGAACAGATTTGAAAATTTTGATTTAGAGCTTATGAGAAGGAATCTAATGGTTGATAACTCTAAGTTCTATTAAAAAGAATGATTGTAAATCTCAGATTTGTAAATCTCGGATTTGAAATTTTTCTAATAAATGACTAATGACTATTTGGCTTATATGAATTGTGTCAGGAGGACATGTTGTAAGTGGATGTTCATGTATGGAAGCAGACATAAGACCATAATGGGAGAAGTGATACCACTCACAAGAGCCAAGCAATATGAGCATAGCCTCATGGCTAAGAAAATCAATTTATGTAGTAGACAGAGTTGCAAATTCATATTGAATTTAATTATTAATACCATTCATTGGTTATGGAACGATCAAACTTGAATTTTATTGTTAAATGTTGCTGACAGTTTGGCTATTTAATAAGTGTGTCAGGAAGACACATTGCAGTAAGACCATGAGAGAGGGCCTACAGAAGCCAAAATTCTTGGGAAGGATTCCATATCTTGGAAATGGGTTTCAGGTGAAACGCCATTGGACATTTTGGTAATGTCCAATATGCACTACATGATTCGCAAACAATATGAGTGAGATGGTAAATATTATGTCAGTAAAACATATGAGGGTTATGTAACATCAAAAGGAGTTGGGATGGAAAACTAAGGGACTGTCAACTCAAAGAAGGGAGCCCCCATTCCTCATTAATGAAGAAGACTACATCTGCAAATGGATAAGTGTCTCGTGACCCTAGCTAAGAATATGCATGTCTAACTGTTAGATTCAATATGCAGAGCATGTTTTGATTTTATTTCCATTATGACAGACTGCTTGAGTATGAGTAGGGCCTACATGGCTCATATCGGAAAGGGGTGCACACTTCCCCGATGTCAGGTCATGATAGGGTTTTCAATATTGACTACACCCTAGGGAGTGGACGCATTCCTGGTGTTTCAATACTTGATAGTGAATGTTATGAATATGGTTACAATTTTATAGCAATAACACAAATGAGTTTGCTTATACTACTTGTGTTGTCAGCCAAAAAAGATGCAATTGGTGTTGCACACTAAAGAAGCAAAGTAAAAGGTTGTTGTGAGGGGTTGTGGTGGAAGGGCTAATGTGTATGAAAGGATGTTGTGGAGGTTGTGGGGATTTTGATGAAGGGTTGTGATGGTGTTGATGAAAGGGCTATTATATGTCTATGGCTCCATAGTAAAGCCTTGACCTAGAAATGGTCGTGGTGAAGTTCCTTCCAAGTCGCCATGAAGGTGTACTGGTTGGACATTAATTATTTGATGTTTTGGAGCAGCCTACGTGTTGGCCAAACATCCCAGTCCGCAGGAGGATCCCAAGGCTTGCAAATAAAAGCAAGACCCTGTCGACTAGAGAGGAAACGCACAATACAGATAAGTATTCACTTTCATTCATTTCTTATTTGGAATAACGAAGGTTTCAAGTATAAGTCCTCTAACAACTAAGCTGATGCACTATTGTTTCTTTGTTGGAAACCTTGGTCAGTGTAGGAAGAAAGGACCCTGAAAGAACTATAAGTGCTTGGTAAACCCAAGGAGTAATTGGTTGGGCACTACAAATTCTTGGTGAACCCATTCGGCGTGAAGGTGTATTGGTTGGGCACTAACTACTTGAATGTTATGGAGAAGCCGGCATGCTGGCCAAACATTCTTCAAATACTTGATAATACCCAGTCGGAGTACTGGATTAGCATATTGCTAAATGGGATGTCTAATAAAACCAGTCGGCGTACTGACTTAGCATTGCCTATACGAATGGTTGAGGAGTAGCCTGCGTGCTAGCCTAACATTCGCTATTGTATCTACAGGAAATCCAAGGCTTGTAAAGCAAAAAAGGATCTTGTGTAATAAAGTGAAGACATCCAATGCAGATAAGTATTTGGTTATCTTGCAACTTCTTTCTTATTAAATATGAATATACATGTGTATATGATTTGGGTTATGAATTCCTAAACTCCTGTTTAGAGATAGAACCTATGAAAATAAACTAAACATGTGAATTGATTCAATGTTTGAGTGTAAGTACTATTGGAAGCAAGAACTATGAAAGCATCCTAGGGGAGCATGTGGACATGTGATCGTCCTAAATAGCTCAGCATGAGTAGTAACGAAATATGGTGCTAGTGGGACTGTGTGGGTCCTAGCAGCCAAGAGTTGTAGACAAACCATGTGGAGGGACTCCATGGTTGAGAGGTTTGGAATAGACCATAGACTCTAAGTGTCATGGCCAAGAAGGGCAGGTCAAGCATTCATGTTGAAGTGAAAGAGGCTAGTAGCATGCAAACCACAATGGTGGGGTGGGTTCCAGAATGGAACAAGACTAAGAGGGGAAAACTCTTGTTGCTCTCTCTTTCCTTTTTTTATTCATGCATTTATAAAAACAAAACATTTTTGAATGCATGTATGGTTGAAAGTAGAGTGTATTTATTGGCTTGAAATAAATTGTGAATGCTGAAGTAGTTAATTCCCTGTGAAAGAACGGACATGAATGAGCTCATGTGCCTATTGGGAAAGCATGAAAAGTATGAAAGTCTCATGGATAAAGCATGGACTACACATGTCAATTGGGAAATTAATTGACTGATTTTAATGTTTATATTATGCTTGGCCTAACATAATTACAATGATGTATTTCACAGGTGAGAAGTGGAATTTAATTGGTTGCAGTTGTTACAAAAATAGTGGTACAAGCGAGCAAAGAGTGGGTTGTTGTGTACATTGGTCATGGAAACAAACCAAAAGCTAATGGATTTGGCTGAAACTCTTCTTCAAACAATTGCCAAGACCCAAGAGAATCTTGGAGAATCGCTCAAGCTACAAAAGCAGCAGAATGAGATGAACCATAAGGTTTGTAGGACTCTGTTTGTCTGCAAAGACAAGTAAAAATAATTCTGGAAACAATCAACCGAGGAAAGGGAAATGGATCAATGGGAAGAGATTCGTCCAATCAGTCCACTAATAAACGTTCCAGGTGGGAAGACTCAAAGGAAATTGAGCAGGAAAAGATGAAGCAGCCAATAAAATGTTGAAAATGTGTAGGGAATCATCGCCTCCACAACTACCCAACAAAGGAACATCCAGAGGGTAGCAGCCATAAAGCTTTCATACTTTTGGATGAACTGGAAGGTTAGAACCAGCAGGAGCAGTTTGTGGAAGCCAAAGGACTTGGTCTTGAAATTTCAAAGTAAGTGATAGAATGCAAGGCAAATCTGTAAAATTTTTGAAATTTTGGACGTGTAAATTGTATATGTATTCCTAAGTATTGGAACACTGAGGACGGTGTTATTCTAAGGGGGAGGGGATTGTAATACCCCATTTTGACCCTTAGGAAATATTAGCTTTTAATGTAAATATTGTATACAGGTGATGTATGTTTTCCTAGCGTGGAGCTCAAGGCCAGGGCCCCGCTAGTGGAAGCTCGAATTTATTTAAAAGGCAAGTATAGATATTATGTTACCCATCTGTTATTTAGCCCTGGAACATTTTAAAAATGATGTAAATAAACATCATGCAATAAAATACCAAAATTGGCTATGGAAGCAACGAATGAGAAGGGGCCATGTGCATCCACTAGGGAGTGGTGAGGGGGTTGTGGGATTGAACCATAGATTGCCAAATGTCATCTTGAAAACCCATTTGACTTTCCTTGCTGGCATTTAATTCTGTGTAAGAAAGTCGTTGAAGAAATCAGTCCATAGCTTCAATGGAGCATGGGCGGCCCAAAAATTCGTATGGCAGGGTAGGGGCTTTGTTTCCTCGACCCACAAGTCACTCTACCTCATGGGAATTGGTTCTTCCTCATCCCCATTCCATTGTGGAAGATCCTAGCATGAGTTTTCATCCATTACGAATTCCCAGCAGTGAGAAAAAACAGAAATCGCAACTTTGCAAGAACCCACATTTTGAAAAGCCATAAATGCCCTGAATTGGTATTTGACAGTGAAATCTAATGGGGGATCCATATGTATGAACCTTAGGGCGAATTTGAGAGTATTAGATACCCTAAAATCCATAGAAAAACCTAGTTTTTATATCCCAGAAGTCCAGTGACGGGATTGAGTTATTTGATGACCGAATTGTGAGAAATCCAAGTGTGAATGTTTGAACAGAGGATTGTATTGCTTAAATTTACTTGAGATGTCTGTAGCTCTATGGTTGAGCCCGCCGACTTAGCCTCCTCTTCCTTTTCTTATTGCATGCTTGATAAACCCAACAGTGTGTTGGCTTAGCATGATTATTCGAGTGAAACCATGGTTGTGAGTGAACCCATCTAGTTCCTCCTTAGTGGATACACAACCCATCTCAAGGATGGTCTCTTAGCTGAAAGAATACATGCTGGACAGAGACCTATGGTTGGGTGGAACGTTTCCCTCCCATAGCCAGTTGTTGGATAACTTCATCTTAAAAATAAGTGTTCTCTTTGTTTAAATTATATGCATTATGTGTTTTGCAATGTGTTAATTCTGAATGTTAATTATTCATGTTAGTGAGATGAAACTAATATCTTAATATGGTTGAAACGAAGGTTGTGCATAGCATGAGAACGAGATTGAATTCTCTACACATTGATTCATCATTTTCTTGGGATAGATATGCTGATGCATTTCTATTTGTGTGTGTATAAATATGATTTAATTCAGCTGTGTTTATATTGAGTATGTATTTGCGCACAGAAGTTTTAATTATCCATGAAATTTTTGAAGTAATGTACAGGGTTGAGATTGCCAATAAGCCCAGCTAAGTTTGGTCATGTTTCCTTCATTGCATCAGATTTATGGAAGGGGATGTGATACAGGTAGAATCATAAGAAGATTTCCAGACAAATCCTGTATGCATACTGGATCGGAAAGAGGTGGTATTTCGGAATCGAACCATCATATAGGTAAAAGTGCAATGGGATCACTATAATCCTGAGGAGGCTACATGGGAAATGGAAAGGGAAATGCAAGCAATGCACTCCTTTCTGTTAGAAGAATTACATGACAAAAACTGATTTTGGTTATTATGTTATTTTGTTGTTTTGAAACTGTTTAACACCGAGGACGATGAAAACTTAAGGGGAGAGGAAATGTAATACCCCAAATTTTGGAATTTTAACCCCTTATATAGTTTGCTAAGTATTATTTCATTTTACATAGGTGACTTTAGAAATTTGAGAAATTGATTTCTAATGACCATGTGGACCAGCACATTAATGAGATGGGAGTCACAGTCCCCTACGGGTTGGAGGGTAAATGCCAATTAAAATAATAATTAGAAATTATTATTGGAGAAAAGTGTAAACCCTAAAGAAAATTTTAGGGAGAATAATGAAATATAAGAAATAACAAAGTGAGAAAATTCACACCTAAGAGCATAAAAAATGAAAAGAGGAATTCATTCACACATTATCAAATTCATTATCACACAAGATAAATGCGAGGTGGGGATAAAAATAACCAGAGAAAATGAAGACAATGAAATGGGGACAGTTTTGGATCACAAAACTGAACCAGAACAAGAGATATCATAGCAGCTGGATATAGCTTGGAACACAGCTGGATATATATCATAGGAGAACTACCCCAAGCTTGCAGAAGCACTGCAATTACTCTGAATAGGATGTGGTTGATTGATTCTCTTAATGGATGAGGCTTAAAATCCCTTGGAGCATCCTGGAGCTCAGGAGTACTAAGTTGGATATTGGGTTTCCTGCTACCACAGAAATTTCCTAAATAACTTGGGGAACAAGTTAAAGGAAATTAAAATATAAACTCTAAACCAGAGGGGACTGTGAACTCAGCTCGGGGGTGACCTGGAAGCAAGGAGAAATTCTTGGTCAAAGGCTGGGAGGTTTGTGGATAGGTTCCACTGGTCATCTGAATACAGATAAGTTTATATGTTGTATTTGTATGATAATTTTTATGGAACAGTTGCTAGGGTTTTATTATGTATAACTCTATTTTACTGTTGAAAGGTTTGTTTTACCAGATCTAAATATGACTATGTTATTATACTAAAATTTGTACATGGATCATAAATAGACTTTTATGCCTCTGTAATATTGTGCATAATTGTGATCTAATGGAGACACTTTCAATTTTCATTGTTTAGGTTTGATGTGATAATGACACATTCTTTGTGTAGTAGGTAGACTGATTTATTTTATCAATAATAATTTAGAAGCCTAAGATAGGAATTATGAAATGGTCATTGTTTATATTCTACCCTATGGATATGTTGAATATATTTTAAATAGAATATGTTTCTTTTACTCAACATATCCCTTTACTGGAAGAGCACCAGTCTCTCATATTTATGGTAGAAATGAGGTAGACATGTAAACCGTGAGGTTTACATGTCAAGCCATTTTATTATATAAACCTTTTATTCTATTTTTATAGATAAACAGAAGGGGATTAATGTAACCAAAATCCTTCCCTATCTTTTTACAGACAAGTAAAAGTATTGTGAGTATAATGAGTTATATCTACAAATAATGGAGTTTCCATTATTTGACAGAGTTACCTTACTATTGACTCTCTCTCTCTATATATATATACAACCTTAGATTTCAGTATGGAATTCATATTGGCTTACATTACTTTTATAAACATTAAATAACTATTTACCGGATGCATTATGTTTTCTAATGTGTTTTATCTTTGTATGCTTGCCATTGATCTTGGCATAGGTCTGCGACCTTCTTTTAAAAAAAACATGGTGGTATAGTGTGTGGAACCAACACTAGTGCAACGTTTCTAGATTTAAACATGGTGTACTTTTCCCACACAGACAAGGGTTAATTTCCCAAGTTCCACGATTATTACACAGTGTGCATAATTTCACGATTTTACACAGTAAGTGTTTAATTAAATGAGGTTGCATTATAAATATGATTGCAAATCTATTTTTACACGGCTACATTAAGTATGCATATATCTATGCTCGGGGAGCATTCTGGAAACCGAGTTTCAAAAGAACCACAAACAATACGATATTCCTGTGTCGTTCGTTTCCATCTTTTGGAGTGGTTGCGCCTTAAGCTTAGGCATGGGAGCCAGAGCATTTTGGTCAAAGATTTGACCCTTGGTGTTTAGTCAAACTAAACACTACACGCTAGACAAACCAGCATTAACACAATTTCATTCATAATTTTAAATGCCATGTAAACTATTGTATGAATTACGTTTGCAAGCTAGGGTTGTGTTACCTATTGGTTCAAACCTACGCTGTAATACATCCTTATAATCATTTCACAGTTGATAAATGAATGCAATCTTTTTATCATAACTCTGTTCTTACACTTAAAAGAGAAAATCTTACACTTAAAAGAGAAAACATAAACATAATTTAACCATATAATAAACAAACCCTGTTATAACGCCCAACTAGGGTTGAAACGTTAATTTCACTTTGCATTCATTATTTACAAAACAAAAATAGCAAAGTCCAACACTATCACTTTTCTTTTCATAACATAAATCCCTTCATGGGAGAAACGTATTTCGAAACAGAGTTTAAGAACCGGCGACACACATATGTGATCGAACCAACAGTATAAACATTAATAATGTAATGTTCACAGCATACTTTCAACATATTAATACTTGCATCCACCTACAGGCCGAAGCGAGCCCTCAAAAATATATAAATATAGTCGTATACAAATAAGAAAAAGGTTGAGGTCCATCTCTTTTTCATGATGCAGACAGGAGTTGAACCAAAATTCTGAAGTAACCCATCTCTAACCGTCGAGGTGTTTTCATCCGAGGGACAAGGAGATGACTGGTTACCTGGCTACCCTTGAAGACTACTCTTCATTTCTAGGACGTGGAGCCAACTATGGTTCTCCCAACACACCCTCTGCGGTCATTGCACCTACATTACAAAGTATTTAAACGAGAATTTAGTTGCGAGCAGTAAGAAGTCTATGTAAAAATATTAATGGTGAAAACAGCTGGTGGTTACAACTGTTTGCCTTTGGGTAGAGATAACGCGAGGACCAAGTCATGGTTTCACCATACCTGCACAACAACCACGATAAGTTAGTTTTGACGGCATCTTTCTTTACCAATAAACTGAGAGTAAAACATGTATCTCTTACCTATTCTATGTGGACACACTAGCACGTCGTCTCTTGAACCTCACACCTTGCTCAGAGTCGGTTGGGAGCACCTTCTCCCTGGTTCGGATGCGAACACCCTGCTCAGAGCATAGGTGCTCTAAGAAACCATTCGCAACACCAAATGAGCAGCCCGTAGCCAGGGTAAGGGTTTTGTTGAACACAATGGTACCGGCTCGAGGAGGAGGTTACCTTTGAGACCGGTTACACCATCCCATTAATGCTTGGTACATTGTAGAAATGGGCGCCAACAACCAGTTTAGTAATCAACGGTGCCAGGTTGATCGCATTTACCCATGTGCATGACCCAGATCGTGATCAACGGTCGTGGATCACCTTCGCATTCATTAACCAGCAGAATAGTGTTAAGTGCAGTCGGTCTCGAGGTTGTCAACTTCATGTGATAACTAGGATGGGCTAGCTGGAACACAAGTGTGATTTTTCCACTGTTGAGTAGTACACACCGTGTTCGCCAAGCGTGGAGTCACCTACTAGGATGGCACCCAATGGGTTTAAAACTTTGGTTCATGCATTGAAGTCTATGTGGCAGAATCATGAGTCAAAGCACAGTCACGCAGCATTAATATGTTATATGCGTATTAACCATAGTGTATAGTTACAAATCATTACATTATATATTACATGCATTATGCTCTATGAATATCATGACGTATGACAAAGGTTTGAGTTGGTCGAGTTTGGTTGTGGTAATGTAATTTGTTTTCGCATAAGTCTTAGGTCCAACTTTATGTTGACCTCATAATGCGCTAAACCCCAATGTTTATCTTATTATAATATGTATATATATTACATTTCAATATATATATATATATATATATATATATATATATATATTAATAACATCCCATTTTAATATTGTTGTTTGATGCTTGGTTATTATTTGGAGATAATATAAGCATAGATTACACTATATAAGCCTAGGTTTGTATAAGGGTAATCCTAGAGCATAGTATAATAGTAATACATAGGTTATATGTTAGTACCATAGTTATAACATATAACTATGTTAAATTAAATTGTATTCACATGTAACTATAAAAGTTTGTATTTCATAGTAACGATATATTAATAGTTTAATATAGTTTTTCATTGAATATTAATGTTGCACAGGAATTAAATTTATATTGTCGCAAATGTTTAGCATATAGTTGATATGCATCTTGGTTTGTTTTTGTATTTGTCCCTATATACTAACTTGTTTATGTATAGGTACACCATCATAGATATAGGAGTTTTCAAGTGTCGACACTTGTGTGAAAAGCGAAAAAAGTAGCAAGTGAAGATTAGTGCACACACAATCAAAATAATACCTAAGTAGGCTATAGTGACAGCTAGTGATATGTTTCTGTAATTTTTTTAGTTGTTGGAATATTTGATGAAAAAAAAATCGTGTAGAAGAGACATGACAGGGGGGGGTGTTAGGATATTTCAATACTCCATCCTTGTCCTACCTAGCATTATTTATTTTTCCTAGTTGTTGATGATGTCATTTTCCCCCTAATGTTGTGCAGATGTCATCCAGGATTCATCTATCACCTTATGAGCCATGCATGCATCATTTTAGGACCACTTCAGTCAGTTCCCTATTTTATAAGAACCTACTGAGTGTTCCAGTGCAGTCCACCTGATTTATCTTACTCTTGTGGGGGGTTAGAACTTTGGATGCCACTGATTGTGGCCTCATGCGCCCTTTTCTGACTGGCATGCACGACAGACTCACTATTGCACCCTTCTTAGTCAGTTAACTGATTGTGACTTCAGTTAGCTAATTTTAGGTTCAGTTCAGTTGATTTTGAGTCTTTCGGAGCACTCTAGTGGTGATAATCCCTATGCTAGATCATCTGAGGTTTGAATTATCCCACATTATTTGAATTCTCTCCATTGTAACACCATTGTTTGATATATTGATTATTGGAACATGTGACATTATTCTGCTCCTATCTGAGTTATGTTGCATTATTATTCTTCTGCTCTTTTTTACTACAGTTTTCACTCTTCTTCAAATTTTATGCTCATTCTTTCTTTGTGAGGTATCCTCAGCTCTTTAGATCTACTGTGACTTATAATTTCATAGTTGGGAGGGGGGCATTCGGTGTATGCCTAGGAATGGGTGACCCCCTTAATGGATTTTTCCTAGACCTTTCTTGATCCCAAGCAAAGCCAACTCCAACCTATTTTAATCCATGTCCATTGTCAAAATAATTGACATGTTGACCTAAAATAAACTTAGCGCATAGTTAACATAGAAAATACAATGAAACCTCCTTGTTATTGTGGGGAAATTTATCAAATGCTATATCCATCTAGTTGTTTTTGAATGGATAGAATGTGCACCAATCCATGGAAAGAAGCCTTTTCTTCAAATTAGGAAGCTATTTGGTTCTAGGGTCAATAAGTCGTTTGAAAATATCTATTTGGTAATATGTAGATCTTTAACAGTTTCCCTCCACATGCCAATTGAGTAGTATTATCTCATCCTAGTCACGTATTCATACATATTGGATAATTGGCCATAGGAATGGCTAATGGAAGCAGCAATGGTATCAAACGAAGTGGCCAAGGAAACACAATATGGATCTCTAATATGCCTAAGGTCACGGATTAGGTTTCTAATTTAATCTAAACATTGATTAATTTCCATTTGTGGATATCATGGGGGTGGTTGGGGGGCAGAGTTTGGATTTAGATCAACGTTTTTATCCATCCTAGTGGAATAAATATTGCATTTAAACAATAAGAAAATATTTTTATAAACTATTTAAATTTGAATGATTTAACAAATATAAAAATGAATTTGGAATCAAATCTACCTTGAAATGAGAACTTCTCCACCAAAAAGGTTCAATTCTAAAAATGCCAACCTCCCTCATTATTTTCCTTGTTAGAGTTGGGTCAAATCAACAACAAAATGTGTGCACATATTAGAGAAAAAATGGAAAAAAGAGATTGTAAGGTAGGGACTCTTAGTGAAAAGAGGTCATGTTTTTTCTTATTAGACAGAGGAATGCACACATGTTAATAAGTTTTGTGTGTTATTAAAGAGTGCATGCCATTAACAAAAGTGTTTTTTCACATAGAGTAAAATGTTCATAGAGGGAAACATGGAGGCGAGCATGCGGAGTGCATGGAAGTTTGGAAAGGGTTGTAGCAATTTAAATAATAATGTGTATATACACATGTCTTAAAAAAATTACAATGCACACACATTCGCATTGCAATTATTTTAGGAAGCAACTTCATGCACCTACCAGTTACTATATAACAACCTACTTGCATTTTACTGCAAGGATTGTGAAAATCGGAATTGTTATATTTTTAAGTGCAATAACATTAAGGATCACTGAAAGATAAAAAAGCACAATATAGACAATAGTACACAATAATTTATCCTGGGAAAACCCTCTCGGGGTAGAAAAACCCAGCAAACGTCTTCTATATAGATTCCTCAGAATGTACAATAGTATTCCTCGTGCAATGACCCAAAACAAGAATACTTCAAAAGCAGTTATTCACTTGACTCAGAGTGTTCACCGCAAAGCATAAGTCTAGCCTCGTGTTTGTTAAGTACATCAACGAACCAATCATCTTCCTATATACCATGGCATCCACCATTTTTGAAGAAGTATCATGCAACAACTTCAGATTCGATGCCATAGGTATGGACATGAACTTACAATCCATCATCCTGAATCTCTTCAGTATCTCTAATGCATACTTTCCTTAACTCGAGAAAATTTCCTCTGGATTCTTCCACACCTCAAGACCTAAGAAGTAATGCATCATACCCAAGTCTTTAATCTCAAACTCTGCAGCAAGTTTCCTCTTTGTTTCTACTATGACCTTATCATCACCTGTCAGAAACAAGTCATCTACATATAACAGTAGAATCACAAGATTTCCTTCTTCAACCTTGTAGTAAAGGTTGGAATCCGCTTTACTCTTGGTAAATCCCAAGCTCATCAGAAACCCATCAATCCTAATGTACCATGTCCTAGGTGCATGTTTCAAACTGTACAAGGCCTTCTTTAATATGCACACATGAGTCTGCATGTCATGTGTCTCAAAATCTAGTGGTTTCTCCACATACACTTCCTCCTCTACTATGCCATTCAGGAAGGCAGTCTTCACATCCATCTGATGTACCTTCCATTTCATCACTTAGGCTATCGAAAGTATAGATCTGATCTAAGTGTATCTAGCCATAGGAGAAAATGTCTCCTCATAATCTATGCCTTCTTTCTGGGAGAAACCTCAAGCCACAAATCTTGCCTTATATTTCTTGACACTTTCGTCTGCCATGTGCTTGATGTTGATGTATTTGTAACTTCGGAATGTATTTCATATATGTGTATTGCATTCCTATAGAGATGTTATTATTCCTCTGTACGGAAGTGTTTGTATTCCTATAGAGATGTTATTATTCCTCTGTACGGAAGTGTTTGTATTCCTATAGAGATGTTATTATTCCTCTATACGGAAGTGTCGTCATCTATATTGTAAGTGTCATAACTTATAATTGATGGGTTATTAGACCACCTTGATGGGGTCGGCCCTGTATAAGTCACGTGGGTAAAAGGGTTATTAGACCACCCTAGTGGGGGTCGGCCCTATCAGCATTATGTTATGTGGTTAAGTTAAGGCCGACCTAGTAAATGTTATTAGGCAAGTCAAGTCAAGTATAAATAGAGTGTGGGAGGCACTCTATTTCATCATTCACTTTTCTCTCTCAGGCACTCATTTGGAGAGTGGTGCACTTGTGGAGGAGGAGAAGCTACTACTAGGAGGTTTATCTCTTATGATTGGGTTGTATCATTTCTCTATCTATCTTTGAGGAAGTTGCGGGGTTTTTCACCTTCTTGGTTTTCCCCGGTGAAACTCTGTGTCTCTTGTGTGCTTGCATTACTGTGTCCATGATTGATATGCTGTAGATATGTTGTAGATATGTTGTACATGTTATTCTCTTAGTTAAGATCCTATATGTGATTAAAATTTATGAAAAACTAACATGGTATCATAGCTAGCCTGAAAGAAGGCATGGTATGGCATTTATGACACTTGTTTCACTTACGAAGCTAGGGCTTGATATAGAAAAAACCAGTCATCGTAGAAATTTAGCTATAAATACATTTCAGCGAGGTTTCAGGATCTGAAACTCTTACAAGTCGAATATAAGATCCCCATGTACCTTGTATCCAAAGGATAGCCTCTAATTCATTTTACTTTGTGATTTATGATCAGTACAAGTTAGGGTTTCTGCCTCTTCCAGATCTCAGTCATAAACAGGTGACCTAGGAAAAAAAGGTCACAACTTGGGATAGAAAGATACAAATGAAATTTTGTAAAAGTGACAAGTAGGGCACAGACTGTAGTTTCTCAGTTAAGGTTTTCAGAGGTCGAAACTGAACCAGTGACACGTGGCACTCCGTACAAGTTTGCTCTCTTGTTTTATCCCATAAACAGGTCACGTTGTGACACTTGGTATAACTCTCTCTCAGAGAATCCAATTGAGGTCAGACCTATGGGGTTCGAAATATGACAGTTCTTGCTACCACAGGTCAAAGTTTCAGACCCTGTGGATTCGTAATTTTGGAGTTACACCAGAAACAATCGGGTGCATATTTCTGTCAAAACAGAATTGGATTTTGAGCACCTTTACTCATGACTCCGGGAATTAGGGTTTCGAAGAAAGTTTGAATTTTGGTAATCGAAGACCCGACTGAATGCTACTCATCAAAATCGAAATTTAGAGACCAAGATAAAAAAATTTGGTTGGGCAGAAGGTCGGGCTTCATCAAACCCTAGTTCAGGACTTTGATCGAAAAGGTGAAAAATAAGGGCTTCTACAAAAATGGGAATTTTTGAAATATGTGACCATAGCTGGAAGCACCTTGGAAAAATCAAATTTTAGAGCTTTGGATCAAACTATTTGGTTGGGTGAAGCTTCAGGAAACTCAAACCCTAATTCAGGGTCCTCCCTAGTGAATTTGGAAGATTGAAAAGCAAATTTGAGGGGTGAAACTTTGCAATTTTCAAATTCTGAGTATACTAGGTTGATCAGCTCATCAAGGCGCATATTTCTATCTTTTAGAAGTTTGAATTTTTAGGGTTTCCCTGACAAACCCTAATCCAACTCCAGATCCAGTTTCTGCAAATCAAGTGAATTGGGTTAATCCTAGAAGAGAATGGATTGGTCACCTGCATAAGTGAAGAAGTTCCAGTTTCAGAGGGAGATGAGGCTAAGGCCTTATATAAGAAGATTACAAGCAATCTCAACAGGTATGACTTACAGGTATGTTTCGAAATCTGTTCATGATTAAGTTTATGGTATGTTTTTCTTCATTAAGGTTAGTACAATCTTGATTAATTTTAGACTTGTCGTATCACATTGATAAAAATATGAATGCATAATAGAAGATATTCATTGATTAGGGTTTTTACACTTATGATTGTACTAATGCATTGTGGTGTTGTATGAGGTTGATGTTGTCCGCTAACATGAAAGGTACATCAAGAAAGACAAATCATGTTCTAGTTCAAGATCATATGGCCATGGTGACATGAAGACAAAGATTCATCCATTGTCATGGATCACATAGAAGATGTAATTACAAGGCATGTATAACTTGGTTCTATAATGGTTAGCCTATGAGACATGTAGGTTACTAGCACAAGCCATTGAAGAGAACAAGAAGACATCATGTGGGTATGTTAGACATAACTAGCTAGAATGCTAATCCAGGTGTTGTTCGGGAAATCTACCCTATAGCGAGGACATAGACACTACCAACTTCTGGGGTGACAGGTAAATGAATAGATCATATCACATGGGTTTCTACAAAAGGAAAGAGATCAAGGTTCATG
Organism: Larix kaempferi; assembly: GCA_027924585.1. Taxonomy (NCBI): domain Eukaryota; kingdom Viridiplantae; phylum Streptophyta; class Pinopsida; order Pinales; family Pinaceae; genus Larix; species Larix kaempferi. The sequence goes on along the minus strand of BSBM01000174.1, from coordinate 2,396,118 downwards.
AAGGTGTACCTTATTAATGACGTTCGATCCTAGCTTTCACTTGTTCCTTCGATCGATCCTCCACTTGATCTTCCGTTTGACGGACCTGTAATACAAAGATACCTTCCTCGACATATCTTGAATGATATAACAATGACGAAATTGAAATACAATTTAGACATCAAATACAATCAAGCATTTAATCCAAACAAACATGCAATCCGTTAGACATTTGATTGGGACGGGAAGGGCATTTCAACCTTTATTGTCAAAAGCAAATAATCAGTACAATTTATACCTGACCGTTCAGAGTGCTTGTGCAACCGGATCCTGGGCTCCTGCTCTTCACACTAACTTTGGAATTCCTTTAGCGTAACAACCCTTAATGTATAATTTCTAGGTCCCTCTCTCATGCATCTCCCTTGTATTTATGGGACAAGGTAGGCAGTTTAGATTGAGAGGTAGTTTGATTGGGAGGTTGGGGAAGTTGCAAAACCAACTTCAACTAATCCGAATTCGTCAATTTAATATATTTTTGACTACTTTTTAAGGTGTACGCTACTTTTCTTAAGTGGAGTAGCATTCAATATGCAACTTTTATGTTTGCAACAAGCGTTTACGGGCTTTTTTGAAGGTGAACGCTACTCTAGTGAAGCAGAGTTGCATATTTATGAAGGAAAATGCTACTTTTATGAAGCAGAGCTGCATATTTTTGAAGGTGAACACCCCTCTTATGCCTATAGAGTAGCGTTTTTCACTAAAAGTAGATAAAAAGAGGGTTTTGTCAGTTGCAGAGAGGTAAGTCTTAACCATTCATCATCTAGGGTCATCTTTCTCTTCCATCCAAGTTGTCCTTTTGTGTGATCAACAGCCAGATGTGATCACGGACGGAGAAGTGCAAATTTGACCTATAATAGATTTCCCCTAATGTGTGAGGTCAGAGGGAAACGATGGTCGAAATTCATTATAATTCCAAGTCAGCGGAGGAGCAAGAAACCACAATACCAAGTCACAAAATTACCTGAAATAACGATCAAGGTCAGCGACCAATTACAATCTTGACATCATACAGATGTGCAATGTGATACAACATGATCTTCGATACATAACTAGGAGATGTATATATAGCATGGCCACTGAAATACAAGCGTGGATCCATGTCAGAATGATAGATCATAGCCATAACAACGAACTGGATCTATGTCTCATGAAGAGCCAAAATGAGTGAGGCTCAGTCTTGCGCATCTTGGGTGATAACATGATGAAGTAATGCTATCAACATCCCAAGGTCTTCATCCAAACAACCCAAGGTACAAAACCTAACCATGTGAATAAATGAGCTGAAATTCGAACATAGGGGGTATCGTTTGATTACCGATCATTGATGTATACCGTTAACAAATGTGAGGGCGTCCACCGATAATGATGATGGGACCCAAGGTACCTAGTACGATCCAACAAGTGTGAATAAGTGGACTTGAAGTTGAACACCTGAGGAACTCGTCAAATAAGAGACATTGATGTATTCTCATTATTCAACAACGAGGGAAACTGCCACTGATGACTGCAATCCCCAAGGTACTAACCGAAACTCTAAACTTCGTTCCCAAAGCAAAATGAGTTGATGTCGATGGGAAGAAGTCCGTTGGAAGGGAGGCTTTAAGGCATCCTCCATCATCCAACATGAGGAAAACTCAAAGGTATGAGCTAATGTGGAGTAGTACAAGTAACAAGATTGACACTAGGATGGTTGGCACATGAGGTCAAGGTAAACTGCAAAATGGCCGACACAGGTTGTATCCTTGAATAGTGAGCACAACACAAAGTGACTTAGGCAGTGTTTAGCATAATGGGGAAAATGATATAAGTCTGCAATGTAGGAGACATGACATACCCTCCATATGGTTCGAAGAATAACCAACCAGGGGAGTATTAACTCGGAGATCAGGTTCACCCTAAGGTCAAAAACTAAACCCAACTGAAATGATAGACTCAAGTAAGTGTTGTGTTCAAGGACTTGACTGACTGAACTGCCTTTGAAACTTTAAGATGTGATATACCCTTATTATCCCTTATTCTTTTTAGATAAAAGAATACCTTTCTTGTTGTTTTAATGATTCCAAGAAAGAATGAAAACTCAATAGATCCAACCATGTAAAGATTTTAACGAGCCCATGGGAGGAAGACTCAGGACCTTCTTCATTGTTTGCAGAGTTCGAAGAAGAGATAAAATAATATTGATCTCTGGTCGAGCAGAGATCTGTTCTTGCTCGCCGGTGTTTTCAATTTTAAGGAGTCTGAAAAACTTAAACAATAATTCCATTCACCTACTCATGGATTTTAATATTGATCCCAAGAAGGTTAATGCTCGCCGGTGTTTTCCTATTTATAGAGTTTGAAAAACTTAAACAATCCTCTATACACCCTCTCGTGGATTTCACATCGAGCCCGAGTAGGTGAGTGCTCGCTTAGTGTTTTCATATTTCGAGAGCCTGAAAACCCTAAAGAAGGCTCCAAAAGGTCCGTTTTCATAAAGTTAGTCTCCTCCCCTGAAAAAGTGTAAAATAATGGAAGAAGAACTCTTCTAGCCACGGATGACTAGAGTATTCCTTTTTTGTAAGTAATCCACAAAAGTCTGGAAAAGGGTTAAACTTATACTTAAGCGGATGAGTCTTTAGTTCCTTTAATGAGCTTGAAGAGGACAAGTTTGCTCGGCAATCTTGTTTAGGTTTTCATAGTCCAAACAAGAGCTTAAAATGACTTAAAAGACAGCTTCTAGAATCACAACTCATGACCTGCCAAAGACTAGGATCTCAACAACCATGTTAGTATTAATGACAAAAAATCTTAAATGCCAATATTTCAACCATGAAGTACTTAACAAGGTCTGTCACTAAAGAAATTGAGTCATAATAGATTGATGCTACGAAAATCTAGTGAAATTTTGATAAACATAGGTTAAATTCAACTCGTCAACATTTAGAAGTATTAATGATTAAATAGACCCTTTTTATGAAATTTGAAACTATTGACTTTTCAAAAAAGTAGGTAAAAAATCAAATTCAAATTCATATATGTAATTTCATTTTGAAAACTCAAATATCACATTTGGAGTTGTAGAGCAAATTTTGGAGCAAACACTTGATCTTCATCCGTTCATAGCAATCAAATCGAGCCACCATTTGACTTCATTCTTCTTCCAAGTAAGTTATTTTCATCCCAACTTGCATTTTGATGGTTCATTTGTCAATTTTCATGCTTAAAATCTCTTATCTAGCCATGCTCAGCTCGCCATTTTCGTGTACATTGCTGTCTAGTGTGTAAAGTAGGGTATTTTTTAAGGTAAACGCTACTGTATGGCTATAGAGTAACACCCAAACGTGACTGTGTGGCTATAGAGTAGCATTTTTTTTTCTAAAAATGGCTAAAAAATGCTCAAGAACTAAAAATTGGCTCTTCTTTTGACAGGATGGCACTAATTTGGAGGGAGAGGGAGCATGAAGATATGGATAGGGTGGCTATGCAAGATCCTACCACTCTCCACGTGTTAAGAAGATGTGGTTTGTTGAAATTCTACCGAACCGTAAACATGAGGGCACTCAACCGCTTACTACAAAGACTCATTCAGTGTTGGGATGTCGATGCAAATGTCTTTAATATCCGAGGGGAGACCTTGGAGCTCACAGTTGACGACCTATACTTCATTAAAGGGCTCTCTAGGAGGGGAGATCCTGTAAACCTGAAAGCGACTTCATGAAATGTGGGTGCCATGTCCGTGCAAGATTATGTGAATGCTTATTGTGTGGAAGGTACTAAGAAATCTGGAAGTCAAATTCTCATTTCTACTCTTGCAAGCTTCCCTTTGAAGGTTATTATCAGTATGTTGAACCGAATGGGAGGGAGTGCCACACAGCACTTAGCCTCAAATCACTACATGTACATTGGTATTGAATGTTTGCAAGGTCATGTCTATGATTGGTGCACAAGTCTCTTGGAAAATATGAAGCTTCAACTCTCGGGGTGTAAGACCGGGAGAATGAAGAACTTTGGATATGGCAGCATCCTTTGTACCTTCTTCTTTGAGAGGGTACCTGCTCTTAGCTTGGGTATGCCTTTGCCTCCAGTCAACCCTCGTGAGCCAAGATTGAGCCGTTGGGGTGACATCTTTCTCTGCCGGGGTGGTGGTGAAAGCCATTTTTGTTATCACACCGATGATTTCTGGGGATGGTGGGATAGACAGGTACCGGCATTTGAGCAGTTTCCATATGCTGGTTTAGACTTCCGTCATGATCCAGAGCTGGCACTTCCTCCAAGTGATGCCTGGGGAGATATAGGTATGTTTTCTTTTGAAAAATATTTAATTTTTTCAATTTGAAGTATATAATTTTTATGATGAGTTTGGAAATACTAAAACAAAGTGTCATGTGCAGATGTTGGACCAGTTCGTCCAGATGGACATCCTACTATTTTCGTGAGGCCCATTGATGTGGGTGCATCTAATGCTACACTAGGGGCTATAGAGAAGAAGATGAGTCGGTTGACTCATGATATTTCTACATATAGTATTGAGCGGATGCCCGTTGACATGCAGGAGGATGTAGTAGGTGTGCCCCCTAGCTTGGATTAGACTGTTGCGGAAGGTAGCCAGGTTGTTCATATGTTACCGAGAGGCACTAGATGAGGCCCCACCTTCTCCATAAGAGAAGGATATTTTATGTATATTTTGAGGCCATCGAGCTCAATTTTGTATCTTATGACTTTGTGATAGACTTATGTTCCAAACTCATAGTATTTTTTGATACAGTATCGGATATATATATATAGTATCGGCTTATATTTACATGTGTGTGTTTAACGTTATATGTGAATGTTTATTTATGGACGTGTATGATACAAATGCCAATCTAAAACATGATTTGTGAATGAATCCGCTAATGCATTCAAATTTCTTGGAATATGTTGATACATGATGGAATCAAACTGTCTTTCCAATAATTTAACTCGCAAAAACTGTCATAGCAAAACAGGATCTCTAATTTGGTAAACACCCGTTAACTGAAATACAACTAGTTGCAAATAAAGTCTTACCTCCAAATGTGAAATGTCTTGGACAAGAGCATCCCAGAGAAGTTCTATGACCGCACTGTATTCAGCTATGTTATTCGTTGTGGGGCCCAAACAAACCCCCCCGAAGAAACTAGTTGGCCAGTTAGTGAGTAAATGACCCAAGCTGTTGAAGCCAACTGTCAAGTGTGGTGACTGGCGCCATCAACAAATCCTAAAAAGTATTCAGTCGACATCTAAAACACGAAGTGAGAAAACACACATAAGGTCAACTAACGATCACAAGAAAAAACTAGTTCTACAAAATGTACAACTATAATACATGAAAAAGCACAAGTGCCTAAGTGTAGTAATTCTTCAGGTAGAGCCCATTTCTAGGCTGGGGAAACTTATTACCCTCGCAGTCTGTTAGTTCATAAGCACCTTTCTTCAGTACCTTCGAGATTATGTAGGGACCGAGCCACATGGAATTGAACTTGCCAGCCCCAAAAGGTTCTTTGTCTTGATCCCAAAGTAGGATCAGGTCTCCTTCGAGAAAAACCCTAGGTCTAACAGACTTATCGTACTGTCCTTTGACTCGTTTCTTATCAGTTTCATTTGATGTGAACGCATTGCAGCGCTACTCGTCTAGATATTCTAAATGTAGCAAACGTTCTTCTAATACTGAAGTTTCTGGTAATAGTTGAACAACCAAATTTAAAGAGGGAATCTCACACTTAATCGGAACGCCTGCCTCTATCCCATGCACAAGTTGGAAAGGAGAGAACCCGGTAGCAGTATTTACATTTTCTCGGTAAGCCCAGAGAGAAGGATACAACATGATGTGCCAGTTATTACGACTGGCATTAACAGTTCTTTGTAGAATTGTCTTCAGAGTTTTGTTAATCGCTTCGACCTGACCATTTTCCTGCGGATAGAATGAGGACGAATGCTCTTGACGAAAACCTAGCATGCTATAAAGCTCAGTCATCATGCTATTCTAGAAATGACGACCGTGATCAGTCACGATCACTTTGGGTATGTCGAACCTTGTGATAATCTGATTGAATACGAAATAAGCGGCAGTTTCTCCATCCTCTTTAACAGTAGGCATTGCCTCGGCCCACTTGGTAAAGTAGTCGACGACAATGATGATATATCGATGGCCTCCAGCCGAAACTGGATTACAAGTCATATAATCAACCCCCCATTTTGTGAAGGGACCTGCTGTGATCACAGGATGAAGAGGAGCTGGATGTGCTCTCATATTCCTAGTGAAAAACTGACACGGACGACAGCGTTTCACAGCTTCCACACAATCTTTAAAGATTGTAGGCCAAAAATATCTGGCACTCAGTATTTTCTGGGCTATTTCCAACCCAGAAAGATGACCCCCACAAGCTCCACTATGAGCATCATTCAATACTGACTCTACTTCTTCTAAATTCAAACAACGTTGTAAAATGAAATCTATCCTATTCCACGTCAGTACAAAGTATTAGAGATGATGAGATAGTTTTTCGCATGACTTTTCAGTTTGCGTCGTTCATCTCTAGAAAAAGTGGTAGGACACCTCAAAGTATATAGATATACTAAAATATCCCCATACCATGGGTCAGAGGAAGTAATAAGGAAGATATGTTCATCCGGGAATGATGACTCTTCCTCAACATGCACTAAATCACTCAGAAATTCTGAAATTAATTCAACGAACACTTGTGATTTCTTCAACTTGGCAAACTGAAAAACCAAATCGAACTCCTGCAAGATTACAATCCATTTATTGTATTTCCCACCGATGATACGTCGAGTGAGAACATATTGGAAAGGATTGACCTTTGCAATCACAGTAGTGGTTCGTAAAAGGATATAGTGACGAATCCTCTGCACCATATAGATCGCAGCTAATGCTAACTTCTCAATGTGTGAATATTTAATCTTAGGATCTATCAATGCACGCGAGAGATAATAAACGACGTGCTCTTGGAGCGTATCATCCTCGTGAACTAGTACTATGTCGATTGTGTAAAATGATGCCGCTAGATATAAGAGGAAGTCCTTTGTATAACCAGGGGGGCTTAACAAGGGGGCTGATAGTAATGCTTTTTCCAAGGCCTCAAATGATTGTTGAGCAGCCTCATCCCACAAAAAGTAGGTATCTTGTTTAAGCAATCTCATGAAACCCTTTGTAATTTTGGAATAATTTATAACGAAATGTCGTAGGAAGTTAGACATGCCTTGCAAACTTTAGAGTTGTCTCAAGGTGCGAGGAGGAGGCAGATTTACAATCGCCTCAACTTTTAACGGGTCTCCCATTATCCCACGACTTGATACAATAAAACCCAGTAGTCATCCAGACTTGACACAGAATACACACTTGTTGGGATTCAATCGAATTTTGTATTGTCTGCACCATTCAAACACAAGTCTCAAATGAGTTGGATGATCCCGTCTCTTGCGAGATCGCATCGGGAGGTCATCCAGGTAGGGTTCAACTATGTGCTTGATATCGTGAAAAGAAAAATTCATTGCTTGCTGGAACATAGCTCCAGCATTCTTTAATCCAAACGGCATCTTCTGATAAGCAAAGGTTCCCCACGGGCAAATAAAAGTTGTTTTTTGTTGATCTTCGGGTTTGATTTGAATTTGATTGTATCCCGAAAATCCGTCCATGAAAGAAAACATCTCGTGCCCTGCACACGCATCTATGATTTGATCGATAAATGGTGTGGGGTAGTTATCTTTCGGGCAAGCTTTGTTCAAATCCAGGAAATCCGTACAGACTCAAATGGTACCTTGCTTTTGATCAACCAGAACAGGATTCGAAACCCATTACATCATGTCGGTCGGGTAGATAAATCCGGCTTTAAGCAATTTTTCAACCTCCGCCTTAATGGCGGTTTCTTTTCGAGGATTCACTGGACGGAGCTTTTGTCTCACGAGTTTTGCATTAGGATACGTTTTGATGACATGCTTTATGATGGCAGGATCGATGCCTGCCATCTCCTCATAAGACCAGCCAAAGATATCGCGGAATTATTTAAATATTTTGATATACAGAGCAATCTCCTCTGAAGAACAATCTGCTCCAATAAAATTATTTTCCACAACCCCAGGTTTGGTGGAAATGTTAATCGGGATGGTTCTCGATATATTATCCATATTCCCTTCAGCGTAAATAGCATTTGAAGTGGAAAAAATAGAGGACAAATCAACATTCCCACCGAGTCTCATAAAAAACTCTCCTCTCTCTATCCTGTCTAGATTTGGAAGCAGATAAGACCTATGGTGCAAGTGTTCCCAAGGCTGGTCTAGGCCCATCATGGCTTCCAAAATGGCTTCGTCAGAAGGAAAAACCGTGTCTAAATAGTCAAAAGAGTGGATCGAGTCTACTGACCATGCCGGAGCATAGTCCATATCCAACTCAGCAGAGACTAGCGAAGTCATGATATGTTCCATTGTAGCATGATGTGATTCCATGTATGCTACTTCTGCAACGGATAAAGGCACTAATGGTTCTGATATAGTAGGAAGGATCCACGGATCAGTCCTTAAACCGACCGTGAAGGTTTCAGTAGATGTACCTTCACCAGAATGCATAAACAGAACAGGAGTGGGTAGGTCAAAAGTGCCCATTAATGACCCATAAAGTCTTGCTCCTAAACTCTCACCTGCTGGGGCAGATTGATCAACTAAAGGAATTGTGGATTCCGATGAAGTCTGGTTATTTTTCCGAGAGAATGAAAGTTGATCGACCATAATGATCTTTCCTTTGTGTGGGAAAATTACAGCTCGGAAAACTGCTGATGGAATAGCTTGCATGGCATACGTCCAGCTCCTACCTAACAACATATTGTAATCAAGCGGAGCATCCAGAATTTCAACCTTTACAGCAACTGTCTTACCGGAAAGTGTACAGTCAAATGATGGCAAGACTCCATGTGGATGGAAATTTCTTCCATCAAATGCAGTAAGCAGAGTGTTAAAGGGGGCTAACTCGGGAGAACCTAAGGCTTTCCAACAAGAAATTGACATTACGCACGTAGACGTGCCCTCATCTATGACGGCTCGTCTAATGGTCTTAGGACCATGACTCACCTCTATCTGAAGAGCAACGTGGTATGGCAACCGGTATTTTATATCATTCATATCAAATCGAGCAGTCATGTTGGATGATTCCATACTTCCAATCGCTTCCAGAAGTGCATTTCGTTGTAATGGACAACTTTGCAAAACTTCTAAGGTGGACATGGCACAAGGGCTCTGGGCTAAATCTTCAACCACATTGTATTTGGCAGCAGCCCGTGCATTGGGATTGTGCGAAGCCCGTTTCAAGACACCTTTCAGGATATTTGGCAGTGAATCCATAGGTATGTCGAGAGAAGTGGAAGATTCACGAATATCTTTATCCTTATACTGTGTATCCGGGGTATAATTTCTTGCCCACGTTTGTAAAAGAGCATCCGAGTTAACCATATTAATAAAAGTTTGATCAACATAAGCATGGGTGGTGGCCCCAGCATTGGAGGTGCCAGAAGCTGAGCCCTGGCCTTTGGGGAATGGATCCTTCAGGATGGTAGGTTTCTTTTCTTGAAGCATCTTCTGGGCTTCTTCGATCAGAGGGCATTGGTGAGTGAGGTGATCCTACTTGCAAAGCTTGCAAGGGAACTTAACCTTTTTCTTTTCTCTATTACCCTCCTCGGCATTTTCTTTGTTTTTGGGATTTAGTTGGTTCCCCTCTCCTTTCTTGCCCTTCTTTTTGTTGTTGGGCTGCTGAGGGCCCTTTTGATTAGTCTAAACCTATTGTATAGATTCAGTAGTAGAAGGAGAGGTTGCGACGGAAGTCGTTTCTGCAGTCAATTGTTTGACTGATAAGGCATGAACTTGTGTAGCCAATGTTTTGAAAGCTACAGAATCAACTGAACCTATAATGCCGTCAGCATGTGGTCCAGGTTTTGGTCTATCTAGACCAGTGTTTGATCATGGTGCGTCAGGTATAATCTCATAAAGGAGTCCAGACTGAGCATAAACCAAGTCTAATTGATGGGTCCTTAGAATGGCTTCTTCTTCCGATGACACCCGAGAAGTAGCTACTTACTTAGAAATGTAAGGGAGGAGTGATTTCAGATACCACTCTAATAAGAATTCTGGGGGGATATTGGCCTTAATGAGCCTCTTCTGTCTTTTCCACTCCTGAATATGATCAGATAAATGAGTGGCTTTGTTTTGTCTAAAGGTAGTCAAAAGATCTGTCTCGACATCGTACCGAACAAGAAGTTGGAAGTGGTCAAAAAAGACAGTTGCGAGATCCCAAAAGTTACAAAAGGTGGCCGCAGGTAACTCAATGTACCATTTGGCTACAGCACCAGTTAGAGTTCTTTGAAAAAGTCTCAACCTGATGGAATCTTCATTCAACGAGTCCGAAGAACACCAAGGATGAAAAGTGGTGACATGATCACCAGGATCCTCACCCGTTTTACCTTCGAATTTTGGAATGTCCGAAGCTAGTTTAGTGAGGACTGGTGGCCATGTGACGTTATGGCACACCAGATTGTTCGTCAACTTGGAAAGATCTGGAAAATTCAGCATTGCCAGGAATGGTAAATGAGGTCTATAAGATGGCATTTGATAAGCTGGGGTCATAAAGGGGGAGCCTCCCATAGTTTGAACCATGAACTGTTTGTGAGGGTTGTCCCCAACCATTTGCTGGTAGGGGTTGCCCCCAGCCATCTGCTGGTAGGGGTTGCCCCCTGCCACTTGTTGTTGTGTGAAATTGTTATTGAAATACCCCCATCCAAACGAAAGTGGGTTGGTACCCTGTGTATTCATCCACTGTGGCTGGGTGTTGGCCCCACCGTATTGTTGGTTTAGAATGTTACCCCCTCCTCCAGAAAACAAAGAAAAAGGGATGTTCCCTACAGGTACATTATTTTGATTCATATTATAACCTGCAAAGGTATTAAAACCAGGGGTAGTCGAGGTGGATGGTGCCTTCATGGTACTCATGACGGGCCTAGTTGCAGAGGGATTTGGCCCAACATTGGGTGTGGAAATCCAAGTACTAGGTATATGGTATGACTGTTGGGTTACAGGAGGTGGAACAACATTCATTGTATTACTAGGTTGAAAAGTAGGGGTAGAGGCGGATGTCAAAGCTATTGAGCTTGGCATGCCTAGCGTACCAATGTTAAAACTGAAGGACAGAGTTGAAACAGAAGTTGTCTGTGTCAAACTCAGTATGGCATTGGAAGGCGGATTTACAATACTTGTATTCATACCCATTGTGGGAGTCTATGGAACTCCCTGTTCGTCCCCCGAGTTAGTCATAATATCCCAGGTGTGAAAAAATATGCACTATAATCAAGTTGTTGGAAACCAACAAGTACCAGAAGCAGATTATTAAGTTCGGTCAGAGGAGGTTTAAAAGGAGTATTAAACTCACCAGAAGTGAGATCCTCAATCTCGACAGTATTAAAAGCTAGCTAATCCGGGGTCCTAGGTTGTGGTTCACCAGGAACCTCTATTTCACTAGTAGTTTCAAAAAGACCACTGGAGTCTGTCCTCCATCGTTGTGGTGGCAGTAGTGGATCCACTCTGAGTGGGAGAAGGTTTTGCAACCTTCGAGACCTACGAAGATGCTGGTCTTCCACAATTATATATAAAAATAAAACTAAGTAAAAACCTAGTGGCCACTAAGACTAAGGGGCAAACAACATACCACTATAAAAATCCTAAGTAATCAAACCAATCAAACGGATAGAAAATACTCTCGAAAGTAAGTCTGGGATGATTAGGGCCCAGAACAGACTAACAGGGTACTGATGGTTAGTTTCATGGCGTCCACCGGAGGTCCACTGGGTGCAAGCGCTTGAATCACCAAACCACTTTCCCAGCAGTATTGCCAGAGGGTTACCTTCCACGCCTGTCCAAGGTGAAGTGGGAATAACCGCCCACTCTACCTATGTGAGATCCTATAGGTCTGATACTAAGGCTACCATACATACGAAATATCCTGGGGGAACATTCGTCAGCCTAGTCAAAATGCATGGGCAGGGTAGCTAAGCCCGAAATCCGAAAGGACCCCCGTATGCGAATCGACTCTGGTTTATGGTTGAAAGGAAAGTGAGGGAATATCCTCAATAGTTCCAGTCTCCCACGGCCTCGTGCTTAACTCTTGTTTGAGTAGAGAATCCCAGGTTTATTTGATATATATGGGTTTACCTATATGAAAATATTACTAGGATTCTTGGGTAATGAAACTAGTTCCGAGCAGTTTAAGGTGTTTTAAGCTTGAAACTCTAACCTAAGCTAGTTGGTGTTGTGTATTCCTAAAAATAAAATTGTTTCTAATTGATTTTATTAAAAAATATTTTTAGGGTTACTTCTTACTCAATGGGGTAGCGCATTGTGTGGTGTGGTTGCAACAGAGAGTAAAGTGCACGAAATGAAACAACTTTCAACAACAAAAAGACTCTTTTTCTTTTTTCATTTATTCTCTTTCCAAAATGAAGACTAATCAAACCTAAAACAAGCTTCTTTTTCTTTTCTTTTCAAATTCAAAACAAAGTAAACTATGCTACTTCAAAATGAAAATAAGCCTTACTACTTTAAACTACCCAACTTTTTTTTTTTTTTTAATATATGTAAAAAGAAAAAGGACTCGAAAGTAGAAGTGAGTAAGACCTAAAAGAGCAATGTAAGTAAGGAAAATCAAATCTAAGGCCCACAACAATCAAGATGATGACTTGATAAAGACTTGTCCTACAAAGTTTTTAAAGAGAAAAAACCTTGGGCTTGGAAGACAAAGTGGAAAGAAAAGAAGGATAAGAGACGCTTTGAAATGGAAGGGAAAACTTCAAAGGTTGCTCCAAAGCATCAAGAACCCTGACAAGCACTAAGCCAAGCAAATGGTAGGCAAGTGAACCAAAGATGACCTTACAACCACAAAGACTCAAATGGAAGCAAACTAAAGTACTTCAACTTACTTCAAACTGAGATTGACAAAGCAATTAGGAAGTGTCTGGACTCAAAACAACTTTTGAAAACACCTTAAGGACTCAACTTGGGATCAAAACCCTAGACCAAAGGACAAGACACCGTTGGAGTGTACTAGTGTTGCAACAAACAATAAACATCAGTAAACAAAGGTTTGTATACCTGCAACAAGTAACTAAGGTACGAACAAGCAGCTATGTTCAATAAGGAACAAGGCACGGTTTTCAAAAGAGTCACAAGCAAGCAAGACACCTCAAAAGTACTCAAGCAAGCAAAAAATGACCTAAGGGACTTGGGAGAGGCAAACAAGGCTCAACAAAGGCATAAAGACCTCAAAGATCAGTTAATAAGACAAGGCAAGAGGTTGGAAATCAAACTAAACAAGCGGAGATCCAATCCCAAAAGCAAACAGAGACTTACAGTAAAATACTCTACTATGCAGTAGAGAAGACTGCATTTTTCTGGAGGTGTACTCTACTGTGTAAGAGAAAACCAGCATTTTTCAGGAGATGAACGCCACTGTATAGAGGCAGACCAGCATTTTTCAGGAGGAAAACACTACTGTGTGAAAGCAGACCTATGTTTTTTCCAAGGAAGGCTACAGACTTCAAAAACTTCAAACTGGGATGAGTCAAGTGAAGACAACAGGCTACTGTAACCTATAAAGCCTCTCAGAGGATCAAAAAGATCATAAAGTGCTGAAAGGAATGTTAAACGAGTCTCCTAGAACAGAAAACAACCGGTCCCCAACAGAGTCGCTATTCTGTTGTTCGGGAAGTCTACCCTATAGCGAGGAGATGGACACTACCAACTTCTAGGGTGACAGGTAAATGCATAGATCATATCAAATGGGTTTCTACAAAATGAAAGAGATCAAGGTTCATGAAGGTGTACCTTATTAACAACGTTCCATCCTAGCTTTCACTTGTTCCTTCGATCGATCCTCCACTTGATCTTCCGTTTGACGGACCTACAATACAAAGATACCTTCCTCAGCATATCTTGACTGATATAACAATGATGAAATTGAAATACAATTTAGACATCAAATACAATCAAGCATTTAATCCAAACAAACATGCAATCCATTAGACATTTCATTGGGACGAGAAGGGCATTTCAACCTTTATTATCAAAAGCAAATAATCAGTACAATGTATACCTGACCGTTCAGAGTGCTTGTGCAACCGGATCCTGGGCTCCTACTTTTCACACTAACTTTGGAATTCCTCCAGCGTAACAACCCTTAATGTATAATTTATAGGTCCCTCTCTCATGCATATCCCTTGTATTTATGGGACAAGGTAGGCAGTTTAGATCAAGAGGTAGTTTGATTAGGAGGTTGGGGAAGTTTCAAAACCAACTTCAACTAATCCCAATTCGTCAATTTAATATATTTTTGACTACTTTTTAAGGTGTATGCTACTTTTCTTAAGTGGAGTAGTGTTCAATATGCAACTTTTATGTTTGCAACAAGCATTTACAGGCTTTTTTGAAGGTGAGCTCTACTCTAGTGAAGTAGAGTTGCATATTTATGAAGGAAAACGCTACTTTTATGAAGCAGAGCTACATATTTTTGAAGGTGAATGCCCCTCTTATGCCTATAGAGTAGCATTTTTCACTAAAAGTAGATAAAAAGAGGATTTTATCAGCTACAGAGGGGTAAGTCTTAACCATTCATCATCTACGATCATCTTGCTCTTCCATCCAAGTTGTCCTCTTGTGTGATCAACAGCTAGATGTGATCACAGACAGAGAAGTGAAAATTTGACCTATAACACCAGGTATGTTTTTCCTATATCAAGTTAGAATCCTACCTTGTGTTAGGATCTCTTATATAAGTATACATGGTATGATTGATAATGATTATTCAATGAAGTTCGTAATCATGGGTTTAGGCATATTATGCTTCTTACTTTGACTAATGATATGACTAAACAGAAAAGTCCTTTGGTCAAATAAGAATATGCATGAGTAAAAGAAGTATTCCTTGAAACATTGAATACTAATGTTTATTATCTGTGTTTGAAATTATCATGACTATACATGTTTAAGATTATTGTGTTTTGATAGTATTGAGATTATACTAATGAATGTATGTATAAGTGATCGAGGATGTATATAAGTTCAAGGATAGGTAATCAAAGAAGCAAAGATCAAGCATGCTGCAGATGGCAGCATAGAGAAATACAAAGCAATATTTGTAGCTCGTGGCTTCTCCCAGAAAAAAGGGAAAAGATTATGAAGAGACCTTTGCTCCTATGGCTAGATACACTTCCATTAGATCAGTACTTGCTATGGCTGCAGTGATGAAATGGAAGGTACACCAGATGGATGTCAAGACAGCTTTCTTGAATGGTGTAGTGGAAGAGGAAGTGTATGTGGAGAGGTCACTCGGGTTTGAGACACATGACCGAGGGTCACATGTGTGCAAACTGAATAAAGCCCTGTATGGTTTGAAATAGGCACCCAGGACCTGGTATGGCAGGATAGATGGCTTCCTTTCTAGTTTTGTACTTTACCAAGAGTAAAGCGGATTCCAACCTTTACTACAAGGTTGAGGAAGGCAATCCAGTGATACTACTATTGTATGTGGATGACCTGTTTGTAATAGGTGAGGATAGATTGATTGCTGACACAAAGAGGAATCTTGTTGCCGAGTTCAAGATGAAGGACTTGGGTATGATGCACTACTTTCTTGGTATGGAGGTGTGGCAAAGTGTAGATGGAATCTTCCTTGGAAAAGGGAAGTATGCAGTAGAGATCCTGAAGATGTTCAGGATGATGGATTGCGAGGCTATGGCATCGAACTTGAAGCTTCTGTGTGATGCTTCATATGATCCGGTTGATGTCATTGTGTATCGTCAGATGATTGGGTCCTTGATGTATCTGACAAACATGAGACCAGATATTTGCTTTGCGATGAACACATTGAGCCAGTTACTGATGGATCCGAGAGGTGCTCACCTGGTTTTTGTAAAGCATATTCTGAGATACCTGAAGGGTACAATTTGATTATGGGCTCAAGTATTATGTGAATCATAAGTTTAACATGCAGGGTTATGTTGATTCAGACATGGCAGGCAGTGTTGCAGATAGGAAGAGCACTTCAAGGTGCTTCTTCAGTATGGGATCAGGTGTGATCTCTTGGTTTAGCACGAAGCAGTCCTACGTAGCATTGAGTACAGCCGAAGTAGAGTATGTTGCAGCTTGTTCGGCTAGTTGTGAGGCAGTATGGCTTAGGAAGCTACTGTCTAAGTTATTTGATCCCCCGTTGGATGCTACTGGTATCTTATGTGATAACCAGAGTTGTGTGAAGCTGTCTGAGAACCCGGTGTTCCACGACAGGTCGAATCAAATTGAGATCAAATATCACTATATCATGGATATGGTGTAGAAAGGAGCAGTGAATCTCCTGTATGTTGCGATGGATGAGCAGGCTGCAGATTTGTTGACGAAGCCACTAACCAGAGTGAAGTTCGAGAACTTCAGAGAGAGGCTTGGTGTTCTTCAGATTGATGACACTTCGAGGAAGAAGTGATGGACACATTTGCAGGATCCATTCCGAGCATGGTGAGAGGAGGATCCTTCCATGGATGTGGATGTAAGCGCTGGATGATGAGCATCAGGATGATGCTCCAGTTACTGCTCTGTATATGCATCATGTTGGATGCTTGTTATGATCAGTTGGATCATGTATATGTATATGCATCATGTTGGATGCTTGTTATGATCAGTTGGATCATGTATATGTATATGCATCATGCTTGGATCAAGCATATGTATATGCATCATGTTGGATGCTTGTGATGATCAGTTGGATCATGTATTTTCATATGTATCAGGTGGATACATTATATGATCAGGTAGATCATGGATGATGATATGTATCAGGTGGATGCATTGTATGATCAGGATTATCATGGTTGATGAGCTTCAGGATGTTGCTTCAGATGATATGTATCAGATATGCATCAGGTGGATGCACTGTATGATCAGGATGATCATGGATAATGAGCTTCAGGATGTTGCTCCAGATGATATGCATCAGGATGATGCTATGATGATGATCAGGTTGATCATGTGATGATGTACATCAGGATCATGGATGGTGAGTATCAGGTTGATACTTCGTAGTCGTGGACAGGTTGTGCAAGGGTATCATGTAATACGTCCTAGAGATCTGGACAGGTTGTGCTAGTCATGTAAAAGGCCTTAGATGCTATTTAGAGATCTTTCTTGGCAAGACACTCTTTTAAGGTTTTGCTAGACCACATGTAATACGTCCTAGAGATCTGGACAGGTTGTGCTAGTCACGTAAAAGGCCTCAAATGCTCTTTAGAGATCTTACTTGGCAAGACACTCTTTTAAGGTTTTGTGGTAGGGGTCACATGTAATAAGTCTTGGAGATCCGGACAGGTTGTGCTAGACAAGTAAAATGCCTCGAATTCTCTTTAGAGATCTTGCTAGGAAAGACACTCTTGTAAGGTTTTGTGACAGTCACATGTAAAAGATCCTGGGAGATCCAATAGGTTGAGTTGTGTGCTCGTAAAATTCCTGGGATGCTCTTTCGAGGTTTTGTTGATGCACGTAATCAGTCCTAAGGATTCCACAGTATGGCCAGTGATGATGAAGACCTACAGGTGGTGGGCCTACCTCCAGTATGAAAAAGGACTGGCTCTATAGAACTTCCTATGACGAGTAGTTCAGAGATTGATTGAGATAGCACCAACAGTGACGATGATGATGATCTAGTGACAATGATCCAGAGAAGAAGACTTGTGCTAGAAGACCTGCATCGAGAAATACCTTCCTAGTTAAGAGGGAGTGTTGATGTATTTGTAACTTCGGAATGTATTTCATATATGTGTATTGTATTCCTATAGAGATGTTATTATTCCTATATACGGAAGTGTTTGTATTCCTATAGAGATGTTATTATTTTTCTATACGGAAGTGTCGTCATTTATATTGTAAGTGTTGTAACTTATACTTTATGGGTTATTAGACCACCTTGATGGGGTCAGCCCTGTATAAGTCATGTGGGTAAAAAGGTTATTAGACCACCCTAGCGGGGGTCGCCTCTGTCAGCATTATGTTATGTGGTTAAGTTAACGCTGACCTAGTAAAGGTTATTAGGCAAGTCAAGTCAAGTATAAATAGAGTGCGGGAGGCACTCTATTTCATCATTCACTTTTCTCTCACACACACTCATTTGAAGAGTGGCGTACTTGTGGAGGAGGAGAAGATGCTGCTAGGAGGACTATCTCTTATGCTTGGGTTGTATCATTGCTCTATCTATCTCTGAGGAAGTTGCAGGGTTTTTGTTGAAATATTGTAACTTCTAAGAATATTATATTTGTACTTTATTATTCCAGAGACGTTCCCTTCCTCCGAGGTGACTCTATTGTATATCCGGAGATGTTTATTCCTCCAATGGATTGTGGTACCTAGGGTTATTAGATCTCTCATGTGGGGGTCAGCCCTGAGTTAATTTATTAGGGGTTATTAGACTCTCTTAGGATAGGTCGTCCCCATAGGGTAAAAAGTCAGTCGAGAAACAAGTATAAGTAGAGGAGGATGTTCCTCACTTATCTCACTCATTCATCACTCGGAAAGTAGTGCACAAGTGAGAGAGAGGTCTGCATAGGAGGAGGAGAAGGAGCTCTAGTATTGGACTACATCTTGTATTTGGTTGATCATCTTTATTGAGGAAAGCTTTGCTGGGTTTTCTACCCCATGAGGGTTTCCCAAGGTAAAATATCTATCTTGTGATTGTGTTTCTTTTAATGATCTTGCTAGTCAAATTAGTATAAAATTAACATGGTATCAAAGCTAGCCTGAATAGGACATCTTTCACATGGTGAAAATCTCTCTCTCTCCTCCTTTGGTGAAAATTAGGGTTTTTGCAAAAGTTGGTATTTTTGGATTCTGATTGCATGGTTGGATAGCCCTCCTCAAAATCGAAGTTTTGAACCCTGGATCGAGATTTTTGGTTGGGTAGAACTCCAGGAAATTCAAACCCTAGTTTGACCAAAAGTGCAGAAAACCAGAGAACCAGAAAAGTTGCGCACATGTGCACTAGAGAACCAGAAAAGTTGTGCACCTGTGCACCAGTAAACCAGAAAAGAGAAGACCAGAAAACCAAAAATTATGTTGAAGATACGGAAGGTGAAAAGTTGAAGTTTCTAGAAGTAGAACAAACCAGAACTTCCAATTCAATCAAGCACATCTCCTAGTAAGTGTTATTCTATCTCTTGAGAAACTTCAATCTCTTTGACCCTTGGAGAAGATGGCTCCAAGCACTAATCTTGAAGACAAGCTAGACGGTATAGAAAATTTATGGGCATGGAAATATAGAATTGGCCTCATTCTTGAAGAGAATGATCTTGTCCAATATATTAAAGATGAGATTGCAGAACCTGAAGAAGATGAAGCCAAAGAGAAATATAGGAAGGACCTAATTAGGGAAAAGAGAATCATTGTTGATTATATTAAGGACCACTTGATTCCCCAAGAGGCATCCAAGAAGAATCCAAAGGAAATGTATGATTCCCTAGGCAGAATGTATGAAGGAAAGAACATCAATAGGAAGATGAACCTGAGAGCTCAATTGAAGAGCACCAAGATGAATCAAGGAGAATCCATTCAAGATTATTTCTCAAGGGTTTCCCAGTTCAAAGAACAACTAGATGCCATTGGAGATACTCTTGATGAAGATGAACTAGTCATGACTGCTCTAAATGGTCTCACTAGACCATGGGAGTCATTTATCCAAACCATGTGTGCTAGAAAAGAAAGCATGAAGTTTGATGTGGTATGGGAAGATTGCATCCAAGAAGAAGCTAGGGTTGCTAATAGAGAAGCGTTGCTCAAAGAAGGTGACCAAGCCTTGGCCACTCACACCAAGAGAAGATGGAATAAACCCTACTTCAAGAAGGATAGTCACAAGGAGTCTCAACCTCAACAAATATTTCAAAAGAAAAGAGGAACTACTCAGGGAAATAAGTTTTCCACATTCCAATGCTACAATTGTCATAAAATAGGACACATTGCTAGGGATTGTCCCTCAAAGGGAAAGAAGAAGGGATTCCACCATAAAACATATCAAGCACACCTAGCAGAAGATGAAAGTGAAGAAGAAGAAGAAGAGGAAGAAAGTCCTCACAAGAAAACATCTAGAAGGAATGAAGAAGAAGATACAGAAGAGTATGTTCTATTCTCTGCACTCTATGGATCTATAACTCCTGGAGAAGATACATGGCTTATTGATAATGGTGCTTCAAATCACATGACTGGACAAAAGAAAACTCTTTCGAAACTGGAAGAGAAGACCTCCCCACAAAAGGTGTCATTAGGATATGACTATCAATATCCCATCAAGGGAATTGGTGAAGAAAGCTACAAGCTTGATTCTGGAACACCATTGAAGATGAAAGAGATATTATATGTCCCGGGATTGAAGAAGAACTTACTTTCTATCTCATCTCTAGATAAGAAAGGTTATAGGGTTGCATTCATAGATGGGAAAGTACTCATGTGGTCCAAAGGAAAATCAATTGACAATGCAATTGTTATTGGTGAAGAGGAAGGAGGTCTATACAAACTCAGGGGACATCTAGAAGCTGCCCTTGTTCATGAAGCCACTAGCCCTAGTGAACTATGGCATAGGAGGCTTGCTCATATTAACTACAAAGCACTACCTCATGTGGGTAAAGTAGTCATAGGACTACCAGATTTGAAGATTGATCATGATGGCACATGCAAAGGGTGTGCAAAAGGAAAGAATATCAAGAACCCATTTCCAAAGAGTGAAACAAAGACTAAGAGTATTTTGGAATTGATTCATTCAGATGTATGTGTACCAATGCCTTCCACATCCTTGAGTGGATATGAATACTACCTTACATTTATTGATGACTACTCCAGGAAGACTTGGATATACTTTATAAAAGGGAAGAATGAAGTCTTTGGAAAGTTCAAGGAATTCAAAGCATTGATAGAAAATCTTTCAGAAAAGAAGATCAAAATACTCAGGACAAATAATGGTGGAGAATACACTTCAAAAGATTTTGAAGTCTTTTGTAAAGAAGCTGGAATCAAGAGGGAGTTAACCACTCCTTACAATCCTCACCAAAATGGTGTTGTGGAAAGAAAAATAGAACCATTATGAAAGCAGTGAAGACAGTGATACATGATCAATACCTACCTATGTATCTATGGGATGAAGCAACCAAGACAACAGTCTATGTGCATAATAGACTTTCTCATAGTGCTCATGAATTCAAAACTCCAGAAGAAGTGTTTACAGGAAAAAAGCCTGAGGTAAGCCACCTTAAGATATTTGGGTGCCCTGTATATATTAACATTCCAAAAGAAAAGAGAACTAAATTAGACCCTTCTGGAAAGAAGGGGATATTTGTTGGATATTGTGAAACATTCAAGGCATTCAAAATTTACATCCCAGGATTCCACCATATGGAGATTAGTAGGGATGTGACATTTGATGAAGAGATAGCTCTCAAGAAATCTAGGAAGTGCCAGTATGAAGAAGTATATGAAGAATATGCACCTCCCAGAATTGCAGAGTCTGTTCCCATCCCTGAAGATGTAACACCTGAAGACCATGATATGATAGAACCACAAGAACCCCCCATTTCAAATATTTCGAGGAAAAGAAAGCCAGCATGGGAAAGATATATTATATTAGGAGCAAAAAAGTATGGAGCTCCTGAAGGCTCTACTAGAGTGAGTAAGAAACCAAAGCCCTTCTCCAACTATATGGATTTGATGTGTGATCTTGTAGATCAATAACCTACTAGTTATGAAGAGGTAGTTCATAAGAAAGAATGGGTAGAGGCAATGACAGAGGAATACCAATCAATAATGAAGAATGATGTTTGGGATATAATTCCTAAACCTAAAGACAAAAGTGTGGTATCCTCCAAATGGATATAAAAAATAAAGCATGTTGCGGATGGTAGCATTGAAAAATATAAAGCAAGATTTGTGGCCAGGGGATTCTCTCAGAAAGAGGGAATTGACTATGAACAGACATTTGCACCAGTTGCAAGGTGCACTTCTATTAGAACCATCATGGCACTTGCATCCATGATGAAGTGGGACTTACACCAGATGGATGTGAAGACAGCCTTCCTAAATGGTGTGATTGAGGAAGAAGTGTACATAGAACAACCACAAGGTTTTGAGGTGGAAGATGGAAGAACCCATGTATGCAAACTGAAGAAGGCTTTGTATGGGTTGAAGCAAGCTCCCAGAGCTTGGTATGGAAGAATTGACAGTTTCTTGACAAACTTGGGCTTTACCAAAAGTAAAGCTGATCCTAAACTTTATCTCAAGGTTATGAATGATGAACCTGTCATATTGTTGTTATATATGGATGATCTATTTCTGACTGGAAATGAGAAACAGATTATCAAGTGCAAGAAGAAGCTCTCATCAGAGTTTGAAATGAAAGATCTCAGATTGACGCACTACTTCCTAGGTCTGGAAGTTTGGAAAGGACCAGATGGAATCTTTCTCAACCAAGGTAAGTATGTTGTGGGAATCTTGAAAAGATTCGATATGTTGGAATGCAAAGCCATGGCCACTCCCATGGATTCCAACTTAAAGCTATTAGTTGATGACTCTTTAGAGTTAGTGGATGTGACTCTATACAGATAGATTATTGGGTCATTAATGTATCTGACGAATACCAAGCCAGACATATGCTTTGTAGTGATCACTCTGAGTCACTATCTAGTGGAACCTAGACGAGTTCACCTAATTGCTGCAAAACATGTGATGAGGTACCTAAAGGGTACGATAGATTTTGGTCTCTATTATCGTGGAGATCATGACTTCAGATTGTATGGCTTCACAGATGTCGATTGGGTAGGAAGTGTATCAGACAGGAAGAGTACATCAGGTGGATGTTATTGTCTAGGATCTGCCATGATCTCATGGTTTAGCAGAAAGCAGTCAAGTGTGGCTCTCAGCACAGCTGAAGCAGAATATATAGCTGCATGCTCTACTAGTTGAGAAGCGGTATGGTTCGGAATTTGTTATCAGGATTGTTTGACTTAGAGATGGACCCCACTGTGATCCTGTGTGACAACCATATTTGTATCAAAATGACAGAGAATCCAGTATTCCATGATAAGTCAAAGCACATAGAGATCTGATATTTCTATATACTGGATATGGTGTAGAAAGGAGCTATCAAGCTCGAGTATGTAGGTACTGATGAACAAGTTGTTGATGTGTTGACCAAACCTCTATCTCAAGTAAATTTTGAGTATTTTCGAGACAATCTTGCTGTAGTTCAAAAGGACCCTCCTCGAAAGGGGGAGTGATATGTTCGATAATAATATTAGGATACTGGTATCGAGAACGGATACCTGTATCGATGATGAGATATATACTTGTATTGGTATGGATACTTGTATTGATGATATGTATACTTGTATTGGTGTGGATACTTGTATTGATGATATGTATACTTGTATTGGTGTGGATACTTTTATTGATGATATGTATACTTGTATTGGTGTGGATACTTGTATTGATGAGATGTATACTTGTATTGGTATGGATACTTGTATTGATAATGTGGATACTCGTATTGGTGAGGATACTTGTATTGATGATTTGGATATTGTTAACACCCAAAAAGTGTTCATTACCTCATCTACCACATTACATGGCTCATTTGTCCATTTTCCTACCATATTTCCCTTCAAAATCCTGAAAATCCCGCTAAAAAGCCTCCACAAGGCCTAAAATGCCTCCAAAAGGCCACAAAACCATCAAAAAAGCCTCAAAAAGGCTAAAAAAAACCCTTTTTCCTCCAAAAATATCCAAAATTCCTCTAAAATAGCAAAATCCTTCTAAAAAGGGAATAAAAAATATAAAATAATGAGGAAAAGGAGGAAAAAACCTTATACAGCAGCCCTAAACCATATGTCCCAAAACCATGGGCCAGCACTCCACCACCAAAAAACTATAAATAGGTGATGGAGATCCCTCATTTCATATCCACAATCATAAGCACCCTTACTCTGCCAAAATAGCTCTTGAAACCCTAGCTCACCCTTGAGCTACTTTCACCTTGAGAGCCCCTTTTGGCCCATTTCCACCATTGGATAAAGAGAAGGAGCAAGTTGGAGCTTGGATCAACCCTCTTGGACATTGCAAGAGCTTCACCAACCTTCACATTGAAGGTAAAATTAATACAAAAGCCATTCTTTATATCTTGTTCTTTTTATGTTTCATGCACATGTTTAGAGTAATTTACATTTCTGTTTTAGCAATTTAATTTACATTTACTGAACTGCTACTAAGGAGTCCCTAACACCCAAAAAGTGTTCACTACCTCATCTACCACATTACATGGCTCATTTGTCCATTTTCCTACCATATTTCTCTTCAAAATCTTGAAAATCCAGCTAAAAAGCCTCCAAAAGGCCTAAAATGCCTCCAAAAGGCCACAAAACCATCAAAAAAGCCTCAAAAAGGCTAAAAAACCCCTTTTTCCTCCAAAAATATCCAAAATTCCTCTAAAATAGCAAAATCCCTCTAAAAAGGGAATAAAAAATATAAAATAATGAGGAAAATGAGGAAAAAACCCTATACAGCTGCCCTAAACCATATGGTTCCCAAAACCATGGGCCAGCACTCCACCACCAAAAAACTATAAATAGGTGATGGAGATCCCTCATTTCATATCCACAATCATAAGCACCCTTACTCTGCCAAAATAGCTCTTGAAACCCTAGCTCACCCTTGAGCTACTTTCACCTTGAGAGCCCCTTTTGGCCCATTTCCACCATTGGATAAAGAGAAGGAGCAAGTTGGAGCTTGGAGCAACCCTCTTGGACATTGCAAGAGCTTCACCAACCTTCACATTGAAAGTAAAATTAATACAAAAGCCATTCTTTATATCTTGTTCTTTTTATGTTTCATGCACATGTTTAGAGTAATTTACATTTCTGTTTTAGCATTTTAATTTACATTTACTGAACTGCTACTAAGGAGTCCCTAACACCCAAAAAGTGTTCACTACCTCATCTACCACATTACATGGCTAATTTGTCCATTTTCCTACCATATTTCCCTTAAAAATCCTGAAAATCCCACTAAAAAGCCTCCAAAAGGCCTAAAATGCCTCCAAAAGGCCACAAAACCATCAAAAAAGCCTCAAAAAGGCTAGAAACCCCCTTTTTCCTCCAAAAATATCCAAAATTCCTCTAAAATAGCAAAATCCCTCTAAAAAGGGAATAAAAAATATAAAATAATGAGGAAAATGAGGAAAAAAACCTATACAGCTGCCCTAAACCATATGGTTCCCAAAACCATGGGCCAGCACTCCACCACCAAAAAAACTATAAATAGGTGATGGAGATCCCTCATTTCATATCCACAATCATAAGCACCCTTACTCTGCCAAAATATCTCTTGAAACCCTAGCTCACCCTTGAGCTACTTTAACCTTGAGAGCCCCTTTTGGCCCATTTCCACCATTGGATAAAGAGAAGGAGCAAGTTGGAGCTTGGAGCAACCCTCTTGGACATTGCAAGAGCTTCACCAACCTTCACATTGAAGGTAAAATTAATACAAAAGCCATTCTTTATATCTTGTTCTTTTTATGTTTCATGCACATGTTTAGAGTAATTTACATTTCTGTTTTAGCATTTTAATTTACATTTACTGAACTGCTACTAAGGAGTCCCTTCTCCTTAGTAGGTGCTCATTTGCACAAGCTAGGGGTAAAACCCTAGCTACAGTTTTTGGCGACTCCCCTAGGTTTGAATTTCTGGTTACGATTTTTAAATAATTTTTCTGTTCGGCTGTCCCTTTCGGCCGTCGTATACCACATCTTTTCCCCCCACAATCGCGCTCCGACCGCGTCTTTCAGGCACTTACCTGCGACTCGACCACGACTCTCAGACTGTTTTCCGGTGACCTGCCGGCTGCTTTCAGTCTGTTACCTGCGATTCGGCCGCGGCTATTAGCCTGTTTGGGACGGTTTGACTGCGGCTATTACCGTTTTTCCTGCGTCTCGCCTGCGGCTTTTGGCCAGTTTCCCACAACCGACCGGCGCCTTTTGGCATTTTTCCTGTGTCCCGCCTGCGGCATTCGGCCAGTTTTCCGCAACCCCCTGGTGCCTTTCGACGTTTTTCCCGCATCCTGACTACGGCTTTCAGCCCCTTTGCTGCGTCCCGACTTCGTTTGTTTACCAAAAACCCGCATCCTGTCCGCGCCTGTTTCCCTCAAACCCGCGGTCCGACTGCTCAGTTTCGCCACAGACCCGCGGTCTGATTTCTGCATTTTTTACAGTGTTGAACCGAGCCCCCTTTGCTACAATATTTTCTGCATCTGCACAACCATCTGTCCTCCTGCAGCCATCCTTCCCTACAGCCTTTTCTGCAACATAATTTATGTACCCTTTACAGAATCTTTTTAAAATTTTAGTATTTTAATTCAAAAAATTTTGCATGTTAAATTTCAGTATTGTTAATTAGAAATTTTCCCCCCTTGTGGCACTTTTATTTTGGGTTCATCATCTCACGAGCACACACTCTGTCACATAATTCAAGTAAGCCTTAAAAACTACTTAACTCAACCAATATTCTAACCCCACTTGGGAAACACAAAAGAATATTAGTAGTTAGGTAGGGTCGGAGGATAGGCTTCCAATAACACCCCTCGGTCACTTACACTTGACACATAGCTGTTGTCCAATTAGGGAACCAAAATCCCCTAGTACTTTTTGGCACAGTCACAACCATTTTACCAGAGGGCCTCTCCCCCAGGAGGGTTGAAGTCGCGAGACTGGTTCCGGAGGCCTGAGTGGAATACCGCACTCCATTCAATAACCGAAGGGCTACCTTTCGCAGTTCTCGGGATATCCCTGTATAGGGGTATTGCGGTAAAAGGACCAAACAGTAGATTCACCTTTCTGGACGTGTCATGAACGGGGTATCTTAGTTGCCATTCTTCTAGGATTGACTACCCGTTGTCCCTCCTGGTAGGGGGACATCTTAGCCACTTGGCTTTCCTATTCATATTGTCTGACTTGGATTTCATCACCTTGCAGAGGATATGTCTAGTTGAGTCAGAATACTGTTTAGTTAGGTGTTTGCATGCTCCCTTACCTCCTTTTGGTCTAGTGAGTCCACCATTTTTTATTTTTAGGAAACCTGCTACTTGTTGGTATTCTGACCATTTTGTTGGTACTCCACTTATTGTTGGGTTTTATTGTTTCCCATAAATGAATTACTGTTGATCCCCTAAAATTCCAAGCCATCTTAGACCTTCCCGCTCCTCGCACGCTCCGACAGCTCCAAAGCTTGCAGGGGCGATCCAATTTCCTTCGACGCTTCGTCCCTGATTACGCCACTACCGTTCATGGTTTCCTACGCCTGCTTCGTACCCACGTACCCTTCGTCTGGGATGAGCAAGCAGAAGCTGCATTCGAAGCCCTCAAGAAAGCTCTCACACAATCCCCTTTGATCTCCCCTCCGGATTTCTCTCAGGACTTCATCCTCTACGTCTCGGCATCCGAGCACGCTGTGTCTGGAGTCTTGGTTCAAGAAGACGTCTCTCACCAAGAGCATGTCATTTACTACGTTATCCAGACCTTGTCTGGTCCACCCCTACGTTACCCATATGAGGAAAGACTAGCCCTAGCCGTGGTCTTTTCCGTCCAAAAACTGCGACACTATATCTTACTTAGTCATACCACAGTCGTCGCCGACTCTAACCCCATGGTCTATCTCCTAAATCGGAGGCTCCTGCAAGGTCGTGTTGCTAAATGGGCCATTATCCTCCAGGAATATGACCTCACTTTCCGAACATCTAAGAGCACTAAATCCCTTGCACTTGCCCAGCTCATCACTGATCTCCCTTCCCTTCTCCCGGCCCCACAAATATCTGATGAGTTACCTGACAATCACTTGTTCACTATCTCGTCTGATGACCCATGGTATGGTGATATTTTGTTATACCTGCGCACGCAGAAGTTCAGACCCAAAGTCACCCGTAATTGACGCCGTCACATCCGTCACCAAGCCTCTCGATATCTCCTCTTAGGCGATGTCCTTTACCGGCGGGGGGTTGACACCATTCTTCGTCGTTGCCTTACACACGAGGAAGTTGAACACGTCCTTAATGACTGTCATAGCGGTGCCTGCAGCGGCCATTTCTCCAGGATGGCCACTTCCCAAAAGGTCGTCCGCGCCGGATACTTCTAGCCCACACTTTTCACCGACTGCATCACTGCGGTCAAGCATTGCCATAACTGCCAACTTTTTGCCCCCAAAGCCCGGACACCACCTGCTCCGTTACACCCAGTCGTCACCGTTGGTCCCTTTTGTAAGTGGGCCATCGACTTCATGGAGTGTAGACCCCCGTCTGCTAACGACCACAACTACATCATTGTCGCCGTCGATTACTTCACCAAATGGGCTGAAGCCATGCCTACCTTCAATTGTACCGCTGACACAGCTGCACGTTTCTTTTTTAACCATGTTATCACTCAATTTTAACCATGTTATCACTCAATTCGGGGTTCCTAAACAGTTGGTCTCAGACCATGGTTCCCACTTTGAAGATTCCGTTTGGAGCGAGTTATCCACCCTCCTTAAGTTTGAACATCAATTTTCCTTTGCTTACTACCCCCAAGGGAACGACCAAGTAGAGCCCATTAACAAAATCTTAAAGACCATCCTCCAACACACTATTGACCGACATAAGTCCAATTGGCACCATATGCTCTTCCCCTCCTTATGGGCTTACCGTACATCCACTAAGACCGCCATTGGTTTTACCCCGTTTCATTTTGGTTCACGGTGTCGAATCTGTCCTCCCCATTGAGTGCCAGATACCTGCTTTACATATCGTCGTTGAGCTTCTCCCCGATACAGAGACGAGTAGAAAAAAAGGAGACCCAGCAGCGCGGAAGGCATACCAATCCATCCATCGGAGACCACTCTAAACAAAAAGGGATAAGGGATCTAGATGATCTGCCGAGCAGGTAAAAAGGAAAGAAGCTAAAATTATATAATATAGAAAAACAAAGGCTCAGGGATGTGAATCCTGAGAAGGGAAGGAACATAAAGACCCCGATTCAGCCAAAGAAGAGCCATCTCAAAGCTCAAAGAAGAGAAAACATTCACAAGCCAGCAAACCCTGCCTAGACAAAGCGTCAGCCTCAGCATTGACTTCGCGGAAAATGTGGGAGAAATGGATGCCCTGCATCCCCAAAAGAAGATCCTAAATCTGCTACATCCAATGGGAAAGAGCTAGCGCATGAAAAGAATCAATACCTTTTGCCCAGTTGATGACACGCAAAGAGTACCCTGCCACAAGGTGAATGTCAATATACCGGACCATAGAGAAAAAAAGCACCATCCAAAGCATTTACTTTACAATTAACTGAAAGACAGGAAATGTGGGACCCACATGAGCTTTGCAAACCCAAGAGTAAGTACTTCCAGAATGATGAGAAGAGTAAGTACTTCCAAAAAGATGAGAAATAGACTGAATAGGAGGTTGAAAAGTCAACAAACCTAGTCGGAGTACATATATTTGGTCTATGTGTCAAGTGGGTTGAGCAGAAGATAAAGCAGGTGAAGTCAATGCGTAAACCTCGTGCATGGAAGGAGAATCGGCATGCATGGAAGTCAATGCCTAAGCCGTGTGCATGGAAGGAGAATTCAAACATATCCATGTTCAGCTTTTCCACGTGAGTAAAGGAATTTGTTTCAGAGGGTGTAGGCTCAAGAGCCACACCATCACCCAACTCACAGTTTGTTTGTAGAGCGATGGTATCATCTTTATCTGCTTACTTGGGAGATTTTGGTGAAGGCTCATCTTCTTTCTTGTAGAATATATGGACCTCACTTGAAAGGCCCTTGTTTATGATATTTGCACCATTTCCATTTCAATCGGTTGGATAGAGCGAGTCTTGGGAGCCCGAAAGCTTTTCCTGGCAAGATTTCCCTAAGAAACCCCTTACATTTTCTTCAGTCTCTGTTGATACGCTTGAAGACAACTTTCCTATCATTACATTCAAGATGTTTGCAGAGAGATTGTCTAATATGGGGGATGATAATCATATGTATGTCGTGTGTTTGAGCTCACTGGAGGAAGAGACAAAATTGAGATCTCAAAATTGTCTTCATGAGAAGACTTCTATCCACCTACAGTCCAAAATATAGAAACTACACTTTGAAATATTCAAGTCATTGCATCAAATGACTAATGATGATGTAATTGCAATCACACAGGTAATATGAAAATAGTTACATCTTATAACTGAAACCACCAACACAAAAATATGGACGTCTATACATCTGACAAGTAAAAACTAAAACTGCCAACTAGTGATTCATACACATACAACTTCATTCTAAATTAGTAGTTCAAGAGCCTAGCAAGTAGAGAGATAAATATTTGAGCACCAATGAAGAAGAGGAGCGGGATAGTGACTGCTATGAAGAGGTTGAGTCTGCCCCCGGACCCTGACGTTGATTGATCTCATTCCTCCATTCATCTGGGGGCTTGGAGTAATGGAATCATCTGAGGGATTGCTCTCGATCTATCCAATCTATTTTGAGGGTGCAGGTCCCGAGAATATTTTTGCTGCTGCCGGTAGTGGTGAAGCCTTGGACGCGGAAGCCATTGGAGGTGTAGAAGTGGCATGAAGGACAATGGGTAGTACAGGTGCTGGGGAACTGGCATGTAGAACCGATTCTGACAAGTCGTTGGAATGTGTTTTAATATAATAATAGACCTCCATAAATGCAATCTACCCAAAGGACATACAACCATGACAGTCGCTGATGCAATCGGAGACACATGGAAAGTGATTTCCTGGCTTCAAAGTTTGAGACAATTTAAACATTGCAAAACTTTGGATAATGAAAAATTTGAGACAGTACTTTCAGATTAATATATGACAAAGAGACTCGTTCTAGGAACAATGTGTTTAGCCTAGCATATTAGCGGCAATGGGTGTTCGGGTACACAAGGTACTACCAAAGGACCGAACACCAAGAGCAACCACTTCACACAAACAGATCACAGATCAACACACCGATGTTTTGACGTGGTTTAAACCCTCTTAAGAGAAACACTCCACGGCCCCGACCAAATAGCTTCTACGAGACAATTTATTATGCAAAGAAAGAAAGTTACAAATGAGCTTCTCATAATCGATCAACTAAACAATGAACCTCCATGCTCTTTAAATAGAGATCATGGACCAATCGGGTGTTAAGCCACGAATCAAGGTTAGGTTTGATCTAAGAGAGGTTGAGCCGTCGGATCACTCTATGTCGGGAACACATCGTGACCGTCGGATTAAGTATTTACAAATGCATACTAATGAATACTAAAGAAACACACTATCCCTAACGGATATATTACACAAGTTGATCTTAACTGACTCCTAAGTGTCTAAATATCCTAACATCCCCCCTTAAAAACAACTTGGGATAGGATTGAAGGATTTACAAAAGTGACACTTATTAGGAGAAGGAAGGAGGCATTAGAGCCTATCTCCCCTTAATGACAAGTTCCTGAACTCCTAACATAGATCGAAGTTTAGAAAACTTCACTTCTGTAAGAGACTTGGTGAAGATGTCTGCAACTTTATCATCAGTAGGGCAAAAGAGCACTTCAAGAACACGATCATGAACAAGATTTCTGATGAAGTGCATATGTAGCTCAATGTGTTTGTTGCATTGATGTAGAACTGGATCTTTGGCAAGCTTGATGGCACTTTGATTGTCGCACCAAAGTGGAGTAGGCTTCTGCTCCTCGAATCCAAACTCTGAAAGGATATGTCGGAGCCATCAAGCCTCCTGACTGGAATTAACTACTGCTCGATATTCTTCCTCTGCTGAAGAAAGAGCAAGAGCTTGTTGTTTTTTACAAGCCCAAGTAATAGGTCTAGATCCCAGACTGAAAACATAACCTGCAGTAGACTTTCGATCATTAGGATCACCGGCCCAATCTGAATCAGTGAAACCAACCAACAAAGGTTTCCCCTCTGTTCTGTAATGAATCCCAAACTGAACTGTACCTCGAATATATCGAAGTATTCTTTTAGCTACTTTCCAGTGACTTTCATGAGGTATCTGCATATAACGGGCAACACGACCAACGGCAAAGGAAAGGTCAGGACGGTAATGGGTCAAGTATAAGAGACTACCAACAAGCTGACGATACAAGGTGTCATCGACTTCAGGTGAAGTACAAGTGGCATAAATTTTGACTCCAGACTGGAAGGGAGAAGGGGCTGGTGTACAATCTTCCATGTGAAAGTGACGAAGAAGGTCACAAGCATACTTAGACTGAGAAAGAAAGATTCCTTCTTTGGTTTGCAGGACTTGGAGACCAAGAAAATAATGCAAATGTCCTAAGTCTGACATTTCAAAATTTTGTTTAAGACTGGATTTCACATGGGTTATAAGCTTAGGGTCACTACCAGTAAGAATAAGGTCATCAACATATAGAACAAGTATGATGAGATGGTTTCCTACTTTCTTGGTATAGACATTGAAGTCAGAATGGCATCTAGAAAAACCAGTGTCAAGGAGAAAGTTATCCATTTTGGCATACCAAGCTCTAGGAGCTTGCTTAAGGCCATATAGAGATTTTTTAAGGCGGCAGACAAGGCTAGAGTTATTCTGAACATAGCCAGGAGGTTGTTCCATGTAAATTTCCTCCTGTAAATCACCATGTAAGAAGGTATACTTGACATCTATTTGATGGACTTCCCAGTTGTGTAAGGCTGCAAGGGAAAGAACAAGGCAGATGGAGTTCATTTTTGCGACGGGAGCAAAGGTTTCATTGTAGTCAATCCCTTCAACTTGGGAAAAACCTCTGGCAACTAACCTTGCCTTATGTCTTTCAACACTTCCATCTGATGCATACTTAGTTCTGTAGACCCATTTACATCTGACAAGTTTTCTTCCTTTTGGAAGAGGTACAAGATCCCAAGTATCATTCGCCATTAAGGAACGATATTCTTCATCCATGGCTGCATCCCAATCTGGATTTCCTGAAGCTTCTGCAAAAGTTCCTGGATCATGATTCTCGGAAACATGAGCCAA
Organism: Larix kaempferi; assembly: GCA_027924585.1. Lineage (NCBI taxonomy): Eukaryota > Viridiplantae > Streptophyta > Pinopsida > Pinales > Pinaceae > Larix > Larix kaempferi. The sequence goes on along the minus strand of BSBM01000174.1, from coordinate 2,362,978 downwards.
AAGAGAAGACGCTCACTGAAACTGGGAACGTGTTCGACGTTGATCTTGAGGATCACCGGCAAGATCACCAGCTGCTTCACATGTTGAACGGACCCATCGAGGAAGCACTTGTGCTGGTGCAACTGGAGGAACATGAGCAGGCGGAGGTGGATTTTCATCCTCACTGTCATTATCAGAAAATGGAGTTGGAAACCTATCAAGGAAGTTAGAAGAAGAAGAAGAAGGCACAAACGCCGAATCAGGCTCGCAGGCCAAAGATGGCACAATCGCCGAGTTAGGCTCGTAGGCCAAGAGATTTTTATCAAATTTAACATCTCTTCTAATGAGTGCGATTAACTATGTAATTTGCACAATTAATGCCTTCAGCCCAAAATTGAAGACTTAGTCCCTTAGATTGGATCATACAATTATCCATTTATTTTAAAGTGCGGTTCTTCCGCTCAGCTACACCATTTTGTTCTGGTGTATATGGAACAGTGTGTTGTTGTTGGATTCCTTGTGCAATGCAAAAAGTAGTGAACTTATTGTTAACATTATCTCCTCCATTGTTAGATCTTAACTTAATAATTTGATGACTAGATTGTTTTTCAACAAGGGCCTTGTAGGCCAAGAACATGTTAAATACTTCGCTCTTAAGTTTTAGGAAATAAACCCAAGTGCATCTGGTGTAATCATCAATGAAAGTAAGAAATATTTGAAAACAGAAAATGAAGCATATGGAAGAGGACCACACAAGTCACTATGCACAAGCTCCAAGGGAACTGAGGTGTGCCAAGAGGCACGTTTGTCAAAACTGTCCCAATGATGTTTTCCGAGTACACAACCGGAGCAAATACCATCCCTGCAAGATACCATCGGAAGACCTGTCACCATATTTTCTCTACATAGTTGTTGCAATGAGGGATAATTTAAGTGACCAAATCGCTCATGCCAAAGTTTGCTCAAGTTATCACTATGAGCAACAAAAACTAAAGGGAAAGGTGATGACCCAAAGTTGTTAAACTTGTACAACCTGGTAATATCATCAACAATTTTGGTAGCTGGGACCTGTTGAGGATCTTTAAAATCCTTGATTACAACTTGGTGAGGTGTAAAAGTCACAGTTTTACCTTCACCAGAATGAGTGATCTGATAGACTGATAACAAATTGCAGGAAATTCTTGGAACACATAGTACATCACTAAAATGACCATTATCTATCGGAACTGTTCCAGCTCCTACAACACTTAGAGATCTATCATCACCAACAAATATTTGTTTGGTGTTACATTCATGCATAGTAGAAAAGATGGCTTGATCCTTAGCCATATGATAAGATGCTCCAAAATCAATGAGCCATTCATTTGAAGTAGAAGAAGAAGATTCATTATAAGAAGAACCAGAAGCACAAAGTGCATGTCCATGAGAGGCAGATTCTGAAGGCGAATCTAGGCTGATGTGGTGCTTCTTCATTGCTGCTTCCAAGGCTTCCATCTTCTTGAAACACTTAGATTCATCATGATTATCTTTCCCGCAATAGTTGCAATGATGCTCAGTCTTCTTGCCTTTTGGCTTGGATCCTTTGTCATTTTTTAAAGAAGGAGCTGACTAAGAGGGTTTTGGACTTGTTTGACTTATTATTGCAAAAATTTTATTTCTTGGGAGGCTTGGACTTTTCTTTCTGTTGGGACAATAAGGCTTTCCCAGATGTATCTACATTGTTGATTATTCCAAGATGAATGAGTTTATCTTGTTCTCTAACCAAGGAATCACAAAAGGATTCAAGAATAGGCTCTTGATAGCTAGCTGCATTCAAGGATGCTTTCATGGAGTAAAATGTAGATACAAAAACAGAATATGCAAGTCCAAGTTTGGAAAGAATATGATAAATGCATTGTTTGTCTTCCCTCTCAATATCACATTCTACACATAAGAATTTAAGAGTTTTGTACTTAGATAAATAATCTTGAATGCATGAAAAGTCACTTGGATTTAAAGAAATCAACTCATTTTCGAGTTGGTGACCTCGAATTTCATTGTGTTTACCAAATACAGATTCCAACTTGTCCCAAGTAGCATTAGGTTCATCAACTCTAGATATGTGGAATCGCAAATCAGTAGAGATTGACATCTCAATCAATCCACGAGCTTCATCACATCTATTTACAAATTTTATTTTCTCATCATCATCAGTGGTTTTTTTTTTTTTTCCCTGAGGTAATTCTGAAAAGTCCCCTACTTCGTAGAACATCCTCCATACAAGATTTTCATGAGAAATAGTTGGAACTGTTAAGTAGAATATCACAAGGGGAGGCCATATTTGTAAATTAATGGCTATAAAAGAAGAAACCAATAGTCTGGATGTGAAGAGCTCAAAAAAATAGGCAGTTTCAAAAAAAATGGCACTGAAAACTGACTCTGTATGATGAAGTTATGCTTGAACAAAGAAACTGTTGAAGATGTCCCCAATAGTGACGTGGCAGCTAGAGAATGTCCAGCAAAAAAAAAGAACCCCCCTCTTCCCAAGATGAACCTTTTGAAAATCACTTTACAAGAAAGTTGTTTTAAGTGAACCACTTTTGTAAAATAAGTGATTTCACTTTTACAATGATATTACTTTTAAATAGTGCAACAATAAAAAAAAACTTAAGTGACTCACTTGTATTTTTATTTTTTATTATTTAAGTGAGATGCACTTTTACAATAAAATAACTTGAAAATAGAAATTGCATACATTTTTTCTTTTAAAAGTAACTTCCTAAGACTTGAACTCAAGACCTATTAAGGAATAAAGCAACTTTGAACCAAGTGAGCTAGATTAAAAGGTATGTAAAATATGGGAATGAGGAAGGGGGCTTTTTCTTCTTCTTTTTTTTTAACTCTTCTTGCTCGATTTGCATGCTTGCCCTTTTTCCTGCAAAATAAACCACAAATCGAAACAAAAACAAGTTTTCCACACTTGTGGAGTTAGATCTTGTTAGCTTTCCTGGACAGTCTACGTTTTCTCTCTGTTTTTGATTTGCCGAGATCGCGCAAGGTGCACGGCAAAGAGCATACGCAGACGGGAAAGCAACAATCCGAACCCAAAAAAACTCTAGCAGCAAAAATGATGAAATATGATATTTTTTCCTTTTAAAAAAAGAAAATAAAAAAATGCGTCACTATAACATTATACCTTCAGATCTGATGAAATACATGTTTCTGGAGCAACTGGGAACCGTTTTCGATCAAACAAAAATTATTTCCCAATGGAAACGACGCTCCGGATGCAATGAAACACCTCCCACGACCCAAAAATGCAAAGAAATACCAGAACTAGAAACCCTTTCGAGTTTCGGCAACAACAGTTCAAGATCTAGATCATAACCAGAAGCAGCACTTCATAAAAGCTCTGATACCATGTTTGGGTACATAGGGTACTACCAAAGGATCGAACACCAAGAGCAACCACTTCACACAAACAGATCACAGATCAACACACCGATGTTTTGACGTGGTTTAAACCCTCTTGAGGGAAACACTCCACAGCCCCGGCCAAATAGCTTCTACGAGACAATTTATTATGAAAAGAAAGAAAGTTACAAATGAGCTTCTCATAATCGATCAACTAAACAATGACCCTCCATGCTCTTTAAATAGAGATCATGTACCAATCGGGTGTTAAGCCACGGACCAAGGTTAGGTTTGATCTAAGAGAAGTTAAGCTGTCGAATCACTCTATGTCGGAAACATATCGTGACCGTCGGATTAAGTATTTACAAATGCATACTAATGCATACTAAAGAAACACACTATCCCTAACGGATATATTACACAAGTTGATCTTAACTAACTCCTAAGTGTCTAAATATCCTAACAATGGGTTGGTGTGTTCTCGAACTAGCTACCACAATCATTGCCAAATTCAACAACTTCCAATTTTGGATAATTAAGATACCCGTTTAAATTTTGGATATAATATGAGAAGTTTAAATTTACGAAACTTCAAGAATAGGATTGTATATATGTTTATCATTTGGAAACATGATCGTTACTAATACAAAATCTGAAAGATGTTGCTGACATAATGCCTTTAAATGAGTTTAGTCTCAAGAGTAAACAATTCATTTCAGAACAAGAGGAGAGCAATGGCTATAAATAACCAGAGAAAAAAGCATAATTGGTTGATAGTAAACAGGAAAGACTCACCCAAAACCAAGAATTGTCTCTTGGCATCCACTATTTAGTTCCATCTTCCATGCTTTCTGTGGAAAATATATGCAATAAAAGGAAATAGATTTAATCATGGTGCACGGCATTAACTTGAGGAATTTAGCTGCCCCAAAGAACTCTTCTTGCTTGAGACGTGAAATTTTGACGAAACGTGAAACATAAGTTGCCTTGTCATCTTTAATCCTCAAGCCGTGTAGCATTCTGTATGGGAGAAAGTACCATGATAAAGATGAAAGTAAGTAACTATTTTTACAGTCACAGAAATAACACACAATATTTGCAGTATACGCCATACAGTGGATGAGCACATCATACACGGGGAATGAAGTGGCTCGGGAACATAACCATCGAGCGGCCTACAAGAACCAATTCACATTAATGTAATTCAAAAGGGTGGTACTGGTAAATGATAACTTGATTCACGGCAAATCCTTGAGGTCAATTTCACCGTACGATGTCTCTCTAGACAACGTGGATTCTTTGTTGTGCTTCACGAAGAAGTGAAATTTAAAACAAAAACAAAACAATTCCTTGTGATAAGAGTTTTTTCGTTTTCCCTCCAAGATGAGGGCTCATACACAACTCGCAACTTCATAGGGTAATACCAAAGATGCAAATAGGAAGCATTCATACTCGACTTCATAGGGCAATACCACAGGTGCAGATAATAAGCATTAAGAATTATTATTATTATATTATATATATGAGAATTGTTTTTATTAATATTATTTTTAAAATCTATAATATATATATATATATATATGATTTGAACTACTCAACCATCAACCTAAAGTAACATATCCAATGTCAATCTAAACATGTCATAAATACCATATCTTAAATAAATATCTCAACAAATTTTACTACCTTTTATAACGTTATATAAATTATATTATCAACTAATATTAATTTATAAAAATTGAAAAAAAATATTTGAAAAACCTACCTTAAACATGCCCAAATCGTAGTGAGGATTGTTAATTTTCCTTTATTAAAAATTAACTTGCTTCTTTACAAACCATTCCAGTGAGTTAACCATGATAAAAAACTGAAACTCGAAAGTCTCATTTATACAGCTTTAATTTTTACGAAAATATTAAATTTATAATACTCCAACATAAAGTCATCCAAACGATTAAACCTCCATCAAAATAATTAACTTAATACATTACTCAAAAATTCAAACATGTCCGGGTTGGCAGGTACAGGGGGAGTCCTCCTAGACTCCGACGGAAACAAAGTGACAGATTTCGCCAGGGGGATTGGAAGGAGGACGAACAAAGATGCAGAGTGGATCGCGTTGATCAAATGCATTGGCGTCGCAAAGGAAAATAATGTTAAAGATTTAGTGGCCATCGAAGACTCCCTTCTGGTTATAAAGGAAGCCAGGGCCTTAGCCAAAAATCATTGCAAACCTACCTCCAAGTTCCATTTCCACTTCATTCACTCAATCAAAGATCATATCTCTATCACCTTTTTCCACATCCTAAGGATTAACAATCAGCAAGTTGATGCTATGGCTAATATAGGTGTTGGTTTAAATTGTGGTCTTGTTGTTAAAAATTGACAATACCTTGCAAATGTTTGGGTTCCTTAGCATCCCCCCTTGTTTTTTTTACTCCATCTCTCCAAGCGCTCTCTTAAAATTTGGGTTTGCCTTGTTCATGAATTTGGTCAACCTCCAGATCTCCTCATGCGTCCTCAAGGCCCTTTCGACGGCGTTCCCAACCAGACTCCACCTGTATCGCATGCGGGACTTCAATGCGTGTAGGCGACAGGGAATCCAGTACCTATAACATGGAGCAGGGTGACGATTTAGGAATAAAAAACATTCTTCCCTACGCTATCTGTTGCATTGTCTTTATCTGGTTAAGCATGGAGTGTGGTAATGCAGGTGGTAATGTAGGTCTGTGTCTCCCGGCGCTGCAATGCCGCCGCTGCAGGAAGAAAATATAGGTAAACTCGGGAGGATTTGGCATGAAATGGTACCTCTCTGCCCTTGAGGTGGTTCAGGGTCAAGGTAATGGAGGCACTGAGCTACAGGTCTCCCATAGTAGCCAGGCGAAACAAGTCTGTCAAGGGCACTCCAAAAATGATGAAGTTGGTGGTGGTAGAAGCTGGTCTCCATTGGACATTGGGCAGGGGTAGAGCATCAGAGGCTCTGCGTAGAATGTTCACAGCGGTCATGAGCATGACAAGGGATGGAATTGGCGGCCTCTCGACGTAGGTTTTTGTCAAAATCAGAGTGGTTCTTTGCACCATGCTCATGGTAGCTCTGGGGAGCCAGGCAACAGAAAACACTGGATGAACATGGTTGGGGACAATAAGGGAATTGTGAATCTGGAGTCCCCTTGGGGGCCTGATAGTCCTTCCTCCGAAGTGCTCTCTGTTATAGGTCAAACTTGCACCTCTCCGTCCGTGATCACCATGAGCTGCTAATCACACAAAAGGACAATTTGGATGGAGGAGCATGTTGACCTTTGATGATATAACAACTCACTCCATTTCCTGAAAATACTGGAAAACCCCAAAAAAAATCATTTTAAGATATGAGCGCTACTCTACCTAAAGAGAATAGCGCCCATACGCTACTCCACTATATAATAGTAGCGCCCATATCCAAGTATACGCTACTCCAGTGTAGCAAAGTAGCGCTCGACATTTAAAATCGATTGAGCGCTAGTTGTTAAACACTAGGGTAGCGCCCTATACGCTACTCCATTGAAGAAGAGTCGCGTACATCTTAAAAGATGATTAAAAAATAAATTAATTCATCGAGGAGGATTAGTTGATGGTATTTTCCTAACTCCCCCAACTTCCTCCATAACTACATCTCGACCTGAACTGCTTCTTTGAACCTATAAATACCAAGAAGGTTAAAGGAGCAAGGTTAGCTTTTGTTAGAAATTGGAGTTAGTGAGATTGATTAATCAAAAACTTTGAAGGAGCTTGCATTGGAGGAGTTGTTGCAGAAGACATCCAAGCCAGAGCAGAGCCAGAACCCAGAATCTATTTGCAGGAGCCTGCTTCATTGTCAGGTATACTTGTACTTCATTCTACTTTTGACAAATAAAGGTTGAAGTGTTTTTCTTGTTCCAATTTGAATGTGTTATGAAATGGCATTTTAAATTGGATTTATTTTGGTCAATGCTGAATGTTAAACATTGCTTTTGTTTATGTCAAGCTTTATATATATTGCCCAAAATGTTTTGAGAAAGGTATTGTTGTTGCAGGTTTGCTGAAGGAAAGGTAGATTCGGAAGCTGGACACAAGACCGAGTCAAGGCTAGGATCAGACTTCGGTTAAAAGGTGTGTTCCCTAAATCTACAATCTATTTCTTTTTGTAAATGCTTCTTTAATAGCATCAATACACTTACCTGTCACCCCAACCAAGTTGATAGCAGTAGTTTCCTTGCTATAGGGTAGAAATGCCCGCAAACAGACTGGCGACCATATTGGGGAAATAGAGTTTTTGGCTTTAGGAAACCTTGTTCTTGTGTGTTTTCTCAGTTTGTTTTGACTTCTTTGATGTGTCAAGAAACTTTATAGGTAACCCTTGCCTGTTTCTTGCCTTCTTTCATCAGTTTTTGATACCTTCCAGAGTCAGTTTTCAAGTCTTTGAGATATGAGCGTTACTCTGATATATATACAGTAGCACCCATACGCTACTGTGCCATATATACAGTAGCGCCCGTTTCTGTATGGGTGCGAGTTGCTCTACTACACAGTAGAGTACACTTCCTGAAGCAGTCTCTTTTTGGTTTGCCTGTTTTTTAGCCCTTTTTTATGAGTTGCTGACTTTGTTGTGGGATCCTTTGGACTGTTGCATGAGGTTTTAACTGTTACTTAACTCATAGAACCTTCTTTTGAAGTTTTTCCCATCTTTTAAAACACTTGTTGACCTTTGGAACTTTTGAGACTTTTTATTGACTCTTTGGAAGACTTGGTGGTGTTTGGTGACGAACACTTTCACCTTTTTAGACCCTGACTACTCATTGCCAGTTTACAAACCTGCATACTCATGTGTCTGTTGTTTGTGGTGACATGGTCTGCTCTCTACTACCCCCATTTTTTGCTTAGGGTTTGGTCTTTGGTAGAGCTTCTAGGGTGTCTTCTTTTTGGTCAAGTTTCATTCTTCCTAGACTCATTGTCTTCTACTGGTTACAAGTGCTTTTTAAACAGCTGTAGGCTAGTTTCATCTCTCAGTTTCTTTGTGTTAGTAGGGCAGCTTGCTTGTCTACTTGTGCTTGGCTTTGTGGTCTTACTAGGGTTAGATACTTTAGGTCAGTCCTTTGGTATTTGTGCTCCTTTGTATTCTCCCACTTGGTGTCCAAGTTTAGAGGCTTTTTCCTTGTAAAAAAAATGTAGATAAAGTCTTTCTCGAGCTAGGGTTTCGACAGCTATAGGCCTAATAACTTTTAGCCATACTTACACACTTTGCATAAAAAGTTTTATTTTGGCTTTCCATTTTTGCATAGTTCTTTTTCGTTTATTGAAAAAGCAAAAAAAAATTGGTATTTCAAGCTTAAGTAGAACTTGTTTCGGTTATTGCAAAATAGCTTAGTATAATTTAAAAAAGAAAACAAAAAATTTTAAGTAAGTTTGCTTAGATTTTCAGTTTTGGAAAGAAGTAGATATAAAAAATGAAAAAAGATTTGTTGTAGGAAAGATTGAATTATATTTGCACTTTTGTTTTCTTGTTATAACCACGCTCACACACCCACTACCCTTTTTGAGTAATAACAACCCTAAAATTTACTAATAAAATGAAATAGAAACATTTTTCTTTTTAGGGTACACTACACCAACTAGTTTTGGTTAGGATCTTGGGTTTAAATCACCTTAAACCACCCAAGATCACACATTGCGCAAAAATCGTAGTGAGACTATCATAGGTAAACCCACCTCATTCAAAATTTGCCTGGAATCTATGCAGTAGGTCATTGCGAGATCAGTTTGTGGGAATACTCCTCCTACTTACTGTTCGAGAATACGCCAGGATCGGATTACGTATTGGGGACTCTTTCGAGTTTCGGGCTTAGCTACCCTGCCCACGCTTTCTGATTCGATCGGTGACTATTCCCCCAGGAATTTTCGGTGTTGTGGTATCCATAGTATCAGACTCTAGGTTCATACACAGGTGACAGCAGAGGGTATAGCTGCTGTACCTAAGACAGACGTGGGAGGAAACCCCTTGCAGGTCTTTGGGAGGGCGGTTGGGTGATTCCAGCGCTTGCACCCTTAGTCATTGTATTGTGGACCCCGGGTAACTGTCTTTCTTCCTTCGTTGATCTGTTCTGGGCCCTCATCATCCCAGACTCTTCTCCGGAAGGCATCTTTATTTGACTGGTTTGTATACTTTAGGAATTTTTTTTAGTTGGTGTGATGTTTGCCCCCTAGTTGTAGTGGCCACTAGGTTCTAGTCTATTATTTTATATTTATAATCACGGAGAATCAACAACTCCGTAGATCGAGAAGGATTCAAAACCTTCCACCAGTTAGGACAGAACCTTTACAACCAGCCAGACGACAGCGAGTAAACCCCGGTATTTCTTCAGAAATTACCTCTGAAATAGAATTGCTTGAAGAAATCCTTGTAACAGAAAACCTTGAAATTGAGGTTCCTGAGGAACCACTACTAGGTACCACAGATCAGCAACACTTTAGTACTGTTAAGGTGGAAGATCTTACTTCCGCGGAGTATAGCACTCCTTTCAATCCTCCCTTAACCAATACTAGAATTCCGCTTCTATCACCTGTTGGTTTCCAGCAGCCCCTTTTCAGTGCAGATCTTTCCTTTCCCGATCATCTGATGTCTAACTCAGGAGGTGAGCAGGGGGTTCCCCAAACTCCCACTTTAGGTATGAATACCAGCACAGTTAACCCTTCTTTTACTGCTACACCTAGTCAGGCACAAACCACATCTGTGCCTACTCCATCTTTCAGTTTCAACACTAGTACATTAGGAATGCCTAGTTTTACAACGATGGCATCTATTCCTACATCTACTGTTGGACCTAGCAGTATGGCCAACTGTGCAACACCTTCTACTTCGCAACCGTTATATCAGATTCCTAGTACTTGGGTTTCCACACCTGTGGTAGGACCAAGTGTTTCTGCAAACATGCCAGTCATGGGCACTATGATTGCACCGTCCACATCAGCTTCTACTGGTTTCAATACCTTTGTAGGCCCTAACTTGAATCAAGGTAACATGCCTGCAGGGAACACCCCTTTTTCCTTATTCTCAGGGGGAGGGGGTAATATCTTTAACCAGCAATATGGTGGGGCTAACACCCAGCCACAATGGACAAACCCACAAAGCACTAATCCACTCTCGTATGGGTGGGGAAATTTTAATAACTCTTTCGTACAACAACAACAGCTGGCAGGGGGTAACCCCTACCAACAAATACCCGAGGGTAACCCCTACCAACAGTTAACTGGGGGCAACTCCTATCAACAGTTGGTAGGTGGCAACTCCTATCAGCACATGGCCGGGGGCAACCCTTATCACCAGATGGCTGGGGGAAACCCCTACCAACAATTCATGGGACAAACGATGGGTGGTTCCTGTTGGAGAGAACTTCCGCAACATTTAGGAAGCTGCTAATTTTGGGGAGGATAACTAATTTTGGAGGGAAAGTACCAATTTTGGCGGTAAGACAAAGATATCGCCATAGCGCAAATTCTGACGGGAATCACGGCGATAGGTACAAAAAAGTCAAGGCATGTGGTACAAAGAAGAGGCCGAAGGGAGAGCTCAACCACCGTAATAAAGGCGCCGAAGATGAAGAGAGGGTTCAGCTACCCTCATTAAAGAAGAAGGACTACAGTCAGCGTTGCTTAAACCAAGAAGAAGCGACGGGCCGATGCATTAAAGACTAAGGACTGCAGGAAGCGGCGACGAGACAGGAGGCGGCTACGGAAGTACAGCCAGTTGACTGTAAGTGGTTAGGGTTGAGTCACTGTTGGGATAAGGCCCACAGTTTTGTAACTGCGATGAGACCTTCGGGCCATCTATATATAGGAGTCTTTTTATATGATAAGGGGTTGGCCATATAGTGATAAAGCCATTAGGTAGAGGGTAGTCAAGTCTTTGTTGATGTAGAGTCTGGACATCCCTTAGAGAACAAGGGCCGACCTGTTGAGAGATTGTGCAATCCGCAGGGATTGAGAGAGAAAGAGAGTGCATTGTAAAAGGCAGGAAGAGAAAAGAGGTCTATAGAGAAGGGCTCCCACTGAGGTGGAGTTTCCCAGAAGACCCTTGTTGTAAAGAGTTGGAAAGGAACTGTGTTTATTCTTCAGAATTGTTAACAAGAACCACAGTTCCCTTGGACGTAGTTCCCACCCTGGGAGTAACAAGGTGCCTATCTAAGTAGCATTATTGTATTTGTGTAGATGTTGCTCTCATTCACTTGCCTTTATTATACACGAATGCTTCATTCTGTTATAAGTAATGTATATGGTCATCAGTTTAAAGTTCTGATTGATGTATAACAATTGTGATAATCATAGCTAAAATTCTAGCGAACTAGATAATTGTTAAGCAGAGGATAATGTGCGAGTATGGACTGAATATAATGCATGAATGGTTCACTTAGACAGTACTCAAAGTAATACTCTACTCAGTTACATTGTTGCGAGATATCAAGGGTCAAGTTCATTAGCAAGGGTTATGCTTGGAGATTAAATGTTATTACTGACTGCGGTAATAGGATAAGAACGGCTGAGACCACATATTAATCCAGGAAGCGGTCAAGAATCGCGTACCGCAGGGACAAGAAGGGGGAGATATCACACCCATGATATCTTAGGTATCGCTAGACGGGCTCACATAGGGGGAAGACTTATCGCATTCCCTGCGTAATGCGATAAGACAGAGGCGTAGCCGGAGTAATAGAATGAGATAAGTCAGCTCATGAGGAAAGGGTCAAGGTGGGTTTAAGCACCCTGGATGCCTCAGAACCTGGCTGAGGACACTTGAGTCTTCTGCCTCCCATTAGAATCACTTCGGGTGAGACTTCAGGTTGCTTCTGCGACCTGTTGCCGAAAGGGCCAGTGAGCTAAGGGTTCTGTTGGTCTAAAAGGTACCGCCAGCCCGGGTCTACCCAGAAGGTAAAAGAAAGATCAACAAATGGTTCCGTTGCCGGTTTGAACACATTGAGCTGATGTTCTGTTGGCATCCTACCAAGCAAGAACTTAACCAGTGGGTTGAGTCAAAGGAAAGAGAGTTTGCTGTAAAAGAAAACAAGAATCCTAGACTGAGCACTGAGGCTTGGCTACAGAAGCACATTTTTACAGATCTCCATGAGATATTCTTCGTCACCTATGCTATTGAGTTATATGGTTGGTTATCAAAGCTTGCTGACAACAGCGGTTTCAAGAAGAATCGAGAAGTTGTCTGGACAGCAGAGCTGATTCAGACCTTGAAAGGTGTCGATAACCCCATCTCACGCGCAGTAGACTTCTGGCTTGCGAGTTTGCTGGAAGGCTTCATCACGGAGTTCGCGGTTGATCAGAGAAAGAGTTTCAGCGCAGCAGAACGGTACTTCTTCAAGGGTTATCGCGGTAAGTACCTAAATTCCTTAAATCTGTCCATTTAACAATTACTATATGAAAAAGGAGTACTGGATATACTCTCAGATGAATAGTAGCATGATATTGTAATGTCAGTAGACTCTGAAAGTGATTACGAGTATCTTGGACATACACGTAGTGGTAAAAGATATAGAGTCAACGATTCATCTTCTTCTGAAGAAAACAGCTCAAATCACCCGAGACAGCAGATTCAGAACCCTAGGACTCCTCAAAAGCCAGTCGGAACTCAGAATAATCCCGCAGGAACCCCGTCCAGTAGCTCTTACACAGCAAATACTACTGCTACACCCTCCACATCTACACCGCTGAGTGGTAGTAATACAACAAAACAGAACCCACCATCTAGAAACAGAATGGGAGATGATATGAAGCTACCAACATTCAAAGGTACAGGGTCGGAGGACCCTGAGCAGCACTGGTTCTTATGCGAAGCCATATGGACCATTAAGCAAATACAAGACGATAATGTCAAGCTTGTCCAGCTGGCCACCACATTTAGAGAAAGAGCATTAACTTGGTATATGAAGTATACCACTGGCCATATCAGAACGCTTGCACGGGTTAGAACTGCTATGATTAAAGAGTTTAAAAAACCTAAATCCGAGTCACAGTGCATAGCAGAACTTAAAGACATTAAGCAATTTCCTACGGAGACGGTTTGGGATTTTAACCAGAGATTCAAAACCCTCATTGATCAGGTAAGCTTTGAGCTTGCGCCTCAACAGCATAAAGAGTGGTTTATCGCAGCAATATTACCACACATCAGACTTCCGCTAATGCAACAGAAATTAAATACACAAGATGAAGCATTAGAAATGGCAATGAAACTAGAGGCTTCACCTCTAGCAGAAACTAGCACAGGTATCACTAATCTGCAAAATCAGCTAGCTAACCTCACCTTACAGCTGCATGAAATTAAGAAAGGAAAGGAGGTTGCGCATGAAATTTGGTGTACTAAGTGTAAAGCGCAGGGACACAGCAAGGATAACTGCCCTGTCTTTGTGGACTATATCGCCAGTGGAGCTCCTAACCCGTTGATGCAGAACCAGGGGCCATGGTGTGAGATTTGTAGAACCAGAGGACACAGTCCTCAGGAATGCCCTCTCCTTCAGAAATATGTGCAGACACCAAAGAACCTGTATTGCAATTTCTGTAAATCTGTGGGACATGACGAAAACAACTGTAGAGCTTATGAGTTAATGATAGAAAGAAAGCATGACCTTTACAGAGTTCAGTCAGAAGCATCTGGACCAGCAGTACGTCCACAAACTGATCCGACTCAGGGAGGCCGTGGAGGAAATTTCAGAGGCCGAGGACGCGGAGGAGGCTATGAACCTGGCCGTGGCCGTGGACCTATAACCTGTTATAACTGTGGAGGCACAGGACATTACGCTAGAGACTGTCAGAACCCCACTACAACGTGCAAGTATTGTAAATATTATGATCATACAATAGAGGAGTGTCCCATATTGATAGCTAAGATCAAGGACGCCAAGCCAGCAACCAATCAGACTATCCAGTTTATCGCTGCTGAGCAGAACGAAACAGAACCATGAGTCAATATTTTAACTCGCAGTGGTCTCTCCACAAGTAACATATCGCAAGATGAGGAAAAAACGACAGGAACGCAGTGGGTGCGCAAGGCTCCAGGAAAACCTATCCCACTCGATCTACAGAAGAATAAGGAGGCATTTCAGCAAACTAAGACTTCCTTTGCTGAACAGACACAGTCCAAATCACTATTATTACCACCTCAGGGTATACCGCGGAAACCACCACATGATGTTAGTACTGTGCAGATACCACAGGCTAGCACATCTGGAAGATGCGACGAAGAGGAATTGACCGGGAGTGTACAGTCCTTCTTGCAGAGTTGTTTGAAACTTCTAAGAAATGGGAAAGCTGTAGAGGAACTTCAGAAGGTTATCGATCAATGTCAACAGAGCCCTTCCTTGAGCAATACACAGCGCACCATTCACCATATAATGGGCCATACAAGGACAGGAAGAGAGATGAGGCTCACAACGCAGATCGGACTATTTGAAATGGATGAGGTTATCCTAGACTTAGGATCAGAAGTAAATGTCTTGACTAAGCAGACATGGGAACAGATGGGAAGTCCAAAACTAAGCAGATCCCCTATCCATCTGAGACTAGCTAATCAGCAGAGAATATCACCAATGGGTCGTCTATCGCATGTCCCAGTGGACATCGACGGAGTTCAAACGTTTGCCGATTTTGAGATCATAGAAATTATTGGTGACACCAAACCCTATCCAGCTCTATTAGGTATTGATTGGGCTTTTGATAACAAGGCTGTTATCAACTTGAAGAAAAGGCAGATGACATTTGAAGATGCTCAAGTCCGGGTTATCGCACCATTAGACCCTTTACAGGGTCCTCGCTACATTGAACCAATCAAAGCAGAAGAGGAGGTGCATAACATGGAAAATTTGTACCAAATGACTTCTAATCAGACAGATTACATTGATCCTACAGCTGATGGACATATTAGCTGGAGATGTGATAGCTCATGCACATCAGATTCAGATGTTGGCTTAGAGAATTGGCAAAATAGACTCCACGAAGTTTCTACTCGCAGATGCGCATTCATGACTAAATCACTGCGATGGATTGGGGCAGAAAACAGGTATATTCCAACTTTTGATGGATTAGCGGACGTCAATGATTTTTTGCAGCAGTTTGAACAAGAGATTCCTCAAGAGCAGAGGATGGAGGGTATTGACCTTGCAGTTCGAGCCACCCCTGCAAGATGGTGGTACACACACAAGGAACATATCGCATCATGGTATGATTGTAAGAGACTGATGCGCATTAGATTCTCTAAAGAAAGAGATTGTACACAGCGGAAATACACAGGGGAGAGTGATCCCAGAACACACATTATGATCTGTGAACAGAGTTGGCTAAAAATTCCAGCAGAAGAATGGGTTCATTTGTTTATCCACACACTAGATACAGTTCCACGGAACTGGTATACAGAAACAGAGCTAAGAAAAGGAACTATCTCATGGCCTATTATGATTGAAAACTTTTTGGTCACGTTCAGTTTTGAATCTGAGCATCCAAGCATTGATCGGGCCTTGAAGATCATAAAGACTAAAATATTTGAAGATTGCCCATTACCAGCGGATTCGCAACCCGAGTGGGCTATTCAGATGGAACATGCTCTGGAATGTTACAACTGCGCACAAGATTCAAGCGATGAGGATGAAGATCCTCGCAGTATCAATATCGCAGAAACAGAAGGTACGCGTGAAGTTGAAGGTCCACACTTAGAAATCCCAGCTGTAACAGAACCAATCAAGATTAGAAAGAGCAATATTGGCACAGAAATAGACCCTAAGTTTGCCTCTATTGGAGATTATTGGGATGATGAGACAATTGGCCAAATCACAGACCTATTACACGAGTATCAGGACCTATTTCCTACCAACTTTACAGAAATGAAGGGAATAGTGGGTGACTTAGGAGTCATGAGAATACCGCTTAAGAAGGATGCTAGGCCAGTTAAGCAACGTCCATATAGGTTGAACCCGCGGTATAAAGCAAAAGTAAAAGATGAAATAGATAAGATGCTAGCAGCAGGCATCATTGAGCCTGTTGAAGAAAGTGAGTGGGTTAGTCCCATGGTAGTACAAGAAAAGAAAACAAAAGGAGACATCAGGATCTGTGTCGACTTGGGCAAATTGAATGATGCATCGCTGCATGACCCATTTCCGACACCATTCACTGATGAAGTCTTAGACAATGTTGGAGGACAAGAAATCTATTCATTCACTGATGGCTTTTCAGGCTATCACCAGATAAGAATCCATCCAGACGACAGGCACAAGACCACATTTGCGACAGAATGGGGCTCCTTTCAGTATACGGTAATGCCCTTTGGTCTTAAGAATGCCCTAGCAATTTTTTCTAGAGTAGTTGTTGCTGTCTTTAAGGAATACATCCATCAATTCCTAGAAGTTTATTTTGATGATTGGACTGTATTTGGACTAGTCAAGAAGCACATAGGAAATCTGAGATTAATGTTTGAAAAATGTAGACAACACCAGATTTCCCTTAACTTAAAAAAATGTCTATTTTGTGCGCCTTTTGGTACGTTGTTGGGTCACATTGTGTGCAGACAAGGCTTGATGGTAGATCCTGCGAAGATCGCCATCATTGTCAATTTACCAGCACCTAACTCAGTAAAGCAGCTGAGAACTACACTCGGTCATACCGGGTATTACAGAAAGTTTATCAAAGGTTATGCCAAGATTACCGCACCAATGGAGAAATTATTGAAGAAGGATATCAGATTTCAGTGGAATGAGGAATGTCAGAAGAGTCTTGACACTCTAAAAGAAAAAATGGTTACAGCACCTATTCTGGTATTTCCAGATTGGAACAAGCCTTTTCATGTTCATGTGGATGCATATGGCATCGCACTGGGCATTATTCTCACGCAACCAGGCGAAGGGGGTATTGACCACCCTATCGCATATTCGAGCAGGAGATTATCGACAGCTGAGAAGAATTACACCACCACAGAGAGAGAAGGGTTAGCAATGGTGTATGCTTTACAGAAATTTCGGCACTACCTATTGGGTGCCCCGTTCAAGATGTTCACCGACCATTCTGCATTAAAATACTTGGTCAATAAGCCAGTGTTAGGGGGAAGAATATGCAGATGGCTATTGTTGTTCCAGGAATATGATTTCGAAATCATTGTTAAGCCAGGAAGACTAAATGCAGGACCTGATCACCTGTCAAGGATAGACTCAGGCGAAGAACCAAGTAACTTAGAGGACAACTTGCCTGATGCGCAATTGTTCTCCATTCAGGTCGCAGACGAATATTATGGAGACATAATTCAATTTCTCACTACAGGGTGGGCACCGCCTGAGCTTACCAAGCAACAAAAGAAACAATTAGTGGTGAAAGCAGCAGACTTCACCCTGATTGCAGGACACCTCTATAAGTTGGGGCCAGATGAAATCTTGCGCAGATGCGTTATGCCCCACGAGAAATAGACCATTCTTAAGGAAGCACATTCGGGCATCGCAGGAGGCCATTTCGCAGGGAAGCCTACCGCTCAGAAGATCCTAGCAGCCGGACTATGGTGGCCTACATTACATAAAGACAGTAAAGAGTTTTGCAGATCATGCGATATCTGCCAGAGGACGGGAAAGCCCTCCAGAAGAGATGAAATGCCGTTGCGTCCACAGATAACGTTACGCGCATTTGATAAGTGGGCTATAGACTTCGTGGGTCCTATTAACCCCCCAGGAAAACGAACTGGTGCGAGATATATTATCACAGCAACAGAATACCTCACCAGGTGGGCTGAGGCAAAACCGGTCAGGAATTGCGATGCCACTACAGTAGCACAATTTATTTTTGAAAACATCATCACTAGATTTCGATGTCCAGTGACTTTGATGATTGATCAAGGCACACATTTTTTGAATAGCACCATAGAAGCCTTGACAGAGGAATTTGAAATACAGCACCATAAGAGTACACCTTACCACCCTCAAGCAAATGGTACGGTGGAGGCTTTCAATAAGATATTAGAACATGCTCTTACAAAGATTTGTAACAGTAAAAGGGATGATTGGGACCTTAGAGTTAATGCTATATTATGGGCTTACAGGACCACGTGCAAGAAATTAACAGGACACACACCTTTCAGCCTGGTATATGGACAAGAGGCTGTTATGCCTATGGAATACATCTTACCCAGTCTAAGGATTGCTCAGCTTACAGAGATGGCTGATTCTGATACTTTAGAGGAGAGATTAGCACAGCTGCTCAATCTGGAGGAAGACAGATTTATCGTAGGATTCCATCAAAAAGTGCAGAAAGCACGAGAAAAAGCTTGGCATGATAGGCATATCAAGAAAAAAACCTTTCAGCTTGGAGACTTGGTACTCCTTTATGATAGTAAGTTTATAAAGTTCCCTGGAAAATTCAAAACTCATTGGTTAGGACCATATCAAATCCAGCAAATAACAGATGGAGGTGCTATCCAGCTTCGTACTATGAGTGGGGAGTTTCTTCCTACCTTGATCAATGGCAGTAGGCTTAAGCTGTATCGCGAAGGCCATGCCACCTCCTAGCCCTAGCCCAGAAAGGAAGCAAATGGTGCAGATGTTCAGTGTAGTTGAAATGAAGCATTGCACCCTAAGGAGTCTACACCGGGAAATACTTGAGGTAAGAATTCGCAGCTAGCTTTCCTGGTTGTTGCGATAATTTTGATATGACGCGAGTTTTTGGCACTTTCCATTTCCAGACGATGCGATATCATATCGCAGAGGACAGAAAACAGATTGATGCGATACCAAATTTTGAATTGATCAGAGGGCTAGTCACTTCTCCTTCTGACAAGCATTAACTGCACGGCTGACAAGTATCTGTGGTACTAAGATTTGGCAGCAGTACGGCGATTCTTCTAGATTTGGAAAATCCGATGCGACACCACTCCGGCGCACAGTTTCCCAGCGAAATTTCAAACGGCGTTTTCAATAAATGGGCGCGGGGTGCTGTCTTGTCTATGCATTAAATGCCGCCAACGGGTCCCGTTTACTGGTCCGTTGCCATTTGAAATTCCGCCTTATGATAAATACGCGTCTTATTCAAAGCACAGGGCTACTTGTTCATTTTCACCGAAAGAATTGAGCGCAATTGAGCCGAGCCAAGCGTATTCTTAGCAGAGTTCTGAGCAGGGAAACCTAAAACAGTTGCAGACTCTGATTTGCATTAGATTAGCAATCATAGGAAGTCCAGAGTACCACAGGGGAAGGTTCCTCGCGCCAGACGAGCCTCTCGAAGACGTGTTGCAGAGATTCCAAAGGGGTGGAATTGAGTGTGCTATGACTTCAGTTGTGGCGAAGAAAGGAAAGAAAATTGCTGCTGGTTCTCCATCCACACGCCAGTCACCGAGAACCTTAGCTAATATGGAGTGTAGCGAGACCCCGAGTAGCGCAGAGTCAGAAGAACCGGAGCAGGAACTTCCGGAAGAAGTCACAGTCGCTACCGTATACTTCCCACCAAGAATAGAAAATGCACCAGCAATCGTTCTTCCAAGAGACTTTAAATATGAACTTGTACTCCCACCACTGGATAACCGAGTGAAGGAAGAAGGTAACCTGTGGGGGAATATGCATGCTGTTAAGTTTGCTGATTATAATCTGAGAGATTATAAGCTGTACCCACAATTCTGCCGCGATCGTTATATGACGATTCAGAGGAACCCAAGGACAGAGCGCGATGAGTTCGTCCCCATGGACCATGTAAGCCATTTAGCACCGTCGGGACTGCTCAATCTCCTGGAGATTCCACACTTTGGACGGGGCTCGGAGGTAAATGCTGTGGTGCGGATGCTACTTTCCTGTGTGCATGGTGGTTACTTATGGTTGGGTAACCGGATAGATGTCAATGTTGACCTTATTCACCGCATTACCGGTCTGTCGAAGACTGGCTTCGACCCGCAGATAAATATTGATGGCGCCACAAAGGATACCAGGCTCTCAACCAAGCAGGTTGCGGAGTATAAGCTGCAAAGAGGAGGTCGCGCCTACGATGTCAACTCAATACAGGATGACGCCTTGCGGTTTACTGTTAGTCTGTTGGCCGGAAAACTCCTCCTCAAGGTGAGGCCGAAGGAGGTCACAGGCTCAGTTATCCGCCTAGCGATTGAAGTCATAAAAGGTAAACCTTACAACTGGAGTTTATTTTTGCTGAATAGTTTCTTTCAAGACTGTGCGCAGGCGCAGCAGGATCCACTTCACAGCTTCCACTTCTCGTGGCTGCTGATCCTTATGGCTTTTATTGGATGGAAAGAGCCGCCCAATTCGCAGTTTCCACAACTGGCACCAGGGGCGTGCAGAGGCTCGAGGTACTCAAATCTTTGGGCGAGTAGTCACCCAGAGAAGCACAAGAATAACGCAATGGTATTCCATGACTATTATACGCTATTGCTTGAATCCGTAGCAACGATTCCGCGTGTCGACTCGCCGGTCGTTGATATTTATCAGTCCAAGCTGGAATTTAAGGTCGACAGGGATAAAACCTATATCAGACCCAAAGGATTCAGGAAACATAAGGAATGGGCCCCCGGCCCATATCGCATGGAAATCCAGCAAGTTGAAGATACCATTAAGAATTGTTTTGATGAAGACATGAAACAAATGTATGATGATCTATCCTCTGGCCTAGTTCCAGTTGATCCCCCAGCTGAGGATCCAGAAGATGTTCTGGAGGTAGATCCTAAAGATAAAGTGAAAGAACCAATAGGTTCTAAGAGAAAGGTTACTGAAGGCCCTTCTCCACTGCGAGCAAAGAAGAAGAGAACAAAGGCGGTTACTTTCGACGAACCGCAGGCACCAATCATGACAGAGGATGAGTATGATCTCATCGCCAGCCGAATACAGGAGAAGATGCGGGATAAATTCGCTGCGATTCAGTCATCGCAGGATCTTATGCGCATCAGCCTTGACAAGAAATTGCGAGAGTTGAAGGCAATAACTGAGAAGACTGCTTCCATGCAGATTCAGCCAGCTACAACTATGGTCGCAGAAAGTTCGCAGCCCCCTTCACAAACCAGAGAAGAAAGTATTGCAAGGGACCGCACGAACATTGTTCGTATACCGCCAGGAAGCATTAAGTTCCCTGTACCTATGGCAGTACAGATGGTTCATCCTCTTGAGGTGAACCTACCAGAAGTACCTGTGGATCAGTTGTACGAAATTTTCCAGCAGATAGGCACGGAGCTGAGGCACAGAGAACAAGTCACATATGAGCAAAATGTTTTGTTGTCTAACGACAACGTGCAACTCATCGCACAGCATGAGGCAGAGAGTGCCCAGTTGACACAATATGTTCAGCGAGAGCAGGATGTCTCTCTTGTTTTAAAGAATATCGCAGCAGAACTTCCGCAGTGCGATATCAGACCTGAGTTAGAAATAACTCAAAAGATCAGAAAAATAGCGGAAAGAGCAAAGGCTCTAGATGAAGAGAAGAAAAAGATGGAGGAAGAATACGAAGCAAGGATTGCTGCACTGGAAGCAAATAGGCCGCCTACTCCAGAGGAAATCCAGGAAGCACGAGTGCAAGCTTTCAGAATTGTACAGACACAGATGCACTGTCGGGTGGAAGCAACAGAGGCTATCCTAGAGGATGCATCAAAAACATGGCTGGAGCTAGAGGAGCTCCCACAGAAAGCCGAGCTCGATCAGCACATTAAGCACTGTGAAGATGCGATATCGAGAGCTGAAGAAGAGTACAAGGGCTTGAGTGCTCTTGCAAAGATAAGAAAGAAAGGAGAAATCACACAATTTCAACAGCAGGTGCAGAAGTACAGAGAACAGCAGATCAACCTGGCTAACGAAGTTAGCCCGCATGAAAGCAAAGTCGCACATCTGGTTGATGAACTGGAGCAAAAGGTGAAAAGCTTCACCTCAAGTAAAGAAGTCATTGAGGGCACAAAGGACTCCTTGGTAACCGCTGAGCTGCTCAGCGCAGCGCAGGAAGAAGTAACACACATGGATGAAAGTATTCAAGCGCTTAAGGCACAATTCGCAACAATCTCACGAGCAGCAAAGGATAAGCTTAGGCAGATGAAGCAGGCTGCTGTTGCGAGTGGCTCGGGGACGAGCCACAAGTAAGTGTTAGGGGAGTTGTTGGAGAGAACTTCCGCAGCATTTAGGAAGCTGCTAATTTTGGGGAGGATAACTAATTTTGGAGGGAAAGTACCAATTTTGGCGGTAAGACAAAGATATCGCCATAGCACAAATTCTGACGGGAATCACGGCGATAGGTACAGAAAAGTCAAGGCATGTGGTACAAAGAAGAGGCCGAAGGGAGAGCTCAACCACCGTAATAAAGGCGCCGAAGATGAAGAGAGGGTTCAGCTACCCTCATTAAAGAAGAAGGACTACAGTCAGCGTTGCTTAAACCAAGAAGAAGCGACGGGCCGATGCATTAAAGACTAAGGACTGCAGGAAGCGGCGACGAGACAGGAGGCGGCTACGGAAGTACAGCCAGTTGACTGTAAGTGGTTAGGGTTGAGTCACTATTGGGATAAGGCCCACAGTTTTGTAACTGCGATGAGACCTTCGGGCCATCTATATATAGGAGTCTTTTTATATTATAAGGGGTTGGCCATATAGTGATAAAGCCATTAGGTAGAGGGTAGTCAAGTCTTTTTTGATGCAGAGTCTGGACATCCCTTAGAGAACAAGGGCCGACCTGTTGAGAGATTGTGCAATCCGCAGGGATTGAGAGAGAAAGAGAGTGCATTGTAAAAGGAAGGAAGAGAAAAGAGGTCTATAGAGAAGGGCTCCCACTGAGGTGGAGTTTCCCAGAAGACCCTTGTTGTAAAGAGTTGGAAAGGAACTGTGTTTATTCTTCAGAATTGTTAACAAGAACCACAGCTCCCTTGGACGTAGTTCCCACCCTGGGAGTAACAAGGTGCCTATCTAAGTAGCATTATTGTATTTGTGTAGCTGTTGCTCTCATTCACTTGCCTTTATTATACACGAATGCTTCATTCTGTTATAAGTAATGTATATGGTCATCAGTTTAAAGTTCTGATTGATGTATAACAATTGTGATAATCATAGCTAAAATTCTAGCGAACTAGATAATTGTTAAGCAGAGGATAATGTGCGAGTATGGACTGAATATAATGCATGAATGGTTCACTTAGATAGTACTCAAAGTAATACTCTACTCAGTTACATTGTTGCGAGATATCAAGGGTCAAGTTCATTAGCAAGGGTTATGCTTGGAGATTAAATGTTATTACTGACTGCGGTAATAGGATAAGAACGGCTGAGACCACATATTAATCCAGGAAGCGGTCAAGAATCGCGTACCGCAGGGACAAGAAGGGGGAGATATCGCACCCATGATATCTTAGGTATCGCTAGACGGGCTCACATAGGGGGAAGACTTATCGCATTCCCTGCGTAATGCGATAAGACAGAGGCGTAGCCGGAGTAATAGAATGAGATAAGTCAGCTCATGAGGAAAGGGTCAAGGTGGGTTTAAGCACCCTGGATGCCTCAGAACCTGGCTGAGGACACTTGAGTCTTCTGCCTCCCATTAGAATCACTTTGGGTGAGACTTCAGGTTGCTTCTGCGACCTGTTGCCGAAAGGGCCAGTGAGCTAAGGGTTCTGTTGGTCTAAAAGGTACCGCCAGCCCGGGTCTACCCAGAAGGTAAAAGAAAGATCAACAGTTCCCCTTATCAAGCATCATCTTACCGGCCTCGTCTACCTTTCCTGGAAACTTTGAATTTTCCAGACCTTTCTAAACTGACAAATGATCCTGTGTGTCATAATGCCACGTGGCCATCAGTTCCCACCAAATTACCTTCGGATATTCCAAAATTCGAAGGCAAAACAGGTGAAGATCCTGGTGACCATGTCACTACCTTCCACCTTTGGTGTTCTTCCAATTCTTTAAACGAGGATTCCATCAGATTGAGATTGTTTCAAAGGACCTTAACTGGTCCTGTAGCCAAATGGTACATTGAACTACCTGCGGCTACTTTCTCTAGTTTTGGAGACTTAGCAACCGTCTTTTTGAACCATTTCCATCTTCCTGTTCGGTATGATGCCGGAATGGAACTTTTGTCCACTTTTAGACAAAACAAAGCCACTCACTTATCTGACAACATTCAAGAGTGGCGAAGACGAAAGAGGCTCATAAAGGCCAACATTCCTCCAGAGTTCCTGCTTGAGTGGTACTTGAAATCACTCCTTCCTTATATTTCTAAGGAAGTAGCGACATCTGGAGTATCCAATGAAGAAGAAGCCATCTTAAGGACTCAACAGTTAGACCTTGTATATGCACAATCTGGTTTACTGTACAAGATTATACCTGACGCACCGAGATCAAACACTGATCTGAGTAGACCCAAACCTGGACCACATGCTGACGGCATAGTGGGTTCAGTTAACTCTGCAGCCTTCGAGGCACTGACCAAACAGGTCCAAGCCTTAACTGTCAAACATTAGACTGCAGACATTGCTTCCGTCACAACCTCTCCTTCTATCTCTGAGCCTGTCAGGTTCAGAACAATCAAAAGGGCCCTCGGCAGCCCAACAACAAAAAGAAGGGCAAGAAAGGAGAGGGGAACCAACAAAAGCCCAAAAAAGACAATGCCGAAGAGGGTAACAAGGAAGAAAAGAAGGTTAAGTTCCCTTGTAAACTTTGCAAGTAGAACCACCTTACCCACCAATGCCCTCTACTTGAAGAAGCCCAGAAGCTCTTAAGTGTTAAATTTTCTGAATTTACTTCAATCTGATCTAGGATCTTAACTGAGAGAACAACATGTACAGCATATCTACAGCATATCAATCATGGAGACAATAATGCAAGCACACAAGAGACACAAAGATTTACTTGGGGAAAACCATAAAGGTGAAAAACCCCAATAACTTCCTCAGAGATAGATAGAGCAATGATACAACCAACCATAAGAGATAGACACAACCTAGCAGTAGATCCTCCTCCTCCATAAGTGCGCCACTCCTCCTTGAGTGCATGAGTGAGTAAATAGAGTGCCTCCCGCACTCTATTTATACTTGACTTGACTTGCCTTTTTACCTAACTCATGTAGGCTCGAACTTAACCACATAACATAATGCTAATTGGGCCGACCCCCAATAGGGTGGTCTAATAACCCTTTGACCCACATGGACGACCCCCAATAGGGTGGTCTAATAACCCTTCGACCCACATGACTTATACAGGGCCGACCCCAACAAGGTGGTCTAATAACCCATCAAGTATAAGTTACGACACTTACAATATAAATGACGACACTTCCGTATAGAGGAATAATACCATCTCTATAGGAGTACATACAACATACATATATGAAATACATTCCGAAGTTACATATACATCAACACTCCCTCTTAACTAGGAAGGTATTTCTCAGCACAGTTCTTCTAGCACAAGTCATCTTCTCTGGATCATCGTCACTGGATGATCGTCATCGAGTCATCATCATCGACACTGCTGCTGCTATCTCAATCAATCTCTGAATCTACTCGTCATAGGAGTCATCATCATCGACACTGCTACTGCTATCTCAATCAATCTCTGAATCTACTCGTCATAGGAAGTTCTACAGAGCCAGTCCTTTTTCATACTGGATGTAGGCCCACCACCTGCAGGTCTTCATCATCACTGGCCATACTATGGAATCCTCAGGACTTATTACGTGCGTCACAAAACCTCGAAAGAGCATCCCAGGCTGTTACGAGCACACAGCTCTACCTATAGGATCTCCCAAGGTGCTATTACATGTGACCCCACCACAAAACCTCGAAAGAGCATCCCAGGATGTTACGGGTACACAACTCCAACCTGTAGGATCTCCCAGGGCGCTATTATATGTGGTCATGGAAAAACCTCGCAAGAGCATCCTAGGATTGATTACGGGCACACAGCCCAACCTATCGGATCTCCCAGGGCACTATTACATGCCATAGGAAAAAACCTCGCAAGAGCATCTGCCAGATATCCCAGGGCGCTATTACATGCCATAGGAAAAACCTCGAAAGACTATCTGCAGATATCCTAGGGCACCGAATTACATGTCCTCCCAGAGAAAAACCTCGAAAGAGCATTTGCCAGATGTCCCAGGGCACCGATATTACATGCCATAGGCAAAACCTCAAAAGACCATCTGCAAATCTCCCAGGGCACCGGATTACATGATCATCTGCACAACCTGATCCACGGCCATAGAGTATCATCCTGATACTCACCATACATCATCCTGATGCATCCATGATCATCCTGATCATCATCACTGCAACGTCCTGCTGCATGTCATCTGGAGCAACATCGTGAAGCTCGTCATCTATGATCATCACTGCAACATCCTGCTACATGTCATCATACCTGATCCACCTGATCATCAATGCATCTATGTGATGCATACCAAGTATCTACCTGATACATATCATCATACATGATCCTCCTGATCATCAATGTATCCACCTGATACAAGTACAAATACATGATACATATCACCATACATGATCCTCCTGATCATACAATGTATCCACCTGATACATATACAGATACATGGTCCAAGCATCCAACATGATGCATATACAAAATACATACACATGATCCAACTGATCATATCCAGCATCAACATGATGCGTACATACATACATAAAAATGATCCAACTGATCATATCCAGCATCCAACATGATGCGTACATGCATACATAAAAATGATCCAACTGATCATATCCAGCATCCAACATGATGCGTACATGCATACATAAAAATGATCCAACTGATCATATCCAAGAAGAAACCAGAACATCATCCTGATGCTCAACATCCAGCGCTTACATCCACAGCCATGTGAAGGATCCTCCTTCCAACATGCTTGGAATGGCTTCAGCAAATGTGTCCATCACTTCTTCCTCGAAGTGTCCTCGATCTGAAGAACGCCAAGCCTCTCTCTGAAGTACTCGAACTTCACCCTGGCTAGTGGCTTCGTCAGCACATCTGCAATCTGCTCGTCTGTCACAACATATAGGAGCTTCACAGCTCCTCTCTGCACCATATCCCTGATATAGTGATATTTGATCTCTATGTGTTTCGACCTGTCATGAAACATTGGGTTCTCGGACAGCTTCACACAACTCTGGTTATCACAGAAGATACCAGTAGCCTCCAACGGGAGATCAAATAGCTCAGACAGTAGCTTCCATAGCCATACTGCCTCACAACTAGCTGAACAGGCTGCAACATACTCTGCCTCAGCTGTACTCAGTGCTACGCAGGACTGCTTCCTGCTAAACCAAGAGATCACACTTGATCCCATACTGAAGCAGCACCCAGATGTGCTCTTCCTATCTGCAGCACTGCCATCCCAATCTGAATCAACATAACCCTGTAGGTTAAACTTTTGATCCGCCTCATACCTGAGCCCATAATCCACTGTACCCTTCAGGTACCTCAGAACATGCTTTACAGCAACCAAGTGAACACTCCTCGGATGCGTCAGGAACTGGCTGAATGTGTTCACAGCAAAGCAAATGTCTGGTCTCGTGTTCATCAAGTACATCAAGGACCCAATCATCTGACGATACAAAGAGACATCAACCGGCTCATATGAAGCATCACATAGAAGCTTCAGATTCGATGCCATAGGTGTGGCCATGGCCTTGCAATCCATCATCCCGAACCTCTTCAGGATCTCTACTACATACTTCCCTTGTCCAAGGAAGATTCCATCTGCACTCTGCCACACCTCCATGCCAAAAACAAATAGTGCATCATCCCCAAGTTCTTAATCTCGAACTTGGCAGCAAGCTTCCGCTGCGAGTCGGCAATCAATCTATCTTCACCTGTAACAAACAGGTTATCCTCATACAAAAGTAGTATCACTGGATTTCCTTCCTCAACCTTGTAGAAAAGGTTGGAACCCTCTTAACTCTTGGTAAAGACCAAACTGGATAGAAAGCTGTCTATCCTACCATACCAAGTTCTGCACACATATATGACTACACCATGCTGTCTTGAAATCCATCTGGTGCATCTTTTATTTCATCACTTTTATATTTCTCAATGCTGCCATCTGCAACATGCTTGATCTGATAGTTCCATATAGAAGTCATAACAAACTTCCCTTCAGGTCTTGGGACTACATCCCAAACATCATTCTTCATGATCGACGGATCATGGCATTCCATTTCTTCATCCCAGATCCTGGGAACTTCAATATCTTCAATAGATATCTTTGTGGCTGGAACAAATGTTGTAGTCCTTTTGTAGGTGAAGATATACGGTCTTTCCTACAAAACAGGTTAAATTGCATGATTAGAAACATCTCATAATTTTCAGAACAAATTCTTACACATAAAGAAATATGTCATACAGTCATGCAATTATCTTAGCCAATGCTTCAATACAACATTTATCCATATCCTGTAACTTTCTAGATGCCTTCCAATCTCTACCAAAACATTGTTAAGAGTGTGCACAACTCCCAACATGTCAGCAAAGAGGTTTCATTCTAGATAAGTAGCAATGGAATGTTGTACAATGCCATAGGCCACTTACCCATGTATATTAGTAATATACTATTCATCAATGCAACTATTCTAATATGCATAATACATATCCTAAGTCTAGGAACATGAGCATATACATCATTGAACAATTTTATTTAAACAAACAAATATGCAAGAAATGATAATTAAAATACTTATCTTTGTTTGTTCGATGGGTGGACTCCCTCTGAGTCTTCGCTTCCTTGCAGGAGTTGCTGGAGTCCTAATCTGGAGTAGCTTCTTCTACACCTTTCTATTGTGGAATGTAGAGAGATGGTCAACTCCCTCTTAATATTTGCATCCTTGCATAAACCACTAGAGTGTACTCCCTCTTGATCTTTGCTTCCTGGACTACCTGTTCTTGAACTCATATTCATCCTTGGTCCCTATACATGCTTATTAGTATCATGATTGTGTTATCCTTGTGATCTCATATAAAATCATAATTTCATTAGTATACTATTAAGACACAATAATCTCAAGCATGTATAGTCATGATCATTTCAAATAGAAATAATAAGCATTAGCATTCAAGGTTTATGTAGGATTCTTATGGTTAGTCAAAGCATAAGAAACATAACATGTCTAAACCTATAATTACTCAAACCTATGACTCTTCGGGATAGTCATATCATTAATTAAGGTAAGACACATAATATGCATATACCCGCGATTATTCAAACTTATGACTTCATGAATAATCATTATCAATAGCACAACAGTATAAGATCCTAACACACGGTAGGATTCTAGCTTGATATAGGAAAAACATACCTGGATTAGCATGCTAGATAGTTATGTCTAACATACTTACATGATGTCTTCTTGTTCTTCTTCAATGACTTGTGCTAGTAGCCTGTATATCTCATAGGTTAACCATTACAAAACCAAGTTATACATACCTTGTAAATGGACCTTCTATGAGATCCATGACAATGGATGAATCTTTGTCCTCATGTCATCATAATCATATGTTCTTGAACCAGAACATGATTTTTCTTTCTTGGTGTACCTTTCATGTTAGTAGACAATATACACCTCATAGAACACCATAATGCATTATTACAATCATAAGTGTCAACACCCTAATCAATGAATATCTTCTATCATGCATTCATAATTTTGTTAAGGTGATACGACAAATCTAAAATCAAAATTGTACTAACCGTAAAACATACCATAAACTTAATCATGGACAAATATCGAAACATACCTTGATGAGTCATACCTGTCGAGATCGCTTGTAATCTTCTTATGTAAGGCCTTATCCTCATCTCCCTCTGAGATAGGAACTTATTCACTTATGCAGGTGACCAATCCATCTTCTTCTAGGATTAACCCAATCCACTTGATTTGCAAGAACTGGACCTGGAGCTAGATATGGGTTTGTCAAAGAAACCCCAAAAATTCAAACTTTGAATTTTAAACTTCCGAAAGGATAGAAATATGCACCTTGATGAGTTGATCAAACTGGTATATTTAGAATTTGAAAACCGCAAAGTTTCACTCCTCAATTTTGCCTTTGAAGCTTTCAGATTCACTGGACATGACCCTGAACTGGGGTTTGATGAAGTCCACTCTTTTGTCCCATCAAAAAGTTTGATCCAAAGCTCTAAGCTTCTATTTTTCTGAGGAGCTTCCAGCCGTGGTCATTGATTTCAAAAATTCTCATTTTTACAGAAGCCCTAATTTTCCACTTTTCTGATCAAAGTCCCGAACTAGGGTTTGATCAAGCCCGGCCTTCTGCAGAACCAAAAATTCTTATCTTGGTCTCTAAATTTTTATTTTGATGAGTAGCATCCATCCGTGGTCTCCGATTACAAAAATTCCAACTTTCTTCAAAGCCCTAAATTCCGGAAGCCATGAATGAAGGTACCAAAAAATAATTTTGTTTTGACATAAATATGTACTTGATTGTTTCTGGTATAACTCCAAAATTTTTGATCCACAGGGTCTGAAAAAGTTTCCTGAGATAGCCTGACCTGTTACCTTTCCATCCTGACAGGTCTGACCTCAATTGGATTCTCTGAGAGAGAGTTATGCCAAATGTCACAACGTGACCTGTTTTGGGATAATACAGGAGTGCGAACTTGTACGGCGTGCCATGTGTCACTATTTCAACTTCGGCCTCTGAAAAACTTTTCTAAGATAGCTCGGCCTGTTATCTTTCCATCCTGATAAATCTGACATCAATTGGACTTTCTAAGAGAGAGAGTTATGCCAAGTGTCGCAACGTGACCTGTTTATGGGATAATACAGGAGAGCAAACTTGTACGGTGTGCCACGTGTCACTGGTGCAACTTCAGCCTCTGAAAAAAATTTCTGAGATAGTACAGTCTGTGCACTACCTGTCACTTTTTACTAAATTTCATTTGGATCTTCCTAGCCCAAGTTATGACCTTTTTCCCAAGGTCACCTGATTTTGACTCAGATCTGGAAGAGGCAGAAACCCTATATTGTACAGATCATAAATCACAACGTACAATGAATTAGAGGTTTTCCTTTGGACACAAGGTACATGGGGATCTTAGCTTCATCTTGTAACAATTTCAGATCCTAAAACTTCACCAAAACGGATTTATAGCGAAAGTGCTACGATGACTGGTTTTTGCTATATCAAGCCCTAGCATCGTAAGTGCAACAAGTGTCATACATGCCATATCATGCCTTCTTTCAGGCTAGCTCTGATACCATGTTAAATTTTCTGAATTTACTTCAATCTGATCTAGGATCTTAACTGAGAGAACAACATATACAGCATATCTACAGCATATCAATCATGGAGACAATAATGCAAGCACACAAGAGACACAAAGATTTACTTGGGGAAAACCATAAAGGTGAAAAACTCCAATAACTTCCTCAGAGATAGATAGAGCAATGATACAACCAACCATAAGAGATAGACACAACCTAGCAGTAGATCCTCCTCCTCCATAAGTGCGCCACTCCTCCTTGAGTGCATGAGTGAGTAAATAGAGTGCCTCCCGCACTCTATTTATACTTGACTTGACTTGCCTTTTTACCTAACTCATGTAGGCTCGAACTTAACCACATAACATAATGCTAACTGGGCCGACCCCCAATAGGGTGGTCTAATAACCCATCGACCCACATGACTTATACAGGGCCGACCCCAACAAGGTGGTCTAATAACCCATCAAGTATAAGTTACGACACTTACAATATAAATGATGACACTTCCGTATAGATGAATAATACCATCTCTATAGGAGTACATACAACATACATATATGAAATACATTCCGAAGTTACATATACATCAGAATTAAGAGAAAAGAAGCCTGCCATCCTAAAATATCCATTTCCTAAAGGGCAAGGCTCAACTTCTGGCACCTCCAAAACTGGGGGCACTTCGCACGCTTCGGTTGATCAAACATTTATAAACATGGTTAATTCAAATGCACTTTTGCAAACTAGAGCCAGGAACTATACCCCGGAAGCGCAGAAAAAGGATAAGGAGATTGTTGAATCCTCCACTCCACTCCACATACATGTGGACCCAATGCCCAAGATTCCGAAAGGTGTCTTGAAGAGGGCATCGCACAATCACAACACACGGGCTGCTTCCAACTACAATGTGGTTGAAGATTTAGCCCAAACCCCTTGTGCCATGTCTACTCTAGAAGTCTTGCAGAGTTGTCCATTGCAACGAAATGCACTTCTGGCAGCTATTGGGAGTATGGAGTCCTCCAACATGTCTGCGCGATTTGATATGACATATGTCAAATACCAGTTGCCATATCACGTTGCCCTCCAGATTGAGGTCGTTCATGGTCCAATGACCATCAGACGAGCTGTAGTAGATGAGGGAGCGTCGACTTGCGTAATGTCGATTTCCTGTTGGAAATCTCTAGGTTCTCCTAAGTTAGTCCCTTCCAACACAATGCTTACTGCATTTGATGGCAGAACTTTCCGTCCACATGGATTTTTGCCATTATTTAATGTCACTTTGGCCGGTAAGACAGTTGCTGTTGAGATAGAAGTTCTGGACACTCCGCTCGATTACAATATGTTATTGGGCAGGAGTTGGACTTATGCCATGCAAGCTATAGCATCGGCAGTTTTTCGAGTGGTCATGTTCCCATTTGAAGGTAAGATCGTTACAGTCGATCAACTTTCTTTCACTCAAGGAAAACACCAGACTTCTTCGGAAACCACAGTTCCTTTGATTGATCAAAACACCCCAGTTGGCAAGAGTTTAGGAGCAGGACTTTTCGGATCACTGATTGGCACTTTTGATATAATGTGTACATGTGATGTATGTTTTCCTAGCGTGGAGCTCAAGGCCAAGGCCCCGCTAGTGAAAGCCCGAATTTTATTTAAAGGGAAAGTATTTGATATTTTGATACCATGTGCTCTTAAGCCGTGGAAATTGTAATAGGATGTAAATAAACATCATGCAATATAAGATACCAAAACTGGCTACGGAGGCAACGAATGAGAAGCGGCCACGTGTATCCACTAGGGAGTGGTGAGGGGGCTATGGGACTAAACCCTAGGCTTCCATATGTCATTATGAGAACCCATTGACTTCCCTAGGTGACATTTATGACTGTTGTAAGGAAGTGGTTGAGATTTCAGCCCATGGCTTCAATAGAGCATGGGTAGCCCTAAAATTCGTATGGGTAGGTATGGGCTTTGTTTTCTTGTATAAGAAGTCACTCTACCTCTTGGGAGTGGCCTCATTATCCTCCCCATTCCATGGTAGAGGAACTTAGCATTATTTCCCATCCAAAAAAACGAGTGCCAGGAGGGAGGAAACCAGAAATCGCGACTGTGGGTGAACCCACGTTTTGGGAAGCCAAAAACGCCCAGAATGGGCATTGGACAGTGAAATCCAATGGGGGATCCGTTGGTATGAGCCTTGGGGCGAAATTGGGAGCAATAGCTGCCCCAAAATCCATGGGAAAACCCAGTTTAACTACCCAGAAAAACCAATGACGGATTTGGGCTATTTGCTGAACAGAGCTGTGAGAAATCCAAGTGTAGACGTTCGAATGGAGGTGGGGATCGTTTGAGTCTAGCTTGATGTGGACTTAGCTCTGGGATTGGGCTCAATGGACTAGCATCCTTCCCCATTTCCTATTGCATGCTTGAAAAACCCAACTGTGTGTTGGCTTAGCATGGCTGTCTGAGTGAAACCCTGACTGTGAGTGAGCCATCTAGTTCCTCCTTAGTGGATACACAGCCCAGCTCGGGGGTGATCTCTCAGCTGAAAGAATACAGGCTGGACAGAGATCTATGGTTGGGTGGAACGTTGCTCTCACGTAGCCACTCGTTGGGCATCTACTTTTCAAGATAAGTGTTCCGTGTATTACAAATTATTTGCATTTTGAGTTCTGCGATAAGTTAAATTGTCCATGTTTAATGAAATGAATTGATTATCTTAATTTGGAGTCTATACATGGCATTGTAATGAGATTGAGTCTCTATATGCTGAATCACCCTCTACTGATATATATATATATATATGTTAGGCATTACTGTTTGTGTGTTTGCTAATATATTTATTCCACTGTGTTTATTTGAAGTATGAGTCTGCACACAAGAAGTTTTAAATTATCCATGCATTTCTTAGTAATGAATGAGGCTGAGTCTGCAAAAATCCCGGTGTGTTCTTATTGTTTCCTTCCCTGCATTTAAAATGGTATAAGGGGACATTACAGAGTGGTATCAGAGCTCTAGGTTCAACACTACGACCGTTGGGCCCTTCACAGAGATACAAATCATTGTGTGTTCATGCATTTTGTATTTGGAACTAAAATGCATTAAAGAAACCTCCAGATCACATGACTATTTGGGGATTTTTGCAAGCTGCTTGCATTGATTGCATTGATGGCATTCTATGAAATAGAGAAAGGAGCATGGGCAACCTCTGCCATCTTATGTTGTTTTGTTGTTTTGTTGTTTCATGCTTAACATGAAGAAGTGCAAATTCTTTTCTTGGAATATTGTGTTGTTGCAAATATGATTTCTGTTTGTTAAAATTTCCTAAGTGTTTTCGAAAATTCGTTTAAGACTGTTTCGGGGAGAATTCCCGAATGTCTTCCGCAACTGCGGAAGCATTCGGCGAATTGCTCCAAAACTGCAGAAGCATTCCGCGAGTTTTTCCGCAACGCGGAAGAGTTCGGGAAGTCGCCCCGAAATTTGCGGAAGGAATTTCCTTCCGAAATTTGCGGGAGGAATTCTCTTCCGAAATTTGCGGAAGGATTCCGCGAGTTGTTCCGCAACACGGAAAAATTCGGCGAATTGCTCCAGAAAAAGTAGAAAATTTTCTAAGTGAAGTTTTCGGAAGGATTTCTCTTCCGAAATTTGCGGAAGAGTTCCGCGAATCTTCCCGCAACTGTGGAAGAGTTCGGCGAACCTTCCCGCAATTGCAGAAGAGTTCCACGAATCTTTCCGCAACTGCGGAAGAGTTCGGCGAACATTCCCGCAATTGCGGAAGAATTCCGCGAATCTTCCCGCAACTGCGGAAGAATTCGGCAAACCGGTTCGTGGAAGAGTTCCCCGAAATTTGCGGAAAAGTTCACCAAACCGTTCCGAAACAGCGGAAAGAATTTCCGAGTGCCTCCCGAAACTGAGGAAGCACTCCGCGAAACGCTCCGCAACTGCGGAAATATTCAGCAAATCGCCCCGCCATTGCGGAAGCGTTCGGCGAACTGCTCCGCAATTGCGGAAGCCGTCGCCGAACCGCCCCGCAGTTGCGGAGGGATTTCCCCGTCGCCGAACCGCCCTGCAGCTGCGGAGGGTTTTCCCACGAAAAAAAAAGTGACAATAACTTGTTTTTTTGATAGGAGGAGCATCCAAACTCAGAATGAAATGATTCCTGTGGGGCTTGGAGGCCATTGACGAAGGCCATGAAAGAACCAGTGAAGACCCCGAGCCCATTACACTCCGATTTGACAAAAATTGGATAATAGTGACTTTTGAAGGACAGAGTCCCGAGGCTTGACAGAAGGTCGGTTTGAGCCGAAATTGATATGAGGCAGTCATGAAGCAGACACGATGTTAAGTTCAGAATATTGGAGCCAAACTCCAAAGGATGTGAAGTCGGGATGAGCAAGAAGACCAAAAAGCACTGTTCCGGGCCACTTTTTCGGGATTTTGAAAAGCTTGTGGGCAGTAAAAGTGACCCTAGATGTGGGAGTCAAAAATTTTACTGAACTAGACATTTCATATTCTCATTAAGACGGACAGTTTCCGTTAGACGAAGATTTCCCAAAAATGCACCGTTTGGGAGATAGCCATTTTTGGCCCAAAATTTGGAATTTTGAAAAAATGTGAAAAGTGAGAAGTAGCAAAACCCAGAAATTCATAGAAGATGAATGGTGCACCGGAATTAAAATTCGTGAATTGCTGAGTGTTCCTTGTTATATGGACCAACTTCTCCTGATATAAAAGTTTTTGTGATTCCTCATAGATTTTCTTCCACAGGTGGCTAAAGTTGGCATTCTGGACAAAAATGCAATTGTGTAAAATGGGCAGAATTGTAGTGAAAGTTGTCATTTTTTAAAAGATGCAGTTTCCGCACCCGGTGTCGGAATGGAGCATGAAGGCAGGCATTGAAAATCTTGTACAGCAGGGAACAATGATGCATGACCAGAGTTTGAATGAGGTCTACAGATATCATAGTTATTTAGTGCAGAAGAGTGCCAACGGCTGTTTTGACAAACAAATTTTGTTGTCAATGTGGGCAATTTCTACAATTGCATGATATGGAAGAGAAATTCCATGATACGAGGAGGGATCGAAAAGGGAAGAATTCCTTAAACCCCTGTTTGTTATCATACTTATAATTATGAAATTGTCATATGGCATAAAAATGTTAAAAATGTAAGGGATTACATAGATGTATATGCACTAGATGGCATCTTAACAAACATTGCATAGTACATGTGGGAATGCTTGTGCATAAATGGGATGTTGCATATTGGTAAAATAATGAAGTCTGCAAATGCAATGAACCACTGATGGAGAATATTGTGGCTGATAATCATTATTGATGTTGGTATTGGTTGTAGGACCAAAGATAACAAAGAGCATGGCTAAATGTGCTGAGGATGTTGTTGCATGAAGCCAACAACCTTATGTGGAAAGGATGGTGCAACAAATCTATGATCATAAAGTTGGAAAAAAGACTAAGCAGCCTTGGTAAGAGGCCAACTGATCAGGTAACATCAGACGATGTTAATGGTAACCATGCAGGTAATGATTATTGGTGCCAAATTGCATGAATGTTGGAAGAGGATTTGGTAAGATCTCTTCTACTATGATTGAGCTATGTTGAGTTATTTTGCATGTGATATTGAATACCGATTGGGACTTTTAACCTACCAAGCTTGGTGAGGTGTGGGTAAGTGAAGAAAATGATCCTTACACCCTATGACTGTTTAGAAATCTCAATGCATTCATATGAATTTATATCATGCCATGTGTATGTTGGTTATGTGCTTAATAACCAAAACAAGGGAGGACTGGTGGTCCTGATTATGGTAAAACAAGTTATATGAGATAGTCATGTTTCGATCATAATATACTTGAATGCCTAGTACTCATGTTGGCTGCTTTCTTGGGCAGACCCGGGTTTTAATGAAGCGCAGCAACAAAACCCCTTGGCGCACTGGCCCTCTCGGCAACGAGCTGCGCAGCAGCTCAAGGTCTCACCCGAAGTGGCTATGGGGGGGTTAAGGAATCAGGTTTCCTTAACCTGGGTGACGCGGAGATTGCTCTTCCTTGAATGGTTCCTCAGATATCGGCGGTCGGACTTTCCCGCAGGCCGCTCGGCGCAGCTGCGCGGATTCCTTCCTCGGCAGGCCTACTGCGCAGTTTCTCCTCTCTAGCGCAGAAGGCAACTATTCCTTGCGTCGATGCGCTAAATACATCCTCGCCCTTCATATCCAGCGCAGTAACGCAGTCTTCTCTCGTAGCAGCGATCGCGCGTTACTACTTCTTCGGTACTTAACACTTATAGCTATCAAGGGACCTTTCCAACTCGCTCAAACAGTCACAAAGATAATACAGGAGTCTTGCATACACAGATAATGAACTCTAAATAGTTATCATTCACGCAAACATTATAACAAGAAGATATATGTGAAACTCATCTCCTCAAGGAAAACCACGTCCACGGGAGTTTATATTAACCAGAAAACCATAGAGTTATACAATATGCTGCGCACACAGCTGCAGCCTTAGATCTTTACAGGAAACTCCACGCACACAGCTGGGAGCCCTTCTCTTCACTAGTCTCTTCTCTATAGAGATTACAAAGGCGCAGACGTCACACAGACTGTCTGGCAACTCAGGGATTAGCTCCTCGGCTATCCGATTCTACTCTAGTTCTACACACAGTAGAAACATACCAAAGGACAATCAACACATGATCTATCCTCAAGAGTGTCTAACTCTTACTTGCTAACTTTCTCTCTATCTAACATCCAACTTACTCTAGCTAACGTTTATCCATTACAATTGTTCATATATATAGGTGGCCATGGCGGTCGCACCTTTACAAAACTGTGGGCCTTTCCCAACAGTGATTCCCAAAAACCCTAACCACGCACATGGCTAGGTGTACTGTAGGCGCCGCTTGCAGTCATGTCGCCGCTTCCTGCAGGCTCCATGAATTCCGGCGCAGATTGTGGGTATGGGCGATCGTCCTTCGCCTTCAATGCTCTGGTCCGTTGCTCCTCCTTGATCCGAGCAACCATAACTTCTGTACTTAGCCTTTAAATGAGGGTAGCTGAGCCCTCTACTCCATCGCCTTATTTATTATGGTAGCTGAGCCACCTTCTTTCTTCGATGACGTGCGCGCGAGCTCCGCGATTTTCGGTCCATAATCTTTACTGAGCTTGTCCATCTGGCACCGTACTGCGCACCGTCTCCTTCTTGCCCAAAACTTAGTGCTTGTTCCAAAATTAGCACTTTCCTTTCATACTTGTGTTTTCCCCAAAATTCGCAGCTTTACCGCAGCTACGACCTAGGCTCCAACAGGCCCCTAACACTCACTTGTGGCTCGCCCTCGAGCCACTCGCACTAGCGCGTGGTCGTTTGATTTGCGCATCTGCTTTTGCTTGAATCTCCGCGAATGTTTTCTGCCACTTCGCAATAGCGGAGTCCAATTCCTCAATACACTCATCAGCTGTTTGCACCGTTTCTGCGGTCGCTTCGTCTTTAGTGAGGGTATCAATGATCTCCTGAGACTCAGCAATCTCTTTGATTTTTGTCTCAACCTGGCCAACGATTTCAGCATACTCATCCATGAATGGCTGAATGCTGTTGGTGAGCCTCTCATCTTCAGTTCTGAGCTTGTGCAGTTGCTGCTGCATTTTGCGCACTTCGCCCATTTTCTTCATTTTTGGTAGGCCTGTTAGGGCCTTAGCTTCTTCATTGAGAACAGTGAGAGATTGTTCTGCAGCTTGCACCTGTTCTGACAGTCCCACTTTAAAAGGGAGGTTCACAAGCTCTGTCCAAGCTTCCATAGCCTAGTTCATCAGGTTCTTGGCTTCCTGTACTCGATCTTTCATCTGAGTGGAAGCTCTGCTCAGTGCTTCAAATTGTACCTGCGCATCATCCGTAAGATGCGCAGCAACGCGAGCTTCTAGCTCAGCGATCTGGGTTCTATGGCCTTCTGCCATAGCAACTATTTCTTGCTCCAGGGTTTTCGCCCTTTCGCCAATAATTTGAACTTTTGTAACCAGAGGGAGGTCTGGTTGAATCTCGCAAGTCGGCAATAACTGGGCAATCTCATCCACTGCGTTTCTGATACCGATGTCTTGCGCCTCATAAAGTGCAAGCTTCTCAGAGGTATCCTGATGGATTGCCTTCAACTCT
Source organism: Larix kaempferi (assembly GCA_027924585.1). Taxonomy (NCBI): domain Eukaryota; kingdom Viridiplantae; phylum Streptophyta; class Pinopsida; order Pinales; family Pinaceae; genus Larix; species Larix kaempferi. The sequence goes on along the minus strand of BSBM01000174.1, from coordinate 2,323,227 downwards.
AACTCCTGCGATTGCAGTCTTTGATTTTCCTGGAATGTAGAGAGCTCTCTAGCTCTCAACTCAAGAGAAACTTTCTCCTGCACTAGCTGTAGAGTCTCTATAGGAATTAGAGACAAATTAATTTCAACGGGCCCAACGGCGCTTACCTGTAGTGCAGCTAGCGGATCTGGAAGTGTCATGCTGGTAGGCGGAATATGCACGACAGTATGCCTTTCAATGAGTTCTTCAACTCGCTCGGCACTTGGAATTTCTTGTGGCGCCTGCGAAGTAGATGCTGGCGCATGGGTCTGCGCAACTCTTCCTGCGAGACCTTTTATTTCCACAAACTGTAGGTCTAGAGCACTTCTGATGTGAGCGTGCGCATTGCGCAGCTCGCGAAATTGCTCATGTATGTACTGGTCGATCCCCGAGGGAATAGCCTCAGCGGGATGCGACACTTTTTGCTTCTTGGTGGCTGGTTCTGTGGATCCTTCGTCACTTCTCTGCTGACGAGCTTCCTTGCCCTTATCCTTCTCTTTCGTAGCGGCGGTTGGCAGCGCGGATGCGAGATCGGCTGCCTCCCTCCATTCATCCGACCAAGACTTGATGGTTTCTTCAACATCCTCGGTGGTCATTCTGTAAAGGCCTAGCGCCCATTCATCTGAAATGCCGCAAGGGCGGAGGTAAAGTTGATGTAAGTCGGCTGTAAAAGCCAACTTCCCGTCATATAACGTGGCTGTCTCCTCGCTCAGCCTTGGCATTTCTTGAATAGTATCTCGGAGGAGATAGTAGTACTCACAAAAGACAGCGCGATTCATCTTGCGCTTCGCGGGATTAGGGGAATCCCAGAGGTTGATGTAGCGCATGCCGGCAACCTCTCCTGCGCGGCGCGGAAGGAACTGAGTATTCGGGGGCTCCTTCCACCCAACGAGAGCGCATAAAACTAGAAGCCATGAAAAATGGAATGATTGGGCTGCATTGTCCTGCACATTCAGGCAATCAGCCAAAAAAGAATTCAGCAGAAAGAGAGACCAGTTGTACTGCTCTCCCTCCGCAGCTGCGATGGCGAGCTCCACGACAGCTCCAGTAACTTCCTTCGGTCGGCACTTTGTGAGAAGTCTGCCTGCAAGCAGACTTCCTGTAAATCGGAGTGCCTCATCTTCTACTGCAGTGAGGTCATAAGCCCGACCTCCTCTTGTTAAGTTGTACTTCTGCACCACCTGTGCAGTCAGTTTTCTGTCCTTGTCCTTTCCCGCAAGATGAATATTGGGATCCTTACCAGCCTTAGATAGACCAGTAATGCGGTGAATTAAATCAACATTTAGATCAATTGGCCTCCCGAGCCAAAGGTAACCTCCATGAACGCATGATAGCAGTGTTTTAACAACTGCGTTCGCTTCATTGCTACGCCCAAAGTGCGGTAGCTTCAACAAATTCAAGAGTCCAGGGCGCTCAAGATTTGCTGCAAATCCCTTCGGGATGAACTCGTCAACCTTCCTGGTGGGATTATGCACTATATCCAGATATCGGTCTGGCTGGAACTGAGGGTATGTCTTATAGTCTCCGAGGTTGAAGTCAGAGAACTTGACCAGTGGAATGTTTCCCAACAGTTGCCCTTCTACCCGCACACTAGCCGGTAGTGGCGGTAGCGGAATAGGATACTTTGCATTCTTCGGGATCTGTACTTCTGGTGCATCATCTGGACGCGGCGGAATATAGTTTGCCATGGTCGCCAACGGCTCTGGAACAGGTTCTTCTGGCTGTGATGGCGACGCTCTTGTAGCCGGAGATTGTCTGGGATCCTGATAACCAGGATGTACATAAGTCGAAGCTGTGACTGGAGTAGTCATGCCGAAATCTAATCCTCGGCGCAAGAATTGACGAACAACTTCTTCAGTTGACAGGTTCTCCGTAGTGAATCTATGTAGGGAACAAAAACTTTGGACAGCAAATGGCGGACCTTCGTAGGATATGGACGCTGAAAACAAGGGAAAATACTCTGCACAACTTGGCTCTGAAAACAATAACTTGGATTCGTAAACAAGATAGCAACTCGAGGAAAGTAACCCAAAAATTATAGAAGTGTGAGGTATTTATAGCCAGAGGTGAGTAAATGCGACCAAGTGGGATAACGTAGCTATAGGCGGCTATAGATGAGTTGACAACACACTATCCTCCTTGCCATAGCGGTGCATTTAGTGTGATTGACGGGTTCTGACAGCCTTCCGGGAGAAGCTAATGCTTTCGGCGCCAGAGTTAAATGCAAATCTTTCGGAGATTAAGCCGAATCCATCAGAACGGCTAGACTTAAATAGCGGACTTATCCTTCATTTATTCAGACGCGGCTTCATAACTGCTGTAATTCAAATTTTCGGCGGGTCATTTCAACTTAGGAAACTGTGCCTCTAGGGGTCCACAACAAAACTTTTTCAAGCGGCAAATTATCAAAGGGAACTCCGCAAGAGCGATAGTTCAACGGTCCGGGGAGAAGCTTCATAAGAGCGCAACTATGTTCGCTCCAACCAAACTTTAGGCATGCGCGGATGTTTCTAGGAACTGCGCAGGAAGCCGGAGACTGGGTGTCTCGCAACTTCCGTGTAGACTGAATGCGGTGCCTCTTTCAAGTACACTGGGCATCTGCATTTCTTTCAGCAAAATATTAGGTCGACAGAGCGGAGTGGCCGTCGCAATAAAGCTTGAGCCGACTCCCGTTGATCATTGTAGGTAGTAATTCTCCATCCAGCTTTGCAAGCTGAACTGCGCCTCCATCTGTTATTTTTATCACCTGAAAAGGGCCTAACTTATACAGCTAGCCTGCTATCAAAGTGAAGTCTGCGGCTCTAACAACAAGTTGCTTTTTCTGCTGGATTGTAAGCTCAGCCGGTGCTTTCCCGGTAGTGAGAAACTCAAGGATATCAGAATAATATTCGTCTGCTGCTTGAATAGAAAACAACTGTGCGTCAGGCAGATTGTCCTCCAGACTCGTAGGTTCCTCTCCTGACTCTATCCTGGATAGATGGTCAGGCCCTGCATTCAATCTGCCTGGCTTTACAATAACCTCGAAATCATACTCTTGAAAGAGCAGTAGCCATCTGCAAATTCTTCCTCCTAACACTGGTTTATTGACCAAATATTTCAGAGCAGAATGGTCAGTATACATTTTAAAGGGAGCTCCTAACAGGTAGTGTCTGAATTTCTGTAGGGCATACACCATAGCTAATCCTTCCCTTTCTGTAGTGGTGTAGTTCTTCTCAGCTGTAGATAGCTTTCTGCTGGAGTAAGCAATCGGGTGATCAATACTTCCTTCTCCAGACTGTGTAAGCACAACCCCCAATGCTATAGAAGAAGCATCAACATGAACATGAAAAGGTTTTCTCCAGTCCGGGAAAACTAGAATAGGCGCTGTGATCATCTTTTCTTTAAGTGTGTCCAAGCTTTGTTGGCATTCCTCTGTCCATTGGAACTTCGAATCCTTTTTCAGCAATCTCTCCATAGGTGCTGTGATCTTTGCATAACCCTTGATGAATTTTCTGTAGTAACCTGTATGTCCCAATGTAGTGCGCAATTGTTTAACTGAGTTGGGCGCAGGTAAGTTAGCAATGATGGCAACCTTCGCAGGATCCATCAGGAGTCCTTGTCTGCATACAATATGTCCCAACAAAATACCAAAGGGCGCACAGAATATACATTTTTTCAAGTTAAGGGAAATCTGATGCTGTCTACATTTTTCTAACATCATGCGCAGATTTGCAATATGGTTCTTTAATAGGCCAAATACAGTCCAGTCATCAAAATAGACTTCTAGAAACTTGTGAATGAATTCTTTGAAAACAGCAACAACAACTCTAGAAAAGATAGCAGGTGCGTTTTTAAGACCAAAGGGCATTACCGTATACTGGAATGAGCCCCATTCAGTTTCAAAAGTAGTCTTGTGGCGGTCGTCCGGATGGATTATGATCTGATGATATCCCGAGAAACCATCAGTGAAGGAGTAAGCCTCTTGTCCTCCAACATTATCAAGTACTTCATCTGTGAAAGGAGTGGGAAATGGATCGTGCGCTGATGCATCATTGAGTTTGCGCAAGTCGACACAGATTCTTATTTCACCTTTCGTTTTCTTTTCTTGGACCACCATAGGACTAATCCAATCGCTTTCCTCTACTGGCTCAATAATACCTGCTGCAAGCATCTTATCAATTTCTTCTTTGACTTTTTCTTTATAACGCGGGTTCAACCTGTATGGACGCTGCTTTACTGGCTTGGCGTCTGCTTTCAGAGGTATGCGCATCACTCCTAAGTCTCCTAGGATGCCTTTCATTTCTGTGAACTTGGTGGGAAAGATATCCTGGTAGTCACGTAATAATTCTGAAACATGTCCAACAGTTTCATCATCCCAATAATCTCCTATAGAAGCAAACTTTGGTTCAGCTTCTGTACCAATGTTAATCTTCTTGAGCTTGATGTGTTCTGTGATGGCAGGGATGTCAAGCTCAGGGCCTTTAATATTGCGCATCCCTTCTGATTCTGGGATGTTGATGTTGCGAGGATCATCCTCCTCCTCTTCAGCGGTGAAGTTATAGCATTCCAGGGCATGTTCTATCTGGACAGCCCAATCTGGTTGGGAATATTCTGATAACGGGCATTCTTCAAATATCTTCTTTTTAATACACTTCAGAGCCTGATCAATACTTGGATGCTCTGATTCAAAGCTGAAGGTAAGTTGAAAACTTTCTATCATAAGAGGCCACGTGAAAGTGCCTTTCCGCAATTCTGTTTCAGTATACCAGTTCCTTGGAACTGTATCACAGTCTTGCCATGTGTGAATATTCTCCTTATGCGCAGCCCACCATCTTGCGGGTGTAGCGCGCAATGCTATATCTAGTGCCTGTATGCGCTGCGGTTCTGGAAGCTTTTGTTCGTATTCCTGTAGGAATTTAGTTACTTCGGTTAGACCATCAAAAATTGGAGTGTCAGTTAATTCTGTGCCAATCCATCGAATGGATTTAGTCATCATTGCGCAACGTCTTGCAGAAACCTCATGTAAACGATTCTGCCAGTTTTCCAATCCTGTATCTGAGTCTGATGTGCACGAGCTATCGCATCGCCAGCTGAGATGGCCATCTGCTGTGGGGTTGACATAGTCACTGTGGTTAGTGGTCATTTGGTACAAACTTTCCATGTGGCGCGCTTCCTCTTCTGCGCGAATGGGTTCTATATACCTTGGTCCTTGAATAGGATCAAGTGGTGCGATGACCCTAATCTGGTCATCCTCAAAGGTCATCTGTCTTTTCTTCAAATTAATGACAGCCAAATTGTCTAATGCCCAGTCTATTCCTAAAAGTGCTGGGTATGGTCTACTATCGTCCATGATTTTGATTACTTCAAAATCTGCAGAGCTTCTAACTCCTTCAATATCAATAGGTACATTGGGTAATCTGCCCAATGGAGAGACTCGTTGCTGATTTGCGAGTCTTAGCTGGATAGGGGATCTCGTAAGCTGAGGGCTTCCCATCTGTTCCCATGTCTGCATAGTGAGAACATTGGCTTCGGAGCCCAAATCTAACATGACTTCATCCATTTCAAATGCTCCAATCTGCGCTGTAAGCCTCATCTCTTTTCCAGTTCTAATGTGACTCCTAATCTGGTGAACAGCACACTGCGGTGTGTTCATCGAAGCAGACTGTTGGCACTAATCCAACAGGTGTTGGAGTTCTAGAGTTGCCTTTTCATTGCGCAACAATTTTAAACATTGTCGCAGGAACGCATGAACACTGCCTAGTGCATGCTCGTCGTCAGGCCTTCCAGCTGTAGTGGCCTGTTCTTGTACCAGGTTGTCTTGTCTTAGCACTTGCGATCTAATATTGTTCTGCGGAATTGCGGCAGAACTTGAAGTTCTCGGATCTGAGAAATACTCTTGAGCTTGCTTGAATGCTTCTTTTTGCTTCTGCAGGTTAAGTGGGGCTGGTTTAATATTAGCGCGGCGCACCCATTGCGTCGCTTGCTTTCCCGTTCCCATCTCTTGCGCACCAGTGGTTGCTCCACTGCGTGTCACTATATTAACTGTAGGTTCTGGTTCTCTTTTTTCTGCTGCAATCAACTGAATATTTTGATTGACCTGTGGGGTCTTTGGTTGCATCTTATCCTGTAACTGAGGGCATTCTTCAATGATATGGTCAGAAGATTTACAATACCTGCAGAGGGTTGTAGGATTTTGGCAATCCCTGGAAAAATGACCTTGTGTTCCGCAATTATAACAAGTGATCTGTCCTCTTCCACGACCAAAATTTGTTGTGCGTCCGCGTCCCCTGTAATTTCCTGCTCGGGCGTCCCGAGTTTGGTCATAAGGTGGACCTACTGTGGGTCCTGGTGTCTCTGCTTGTACCCTATAAACATCATGCTTCCTTGCTATCATAAGGTCATATGCTCTACAATTGTTCTCATCATGACCTACTGATTTACAGAAATTACAATATAGATTCTTTGGAGTTTGTACATATTTCTGAAGTAAGTGGCATTCTTGTGGTCTATGACCTCTAGTTCTACAGATTTCACACCAAGGCCCTTGTGCCTGTGGTAAAGGGTTAGGTGCTCCAGTTGCAATATAGTCTATAAAAACGGGACAATGGTCCTTTGAATGACCTTGGGCTTTACATTTTGTACACCAAATTTCTTCCTTAATCTCCTTGCCTTTCTTAATATCATGCACTTGCAAGGTTAAGTTTGCTAATTGGTTCTGTAAATGCGCAACATCGTTGCTTGTTCCCGCAATAGGCGAAGCTTCTAGTTTCATAGCCATCTCTAGAGCTTGTTCCTGAGTATTGAGATTCTGTTGCATAAGAGGAAGTCTAATGTGTGGAAGCAGCGCAGCAATGAACCATTCTTTATGCTGCTGTGGTGCAAACTCGAAACTTACTTGATATATCAAGGCTTTGAACTTCTGGTCAAAGTCCCATACTGATTCTGTAGGTAATTGTTTGATGTCTTTGAGCTCTGTTATACACTGTGATTCTAATTTAGGTTTCTTAAATTCTCTAATCATAGCATTTCTTACCTCAGCAAGCGTTCTATTCTGTGCTGCTGAGTATTTCATGAACCAAGTCAAGGCTCTTTCTCTTAGTGTGGTTGCTAACTGAACCAGTTTAACAGCATCATCATTAATTTGCTTAATTGTCCAAATAGCTTCACATAAGAACTAGTGTTGCTCAGGGTCTTCTATCCCTGTTCCTCTAAAAGTTGGTAGCTTCATGTCATCACCCATCCTTCTTGTGTTAGGTTGAGGTGAGGCTGCTGTAGCAGTGCTTCTAGGCTGGTTAAATAAAGGTGGTACAGAGGTACTGGAAGTACCGTGTGGGCTACTAGAAGGTGTTACTGCGGGGTTATACTGAGCTTTGTCTGGCTTTTGCGGTGTAAAAGGGTAATAAGGGATATGAGCACTCTCTTGTCTTTCTATATGGCTTGGTCCAGGGACTTGACTATTGTCTGGGCTAGACTCAGAAGAATGTTGGTCAAGGCCTACTTTATACCGTTTTCCACTACGAGTGCAACCAATAAGTTCAGGATCGCTATCAGAATCTACGGACATTACTTGTCTATGCTATTCATCAGAAGTAATACATAGCTTTCCTTTTTCATACAGAAGCATTTTAATCCATAAGTTCAAAGAATTTAAGAACTTACCTCTGTGTACTTGGAAGAAATTCCTCTCAGCTTCACTGAAACTTTTTCTTGTATCTACTGCAAACTTGGTGATGAAACCTTTCAATAGACTATTCAACCAAAAGTCTACTGCGCGGGACACAGGATTGTCTATCCGCTTCACAATACTGACTAGCTCAGGCGTCCAAGCGACGGGTCGATCAATATGCACAGTAGGCCTAGAATCTGCTAACTTGGCTATCCAAGCGTGTAACTCCAGTGCAAAGGTAACAAAGAAAATTTCGTGAAGGTCAGTGTAAATATACTTCTGTAACCAGTCTTCTGTTTGGAGCGTAGAACTTCTATTTTCTTGTTCAGCGAACTCTTTAGCCTTTAAATCAAACCAGTCTCCAATTTCTTTAGCTGTAGGATTCCAGTAACACATTTGTCAACTGAGCAAGTCTCAGTGTAACAGAACCTTTTGCTGGCTTCAGCAACGATCTCAGATGTCTTGGAAATAATAAGTCTCACAACAGTAAGTCGCAAGACAACGGAATCAGTTGTTGGCTCAACAACAGGGTTCAAAGCAACGGAACCATTTGTTCTCCTTGATCTCGCGCATCGGCTAAATAACAAGTCTCACAATAACAAGGTCACTAGGCAACGGAACCATTTGTTGGCTCCTTTCTTTCTCTAGGTTGCGCGTCAATCTCGCACATCACTGAAATAAGAAGTCTCGCTCGCGCGGCAACGGAACCATTTGTTGGCTCCTACAGTATCTCACACGTCGCCGAAATAACAACTCACAGTAATAAGTCACAAGGCAACGGAACCATTTGTTGGCTGCTTTCTTGGGCAGACCCGGGTTTTAATGAAGTGCAGCAACAAAACCCCTTGGCGCACTGGCCCTCTCGGCAACGAGCTGCGCAACAGCTCGAGGTCTCACCCGAAGTGGCTATGGGGGGGTTAAGGAATCAGGTTTCCTTAACCTGGGTGACGCGGAGATTGCTCTTCCTTGAATGGTTCCTCAGATATCGGCGGTCGGACTTTCCCGCAGGCCGCTCGGCGCAGCTGCGCGGATTCCTTCCTCGGCAGGCCTACTGCGCAGTTTCTCCTCTCTAGCGCAGAAGGCAACTATTCCTTGCGTCGACGCGCTAAATACTTCCTCGCCCTTCACATCCAGCGCAGTAACGCAGTCTTCTCTCGCAGCAGCGACCGCGCGTTACTACTTCTTCGGTACTTAACACTTATAGCTATCAAGGGACCTTTCCAACTCGCTCAAACAGTCACAAAGATAATACAGGAGTCTTGCATACACAGATAATGAACTCTAAATAGTTATCATTCACGCAAACATTATAACAAGAAGATATATGTGAAACTCATCTCCTCAAGGAAAACCACGTCCACGGGAGTTTATATTAACCAGAAAACCATAGAGTTATACAATATGCTGCGCACACAGCTGCAGCCTTAGATCTTTACAGGAAACTCCACGCACACAGCTGGGAGCCCTTCTCTTCACTAGTCTCTTCTCTATAGAGATTACAAAGGCGCAGACGTCACACAGACTGTCTGGCAACTCAGGGATTAGCTCCTCGGCTATCCGATTCTACTCTAGTTCTACACACAGTAGAAACATACCAAAGGACAATCAACACATGATCTATCCTCAAGAGTGTCTAACTCTTACTTGCTAACTTTCTCTCTATCTAACATCCAACTTACTCTAGCTAACGTTTATCCATTACAATTGTTCATATATATAGGTGGCCATGGCGGTCGCACCTTTACAAAACTGTGGGCCTTTCCCAACAGTGATTCCCAAAAACCCTAACCACGCACATGGCTAGGTGTACTGTAGGCGCCGCTTGCAGTCATGTCGCCGCTTCCTGCAGGCTCCATGAATTCCGGCGCAGATTGTGGGTATGGGCGATCGTCCTTCGCCTTCAATGCTCTGGTCCGTTGCTCCTCCTTGATCCGAGCAACCATAACTTCTGTACTTAGCCTTTAAATGAGGGTAGCTGAGCCCTCTACTCCATCGCCTTATTTATTATGGTAGCTGAGCCACCTTCTTTCTTCGATGACGTGCGCGCGAGCTCCGCGATTTCCGGTCCATAATCATTACTGAGCTTGTCCATCTGGCACCGTACTGCGCACCGTCTCCTTCTTGCCCAAAACTTAGTGCTTGTTCCAAAATTAGCACTTTCCTTTCATACTTGTGTTTTCCCCAAAATTCGCAGCTTTACCGCAGCTACGACCTAGGCTCCAACAACTCATGAAACAATGCGAGGTAGCATTAAGTAGATAAGCATTAAGAGATTTTATAAATCTTGTGATGCATTGTATGAATGCATAGGGATGATGCATATGTTATTGCAAAATAAATAATGAAGGAAATGATGAATTGATGATAAATCTAGGATCATTTCATGGGCTGTTATGAATGCAGAATAGTAAGTGCATGAAGAGCCCAATCATGATCGGTGAGCTGCTAGAATGTTCTGTGGAAGGACAGAGTGGTGTGACTATGCCTTGCAACGGAATATGCTAATGATGCATGTGAAGTAAATAAATTTTGGTGATATTGATATATTAACAGCTGAAAACTTGGAATTATGGAATGTTCTAATTCTGAAAATGTTTCAGTAACTATTGCAGTAATGAAACATTATATGCATAGAGACTTACGAAGTGTTTGGCTGATTGAAGTTTCAATCTCCGGTAGGAAGGTCTTACATATGGCAATGAGGATAAGTCCATAGTAGAGACCGGGACCTACCACATGCAGAAGCCAAAGGTTATGAGAAGGTTCTCATGGTTGAGAGCTCTAAGTTCTGTTAGTAAGAACAGTTGTAAATATCAGATTTGTAAATGTTTCGGATTTGAAATTTTACTAATAATTGCTAATGACTGTTTGGCTTATATGAAAATGTGTCAGAAGGACATGCTGTAAGTGGATGCTCATGTATGGCAGCAGGCATAAGACCATAACAGGCAAAGTGGTGTCACTTATAGGAGCCAAATAATATGAGGATAGCCTCATGAATAAGAAAACCAATTTTTGTAGTAGACAGAGTTGCAGATTCATACTGAATTTGATTAATAGTGCCATGGATTGGTTATGGAACAATCGGATTTGAATTGTATTGTTAAATGTTGCTGACTGTTTGGCTGTTTAATAAGTGTGCCAGGAAGACACATTGCAGTAAGACCATGAAAGAGGTCCTGCAGAAGCCAAACTTCATGGGAAGGGATTCCCTGATTTGAAAATGGGTTTCAGGTGAAATGCCATAAGACATTATTAATGTCTCATCTGCACTACATGATTGGTAAACAATATGAGTGGGATGGTGAAGATTATGTCAGTAAGACATATGAAGGTTATGTAACATCAAAAGGAATTGGAATGGCAAACCAAGGGACTGTCAACTCAGAGAAGGAACCCCCATTCCTCATTAATGAAGAGAAATAACATCTGCAAAATGGATAAGTGTTCTATAAACCCTGGATGATATATATATATATATATATATATACATGCATGCATGTCTAGTTATTGGAGTTAATATGCAGAGCATGTTTGATTTTATTTTCATTATGGCAAACTGCTTGAAGTATGATTAGGACCTGCATAGTTCACATCAGTAAGGAGTGCACGCCTTTCTGGTGCTGAGTTATGTTAGGGATGCCAATATTGACTACGCCTTAAGGGAATGGACGCATTCCTGTTGTTTCAAGGTTGGATAGCGAATGTTATGAAATATGTTTACAGTTTAGAGCAGCAATACTAATGAACTTGCTTATCCATCTTGTGTTGACAGCCTAAACAGATTGTAATTAATGTTACACACTAAAGAATCTAAATAAAAGGGATGTTGTGAGGGGTTGTGGTGGAAGGGTTAATCTAAATAAAAGGATGTTGTGGAGGTTGTGGGGATTTTGATGAAGGGTTGTGAAGTATTGATGGAATGGCTATTATGTGCCTATGGCTCCATAGTAGAGCCTTGACCTAGAAATGGTCGTAGTGAAGTTTCCTTCCAGTCAGCGTGAAGGTGCACTGGTAAGGTGTTGATTATTGATGATTTGGAGCAGCCTGCGTGCTGGCCAAACATCCTAGTCCGCAGGAGGATCACAAGGCTTACATAGTAAAAGCAGGACCCTGTGGACCAGAGAAGAAATGCACAATACAAATAAGTATTCAATTTCATTTATCTCTTGTTTGGAATAATGAAGATTACAAGTATAAGTCTTGTAACAGTTAAGCTGATGCACTATTGTTTCTTTGTTGGAAACCTTGGTCATACAGGAAGCAAGGACCCTGAAAGAACTACAAATTGCTTGGTAAATCTAGAGAGTGGCTGGTTGGGTAAGAATTATTGATGATTTGGAGCAGCCTACGTGTTGGCCAAACATGCAAGATTATTGATGTTGTGGAGCATCTTGCGTGCTAGCCAAACATGCGAGATTATTGATGATTTGGAGCAGCCTGCGTGCTGGCCAAACATGTGAGATTGTTGAGGATTTGGAGCAGCCTGTGTGCTGTCCAGACATGTTAACACCCAAAAAGTGCTCACTAGCTCATTTCCCTATTCACATGACCCATTTGTCCACTTTTTCACCATCTGAGCCTCCGAAACCAACAAAAGGTCACCAAAAGACCTTAGTACACCCCTTTTTCCATTAAAAAAGATTATTTTTCCAAGAAAATCATAAAAAACCCTCAAAAAGGGTCCAAATTCCCAAAAATATTAAAAAGGGAATTAAAATATTATTTTTATTCAAAAAAGGAAAAAGGAGGGAAAAGTACCTAAACCATGTTGGTCAATACCATTTGGTTTCCACAAAACCACAAATGGTATTCCTCACCACCAAAACCTATAAAAAGGTGGTAGGGGCTCCTCATTTCACATCCTTCCATTATCTCATCCTTATGCTGCTGAAATCTCCCCTGAGCACTTTTAGCCATTGAAGCAACCTTGGAGAAGGAGACCTCTTGGAGTTTGGAGCTACTCATCTTGGGAGTTGCTCAACATCAACCTTCACCATTGAAGGTAATATCGCAAGCACTTGCTTGCCCCCCCCATTTTTCAATACAAAAAATTATTTCTTATGTTTCTTGTTCTTGATTTTGACATGTTTACATTATTTGCTTAGATTCTTGCTTAGATTCATGAAAAGTATTGTTTATTTAGTTTATTGTTTTTATTTCTATTGAAACTGCTGCTACTAGTTAGCAGGTGCCCATAGCACTAAGCCTGGTTGCAAAACCGGGCCAACAGTTTTTGGCGACTCCGCTTTGGTTTGAACTTTAGATCTCTAGTTTTGCCTTTAAATCTTAGTTTTTATGAGTTTTTAACCTTTAGATCCATAGATCTGCCATCTTAGACAGCAGATCCATTGCTGTTCTGAGATTTGCCCCCATAAACAGCCCGAAATTTTCAATTTTCGGGTTAGTTTCTCGGTTTCCGTGCACGGCTTCCACCTCGCGGCTTTTTGCCAGACAGTCGCGCGGTCCATCGCGACTTTTCTGCCTTTTTCCGCGCGGTCCATCGCGGATTTTTTCCAGACAGTCGCGCGGTCCATCGCGACCTTTCTGCATTTATCCGCGCGGCTCATCGCAACTGTGCGGTCAAAACCCGCGCTGCTCATCGCGACTGTGAGGCCTAAACCCGCGCGGTCCATCGCGACTGTGCGTCCAAAACCCGCGCGGTCCATCGCGACTGTGCGTCCAAAACCCGCGCGGTCCATCGCGACTGTGCGGCCAAAACCCGCGCGGCCCATCGCGGCTATTCGTCCAAAACCCGCGCGGCTGAATTTTTTCATTCGGCCATTCCGATTTTGAAAAATATTTTTTACTGTACTTTCTGCCCATAGCACATTTTTTACAGTATTTGCATTCTGCATATTTTACAGCTTTGAAAAAAAATTTTACTATTTAAAAGTGCATATTTAGAAATCTTTTTCAAAATTTTCAAGAAAGGGAAAGAAAGACTCATTTTGCATTTTCATCTAGATTCAAGTTTTTTCTTGTTTACTTCTTTAGAATCTTGCCCTTAGCAATTTTTCTTGAAATGAAGAAATCCATTTATTTCTTTTAAAAAACGAGTTTATCATTTGCTTTCATAAATCCAAGAAATCCTTTATTTTTTGAGTTATCTTTTGAAAAGCATATTAATTCCTTTTAGTGAAAAAAGTCTTAAATATTTGCTTTTTATTTTCGAAAAATCCTTTATTTTTTGAAAATTTCCCTTAAAGCATTTAATTTTTTCAAAGTTCAGTTTACAACACCTCACGTGCACTCACACGATCACTTAATTGAACTAAGCCTTAAAACGTACCTTAATTTGAACACACTTTTAACCCCACTTGGGGAACACTAAAAGAATTCTTGTAGCTAGGTAGTATTGGGGGGATAGGTGTTCCAATAACACCCCTCAGTTCATACATCTGAGACATAGAAGTTGTCCAATTAGGGAGCTAAAATCTCTTAGTACTTTTTGGCGCGGTCACAACCGGTTTGTGGGAAGGCCTCTCCCTTAGGAGGGTTGAAGTCGCGAGGATGGTTCCGGAAGCCTGAGTGGGATACCAAAACCCATTCAGTAACCGAAGGGCTACCATTCGCAGTTCTCGGGATATCCCTGTATTGGGATATTGCGATCAAAGGACCAAACGGCAGATTTACCTTGTCTCGACGCGTCATGAACGGAGTATCCTAGTAGCCTGTCTTTTTAGGATTGATTACCCGGTGTCCCTCCCGGTAGGGGGATATCTAGCCGTTGTCTCAACATTCATATCGTCTGACTTGGATTTCATCACCTTGCAGAGGATATCGTCTGTTTGAGTCACAATACTTTTAGATTAGGTGTTTGCATGATCTTTACCACCTTTTGAGTCTAGTTACACCTATTTTTTCTAGGAGCCGCTTGCATGTTGGTATTCTGACCAGTTGTTGCATTCCTCCACTTATTGTAGCACAGCTGCTAGAATAAGTGCATTTTTTGAGGATTGATTTTTTGGCCTGTGAGCCTTCTTTTTTCACTCCCCTTCTTGCACCCTTGGTTGCATTAGGGTTTTGAGTCTTTTACATATATATCACCACCTGATATTTAAAACACATTTTTTACATACAAAACATATTCTCACCATTGAGAATTCTAGACGTTCTCGTCGTCTACAGGGCGAACTCCCAGAGTTTAGTCCACTTGGCTCTCCACGTCACAGACGCAGAGCATTGTCCCTTGATTCGACACATCGTCAATCAATTAGACGGTCATCCGATTCTGACATACCCCACTTCACCTTTGATTTGGAGGTAGAATCTGAAAACCCCACCGAGTTACCACCAACCACAAATATGTCTGAAACACCAGTTGATCCACAATTTACATTAACCATAGGTCAGACATCCGCAGACCCTTCTGCGGCAGTACCATCCACGGCAACAACCACCCCCTTGGGTATGCCCAATATGGGTAACACTCCACATTCAGGAATGCCTAGCACAGGACCACCACCTGTCATGGGCATGCCCAACATGGGGGTCATACCCCCTTCGGTTTCCACAAACCCTATCCCAGGAATCCCCAGTGCGATTCCTAACCCAAGTGTAACTCATGTTGCACTTGGCAGTGCTATACCAGGAATCCCTGGTGCGATTCCTAAACCAAGTGTAACCCAAGTTGCACTTGGGAGCGCTAACCCATATCATGCCACACCTTTTGGAGGGCACATACCCTCCATACCTAGCATACCTATAGGCGCTACTGGACCCCTACACCATACCACAATGGCTAGGCAGGTCCCGGTTCCGGTCACCACATCCGCTAGTCTACCATACATGGCAAGTCTCAACCTGCCAGATTTAGCTAGGCTCACAAATGACCCCATCAGACATGATCCTGCTTGGCCCCATATGCCCACTAAGCTTCCCTCTGACATACCTAAGTTTGAGGGAAAGGCAGGAGAAGACCCCCAGAATCACATCATGTCCTTCCATTTATGGTGTTCCTCCAACTCCATAGTGGATGACTCAATCCGCCTACAGCTTTTACAACGCACCTTCACTGGCTCCGCAGCCAAATGGTATATCGAGCAGCCCCATGGGACGCATGCCACATTTACTTCCCTTGCCTCGACCTTCCTGCAGTTCTTTCAGCTACCAGTCCGCTATGATGCGGGCGTCGAAATCCTACTGTCTTGCAGACAGAACACAGCCACGCATATCACTGACCATATTCATGATTGGCGCCGGCGCCGGAGCCTATGCAAGATCAAATTAGACGATCGAATCTTCCTAGACTGGTTCCTTAAATCCCTCCTTCCTCTCATTGCGAAGGATGTAGCATCTGAAAGACCCCAGTCTGAGGAGGAGGCCATCCTCAAGGCCCAACAGTTTGATCTTATCTATGCCCAGTCAGGTTACCTATACACGATCATACTTGACGCCCCACGAGGTGACTCTGCACGCGGTGACACACCGGGGGCATCACATGCCGCTGATGGCATTATTGGCCAAATTACACCGCAAGCAAAACCTTTCAGTATGGTGAGCACCATGCCCGCCCCAGACCTATCTAGGGCTACATCCAGTTCCAGAGCGACAACTTCTTATGCTCCAACAAACCAGACCCATCACATTCATGGACCCTCTTGTCCACAACATTGTTATGTCCAAGCGCCATCAGCATATGTACCTCCTACATACTATGCTCAACCTACGGTACAGACCCCCATGCAGTTCCCACAACAGCATATGCATTACCCACAACCGATTGCACCGGCTCACCTCACAACTCCACCAGCTCAGGGGTACCAACAACCCCAGCAGGCAACTGGACCACCTCCAGCTCCACCTGCGTACTATCCACCGCAACCTACTCCCGCACCTGCGGCTCCTCAGAATCCCCCCAATGCTCAAGGGCATGTGTACGCACAACAACATCAGCCCCAATACCAAAATAACCAACGCAACCAGGGTGGGCAACAAAACCGCGGAAGAGGACGCAACCGTGGAAACAATCAAAACCGTAACCAAGCTCCACAACCTACCCATCCTCCGCAAGAAAATAACGCGGCGCCCGCTCATCAGAATCCCGATCGGCCACCTAAGCAACCCAAAAATGCTAATTTACGAACAAACCATCCTTGTTCCATTTGCGGTGTCTATGGCCACTATACCCACGCTTGCCCACATCTGGAGCGAGCTCGACAACTATGGACAAATGACGCCCATCGTCAAGGGCAGGCGGCTCCTCAGCCTCCACCCAACCCCCCACCACCTCCACAACAACCTTTGGTATTACAAAACCCTTTTCCAACACAAGGAGTGGTGAACACTCAGCCGTTAGCCCCCCAACAGGGCAACGTGCAACCACAACAAATTACTTACACAGCTCCTGACCAACCCATGTTTGATTCAGGCACCCACCACTTATTGATGATGTCCACCGCAGACGTCAATATCCAAACCCGTCGGAATCAATACGGACCGACTGCTGAAACCCCCCCCCGCCGAAAAGGATACTAATGCTAATCCCACTGATCAAACATTGCGTATACCTCAGGTTCCACTCGATGGCGCTTCGAAAGCACCTTGCTTCCCCCTTCGCCGAATCAACAACAACCCCAATGCACGGGCTGCGTCCAATTACAACATCGTAGATGACCTAGCTCAATCTCCCGCAGCCATGTCTGCGTTAGAAGTCTTAAAAACCTGTCCTACTCAGCGCAAAACTTTACTTTCCGCCATTGGGGCGATTGACCCAAATGATTCGAAATTGATGACCTTTGATTTAGACCAATCTGAACCACGGCTGCCTTCTACCATAGCAGTCCAAGTTTCCGTTTCTATTCGGAATCTTGTCATCCATCGATGTATCATCGACGAGGGTGCCTCCACATGCGTCATGTCTACTTTTGTTTGGCAGAAGTTGGGATCCCCTGCTCTCCAGCAATCCACCACTGCATTGCGGGCCTACGACGGCCGGTCAGCTCAACCTCAAGGTTTATTACCCAAGGTACCCGTCCAATTAGGTGGGAAAACTGTGCTCATCGACATAGAGGTCATTAACGCCCAGCTCGACTATAACCTTTTACTTGGCCGCAGTTACATGTACGCCATGAAAGCGGTCGCCTCCTCCGTCTTCCGCACCATGATGTTCCCCCACGAGGGACGCGTGGTCAAAATTGACCAACTCACCTACTATGATCCCAACGCCCCTGCAGCACCAGAGAATGTTCTTCCCATGATTGAACAACCCGCTTCTAGTGCAGTTACCTCCTTTGTGTCTTCTGTGGCACCCGGACTTTATTCGGATACACCAATGACCTCTACATTCCAGGCCATTCCACCACCGTCACCGGAGACCCAAGTCGCAAACCTCTGTACTCTTTCGCAGAATACGCAAACGTCCGGTGGTCAACCACCATTGATCCCCAGTCACATTGGTGTTACACCCATCCACACCATCCCCTTCCTATTTCCTCCTTCGGGTGTAGTAAGCGCCCCGGTTATGGCTACCCTTAGCCTACCCGGGCTAACATTGGGATTACCCGTGTGGTATATTCCGCCTCCCGTTCGACCACCGACACCAGACGTCATCCTCCAACCGGTACAACCTATTGTTACCACAAATCAGCCTCCTCCTGGTGTCGCAATCCCTTCGTCGTCAACGACACCTCCTCCTAACCTCAATATCCCTTCGTCGTCAATGAAACCTCCTCCTGGTCTCACGATTGCGTCGACGTCAAAGGATCCCCCTCTTCTTTCTAAACCCACTGGGGGCAGAGGTCCACAACCATACACTGCTATACCACCTCCTAAGGCAGTCAAACCCCCACCGGTGTTTCGAGCTCCCCCCAAATGTTCATTATGCGATGAAATTGGCCATCCAACTCATCAATGCCCACACTTACCGGCACTCCAAGAGCATATGAATATGTTGGACGATGACATCGGCATCCCAGTAGTCAGATTAGAGCCACCTCTACAGCCTCGCGACAAATCACTGCGCACGAACCATCCTTGTGCTATATGCAGTGTTTACGGCCACTACTCTCACCATTGCCCTGATCTACCTGACTATAGAGCAGCGTTGTACGAGTTAAACAATGCCGACTTAGAGATATCTCCTTCCCTCATCGAGGAGATCCACCCCCCACCATCATCCTCGTCAGAAGAAGTCAATACGATATATATGATTTCAACAACCTTCAAACCAGAACCCCTTGATTTATGGTCTGACTACTTCAATACTGACGAGCAAATTTTGGAGACACTCACTGCAACCGACTACCCTTGGGATGATATGCATCATCGCTCGTACTTCCTCCCGGAAGCATCTACCTCCACCGCATCCAACCAGCTATCGATCGAGTCGAAAGACTTCAGACCCACACAAGTGTGTCTTTTGCGTCCCGGCGGGCCGGTTGTTGGGTTTCATTGTTTCCCAAGATGGAATCACTGTCGATCCCCTGAAAGTCAAAGCCATCTTAGAACTTCCCCCTCCTCGCACGCTTCGGCAGCTTCAGAGCTTGCAAGGGCGGTCCAATTTTCTTAGGCGCTTTGTTCCTGATTACGCCACCAAAGTCCATGGATTCTTACGCTTACTTCGTACCCACATACCCTTTGTTTGGGATGAGCAAGCAGACACGGCATTCGAAGCCCTCAAGAAAGCTCTCACACAAGCCCCCTTGATATCCCCACCGGATTTCTCTCAAAACTTCACCCTTTACGTCTCGGCGTCTGAACATGCCGTCTCCGGAGTTTTGGTCCAAGAAGATGCCTCCCACAAAGAGCATGTGATTTATTACGTCAGCCAGATCTTGTCTGGCCCACCTCTACGCTACCCATACGAGGAAAGATTAGCCCTAGCTGTAGTCTTTTCCGTACAAAAACTGCGACACTATATTTTGCTTAGTCATACCACGGTTGTCGCCGACTCCAACCCCATGGTCTACCTCCTCACCCGGCGGCTCCTACAAGGTCGTGTCGCTAAATGGGTCATTATCCTCCAGGAATATGACCTCACTTTCAAAACTCCCAAAAGCACCAAAGCCCTCGCGCTAGCTCACCTCATCACGGACCTCCCATCCTCCTCAACATCACCCGTGATCCAAACGGACCTGATCGACGAGCAGATCTTCATTATTTCGTCTGACGACCCTTGGTATGGAGACATATTGACTTACCTTCGTACGCAAAAATTCCGACCACACATCGATCGTGATGGCCGCCGTCGCATACGACACCACGCCCCCCGATACCTACTGATTGGGGATGTACTTTACCGACTCGGCATTGATACTATCTTACGCCGCTGCCTTTCCCATAGTGAGGCAGAACAAGTCCTTAACGATTGTCATAGCGGTGCCTGTGGAGGCCATTTCTCCGGTATGGCTACCGCCCAGAAAATCATTCGGGCAGGTTATTTTTGGCCATCATTATTCACTGATTGCATCACCGCAGTCAAGCATTGCCAGAACTGCCAGCTATTTGCCCCCAAAGCAAGAACCCCCCCCTGCCCCCCTTCATCCAGTCATCACTGTTGGACCATTCTGCAAATGGGCCATAGACTTCCTCGACTGCAACCCCCCGTCAGCCGGCGGTCACAAACACATCATTGTGGCCGTAGATTATTTCACCAAGTGGGCAGAAGCCATGCCGACCTATAATTGCAAAGCCGACACTGCGGCACGGTTTTTCTTCAACCATATTATCGCTCGTTTCAGAGTACCACAGCAGTTAGTCTCTGACCACGGCTCTCACTTCGAAGATGCCGTCTGGAAGGAGTTATCAACCATGTTGAAATTCGAACACCATTTCTCTTCCGCTTACTATCCCCAAGGAAACGGCCAAGTCGAAGCGATCAATAAAATCTTGAAGACCATTCTCCAACGCACTGTCGACAAGCACAAGTCCAATTGGCATCACATGCTTTTCCCGGCACTATGGGCCTACCGCACATCAACCAAAACCGCCACCGGTTTTACCCCTTTTCATTTAGTTCACGGTGTTGAATCTGTCCTCCCTATTGAGTGCCAGATCCCAGCTTTACACATCGCCGTTGAACTTCTACCGGACACTTCCCCGATCGAGCAACGTTTACTACTCCTAGAGCAGGCCGATGAAGATCGGCGCACAGCCATTCAAAACATGGAAGCAGCTAAACAACGATCGAAACTAAGTTACGACAAACGCGTCCACCCAAGAACCTTTTCTGAGGGAGACCTTGTCCTTGCTTACGATCAAGCTCATGATAAAACCGGAAAGGGAAAATTCGTATCCATGTGGCAAGGCCCCTACATCATACACACCTGCCTCGGGCAGGGGGCATACATTCTGACCGATTCAGAAGGCAACACCCTGCGCAACCCACGCAACGGGTTGTACCTTAAAAGATTTTACCCATAGAAAATCTCATGAACACCATCGTCCATTTTAGTATAGGCATACATCTTTTTTGATTCACAAAAAAAATTTCAAAAAAAACCTAAATATTTGTTTTTCTCTGCATGACCACAGATGGAGCCTCTTCCACTCTGCCATATCGGTTTCGCTGATGGTGCAAGCCGTTGGTCTCCCAATCTCGCCTCCGCAGCTTGGGTAATATACTCCCCTTCACATGAGTTAATTCACATCGATGGAGTATGTTTAGGTGCCGCCACCAATAATCAAGCTGAATACGATGCCGTGACCGGTCTCCTGGCCGCTGCTCTCCAGATGTGCATACGTCACCTCAACGTTTTCTTGGACTCACAGCTCCTAGTTTCCCATCTCAACAATGATTACCAGGTACGCCATCCGTGTCTTTTCAGAAAATTCCTGCGCACTAAACAAATGGTTAGACAGTTTGAATCCATTACATTCACACATGTCCCAAGACACCTCAATAGTGTAGCAGATAATATGGCCAACAGTATCCTCAACTGGCACACCAATCACATCATGTCATATTCATAAACAAAATGCATCCATGTGCAAAACATGTGCCTCCACGGGCATATACAAAAACCAATATTGCATCCACGTGCATAACATGTGCCTCCACGGGCATAAAACAAACAAACCAAATAATGCATCCATGTGCATAACAGGTGCCTCCACAGGCATACATAAATCAACAAACACACTGCATCCACGTGCATAACATGTGCCTCCACGGGCTATACAAAAGACAAATGTGCATCCACGTGCATACACGACAATATATCTAAAATATATATCCACATATATATATAAATCAAATGGTGAACATGTCATAAGTGCCCTCAGCACCCGATATACAAAAAATACATCTGTCATACAAAAAATGCTTCCCCATATGCTCATGAGCATTTGGGGGCAAGTACAAATGTCGTCTACTCATCTGGATCCTCAGGATCCTCGGGCTCCTCCTCCGGCTCCTCCTCCGACTCCACCTCCGCCGGCCCAGCCGGGTCAGGACGACCCCGAACTCGCCGCTCTGCTGGCCCTGCTGGATCATCCCTCAAACGTATCCTCCCCTGCGCCGGCCCTGCCCCCTCATCACCTCGGTTTGCGTGCCACATCGGCCGTTCTCCGTTTTCGACAATTCGTATGTCACCGGATCCATTTTTCCACGCTGATGACGATGCTTGAGACCTTTCCTCACCCTCATCAATCCATTTTTGTTCGGTATAATTTTATCCCTTTTTCGGGCCGAGCAACCCCTCTTTACGAAAAAGGCACTTAGGGAGTTTCTGTTAAGCTCTTTTCTGACTCCTAAAACAATGAAAAGATCGCCGAGTTATCTTGCTTCCTTTCATGCTCGCTAAACGTATCTGAAAGGGCGTCTACCTGATATAAGTTTACAACTTTTCCGGACCTCGTAGACTAATTACGAAAAAGGTATACTCTAGTCACATTGGCTAGAAGAGTTCTCCATTCGCATCATTTTATGCTTTTTCGGGCCTTGGAGACTAAACTTACGAAAAAGAATAACCAACTGAGTCCACTTACCGTTTTCAGACTCTCTAAACATGAAAGAAACCATGAGCATGCGCCGTCCTGGGCTCACAAAATCCACAGGACCGTACCATTTCAGAGCACACTTTTATCCCTTCTTGGAGCTCATTAAAACTACGAAGAAGGAAGAATGGTGCCTCTTGGCGCTACAACACATCATGTCTACTCACATAGCAGCTTCCCCATTTTGGTCGCCTTTGTTCAGAGTATTCTGCAGTATGTCACCCTGAAACTCCCTCGACAGCTATCATCAGCTCGTCCTCCCCCCCAGAGTCAATATATACCATTCAGTCAAAGCAATGATCCCCACACCTACAAGTCAGTTCCCTACGCTGCCAAGTCAACCATGTCATCATGCTCTGAACAAAGGAAGTTTGATTCTACCCATTTTTTTTGGACCCAGTTATTTCCCTTCCCCACAAGTATGTCAGTCCTACCATCAGTACTACATCACTTCAGTTCTACACCTCGTACTCCTATCAAGGAAACATCATTGCCTTGTTAGTTGCTGGTCTCCCTCTGTCGACGACAACCACATTGATTCCAGAGGATAGACCTAGAGGTCCCTGTGTCTTGGACTCATTACCATTTATGATGAGTGCCTACGAATCATTTCGAGAGGAATCCTCAGTGCCTCTCCGAATGGTTGTTTCTCACATGCTCGACTTCAACACCTTGATCGCATCGTTGAGACTCGCACAGGGTATTGGTCCGTTCAGTTATTAGTCGAAGACCCCGGATACCTCCTGACTCCTCCACATTTGAGAGTCTACCTATGGATACAACCAGTTACATTTTTTCTATAGATATCCGGGTTGCGTATGGCGACAGTATTCCACATGGCTCACAGTCATTGAGTCCATACAGATGTTGGACACCTTCAGTTTCAGCAGTTCAATAGTTATTCCAGTGTATCAGTTATTGAGATCACCCATGATCATGAGTTATCCCACAATAATGTCCCCTATGGACCATTATGATGTACCAGTATATTTCTTTACGTATTAGATCCCCCTTCTTGGGACTAATTGTTTTGTATATGTCTTGATACGAGCATGGGAATGCCCGCCTCGTCCTTTATCAGAGATTATACCTCATTCATATTGAGGCCATGTAATATTTTTTGTTTTTGCAGCTTCCAAGGGCCGTGGCTCCAGTCTCCAACCGGTCTCTTCTCTCCCCTAAACCCCAGAAAAAAGGACAAAAGAACTATGATGTCTATCGGCCATACGATGAGCTCCTTCCCTCACACATCAGGGGGCAATCTGTTAACACCCAAAAAGTGCTCACTAGCTCATTTCCCTATTCACATGACCCATTTGTCCACTTTTTCACCATCTGAGCCTCCGAAACCAACAAAAGGTCACCAAAAGACCTTAGTACACCCCTTTTTCCATTAAAAAAGATTATTTTTCCAAGAAAATCATAAAAAACCCTCAAAAAGGGTCCAAATTCCCAAAAATATTAAAAAGGGAATTAAAATATTATTTTTATTCAAAAAAGGAAAAAGGAGGGAAAAGTACCTAAACCATGTTGGTCAATACCATTTGGTTTCCACAAAACCACAAATGGTATTCCTCACCACCAAAACCTATAAAAAGGTGGTAGGGGCTCCTCATTTCACATCCTTCCATTATCTCATCCTTATGCTGCTGAAATCTCCCCTGAGCACTTTTAGCCATTGAAGCAACCTTGGAGAAGGAGACCTCTTGGAGTTTGGAGCTACTCATCTTGGGAGTTGCTCAACATCAACCTTCACCATTGAAGGTAATATCGCAAGCACTTGCTTGCCCCCCCATTTTTCAATACAAAAAATTATTTCTTATGTTTCTTGTTCTTGATTTTGACATGTTTACATTATTTGCTTAGATTCTTGCTTAGATTCATGAAAAGTATTGTTTATTTAGTTTATTGTTTTTATTTCTATTGAAACTGCTGCTACTAGTTAGCAGGTGCCCATAGCACTAAGCCTGGTTGCAAAACCGGGCCAACAAGACATACAAGACTATTTGATGTTGAGGGGCAGCCTGCGCGCTGGCCAAACACCCAAATCCATAAGCAATTCCAAGGCTTGTAAAGCAAAGAAGGACCCTATGGAATAAAGTGAAGACATCTAGTACAGCGTTTGAGTGCAGGTATTGCTGGAAGCAATGACTATGAAAGCATCGCAAGGATGCGTGTGGGCATGTAACCACCCTAAAGAGCTCAGCATGAGCAGTAATGAAAGATGGGGCTAGTGGAATTGTGTGAGTCCTAGCAGCCAAGAGTTAGACCAACCAAATGGAGGAACTCCATGGTTGAGAGGTCTGGAATAGACCATAGACACTACGTGTCATAGCCAAGAAGGGCAGGTCGAGCGATCACGTTGAAGTGAAAGAGGATAGGAGCATGAAAACCACAGTGGTGGTGTGGGTTCCAGAACGGAACAAAACTAAGAGGAGAAACTCTTACTGCTCTCTCTCTCTTTCCTTTTTATTGATGCATTTATAGAATTAGAAAATTACTGAATGCATGCATGACTGAAATTAAAAGTGTGTTTATTTGATTAAAGTGAATTGTGAATGCTAATTAATGAATTTTCTATGAATGGATGAACATGAAGGAATTCATGTGTATGTTGGGCAAGCATAAAAAGTGTGGAAGTCTCATGAGTAAAGCATGGACTATCCATGTCAACTAAGGAAAAATCATTGACTGATTTTTAAATGTTTGGGTTATGCTTGGCCTAACGAGAATTGTAATGATAAATTTCACAGGTGAAAAATTGAATCAATTGGTTGCAGCCGGTGTAGGCAAGTGTTGCTAGTGGGCAAAGTGTGGTCAGTTGTTTCCATTGACCATGGCAGTAGACCAAAGGCTATTAGGATTGGCTGGAAGTCTTCTTCAAACAATTGCCAAGACCCAAGAAAATCTTGGAGAGATCCTCAAGATGCAACAGCAGCAGAACGAGATGAACCACAAGGTCTTGCAGGACACTCTTCGTCTGCAGAAAGAGGTAAAAATCATTATGAAAGCAATCAGCAAGGGGAAGAAAAGTGGATCAATGAAGAAGCATTCATCCAATCGTCCAATTAAGAGACGCTCCAGGTGGGAAGACTCAAAGGAAATTGAGCAGGTAAAGATGAAGCAACTAGTGAAGTGTTGGAAATGTGGAGGGGATCATTGCCTCCGCAACTGCCCAACAAGAGAACCTCAAGAGGGTAGCAGCCATAAATATTTCAGACTTGTGGATGAGATGGAAGATCCGAATCAGTAAGAGCAGCTCGTGAAAATCAAAGGACTTGGTCTTGAAAGTTCAAAGTAAAGGATGGAATGCAGGGCAGATCTGCAAATTTTTTGAAGTTTTGGACTTGTGTAAATTGTATATATGTATGCCTAAGTCTTGGGACACCAAGGACGGTGTTGTTCTAAGGGAGAGGGGAATGTAATACCCCCAATTCGACCCTTAGGATATAATGTGTACATGTGATGTATGTTTTCCTAGCGTGGAGCTCAAGGCCAAGGCCCCACTAGTGAAAGCCCGAATTTTATTTAAAGGGCAAGTATTTGATATTTTGATACCATGTGCTCTTAAGCCATGGAAATTGTAATAGGATGTAAATAAACATCATGCAATATAAGATACCAAAACTGGCGGAGGCAACGAATGAGAAGGGGCCATATGTATCCACTAGGGAGTGGTGAGGGGGCTATGGGACTAAACCCTAGGCTGCCATATGTCATTATGAGAACCCATTGACTTCCCTAGGTGACATTTATGACTGTTGTAAGGAAGTGGTTGAGATTTCAGCCCATGGCTTCAATAGAGCATGGGCAGCCCTGAAATTCGTATGGGTAGGTATGGGCTTTGTTTTCTTGTACAAGAAGTCACTCTACCTCTTGGGAGTGGCCTCATTATCCTCCCCATTCCATGGTAGAGGAACTTAGCATTATTTTCCATCCAAAAAAATGAGTGCCAGGAGGGAGGAAACCAGAAATCGCGACTGTGGGTGAACCCACGTTTTGGGAAGCCAAAAACGCCCAGAATGGGCATTGGACAGTGAAATCCAATGGGGGATCCGTTGGTATGAGCCTTGGGGCAAAATTGAGAGCAATAGCTACCCCAAAATCCATGGGAAAACCCAGTTTAACTGCCCAGAAAAACCAGTGACGGATTTGGGCTATTTGCTGAACAGAGCTGTGAGAAATCCAAGTGTAGATGTTCGAATGGAGGTGGGGATCGTTTGAGTCTAGCTTGATGTGGACTTAGCTCTGGGATTGGGTTCAATGGACTAGCATCCTTCCCCATTTCCTATTGCATGCTTGAAAAACCCAACTGTGTGTTGGCTTAGCATGGTTGTCTGAGTGAAACCCTCACTGTGAGTGAGCCATCTAGTTCCTCCTTAGTGGATACACAGCCCAGCTCGAGGGTGATCTCTCAGCTGAAAGAATACAGGCTGGATAGAGATCTATGGTTGGGTGGAACGTTGCTTTCACGTAGCCAGTCGTTGGGCATCTACTTTTCAAGATAAGTGTTCCGTGTATTACAAATTATTTGCATTTTGAGTTCTGCGATAAGTTAAATTGTCCTTGTTTATTGAAATGAATTGATTATCTTAATTTGGAGTCTATACATGGCATTGTAATGAGATTGAGTCTCTATATGCTGAATCACCCTCTGCTGATATATATATATATATGTTAGGCATTATTGTTTGTGTGTTTGCTAATATATTTATTCCGCTGTGTTTATTTGAAGTATGAGTATGCACACAAGAAGTTTTAAATTATCCATGCATTTCTTAGTAATGAATGAGGCTGAGTCTGCA
Source organism: Larix kaempferi (assembly GCA_027924585.1). NCBI lineage: Eukaryota > Viridiplantae > Streptophyta > Pinopsida > Pinales > Pinaceae > Larix > Larix kaempferi. Next base: position 2,295,819 of record BSBM01000174.1, on the reverse strand, counting down.
AAAATCCCGGTGTGTTCTTATTGTTTCCTTCCCTGCATTTAAAATGGTAGAAGGGGACATTACAATTTGTTGGGACTGAGGGATGTTCATCGCCTAAAACTTCTATGGTTAGTTCAATAATTGATCCTGAGTTTCACTCAACTGATACAAATCCCTCCGTGCCCACCCCTGTTGTAGAAGTTACCCACCTGGATTCTCATCAAACTACAACAGAATATATGTCAACTCAATTGGTGTCTGTCGAGTCAAACATAGATTGTGCCACTACTCAGACACCTGACCCGATCCATTCTCTCGACAATTCAGGAATTACTTTACCTTCTGATGAGGAATTGTTAGAAGCTTTGAACGACCCGGACCATCCTCGTGAACATATAGATCACGCATCCTTCTTGTTTCCTTTTCTTAACTTGTTAGAGAGAGGTGAATTTTGTTCACCACCCGATGAAAATACTAGTCTCACTCCTTCACAAGTTGCTATTGTTGAAGCAAACAGAGTACATACCTCGCTGGTGAACATTTTCACTGGGGTCAACGGAAATATTTTCTTTGAGACGGGATGTTATCTCGACGAAATCATCCCATATACCAATCTTTTCCGTGAGTTCCATAACACCTTTGCCCGGCCTCCTGAGGAGGATCCAGGCATTAACCCCACCTGAAGAAGTACTACGCCTAGGCTGAAATACTTTTTCTTGTAACATAGCTGTATTTTTTTTTGTAAAGTTAGTTTTGTTATGCTCGTTAGGTGATCTTATGTGTGTTTCTCGTGTCGTGTACCAGATGTCAACCGCACATTTCATAGGATTTGCTGATGGCACCAGTCGCCACACCTATCAGTTGGCTGCAGTAGGTTGGGTCATTTACTCACCCGTTGACCAACTTGTCTCTTCGGTGGGGGTTTGTTTGGGACCTACCACGAATAATGTAGCTGAATACAGTGCAATTATAGAACTTCTCTAAGATGCTCTCAGTCATGGCATTTCGTACCTGGAGGTAAGGCTTGACTCACAATTAATTGTATTTCAGTTAATAGGTGTCTATCAGATCAGGGATCCAGGATTGCTACGTCAGTTTCTACGAGTTAGACTATTGGAAAGACATTTTCATTCTATCAGATATGAACACATTCCGAGAAGTTTAAACACTTTAGCTGATTCATTAGCAAACTATGTGTTAGACTGGCATTTACAACACACATTATCATAAACAACATTACACACATAAAATTTAAAACGCATACACATGTAAATAACCGATACTGTATATAACTGGTACCGTATCAAAAAATATGAGTTTTTGAGTCATGAGTCTCTCAAGTCAAGTCATAAAAGTACAAAAGCTGGGCATAGTAGCCTAAAAAATATATGCATATAATGTTTTCTTCTCCTATGGAGAAGGAGGAACCTCCTCATCATCTACCGCATTGCGATAGCATATCACTAGTCTAGCAATCTGCCGCAGCACCCTAAGCCATGCTGGGGGCACCCCAACAACATCTTCCTGCATGTCTACAGGTATCTGGTCCATGCGGCATGCAGGAATCTTATGAGTCAACCGACTCATCTTCCTCTTCAGGGTTCCCAACATAGCATCCGCTGCGGTAATATCAGCTGGCCTAGTCTGGGCTCACGGGGGTTAACCTGTGGTAGAGGCATCCTCTCGAAGAAGAAAGTACACAAAATACTTCCGTACCCAAAATTCTTCATTGTGCCAGATTTGTAACCCGTCAGTTGATACTTCATGTTTGCCAACAAGCTAGTACTCCAATCATAAACATGGTCGTGCAAGCACTGTACACCAATATGCATCGAATGCCTGGAAGCTAAGTGTTGTGAGGCACTACCGGCTACCCGGTTGATCATGCTCACTATCACTTTCAGCGGGAGACCATCAATAGTTGAAATCAGGACTTGGCTTCCCGATTTTTCTGCTCCGGCAACACAGTATATATTTACATATTCTTGCACTGATTGTGCACCCAAACGAGAAGTTCTTTCAGATTGATTACGTCTCCTCTCCTTGAGAGACCAGTAATAAAGTATATGTCCTCAACGGTAAGCTCAAGAGTTTGCCCGCGGATGATGAAGGTATTAGTATCGACATCCCAATACTGAATCAGTCTTCGAAACAGTTTGTTTAGTGCCCGCATGTTTACGGTTCGATAAAATTTCAACAAACCGCATCTACGGAGCGCATGGAGGGTAGTCGGGTCTTGCATGGCTAACCTATCCATGTCTTCATGCTCCCTTTCCCTCCATTGTAAGACCATCCTACACAAAAACCCCAAAATTTTTGAGTCTCGACGCTTGAAAGTAGCTTTGCAAGTATGTACGCTATTGTGTATACTACACAGTAGCGTGTAGGCGCTACTCTGTTTGAGCAAAGTAGCGCCCATTGCGTTTGTACGCTACTCTTGTGTATACACAGTAGCGCCCGCGCATAAAACCTTATGAGCATCGTGTTGTAAGCTATTTTTGCTCAAAAATTTAAAAATAAACCATTGAAATGCAAGATAGGTGGATTTCTACTTACTTGATGGAGGAAGTTTGCTGGTTGGCTGCTCGATTCGATCGCCGTGGAGACTTGAAATTTGCAAAATGTTGCCCAATTTTTGCCCTACAACACAAATTGAAAATTGATTTTTTAACAATGAAATTATATATAAAATTGGATTTTGATTTTTACCCATATTTTTTAATTTTCCATAGTTTCAAAAACTTTCAAAAACCCTAATTAATCAATTGAAACACAAAATAAGGTATAACACTGATCCAAGTTCAATTTTTACTCAATTGTTGTCGGATTCGTCTCCTAAGCTCAAATTTCTTGATGATAGATCTTGTCAGTTAACTAAACATTCCAAATTCATATATCATTTAAGATTTTTGCCGCATCCACTAATATTTTGTTGAAGACCTAGTTTTGGCAGGGCATGAAGCTACGATCCTAGAAGTTGACCTTTAAGTCATTTTAAGCTCTTGTTTGGACTATTTAAACCTAAACAAGATAGCCGAGCAAACTTGTCCTCTTCGAGCTCGTTAAAGTATCCGAAGGCTCATCCACTCAGGTATAGAATTATCCCTTTTCCGGGCCTCAGTGGATTAACTACAGAAAAGGTATACTCTAGGTATACTCCTGTATGCGCTAGAAGAGTTCTCCTTTCATTGTTTTATACTTTTTCGGGGGAGGAGACTAACTGTACGAAAAAGGACCTTTTGGAGTCTCTCTTTAGGATTTTCAAACTCTCTAAACATGAAAATACCAAGCGAGCATTCACCTACTCGGACTCGATGCGAAATCCACGAGAGGGTAAGTAGAGGACTGTTTAAGTTTTTCAACTCTATAAACAAGAAAACACCGCCAAGCACAGACCAATCCGGGCTCGATATAAAATCCACGAATAGGTGAAAAGAGGATTGTTTAAGTTTTTCAGACTCTATAAATAGGAAAACACCGGCGAGCATTAATCTGCTTGGGCTCGATATTAAAATCCACGAGCAGATATATGGAGTTATTGTTTAAGTTTTTCAGACTCCTTAAAATTGAAAACACTGGCGAGCAAGAACAGATCTCGGCTCGATATTAAAATCCAGAGATCAGTACATATAGAGTAATCTTCTATCTCTTTTTCGAACTCTATAAATTATGAAGAAGGTACTGAGTCTTCCTCCCATGGGCTCGTTAAATTTTTTACATGGTTGGACCTATTGAGTTTTCATTCTTTCTTGGACTCATAAAAACAACAAGAAGGGTATTCTTTTATCTAAAAAGAATAAGGAACGGGAAAAACATATCATATCTTCATTGTCAAAGGTAGTTTTCAGTAAAGTTCTATCCTTGAACACAGCACCTACTTGAGTTTATCTTGTCGGTTGGGTTTAGTTTTTGGCCTCAAGGTGAACCTTTCCTCCGAGTTATTTACTCCCCCGGTTGGTTATTCTTCCAACCATATGGAGGGTCTGTTAATGTCTCTTACATTTCAGACTTATGTACCCCATTATGTCAGAAACTGCCTGAGTCACTTTGTGTCTTGCTCAATGTTCAAGGATATACCCTGTGTCGGCCATTCTGCATTTTACCTTGACCTCATGTGTCGGCCTTCCTAGTGTTTGTCCTGTCGCATATTATTCCCTATCAGCTCTTACCAGTTGAGTGTTCCTCGAGTTGGATGATGGAGGATTCCTTAAGGCCTCCCTTCCAACGGACTTCTTCCCATCGACACCAAATCATTATTCTGGGATTGAAGTTTAGAGTTTCGGTTAGTACCTTGGAGATTGCAGTCACCAGTGGCAATTTTCCTCGCTGTTGAATGATGAGAATACATCAATGTCTCTTCTTCGACAGGATTTCCAAGTGTTCGACTCCAAGTCCATCTATTCACATTTGGCGAATCATACTTGGTACCTTGGACCTCATCATCATTATCGGTGGAAGTCCTCACGTTTGTTAACGGTATACATCAATGACCAGTAATCAAGCGATACCCCCCATGTTCGACTATCAGCTCATCTATTCACATGGTTAGGGTTTGTACCTAGGGTTGTTGTGGGATGAAGACCTTGGGATTTTGGATGACATTACCTTATGTTTGTCATCACCCAAGTTGCGCAAGACTAAGCCTCACTTATATTCGGCTCTCCATGAGATATAGATCCAGTTTGTTGTTATGGCTATGATCTCTCAGTTTGACATGGATCCACGCTTTTATTTCAAGTGGCCATGCTTTATATACATCTCCTTGTTATGTATCGGAGATCATGTTGTATCACACTACACATCTATACGATGTTGAAAATGTAATTGCTCGCTGACCTTGATCTTTGTTGCAGGTTTCTTGTGACTTGTTTTCTGCGGTTCTGTGCTCCTCCTCTGGCTTTGGATTGTAATGTATTTCGGCCATCATTTCCCTCTGACCTCACACATTAGGGGGCATCTATTATAGGTCAAACTTGCACCTCTCCGTCCGTGATCACCCTGAGCTGCTGATCACACAAAAGGACAATTTGGATGGAGGAGCATGTTGACCTTTGATGATATAACAACTCACTCCATTTCCTGAAAATACTGGAAAACCCCAAAAAATATCATTTTAAGATATGAGTGCTACTCTACCTAAAGAGACTAGCGCCCATACGCTACTCCACTATATAATAGTAGCGCCCATATCCAAGTATACGCTACTCCAGTGTAGCAAAGTAGCGCTCGACATTTAAAATCGATTGAGCGCTAGTTGTTAAACACTAGGGTAGCGCCCTATACGCTACTCCATTGAAGAAGAGTCGCGTACATCTTAAAAGATGATTAAAAAATAAATTAATTCATCGAGGAGGATTAGTTGATGGCAGTTTCCTAACTCCCCCAACTTCCTCCATAACTACATCTCGACCTGAACTGCTTCTTTGAACCTATAAATACCAAGAAGGTTAAAGGAGCAAGGTTAGCTTTTGTTAGAAATTGGAGTTAGTGAGATTGATTAATGAAAAATTTTGAAGGAGCTTGCATTGGAGGAGTTGTTGCAGAAGACATCCAAGCCAGAGCAGAGCCAGAACCCAAAATCTAGTTGCAGGAGCCTGCTTCATTGTCAGGTATACTTGTACTTCATTCTACTTTTGACAAATAAAGGTTGAAGTGTTTTTCTTGTTCCAATTTGAATGTGTTATGAAATGGCATTTTAAATTGGATTTATTTTGGTCAATGCTGAATGTTAGACATTGCTTTTGTTTATGTTAAGCTTTATATATATTGCCCAAAATGTTTTGAGAAAGGTATTGTTGTTGCAGGTTTGCTGAAGGAAAGGTAGATTCGGAAGCTGGACACGAGACCGAGTCAAGGCTAGGATCAGACTTCGGTTAAAAGGTGTGTTCCCTAAATCTACAATCTATTTCTTTTTGTAAATGCTTCTGTAATAGCATCAATACACTTACCTGTCACCCCAACCAAGTTGATAGCAGTAGTTTCCTTGTTATAGGGTAGAAATTCCCGCCAACACTCTCGCATGTGCAGGATTTAGAGTCCCAGGTTCGCTGGCTCAGAGGAGAAATCAGTGACTTAAAGAAAGCCATTTCCCATCTCTCCACCTTTGTCCAGATTTTGAATTCGGAAGTTAGGAGAAACAACAGCAAAATGAAGGATTATTTTGAAGGGCTGGCTGGCAAATTTGATTCCCTCCAGAGTTGCCTACGAATAGTTGAATCCAAAGTTGATTGTGTCAGGACCAGCAACCGAAATAGTCCCTCTGTGATTCTTGGCATGGAAGAAGAAAACACAGGTCCAGCAGCTGATAACAAGGATAAGGTTCGCCACCTTATTGACAAATAAGTCTCTGTGTCTGTTTTAGGATTTCTTGGTTAAATTTCTGTACTTTCCTATTATGTTTTTCCTATGTAATTGGCTTCTATGGCACTTTGGTAATTTTCTTTGTAGTTGAAGAATAGTATCTAAGTATGAAATGCCAAGACTGGTATGTGAGGTGCATGTCTGGACAACCCTCTGTTTTTGGGTACAGTCTTCCCAATTCTTTTTGTATCATCGTCTCTTTTTTAATATAAAGCTTATCATCTGTTGTTGTATAAAATTAAACATGTTATTAATTAACGTGTGGCTTTCCATTTCATTGATCCATTTAGATCTCAACAACGTGATTAATTTAAACCATATATTTAACTTAGCGTTTAATTTACATGGTGCTTTATTTCGGAGTGCAAATGAACATAGGTTTGAACTATAACCTTGCATTGCATTATCATTATTATAAAATATATTCAGAAATCGAAGTCGAACGCTGAAAACTTGGGACACCCAATTTCATTTTAAGCTTTCTGAATCAAAGTTGGTAATTTCGTTTGATCATTTAGCCTCTCTAACTAAATTAACCCACGCCACGTTCCAATCAATCCTTAATTTGATGGCATTACCAGCAAAATATAGTCACATTTTTTTCTTTCTAATAAGCAAGGCCTCAACGAAAATTGTTTGTGTGCTTCAGCAAAATATTAATTGGAAAAAAAAAACAAGTCACAATATAATAGATGTCAGATTGTTAAAGATCGGAGTAGGAATGCAAATAGGAATGCATTTATTTTTGGATTCTTATAAGCAACTCAACGAAAATTGCTGAAAATTGTGTGCTTCGGCAAAATATAATCACAACTTTTATGGATTCTAATAAGCAGCTCTACTAAAATTGTTTGTGTGCTTCGGGAAAATATAATCACAATTTAATTGGGAAAAAAAAACGAGCCACAACATAATAGATGCCATATTGTTAAAGATCAGAGTAGGAATGCAAATAGGAAAATGAAATAAGTTAAAGATTGAAAAAATTCAAATAGATGCATAATTAGACAAAGAAAAATTGAAATGTAAATGATACGCACCCATCTCTGTCGAACCTGAAACAAAATGAAAATAAAATTGCATTGATGAAAGTTCAATGAAAAGAAAGAAGAAATTAAATGTTTCCCTTTTCTGGAACTAATTGTTGTTGTTACCAATGATAGCCAGCGACGAGGGCGAATCTGGGATTGGGACCGACTCACATGAATTCTCCATCCAAGCATTTCTGAAATTGATAATTAAGGTTCACAAACATATAATTTAAATAAATCATGGAATGGAAATGTATGAAAGAAAATGAAGAAGGCATACAGGGAGATTTCCAAGGACAGGAAAATCTAAGTGTGGCGGAGTTTCATGTTCGACCGGTGCGAAATTACGGGCAAGGTAGTGCAGAGGTTTAGAGGAGCCGTAGAGCGAGTGAACCACCAATTTCTCGGCCAAATCAATTAATGAGGAAAGGATGCCTTTTTGGGGTGAGGATGGACCTCTCTAATGCTTGTGCCTCCATCATCATTATTTCCATTTTTGGTTGTGTTACTCTCTCTATATCCTTTCTCCATGGATATGCTTCCACTGCTGCTTCTCCATTCTAGCACTCTTATTCAATATATTATTAGCATTCACACGGGTCGTTTGGGCTTTCACACGTTTCTCTCTGCGTATTCTCTACTTTGCCAGAATTGTCTTTTATGTTTAAGTTTTAAATTTTCAGTTATTTATAAGATGTCATTTTCAGGTATTTATAAGAAGATAATGCTATATTTGTTTTACTTCAAAAAATTTATATCCAAAGTAAAATTAAGCGTACCATATAACTGTTGATAGTTGTATTACATCGTAATCATGACCACTGTGACCACTGCTGATACCATCAGTAATCATGACCACTATGACCACTGTTGATGCCATCAGGACACATGGCCAGCGATTTCCCCGCTCCAAAATCCAAGACAGTTTAACTTTACAAAACTTTGCATAAAAATATTTGAAAATTGTACTTTCAAATTATATGTCAAATAATCACAAGATGTCATCGACATTAGAAAAAACTTTGAAAATAATTCCTTTTTTTTAATGATGTCCACTTAACCATCAAAACACTTTTAAAACATTCCCAGGTGGAATGACGTGGGCATAAAACTTTCATTTCTCTTTTTAACATGATGCATTATCTTCTTTTCATGGTGTAATCTTCTCTTAAAAATGAATTTTTTATTTTATTACCTTTGCTTTCTCCACACGAATTGATCGCTCTTTAACGAGTTGGTCTTTTCACGCGGACAATCTTCTTGGCACTCATGTGCCCTGGCGGCTATGCTCTTCCCTCAACATTGGTTTCCTCTTTTTCCAACTTCAACCCACGGTCGCTCCCTATCCTCGTGTGCAGTGGTGATCGGATGGAAATTATACAAGGAAACCAAGATTATAGCTCTCCTGTAGTATATTTGGTCATGACAGAGATCTTGTGATCGCCTATCACTCCTTCAAGACTTGAGAAGGGAAACCTTCCTTGCACTATAGATTATGTTGCTTAGAGAGAGGGTGATAGCCCTTCTTATGATCTCTTTTTGTGATTTTTTTTCTTTGCAATTTTTTAAGTGTTGTCACTTGTAGTGGGATTTTTGTTTTCTTTTAAGGTTCTCTAGCTCAAAAAAATTCTCTTGACGACTTGGTAGCTCTAGCGACAACTTCTTCTTAGCTGGCGAGCTTCGCTTCAGAGATAACACACAACCTCCTCTTCTGGAGTAGAGGATCTCTTCTCTTCGCTCTCATATTTCTAAAGACACTTATCCTGCTTTCTGTATTTATGAAGAGGCTTGTCCTACTCTAATACAATGTGAAAATCATAAGCAAAGGCACACAATGCAGTTCATGCATTTCCATTACTTCATAAACTATTTAAATACATATGCACATGTTAGATTTTGAGCATTAATTCAACATACTCTAGGATCTTTACTAAGAGAATAACATGTACAGCATATCAAGCATATCAAGCATGTATCAAGCATATCAAGCAATCACATAAGACAATGGACACACAGAGTTTCACTGGGGAAAACCATAAAGGTGAAAAACCCCACAACTTCCTCAAATATAGAAAGAGCAATGATACAACCAAAGTACAAGAGATAGTCTTCTCCTAGCAGTTGATCCTCCTCCTCACATGTACGCCACTTTATGAGTGATGGAAGTGTGAGTAATGAGATGATCAAATAGAGATCTCCCAATCTCTATTTATACTTGTCTTGTCCTTCCCAATAAACCATGGGGCCGACTTGTCTAACTTATCCTAATAACCCATGGTTACATTAATCTGGGCCGACCCCTTACTAGGTGGTCTAATAACCCATAAGCAAGTTACAACACTTGCGACACTTGTCAATACAAATGATGACACTTCCATATAGAGGAATAATACATCTTTATAGGAGTAAAATAAAATACATAGATGAAATACATTCCAAAGTTACATATACATCAACACTCCCTCTTAACTAGGAAGGTATTTCTCGACACAGATCTGCTAGCACAAGTCTTCTTCTCTGGATCATCGTCATCGAATCATCATCACTGCTGCTATCTCAATCAATCTCCAATCTACTCGTCATAGGAATTTCTACAGAACCAGTCCTTTTTCATACTGGATGAACATCATCAACATCTCTGCGAGCAAGCCATCAAGTATGTACACCACAGGACTGATTACACTGCCTCTACAAAACCTGCAAGATCTCCCAGGACTGATTACACTACCTCTGCAAAACCTGCAAGAGCATCTCAGGACTGATCATATGCCTCTGCAAAACCTGTGTACCATACTGTCACATCATCGTCTTTAGATCATTGTCATTGTCCACGGAGCACAACCCGGATGCACACACACAACACTTATATACACCGGCATGGGAGGACCTACCTACCACCATCCGGGAATGGCTCAGCACTTACATCATGACCATGGGAGGACTCTCCTATCACCATGTCACCATGGAAGGAACTACCTGCCACCATGTCGGAAAGGCACAGCACTTACATCACAACCATGGGAGGACGAACCTACCACCATGTCGGAACGGCTTAGCAATTACATCAACGACCATGGGAGGATGAACCTACCACCATGTCGAAAAAGCTCTGCAATTACATCAACGACCATGGGAGGACTAACCTAACACCATGTCGAAAAATCCCACTCAGCCCTTACAACTCACCATGGGAGAACGAACCTACCACCATGTGAGAATGGCCCAGCCCTTACATCTACACCATAGGAGGATGAACCTACCACTATGTGAGAATGGCTCATGTGCATCTGTGTCTCTGGACTCATCACTTCCCCTTGGAAGGTATCTCGATCTGAAGTACACAAAGTCTCCCTCTGAAGTATTCAAACTTCACTCTGGCAAGCAGCTTGGTCAACACATCGACTATCTGCTCGTCCATCGCAACATACTGGAGCTTCACTGCTCCTCTCTGCACCATATCCCTGATATAGTGATACTTGATCCCAATGTGCTTCGACTTGTCATGGAACATTGGGTTCTCCGACAACTTCACACAACTCTGGTTGTCGCAATATATACAAGTAGCACTCAGCTGGAGATCAAACAAATCAGACAGTAGCTTCCTAAGCCATACTTCCTCACAACTGGCCAAACAAGCTGCGACATACTCTGCTTCGGCTGTACTCAGTGCCACACAGGATTGCTTCCTACTAAACCAAGAGATCATACTAGATCTCATACTGAAGTAGCACCCTGAAGTGCTCTTCCGATCAATGGCAGTGCCTGCCCAATCCGAATCAACATAACCCTCCAAGTTAAACTTTGGATTCACCTCATACTTGATCCCATAGTCAACTATACCCTTTAGGTACCTCAGAATATGCTTTGCAGCTATCAGGTGAACATGTCTCGGATCTGTCAAGTACTGGTTCAAGGTGTTCACCGCAAAGCAAATATCTGGTCTCATATTTGTCAGGTACATCAAGGACCCAATCATCTGACAATACATCGTAGCATCAACCGGCTCAGAAGAAGCATCACACAGAAGCTTCAAGTTCGATGCCATAAGTGTGGCCATGGCCTTGCAGTCCATCATCCCGAACTTCTTCAGGATCTCTACTGCATACTTCCCTTGTCCAAGGAAGATTCCATCTGCACTCTACCACACCTCCATACCAAGAAAATAGTGTATCATACCCAAGTTCTTCATCTTGAACTCGGCAGCAAGCTTCCTCTTCATATCGGCAATCAATCTATCCTCACCTGTTACAAATAGGTCATCCACATACAATAGTAGAATCACAGGATTGCCTTCCTCAACCTTGTAGTAAAGGTTGGAATCCTCTTTACTCTTGGTAAAGCCCAAATTGGGTAGGAAGCCATCGATCCTGCCATACCAGGTCCTGGGTGCTTGTTTCAAGCCATACAGGGCTTTCTTCAATTTGCACACATGTGTCTCTCGGTCATGTGTCTCAAACCCGAGTGGCTGCTCCACATACACTTCCTCTTCAACTACGCCATTCAAGAAAGTTGTCTTGACATCCATTTGGTGTACCTTCCATTTCATCACTACAGCCAGAGCAAGTACTGATGTAGTGGAAGTGTATCTGGCCATAGGAGCAAAAGTCTCTTCATAATCAATCCCTTCTTTCTGGGAGAAGCCACGAGCTACAAACCTTTCTTTATATTTCTCTATGCTGCCATCTGCAGCATGCTTGATCTTATAGATCCACTTGGAAGTCACCACAGACTTCCCATCTGGTTTTGGGACCACATCCCAAACATCATTCTTCATGATCGACTGATATTCCTCGACCATGGCATCCTTCCATTCTTTCTTTTTTGTTGCTTCTTCATAACTGGAAGGTTCTTTGTTCATTATGTCACAGAGTAAGGCAACATAGCTGGTATGTGATCTTATCCTTTTCCTTTCTCTGTGTTCCTCTTCTAGAATGCCAAACCTTTCTGCATCTTGGATGAGCTCTCTAGCCCATGTTGGTTTCCTCTTGTGAGATTCCTTCTCACGAGGTGGATCAATAGGTTGTTGTGGATCTTCCATTTCACGATCTTCTTCAGGAACTGCTTCATTCATAGTGGTGTCTTGAGTTCTGGATATTCTGGGTTCTTCATTATCTTCAACTGGTGTTTTCCTCGATTTGATGTATGCTGGGCTTTCATCAAATGTTACATCCCTACTGAAATCAATCTTCTTGAATCCTGGGAAGTAGATTTTGTAAGCCTTCAAGCTTTCACTATAACCCACGAATATGCCCTTCTTTCCTGAAGGATCTAGATTTGTCCTCTTTTCTTTTGGGATGTGAGTGTATACTGGACAACCAAATATTCTAAGATGGCTAACTTCTGGTTTCTTACCAGTGAACACTTCTTTTGGAGTTTTGTTTTCAAGTATCTTATGAGGTGTTATGTTCTGCACATATACCGTTGTTCTTGCTGCTTCTACCCATAAGTGCATGGGTAGATCTTGGTCATGAAGGATTGCCCTAGCTGCTTCCATGATTGTCCTATTCTTTCTTTCGGTAACCCCATTCTGTTGTGGATTGTAAGGAGTGGTCAACTCCCTCTTAATCCCTGAATCACTACATAGCTTCTTGAAGTCTCCTAAAGTAAAGTATCTGCCATTTTCGGATCTGAAGATCTTGATCTTCATGTCAGTTTGGTTTTCTATCAAGGCTTTGAATTCCTTGAATTTGTCAAATACTTCATCTTTGTTCTTCAAGAAGTAAACCCAAGTCTTCCTAGAGAAATCATAAATGAAGGAAACATAGTATACATAACCACTCAGAGAACTGGATGACATCGGATTGCATACATCAGAGTGGATGATTTCCAAGATTCTTTTTGCCTTGCTTTCACTGCTTGGAAATGTCTTCTTGGTGTTCTTTCCTTTTGCACAACCTTTGCAAATTACTTCATGCTTTGTCTGGATTTCAGGAAGACCTTCTACAGCTTTGCTTGCAATTGGTAATGCCCTGTAGTGCATGTGTGCAAGCCTTCTATGCCAAAGTTCACTTGGCTCTACTGAATCATGGACCATGGCTTGTTCTGGTTGGCCCTTCAATTTGTATAATCCTCCCTCTTACTCTCCAATCACAACTGCATCATCTATTGTCTTACCTTTTGGCCATATTAGGACTTGGCCATCTATAAATGCAACCCTCATGCCTTTTGCATCCAATGCAGATATGGAGAGTAGATTCTTCTTGAGACCTCGAACATAAAGTACATCTTTCATCTTCATAGACTTTCCAAAGTCTAGTTTATAGGAGGCTTCACCACTCCCTTTTATTGGATACTGGTAGTCATCCCAAGTTTCACCTTGTGGGGTGAATCATGTTCAGATAGGTTCCTAAAGGATTCCTTGAATCCTATCATGTGTTTAGAAGCCCCACTATCTATAAGCCAATCATGACTTCCATGAGTAATGGTTCCAGTGAGAGCAGAAATCAAAACATATTCTTTATCACTAGAAGAATCTTCACTATCTTCTCTAGCCCTCTTCCTGGGAGGTTCATTATCCTCTGCAATATGAGCATGATGTCTTCTTTTGGTGTTCTTTCTTTTGTGAGAACCATCTTTCTTATTTCTGGGACAGTCTCTGGAATTGTGTCCCTTTTCATCACATGTATAGCAACGAGCATGGGACATGTTTCTTTTACCCTTTTGGAGTGTGCTATGAGAGCTTGATCTTCATTCCCCATCTTCTCTTCTCGAGCTACAATTCGAGCTTCTTCCTGTGAGCATTCTTCCCATAGTCTACTGAAAGTGATAAGTTTCTTCCTAGCACAAATCCCTTGGATGAAGGACTCCCATGACCTAGGAAGGCCATTAAGAGTGGTCATTACCACTTCTCCATTTTCTATGTCTTCTCCCATAGCTTCAAGTTGTTCTTTTATTTGGGAGACCCTTGAGAAATAAGACTACATGGTCTCTGCATTCTAGATCTTGACATTCTTCAATTGATTCCTCAGGGTCATCTTCCGATTTATGTTCTTCCCTTCAAATAGCTTGGCCAGAGAATCAAACATCTCTTTTGGTGTCTTTAGGGAAGACACATGGGGTATGAAATGATCTTTGATAGAATCAACAATGATCCTCTTTGCCTTGACCAAGTTATTCTTGTGAAGATCCTTAGCCTCTTCTTCTTCTGGGACAGGGACCACTTCATTTATATAAATGTCCAACTCATTTTCTTCCAGGATTAACCCAATCCTATACTTCCATGCTCGGAAGTTATCAGCCCCTTCAAGCTTATCCTCAAGCTTGGTGTGGTGAGACATCTTAAAGAGTACTTCAAATGGAAATAGAAAAGTTTTAGGTCTTACCACTTGTCTTGCTGAAAACTCGATCTGGTCCTGGATTAGGGTTTGTCACAGAAACCCTAAAAATTCAAAAGATGAATTTCAAACTTCTTAAAGGATAGAAAGATGCGCCTTGATGCGCTAATCATCCTGGTATGCTCAAAATTTGAAAACTGCAAAGTTTCACCCTTCATAAATGCTTTTCAATCTCCCGGATTCACTAGGGAGGACACTGAATTAGGGTTTGAGTTTCCTGGACTTTTACCCAACCAAAAATCTCTATCCAAAGCTCTAAAGTTTGATTTTTCCAAGGAGCTTCCAGCTATGTCTTCAGATTTCAAAAATTCCTATTTTTGTGGAAACCCTAATTTTTAGGGCCAAATCTAAAAGTGCTCAAAATTGAATTATGATTCGACAAAAAGATTCTCATTGATGAGTAGAGTCAATCTACCTTATTTCTTTTCCAAAATATGTGGAGAGAAACCTAATAAACAAGAAACCCTAGTTTTCACCACTACACAATGTCTTCTTCTCAGGAAAGCTCTAATACCATGTTATATTTTGAGCATTAATTCAACATACTCTAGGATCTTTATTGAGAGAATAACATGTACAGCATATCAATCATATCAAGCATGTATCAAGCATATCAAGTAATCACATAAGACAATGGACACACAGAGTTTCACTAGGGAAAACCATAAAGGTGAAAAAAACCCACAATTTCCTCAGAGATAGAAAGAGAAATGATACAACCAAAGTATAAGAGATAGTCTTCTCATAGCAGCTGATCCTCCTCCTCACATGTGTGCCACTTTTCGAGTGATGGAAGTGTGAGTAATGAGATGATCAAATAGAGATCTCCCGATCTCTATTTATACTTGTCCTATCCTGCCCAATAAACCAGTGGGGCCGACTTGTCTAACTTAGCCTAATAACCCATGGTTTAATTAATCCGGGCCGACCCCTTACTAGGTGGTCTAATAACCCATCATCAAGTTACAACACTTGTCAATACAAATGACGACACTTCTGTATTGAGGAATAATACATCTCTATAGGAATACAATAAAATACATAGATGAAATACATTCCGAAGTTACATATACATCAACAGCACAGACTTCTCTAAGAAGACCTACCTACCACTTAACTATATGGATACAATGCATTGATTTTAACTACGTCAATCTCGAGACTCACATAGAGCTAAAAACTTCTTGACTCGTCAACAAATACCTAGTGGGAGTAATTACCATACTTCAACAACGATGCATGCATGGCATAGAACAACAACAACTCCTTCTATTGGTATCGAGGAAAAAATACAAGATAGTTGTTTACAAAAGATTAACTCATGTCGAATTCATACAATCATGATTTCTCTTTTCTTTAATAAAATCTAAACATATCTTGTAATTTTTTATTAAATGTCGATTTTAATCTTTAAATAAAGTTATAAACATAGCATTGATAAAGACTAATCAAGGAAATCTACCTTGCACATCCATATTCATTTCTAGTAAGACATAAGGTTGTGATTTGCCTCAATCTCTATTTCATTTTTAACTTATTAGTCCCTTCCTTTCAGGTTGGCAAGCATTTTATAAATTGGGTTGCCCTCTTTTTAACTTTGCACACAAATCAATGTCTATTAACCAAAGTTTTTGGCTTCGATGTATATAATAGCAAGTTTCTCCACAAAAAAAATTGTTTCACCTTTATGTAAGCCAATGGAATAAGTTTTAGTCTTATTTGGCCTCATACCGAGGTGAGGCCAAGTTAGACCTCATTTCTTATGTTTTTAAACATATAAACGATTAAAAACATTCAATGTTAAATTAAGTATAGTCAAGTAATGCTAAGATTTATTTGACATTAATTTGGACGATGAATATAATTAGCAAAATGGGTTTTGCAATTTATCATGTTTAGTCGTCCTTTCCCTTGGCTTAGCCATGTTCCACATTTTTTTTCCTTGTAAGAAGTCATGGGGAAACCCTCAAGCACTTCCCCTCATTTCGAGGATGGTACCCAAGGTAAACCATCGGCCCTGATTATGAGGCCTAACCCAGTGGGGACATCAAGTGAGGCCCTTATATATCAATGCATAGACACCCGGGGATTTGACCCCGAGACCTTCTGCTACAACTCACAACTCTCAACCACTTGAGCTAACCCACCGAGCTGAATATTTGTAGCTAGCCATGTTCCACATATACATGGCATGTGTTGCATTAAACATATTCCACGTATACCTGACATGTGTTCCACTACAACATTACATATTTATGTGTGGCACCCAACATGCAAAGAAAATCGAACATGCTTGTGGGCACCATCAATGTAGCTCCACATATACCTCAAGGACATTGCCAATAGTGATTGTTCATTGCTCTCTTGCTTGCAATTCTATTCATGCAAGGGGAAATACATGCAAGCCTCACGCGGATGAAGCTTTCCTATCATGAAAGCACCCAAGCCCATAGCTTTGGCTCAAGCTGAGGAAAGTGCCCAAGCCCAAAGATTTGGCTTGAGCTCATTGCTATCTTATTTTCACCAAAAGTGGTACTCGATGATTGAGTGAACAAATCTACTTGATTATGTGCAAAGCAGTAGTGACCTTAGGGGTACAACTTAAATAGGAGGATGTTGGGAAAAACTTCTCTTGAACCTCAATCCATTCCTTGGCATGATTCCACAATTCCTCATGCAAGAACTAGATTTGGGGAATTGGTATGCAAAAACCTGTGAACCTAGATATTTGAGGGACGCCCTCTCAGTTCCACCTCTAAACAGTTTTGTACATGGAGAGCCTGGAAACGCATTCTACAAACCATTCAAAATGCAAGAAATAAAAGGAAGCTTATGCACATCGAGTAATTATGAAGCTTTGTCTGTTGATGACATACCAACATTAGGATTTTTAAAGGAGCAAGAAGTTATACCTTAAGGTGGAAGAAATTTTTAATCTAGCGGCATCCCCAGTGCATTATAGGTTCCTTCTCTTCTCTTCGTTCATGCTCCTATTATTGACTTGTGGTTTGGTTATTGCCGACACTCCTACTATTGACCTGTGGTTTTATTATTACCAATGCTCTTATTATTGACCTATGGTTTGGTTATTATTGGTTGATCTCTTCCTTTACCAGGACGCGATCATTTCAATGCTAGTCTTTGATGTTCCATGCATGTCCTAAATAATGGTACATATATGCTACTTCAATTTCTTTCATTTTTTCTTTTCTCCAATGCTATTATCATTCCCTCCCATCATTAGCTCTACAATCTTATGGACTAACCTAAAAGTTCCTTGAGGTTGGATTGCAATTTTCTCTTGTTCAAACTAAAATAAAGAGATATCCACCTACATAGAACAAGCTACCATGCTTAAATCTTATTACAATCGTGCACTATACCATGATAGGAGGAGTGTCCCAAGTGCCCTGCTTCTCACACACAAAAAAAAACTCCACACAGAAGTTGATTGATTTTGCTTGAACTCAATTCAAACACATCAAATCCCAAAATCTATCGCTAACTCCATTAGATTAGCCATCTTACATACAAGAAAGAAGTCCCCACGATGTCTTGAACATGACACTATTAACGCCCCCTCTTACACTCTCTCTTTCAAAAGATATTTCCTTATTTGTTTTCTTCCAATATATTTCTTGAAATAAGACATTGGTACAGAGTTAGTTTTATTCGGGGATGACATCAAATGGTGAACATTTTCAACAAAGTTAGGATTTTCTAGAAAATATATCGCACATTTAAATATTGAAAATGTAACTTTTACCTTGGATTATGAAGTGTTGTTTAACTTTATGGTTTCTCATCAATAAAAAATTCCATATTTAAAGCAATCAGTGTAAAAGTAGGTGGTTTTTTTGGATAATGTAGGGGTCCATATTTTATATGCGTACTACATGATTTAGAAACATGATTAAAAAATTTAAGAATGATAGGAGGACCACCCATGGTATAAAGTCTCTTAACTACCATGGGAGGACCACCCATCCTATGAAGAGTCTTAACTTGCACTTTTGTGGGATAACTAATATCTTACCTTACCTCGAATAGAAGTACATTGGTGTCAAATGTACACTAAAATAATAAAGGTCGAACCTTGGGAATGACATTCCCACAAGGTTGGAAAGGGATGATTAGATTTACCTTGATACCATGCCTTTCACGAGTAGGTGTCATATATACGTATGCACGGAATCTAATGAACGCTTAGCCTAAATCATCAACATTGCCTTCTCTTCATAATAAAAAAAATAGGTTTAGATATTTAATATTATTTCTCCTTGTACAATTTAAAGTTTAAAATAAGTAAAAATTTGGTTGGCTTTAGACACACTTATTTCACTATTTTACAAAACTTATGAGAGTTGTTGAGTTCTAACTTTTAAATGAATCAAAGTTAATAATGATTTTTAATGTTTATGGGATTGGTCTTCTTTCCTGGTCTAAATTGTTGTTATAATTATGAAGTTGTAAAGTTTGGAAATTGTTGTCATTATCATGTACCATAAAGTTTAAAAATTAAAGTCAATGAGTTTTGTGAGTTAACTTTTTATAGAAATTGTTCTAATTATGGAGGAGTGAAGTGAGGAAACTTACATTAAAAGATTTATGTGCGTTTTTTTTCAATGCTTTACAATGTGTTTTAATAGATGGGCTAGTTATTTTTCAATTTTTGTAACTCGAAGAAACAAAGCTAAAGTCAATGAGTTTCTTGAGTTAACTTTTAATAGAAATTGTTCTAATCATAAAGTTGCATTGGAAGAATTTAGGTGAGTTCTTTTTCAATGCTTTATAATGTGTTTAATAGATGGTTTTATAAAGTTGCATTGAAAGAATTTAGGTGAGTTCTTTTTCAATGCTTTATAATGTGTTTAATAGATGGGTGAAACAAAGCCATCACTAATATACATTTAAATTTTATAATTTAATGCAAAGTTTGCAAAGTTTTATAAAATATGATAGAATATTTATATTACTACTTGTGGTTTAGTTGTTAAGATAAGATATTGATGTTTTATCTTAATTATTTATTTGTTTTGTTGACAAACTTGTTAAATTAATTATTTTTGTCTTATCTTTTTGTACATAGAACAATGTGACATTATATATACTTCATATTGAATTTTTCTTTATTTACAAAATCAAAAAATCTTACAATATGACATCACTTATATTTCATATTTAATTTCTCTTTATTTGCTAAATCAAAAATCTTTTACTTATTTTATTTGAACAAAACATAATAATGGTCCTCAAACTTATTTTTAAATATAAATAGTAAACTTGAACAAAATAATATTAACAATAACAAAAAAACTCTTATCCATATGTGAACTTTTGTAAGCATTGTGAACTTCTGTAACCATTCTTATTCATATATGAACTTTTGTAAATTACTTTCTAAATATGGTAAAACTTTACTATAATGACTTCATAAAGAAAACCCTATGTAAGTCAATAACTTTAAACTTGATCTTATTTTATTGAGAAAACAATGAAATATATAAGCTTTCTTGTAATGTACCAACCATGATTAATGATACACTAACTCGCTCTCCTACAAGACTCAATTAAAAACAATGGATTCAGGTGACTAGTTTGACTGTAGGTAGGAAAAATTGAAGAACTATGGAGGGGACGAGGACCATTCTAGCTGATAGAATCTTTTCACTACGTACTGGGATCATTAATGTTTCGAATATCATCCAGGTTGAAGTCTACTCCAATGCTCCTAGGCACCCCAACATATGCAAACTAGAACATCAACTAAGCATGGGATGAGAACCAAAGGTGAAGGATTCTGACTTAGGGAGGCTAAATAACATGAAATAATAGTCAATGGACAATATTGGTTCACTCCAACAAGTTTGGTAAGGTTCTGAGGAAATGTCACAATTATACAAGGAAAATTGCCTCCAGGATTGCACCACTAGGCCAATTTAAGGACTTCCAAAACAATCAGAAAGGCTCACGAATTTTTGATCTTAGGATTGGGTTTCAAGTAATCTAACATCTTAACTAACATTAGAAACATAAAGCATCTCATTTGGATCAATACTCATTCATTTATCAAATACATTATGGAAACTAGCTCAAAATCTATGCAAATCTAGCAGGGGTGTGGAAAACTCAAAATAATTCAGACTTATACATTATAAAATTTTATGAATGATATCATAGGATCAACATAACAACAAATACATCATATGAGAGCCAAGAGGCTTCTCAGAATAGTCCAAAGATTCAACCCCTCTCAATACAATAAGCTAGCAATGAAAATCAATGGAAAGCTTGAGGATTTGAACCATAGACTTCATGACATTTTCTCTTAACTTCAAACCAGACTTGGATAAGCTACAGGAACTACAATAAAATCATTGACAATGGTTGAATGCCATAATCCTCTCACAGGAAGCAGGGGCACATCTCTCAGCTTGGACTAGGGGCACATGTCCCAAGTCTCTGAGGCACAATTGCACTCACTCCAATACTCAAACCATCAAAAGATGTGAAGGTGGTGCGCTCTACTTCTTTTATAGATGGAGGATGACTTGTGGAGCAAGTCTCCTAAGCTAATGCGCCCTCATGGATGGATAAATGAAACTAGCTTTCTTCCTTTTTCCTTTTTTGCTTTAGCTTTTCTATCCTGCTTTTGCTTTTTACTGTTTTTTCTTTGTTTTTTTCCTTATCCTGCTTTTCTACCTTGTCCCGCTTTTATGATTTTGTCTTGCTTTCTGCTTTTGTGCTGCTTTCTACTCTATGCTGCTTTTCTTGAGTTTTTGATGCCTTTCTGCTTTGTACCATCTTTCTTTCATTTTTCCTGATTTTCTAGCTTTGGATGCTTTCTCCTAACTTCTTTTGCAAGTCATCTCCTCAGTCAACCTTATCCACTAAGGCGCACTTGTGGAGCATTATCCTCTTTTATTCAAAAATAAAAATACTTATTTGGTGAAAAATAATTATTCTCAAGTGCATGACAAACTTTAGGAAAATTAATTCACACTTCCTAATTGAAAAAACAAGAAAATACCAGACTATTAAGGAGACATGAAATTTATAAGCCAATAACTTTAAACTTTATCTTACCTTATTGAAAAAACAAGAAAATATATAAGCTCTTTAAAATGAATTGGATTAACATTCCCATTGAAGAGAAAAGTTGAACTTTCTTATTCATATCTAAACTTTTATATAATCACCTTGTGAGAAAGGTGAAATTTGAATATATGAATGGATTAAGAGTTGAATGTTATCTATAAAATATTGTTTTATCCATTATATAGTTTATTTTTATTTTATTGAGAAAATAAGACTTTGTAAAACTAAGTAGATTTATATTAATTTTTTTTAAATAATAATTAATTTTAATTAAATGATTTATTTTAATTAAATGATTTATTTTGTGTAGAAATCTCAAATTATTGATTTTGTGTAGAGGCTAGACTAAAATGGTTTTGTATAATTTTTGAATCCTTTCTTTTGCTAGTATGGCAATAGAATAATTCAGAATGAAAGTGATAGTTGTGATGGAACTATGAAGAATGTAAACCTTTATGATAAATAAAAGTTTACTATTTTTTTTCAAGGAAAAAAAATATCTCAAATTTACATATAAATAGAAATGATGTTCACATAAAAATAAAGTAATAATATAAATATAAATAATTTAATAATACTTAAGATTGTATTTTTGTATCTATATAGAGAAGTTATGAGTTATGAACTTTAAAATGCTCACTAAAACACCTCAATCTATTTAAAATTTTAAAATAAAAAAATAACACTTTGAATTATATCTTTTCATTTTTATATGTGCATAAGTTGTAAGTTTTGAGTTACACTCAATTAAATGAGATTACAACCAACCTAAATCCATATAAAATGATCAAAAAATTTACACCTCAAAAAACTTAATATGTGTATATCCGACCTAAATACATCTTTAAAAAAATTAAAATAAAATTACTATATTTAACCCAATAATCTATATCCTTTCTCATTAAAAATCCACATTAATAACCATATCATAATCTGCTTTATCATACAAATTTGAATTAAAAAAACAATTTCATTTATGATAACAACAAAGGGGTAATGCCCTTTGTGAGCAAATAAAGCTTTTTCTCTTCCTTTCCTTTTTTTTTTGGTTTAAGGGAGAGGAACCTTCCAAACCACCCAGCAAGCATTATTGATTAGGTCATCTAAAATAAACCTCTTCATATCATAATCTGCTTTATCACACAAATTTGTATTAAAAAAACAATTCCATTTATGATAACAAGAAAGCCGTGATGCCCTTTGTCAACAAATAATGTTTTTTCTCTTCCTTTCATTTTTTTTGGTTCAAGGGACAAGAACCCTCCAAATGCCCTTTGTCGGCAAATAATGTTTTTTCTCCTCCTTTCCTCTTTTTTGGTTTAAGGGAGAGGAACCTTCCAAACCACCCAGCATGCATTGTTTATTGGGTCATCTAAAATAAACCTCTTAATGTTTTTTTTTCTCCTTTCATTTTTTTGGTTTAAGGGACAGGAGCCTTTCAAATGCCATTTGTCAGCAAATAATGTTTTTTCTCCTCCTTTCTTTTTTTTGATTTAAGGAAGAAAAACCTTCCAAACCACCCAACAAACATTGTTGATTAAGTAATCTAAAATAAACCTTTTTGAAAAGAAAACAACCCTAATTTTAAATGTGAAAACTCCTCCCTATCTACCTATTCATTCATATCATGAATCATAACCATACTCTACCTATTCATTCAGATCCATGTTAATGAATCATAACCATAGCTTAATCTGCCTTGTCCACATCAAAAAGATGGGGTTAAGAACAGAGAGAATTTGTTAGAATGAGTGGTAGTTCATTAATATTACTTTTTGATAATGGAATGGCGAAATGGGGCGTGCTTTCCCAAAATAAGCATTTGTATGGAAAAGTATAGTACCTACCCTCGAACTATTTTGAGCCCATCTCATAATGAGTAGGGCGGTCTTGAAGTTTTGTCGTGGCATTTTGGTTGTCTTATTTAACCTGCTGAAAGGAGATTGTACCTGCTATTTCTGTGTGTTGTGGCAAGCCACCCATCCACAATGCTTGTGATGCTCTTTCTGGGAGAGCATGATTGTGTGGCGACTGGCGAGCCAGCCATCCACAATGCTGGTTACTGTGCAGCACTTATTCAAGGCAGCATATGCAATAATCCACAATGCTGGTGACTGTGCAGCACTTATTCAAGGCAGCATATGCAATAATAGCATGTGCATTGTGTCAACGTAGAGATGGAAACCAGTTTCCAATGCAGGTAGAATACGACGCATCGTCATCTCAATAAAATAAAAAGCGGTCCGACATAGAGGACCCACCTGTGAACAGTGGTTGTAACTCAAGATCCTCGGCAATAATACATACAGATGGGAAAATGTGAAAACTGAAGTTACAAAATTGTCGAAGGGCTCTCAAGTGCTCTGATTGATGTTAAAATTGTGAGAGAGATAGACTGTGTTACGAGGAAACAGAGTTTGAAAAGGAAAAGGAAAAGGACGCTGAAGCCAGCGATGAGCTTTGATTGGGTAATGCAGATTGGCTTTGTATGCAAATCCCCACACTCAGATCTGACGAGGGGCCAATTGATTTAACCATTCAATCCTTCATTCATTCATGAATGTGAACTTTGACATTAATAGACGCAAGCTGTCAAAGAAACAAAGATAAAGATAAAACAGTACGAACACAGACACGGGCAAAACATGGGAGGATAACCACTTTTCATAGTCCCATCCAACGAGAAAGGAGCGAGCAGGGTATTATTTTTGTTTGTTATGGTCATTTGCCCGAGTTATCTAGGTAGATTTGGAGGGGAATACAATTTGGAGAAGTCAATTCTACGGAGAAATAGAATGTAGGTAGGTGAGGCTATCTTGGTGGCCAGTTTTGAACCTTATAGATAGGGGTAGGGGCAGGGGCATCCATATATAGTAGTAGGTTACTTTTACTTTCTGTACAAGCATCACTAGGAAAGGCTATATCTAAGTAAATCTGCTGGACGTTTCATATTTGGAAGACAAATCTGACATGGTACCTTTTCTGGGCATTTATGGTATTATATGTTTGGAGTAGAGGTAGGTTTGGCTGTCCTTGGACAGGAAAGAAAAAGTAAATGTGACTGCATTTCATGAATATATCTAAGCCCGTTGTACTTGTATCATTCAAGAGAAATAACAGGCTGAGAATTAACCAGAACGGGTGTTTTGAGGAATGCTGCCATTTGTGGGCTTTCATTTGATTAACTGCAACTAATTATCCTCTTAACCCGTAGACCCAAGGAAGCATGTTCCCAAAACGGTAATAACGGCAAAATAAACACCATTTCACGTGCATGGTTTTGCAAAATATAAATAGTAAGGGAACTGGGAGAGCAGAGCAGAGCAGCGCAAGCCATCATACCGTCCGTCAGGCATTAACTCATGCGTTGTCCAGTCCTACCAATAATAGCAGTGGGCTATATATGGTCTGCTATGAGTGAAGATGGTACAAGGACTAATTTGCTATTTCAACAATTATATTCTACATATAAGAATATAGCGATAATATCGAGATTGACTGACCTGAGGACATAGATACCATCAGGTCAGATCAGCTTTTTCAATGATATCTCATTCTCGACTTTTAATCCCTGGACCCTAACCCTCTCCTCTGTCTGACTGATAAATGTAGATAGGCCATGTCGTTCTCTATCATTATTATCTACGACTGCAGTTACTATCTACAATTGTGCCAGCAAAAGAGATGGCGACCTTTAATCCTTTTTCATGGGGATAAGAGTCATGTGGGCAGCGTTAGATTTGCAGTCCTCTGCTTCCTTCCGTGCATTTTTTTTCTTTAACAGTTGTTGCAATTTTGGCAAAAATTTAAGACGAAGAGTTAAGGTTCTTGGCATTGCTATTGTTGGAGCTGATCCCAGTTCACATCGTTTTTAACCTACACTTACATTGATATCTGTGTAAACAGAGATATAACCATCTATGCTCCAAATATGAAGAAAGCTCCAAACGAATGTTGTCCCACCGACCTTTATATCCCTTACCCCCAACTTCCAAGAATGAATATGAACGGCTCTTTCCTGTCAGACGCCTTTTATTTTCATCAGAGATCTCTTTTCCCCTCAGTTGGCTGGCTTGCTTGTTACCTAGTATAATTGACGGTCACATGGGGTCTATCATAGTCTTCCTCGTAAGAGATGGGATTGGCTGCAGCAGCTGCTGCTGAAATTTGAGTCGGATGCTTGACAGAAGAATGCATGCCATTGCCGACAGCTGATCAATATCCAAACCCATATGACTTCTCATGACTCACATTTCTATACTAATTATCTCACGCCCATACGGACAGATTTTGCTGTATCCAGACAATCGCTGTTGCCTGCTCTCCTCTGAGACCTAATACTACATATTTGGACTCCATAAAATTTAACCATACTATAAGACAATGTGGAAGTATTTTTAGTCTGTGGCGTTTGCATACCGTTTAAGGTCGATAAATCACTCTCTCCATCAGTTCTAATTTGACTGAGTATCCGTCCAGCACAGCACTTCTATTCAGACTGAGTGCAGACTGCCGAGTGATTAATCTGCGAAATGTAACGTACATATCGTTTTTCAGTTTCTCTCTCCTTTATAAAAATATTAATAAAAGTCTCATTAAGAGTATTAAGTAACTCTTTCACATGTTTTACAAAACTGTTCAATTAAACTTGTTTGAGGTATAAAATATTTGTTTATTTGCATTTACAAGTGTTTATATTTTAGAATTTGAAGTGTATTGATATGTATGCTTTTCCTAGATGGTTAGAGAATGATACAAGTATACTATTCACATTGATTTTATTGATTTTATTGTTTCCTTCCAAATTATAAATAAATACATAGTGGACAACATTTTTTTTTCACAAAAAAAGAGACAGTACTATTTATATTATAAAACAGTAGAAAGTGATACATAGTCTTACAACCAAAAACAGCCATAAAAAGCACAAAACTAATGACCACACAAAATGGCCCAAAAGATCATAAAGAAACAATAACATAGTGTCCAAAACCATAGAGAGATAAACCAAAACATGAAACTCCCAAAACCAAAAGGAGCATAACCAAGGACCACACAGTCTCATAGCCAAAAAGGAAAATGACCCCACGAGAGCCAGCAAATCAGATTAGACTCCACAAGGAGCAAAGAACAACGTACCCATGCAGAACAAGTAATAGATATGTTGTTAATATCTTAGTCAACCACCACAAATTAAGTGATTATGCTATTATATTTTTCTATAATATTTACTAAATAAATTAAATAATTATATATGAAATCATTTTAAATTTAGATCAAGAATTTTTAAAATGATTACAAAATTTATATCAAGTCATAACTTATTAAAAATAAAAAGTAATTAAAAAAAATTCATGTGAACTTATAATATATAAAAAAAATTAAAACCAATACAATCATCTTAAACCCATCTATTAAGCTTAAAATGAATCTATACTAATTATTTACACAACCAAAAACTGAAACTAACATTTATAAATTCACCTTAATGTTTATATATTTTTTAAGTTAATTTTATTATATCAAAACCAATTACTATTTAAATAAAAATACTTTTAATATATCTATTAATTATGTTTATTTAAATAAATAAAATTTACCAATATTTATATTTATTTAATTACTTTTATAATATAAATATAAGAAAAAAATTGAAACATAAAATATGATATACAAATTAATGAAATAACCACAAAATAGAGTTCTACATTATAATTTTTTAATTGTATAATAAGAATGTTTAGCTAATAATGTTTTAATAATAAGAATGTTTTGTTAATAACTTTTTAATAATACGAATGTTTAGCTAATAATTTTTAAAATAACTATATTAAATATTGAATTTTAATTTAAGAAAAAAAGTTATTTATATATGTATATATATTGATGATGATGAACTTTAGTGAAATCTATTTGATCTATCATATCTTAAGAAAAGGAAGAAGAATTATTTAGATTGTTGTAAAATTTTAATCCTATAATCTAAAAGCTTAGAAATATGGGTGTACCCACGACACTTATATATATATATATATATATATATATAAGTCTCAACTAAAAAAGAGATAGTAGAAATAACCCCAAGTATGATCAAGAGTGTAAAGAGACCAGAAAAGAAATTAAGCAAGCTAATGCAAAATAACTAAAAATGGACAAGATAAATAAGTACAAAACCCTAATTAAAAGAAAAAAAATGAATTATCTAAGTAAAATGCAGGAAAACCTATTACACCAGGAGGGAAAATCTAACTCTACAAACAAAAGAAGATAATAAAATAGTTTTAAGGGATTGGAATTCTTATCTTAAAAAACTTTATGAATCCCCAGATATCAAAGATAATATTAGAAGACATAGACTTCCGGATTAAACCCCTAGCAAATAGAAAAGCCAAAGACATTGAAGGCTATCAAGCCAAAATATTAAAAATTGGAGGGCCTGTCCTCATCTCGCACATCCACAAGCTCTTTAATATAGCGGTTAAGCAAGGATTCCCTACACCTTGGACTAGGAGCCTCATTGTTTATATTTTCAAAAGTGGTGATACAACTAACCCCTCTAACTATAGGACCATTATGATTATCCCTCTCTTAGCTAGGTTATACGATATTATTTTAGAAAAGAAGATCAATGAATGGATAGAAATGGAAGGAAAGCGAGCTAAAGGACAAGCAGGTTTTAGAAGGTATCACTCTACCACTGACCACCTCGTTATGCTTGGGATCATTGCAAAAGAATGTCATAATAATAAGCTTGATCTTTTTTGTTGCTTTGTGGACTTTAGAAAAGCTTTTGATACGGTGCCTAGGAAAAACCTATGGAAAAGGTTAAAGGAGCTTAAGTTTCCCTTTGAGTTGAGAGATGTTGCGATAAGATTATACGAAAAGGTCATTGCCAAGTTTAGGAACACTGAAGGGTGGTCGACAAACATAAACTATAATATTGGAGTTAAGCAAGGATGCCCCCTCTCCCTTACCCTTTTTGGCATTTACATCGATAAGCTATAAGGTTTTTTAGAAGAAGCAAGGTGCGCAGACACGATCTTAGCTGGAATAGTTATCATCCTCCTCCTTTATGCTGATGATATCGTTCTTATGGAAAGAAGCCCTTGTGATCTTGATAAGCAGTTAAGAATTCTCAAAGACTTTTTCTCTAACATGGGTATTACTGTTAACACCGATAAGACAAAAGTTATGATTATAAAATCCAAGAAAGACACCTACGCTAATTTTATATATGAAAATAGAAAATTGGAGGAAGTGACTTCTTATAAATATCTCGGAATTGACATTCATCACAAGCTCAATTGGAACTATACCATAGAGAAAAGAATTAACGGAGGGTGAAAAGCTTATTTTGGTCTTGAAAACAAATGTAAATCAACCAACCTAGTCATGTGGGATAAAAAGAAGTTCCTCTTGAAACTCTTGTCATTCCT
Organism: Larix kaempferi; assembly: GCA_027924585.1. Lineage (NCBI taxonomy): Eukaryota > Viridiplantae > Streptophyta > Pinopsida > Pinales > Pinaceae > Larix > Larix kaempferi. The sequence continues at coordinate 2,266,581 of BSBM01000174.1, read as the reverse complement.
ATTATCTTATATGGTTGTGAAGTTTGGGATTGTAGCATTTCCAGAGAATCTTGGAGGAGGATCAAGCAAATCCAAAAGCATTTTATAACTTATAACCTCAAAACTAAAAACAATACACCTTATCCTATTTTCCTCACAGAAATGGGTCTTTCCACCATCGAGAGCATGGCTATGACTAGGTACCTCATGTACAAGCACAAGGTAAACAACATGGGAGAGGAGACTTCCAAAAATTGCTTTAAAATCAAGTCAAAACCAACAACGCTTCAAGTGGGGTTGGTATAAAGATAAAATGGCTTGGTTAACCTATTGGGAAATTGACGAAAATGATATTTTGTAGAATATCGAAAATGTCAAAAATATTATTAAATCTAAGTTGAAAAAGAAACTGTGGTGTGAGAAAAATTTAGATGTTAAACAAAAATTAAGATACTATAAGGAGGTCATTAACCCTAATATGGAGGATCAAAGGTATCTCTTGGTATTAAGTAGTCCAAAGAAGAAAATTACTGTAGCCAAGAAAAGAACTAACTCCCATGAGCTCCATAGCGAAACAGGGCAATGGTCTATTCCTAAAACTCCGTGGGCGAAAGGGTTTGCCATCTTTGTGAGTCTATGAACATTGAAGATGAAAATCACTTTCTTTTAGAGTGCATTGCTTACACCCACATTAGATCTGAGTTTCATAGTTTTGCTATAATACAAACATTTATAACCTCCTTACTTGCCAAAACTATAGTGAGCTAGGAAAGCTTCTTGCCAAGTTTGTTGAGCATAGAAATAAAATTTTAAAGCAAATCAAATAATACATTTTATAAGGTCCGATAGACCAAAGTTGGTCTAAATGGACATTAATCATCATCATCATCATTATATATATATAAAGTGTATTTACAATTATATATTAAATATATGATGTTAATAAATTAAATTATAAAAAAGTGTTAAAAATAATTTATTATACAAATAAAAAAACTAAAAAATGATTGTGATGATAAAATCTATTTTAACTATAGATGTAGAGTCAAATTATTTTATGCTACAAAATTTATAAAAATATTTGTAATTTTTTTTTAATACTTAAAAATTCTAAATTAAAATAGATTTATACAAATTTATTATATTTTTTTAAAAATAATATTTTAACATTAAATTTAAAAGAATAAAATATTTTTTTTACTCATAATTATGAAAAACATTTATAAAAAGCATCTTTAAACCCTTGTATTTTAGAGTCTAGACCATTTGAAAACCTTTTTGATAGGGAAACTTTTAAAATGCATTTATTCCTTCACTGTCTAGATAAATCTAGCTTGATACCCAAATTTATGAAAACATCTTTAGTTTTTTTATAGTAACAACTATGAAATGTATTTATGAGCTTTTGATCCCTTCACTAACACAATAAATCTGGCTTAAGCTTTGATCCGTACACTGAGACAACAAACCTGGATTAATATCCGAGTTGAAAGACATTTACTCTCAACAAGCCTACTCATTTTAGTAGATTTGTTTCAATTTTAGATTTAGTACTGCCTCGTTCCGACGTGCCCTCCTCATTTTGGCAGAGGACCTTTTGCCCTTAATATTTCCAACGCAGGTCAAAAACATTTTAAATTATGACAGTTGAAGGGAGTCTATTTGATAGGAAGTTGGAGCTGTGTGCTGTGGAGATTTTATTTTCCTGGTAATGAAACTGTGCATGGCAAAATTAGAATGGAGGTGCGAGTGATATAGTTATACATAGTTATACAGGGTAGTTAGGCTAAATAAATAAATATCATTATAAATGCTGTTTATTTATGGAATAAAAGTTATTTGAATTTAATAAATATCCATTAAATTTTGGTTATTTTATGGAATAATTTAAGTTTATTAAATTTTTTATTTTTAAAAACATAATATTTATTGATTTGGTGATGGATTAGGATTCAAAATTGTATATAATATTTATTATATTATTTTTAAAAATATAATATTTATGTTTATCTACGTCATTAATATTATTAATGTAGTTGTTGCTAGTTATTTATAGATTAGGTTTATTGAAATTAAAGAAACAGGTTAATGATCTAAAATCAACAAGTATCTAGATCTAAAACTGTATTTGATTGGCTATAAGTTACTAGTCTTCCTTATATGTAAGGAAACAAGATAATGATCCAAAGTATCTCTCTTGTCTCTTTATTAACTACCTAAATAATAGTGATGAGTAAACTAACCTTTACAGACAACCACTAATAACTATCCTTATTACCAATTTAAAAATTTAATTATAATAGGTTTTAACAACCTAGTTATAATAAATTTTACCATATTAAAAAATTATACTCATTAAAAATTATTTATAAAAACCTTTCACTCCCAATTTTGGAAATCAGTTAATCATAAACACTAATTATATAATTAATTCATCAAATCCTCAAAGACCAACCCTCCTTTCACAGTTTTGGAAATGAGCTAATCATGAAAACTAATTAAAGTAGTGGTCCTTTTTTGGAAATTAAAAAATAATGAAATAATGTTTTCATTGAAACATAGATGGTCAACTGTAATGAAACGATTTTCATGTTCATAATAGCTGTGCTAAGCTGCTCTTTAGAACAGTAATAATAGTCAATTGAAATTGAATATTCTTCCTCAAGGGATATGCCATTTTTGCGTTAAAGGGTTACATGAAAATCACAGAAAAAAATATAACAATGCCACAATGGCAATCCGGGGCAGTTCATGCCAAAAATGTTAGCCTCTTCTAACTAAGAATTTGTTTGTCCAGACGAAGAGGCTTCCAACTTGTTATATGAAGATCAACCTAGAGACAAATTCAATGAGTAGTCACTTGGTTTTGTTCCATAAGTATTAATCAAAGCTGGTGCAGTGGCTGAATGCAAAACATTCTTTGTCTGCATTAATGCAGGCTGGAACAAAAAATGAAATCCCCTTTTCTGCAGCCATTCTGAAGAAGGGCTAGTTGTTGAGGAATATATTTGGGGTGAGAATCCTGATGATGCTGCACTTTCAATCATTGCAGGGGGAAGAGCTGGCCTGTTCGTAGGCAGTTGCCAAACCCAACCTGGTGCTGGTTGATACCTTTGCAAAGAGGGTACTTCACATGACAAGCTTTGGGCACTTTGATTTAATCCCTCCAAATGGTTTGGAACCTGAAACCAACGCAACATAACACCATCAATTCCTGTCTAAATTATACCTGGTCCACCGCCTCAAACATTTATAGTTTTAAAAAATAACTTAAATATAATGCTATCAATTAAAAAAATTGACAATGAATGAATTTTAGATAGATAGATTTTCCAACACCAGGTCGAGAATAATACAATAATTTTGATTAGGTAATGTTTGCACTCGCTGGACCTATTTTTCAAATAAAATAGAGTAATATGATATGATTGGAGCATGGCAAGTATGATATCTAGAATTCTTTGTCCAATTCAACACTTCGCGTTTGTTCGAAGTAAATATATATTGGCCAAGTTCATATCTTTGTCCAATTCAACACTTCGCGTTTGTTCGAAGTAAATATATATTGGCCAAGTTCATATCTGTCTTCCTTGATTATACCTTTCATAATCTGTCAAATTGCTTGCGTTTAAAGGAAAAATTCATTTCATTACCTTGCCTGCCCACAGATTTGTTTCACTTGTGATATTTCAACCAATACTAATGGAATTTAGTCATTTGTTGCTCTATAAGACTAAACTTATTGAAATTCATTGTATTTGAGTACATCAGGGGCGTTTGTTCTTTGGCTTCCTGTATGGCAGAAGGTATGTTAGGTTATTTGGAATAGAGTAAATACAAACTGTGATTTTGCGGGCCAGTGTGCTGAATTTGTAAAAGGAAACTACACTAACTAAGATATAGTTAGGCTGACTACTTGAAATACTGGTTATAGCCTAATAAAAGTAATATATTATTCAATGTATTAAACTAACATGCCAAGATCAAAGGTTTCCCATGCTAATTACCTTAGGCTTAATCAGGCCGGATGTCTTCCATTCAGCTTCAGACAAAGTGCATAAATCAGACTCCGATCTCATTGGGCCATCGTTATTGTCCTTCGGTACCAAAGAGCCATCTTTTGCAACTGAATTACCAAGACTAAGATCCAGATCTGGATCTGGAACTGCGCATACAAATATCAATCTCAAAGACCATAGACTGTAGTAATCTTAGGGCATAAGTGCAAAATAGGTTTTCAAAACCCTAAACTAAATTAACGTGAAACCTTTTTCTTCTGATTTCAGTAACTAAGGATCCACAATTTGAATGTACCGCAGCAAAACATATTTAAGAATTTAATGTAAGACGCATAATCTACCTTTGTCCTCTGTAAGGGCTAATTCACTTTCATATAGCTCAGGGCTAAAGTTGGTAACTGCTTCCCTCCCATTGCATCTAATTGCAGCCCTGTCATATGCCCTGGAACATTCCAATTGCTTATTATAAATTATCATAGATTTGGAGATTTCAAAAACCTGTAATGAAAAGCACATCATAGATATGGAAATCTTAAAAGCTTATAATGAACAACACAACACATATATGGCAAATTTAAGAAGCTTGTAATAGACAACACATCACATATTGTTTCTTGTCCAGCTTTCTCCATTTAAATATTTTAACTTCTACTGCAATTAGAGCGTACATACCTTGCTGCTTCCACTTCGTTGTCGAATAAACCCAAGTATACATACCTGGTATGATAACCCAGCAAAAATCTTAGTAAAGAATCGATATCAAATACTAAAAAATTCTATAAATATCAACTGATGCAGCAGTTAGCAACTTGTTACAATGTGAGATTGGTCCACAGTACAATATGCAATCTTGCTTCTACAGTGAGAAAAATCTAGTCTATCTATCGATCAAACTTATTATATAGAGAAAAAATAACAATAAAAAATATCATATTTTTTAAATTTTATGTGATTTATGAGATTATTTATTTTATAGATGTTTCACTTTTCAATGTATTCATGCTCTAAAATATTATTAATATAAAGATCTATTTATTATGTATTCATGCCCTAAAATATTATTAATAATATAAAGATCTATTTATTTTGTTAAGTTAGCCAACTATTATGTCCATCAAGTCATATATTATATATGGCAATTTATGACTCTAAAATATTGTTAATATAAAGATCTATTTATTTTGTTGACAAATCAAATTATGTATTTAATATATAAAAATTTATGACTCCATATTTTCTTATACATATGTATTTACCCTAGAGTTAACCATTAACAAGAGCACCGCTTGGTTCAATCATCTCAGGCTTAGTTCAATCATATCAGCCCAGAATTTTAAATCCAATTTACCAGTTTGAAACAGAAATCAGTGCCATTTTTGGATAAAGGAAGAGATTCAATTACTTTTTTCCCAGGAATTGGCCCATTCTAGCTTCCCATCTGCCACATTTGTGCAAGGTCACACCTCTAAACTTTGAACTTCCTCTAGGAAATCCAGTACTTTGACGACGAAGGACATGGACAAATTCCTCTTTTGTGAGCTTAGTCATCTGAGGGTCATAATAAACGTATATATTAAATGAAAAACTAATTAACCCCATCAGAAAATAATACCTGCCCAATGGTGAAATTCTTTCTTTACCTGTTTCACATCCTCCTCATAATCATCAATGTTAAAATTTATATCAGCATCTACACCTCTGAATTTGATTGCTGCCCTGTCATATGCTCTGCAACAAATGGAAGAAAATTATTGATACACATCAATCCTGTATCATATAATTTGCAGTGGAAAGTGTAAAAGTCAGCTTTTACTGAAAAGGATTAAAAAAACACCAAACATAATCATATAAGGATCCTACCTTGCAGCTGCATGGGCAGTGTCAAATCCACCTGCAGTTCAATTAAGAAAATGCTCACATTTGAGAAATGATTTCCCAGCAATAAAAACATTGCAGAATCAAGGAAGGGAATAGTCATTAAAGCGATAAAGCAAGCCATACTTTGTTCTACTAAAGTGCTGGTCAGAAGCTTACTGAACTTCAGTGGCTGGGGCATTAAGTAAAAATATGAAAAATTATTGACTCACCAAGATAGACTTGTTTTCCGCAATCCCTGTCAGACAAAAATGCGTCTTATTAATGTATGGCATTCAGTTGACAGTAATGCATAAATTTGACCCTATAACATCCCATTTTAAGGACACAATGCATATATTCGAACGCCACTACCCACGTACTGTAATTTTATAAAATCAATTCTCGGTAATAGTGTTACCAACCAATCTTCTGCTCCGTTATTATTGAATCTGGAATTAAAAATGGATCGAGGAAGGTTTTGATACTGACCATATGTGAGATTCCCATCTTCCTGTGCGCCTGTAGAATGTAACACCACGATACTGTGAACTCCTAGAGCGTGGGCCGCGTCTGCTCTTTTTGATGGGCTGTGTACCCTCCTTTGCCGTTGGTGTCCTGAATGATTCAGCTTGACGAAATGTAAGCCCCACCCAGTGAGCCCTGGGGAGCTGAGGTCGCCCGGGGATCGCCACCTGAGACTCGAACTCCTGACCAACTGGGAAAAACTGGCGAGTTATTCTGTTCGTACATCCTGATCCTCCATTGCTAACCCCATTACTTGTCTCCGTGAAATTGCTTTTCATAATATTACTGAAAGAAAACCCGAAGAGCTTACCAGGTTGAACTTGGACTTCAGATCCCGGGCCATTGACGTTCTCCTGTGAAGATCTTGCATCCATCTCTGCGTGTTCAGACAGACAAGCCTGGCTCATGGAGTACTCCTCACAATCAACAGACATCGCAGTATTGGCAATCGCCACCGATGAACTGGAACTCGAACCCGAGACGTTCTCATCGCGAAAATCAGCATTTCCTACAGAAAGATTTCCTTCAGCTGAACAAGCTGCCTCCATTGGCACCACAACCTGTGGCTCCTTGGTAGCCTCCGGCATATGATTCAGATCCCACATTAGAAAACCTAACAAAAATCGCAATGATAGAAGGCCTGATTCTTGTAGATATCAGCTGGTCCTAGAGACTGGCAGATATAATGGATATTGATCTACTTTTAGGAACAAGTTTCCTATCCTCACCAATCTGTTAATTTCAAAATAATTACTGGAACTCTGGTACACCCAGAGAGGCCCGGCCCCCTCTCCTAATGAATGAACCCAACGACCATTGTGATTTAAAGTATGATCTGATAAATGTAAGCAATGGCAGCTTTATACACCAGCTATATTGTTAGCCTATTAAACTTCTTATATAGAAATACTATTGACCTGAAGCTAGTCCAGGACGTGGGTTGCTCTCAAAAAAACTAGAGCATTTTGGGATGGACCCATCTTCATTTCTACATCTACAATCTTTCCCTGTATCCATATGATGTATAGTGCTGCAAGCGAAGTACTACACCAAGCACTGTATATACCACTGATTAATTCATCATATCCATGATATAGATTACTAATCTTCTCGATTTTGATTAGAAATGTCCTTGAATATTAGTCACTGTCTAATCTATTGCTTTTGCGCTTCCCATAGCTGCTGATATAATTAATTTAATCGTTTGTGAAACCTAATCAAAACTCAAAAGCCTCGGAGCTGAGGAATACAAAGCCTGGTAGATACAAGCTCCTGTATGGTAATCAATGGCCGCAAACAGTTATAACCATAGATTTGCAGTGAAACTCATAGAGATGGATGACGTCTTGCCTATCGAAATCTGAGTGCAAACATCGGCTGCTTCGGCTCCGCCCGTACCCAGCTGTAAAGATGAGCAAATCCAGCCAAACAAGAGGAATCATAGCAACAATATATAATACAATTTCACCAGATTATTTTACCCCAAAATCAAATTTCTGGGTGTTTTTTGGTTTTAAATTTGCGGATCTAGTTAGAGCCCTGTTCATGCGGTTTCTTAGACGTTGATGGGTCCTCACGGCGTTGAGAAAGGCGTCGTCATGGCGTTGTTGTCGGTCGATTGCAAGTCAAGTCATTTCACTTTCTTAAACCCCGTAGGAGACAATTGAACCTTAAAATGTTAAAAAGTTAAAATTAACTTAGATGGACTTGCACTATATTTAGTTTAATTTAATATTAATACGAAATAAGTATATCCTAGTGATTCTTTATAAAATGTCAAAAAGTAGAATGTCCATATCCACAAGTCCCCAAAAATGGAAAAGCCACAAGGTCAAAAACAAAATCATTAAATCTATTGAAGTGTAAAGTGTGTCCTGCCAATGTATTGTCATGATCTTGTCGTGGTCTTAATTTTGAGTTTTGAGTAACTTTTTATCTTTTATAAATGTAGATTTTAAAAAAAGGCATTTTCTCCAAACTTTATTAAATATTCATAACTAATATATTTATTTCATTTTTTATATAAAATTGATTGTCCAATGTGGAATGACATGTTATGTAACTGATTCAAATCTTATTTTTTTATTTTATATTAATTTTAAATTTAATTATTTTTTTATTTTTATTTTAATTAATTAATATATATCTATTTAATAAATTTATGTGATTGTATAGAAGATATTTTCACTTAACCCAACTTAATTTAATGTAATATAAGAAAATTACATTTTAAGAAATGGAAATTTGATCGAATTTAAAATAGATTTTTTTATTTCCTCTTTTATATATATATATCTTAATTAATTTTAATGATTGTTTCATTTTAATTTATAGATGTTAAGTCAATAATAATATCATCGATATTGGGTTGTTGTAAAAAAATTACAATATTGATTTCTCATGAAAAAAATTAAATAACTTGACTTCTTTACAACATTTAAATGAAGATGTCCTTTGTCTAACTACAAATTTGTACCTTAAAAACCAAGTATTTAGTGTGGTTACTTTACAACATTTAAATAGGAATGTCCTTTGACTTTAACTATTATTGTACATTTAAATAAGGATATCTATATTTTTCTTTTCTCTTAAATCTATATATCGTGGCATATTGTATAAACTCTCCATCAACATTCATTGAATTTCTTCATATGAAAGGGAAAGGGATGGATTCTTTTTTTAGATTCTAATCATTTCTCTTATCCCTCTTCTTCATACCTAAAGAGTATTCCGTCATAAAATATCTAAATATATAAGTCTATCTACTTGAGGGATTTTAACTTTTCTTCATTTTAATTTAGTGTTATACAAGTGACACGTCTTACACATATTGAGTTGTGCACGTTTCATAATGAGTAGTAAAAGTGGGTGTATAGAAAATTTATAATTTAGTTTTTTGTTTTGATGTATTAACATTCAACACTTTCATCCCATACAAAAGTTGAGATATAAAATTGGGACACGTGTTTGGCCAAGGTAGTTTACAATATTTAAATAAAGATGCCTAGCCTTAGCTATGGTACAACATTTAAAGATATGCCATATTAGATTTTTTCTCTTCATGGTCCATATTTATTATTATGCTAATTAACTAAACACTAATTACCTACAACATTTAAAGATATGCCATTTTAGATTTTTTCTCTTCATGGTCCATATTTATTATTATGCTAATTAACTAAACACTAATTACATTGCCTCGTAAGAAAGAGTTGGTTTCTCTTTTACATCTTAAATCATTTTCCTTTTTTTTCAATAAGAAAAAATTATATTATATTAAACTATATGTGGAGATTGTTGGAAATAAAAAAAACATACATTCTCATAATCATGTTAAAAGAGAGTCACATATTGGACTCATAGTTTCATCCATAGTCTCAATAAAAACATATATAGAAAGTACTATAACCTAACTAGTCCAACATTAAGGTCATACACTAAAATGGACAAAATACAACACTATATGTTGGTAGCTGATACCCAAATACCAAATGGAGTCAAATAAAAACATGTGTAATACGATGTAATCAACATGTTATGACCGGTGTTAACTTTGGATCTCTCCAGCTGGACCATATGTGAAATGTATCCTAATCGATCATTGTCCCTTCAATGAAATGTTGATAGGGTATACCACCTACCTCCACCTTCAGTGCCTCTGTGTATCTTGTGTGTTATCCTCAGATCTTACCTGTTGAAATATGTGGAGCCTACCTTGATCGATCATGGTTCCATCAATGTACTACTGATGGAGAATACCACCTTCTTCTACCATTGCTTCCTTGGATAATACATCTGCTACTGAATTGAAAACTCTATAAATATGCATAAATGAAATCTCCACAAATGTTCCAATTAAATCTCTGACATTATGCTGCCACTACATAAGTTGAAAGACATGTACTCTTCCTTTATTATTTTCCCACTCGATAATTACCCTTGAGTCACCATACACCCTGAGAGATGTGATACCAATGGATTGTGCAAAAAATAATAGCATCCATATTGCTAGTAATTCACTTCTTGTATTGGTGCTCATCCCACAATGCATTTTGAGTTTATAGCAACACTTATCATTCAACCATAATATCCCACCTGCACCCCCAATTCTAGCTTTTGATTGAGATGCCCCGTCAAAAAACCCCTTGCCGCAATTAGGAGGAATAATAGAAGGATCTCTAGCTCTATTAGGTAGCATCCTAACTTGTTGACCTTCTGAATGCATCTCATTAAATAATGGTAGAATCATTGTACTCACCATGTTCACCTGTGGATATTTTCCCTAAAAAAGAATCTGATTTCTTACCTGCCATATTTCCTAGCATGCATAAACATGAAGTTCAACATGATTTTGATTCCTATCCTTCCATATTATTATGCACTGTTCTAAATTGTCACCCACCAATTCACCCACAATCTTCAAATTGTCCATCAACATTTTCCAAATCTCAATCACAAAGGAGCAATTAATAAATAAGTGATTAACCGCCTCCCCATTCTGTAAACATAACTGGCATATCCCCAGACCAATATATCCTCTTTTTGCTAAGTTATCCCATGTGAGGATTCTGTTGTTTAATGCTAACTAAAGAAGAGTATGCACTTTAAAGGTGAATGTCATTTCCAAATATCCTATTGCTAGCCACTGATCTCCGACTGTACACCCAATTGTAGAGCCAAATATGCCTCTTTAGTAGAAGTTATGCATTCAATTTTATCCCATGACCATACCAACATATCCTCTTGTGTTGTCATCTTAAATCCTCCTCTTTGTAACCCCGATGTATATACTGTCCATATCCTCTGAAGTCCATCCGTTAAGTTTAGCTCATCTGGTCTGATCCATCTATCTCCTATATGTATTGACTATCCTTCTTTCCTAACTTGATCCAATGTATATAATCTGGAGTCGTGTAAACACTGTAAGAGAGCTTTTGAACATTTGTAATCCTTCGATCCACCCACGATTGGATCCATACCAACTTGTATATGGTTACCAACCAACTCGTATATGGTATACCAAGCTAACCAATCCATCATTATAGGGGAAGGAATCTACTAGAGCGCTCCATGTGTTTGATACTCCCCTATATTTCTTTCGTTGCATTCTAATCCATTGTACAATAGTGAGATCTTTAAAATACTTACCAATTATTACCCTTTGCCATAGTTTGTCCACAAATAACGCGCGCCATAAGCTTTTTGATGTGAGTGCTTTAGTGAAAATATATAATAATAAAAAAATTATGCCCCATCCGCCATACACAATGGGCCTGGCCACTCTGTCCCATCGCACCAGATGAATCTTCGTGTTATTTTGTACACCAAAACACAAAAAAATGAAGATCCTACAATTGATAGCATGTATTATAGACTGTGGAATTTTGCTTAGGGTGATCCAATAACCTTATCTTTCATCTTCATTTTTAAAGAATAATCAAACATACATAGTAATGGACATAAAGAATAATCAAACATACATAGTAATGGACATACACTCTCTCTTTTATATATATATATATATATATATATATAAATAATTAATTAATTTAATAAAAAAATTAAAATGATAAAAGAAAAAAGAAAAAATACAAACTCAATAAAAAATATATAAAAGGAAAAATAAAATTTTCTTTTAAATAATTTTAAATAAAAAAATTAATAATAATTTTTAAATACAAATATTTAATTTATTTAATTAATACACCCCATATAAACACATTAAACATTTAATCACAATAAACATTAAATTGCCCTAAATCTGCTTTATCATACAACCCAACCAAGATTTCCCAATATCGCATCAATAACAATAATGGGACACAAAGTGCCCCCACAAGACAAAATAGTACTTCCTTATCCTTTGCAGCCATACAAGTGGCAAGGTACAACACATGAAAATTATTCGAGAGTAGACATGATTGATGAAGAACCTCGGCCCTAGGGACTCACATCAAATAAAAGTACCATTAAACCTTTTTTTTAAAGTGATCCTTAAACAAAGGATAAATGATAAAAGAAAGTTAAATAAAGTTAGTTTATACATTATATTGGATAGCAATATCATTCATTAGGTTGTTGGTTAGATTTAAGAAATATAATTGTCTATAAAAAGAAATGGATGCTTGACATAAAAGGCTACACACATTAATATAATTATAAATAATAAAAAATAAAACACAAAATGCATGTGTAAAGGGGCACATTCCCAACCATAAAGGATGTCAAGTCAATAAAAACATGAAGGCAATCAATCCGAATCCTTGTACACGAGACACACATTTACAAGTGTCCATCCTAAAAGCAGAAATTGCCAAAAATGCCCTTCATCGTATAATTCAAGGCACAAATTTATTTACATTAAAATGCCCACAATTTTTATCCTAAGCCACTTGTTCACTAGTGCAAGTTCCAAAAAGCTGAAGGGGATCTTCCTATTGAGATTTATCATAATGATTTTATAGTTTATAAGTCAAGGCATCTGTGAATCATGTTCATTAAGTTGTTTAGCAATTACTTTGCTTTGAAGGCCCCCTTGATCGAGTTCATTTAACAACTTAACCAAACACATAAATCATATGATAATGAAAGTTTTTTCTATTTCTTAACCGGAATAATAACATTTGGTACAATTTGCAAATTAATAATATGTGCGCAATCAACTTTTTGAAAGAAATCATTATCCTAAAGGGTGGATTGTTTAGACACCATAAAGTGGAAAAACATCAACTTGATGTGAAATTACACCAACGAAATATATATATATTTGAAGAGTAACATAGCCTATGTCACCTCTTCTTGTTAGCAATTCTAGTCATAGTTTTTTTGTTTAGAGAGATGAAGACTCATAGGGTTACTTAATAGGACAATGGAAATCACTTACCTAGTCTCTTTGCGATACCAAGAACCACATCAATCCCTCTCTTGTCCATTTTTTTTTGGCTCCATCCTCGATCCAAATCAAATCCACCTCACTTTTATCATCATCTCATTGTTTCATATCCTTTTAAGGGAGTGTATAACTCCAACATATGTTTATTAGTGAGATTGTGGGATCTCTACAAACAAACACCCTTATAATTATCGGGTGGGCATTTGAGGGTGAAGGGAGATATTTGAGAAAATGTAACTTCAAGTAAATATTGGTAACATTTATCACTTTGCAATCCAAGCCTTTAATGTTTGGTCTATGTAGCTCCTAGTTATTTTTTCAAGGTTTCTTATGGGGCTTTTTCTTGATCTCTCCTACATCATTCACGTGGAAAGAGCTTTGCTTTTTTGGAAATTGTTTTTGTGCCCTCATTTTGCTACTCCATGAAGTTGTTTGGTTGATTCTTTGATGACAGTGTCTTTATATTGCAAAGTCAACTAAAACATTAGAAATTTGCATTTGACATGCCTGGACACAATTATGTTTTTAGCTCTTTGAATGCTAGGAGTATTGCTCTTTCATATTACTTGTTCTTGCTTGTTGGCTTCAAATACAATACCAAAGGATTAAGATTTTAACTTTTGAAAGGATGTAGCCCATGAAACATGGAATAAACATTGAATGGGTGTACTCTTAAGGCACTCCTTGTGTAAGGTCACTGATTCGAAAGGATGTACATGATATTTATTATGTGACCATTTTTTCCACCAAAAAAAACTTTATATTGATATTTCTGAGATGGAAATCAAATATACATTGGACTATCCTTGGCGGACTCTAATTATGCTCCATCCTTGCTTGTTCTAAACGAAAAAATAGAAAAATATAACATGTTTGACTTAATACAATCTTTCTTCTTTGAGAGAAAGTAAAGTATTATACTTGTTAGATAGTAGAATTAAATTAATTTCATATTCTTTTGAGTGAACTTGTAATCTCTAATGGTTAAAATTAATTTCATATTCTTTTGAGTGAACTTGTAATCTCTAATGGTTAATGTTTGTGCATAGTGAATGGGAATGATCATTACCTCATTCCTTGAAATCAATTCAACCATGGCATGTGTTGATTTAGACAAATTTGATCATTAGCACAAACATTCGAAAGACCTAGTCAATATTGATTACATGTGCGATTCCTTTAGGCTATGATGTGGAACCTTGAACTATTGTTGACATGGCACAAAAAATTAAATACTACACTAGCACCAAGGATTTGGCCCAAGCACCAATTTGTTTATGTGACAAGGGTCTAACTTCTTGCATGAGAAAGTCTATCTCAATGAGAAAAGGGCGTTGGCCATGTAAGAAGGTCGTGAGACAAGCACTATCAGAATTCAATTGCCATGATGCTTCAACCACACTCCAACATGATTGTAACACCCCTGCTTTGGAACCCCTAGTCCGGCTATGCCAATATGTAATTAATGTTTATAATGCTTGTAAGACTTAACGTTTTGTATTTTGTAAATATTAATACTAAAAATCCACAACTTGTTGTGTTGAGGCAATATGCTAAAGATATCAGGGACTCATGTAATCACCAGAGACGGTAAGGGGGTTAAAAGTGGCCTAGGAGGAAACTATGCCATGACCCTTAGGTACCTTTTAGACCCTTAAAATATCCCTAAAGTTTATCCTAAGTCATGGTTAAGTATTAATCCCATTTTATTGACTTAAAAATTATTATTAAGATAATAATTATGACTTAAGTGAGATTTTGGGGGGATTTATGTGTTTATATAAAATGAGGAAACGTGGTTGAGGAATCCCACGTGGTTCTATATTTACATGCATAAACCTATGCATGTAAGGAAAGTGGGAGCCTGCCCCATGGAGGGGAGCTTAGAGCGTACATAGGAGAATGATTGTTTGAGAAGGGGATCTGATATGAATTCCTGAGTTCATAAACCCGTTGTTGGATTTTTTCTGCTAAAACCATGTCCAATTTGTCTCTGTAATGTTCCAGTAAAGTGGATAATGGTGTAGCTAACTATATTGGTGGAATTCTAAGCACAGATGTTAGTGATGTGTTTTCATTGTTGTGTGGTCATCCCAATTTGTCTCTGGTTGTACCAGTGAAGTGGAAAATGGTGCAGGAAGTTGAATTAGTGGAATTCTGAGCACAGATGGAAGTGGCGTGTATCGTTGTTGCGTAGTCAGAAGCAAATCAAGGAGGTGAAATGCATTGTTTGGCATGGAATTGGATTTAAGCCAATTTCCTGATTGGCAAGAGTTTAGTCCTGAGAAATTATGGGACCGGTGAGATGTCTGTGTCGTGAATGCATGAGTGTCATCTCGGGGGTGGTGTTTTGCTAAGAGATTAATGAGAAAAATTGCATATGGTTGGGTGGAGTGTGCATCACACATAGTGAGTTTCCCATTTCAAATATTTTTCCAGATAGGTTTTCAATTCCTGGAAATGGTGTTTTAATTCCTGAGATGTTATTTAATTGATGACCAGTAAAAATTTATATGATTTTCCTTGTTTAATTTTCCAATTTTGGATACAAGGAATGATTTCATGTTTTGCTTGGTAAAAATTCATGTAGATGGAATGGGTACAAGTTTTACTGCGTAGTATGTTTGTTAAAATTTATAATCACGATAAGGAAAGTTTATGAATGATAACTAAGTTGAAATTATATTAATTTTTATTATATTTCCTCTATAACTTGGATGCTTCTGTGATTAAATATTTATCATAGCAATTTCATGTAGTGATTACTAGTTACTGCCTAGTTCATACGAAATGTGTGTTAAAATATGTTGAAGAGTTTAACTCTTAGTTTTCATATAAATGGGAGAAAATAATTTCTAAAGAGATAAATGAAATATTTGAAATAATTATTTAAAGAAGTTTAAATATTTATGTTGAAGATGGATTTGACCCATTATGCTTGATAGTTAAAATATAAACAATTACCATATGCTAAGGCTTGGTTATTGTGCCTTGCATTGGATGGTATGGTGGTTTTTGAAAACCATAGGCGGGATTTGCATTGGATGGTATTTTGTATTTCAAAACCAAAGGCTGAATTTATTTATTCCAAAGAAGTTTAGATTCGACCTAATTTATTATTCCTTTCATGAATTGGTATTATTGTTTTGAAAACCACACACTGAAACAAGCAAAATACCATGGATTGGATTGGTAAGGAATTGGTTATTGCATTCCGTGCATTGGTTATCATATTTATGAGAATCATAGTGCGTAGCTCCTATGATATAGTTCTTATTGCATAAGAAATTTAGTAAATATGTTGGATTATTGTTTTCTTTTGTTATAATAATTTGGGAAAATTGCATAAATTAAGGATTAGCTATGCATATAGCTTTATTCACATTTGTTCCATTTTTCTTGTGAAGATCACTTCTTTAGGTCTTAAGTTAGTATTTACTGCATATAACTTACTGTGCAGGTCATAGTGAAAAGTTTTTACTAAAAGGCTTGATGAGCAGCTCTCAGGAAAGTATTTATAAGGAAGGATTGGAAGTGTTTCCTTCCAAACCTTAGTTTATTAAGGTATATTAATAGAAGATATATTATGGATACTAAATATGGTATAAATTTAATATGTGTGAAATGTGCTACACATGGAGATAATTATGCTTTCACTAATATGATGTTATTTGTTATGGGTCTTATGAAATAGTTTAAGCTTATGCTATTTACTTATAGTTATTATGAATTTTAATATGCACTTGTCATAAGAATGCATATGAGCATTATGCATGTGGCTATTATGCATATAAGTCTCATGTATGTACATTTAAAAAAAAGTATTGTGTCTTAAGTCTAGTGTAGCAGTGGGTGTGTTACAAATTGGTATCAGAGCAAAAGCTACAGATCTCAAACCTTAGGGGCGTTTGTTTTCTTCTGAAAGAAAGTGTATGCATAAATGTATCTATCATATTATCTAATGGGCTAATTAATAGTTCATATTAATTATGAGTAGCTTATTGAGTTTGCAAAGTAAAGGAAAACCTTGTATGGTTATCCTGCATGGGTAAGGCTGGATTAACTTAGTTTCCATTTGGTTAATCTTGGTAAGTCAAGATGTTTGAATAATCTGAGAACTTCAAGCAAAACTTGAAGTTTAAGAACATTTCCGTATGATTTTTCTAGATAGAAATATAATTTTTGAGTATTGAAATTATGAAATAAGCTTTTGCAGGTAGAGACCAAACAAGAGTTTGGCACCTTGCGGGAATGTTATGTACGTTCTCAACTCATATATATATATATATATATATATATATATATATATTATAAGGGGTCATGTTTGCGCATGTAACTGTATGACATAAATTTAATTGCAACTATAAGATTGTTTGTCTCCTTAAGAGTGTGAAGCTCTAGAGCTATCTATAATTGACAATATGGTTTTCTCACGAGAAATTGTTGCTTGATGTTGTATGTTTCTAATTAACTGTATGACAGTGAATCTATAAGGGGTTTATCCTAAAAGCCTAAATTGTATGGGGCTTGGTTGTTGCATGGAGTCTCTGGGTGGACCCTTTTCTTGGGTTGTTCATGGTGAGGGAACTTTACCTTATTGGTCCTTGGTTAAATCCTATTGTGTTCTCTAATTATTGTGTATGGTCACTACTTCTGTAAATTGTCTTTTGTTGTCCTTGTAACCATACTCTTGCACCAATTAATTATTTTCTACTGGATGTTGGTTGTTGTTGTCAAAACCAGAACTATTTACTAGCGGTATGGTGAATGGTGTATGTACCGACCCTGAAGGAATTCCTGAGCATTGGAAAACAATGATGTGCCTCACTATTATGCTGTCAGAAGCAAACCAGGAAAGGGAAATGCATTGTTTGGCATGAATCTGGTTGTATCCAATCCCATGACATGCTAAGCAACATGTGTTTCTTATATTTATTTGGCTTCATAGGTGGATAGCTTAGACAAGCATTGTATGCACATATTGCATAACTTGTGGGATCACATTTTAGATGCTTGGAAGTTGCATTAATTTCATAACAAGGATGATTGATTTGTCTATTTGGGGCATGTTGGTCTAGTCTTAATTTTTATGCGTATTGTTTGTATTTCTCATACCCCTGTGTTCCCTCATGTCTCCAGCTAGTAGTAGGGTTGGGGACATGGAAACTTATTTTCAATGATTAGTTAAATGATTGAATGCATGATATCTAGTTGGTGTGTGTGTTTGGCATTCTTTAGAGCATGCTAATGCATGAGTGTGTTAAGCATGTTGATGATTGTTTCAATTATGACGTGTTGTAGTCAGGGAAAACCTGAGCTAGGTGATCATGGGTAGTTATCCTAATCAATTGTGGTTGAGTTGTATGAATTTGTAGATCGGGTGATTGATTGGTTGCATTTGTTATTGAATTTTGAAATCTATCGCCTAATGTGAATGATTCAGTAGCATGGTTATTTATGATTGGTTTACTCATGTACTCTATTTCAGAGTAGTGTCAGAGTTGTGTAGCGGGTCCAAAAAGGTGTTGGAAATGCATAAGTTGTATATGCATGCGTTACATGAACATTAAATTTCTTATTAAAGAATAATTTTCATGATTATTAAGCTTAGTTAGGATCATAATCCTTTGGATGAATATGGACTATAGAGTGATGACTTTAGCCGATTTTTTGCTAGTTATAATGTATTCTACAGTATTATAATGTGATCAGGGTGGTATTTCTAGTTGAGTCTAGTTCTGCTAGGTATGGATTACCAAATGGTACATTGATTACATAGTGGTATCTGCTGATCTGTATGACATAGTGGCCCTGCCATGTGAATTATTTATGAATACTATGAATAATAAGCTTGTGTTAATTAATAAAAGTAGAAGAAGGTTTAGGTTGAGACTATAAACACCTTAGTGAAGGCTGCGACCTTGGGGTGCTTGTAGTTCTATGTTTGAGTCGCTAGTTGGGAAATTCCATTTCCTTTACTCACTGATGGTGGCCCGTGTTTGGTTTGTATTTTGATTCTAATGGTAGATGACCATATTGGATAGCTAACTAATTTTTTTGAAGGGCCTATGCCTACGTGCAAGATGGTTTTAAGTTTATGCAATATGGGTATGTTTTTATTTAACTACAATTAGTTTAATTGCATAATTATATCTATTTGAATGCAATATTAAATGTGCAAGATATTATAAAAGAGCAATGGAGTGCTTGAATTTAGTTCAAAATATTTCTCTATTGAACATTGCATTCATATGTTTTGGGTCTGGATACTTGGGCCTTGTTCACCGTGTTTGTGTGAGTTATAAATAAATTGTTAATACTTCCAAACTTATGATAATTCATGAAAGTAAAAGCTATGAATGTGATGCTAGCTAAGATGAATTGTTGGCTGATATAAATTGTTAACTAATGTGGATGCTAACTATTTATAGCATGCTGAATTTTGACAATTAGTGGAAATACTAACTGATTGAACTTGTTAAATTTTATTAGATGATAAAGTTTTTAGTTGGTTATAACTTGTTACTGGTTGTTATTTGAATTTATCTGATATGATTTATTTATATGTATGTGATGCTATTACATGTAAGTGATGTAGAGGATTAAACTACAAAATTAAAACTTTGGATGAAGAGAAAGAGATTGCAATATTAGAGTTCTTTGGGGTCATCCAAGAGGTTCTTCATCATGTTTGATTGAAGAATGTTGCACAAATAAAGAAATTAAAAATTCACTCAAGATTTGAGGAGGAAGGGATATATATTTACCCTAACCTCGATTTAATATTGAAAATAATTTTTATAGGAGATAATATTTAGGAAATGCTTTTACTTTGAAAATATACTTAATCTACAAGTCCAACTGACATGACACACACCTAAAAGGAATGGACGCATTCTTGGTGTTTCAATTTCGAGAAGTAAATTTAACATAATAATATGTTTTTAGTTTATGATAATACATTTTGATAAATGTATGATATTGATGAGCCTGGGTAGCCATTTTGTGTCTATCAAGTATACATGCAAGTTTTTAATGTACCCAATTTGATCACAGGAACACTAACTCAAGACTTGAAAAATTAAACACACAATGGATCGACTTGATGCAAAAAGAACTAGCTAGTTTGACTAGAATTTCAAAGTAAAACCCCAAACACACCCAGACTCTCTCAATTTCTCCAAATATGAGTTTCAGGACCTGCATAAAGCTCAATGCAACTTACAGTAGTCTAAAAAAACTCTCAAATTCGACAAATGCACTTTTGGGAGTACATCACGCCTTGGGTAGACTCCTTTGGCCAGGCCAAAGGCTTCAAGGCAATGGCCCCGAGGAATTTTGTGGAAAATCCACTGCTTATGGTGCATCCAGGAAGTGGATGGAATGAAAAATAGCTATAAAAACCCTTAGGAAATCAATTAGGAACCACAAGACTTGATTTGGGAAGGCATGAACATAAGACTAGTTTTTGGACTGCTCAACTAAGGAGGTTACAACTCAGGTTGAATGGCCTTTAAGGGTTTCGAAAATATGATATGATATGTGATGTGAGTTTAGAAATATTTCTACTAACAACATTAATTCACATAATCAAAATTGGACTCATAGAAATCAATCTATTGCAATTTCTAGAAAAACTAGACAATTTGGCACTATAACGAGCATAGGCACAAAAATACATGAACATATAAAAATATATTTTATAGTACTGATAATCACATAAAAAATATGAACATCAAATATTATCCATTACATTATAGAGAATTAGATGCATCAACAATACCCATAGGGTCGTCCTCAACCTCAAAGAACATAAGCAAGATCAAATACAATAGAAGGCACTCCAAAGGATGGAATCTTCAACACCGGACATGATATATCTTGGAGAAAACTGGAAGGGGTCTGCAATTAACTTCATTGAACATGGAGGTATGCCTTAATCCTCATGATTTGAATGAATCCACAAGTAGAATGAAGATCAATAGGGGCACATCTCCTAGTTGTGACTAGGGGCACATCTCCCAAGTCTTGAGAAGCTCATAACTTTCAATGCAAAAATCAAATGAACAAAATATGTGAATTGGGGCACACCTCCTTATTTTATAAGATGAGTTGGTCTCAAGATACATTGAATGTAGTTCATCCTCCTCAACCAATGCACCCTCATTGACTAATTTTGTTCCTACAACTTTTACCTTTCTTTGTCCTTGCTTTGTTTCCTTTCTGCTTTGGTTTGTTTTTCTGCTTTTGGAAACATCTTGATTTTCCTGGATTTTATTTGCTTTCCTGCTTTTCCTACTTTTCTTCTTTTATGAACTTTCCTGCTTTTATCCTACTTTCCACTTTTCTGAGTTTTTCCTACTTTTATGCCGCCTTCCATCTTTTTAGTGGATTTATGGATTTTTTTATTTATTTATTTATTATTTTTTTTTCTTCTCTAGTTTCCATTGTGGATGACATATCCTTTGGTCCACAAGAAATATAATTATCCCCCCTGGTACACCTAATCAAATTCAATAATCAAACAATTAAATAAAAATAACATATTTACATTTTATGCATCACATACTTCCTTAAGTTTCAAATTTAATTAATCTATACAATTAATGTCTTCAAAATTAACCCCTCCACTTAATTGATTTTTTACCAAAACCTATAGGGGTTGATAAGGTAGAAGGATGGCCTTGGATCCCTCAAGGAGGGGACATGACAGTCCACCCTTCCAAAAATTGCTTGTCCTCAAGCAATTGTAGTCTTGGATGCTGCAACACTTTCTCACCCTCCCATGTTGCATCTTCACTGGGCAAGTATTTCCACAAGACAATATATTCTTTGATGGTCCTGTTTATCAACCTTATTTCTCTTGTTTGAAGAATATTTTCTAGTACCAAGTTTAGTTTTCCTTCATCATCAATAAGTGGAAGCTCTGCTGCTACTGTCACTTGTTTCCCAACTACCTTCTTAAGACAAGAGACATGAAATACATTGTGTACTTTGCTTCCTTCTGGAAGGTCCAACTCATAATAATCTTCTCCTATCTTCCGCATAACTCTGTAAGGACCATAGAACTTGGTTTTTAAATTTTAAGACCCTTTTCCTTTCAACGAAGATTGTTTGTATGAATGCAACCTCAAGTACACCAAGTCATTAACTTGAAAACTACACTTTGTTCTGTTCTTATTCGCATACATTTTTTGTTGATTTTGAGCTATCTGCAAGTTTTCCTTGAATGCTCTTAAAATGTCTTGAATCTCTTAGAGAAAATCCTTTTCCTTTTGGGCACTACAGTCTCCAAATACCATATCTACAAATGTGGGAGCATCTTACGCATACAAATCCTTGAAAGGTGTCATGCCGATGGACACGTGGAAAGTTGTGTTGTAGCATAATTCCCCCATGTGTAACCATGTAATCCAACCTTTCTGCTGCCCCGTGACATAGTTTCTTAGGTATCCCTCCATTCATTGATTCACCCTTTCAGTTTTTCCATCAGTTTGGGGGTGATAGCTAGTGCTCATGTCCAATCTCGTCCCAACTAGCTTGAACAATTCTTGCCAAAACACACTTGTGAATTTGTTGTCCCAATCACTTATGATGGTTTTGGGAAAACCATGCAACTTGAATAATTCTAAAAAAAAGAGATCAAAAACTTGGCTTGCTGCAATATTGGATGTAACAACAGAAAATGTGTATATTTTTTTAGCCTATCAACCACCACAAATATACAATCTTTACCTTGAACCTTTGGTAATTCGGTGATGAAATCCATGGAGATGCTCTCCCATTTCTGCTATGGAATGGGAAGAGGTTGTAAGAGGCTAGCAGGATGTATGTGCTCCACCTTATTCCACTAGAATGCAATGCACTCCTTCACATGCTTCATCACATCATATTTTAGGCCCTTCCATGAGAACCTCTCCCTCACCCTTCTATATGTCTTCAAGAACCCGAGGTGGCCAGCTAAAGGTGCCCCATGAGCAACTTCTAAAATTTTATTTTTTCAATCTTGATTTTGACACCAAGAAGATGTGGTCCTTATAGTATATGACATCATGGAGAACCTTATATGCATCATATTGTACTAAACCATGTAGCAGCTCACATGCAAACTTATTCCTAGAGTACTCTACTACTAACTGAACTTTCCAATTAGCAGGAAATTCCATTGAAGAAAGGGTTGGTTTCCTAGAAAGCGCATCTTCCACTACAATCATTTTAACCTTCATGCACTCTATGTCAAAATAATAGGCTTGAATTTTACTCACCCATTTTTGTTTCCTACCATTGAGCTCCTTTTGTGTTAGAAAATTCCTGGACTATTGTGATAAGTCTTGACAACAAACTTGCTCCCCACCATGTACTACTGAAATTTGGCCAATGCATGCATAATGACCATCATTTCTTTATCATAAATTGAGTAGTGCCTTTCATGTGGATAAAAATTTCTACTCTCAAAATCAATGGATTGCTTATTTTTCATCACAACCGCTCCAGTACCTTCACTAGTGTTGATGTATATGTAACTTCGGAATGTATTTCATCTATGTATTTCATATATATTTATTGTACCCTTATTAGAGATATGTTATTCCTCTATAAGGAAGTGTTGTCATGTGGATTGACAAGTGTCGCAAGTGTGTGTACTTGCCGATGGGTTATTAGACCACCATGTGTGGGGTCGGCCCTGAAATATATATTATATTGTGGATGTATCTAGATAGACAAGTCGGCCCCATAGTGTAACTGGGCAAACAGGTTAAGTATAAATAGAGATTAGGAGATCTCTATTTGCATCATTTGGAAAGTCATCTCTCTCTCACTCAGAAAGTGGCGCACTAGTGAGGAGGATGATCATCTGATTCTAGGAGACTATCTCAAGTGTATTTTGGTTGTACTTTGGTTGAGCCATTTCTCTCTCTATCTCTGAGGAAGTTGTGGGGTTTTTCACCTTAGGGTTTTCCCCATGGAAACTCTGTGTCTCTTGTCTCTCATGCTTTTGATTCTTGTGATGCTTGTCATGCTTATTGTGATTGTTATGCATTGATATACTGTATATGTTATTCTCTTAGTGAAGATCCTAGAGTATTGTGAATTAATGCTCAAAATTTAACATGGTATCAGAGCTAACCTGAGAAGAAGACATTTTGTAGTGACAGAAACTTGAGTTTCTTGTTTATTGGGTTTCTCTCCACCAATTTTGGAAAAGCAGTATAGTAGATTGACTCTACTCATCAAGGAGAATCTATCTGTCCAATCAGAATTCAATTATGAGCATTTTCAGATTTGGCCCTAAAAATTAGGGTTTCCACAAAAATAGGAATTTCTGAAATCTGAAGACATAGCTGGAAGCTCCTTGCAAAAATATAAGTTTAGAGCTTTGGATCGAGATTTTGGGCTGGGTATATCTCCGGGAAACTCAAACCCTAATTCAGGGCTCTCCCTAGTGAACCCGGGAAGACAAAAAGGCAAATCTGAAGGGTAAAGCTTTGATGATCTCAAATTTTGAATACACCAGGTTGATCAGCTCATCACGGCGCATCTTTCTATCCTTTCAGAAAATTGAAATTCACATTTTGAATTTTTAGGGTTTTTTCGGCAAACCCTAATTCGGGACCAGATCCAGTTTTCAGCATTTCAAGTGGTAAGACCTAAATCTTTTCTATTTCCATTTGAAGTACTCTTTAAGATGTCTCACCACACCAAGCTTGAGGATAATATTGAAGGATCTCATATGTAAAAGAAGACATCCCTATCCTAGAGGATGAAGAGGCTAAGGTATTGCATAACAAAAACTTGGTCAAGGCAAAGAGAATCGTTGCTGATTCTATCAAAGACCATCTCATACCCCATGTGTCTTCTCTAAAGACACCCAAGGAGATGTTTGACTCTTTGACCAAGCTATTTGAAGGGAAGAACATAAATCGGAAGATGACCCTGCGGAACCAATTGAAAGGAGTAAAGTTTCAGAATGGAGAAACCATTCAATCTTATTTTTCAAGGGTCTCCCAGATCAAGGAACAACTAGAAGCAGTGGATGAAATGGTGGAGAATGGTGAAGTGGTGATGACCACTCTAAATGGCCTACCCAGGTCATGGGATTCCTTTATTCAAGGAATTTGTGCAAGGAAGAAGTTGATCTCCTTCAACAGATTGCGGGAAGAATGCTCTCAAGAAGAAGCTAGGCTTGTGGCCCAAGAAGAAAAGATGGGAAATGAAGATCAAGCTCTCATAGCACATGCCAGGAAAGGCAATTCCAAGAAGGAATCATCTCATAACAGAAGATTCTCACACCACCATTATCATAAAGATAAGAAAGATCTCAGATGCTTCAATTGCAATGAGAAGGGACACTTTGCTTTAGATTGTCCCAAGAAGAAGAAAGACAACAACAACAACTTCAATAAGAAGAAGAAGAATAACAAAAGAAGATATCATGCTCATGATGTCGAAGATGATGAACCCCCAAAGAAGAAGGCTAGGGTAGAAAGTGATGATGACTCATCAAATGAAGAAGAATATGTTCTAATTTCTGCTCTCACAGGTACTATCTCCCATGGTTGTAATGATTGGTTGATTGATAGTGGGGCTCCCAAACACATGACTGGATTTAAGGAATCTTTTGTGAGTCTATTTGAACATGAATCACCCCATAATGTGAAACTTGGGGATGATTATCAATACCCAATCAAAGGAAGTGGTGAAGCCTCCTACAACCTAGATTCTGGAAAATCTTTGAAGATGAAAGAAGTCCTTTATGTACCTGGGCTCAAGAATAACTTACTCTCCATCTTTGCATTGGATGCAAAAGGTATGAGGGTTGCATTTGTGGATGGCCAAGTCCTAATGTGGCCAAAGGGAAAGAACATAGATGATGCAGTAGTGATTGGAGAGCAAGAGGGAGGTTTGTATAAATTGAAGGGACAACCTGAACATGCCATGGTACATGAATTCATGGAGCCAAGTGAACTTTGGCATAGAAGCTATAGGGCACTTCCAATTGCAAGCAAGGCTGTAGAGGGTCTTCTTGAAATCAAGACCAAACATGAAGGTGTTTGCAAAGGATGTGCAAAAGGTAAGAACATTAAGAAGGCTTTCCCAAGCAGTGAAAGCAAGGCCAAAGATATCCTGAAAATCATCCACTCAGATGTATGTGGTCCTATGTCATCCAGTTCTCTTAGTGGGTATGTTTACTATGTCTCATTTATTGATGACTTCTCCAGGAAGACGTGGGTATACTTCTTGAAGAATAAAGATGAGGTGCTTGATAAGTTAAAGGAATTCAAAACCTTGATGGAGAATCAAACTGACAAGAAGATCAAAACATTCAGATCCGACAATGGTGGAAAATTCACCTCAGGTGACTTCAAGAAGCTTTGCAGTGATTCAGGAATTAAGAGGGATTTGACTGCTCCTTATAATCCTCAGCAGAATGGAGTTGCAGAAAGGAAGAATAGAACTATCATGGAAGTAGCAAGGGCAATGCTACATGACCAGGATCTACCTATGCATCTATGGGCAGAAGCAGCTAGAATAGCTGTATATGTGCAGAACAGAACATCCCACAAGATATTGGACAACAAGACGCTAGAAGAGGTCTTTTCTGGTAAGAAACCTGAAGTCAGCCATCTCAGAATATTTGGTTGTCCAGTATACACTCATGTCCCAAAGGAAAAGAGGACTAAACTAGATCCTTCAGGAAAGAAGGGTATCTTTGTGGGTTACAGTGAAAGCTCGAAGGCTTACAGAATATACTTTCCAGGGTTCAAGAAGATTGATGTCAGCAGGGATGTAACATTTGATGAAAACTCAGCATTCATCAAATCAAGGAAGGCACCTATCGAAGTTTATGAAGAACCTAAGGAAACTAGATTTCAAGACACTACCATGACTGAAGCAGTTCTAGAAGTTGTTCGTGAGTTTGAAGATCCGCAAGAAACTGTAGATCCACCCTGTGAGGATAACTCTCACAAGAGGAAACCTGCATGGGCTAGAGAGCTCATTCAAGATGCAGAAAGATTTGGCATTCCAGAAGAAGAACACAAAGCAAAGAAGAGAACCATATCACATACTAGCTATGTTGCTTTACTCTGTGACATTATGAACAAAGAGCCTTCTAGTTATGAAGAAGCAGCGGGAAAGAAAGAATGGAAGGATGCCATGGTTGAGGAATACCAATCAATAATGAAGAAGGATGTTTGGGATGTTGTCCCAAGACCTAAAGAGAAGTTTGTTGTGACTTCCAAATGGATCTACAAAATCAAGCATGCTGCAGATGGCAGTGTAGAGAAATACAAGGCAAGATTCGTAGCTCGTAGCTTCTCTCAGAAAGAGGGAATAGATTATGAAGAAACTTTTGCACCTGTAGCCAGGTATACTTCCATCAAAACAGTACTTGCCATGGCTGCAACAATGAAATGGAAAATACACCAGATGGATGTCAAGACTGCTTTCTTGAATGGTGTAGTTGAAGAGGAAGTATATGTGGAGAAACCACTCGGTTTTGAAATACATGACAGGTAGTCATATGTGTGCATATTGAAGAAAGCCTTGTATGGCTTGAAACAAGCTACCAGAACTTGGTATGGTAGGATGGACAGTTTCCTATCTAGTTTGGGCTTTACCAAGAGTAAAGCGGATTCCAAACTTTATTACAAGGTTGAGGAAGGGAATCCTATGATTCTACTCCTGTATGTGGATGACTTATTTGTAACAGGAGATGACAGATTGATTGCAGATACTAAGAGGAAGCTTGCTGCTGAGCTCCATATGAAAGATTTGGGAATGATGCATTATTTCCTAGGTATGGAGGTGTGGCAGAGTACAAGTGGGATCTTCCTTGGTCAAGGGAAGTACACAGTATATATCCTGAAGAGATTCGGGATGATGGATTGTAAGGCCATGGCCACACCTATGGCATCGAATCTGAAGCTTCTATGTGATGCTTCATCTGAGCCAGTTGATGTCTCTATGTATCGTCAGATGATTGGGTCCTTGATGTACCTGACGAACATGAGACCAGATATTTGCTTTGTGGTGAACACATTGAGTCAGTTCCTGATAGATCCGAGGAGTGTTCATCTGGTTGCTGTAAAGCATGTTCTGAGGTACCTGAAGGGTATAGTGGATTATGGGCTCAAGTATGAGGCGAATCAAAAGTTTAACCTGCAGGGTTATGTTGATTCAGATTAGGCTGGCAATGCTGCAGATAGGAAGAGCACATCTGGGTGTTGCTTCAGTATGGGATCAGGTGTGATCTCTTGGTTTATCCGGAAGCAATCCTGTGTAGCACTGAGTACAGCTGAGGCAGAGTATGTTGCAGCCTATTCAGCGAGTTGTGAGGCAATATGGCTACGAAATCTACTGTATGAATTATTTGATATCCCATTGGATGCTACTAGTATCTTATGTGATAACCAGAGTTGTGTGAAGCTGTCCGAGAACCCAGTGTTTCATGACAGGTCGAAACACATAGAGATCAAATATCACTATATCAGGGATATGGTGCAGAGAGGAGCTGTGAAGCTCCTATATGTTGCGATGGACGAGCAGATTGTAGATGTGCTGACGAAGCCACTAGCCAGGGTGAAGTTCGAGTACTTCAGAGAGAGGCTTGGTGTTCTTCAGATTGATGACACTTCGAGGAAGAAGTGATGGACACATTTGTTGAAGCCATTCCAAGCATGTTGGAAGGAGGATCCTTCACATGGCTGTGGATGTAAGCGCTGGATGATGAGCATCAGGATGATGTTCTGGTTTCTGCTTTGTATGATCAACTGGATCATTTTTATATGTATGTATGCATCATGTTGGATGATGGATATGATTAGTTGGATCATTTATATGTATATGTATGTACGCATCATGTTGGATGCTGGATATGATCAATTGGATCATTTATATGTATGTACGCATCATGTTGGATGCTGGATATGATCGGTTAGATCATGTGTATGTATTTTGTATATGCATCGTGTTGGATGCTTGGACCATGTATGTCACATACCCCAATTTTATTAAAATAATATAATTATTTTTAATATTCCTGAGAACATTATGTTAAATTAAATGCTAAGTAGGAAGGGATGACTCAGCAGGGTCTCCAGAAATGGAATGTAAAATCTGAATAATTATTATTAATAAATAAATTATGGAGACAACAGCATGGGAGAGCTGTTAAAAGAGGTTACTGGTCTAACTGGTGGATGGAATTAGGTGGAGGGACAAAAGACAAGTGGCAGCATCCTCAAACACTTCCTGAGTTGCAGGTGGCAACTTCCCTATATTTTGGGGTCATGATTCCCCAAGAAAGTGGAATCTGAGCAGGTGGCTCATTAATGACAGTTAGCCCAACTAAGACCTAGGCAATCTTTTAAATACTACTCAATGAACTGAGCTGGGGGTTCAGCAATTGTTCTAGAGGGAGAATACATTCAGGTGAATGCTATTCAGGAGTCCCATTGAGGAAGTGGGAAAATAGTAAGGAAGTGTTTTGAGCAGGAAGTTGCAGTAACTTGGTTCCAGTGTAGCTGTTTTGGCTGAGGGAATTATTGGCCGTACCTAGATTCCAGCCAGTTAGACCAGAGCAAGCTCGGGGGTCCTGAGAAGTGCTGTCTGGGCACTCTCCAGGAATTGGTAGGGAGGAACAGCCTCCCATTGCTGTTATTGTCTACCATAGTCACAGGTTCTGTCACTCTCCTGTTGATTGGTTTAATTTAAATTCATATGAGATATTCTAGCACAGCTATGTTTTGACTGTTTTCAACTTCAGTAGATCAGTCTCTGTACTTTCTTTTGTTATAAATTTCAGAAACGCAGATGTTATAAAGATTTCCTATTTTTATTTAAATAGAGTATTTATCATATACAGAACCTAGTTGTTACTGTTACAGTTAGCAATACCATGTTTATGCATATCTAGAAACTCTGTTATTTGTTAAATAATAGACAGAATTGTTAAACAAGTAGATATTCTAGATTTATAGCTATTAACAATCATAAGAACAAACCTAGATAAATCTTAGATTTACTTCAAGCTATTTTCCTGTCAGAGAAAGCTACCTGTATATATATATATATATATTGCACATTTCAGTTAACTTTAGTTTCGTGTTATTCTCTTATCGAGTTAACAGTTAAACAACACTCATCTTAAGGAATTATTCTTACACAGAACACGTTGACAACTGTTGATTAAACTGAAGGGGCAACTGTGATAATATTTCATTGTTACCAGCTTCTACATCATATTAAACATTTACACAGTAGTCAAGTACAAACACAAATAACTGCAGATTATTATTTTTTCTTCTATCTAGTTTTAGAACACAGTAGACATGCCATTTTAATAGAAATAACAGAAGTAGTTTTAAAACAAATCTAACATATTAATACAACAGAGAAACAGTCGACGAACACAACCATCATTGGCTGTTACAAACCATCTTAAGTTTACACAGTAATAATATTTATTCATTACAAATATTCTTCCTTAGGTAGTCCACAAACCCTACATGGCCGTAGCCTTATATTATTTCTTTGATAGACTGAAAAACAATTGCAGAGAATGCTTTTTATGACAGACAGAACCTACAGCATCTTAACACACATTTCTACGTATATATTATTCTATTCATAGTTTTATTTAATAATTATATAGATTCAAAATAAATTGTTACAACTCGTACCAGTCACCACCGAGTTAACAATATCACACTTATGCATTGAACACAGAACAAAACCCCCAATTCGCCAGAACAACCATATGAATATAACTATTACAAGTACAGTCTCTAAACTTTCCTATGTTCTATTTTAACTTTTCCAATAGAATAAAAACGCAGAGAGATAACTTAGGGTTTCATTTATAAACAGAGTTATCATCCATTGCACGCATTGAAGATTACATCTATCCATACATCCCAAACACATGCTAATAAATTATCAAAACATAAACACGACCATACCAGGCCCAGGGTATATATTAAGCATAAATATCATATGGCGAGGTTAAAAACCTCATGCTCAGCCATTACAATTTACAACAACCGAAACCCTGGCCTCATAAGTCTTGGCCGTGAATGGCTTTCCATAACTTAACAGGGTTCCAAACCCCAATTTCATTTCAAACAAAACAACTTCAAACATATGACCGCACCTACAAACATCAGGTCGATAATGACCTCAACACACAGGAGTTGCCCCTGAAACACAACCCTAACCACTAAAACCAGCAAAGGAAGAGGTAGCCGTGGATAACCAGGCTTACCCGGAGGAGCCTGCGTGGGTGACCAAGTCCTGTACACCTTCAGAGCCGCGTGACCTGCACATTCAAAACTGAAAGATGTTAATACACTGTGTATGCCGAGAGTTTTAAATAATCGTATATCTACACTGCTTGCAAAACAGAAATTGCGAAAATGGTTATTTATTACCTGAGCAGTGTAGCCGTGGATATTCTGGAAGCCACCGGTGGGAGCAGACACTGAAACCCCATCACCTCGTCGGTTGAAAGAGCAAGGAACACCCTCAAACTCTTCCAATGACGGCCACGACAGACAAACCTTGCAGACAGAAACCTCAAACTGGAGCTTAATCAGTCGAGAAGCAAACTCAAAGCCCAATGGCATCAACCCTCTCATAACCTAAAAGACATAACTGAAACCCTATCTCATACCCACACCAGCACAGTGACGAACTGTAGATAGCTGGGAGTTAAACTTATAAAGAGCAACGAGACCACGAAGCAATAAAACCATAGCAGACGCTATCCCCAGAGCCGAGGACATACCCTATTGCCGAATGGAACCTCAAGGCCATAACCATCACACTCTGCACATTGTTACAGTGCTTTCAACACAAAACTCAGACAGGGAAGGGTTTCATCCTTAGGACCCGAGCCCGAAGGCCGCTACAATAACCTGTAGGGTTTCGTTAGAAGCTTATATATCGCCCCATCGCATGGAGGAGGTTCCACCACGTAGCAAACAAATACGTTAACGTATTATGGGTCGAGATGATATAGTTCAATTTGCAATTCAAATCATTTTACACCGATTCCAAATCATGTCATATATAAGTCAAACATATAGGATAGCAAATGATATATAATCATTGGCATATAGTGCATGCCTTACAATTGTATCGTCGAGAATCCCAAGCCTGGGGATTGTATAATCACTACAATGATACAAATAAAAGTTAGTCAACATCACATATGGTTTATTCCATAACTTAATAGGGTGGATAATACTTTAACATATCTTAATTATAAATATTATCCATAGTAAGGGAAAACATTAGGACTATGCCAAAAATCAAGCTAATGCACAATTATATTGAAACCAGGGCATAAGTCAATGTCATTAGCATATGACTCTACACAAGATGTTGGTCAACTTCGACCTTGGAGTTTTCTCTATGGCCTAGTATGATAAATACAGCCATAAACACTATATAGAACATAAAGTTTGCCAATGTAAAGAATATTATGATTATTGCACAATCATTATATATATAAATTAATACCAAGCCATAGATTAATGCCATAGGCTTATTACATTTCTATGTTCATATAAGAACCAAGGTAGTCAACCTTCAAAGGAAAATGCCTCATCATTAATACTTGAAATATTACTAAGTCTTTAAGACAATAAATATATTGCCATTAAATACTATCATCAGAATTGCCATCAATTATATTGTTAACAGTAACAATATGAAAAATAAACCTCGATTATTAAGATGTTGAAATAGAGCTTCATCTACAGGTGTACATCGTAAAGATAGTTAAAATCAAGGCACCGTCAAGTAACATAAGTTAAACTCTAAGTGGACATTTGACTTCGACGCGTAGGATCATATTGAAACAACGCTAGAGGCGTCACTTCTCAACTCGCATTATCAATGCATGAACAAAACAGTAGTCACCGGTGTTAAGTTGACAACAGGTCACATGATGCATAAACACTGTTACAGCCAGAAATTCTGATATCACAAATGTTTCATTTTAGTTACAACAGTAACATAGCATAATAATCATAAAAACATAATTATAACTGAGGCAATGTAAATCTTCGTAACACTTGACGATACTAGCTGATTAAGAAATATCATGACGATCATTAAGTTTTGAAGTATAAGGAGTATTGATGCTCACCAAGTTTAATATACAGTGATCCTTGCTTCACCGGCGCACCTGAGAAACAAAAGACGACGTATGCATTAGCTTGTAAGCTAAGTAAGCCAGTCAACTACGACTAGCTCTTCCCTTGCGGTTCAAAACAAACAATCATTAATTACAATCACCAAAATCAAAGTTTTAATAAAACCAAGTCTTTAAACAGTTTATGTTAGTTGTTTAAATTAAAATAATATCAGAAATACTACCTAATTAACATTTATTGTTACGAATAAAATTTTTTAAATTTTTCAGAATTATCGGGTTCTGACATGTGGTATCAGAGCTCAGTTTCAGACACTAGGCCTGGATGTGACTCCACTAAACTTCCGTAAACAGCGATCATAAAAGAAGATTTTGTTTTATTTATAAAATACTAACATATATTTCGGTTTAATGTACAGTACAGAAAAATTCTCTTTTCTGAATTTTTCAGACA
Organism: Larix kaempferi; assembly: GCA_027924585.1. Lineage (NCBI taxonomy): Eukaryota > Viridiplantae > Streptophyta > Pinopsida > Pinales > Pinaceae > Larix > Larix kaempferi. The sequence goes on along the minus strand of BSBM01000174.1, from coordinate 2,232,694 downwards.
GATATGGAAAAACTGGGAGAATATGCTGAGGAGGAATCTCCCAATGCTGGGACAAGACAGATGTCAAAAGAACTAGAGGCAGAAGAAGAAATTGCTCACACCACTGAGCTGATGCAGACCATAAGAGGATTAAAGACAGAGATGGAAACGGTTAAGAAGGATAATGAAAGAATTCTAAAGACTCAGGAACAGCTAAATCAGCTATTGATAGAAAAATTTCAAACTGACGGAAGGAGCAAACCAGCTGACTCAGAAGAAGTTAATCATCCAAGAGGGTCAAAAAGGACAAAACCAACTAAATCTGACAGCAGTTCCTCATCTGAAGAAAGAAAAGGACAACCCAGTTATCACACTAGCAGTGACAGCAGTGAAGCTGAGATGCACAACCGAAGGAAAAAGTACAGGCCTTATGAAGAGATTTCCGGGGAGTTTAAGAAGATAAAGCCCCCAACTTTCAATGGAGAAACTGAAACTGGAGAAGAGGCAGAATCTTGGTTATCCGGGATGAGAAAATATTTTCAGATCTATAACTACTCAAATCAGTTAAAGGCAAGAATGGCCATCTACAACCTCTCGGGAAAGGCGGACATATGGTGGCAAGACCTGAAAAGGGTCAAAGGGATCAAAGAAAGAGAAGTTAATTGGAGTACCTTTAAAAGGTATTTCAAGAAGAAATTCCTGTCCGAGCAGTATTATGAAGAAAGGGCTAAAGAATTTTATGAACTAAAACTCGGATCTATGACGATGAAGGACTTAAACAGTAAATTTTTAAGTCTGTTGCGTTATGTACCATATTTTGTTGAAGAGAAACCAAAAATACAGCGGTTTCTTAGTTGCCTGCCTTATCATATCAAGGACAGAATTGAATATGACAACCCCAAAACACTGGAAGAAGCTATGCGCAAGGCAAACTTCTGTTACGAACAGAATAAAAAGAAAGAAGGAATAGCCAGTTGGAAAGCCAAAAAGAACAGCAATCTGATCGAGTACAAGAAAAAGGAATTTGTTCCCCATAAAAATTTCAAGAATGGCAAAAATGGGAACCACTTTAATAGTAAAAGTTTCCAAGGAAACAAAAATGGAGCTGTCAGCCATTCAAACAATTACAAAAACAGCAAAGAGACTCCTAATAACCATGGAAACTACATCAAAAATTTTGAGCGAAAAGAACCTGTTAAGTGCTGGGAATGTAATGGGCCACATTATGCTTCAGTCTGCCCAAACAGAAAGAAACAAGTCAGCAATATTCATACTGTTCAAGACGAAATGACAGTTGGAGATTTTGCAGGAACTATGCCCCGAATCAATGCAGCGTTGGAAAACCGCCAGGCTGACTACCAAACTTCCATGGTGGAGGTAGGAGGTATGATTAACAAAACCCCAGTTACTATATTAATAGATCCCGGTGCTAGTCTTAGTTATATTTCACCTCAGCTGGTAGAAAAATGTAATTTGACTGTTGAAAGGTTTGATAATTCTTGGTCTGTACAATTAGCTACTGGGGCTAAGAAGAAAGTAAACTGCTATGTAAAAGAATGCATCTTAAACATGACTGATTTTAGAACTACAGTTAAACTGAACGTTTTACCACTTGGCTCATATGACATACTTATCGGAATGGACTGGTTGGAACAACATAGGGTCGTTTTAAACTGTTTTGACAAAACTTTTAGGTGTATAAACAGTAGTGGACAGCCTGTAACTGTTAGGGGTATTCCTAGGAAAACAGTAGTTAGGCAAATTTCTGCATTACAACTTAAAAGAGCAGTCAGGAAAGGATGCAAGACCTATGCTGTAACTATTACAGACGAGACAAATAAATTTGAAAACAACCAGAAAACAGTAGAGAACATTCCTGTCGTCAATGAATTTATTGACGTTTTTCCTGAGGAAATTCCAGAATTGCCTCCCAAGAGAGAGCTTGACTTCACCATTGAGCTGGTACCAGGTGCTGTTCCCAGTTCAAAAGCCCCGTATCGTATGAATATCTTGGAGCTTAACGAGTTGAAAACTCAGTTGAAGGAGTTAATAGATAAGAACTATATCCGACCCAGTGTATCCCCTTGGGGAGCACCAGTGATTTTCGTTAAAAAGAAGGACGGAACTATGCGACTTTGCATAGATTATCGTCAACTAAACAAGATGACGATCAAAAACAGGTACCCGTTACCTCGTATTGATGATCTGTTTGATCAACTACGTGGCGCTACGGTATTCTCTAAGATCGATCTAAGATCGGGTTATCATCAGGTAAGAATTAAAGAAGAAGACATTTTCAAAACAGCCTTTAGAACCAGGTATGGACATTACGAATTTGTCGTAATGCCATTTGGACTTACTAATGCCCCAGCGGTTTTCATGTGCTTAATGAACAACATAATGCACAAGTACTTAGATAAATTTGTGGTTGTATTTATCGACGACATTTTAGTCTATTCTAAGAGCGAGGAGGAGCATAAGGAACACTTACGTATCGTTTTACAAGAACTAAGAGAACAACAACTTTTTGCGAAATTTAGCAAATGCGACTTCTTCAAAGATGAAATCCAGTACTTAGGACATGTAGTCACTAAGGAAGGGATTTCAGTGGATCCCGAAAAGATTCGGGCGATTGAAGAATGGCCAGTACCTAAAGATGTGACGGACGTTAGATCTTTCATGGGAATTACCGGTTACTACCGGAGGTTTATTGAAGGCTTTTCAAAAATAGCCAACCCAATCACTTCTTTGCAGAAGAAAGGCAAGAAGTTTGATTGGAATGCGAAATGTGAAGAAAGTTTCAAGAAACTTAAGACTTTATTGACGACTGCACCTATTCTTAGAATAGCGGACCCAAATAAAGATTTCATAGTTTGTACCGACGCTTGTAATGATGGCTTAGGCGGAGTGCTGACTCAAGAAGGACATGTCATTGCTTACGAATCTAGGAAGCTGAAAATCCATGAAAAGAATTATGCCACTTATGACCTAGAATTAGCTGCGGTAATTCATGCTTTAAAGATGTGGCGACACCACCTAATAGGCAGAAAATTTACCTTACTAACAGATAATAAAGGTCTGAAATACCTTTTAGACCAGCCAAATCTAAATGCAAGACAAGCCAGGTGGCTGGCATTCCTAAGTGAATACGATTTTGAAATTCAACATATAAAAGGGAAGGAGAATAAGGTGGCTGATGCCTTGAGTAGGAATGCAAAACTGAATTTTATATCAGCTAGCAGCACTTACACCTCTGATTTAAATGAACAGCTGGCTGAAGGGATAAAATTAGACGAAAATTATCAACATTTACAAATTACAGCCCAAGAACAGCCCACAGAAAGTTTGCTAAAAGGGTATAGTTTAAACGAAAACGGATTTTTGCTGTTTAAAGACAGGCTGTATATCCCTAATGCACCTACAGTTAAGCTGTTAATTTTAGACGAAATACATAAAACCCCTTATTCCGGGCACCCTGGCTATCAAAAGACTATCACTATGTTGAGAAAAGAATATTTTTGGCCTAACATGAAATCTGAAACTGCTGAATATTTAGCAAAATGTTTGGACTGCCAACAAGTAAAAACAGAACATCAACATCCAGCTGGATTGCTGCAACCTTTACCTATTCCTAGCTGGAAATGGGAAATAATTAGCCTGGATTTCATTACGGGTTTACCCAAAAACCAACATCAGAATGATTCAATTATGGTAGTGGTAGACAAATTAAGTAAATCAGCACATTTTATTCCTGTTAAAACCACATACAAGGCTGCAAACATAGCAGATATCTTTCTAAAACAGATTTTTCGGTTACACGGTATTCCAAAGGTTATTATATCAGACAGAGATCCTAAATTTACAGGAAATTTTTGGAGGTCCTTGTTCAAAGGATTAAACACTACTTTAAATTTCAGCACCTCTTTCCATCCTCAGACTGACGGACAAACGGAAAGAGTTAATCAAATATTAGAAGATCTGCTAAGGATGTATGTTAAAGATCAACCAGGTAAGTGGGAGGATTATTTACACTTAGCTGAATTTGCATACAATAACAGCTATCAATCATCAGCTAAGTTTAGTCCTTTTGAGGTTTTGTATGGACGAAAATGCAACACTCCTATCTCCTGGAGTAATCCAGTAGATAGATTAGTGTTAGGACCTGATTTATTGAAAGAAATGGAACAGATTGTGAAACAAGTGCAGGAAAACTTGAAGGTTGCCCAGGATCGGCAAAAGAGTCAAGCAGATTTGAAAAGAACTCCTAAAGAGTTCCAGGTAGGTGAACATGTGTTCATCAAGGTAAGACCAAAGAAAAGCTCCCTAAGGTTAGGAAGTTGTGCAAAATTAGCACCACGTTACTGTGGTCCATTTGAAATTTTAGCCAGAATTGGTCAAGTTGCTTATCAGTTAGCATTACCGCCAAATTTAAAAGTACACAATGTTTTTCATATCTCTGTTTTGAAAAAGTATATTCATGATGCTACTCATGTTATTGATTGGAACATTGTACAGGTAGAACCAGAAGGGGAAGTTCTGGTAGAACCGGATTGTATCCTCGGGAGGAGGGAAATTACTCTACGGAACCGGATAATTGGACAAGTGAAGGTGCAATGGAAGCACCTTAGTCCTGAAGAATCTACCTGGGAGCTGGAAAGTAAGATGCGGGAAGCATATCCCCATCTATTCCAGCAGGTAGCTGAAGAAGAAGAATAAGTAACATCGAGGACGATGTTACATTTTAAGGGGGTGTGTATGTCACATACCCCAATTTTATTAAAATAATATAATTATTTTTAATATTCCTGAGAACATTATGTTAAATTAAATGCTAAGTAGGAAGGGATGACTCAGCAGGGTCTCCAGAAATGGAATGTAAAATCTGAATAATTATTATTAATAAATAACTTATGGAGACAACAGCATGGGAGAGCTGTTAAAAGAGGTTACTGGTCTAACTGGTGGATGGAATTAGGTGGAGGGACAAAAGACAAGTGGCAGCATCCTCAAACACTTCCTGAGTTGCAGGTGGCAACTTCCCTATATTTTGGGGTCATGATTCCCCAAGAAAGTGGAATCTGAGCAGGTGGCTCATTAATGACAGTTAGCCCAACTAAGACCTAGGCAATCTTTTAAATACTACTCAATGAACTGAGCTGGGGGTTCAGCAATTGTTCTAGAGGGAGAATACATTCAGGTGAATGCTATTCAGGAGTCCCATTGAGGAAGTGGGAAAATAGTAAGGAAGTGTTTTGAGCAGGAAGTTGCAGTAACTTGGTTCCAGTGTAGCTGTTTTGGCTGAGGGAATTATTGGCCGTACCTAGATTCCAGCCAGTTAGACCAGAGCAAGCTCGGGGGTCCTGAGAAGTGCTGTCTGGGCACTCTCCAGGAATTGGTAGGGAGGAACAGCCTCCCATTGCTGTTATTGTCTACCATAGTCACAGGTTCTGTCACTCTCCTGTTGATTGGTTTAATTTAAATTCATATGAGATATTCTAGCACAGCTATGTTTTGACTGTTTTCAACTTCAGTAGATCAGTCTCTGTACTTTCTTTTGTTATAAATTTCAGAAACGCAGATGTTATAAAGATTTCCTATTTTTATTTAAATAGAGTATTTATCATATACAGAACCTAGTTGTTACTGTTACAGTTAGCAATACCATGTTTATGCATATCTAGAAACTCTGTTATTTGTTAAATAATAGACAGAATTGTTAAACAAGTAGATATTCTAGATTTATAGCTATTAACAATCATAAGAACAAACCTAGATAAATCTTAGATTTACTTCAAGCTATTTTCCTGTCAGAGAAAGCTACCTGTATATATATATATATATATTGCACATTTCAGTTAACTTTAGTTTCGTGTTATTCTCTTATCGAGTTAACAGTTAAACAACACTCATCTTAAGGAATTATTCTTACACAGAACACGTTGACAACTGTTGATTAAACTGAAGGGGCAACTGTGATAATATTTCATTGTTACCAGCTTCTACATCATATTAAACATTTACACAGTAGTCAAGTACAAACACAAATAACTGCAGATTATTATTTTTTCTTCTATCTAGTTTTAGAACACAGTAGACATGCCATTTTAATAGAAATAACAGAAGTAGTTTTAAAACAAATCTAACATATTAATACAACAGAGAAACAGTCGACGAACACAACCATCATTGGCTGTTACAAACCATCTTAAGTTTACACAGTAATAATATTTATTCATTACAAATATTCTTCCTTAGGTAGTCCACAAACCCTACATGGCCGTAGCCTTATATTATTTCTTTGATAGACTGAAAAACAATTGCAGAGAATGCTTTTTATGACAGACAGAACCTACAGCATCTTAACACACATTTCTACGTATATATTATTCTATTCATAGTTTTATTTAATAATTATATAGATTCAAAATAAATTGTTACAACTCGTACCAGTCACCACCGAGTTAACAATATCACACTTATGCATTGAACACAGAACAAAACCCCCAATTCGCCAGAACAACCATATGAATATAACTATTACAAGTACAGTCTCTAAACTTTCCTATGTTCTATTTTAACTTTTCCAATAGAATAAAAACGCAGAGAGATAACTTAGGGTTTCATTTATAAACAGAGTTATCATCCATTGCACGCATTGAAGATTACATCTATCCATACATCCCAAACACATGCTAATAAATTATCAAAACATAAACACGACCATACCAGGCCCAGGGTATATATTAAGCATAAATATCATATGGCGAGGTTAAAAACCTCATGCTCAGCCATTACAATTTACAACAACCGAAACCCTGGCCTCATAAGTCTTGGCCGTGAATGGCTTTCCATAACTTAACAGGGTTCCAAACCCCAATTTCATTTCAAACAAAACAACTTCAAACATATGACCGCACCTACAAACATCAGGTCGATAATGACCTCAACACACAGGAGTTGCCCCTGAAACACAACCCTAACCACTAAAACCAGCAAAGGAAGAGGTAGCCGTGGATAACCAGGCTTACCCGGAGGAGCCTGCGTGGGTGACCAAGTCCTGTACACCTTCAGAGCCGCGTGACCTGCACATTCAAAACTGAAAGATGTTAATACACTGTGTATGCCGAGAGTTTTAAATAATCGTATATCTACACTGCTTGCAAAACAGAAATTGCGAAAATGGTTATTTATTACCTGAGCAGTGTAGCCGTGGATATTCTGGAAGCCACCGGTGGGAGCAGACACTGAAACCCCATCACCTCGTCGGTTGAAAGAGCAAGGAACACCCTCAAACTCTTCCAATGACGGCCACGACAGACAAACCTTGCAGACAGAAACCTCAAACTGGAGCTTAATCAGTCGAGAAGCAAACTCAAAGCCCAATGGCATCAACCCTCTCATAACCTAAAAGACATAACTGAAACCCTATCTCATACCCACACCAGCACAGTGACGAACTGTAGATAGCTGGGAGTTAAACTTATAAAGAGCAACGAGACCACGAAGCAATAAAACCATAGCAGACGCTATCCCCAGAGCCGAGGACATACCCTATTGCCGAATGGAACCTCAAGGCCATAACCATCACACTCTGCACATTGTTACAGTGCTTTCAACACAAAACTCAGACAGGGAAGGGTTTCATCCTTAGGACCCGAGCCCGAAGGCCGCTACAATAACCTGTAGGGTTTCGTTAGAAGCTTATATATCGCCCATCGCATGGAGGAGGTTCCACCACGTAGCAAACAAATACGTTAACGTATTATGGGTCGAGATGATATAGTTCAATTTGCAATTCAAATCATTTTACACCGATTCCAAATCATGTCATATATAAGTCAAACATATAGGATAGCAAATGATATATAATCATTGGCATATAGTGCATGCCTTACAATTGTATCGTCGAGAATCCCAAGCCTGGGGATTGTATAATCACTACAATGATACAAATAAAAGTTAGTCAACATCACATATGGTTTATTCCATAACTTAATAGGGTGGATAATACTTTAACATATCTTAATTATAAATATTATCCATAGTAAGGGAAAACATTAGGACTATGCCAAAAATCAAGCTAATGCACAATTATATTGAAACCAGGGCATAAGTCAATGTCATTAGCATATGACTCTACACAAGATGTTGGTCAACTTCGACCTTGGAGTTTTCTCTATGGCCTAGTATGATAAATACAGCCATAAACACTATATAGAACATAAAGTTTGCCAATGTAAAGAATATTATGATTATTGCACAATCATTATATATATAAATTAATACCAAGCCATAGATTAATGCCATAGGCTTATTACATTTCTATGTTCATATAAGAACCAAGGTAGTCAACCTTCAAAGGAAAATGCCTCATCATTAATACTTGAAATATTACTAAGTCTTTAAGACAATAAATATATTGCCATTAAATACTATCATCAGAATTGCCATCAATTATATTGTTAACAGTAACAATATGAAAAATAAACCTCGATTATTAAGATGTTGAAATAGAGCTTCATCTACAGGTGTACATCGTAAAGATAGTTAAAATCAAGGCACCGTCAAGTAACATAAGTTAAACTCTAAGTGGACATTTGACTTCGACGCGTAGGATCATATTGAAACAACGCTAGAGGCGTCACCTTCTCAACTCGCATTATCAATGCATGAACAAAACAGTAGTCACCGGTGTTAAGTTGACAACAGGTCACATGATGCATAAACACTGTTACAGCCAGAAATTCTGATATCACAAATGTTTCATTTTAGTTACAACAGTAACATAGCATAATAATCATAAAAACATAATTATAACTGAGGCAATGTAAATCTTCGTAACACTTGACGATACTAGCTGATTAAGAAATATCATGACGATCATTAAGTTTTGAAGTATAAGGAGTATTGATGCTCACCAAGTTTAATATACAGTGATCCTTGCTTCACCGGCGCACCTGAGAAACAAAAGACGACGTATGCATTAGCTTGTAAGCTAAGTAAGCCAGTCAACTACGACTAGCTCTTCCCTTGCGGTTCAAAACAAACAATCATTAATTACAATCACCAAAATCAAAGTTTTAATAAAACCAAGTCTTTAAACAGTTTATGTTAGTTGTTTAAATTAAAATAATATCAGAAATACTACCTAATTAACATTTATTGTTACGAATAAAATTTTTTAAATTTTTCAGAATTATCGGGTTCTGACAATGTATCTGTATATGTATCAGGTGTATACATTGTATGATCAGGTAGATCATGTATGTTGATATGTATCATGTATTTGTATTTGTATCAGGTGGATACACTGTATGATCAGGTGGATCATGTATGATGATATGTATCAGGTAGATACTTGGTATGCATCAGGTAGATGCATTGTATGATCAGGATGATCATGGATGATGAGCTTCAAGATGTTGCTCCAGATGACATGCAGCAGGATGTTGCAGTGATGATGATCAGGATGATGTATGGTGAGTATCAGGTTGATACTCTGTGGCTGTGGAACAAGTTGTGCAGATAAGCATGTAATTTGTGCCCTGGAAGATTTGCAGATAGTCTTTCGAGGTTTTGCCTATGGCATGTAATTTGTACCCTAGGATATCTGGCAAATGCTCTTTCGAGGTTTTGCTTGGGAGGACATATAATTTGTGCCCTGGGAGATCTGTAGATAGTCTTTCGAGGTTTTTCCTATGGCATGTAATTTGTGCCCTGGGATATCTAGCAGATGGTCTTTCGAGGTTTTCTCCTATGGCATGTAATTTGTGCCTTGGGAGATCCGATAGGTTGAGCCGTGTGCTCATAATCAGTCCTGGGATGCTCTTTCGAGGTTTTGCCATGACCACATGTAATTTGTGCCCTGGGAGATCCGATAGGTTGAGCCTTGTGCTCGTAATCAGTCCTGGGATGCTCTTTTGAGGTTTTGTGGTGACCACATGTAATTTGTGCCCTAGGAGATCCGATAGGTTGAGCCTTGTGCTCGTAATCAGTCCTGGGTTCTCTTTCGAGGTTTTGTGGTGGGGTCACATGTAATAAGTCCTGGAGATCTGGACAGGATGAAAAAAGGCCTCAGATGCTCTTTAGGGTTATTGCTAGTCAAGAGACTCTTTTAAGGTTTTGTGACGCATGTAATAAGTCCTAAGATTTCCACAGTATGGCCAGTGATGATGAAGACCTGCAGGTGGTGGGCCTACATCCAGTATGAAAAAGGAATGGCTCTGTAGAACTTCCTATGACGATTAGAGTCAAAGATTGGTTGAGATAGCAGCACATTGACGATGATGATGATGATGCATCAATGACGATGATCCCGAGAAGAAGACTTGTCTAGCATATCTGTGTCGAGAAATACCTTCCTAGTTAAGAGGGAGTGTTGATGTATATGTAACTTCGGAATGTATTTCATCTATGTATTTCATATATATTTATTGTACCCTTATTAGAGATATGTTATTCCTCTATAAGGAAGTGTCGTCATGTGGATTGACAAGTGTCGCAAGTGTGTGTACTTGTTGATAGGTTATTAGACCACCATGTGTGGGGTCGACCCTGAAATATATATTATATTGTGGATGTATCTATATAGACAAGTCGGCCCCATAGTGTAACTGGGAAAATAGGTTAAGTATAAATAGAGATCAGGAGATCTCTATTTGCATCATTCGAAAAGTCATTTCTCTCTCACTCAGAAAGTGGCGCACTAGTGAGGAGGAGGATCATCTGCTTCTAGGAGACTATCTCAAGTGTATTTTGGTTGTACTTTGGTTGAGCCATTGCTCTTTCTATCTCTAAGGAAGTTGTGGGGTTTTTCACCTTAGGGTTTTCCCCACGAAAACTCTGTCTCTTGTCTCTCATGCTTTTGATTCTTGTGATGCTTGTCATGCTTATTGTGATTGTTATGCATTGATATACTGTATATGTTATTCTCTCAGTGAATATCCTAGAGTATTGTGAATTAATGTTCAAAATTTAACAACTAGAGGCATCACACTCAAGCAAAAATGGCTGAGTGAAATCAGGTAAGGAAAGGATCAGGAAGCTATTCATCACTTCCTTCATTTTTTGAAAACCTTCTCAGCTTCCTCAGACCAACAAAAAACTCCTTCTTTTTCAAGTCAATCAAGGGTGCTATCAACTGAGAGAATCCCTTGACAAATTTTCTATAGTAGGTGCAGATCCCAATGAATCCTCTCAATTCAGTCACATTCTTGGGTCTTGGCCAATCAAGAATAGTTTGGATCTTATCCATGTGGACCTTTACCCCATATTGTCCAATCACATGGCCAAGTTACATCATATACTGCATTCCAAACTCACATTTGGATAGCTTTGCATAGGTATCCAATTTTTGGATATATGCACTTGCAGTACACTGGGATGGACCATCAAAGTATGGGAGAGATAGCTTACCAATGAAATTCTTCAGCTCAAAATTTTGTGCAGACATCTTGTTTCCCCCTCTTGGATGGAATTTGTATTGGGATTCACATAAATCCTTGAAGGGCAAGGATCTCATGCAATCTTCACTCAAGGTCTAATATTCTACATAATGATTCTCCCATGTAGCAATGGATTCACTTTGCACTTCTGGTTCCTCTTTACTCTCTTCAGTGAATTTGGGCATGGTAGGCCTTGGATGGCTCTTGATATCACTATTGAATTCATGAGGTGATAATGAGGCCCATTTTTTGAAAACAGAGTCTCACCAAATACCTTCTTCCCTTCATGTTGAGAGCCACTGCTTCTCCCTTCTCTATCTTTGTTTACCAATTGCTTGGAAAGAAATTCTCGAGTGTCTTGACCCAACTTGATGATTTTATGGGATGTGTCTTGCATGCCTTTCAACATGATCTAAACAATTCATATTAACTCTTCTCTTTCATCCATGTTAGACATGTCTTTTTCGCCTTAAAGCTTGCCTTCAGTGGAGTTAGCCTCCTCTTTAACAAAAGGTTCTTCTGGACCTTTCCCTTTAGGAGATGGATTTCTATTAGGAATCATCAAGGATAATCAAGATTAGTTTCAAGGACCATGGTATGATACCACTATAATTTACCCAATCTGATCACAAGCACACTAAATCAAGGCTTGAAAAATTAAACACACAATGGATGGACTTGCTACAAAAAGAACTAGCTAGTTTGACTAGAATTTCAAAGTAAAACCCCAAACACCCACAGGCTCTCCCAATTTATCCATAGATGAGTTTAAGGACCTGCTTAAAGCTCAAGAGAACCCACAACATCATAAACATACTCCCAACTTTGACAACTTCACTTTCAAGAGTAGGTCACGCCCTGGGTACACTCCTTTGGCTAAGCCAAAGATTTCAAGGCAATGGACCGGGGGAATTCTGTGGAAAATCCACTGCTTTTGGTGCATTAAATAAGTTTATGTCCTGAAAAATACCCAAACCAGCTATAACAACCCTTAGGAAATAAATTAGGAACCAAAAGACTTGATTTGGGAAGGAAGGAACATAAGACTAGTTTTTGGATTGCTCAACTAGGGAGGTTACAACTTAGCTCGAATGGCCTCTAAGGGTTTACAAAATATGATTTTAGGTCTTATGTGAGTTCATAAATATGTATACTAACAAAATAAATTCACAAAATGAAAAATGGACTCACAAAAATCAATCTACTGCAATTTCTGGAAAAACTAGACAATTTGGCACTATAACGAGCATAGGCACAAAAATACATGAACATATAAAGATATATTTTGTAGTACTGATAATAACATAAAAAAAATATGAAAATAATATATTATAAATTACATTACATATCATTATATGCACCAGCGATACCCATAAGGTCGCCCTCAACCTCAGAGAACATAAGCAAAATCAAATACTATAGAAGGCGCTCCAAAGGATGGAATCTTCATCACTGGACAAGATAGATCTTGGAGGACACTAGAAGGGATATGAAATTAAATTTCAGCGAGTAGGTATGTATTCATTAATCCTCATTATTTGACTAAATCCACAAGTAGAATGAAGATCAGCAGGGGCACATCTCCTAGCTGTGACCAGGGGCACATATCCCAAGTCCTGAGAAGCTCATATCTCTCAATGGAAAAATAAAATGGCCAAAAGATGTTCATTGGGGATAACCTCCTTATTTTATAATATGAATTGGTCTCAATATACATTGAATTTTGTTCATCCTCCTCAACCAATGTGCCCTCATTGACGAATTTTGTTCCTGCAACTTTTACCTTTCTTTGTCCTTGCTTTGTTTCCTTTCTTCTTTGGTCCACTTTTATGCTTTTGGAAACATCTTGCTTATCCTAGATTTCTCTTATTTCTTGATTTTTTTGCTTTCTTATGCTTTTATGAACTTTCCTGCTTTTATCTTGCTTTTTTCATTTTCTGAGTGTTTTCTTGCTTTTATGATGCCTTCCATCTTTTTAGTGGATTTATGGATTTTTTTTCTTTTCTCTAGTTGCCATTGTGGATGGAAACTCCTTGGGTCCATAAGAACTCTAATGCACCCCCATATGCCACTTAATCAAATCCACTTATCACATAATTAAATAAAAATAACTACATTTTATGCATCACATACTTCCTTAAGTTTCAAATTTAATTAAACTATACAATTATTGTCTTCAAAATTAACCCCTTCACTCAATTGAATTTTTTCCAAAACCTATAGGGGTTTATAAGGTAGAAGGATGACCATGGATCCCTTAGGGAGAGGAAAACACAAAGTTGGTGCTTGCATAATGAAGAATAAAAGTGAAGTGAAGTAAAAAGTAAAGCTAAAGACAAACATCGTGCAAGCCTAGTATGAGTTATAATCTCTTTGTAAGTGACCAGAATTTGGGTGATATTTCTATGCACACACAAAAAATAACTAGAGAGTTTTTTGTGTGGTGATGTAATGTGGACCCCAAGTTGGTTGAACTTGATTCAGGAATTTTGGGAAGTATTTCTATGCACACACAAAAAAACACTAGAGGGTGTTGTGTGTGTCGATGTAATGTGGACCCCAAACCATCAATGTTGCTTTGAGGATATATATCCTTTAATTAAATTTTTGCAAATTGAGCATTTGCATTTCAAAGAGAAAGAGTCCAAGGAGAAGAAAAGCCATGAATGTGGGACTCTGGATTGGATCAGATAAAGAGGGTGAACTATTACTCTTCTCTTTATATTTATGCTATTACTTTCTAGGAATAGAAAGTGTTTGAAATGCATGTTACAATTGACATTTGTTGTATTTATTTTATGTTAAAATGAATAATGCATGCTGAAAATAGCAATATAAGTTGAAATAATTGAATCTATGTATGAAGAGATGAAGATGATGGTAGAAGTTATGTGTATGCATGAAATATATGCAAGTACAAGTGCATAAAATCATTATGTGAAGGAATGGAAACATTCTTAAAAATTACTCACGAGAGACATAAAAGCTATGTAGATCAGCATAGAGAACACAAAGAATTTGAAGTTGGGGATCATGTATTCCTAAGGGTGAAGGCAAAGAAAATCTCTCTGATTTTAGGCAAGGTTTCCAAACTGGCACCAAGATACTGTGATCATTTTCAAATACTTGCTAGAGTAGGACCTGTTGCTTACCAGTTAGCTCTACCAGCAAATTTTAAAGTACATGATGTGTTTCATGTTTCATTGTTGAAGAAATATGTATATGATCCTAAGAATATTGTAAATTGGTATGTAATTCAGGTGGAATCAGAAGGAGACTTCCAAACAGAGTATACTGGATCGGAAAGAGGTGGTACTTTGGAATCAAACCATCACCTAGGTAAAAGTGAAATGGGAGCACTATAAGTCTGAAGAGTCGACCTGGGAAATGGAAGAGGAAATGTGAGCAACATACCCTTTCCTATTTGAAGAAGTACATGACACAAACTGAATTATCTATGTTGTTTATTTTACTGTTTTTGAAACTTTTTAACACCGAGGACGGTGAAAACTTAAGGGCAGGGGAAATGTAATACCCCAAATTTTGGATTGATAACCCCTTTTATATTTTGTTCAGTATTATTTGATTATACTTATGTGACATTAGAAATTTGAGAATTTAATTTCCGATGACTATGTGGACCAGGACATTAATGAGATGGGAGTCACAGTTCCTAAAGGTTTGGAGGATAAATACAAACTAAAATAATAATGAGAAACTATTATTGAGACACTTGTAAAAACCCTAAAGAAGAGTTTTGAGGAATAATTAAATTAAAGAAATAAAAATTAAGAGAAACACAAAAAGGAGAACAAGAAGGAAAGAGATATTTATGATTCATCATCTTAACACACAAAAGAGAATTAATCAAGAGAGGGTAATGGAGGCAGTTTGGAGCACAAACTGAACTAGAGAAAGAGAAAACAATAGCAGCTGGGTATGAACTTGGAACATGAGCAATATTCAGGTAGGAGCACTACCACAAGTTGCAGGAGCACTGCAAATACCGTGTAGAGGCTATGTTTGATTGTTTTCATAAGTGCAGAGACTTAAAAGTCTCTGGAACACCATGGAGCTCAGGAGTACTGAGTTGGCTGTTGGGTTGTTTACTGCAAATGAAAATGCAAAATAAATTGGGAAGAAAAGTTAACAATAATAAAAGGACTCTGACCTAAGGGAACTATGAAATCAGCTTGGGGGTGACCAAGAAGCAAGGAGGAATTGCTCATCAAAGGCTCGGAGGTTTGTGACTACGTTCCACTCGTCATCAGAAATACAGATAAGTATTTTGTTGTTTGTATTTTAAAATAAATTCATTATTTGTTCATAGAGGATTTGTTTATAAACTTCTGATTTGTTTATAAAAGATTATCTGTACTGAATTTAAACATAAATGTTTTACCCTGAACTTGCATTTTATGGAAAATTATTATTCTCCACAATGTGATGCACAGTAGGGTTTTGCATGAACAGTAATAAGTATTTTGGTGATACAGATCTATGTAGGCATGATTGTATTGATTATACAGTGTATAGACATATTGCATGTTAAAATTTGGTATACATGTAATGGTAGAACAACTGTGTTTTTACTTTCTAGTTATAAGATGCATCATTTACCTTAAAATAGAATAGTTTATAATTCATTGATTTCATTGATCAACAAGTCGCACATAAATACTCTTAGTATTCTCTTCAAAATGTTAATCATTTTTCTGTATGAGAATTCCAATTCCATTTATTGGAACCATTATAGAAATGCATGTTAGTGTCGGAATGGGAGTGTAAATTCCATGGTCAGAAGTCGACCTGCATATGGGAAATAAAGCAGATTTTATGTATGCAAGTCATTGTGAGAAATGAATCAAATTCACGATTATAGGTTAGGGTTTGATTACCCATAAATGTTAAAACAGTCATTAATTTAACTACTATTAATTTGTCTTTTATTAATCTATTCTGCCAAGAAATGCAGATAGGGATTAACACCAAAACTCTAGTGACTTATGTGTTAATTAGGGAAAACCATTATGTATAGAAATCGAAACAATTTCACCCAAGTTTCACTTAAACAATAACACTCTTTATAAATATATACATACACATAGTAACTACGCTGTACAGAGTACGTCGAAAATAGTAAGTCTATACATGTGTATACTCACGGCAGAAAGTATTAATATATGAAAGATCGTTTATAAATTAAAAACATTCACATTACGAGATCGAACGATTATTACACTACCAAAATAGCCAATACAAATATATCTGAACCAGTTTCTTTTTAACCACAGAGAAAATATTACAATCTAGGCCTTTGGAGACCAAAGTTTTTGCTCAAACCCTAAAAGAAGTAAACGGGTTAACGCATAAGGCATGTACTGCGACTCAACAGAATCGACTCAAATTTTTGTGAAATAAATTCAGTTACATAGAAAAATAAACATTAAACTAAACCCAAAATATTACAGTTTCGCATTAGTCCTTCATAAATCAAAACAGAGTATCAACAATGGTTTCATGTCATGAAGACCTTCTGCTAAATGTTTTAACAGTGAAACAATAAATAATGGGGCAAGCGACCATTACATAGCAACCTGCATAGAGAAAACAAGTCACAAGTTAAACAATGTTTAAACAGTCTTTTAGGAACAAATTTAAACATAGTAATTCAGGTGTAAGTTTTGTTACTTGAGTATGTGAAATCCTCCAACGTGCATAGGGTATAAATCTTCTGTACAGAGCAGAGACGCTCCGTGTAGTGTCTCTCGACAAAGAAAAAAATGAATTGGTGCAAATGGCAGAAAGGGTTTTACCAACGTTGTTCGAGAGTCGGTTTACCTCTGAAGCTGGTGTCAAGTGCATTGATTACCAAGTCACGAGTTGAGATTATCGGGAACACCATTATCATCCAGTTACCGAGATCGACGGTATAGCATAATCACAATTTCCCAAATTGTGATGGCCGGATAGAAATCGACGGCCGAGAGGAAGCATTGTATTTATTGAGGTGGTATTTATTACAGAGAGTAAAGCAGATGAAACATTTGTGATTTTAGCTGGAGTTAATAATACATAGTGTTAGGATTGTGTTTACAACAATTTATATGTTAATAATACATTGTATTGCATATTTAATATGCAAAAGATTTATATATACATTTATTTTCATATATTAAACCAGATATGCTTATGTGTTACATTGTAGTGTTTAGGTTATACAAGGATAAACCTAGGGAAGGTTTGTATGGTTTGAAGTTGGTTGTTAATTCTTTTGTGTTAAAAAAAAAAAAATTGGTGAGAAGAGACATTACAATTTCAACGTTGGCCTTGTTCAAAGGTCATTGATGTTGGCCACGTCTACTAACAATACAATGTATTTTAGTTGTTCCTTTTAAAGTTGGTTTGAGATGCACATTCATGCATCTAATGCAGTGGAAATAATGTCGATAAACAAGTACTTCATGATAAATTGTGCAAGCTTCATCAACTATTTCAAAATGAAATGTTGTCTACAACAAAGGTTCAATGGTATAAAGATGAATGAGCTTCTCTTGGTTTCAAGAATAATTTATTCTCTACTGAACAAGGCCAACCACGTGAAGTTGGAAACTCATATGGCCTCTCCCCTCCCCCTCGCGTCGTTCTCAATTCCCCAATACCCGATTGACAAAATATAAAATAATCGAAAGAAAAATACTAATTAGATTCAGGCATATAAACTACAAAAAACAACAACATATAACATAGGGTATAAAAAATTGCATAAAACTTATAAAAATGTAATAAACCCACATATATAAATTATTTAAAGAGAATAATTCATACAAATTAACAATATATATAGCTACGTACCTTGTCCAACTCAATATATGTATCATTATTATTTTGTATCTTCTTCTTCATCCAACTCAACATCTATATCTACAGCGTCCTATTCAGAAACAATGTTCAAATTATTTCTGATATCATCATGATCTACATCAATGTTTGTTTCGATAATATCTTCATCGATATCATCATCAAGATCGGGTGCTACATAATCTCTTACTCCCAGTTCATCTTCTCCATATTCTTCGATTGTCAACACATCATCCTGCTTGGCTGATCTGCATCATCTTGATCTTCTTCCTCTATAATGTAATTTACTGGCCTTCATCTTGGATCACATCTAAAAACAAATGACCAATCCCTCTTACCTGGAACCTTTGAGCAAAAGACCTATTCACACTGGCTTGGAAAAATGTAGCGATCGTTTTTATTTTCAAACACTGTTGTTTTAATCATCCAAAATCCATTTGCATGTTGAATAACAGTTCTCTCCTCATCACCTCCATGCGGTATTAATATATATCATTTGAAATCAAACATAACTAATTTGAAGGAATTAAAATCACACTCAATTATATCATCCAAATACCCATAGTATTGATTTTTTCGTTTCTCGGGGATGTCTATCTCTGTAATGTTATGTTTTGATAAAACTGGAACAAATGACATGCATAGCATGCGAGCCATAACTCAAGAGCATGCATGCAAAAAGTGAGATGCATGCAACTCAACTAAAAAATAGAAGAGAAAATAAACTTAGGTATGCAAAAGTTAGGGCATGCAATGTCAAAGCTATAAAATAAGGATAAAGTGAGTTACTAGGTATCCATTGTTATTGTTGATCATTGAGATTCGTGTTAATAGCTCTAAGAGACAAATCAAGGTTGAGGAAGCATTTGTTAGCCAACAATTGAGTTCGGTGGTGAAATCTATCCACCCTAATAAATTAAAGGGGGTAGATCATTCAGGTTTATCAATATTATTCATTGTCAAGGCACTTCCATCATTCTTCACATGTCCCTAGGGCATAATATATAAGTTCAAGAAGATGAGAGCACAATATTCCATTACTTGGAAGCGACTTCCTCCATTGAAGAGGGATTTTTCCTTCAATATTAGGGCAGCACCTCTATGCTTAAACCTCTATGCATTTCTACAAGAAGAGTCCCTACCTTCCCAAAAAGGGAGTGATCCAAGTGAGGAACCTCTTCCCTTCAATATGGCAGCATGCATGAAACAGGACAGCACACTTCTGATCTGTGTGTTCACGTAGGGAGGGTGTGATCTAAGAGGTAGCCACCATCAAACAAGAAGTCTGTGTAAGAGGGTGCAACTACCATTCATAAGCCAGGAAGTCCCACATCTTGGTCAAGGGCATGAGCAAGGAAGGTTGAGTGTGTTTCTAAAGGAAGCATCCAAAAGTATCTATGATGAGTTTGGTTCAGTGAATGGTGAGTCAAAATTCATTATTCATCCCACCAATGAACCTAGAAGAGAAGATTTGTGTTTCACATGTCAGGATAATTGGAAACCTAGTCACACATATGGAAACCCTAAAGATGAATATCTCCATAAATCTACAGTTGAGGAACACGTAACACTTCCATATGGTTACAATATTGAAGAGGAAGTGGATAAATATGAGCATGTAGTATAGGTTGATGATAATCTTGACCTTGATTTGACGGTACCTGATGAGGATGGGCATGGAGATTTAGCATTAGAGCCATATTTTGAGTTTAACGACACGAGAACAGTGGATGGATTTATTGAGTACAAGTCGTGTGGTGAGTTGGAGTTGGTACACTCTTCATCATTCACAGTAGTATTACCAACATTTATGACAGGTGAGATACATGTGGAGATGCATGACTCGGAGAGGGTTGACTCTATACATGCTAGTCTGGATGGAGGTTATGATTCACCTCTTATGGAGGGGGAATTGATGGCTCCAGATGGAGTGGCAGTGTTGATGAGATAAATGCTCCAGGGACCATATGATAGTGACATATACACACGCCATATTTATAGGATGAGGATAGTACAGATGTGTGGGATCCTGGTTCAAATGACACCACCAGAGTGAGCGCACAAGAGGATACCAAAACACACACAAGATACAATATACTAGTGGCACATGAGGGGAGGAGTGCCACTCTTTATTTGAGAGGAAATCCTTCAACAATGATTCTTCACGAGGATCATTTGGAGTATGGTACTCAGCACATGGAGCACTTAGAGTTGTAGGTGACTGAGGAGAGATTTGACAAAGAGGATTTGGATCAGGACACTTGGGATTGTCTCACTATGATTATCCCTCATTGGAAGTCCCAAATTTTAGTGGAATATTCCAAGGATTGCTTCGCATGTGAGTTGATGGATGGGCACATCCAGGATGACCAGTACAAGGTATTGGATGGCAACATCTACTACATAGACACCATATACCTTGCCTCTGATTCCGCACTTAGGACTGAGATCCTGAGAAATGTACACGAGACACCTTTAGAGAGACACATCAGGACCTATCAATATATTAGAGAGATATTATCTTGGAACGATATTGAGTATGATATGACCAAACACTAGAGAGAATGTCTGGTTTTTCATTCGAAGGATTCAGACCAAGATTATCTAGTCAAACTAGGGAAGACCACCGTCATCTCAGGACAAAGTAGAGATGATGTTCCAACACCTCACAACATAGGTTCAGCAGATATTAATAGTAGGATAGACATTTTATGGATGATCTTAGATTGGTTCACAGGGAGAACAATTGACAGAGTAGGAGGAGACATCATCTCCCATAGAGATTGCACTGGTGTCGACCCTGAGTCCTTACTTAGGGAGAGAGTCATCAGAGCTATGCATGACTTGCATTGGGAAGGGTATTCTCAGTACTTGCATGATTATAAGACATCACAGGTGGCAAAGATACACCCGAGGGATTTTCTTAGATCCCATAGATTACTTGATCACCCTGATGGTATGAGGCTAGAAGATGTATAGATGCAACTTGGTGGGAGATGAGTAGATTAGCAATAGCAGAGTCAGTTCTTAGTACTTGGGTTCTACCATAGGATTGCATTGAGACTCTTATGACTATCAACATGGTACAAAAATAGTTCATTGGAGTTGGGTTTGATGGATCCTTTAGTTGGTGGTGGGATCTAGGCATTCGTCTGCATGATGGATTATTTTAGATAGTAGAGGTGATTGTCAGCACTGTGAGGGTGGTTGATCAACTATATTTATCGGATACGGGTGGAGGAGAAGTTGATACTTGTTTATGGTAGACTAGATTTTATTTCCTGGTATTCATAATCTTGTTTGACCAGTGATCCGAGACAAATGAGATGACTAGTCTTTATTTTCTAGAGTTCACTCTTGAGATGCTTAGGCTAGGGTGCATAACGTATTTTTCTTCTGAGGAGTTTGTGCAGCTTAAGGTTGGTTGGTCCTTCAGGGGCTGAAATATGGATTCTTATGCTAGCATTTGGCAGACCAATGTGACATGTAGAGAGGGTTTCACACCTTACAGGACAGTTTGGGACCCTGATGACTTTACCTTTTCTGTGTAGGCATGGGAAAGCATTTGGTTAGAGTGATTCACAAGTTTTTTGAGAGTGCGGGAACAACATGATAGTTGGATGGTTATGAGAAGAGGGGAACAACATCAACACAGTGGATAGTTCTTGAGGTTAGCCTAGGATCCATGGATTGAAGTAGTGAATAGTACAATAGTGATTTGGAGTCTACAGGATGCTCCTTGTAGGTATACTACACAGGGTAGTGGTGGATGCAGTATGTACTCTTCCATTCTCATATTGATTTGGGACCCTGGGATTATAGTGACTAGCAGTTCATTGGTTATTAGAGATGAGAGGACCCTCGTTTATTTGCAGGTACACGGAATGGATACTTTAGTAGAGCTATTTTCTGAGGATCTGGATGAGTTCCCACCGTGGTTGATAACTCTACTTACATGATTCTTTAAATATATCTCTTGTGATGGTACCTCGCATGATAGTACCTTTAGGAGATGGTGATACATATATCCTAGGATGATCTGGGACCCTAGGATCATCCATGAATTCAGTTGGTTCAGATCGATGAATTGGGGAGTTGCATTGGTATTGCTTGAGGACAAGCAATCTTGGTGAGGGAGGACTATAATTTTCTATTTTGATAAAACTTGAACAAATGACATGCAGAGCATGTGAGCCATAGCTCAATAGCGTGCAAGCATGCATGCAAAAAGTGATATGCATCCATGCAAAAGTGAGATGCAGGAAACAATGCATGCATGCAAAAAGTGAGATGCATGCAACTCAACTGAAAAATAGAAGAGAAAAGTAACTTAGTTATACAAAACTTAGGGAATGCTATTTCAAAGTTATAAAATAAGGATAAAATGCCTTACTTGGTATCCATTGTTATTGTTGATCATTGAGATTCGTGTTAATAGATTTGAGAGCCAAATCAGGGTTGAGGAAGCATTCCTTAGCCAACAATTGAGTTCGGTGGTGAAATATATTCACCCTAATCAATTACAGGGGGTATATCCTTCAGGTTTATCCATATTATTCACTGTCAAGGAACTTCCATCATTCTTCACATGGCCCTAGGGAATAATACATAAGTTCAAGAATATGAGAGCGCAATCTTCCATTACTTAGGTCAACAAATTCCTCCATTGAAGAGGGAGTTTTTCTTCAAGATCAGGGCAGCACCTCTCTGCTTAAATCTCTGTGCATTTCTATAGGAATATTCCCTACCTTCCCAACAAGGGTTTGATCCAAGCAAGGAACCTCTTCCCTTCAATCTGGCAGTGTGCATGAGACACAAGAGCACACTTATGATCTATGTGTTCACATAGGGAGGGCATGATCTAAGAGTCATCCACCATCAAAAAAGAAGTTTGTGCAAGAGGGCGCAACTACCATTCATAAGCCAGGAAGTCCCACGTCTTGGTTAAGGGCATGAGCATCTATTGATAAAAGAAGCAATATTGTGGTTGAAATCCAATATAATAAAGGAATGGTCATCTAGAAGCTAGGCATGTATATATCATACATGTACAAGGATCTCCATTGGAAAGGGGCATGATCCGCATCCTGAAGGCATGTCTGCTACAAGAATTACTCCTTCTAAATTCCTTTCTAAGCTTCATCTTACAGTACTAGGCATGAGCTCTTTAAGGAAGACACTATCTTCATTTAAATACATCTTCATGGATAGTTTACTTCCTCATCTCCCTTGAGAATGTGAATACAATGGCATCCCTAGATCATTGTTAAGGAAGTCTATCTATCTGGAAAGGTTGGACTCTTTCTAGGAGATATGAGTACCATGATGAAAGGGTTCAAGATGCTGTTATAAATAGGGAAATATAACAGACCTCTCCACCTTGGAAGATTCCCATTACAGTTAAAGAACATTACTAATTCTACAGTCATGTTGCATCCCCAAAGGAGGGATCCTGTCATACTTCCAACGTGCTAAATATTGGTTGCAAGGATCCAACTCTGGGGGTGTATTTGCTACTCATATTCTACAACTATGACAACCTATCTCAGTCATGAATTCATTGTCTAAAGAGAGCAGAGATCCATCCTATTGGGCAACATACTCTCAGAATTTTGCATGCACAAGATAAAGGCAATATACAACAACATTCAAAGTACATAATAGCCCACTGTCTACTTAACTTTAAAGGCCTGATATGTTCCTTTTGATGCATCACTTTTGTTAAATACTTGGGGAATTATTTTCTATTTTATATTGTGACATTGAACCTTTATTGTGACCATAATTGCATTGGGAAATGAAAATACATCAAACCCTAATTACTCACTTCAAACATTGCCAAATTACCAACAAAATATCAATCAAACTAAACAAAATTCAACTAGTCTTGAAGAGATTCGAGGTCAAATTTAGGTTGGAATATTACACTCTCTACTAGAGGAAACATTTGTGACCTGGAATACTGCAGTTATCCCACTATCAAAAGTTTTCCTTATGTCATCCAACTTTTTGATACGAAATGTATGGCCATTGCACCACATATCCTTGTGGTGTTCAACTACAATATGTGAGACATGTAAAACATGGACTGCGAATCAATAAACATATTTATATAACTTGGAAAGTATAAGAAAAAAACAAACCTACAGACACATTAATATAATATAAAATAATTTTATAAAATAGGTTATTTTGCTTTCCTTTCCATCTTTCAAACCATATGCTAAATATGTTTCCCTTTGTTTAACATCACCATTTCCATGATGACCATCTTCTCTAACCCGTTCAGACAATTGTTGCCATGATAACATACCACCATGACGTTCTTTACATCTATCAATCCATACCTTCATCCAATCAAGATTGTTTGCGATGTATAAATGTAGTGCCTCCCAATATCGATGACGTGACTCAAAAAATCATAAATCAACAATATTAGAAATTAATTATAACCATTGTAAATATTAACAAAGCTAGTTGCTTAGCAACAAGTCCAAGTCCCTGCTTAAAAGAAAGAGCAATAAGTTGCTAAGTTGTTATTGTTGTTAGTAGGTAGTAGCAACAACATTCTTTTGAGCAATTCAGATAAGGTTTGTTATTTTGTGGTGGATTAAATGAAAGGACAAGCTAATATTAAGGATATAGTAACAAAATAACTTAGAGCCATTAAAAGATGGCTAGAGAGATGATAACTTGGGTTTGAAACTGCAATGTTCAAAACCTAGTTGCTCTCCCGCGAGTAGAACACTAGATATCACGTGCAGTTTACTTTTGGGTAAAGACCATTTTAAGGATTTATAGTCCAGTCAATCAAATAAGGGACTAGGCGAGCGTGAAGGATAAACTTATAGTTGTTGAATTTTCTTTAATTATATCTGGTGGAAATTTGTGGAAGGAAACAATTTTTGATATCAGGATGAAATCCTTATTAAAGATTTGTTTTTCAAATCCAAGATTATAATAAGAAGTAATTCCATGTCACATTCCATGGAGGATGTAGAGCACACTTTTTGTGAAGGTGAAACCAACGGTTTGGGTACAAGGATCTTGGTTCAAAAACGACAATGCTACGAAGACTTCGCTTGATATTGCTTGCTTCCTTGGAGATTACTAGTATCCCAAGGTCTAAATAAATGATATTTTAAATTTAAAGGGAGATGGGAAGGTCAAGCTTTTGCATTTGGTACTCTGACTATTATTATGAGTATTCAATATTCAACGTGGAGTGAATTAGAATACATGTTAAAGAAAAGAAGGAATAAAGTTATTTTGTTCACAAGTATTCTCAATCTTCAGAACCAAGCATTAAAAAAAGTCATTTTTTGTCGACCAGTGCTATGAATCTATAAAATGCTCAATATGAAGGATCCAAAGACACAAAGTTTTCTAAGTAAATTAAAGTAAGTGACTGAGAATGATCCGTCCAGATCCAAACTCTGAATGAAAAGAAAGATCAAGTGCCTGACTCGATAAAAATGATTGAGACAAATAGGTGGGTAAAGTAAAAGGAGAGAAACGGTAACAGCCTATGAAAGCTTCTTTGGATATCTATTCTAATGAAATCAATAAAGGGCTTCACATAGAAGCATAATATGAATGCAAACTGAAGAGGCATTTTGGCATATTTTGATGGATAGAGGTTGAAGGTTAGGCAGTTGGTAAATTTAGGTAGAGAGAACAATGAAACACGCGGAAACATTGTGCGTCTAACTATAATGACATAAAGCTCAAAGGCATTAGAAAATGCCTGAACTGGCTCAAATAACAACTATTTTGCATCCATAGTATCTGGGGAAGGCTGGTGTTAGTAAAAATGACTCCGAACTTAGTCAATGAACTTTCATCTTTATCTTGTTGCACCGTCTTGTCCTAAATTAATTAAGTTGAAGGAACGTAGTGGTAGTGCATGCATCTGCTTGCATGTAAGCATCCGATGATTCTAGTCTCTACGAATGAGGGTGTAATTAATATTAATTTTTTTCTTATAAACATTTAGAACAGTGGTAAATATATAACACCATTTTAATAATGATCCAGTGCGTTGTACATACTTGCAAACTAGTGAACTAATAGTAGCATTAATCCATAATTACCACTACCTTAATTCATTTAATCTTAATACAATCACTTTGATATTGGATAACTGGATATGTCCATTTTGTATCGCATTAGTAGAATTTTCTTTCGTATTAAGCTATGACATATGCATTTAATAACCTTCAAAACTTATTTTCTCCGCAATTTCATTGTTGTATTTTCTTGAATGGAGCTTTATTTAGCTGTAAACTAAATTATTAATATAAAGGATACAAGTTAATGAGATAAATGTCATGGTGTAAAATTTGATATTAAATTTAGTTTGTTTTGAGAACATTATTAATAAATATAACCTCCAGCGAGTGAATGCATATCCATTTTAAATACACAATTAAAAAATTCTGAACAATACAAACCCATCTCCAATTTTGATACCCGACTATCATTGCACCGAATTCTAATCACCCATTATTGTAATATAGATATATATTGTAATATAGATATATATCAGTATTCCTTTACAGTTTGGGAATAGATATTAGTTGTGCGTGGGCGATAACTATTGACAAAACCTTCTAATATACATGCAATGGTCACAGACAAATTGTATCCCAAGCACAGAACCAAAGATGCTAGATTGATGTGGCAAAGGGAATGGAATGATGGCAACTAAGAGAGAACTATCATAACTAAAGCTACCATGATTGTAAAGTGATATAGTTTAAGCTCGCCATTGCTATCCACATTGGAGTACATGATTTGTAATACAACACATAAGTCTTATAAACTATGAAGAAAACTGATTTGGAAATTAAGATGTGAATAAAATGATGTTTATATCATGAGATTTAATGATAAGTATATTAAAAGAAGAAAGTACATCTAATATATGTTAAGATTATGTGATAATAAAGGGATACTAACTCAGGAAGATCAATTCCTTCCCTAGTAGATGAAATCTCTACACCAACAGAGTTTCGAACCTAACCACTTTCCATCCCAAGTCCCAACCACTGAACCAAAAATTGAAGAATACCTATTGTATACACTCAGCGCCTAGTAGGCTCTACACCAACAGAATTTTGAACCTAAACCATTTCCCATCCCAACCACTGCACTACAAATAAAAAACTACCTACCTGTATACACTTAGTGCCCAGAAGGATGCATCCAACGCTCATCCCCATATTGATTGTTGTCTGAATAGAAACGACAAAATAAAACATCCACCCAGACCCTGCACAGACCATGCCATTAATTGGTGTTTTGGGGAATTAGAAATCTTAGAAAACTGTGAAAATCATGTCCACAGTCATAGAATTGTGGCGAGCTTATTACCTACCAAGAATATCGCTTGCGAGCTCACGAAATTGGATGTGGCGATGACCTTGCTTCTCGCAATTATCGCGCACTTTGGCCATGAGTAAATAGGAGTAGAAGGTGACTACAGCTGCCAAGGAGAGGGAGAAAAGCCCAAATGTCCATCCCATCCCACCGAAGGCGTAGGGAAGCCATTATTGCAGTTGTCAAGTGAAATCCTGCATGCCACCAATTCCCCGTATCCCAAATACAATCCCCTCAATGAATATAATGTTCCATAAATAAACAAAGTTTTTTTTCTTTTCAAAATTATGTGAGGACAGGTTATGAAGAAAACACCATAATTATTATACCCTTTGATTGCAAGACAAACGCTACGCCTACATCTTCATCTCTATGTGCATCATCTTGAATTGAGTTATTGTAATGAAAATCAGGGTGTGCACAAAAGTACTCATTGCCATTAACTTCCATTCGTGTAGCTTGTCTATATACACAACCAATTAGTGGAATGAAACCTTTTCTTGACATGCAATAATAAGAAAAAACCAAGAATGATATTCATTTCAAACACTCCATAGAAATCCAAAAAACCTAACTATCAAACACCTCAAGATATGCCATAGAAACCCATAAGCCTAACTCTGGGTATTTTGGGTGTTTAACAGGAGAAAGGAACAAACATATAAACTGAATGATTAAGGAATAATTTCCAAAGGGTTTTAGAAACAAAACCCAGTTCTAAATTAAAGGTATTATATTAATGTCTATTTAAACTAATTTGATTTATGGAACATGTCTGTAAACTAATTTCGTTACTGGAACATGCAGCAAGTCTCTAAGGAGGGAAGAAACCAATTTTTATGTGGGAAGAAAACCAACAAACACCTTCGTCCATGAACTCTCTACACCAGTGGAGATTTAGACTTGAACTGTTTCCATGGTTTCAGAGATCTGTCCCCGTTACTAACTAGCGACAGTCAGATGGACAATGAGCAGAACAACAAAGAAAATAAAATCAGAATTTAAAATCGACCCATGTAAGGGCGTTAAACATCTACCAGTGTGTTAACAAGAGTATGTAGAAAAACCACATGCATACAAAGAGGCTTGTGCAAAAAAATATACAGAGAAACAAATTAGTAGATTTAGTAAAATAATACCTACCTATAGATGAGGAATCCCTTCCAAACATGTTAGTAGAAAAACCTTCGAATGACAATGTAGGTTGTTTAGTCGAGAGCTCCACGCTTTGAAGAAAACAACTAGGTTAAAGATAACTCACCTATTTCCCAGAACTGTATCAACTGGAATCCCTTGTAAAGTGAACCAAATATCTAACAGGCTAGATTAGGTGGTGGGAAAGGATTCCTATGGAGAATGGTAATGTGATCACTTTGGCAGAGATAAACTTTAACCCATTCGCTTCCGAGGTCATCCAAAGAATAAACAGGAATGTTGCAGGAATGTTGTTGTTTTTATCATGAAGCTTAGCACCTGCAAAAATGGCATAAAGAGTTCTAGACCTAGAGGATTTTGAGGTAGCTTCTGGGTAGTTCCATTAAATGCTTCAAGAAAGTAAGGCCTCTATAGCCTCGAGTGCTCTGGGGTGTTGGGAACATTGCAAATGCATGACATGAAGGTGGAGGGCATGCATGACATGCTAGTGGAGAATAGTCGAAGCCCCCCTCCTAGTAGGCAAGGCATAGAACACAACAAAAAGTAGCTTGTGCCTAGAAAAGAGGCCAAATAAGGATCTAAAATATCTAATTGGATGAAAAGGAATATAACCCAAAAAACTTAGGGTAAAACGTTTTGGAATCTGTGCAAAAACTAACACAATTTCCCAAAGCTATTTCTATAGTCCCTATAGCTTGGTAGGCCGGCATAGACTAATCAATGATGAAAGCATACATATTAAATGAGTATGAACATATATTAAAAGAAAAAGAAGTTGTATATATCATAAATCTACACAATTTAACTACCTCTCAGTCTCTTCATTCTTCCTTTCCCCAACAACTGCTCCCCTTCAAATTTTATGATGGAGTTCACATCCCAAATACAATCCACTACATGCATAGATCGCTCTGCTAACTTAGGAATATAGTGACTAATATACACCATGGATTGATATGACATATATCCCCTCACCAGAGAACCCTCGGGACATTTTCTATGTCTAACTAAATCCTTCAATGATTTCAAGTGCCTCTCCACCATCCACATTGACCTTGTGTGTACAAGTCCACACATTTCAATCTCCTCAACTAGGTGTATGAGGTAGTGTTCTTGTGCATTGAAAAATGTTAGAGGTAGAAACTTTTGCATTTCACACATTAGCCAAGGTATTTCTCGCTTCCAATAGTTTATATCATCTTGATCGATTTCTTTCAATGAAAACCATCTACAGATTATGATGCAAGAAAATACCAAGTTTCAACAAAACATAAACTGCAAAACACATGTCATTAAGTACACGAACAAATTGAAAAAACATTTTTCATATATATTGGTCACCTCTATAACTTACCTCATGTATTTTCCAAGATCATATATAACTTGTTTGACATTTTTGTCAAAGTCATCTGGGAGAGATAGAGGTAGAACATACTGTAACAATAAAAAAAAATGTTATTTGTTTCAAAATAGACAAAAATAAAACAAAAGTCCAAAAAGGTAAATATGCTATATATATGAATATGAATAAAACAATTATTACCTTAATGAATGTATGCCAGTCATGGGTTTTAACCCCACCAAATTCACCTTTCTTGGTTAAGATATTATTTATGTTTGAATAAAAACCTGTGGGAATTTTAATACTTTGAATGAACTCATTTACAACATTGCTTTGCTGCCATGGAAGGTTATTTCGGTCTCCATCACTATTTGATCAAATCATACTTCGCATTGCATGATTGGATTCCTCAATGTTGGTACAAATTTTGACAATTTTTTCTTTAACCCTTCTTCCATCTATGATTCTCCATAATGTTTATGTCACATTCTTCCCAATATGCATCGTATCAAACAAATGAGCAATTTTTATTTGCTCATAGTAGGGTAACCTCGTGAATTGAGTGGGATAGCATTTCATTCCTCGTGGGAACCCATTATTTTTACCTTCATGATGATGACTGTCATGTCCCAAATTTTGCATTGGGTCAAAAGGGCCTAATCCCAATGATCCTATTCATGAGAGTTTGTCAAATTGATGTTAAGGGTCAAAACATTGCCTAGGAGAAAAATTAATAGCTTCCTAGGTTGAGGGTGGAAGCTTTGAGACATGACATAAGGAGGATAACAAATGATGTTTTCACATTAGAATGGCATAAATATTTAATAAAGGAGCTAAATAAATAAATAGAATAGAAAATCAAAGTGGAAATTGATCATGAAGACACATGGATGATGTGCGACCCACACAAGCTAGATTTGCCATGCCACATGGCATCCTACTCTTGCCATTTCAAATCCATAAGAAGCCAAATGTTCTTGGGGTGAGTTAGAAGGTCAATATACTTGGCATGAGTCATGTAAGGTCGAATTGGAGTGGAAGAATAACTCCCATGGAATAGGAAGAGGCAATTTGGAGCTAGTGAGACACTTGGGCTAGATTCCGTAGCTCTATGACAACAATGATGAAGATGCTATGACACCTATGACACAAATCAGACCTGAGAGCTGAAATATGACATTTATGACATGTCAGGGCTAAAAATAGCCTCCAACAAGGTTCTCAAGTGAGTTAGGGAAGAGAAAGAGACACCAATTCAAATTGGGAGAAGGAGAGGGCTAGAATTGGAAGGACAAGTGGCATACTTGGGAATCTCTTCCCAAATTGAGTTGGCACGAATCTCTTGGAAGGAATTCGACCCATGGAGGAAATTATAAGTTTATAAAATTCATGAACAATGAATAATGGCATCTTTGATCATTTGAGAAATTTTCAATTGCATTTGTAAAGAGGGAGAGCTAGTGGATGACTAGTTTCTTTCCTTAGCCAATTTCGAGGGTGAAAGATTCCCATCCAAGTTGGTAATTGGAAAGGACATTCAGACCTTTCATTTGGAGCTTTAATGGAGTCTTTATTTGCATATGTAAACTACAGGGCAGCTCATGGTTTCTTCTAGTGCAGCTCACTCCTTCAACCATTTCCAGTTTTCATGGCATATTCTTGATCCTTGAGGGAGGACATTTTTGGTGAGATCTTGTACTCTTTGGGAGAGATTCTCATGATTCATTTCTATTGTAATATGATTAATATACTCTTTTATTCATCTTTAGAAAGTTTCAGGTTGAAATACCAAGTGTTTATATGTAAAATTGATTATTATTGAGCAAACAGTGACCATTCCCCCACTAGATTGATGTATGCCAATGTATTGATGATTATTTCGAATGGAAGAATGTTTCTCTAGTATATTTATGATGTATGGACTGCCATTGATGATTATTACAAGTTTCATGTTCAGCACTTAGGCATTTGGAGCCATCTTGCTCAGTTTTATTTTATTTGAAGGCGATTTAATGTTATTTCCCCCAAGGTCAAACTAGTGATTTTGTAGATGTTTGGGAGAGGGTTATAACTATATTAATAAATTGAATAATGATGCAAACAAGACATTAATATTGTCCCTTAGACATCCTCTTCCTCTGTTCAGAAATTCGAGTGGGTTTGGGAGCATTTGGAGAGTAATATTCAGCATTTACCCTGGGGGGGGATTGGAACCCCAAATTACTAGTAAAACTCCCATCTTGGACAGAAGTTTAAATAAGTTTGCAGAATTATTTTGATGGTCATAAATCATCCCTGAAAATAATATTCAATTACAAATATAATTCATACACCTTCACTGAATATTTGGAGGCATTTGGAGCCAATTGGAGACCTAGAGACCAATACTAGTCAAAGGGAAATTACTAGCAAAGTACCCTACATTAGCCAGAAATTAAAGAAGATTTGCAGAAGTATTTTAAAGGTCCAAAATCACCCCTGAAACACATATTTATGTTCTAACATCATCCATATACCTTCTCAGAATATTTGGGAGCATTTGGGGAAAATTTGAGACCTGGGCATCAAAACTAGTCAAAGGTCGAATTTGGGGAAAAAGAGAAAAAATTGTCATTTTAATAAAATTCTTAAAGAGGGACATTATAGTGGTATTAGAGCATGGTCCTTGAACCTTTGAGTCAATATCATATATTTAAGAATAAGTTTCAGCCATGTATTACTATTACGATGAATCCTATGAGTACAATTCTTATGAGGAATATGCAAATGCTTATGAACAATATGAAGCAGAATGTGAATGGGTTGAGAAAGAGGTGCCATCATGCAACACTTCTTACAATTTCAGGAGGAATGAAGATTATTATTATGACCATATGTATGATAAATATGAGTATGAAACACCATCAAAGGATGATTATATGAACGAGTTACAAAGATGGAGAGCAAGATATAAAACCTTGCCCCAACAATATCAAAGATATCAAGCATATCTTGCTTCGAAGAAAGATCCACAAAATGCCATGTCTTTTGAAGACTATGCTGATATTTAGTTTGAAAATAGACCCAAAAATGAAGATGTAGAGTTAGTAAAGAAAGGTTTATTCCCTTCTTATAAAATACCTTGGAGAGAAAAGCACATGTGTGTCAGTGAAAACAACAATGAAAAATCTGAAGCTTCAGGGAATGTAGGTATTTCCATCTAGGGGAGACTTCTTGGGTACTCTTCAAAAACAGATTCCAAAGATATTAAACCTAAGGAAAACAAGGGGGCAAAATGCATAAGGTTGCTTGAAGGATAAAAAGGAAGAGATGTCACAAGAGCATGAAGAAGATCCTATTGAAAATATTGAATATCAATTCGAGACACATTCTACCATGGACATTAATCAATGAGCATCTACTGATGGATGCTTGAACTATGAAGGAGTCCTTACTGATGGGTGCTCACACCTCTATGTTGGTGACATAGAAATCACTTTTGACATTATTTTTGCAAGACAAAATTCCCTTAAGCATGAAAATGAAGACCTTGTAGCAGTTGAAGAAGAAACAAGATCAACTTCCCCATCACCACTTGAGCTTCATGAAGTTGGTCGAAGTAAGAAGGAAGAATATGAGGAGGTTCATTTTCAACAAACTCATTTTATTGAAGGGTCCTTAAAGATGAATGAAAAGAAGATCCGAGAGTCCCTCGACATTCTCCACGACACTCAAGCATTGGTCTCAAATTCTTGTTGGAGAGCTACTTCATTGGAGGAAACATCCTTCCTTGAAGACATGGAGAAGATTCAAAGAGCAATGTGCCACATCAAAGGGAATTTCATGTCTTTGATTTTTTATAGAAACCATTTGTTTGAGCTTAATGATTTGTTACAGGATTCATATTTGAAGAATAATGAGGATAATCATAAGCTCACAATTCAAAATGAGCAATTTCTTGAAAATTTGCAAGATACTTGTTTTTCCTCCTATATTTCAGATTGTCAAATGGTAGATTGTTTGGAGGATTCTCATGACATGGTGGATCATGAGAAATGTGGAAATTTGAATGTTCTTGATGTGTTTTAAGATGAATTTGAAGAGATCCAAACACTTGATGTGGTGGAAGAGGAACTTGAATTGTCTCTTGATGAAGGTTATGCAATTTTTAAATAAGAGCATGATTCCTCTGCAATGGAACTAATGTACAATAAAGGTTTCACACTTTTGAAGGAGTTGCATGATACTACCCATATGGATCCTTCCCACGATGAAGATTCTGCACTTTTTGATCATTTGTGTGACTTAGTTCATTCTCCTACATCCTACAATTACATGTTTTGCAGCATTAGTCTCAATGAAGTGTGGGTGAAAGGGTTCTTTTTTATGGTGCCACATGAGGAGTATGGAACTCCTAGATTTACTTCTTATGGTGACATGGTTGGAGAACATTCTTATTCACATTTGCAGCAGCATCATTTGTTACTTTATGATGATGCACATCTACATGGATGCACCTATGATATGCATTTGAGTCACTTGAAGACTCATGGTTTTTCTTACTCAACACTTGGTTCATTTGATGTTGGAGGAACTTCATCCAGCACTTGGGTGAATAGATTTATGATTGGAGAACATTTTTGCTGGAAGCCACATACGTTGTTATATCTTTATGATTCTCACATTCATGGATGTATGGGTGAGACTTCTTTATTTCATTTGAAGTCTCCTTGTTTTTTCTGCTCATTATTTGGTTCAGATTTTAGTGGAGATTCTTCATTCACTTCTTGGATGAAAGAATACATGGCTGAATATTTTGATTCATATCATATCCTTTTGGAGCAGCATTATAGGACATGGTATCCTCACCTATTTCATTGGAGCAGATTTGATTGGTTACTTGCTGATTGTATGAACTTGGAAAATGGTGGTGTACTTGCTTGGAGGTATAAGCACTTTCATGACTCTTTGATGAAGCATCTTCTTGATGTACATTTTCATTATGTTTTTATGTACTTTGATGATATGTACTTTGTACTCATGATGTTTGGAAGAATTCATACAAGAAAATGGGATCCAGGAATCCTCTTAGCTGATGGTATGGGTTGGAGAGCACTCTTAATTGTTGGGGTGCAATACAAGCAATGGGACGCTGGAATAATTTTTGTTTCATCGGTTTCCATTTTTTTGGGAAACAAGCAGTATCAAAGATGGATTTCCCACTTAATAAAGTGGTTTTAATCAGAGTATTGCAACAGCAAGCATGGTGGTTCCTCTCTAGAATCTTCATGGAATTTTGAAGACTCAAAGTTGGGCAACTTAGTGGCAACTTCAAAGAATTATACAGAAAGCAGGTTCTTGAACACCCATGTTTGAAATTACTTGAGGACAAGAAATATTGGGAAGGGAGGATTTATCATGTCCCAAATTTGGCATTGGGTCACAAGGGCCTAATCCCAATGATCATATTCATGAGAGTTTGTCAAATTGATGTTAAGGGTCAAAACATTGCCTAGGAGGAAAATTACTAGTTTCCTAGGTTGAGGGTGGAAGCTTTGGGATTTGACATAAGAAGGATAATAAATTATGTTTTCACATTAGAATGGCATAAATATTTAATAAAGGATCTAAATAAATAAATACAAGATAAAATCAAAGTGGCAATTGATCATGAAGACACATGGAGGATGTGGGACCCACACAAGCTAGATTTGCCATGCCACATGGCATCCTACTCTTGCCATTTCGAATCCATAAGAATAAAAATGGTATTAAGGTGAGTTAGAAGGTCAGTATACTTGGAATCAGTCATGTAAGGTCAAATTGGAGTGGAAGAATAACTCCCATGGAAGAGGAAGAGGCAATTTGGAGCTATTGAGACACTTGGGCTAGATTTCCTAGCTATATGACAACAATGATGAAGATGTTATGACACCTGTGACACAAATCAGACCTGAGGGATGAAATATGAAATTTATGACATGTCAGGGCTAAAATGAGCCTCCAATGGGGCGCTCAAGTGAGTTAGGGAAAATAAAGAGACACCAATTCGAATTGGGAGAAGGAGAGGGCTAGAATTGAATGGACAAGTGGCATACTTTGGAATCTCTTCCCAAATTTATTTGGCATGAATGTCTTGGAAGGAATTCGACCCATGGAGGAAATTATAATTTTATAAAAGTCATGAAAAAATAATAATGGAAGCTTGTGATCATTTGATAAATTTGCAATTGCATTTGTGAAGAGGGAGAGCTAGTGGATGACTAGTTTCTTGCCTTATCCAATTTCGAGGGTGAAAGATTCCCATCCAAGTTGGTAATTGGAAAGTCCATTCAGACCTTTCATTTGGATATTTAATGGAGTATTTACTTGATGGTGTAAGCTATAGGGAAGCTCATGGTTTCTTCTAGTGCAGCTCACTCCTTCAACCATTTCTAGTTTTCATGGCATATTCTTGATCCTTGAGGGAGGGCATTTTTGGTGAGCTCTTGTACTCTTTGGGAGAGCTTTGCATGATCCATTTCTGTTGTAATATGATTAATATACTATTTTATTCATATTTAGACAGTTTCAGGTCTAAATACCAAGTGGTTATATGTAAAATTTATTATTAGTGAGAAAACCGTGACCATTCCCCCACTAGATTGATGTATGTTGATGTATTGATGATGATTTTGAAAAATAATGTTTATTTGATATATTTATGATGTATGGACAACCGTTGATGAGTATTACAAGTTTCATGTTCATCACTTAAGCATTTGGAGCCATCTTGCTCAGTTTTATTTTATTTGAAGGAGATTTAATGTTATTTCCCCTAAGGTCAAACTAGTGATTTTGTCGTTGTTTGGGAGAGGGTTATAACCAAATTAATAAATTGAATAATGATGAAAAAAAGACATTAATATTATCCCTTATACATACTATGCCTCTATTCATAAATTAAAGTGTGTTTTGGAGCATTTGGAGAGTAATATTCAGCATTTACCTTGGGGGGGATTGGAACCCCAAATTACTAGTAAAACTCCCATCTTGGACATAAGTTTAAATAAGTTTGCAGAATTATTTTGATGGTCATAAATCATCCCTGAACATAATATTCAATTACAAATATAATTCATACACCTTCACTGAATATTTGGAGGCATTTGGAGCCAATTGGAGACCTGGAGACCAATACTAGTCAAAGGGAAATTACTAGTAAAGTACCCTACATTAGCCAGAAATTAAAGAAGATTTGCAGAAGTATTTTAAAGGTCCAAAATCACCCCTGAAACACATATTTATGTTCTAACATCATCCATATACCTTCTCAGAATATTTGGGAGCATTTGGGGAAAATTGGAGACCCGGGCATCAAAACTAGTCAAAGGTCGAATTTGGGGAAAAAGAGAAAAAATTGTCATTTTAATAAAATTCTTAAAGAGGGACATTACAGTGGTATTAGAGCATGGTCCTTGAAACTTTGAGTTAAAATCATACATTTAAGAATAAGTTTCAGCCATGTATTACTATTACGATGAATCCTATGAGTACAATTCTTATGAGGAATATGCAGATGCTTATGAACAATATGAAGCAGAATGTGAATGGGTTGAGGAAGAGGTGCCATCATGCAACACTTCTTACAATTTCAGGAGGAATGAAGATTATTATTATGACCATATGTATGATAAATATGAGTATGACACACCATCAAAGGATGATTATATGAACGAGTTACAAAGATGGAGAGCAAGATATAAAACCTTGCCCCAACAATATCAAAGATATCAAGCATATCTTGCTTCAAAGAAAGATCCACAAAATGCCATGTCTTTTGAAGACTATGCTGATATTTAGTTTGAAAATAGACCCAAAAATGAAGATGTAGAGTTAGTAAAGAAAGGTTTATTCCCTTCTTGTAAAATACCTTGGAGAGAAAAGCACATGTGTGTAAGTGAAAACAACAATGAAAAATCTGAAGCTTCAGGGAATGCAGGTATTTCCATCTAGGGGAGACTTCTTGGGTACTCTTTAAAAACAGATTCCAAAGATATTAAACCTAAGGAAAACAAGGGGCAAAATGCATAAGGTTGCTTGAAGGATAAAAAGGAAGAGATGTCACAAGAGCATGAAGAAGATCCTATTGAAAATATTGAATATCAATTCGAGACACATTCTACCATGGACATTAATCAACGAGCATCTACTGATGGGTGCTTGAACTATGAAGGAGTTCCTACTGATGGGTGCTCACACCTCTATGTTGGTGACATAGAAATCACTTTTGACATTATTTTTGCAAGACAAAATTCCCTTAAGCATGAAAATGAAGACCTTGTAGCAGTTGAAGAAGAAACAAGATCAACTTCCCCATCACCACTTGAGCTTCATGAAGTTGGTCGAAGTAAGAAGGAAGAATATGAGGAGGTTCATTTGCAACAAACTCATTTTCTTGAAGGGTCCTTAAAGATGAATTAAAAGAAGATCCAAGAGTCCCTCGACATTCTCCACGACACTCAAGCATTGGTCTCAAATTCTTGTTGGAGAGCTACTTCATTGGAGGAAACATCCTTCCTTGAAGACATGGAGAAGATTCAAAGAGCAATGTGCCACATCAAAGGGAATTTCATGTCTTTGATTTTTTATAGAAACCATTTGTTTGAGCTTAATGATTTGTTACAGGATTCATATTTGAAGAATAATGAGGATAATCATAAGCTCACAATTCAAAATGAGCAATTTCTTGAAAATTTGCAAGATACTTGTTTTTCCTCCTATATTTCAGATTGTCAAATGGTAGATTGTTTGGAGGATTCTCATGACATAGTGTATCATGAGAAATGTGGAAATTTGAATGTTCTTGATGTGTTTTAAGATGAATTTGAAGAGATCCAAACACTTGATGTGGTGGAAGAGGAACTTGAATTGTCTCTTGATGAAGGTTATGCAATTTTTAAATAAGAGCATGATTCCTCTGCAATGGAACTAATGTACAATAAAGGTTTCACACTTTTGAAAGAGTTGCATGATACTACCCATATGGATCCTTCTCACGATGAAGATTCTGCACTTTTTGATCATTTGGGTGACTTAGTTCATTCTCCTACATCCTACAATTACATGTTTTGCAGCATTAGTCTCAATGAAGTGTGGGTGAAAGGGTTCTTTTTTATGGTGCCACATGAGGAGTATGGAACTCCTAGATTTACTTCTTATGGTGACATGGTTGGAGAACATTCTTATTCACATTTGCAGCAGCATCATTTGTTACTTTATGATGATGCACATCTACATGGATGCAGCTATGATATGCATTTGAGTCACTTGAAGACTCATGGTTTTTCTTACTCAACACTTGGTTCATTTGATGTTGGAGGAACTTCATCCAGCACTTGGGTGAATAGATTTATGATTGGAGAACATTTTTGCTGGAAGCCACATACGTTGTTAT
Source organism: Larix kaempferi (assembly GCA_027924585.1). Classification (NCBI taxonomy): domain Eukaryota; kingdom Viridiplantae; phylum Streptophyta; class Pinopsida; order Pinales; family Pinaceae; genus Larix; species Larix kaempferi. Next base: position 2,193,117 of record BSBM01000174.1, on the reverse strand, counting down.
ATCTTTATGATTCTCACATTCATGGATGTATGGGTGAGACTTCTTTGATTCATTTGAAGTCTCCTTGTTTTTTCTGCTCATTATTTGGTTCAGATTTTAGTGGAGATTCTTCATTCACTTCTTGGATGAAAGAATACATGGCTGAATATTTTGATTCATATCATATCCTTTTGGAGCAGCATTATAGGACATGGTATCCTCACCTATTTCATTGGAGCAGATTTGATTGGTTACTTGCTGATTGTATGCACTTGGAAAATGGTGGTGTACTTGCTTGGAGGTATAAGCACTTTCATGACTCTTTGATGAAGCATCTTCTTGATGTACATTTTCATTATGTTTTTATGTACTTTGATGATATGTACTTTGTACTCATGATGTTTGGAAGAATGCATACAAGAAAATGGGATCCAGGAATCCTCTTAGCTGATGGTATGGGTTGGAGAGCACTCTTAATTGTTGGGGTGCAATACAAGCAATGGGACGCTGGAATAATTTTTGTTTCATCGGTTTCCATTTTTTTGGGAAACAAGCAGTATCAAAGATGGATTTCCCACTTAATAAAGTGGTTTTAATCAGAGTATTGCAGCAGCAAGCATGGTGGTTCCTCTCTAGAATCTTCATGGAATTTTGAAGACTCAAAGTTGGGCAACTTAGTGGCAACTTCAAAGAATTATACAGAAAGCAGGTTCTTGAACACCCATGTTTGAAATTGCTTGAGGACAAGCAATATTGGGAAGGGAGGATTTATCATGTCCCAAATTTGGCATTGGGTCACAAGGGCCTAATCCCAATGATCATATTCATGAGAGTTTGTCAAATTGATGTTAAGGGTCAAAACATTGCCTAGGAGGAAAATTACTAGTTTCCTAGGTTAAGGGTGGAAGCTTTGGGATTTGAAATAAGAAGGACAATAAATTATGTTTTCACATTAGAATGGCATAAATATTTAATAAAGGAGATAAATAAATAAATACAAGATAAAATCAAAGTGGCAATTGATCATGAAGACACATGGAGGATGTGGGACCCACACAAGCTAGATTTGCCATGCCACATGGCATCCTACTCTTTCCATTTCGAATCCATAAGAATCAAAATGGTATTAAGGTGAGTTAGAAGGTCAGTATACTTGGAATCAGTCATGTAAGGTCAAATTGGAGTGGAAGAATAACTCCCATGGAAGAGGAAGAGGCAATTTGGAGCTGCTGAGACACTTGGGCTAGATTTCCTAGCTATATCACAACAATGATGAAGATGTTATGACACCTATGACACAAATCGGACCCGAGGGATGAAATATGAAATTTATGACATGTCAGGGCTAAAATGAGCCTCCAATGGGGCGCTCAAGTGAGTTAGGGAAAATAAAGAGACACCAATTCGAATTGGGAGAAGGAGAGGGCTAGAATTGAATGGACAAGTGGCATACTTGGGAATCTCCTCCCAAATTTATTTGGCATGAATCTCTTGGAAGGAATTCGACCCATGGAGGAAATTAGAATTTTATAAAAGTCATGAAAAAATAATAATGGAAGCTTGTGATCATTTGATAAATTTTCAATTGCATTTGTGAAGAGGGAGAGCTAGTGGATGACTAGTTTCTTGCCTTAGCCAATTTCGAGGGTGAAAGATTCCCATCCAAGTTGGTAATTGGAAAGGCCATTCAGACCTTTCATTTGGATATTTAATGGAGTATTTACTTGATGGTGTAAGCTATAGGGAATCTCATGGTTTCTTCTAGTGCAGCTCACTCCTTCAACCATTTCTAGTTTTCATGGCATATTCTTGATCCTTGAGGGAGGGAATTTTTGGTGAGCTCTTGTACTGTTTGGGAGAGCTTCGCATGATCCATTTCTGTTGTAATATGATTAATATACTATTTTATTCATATTCAGACAGTTTCAGGTCTAAATACCAAGTGGTTATATGTAAAATTGATTATTAATGAGAAAACCGTGACCATTCCCCCACTAGATTGATGTATGTTGATGTATTGATGATGATTTTGAAAAAGAATGTTTATTTGATATATTTATGATGTATGGAAAACCGTTTATGAGTATTACAAGTTTCATGTTCATCACTTAAGCATTTGGAGCCATCTTGCTCAGTTTTATTTTATTTGAAGGAGATTTAATGTTATTTCCCCTAAGGTCAAACTAGTGATTTTGTCGCTGTTTGGGAGAGGGTTATAACCAAATTAATAAATTGAATAATGATGAAAAAAAGACATTAATATTATCCCTTATACATACTATGCCTCTATTCATAAATTAAAGTGTATTTTGGAGCATTTGGAGAGTAATATTCAACATTTACCTTGGGGGGGATTGGAACCCCAAATTACTACTAAAACTCCCATCTTGGCCAAAACTTTAAATAAGTTTTCAGAAGTATTTTGATGGTCATAAATCATCCCTGAAAATCATAATCAAGTACAAATATCATGCATACACCTTCATTGAATATTTGGAGGCATTTGGAGCCAATTGGAGACCTAGAGACCAATACTAGTCAAAGGGAAATTACTAGTAAAGTACCCTACATTGGCCAGAATTGAAAGAAGATTTGAAAAAGAATTTTAAAGGTACAAAAGCACCCCTGAAACACATATTTATGTTATAATATCATCCATATACCTTCTCAAAATATTTGGGAGCATTTGGGGCAAATTTGAGACCTAGGCATCAAAACTAGTCAAAGGTCGAATTTGGGGAAAAGAGAGAAAAATTGGTCATTTTAATAAAATTCTTAAAGAGGGACATTACAATGATGTTGATGAAGCATAAAAAAAATGAAAACAATAAATAAATTTAATACTTAAAATATAATTTCAAAATGAAAACAATATTACATATACAATACATAAACAAATTGCGTACCTTGACGATTTCGGTTATACTCCAACCTCCATAAGTGAGGTGTCTCTTCTTTCCCATTGAAAATACATTTTTCAGTAGTATGAAACATATGGGACTTCGACAGGAAGTTGCTATACTCATCAAACACCATATTTCATAATGATTTTGAATAACGATACTTCATCTTAGGACCAAAAATTGGACATGAAAATTTACCCTTTGTTTGAAGAGCTGCAACGTATGGATTAATGTCAATTATACGTTGGATTATTAAAAAAACATGCATGATATATTCAAAATAATTAAGAATTAATAAAGTGCAAGGAAACGTTAATACATACCAAAAATTTTTGTTAGTCCCGGGGCATCATGAATTGTCCATATAAGCATTCCACAGAATTGAAATCTCTTTTTCCCAATTGGTTTATAGATTTCATACATAGTGATACCGTTCCATAACTGTATTAGCTCATCGATAAGAGGCTAGATATATACATTCATATCTTTAACTTGGTACTTGCCTAATTGCTTGAAATTACACATAATTAATACCATGATATGTATATATAAGTAAATAAATAAATAAACTATAGTATGAAAAAATAAGACAAATGAAATTGTCACATTCTAAAAATTAATATAGACAAATACCTAGAACAATCATTGTCAACATTATGTGGTACCTCTTTATTGACATCCAAGGAGGAATGTTATTGTTAATAACAAAAATAAGCCACACAGAGTAAATATATCGAACCTCTCTGAATCGATTAACACCGTCAACTGCCAATGAAAGCCTAATATTATGAGGTTCATCTTTAAAATATGGCAATTATTCCTCAATTTCCCTAAATGCATATCCATCTGCAAGAATTTGAAGAACACAGTCTCCATTTCTATTATGAACATGGTAATCCATAAACTATGCTATGCTTTTGCACCCGAATAGTCGCTGCATACGTGGAATTATGGGAACCGTTTTTGTTACTTGATTGGTTCGATATCTACTAATATGGCATTCCGGGTATTTAGTTTTCGATGCATGTTGTCCATAATATATAATATGGTCATTAGGACATGAATCTATACTTTGATACTCAATTCCAATGTATTTCATAACGACAAGTAAATATTGATATGTGCGGGGTAAAATATTTGAAGATGGTAACAAAAATTCACCTAACAATCTACATCATGAAAATTAACTAGTTAATGAAAATAATATTAATCATAAATATTACATTCTTATTTAACACATTAATTAATGTTAAAAAAAGGTGAAAAGGGCAACCTTTATGTATATCTGATGAAACATATTACATACCTTAGGATCTGTGTCATACAAGTGTTTGACAAATGATTCACAACCTTTAAGTTCATCAGAAGCAATGTAGAAGAGAGAATATTTTCTCTTCACCCTTTATAAAGGTGTTTATTTGCATTTTCCATCAAAGGTTCATCATGAATACCATCAATGTCCCCATCCTCATCTAGCTGACCGAACAAGTCTCAGATCATTTGATTTGTATTATCATATTCAACTATGTTATGGTCATCATATACTTCCATGGGATCATTAACTTGCTCTTAATTATTCGCTTCATGTTCCTCATCTGGTACATAATTTCTACTACTACTTGGGGCATTCTGCAAAAAGTTAGAGGGAAACTCTAACTTTATAATTACAAGCAATCATGCAAAATTAGTGCATGTATAATAGATACTAAAACAATATAAAATTTTACAAATACAGTCAATATTAAGAAATATAATTAATATGTATATAGAGGTGCTACCATGGGACGATATTCCTTTAATCCCCCATCCATGTGACCATATTTCCTACAATGTTTTCTAGCTGTTGTTATTAAAATTCTCATGGGATCTCTCATAAAACAACTATTGCAAGAGAAAAAACATCTACCATCACTCTTTTCACCCTCTTCATCTCTTTCCCTACCTCTAATATTTTCTAACATTCTTCCCACAAAAAGTATAGTGATGATTATAAAAAAAAATCCACTTTTTTCTTGACAATAAGACCTTTTATCATTTTCAAACTGTCGTTCATAAAGAAAAATTGTCGCAACTACTATAAATGGAAGTGTATTTATAAATTTTAAACCGTCGGTATTCCGACAAATGTTGACCAAGTCAACGTTGACTTCCTTAAACTATGGCGGACTTCCTTAAACTGTGAAAAAACATTTGTAAAGTGAACGGCTACTTTTATGTTCATCGGTATTGTGACGGAAAGGGTTATGAAGTTGCAACAACGATGAAACCTAATGTCATTGTTGTTGCGACACTATGATATTCACTGTTACAACATCGATGACTAAGGATAATCTATCACAATACCGACGATATCGAGGAGGTAAAAAAAAAAAAAAATTTCTTTTGAATTTTCCAACATCCGTCGGAACCCTATAGTCATAATTCGGTCCTAATGTATTAGTGGTCTCATTTCAGGGTGTTTGGCTGAGGAGCATGGGCTAGAATACCTCTAGAGAAAAAAAGTCCTTGCAGCCACAAAGAAAGGAGTCCATTATTTTTGGTTATGTAGAATATTCCAAAGGCTACAAGCTCTTTGATCCATCATCTCAAAATACTTTCATTGAGAGGAGTGTTCAGTTCGAAGAAGAGGCCATGCAAGCAACTGACCAAGAAATGCTCAAATCCCCCACTTGTAGAGGATGTAAGTGATGTTTCATTTTATAATATTTAATATTATCATGTTGAGGATGAATATGATAACATGTATGCATATCATGACCCTCATACAAGGCCTAAGTGGTCTAAGAAAACTATTCAAGCTACTAGTGAATTTGCAGGAGATCCACAAGATACTAGGAAGACTAGATCACAATTTCATAGTGCACTTTCCATTTCTGATTCGAATATTCCTAGACAAGGTATTTTCTAATAGTTGTGCCTGATCCAAAGTAATATGAAGAAGCATAAAATGACACAATATGGAAATATTCCATGCAAGAAGAGTTGAAGTCTCTTCATGACATTGAGACTTGGGAGCTGGTTCCTCTTCCTCCCAAGAGGAATTTGGTGCAATGCAAACAGGTGTATAGGACCAAAATGGATATTGATAGTTCTGAAGTGAATTTTAAGGCTATATTAGTTTCTAAGGGATTCTATTAAGTCCATGGAGTGGACTACACAGATACATTTGCACATGTGGAAAATATGGACTCAATAAAGCTAGTTTTGGCCATTGTTGCATCCAAACAATGGGAGGTTCACCATATGGATGTGAAGAGTACCTTTGTTCATGGTGACCTTCATGAAGATATATATATGCAGTATCTTGAAGGTTTCTTACAAGATCCTTCACTTGTTTTCAGGTTTAAGAATTCCCTCTATGGCCTCAAGCAAGCTCCTAGAGCTTGGTATGCCAAGATGGACAACTTTATTCTATCTCAAGGTTTTGAAAGATGCAAATATGATCCAAATGTATATATGCAACATTTTAGTGACTCCATTTTGATCATTTTATTATATGTTGATTATCTTTTTATTATTGGAAGTTGTGTTGAAGACATAGGCTCAGTTAAATATGCATTGAATAGTGCATTTTCTATGTCTGATCTAGGATTGTTGAAACAATTTATTGGCTTGTAGATTGACCAATATAGTGCAGGGATCAAAGTTTCACAAGCAAAATATGATTCACATATGATACAAAATTTCAGAATGGATGAATGTAAGGCTTCTAAGTTTCTCTTATTTTTAGGGCTAAAACTTCATGATTGAGGTTCCTTGCCATTGGTGGATAGCTCATTGTATAGATAGCTAGTTGGGATCTTGTTGTATCTCACACACTCTCCAATAGATTTCGATTATTTAGTAGGTTTTTTTGCTAGATATATGCAATTTACTCATGGGATCCATTGGAAGGATTCCAAAAGGATCTTTCATTATGTGCAAGGAACCAACCATTTTGGGATTTATTATGCAGCTAGTTCATCACTTGAACTAGTTGGTTTTACTGATTCAGATTGAATAAGAGATAGAACTCACCAGGAGTCCATTTATGGTTCTGTATTAAAGCTTGCACATGGTCCCATTTTCTGTTCTAGCAAGAAGCAACACACTATTTCCTTATCATCATCCGAGTCTGACTACAGAGGAGCAGTAAATGCAGCTACACAATGTGTATGGATACAAGGTATTATTGGGAAGTTTGGATTTGCATTTGATTCTCCCACAGTCATTTGGTGTGATAATCAAAGTGAAATCAAGATCTAAACTGATCCAATATAGATACAAAGGACCAGGCACATAGAGATACACATGCACTACATCAAGAGATTGGTGCATGACTAGATCATATCCTTGCAATATTTCCCATATTCTGAGCAAACTGTTAACATCTTCACCAAGATTTTTGTAGAGAAGAATTTTATCTACCTCAGATCACTCCTTGGGGTGGGTGACACATGGTGAAGATTGATATATGTTTCATATTTTTCTTCATGTCCATTTTTTAGGGGATGTTTTGTTCCAATGTGGTTTTCCTCCTTACCTTGGTTATATCGACTAATAAAAAGTTGTAAGAGGTGACTTGAGCCTTAGTTTCCAAGGCCTCGTTTTTTTTTTTGGCTACATAATTATAGCTTAATGGGGAATGTTATAAAATTCTTACACCTAGGATCATATCCTCATGATGTTTTATTAATGACTGTTGGTTCAACCAAATTTAATGATGTTGCTTAAGGTTGTTATGCTCATTATGACCAATTCTACCTACGTTGGTGCCCACATTTGGTCAAGAAGAGGTTAAGGAACCCTCATTTATTGAAAATAACCTCATTTATGGCCACTAATCCACTAGGGTGCACCCTTATCCCCTATTTCATGGATATGAGTTTGAATGAGGCGCACACATGCATTGAACTTGGTCATTTTGCTTCTTTTTGGTAGTTTTGACCAATCTAAGGCCACCTCAACTCCACCACTTTATCCACCACTCATGTGAATCCATCATTAATGAACAATCATGTCATCCCAATGTTTATATATTCCATTAATTACTATTTGGGGTGATTAGGGAGCCTATTGGTCAACCTAGGGGGGATTGAGGTCCAATGTAAGCTAGCCACTATTATCTCATTCAAATTCCTCCAAAGGCTCACGATTTCTCCAAATGTAATATAATCATGTTTCCAACTTGATTTTGGGTTGGACAATAATAGAATTACCAACTATTTTCACCAATCGTTGTGTTTATTATGCTTATTTTACACTATTTGTGTGCATACTTAGCCAAATTATTGATTTGTGAGGAAATTATTATCTAGTAGATCCTGATATGATTAGAATTTCACAATATTGAACTGGAATGTGGAAATAAATTCGATAGACACCCTCTCCCAATTCTTCGCCTTCCATCTCCTTTCCTACTGAACATACCAGCTATGCGGTATCATATCGAATGTATGGTATAATTAGTGCACCCAATGAAATATATGAAACAATATTCATCCCCCATCACTATTGATAGAAATATAGCTGTTTTGTAGGATCTCTAGTTCCTTTTAATCTATTAAGAAGCTCCATGTCTATAATAGACTAGAACTTCACCTTCATACATGTCTCCATTGCTTTCCATATTTGTAGTTCCTCTATGTGTTCTCCACTAGCAGGAAGGAGTCCCCTTAGGTAAAAACATCCATTGATTTTACTCACTTTTCCTTTGGTATTTGGGCTTGCATTTGTTCGAGGTAAGTATCCACTTTCTCCATTCCATCAAATGATAGTGGATCATGTAGTACTGACCCAATTCAATGCACAAAATTTGTAATATGTGCACATATCCTTACAAACACCTCATATATCTATTTCTTCCACCAATCCATTGCATCATTTGAATCAGTATCAAAAGAATAAACATTGCGCCAACTAATCTCTCCATCCACAGTGGGGTTTATGTAATCTTCTTTCCTGGAAATGACACTACGTATATTCTCTATTTCAATGCTAGTGATTTTATCCTTTATGGATCTATTTCTCTCCCTCTATGGAATCCAAGTGTAATGTACCTAAGGTAGTGAGTAGGCACACTAGCTTCGAGACAAGCAAAAAGGACTAGATTTTTTTCCAATTGAATTCTAGCACCTAGGGACTTTTCCAAATTACATGCCAAACAAATATATAGATATAATAAAATCGATATGGACTGAAACATGAACCTATAGGTATTCAAAATATAAATGATAAAGGCTTAGAGTCCATACATCCGACAGTGGCACATTCTCTAGGTGCATCACACCTAGGTAGACTCCTTTGGCTAAACCAAAGGCTTCAAGGAAATATCCCCAAGAATTATGTGGAACTCATATTCTTTTGTTGTTTCACTAGATGTATCTAGAAATTAGGTAGACTAATATAAATATCTCCAACCTACGATGGACTCAAATTGACTTGGAAACAAATACCAAACAGTGAAACATCAAACTAGCATAGAACTAAACTTGGACTAGAGAATGTGATAGTTTCCAAACAAATTCAAATGGAATAAAAGGATCCCTAAATTCTATTATGTGAACACACATAGACTCAAATACCTCTTATTCAACTATATGAACTTTCATATCAAACTTTAGAATCATAGGAAACAGTTAAATGCTTTAAAACGGAAAAATAGTCAAATTTCTCTACCATTGCGCAAGCATAGAAAATCGATACTTTCAAATGGAATTTGATGCTCATGAATTCTACAATAAATCCAATATATGAATATAACTACTCTCCATTGGACATAATAAACCTATAAATATGATTTCATAGATGTAATCAACAGTCTATTGGAGCCAAATTGACAGAATGTCCATTATACTTGGAATTTTACAACATAGAAGTAGAATTGGAGTATATGAGAATATGGTCATGAGGATATTTTACTACTATATCAGAACCACAAGGAGGAGAAAATCATAATATATCTCACTGGAGGTGCATGGACAAATTCTATATCTCACAAGGGGCACAAACATGCAATTCTTACTCTTCACTGGCTAAAACTCACTACATTAGAATACTACTACTATAGTATTCTTCCTCACCAAACTAGAACTTGACCACACTATTATGGAACTCAAATTAAACTTGGAAATAAACTTAAATGTATTCAATAATCTCCATGAAAAGGATTGTATTTCCTCTTTCTCAAACTCCAATAGATGGATCTCTCAATTGGATCAATGAATGCAAAGGGGCACATCATCCAATGCTAGCAAGGGGCACACCACCCAAGCCTATGAGATGCACAAGGATCTCAATATGAATACTAAAATGACAAAATATGTGAATAGGATTCATCATCCTCTTTTAATTAACCTCTACTAGTTGTTTCTCCTTCCTTATAGAGCTTTCCTTCTTGAAAAATTGAAGTATAGGTGGCTTGGATGCTTCTTTGGTAAGTTGAACTAGCATAGGACCCACTTGCCTCCATGAATGTGAATTCACTGGATAAAATTATCCCATATAGATTTCTTGAATCCTTTTTCTTGATTTCTTGCTTTGACTAATCTTTCTTAAGCCTTGTCTTCCAAAAACAAGAAACTTATGTCCTCTTTTCTTTTCTATTGCTTTTCCTGCTTTTCCTGCTTGTGGTTGTTGTTTATGCTTTTGGATACTTTCTTTCCATATTTTTCTGAGGAGTACAACTAGCATTATTTATCCTTATCCTATGCTCACTATTGATATACCTAGACCACTGACAACTCAAAAACATTTATTAGAAATATTAATTATAATAAAATTGTGATCCACCATAATTTATTTAATTACATAAACTTTGTACAAAATTTAACTCCCAATGGGGAATACCATGTATTGGTTAGCTGTCCTGAGTTGTATGGGAGACCATAATAGCTTTGGATTCCCCATTCCATATTTTCTTAGGAATAATGTTCACATTTTCCCCCAAGTCGAGCATTACCTCTTTCATCTCAAATCCCCCCAACTCAAGGGACATCATGAACTCCATTTTTTCTCTTCTTTTCTTTCCCACTCTATGCGCATTCCTTTTCGGAAGTGGCACATAAATATGTTCTTCAGATTCATTGGACATTATTAACTTTGTTAACATATTTGTTACCTTATTGACAACATGAGGATCATTCAATATATTTAAGCAACTTCGCAGAAAGGTACTTACTGGGTGTTCTTGGTGCACTAATACAAAATGGGTGATGATAAGTGACTAAAAATGGGTGATAAATGAATAAATTTGGTCATGTGACTACTGGTAATAAATTAGCAGTCACTTCTCACCCAAAAAAATTGGTCATTTATCACTTAGTCATAAATTTCTTGAATGGATTCATGCCTTGGTCATATTTAGTAATTTATTTGGTCATTATTATTGTTGTTTGGTAGTACATTTAGTCATTAGCCATTGATAGTTGTTAACTAATCATTTATTTAGTCATTGATTGTTGTTAACTAGTCATTTATATTTAGTTATTTATTGTTGTTAATTGGTCATTTATTTAGTCATTGATTGGTCAGTTAATTAGTCATTGATTTATGTAGATAGGGCACGGAGGAATTGAACCACCGACATCCTTCTTATAAGGAAAGTGCTCTTCCATTGAGCTAGCACCCTTAAATAGAATCAAAATTCACACACAAAAACAAAACTAAATCATAAAAAAAGTAGTTGATCAGGGACATAAATAACAAAGAAACTTATCTAGGATTACTACCATTCTATGGCCAAAATAGAAATTTCATTATATATCATTAAACTGAGTTGTGGTTGAAGGTTTTCAAACCCTTTTTATGAATCTACATAGCCCCACTTAGAGAACATATCACCATAGAATCCTCTTGTTCACTTTCCCCATGCCTTAGCATGTTTCTACTATGCTCCTCCATTCATGTCTGGTCATTCATAACAACATTTCAAAATTGAAAATGCAAAACCAATAAGTTTTGCCATTTTAATTCATACAATACAACAATCATAAATGGCATGAATGTCTACATTTAACATAGATGCCAAAATATGTCCCTTAAACATTACAAGAGATAAAATGTTGTTTTGTTGCTTGTTTGCAGACTAATATTTCAAATGAGTTTATGTTACAAATTTTGTGTTTGCACCATTGGTTCCCAAAGCTAAAGATTCCATTACGACCACCAATGTAGATTCCTCCTCTGTTAATATCATAAGCTACACATCAGACCTGCAAGATTCAACAATTATTTTAGGGGAAATGCTAATATTTTATCAATCGTAGGATATATGGAAACCATATACATTCTGAAAGGAAAATGTTATTTATACGGTTCCACAAATCAATCAATAATTAGTCATCAAATATTATGAAAATATTGATAAAAATTTAAGTTTGCAGGAATTGTCTTAATTCAAGGAAACCTTTTGGGAATTTAACATCAGTAAGACCTAATCATTTTAGAATAAATATAACTTTCAAGGTTTTTGTAAGGAATTCCAAGTTTGCAAATCCTATCAGTTTCATGGAACCACAAATTACACAATGTGGGTAAGTAAACATTATATATATATATATATATATATATATATATAGCTTGATGGGTTAGCTCAAGTGGTTGAGAGCTGTGAGTTGTAAGCAAAAGGTATCAGGGTCGAATCCCCGAGTGGCTATGCATTGATATATAAGGGCCTCACTTAGTATCCCCATCGAGTTAGGATCTATAATTAGAGTCGGCGGGGTAAGGCCCCTTTGGGTGGGCCCCTTGTGAATTCTTCCCGTGGACGTAGCAACTCCTCTCCAGGATTGTAAACCACTTTGAATATATATATATATATATATATATATATATATATATTGGAATGAGTCCTCAATAAGAGAGGCCGTCCACTATCAACACTATGGAAAAATGATATAAAAGTGAATAGTGGAGGCACCTCATCTATGGGGGGGCCTCTTGCCAAAAAAACACATATATCAAGTATTCTTTTGACGAGATACACACCAATTCATTCCACCAGACAATTCATGCATCACACTAATCATATATATCTTCTTTTGTGTTAGGCTTCTGGATACTCATCAATATAAATAGTAGTTGGTTAAGATAATTGAGTTTTTATATATATCATAAATCAATGATTGAACCATGGGCCTGATCCCATATCGCTTGAGCCATCTTCAACTTGGGAACCTTAGATCTCATCTTTTCCTCATCAAAAATAAAGGAGGGAAAACACATCTTAAAATGAGGGAATACATACTCTAACCACAACCATCTATGTAAGATCCTACCTTTCTTTTAAACTAGTGTATTTATAAAGTATGAAGATGAGATCCTTAGGCTATAAAAATTCAAGACAATAAAGACAACAACCTTATATTTCTTATTAGATCACATGCTTAAGGATTAGTATAAGATAGAATAAAGTATTTAGATTAGGAAAAGCTATAGTTCGATAACAAGACATACCAACACATTTATTAATTAAACAATAGAGAAATAAAGTAAAAATGATCATGGATTAGGTACTAGTAATATTTTTTTGTATATTATAAAGGAATTGAAGGAGATACATACTCATTCATAACAAAACGTGAATTGGAGGTAGATCACTAGTCCTTTCTTAAGTTTCAACATAAATTCCTACTTAATTTGGCATCATTTCTCTTTCGTGACTTCTAGGAATTCGTGATTTACAAAATTCAATCCAAAGGTTTTTGCATTTTCAACTGGAAAATCTCAGGGTTCAAGTGTCACTCCAAATTAATTGCGCTGAGAGGTGCTCTACAACCCAGTATGGGGGAGATCTTGTGAGTCGAGTGTTTGTCGAGTAACAAAATAATATAAAGTCAACAAAAAAAGAATAATACAAATTAAAAAGTAATAAATATTATGTTGGCCATAAACAAAAAAGAATAATACAAAGTAAAAAGTAAATATGAGACTTAAACTAGATACTTTAGAGCTTAGGATTATGTGGTAAATATTATGTTGGCCATAAACAAAAAAGAATAATACAAAGTAAAAAGTAAATATGAGACTTAAACTAGAGTTTTTACTTTTAATACAAAGTAAAAAGTAAATATGAGACTTTAGAGTGTTTGTCCAGTAACAAAATAATACAAAGTAAACAAAAAATAATAATACAAAGTAGAAAGTAATAAATATTATGTCGGCCATAAACAAAAAAGAATCATATAGAGTAAAAAGTAAATATGAGACTTAAACTAGAGACTTTAGAGCTTAGGATTAGGTGGCTCAGGTATTGCAATCAAGGAGCTATTCAAGGAGAGGTTTTTACCTCGGGAGATTTGATCCCTCTCGGTGCTTGATAGATCCTAGGATTTGGATCTAAGTTGGTTAAGTACCCATGTTCTCACTATGGGTTGAGAGGTTTGCACTGGAAAATATCCTTCTTATTAGAATTATTTTTAGGACTCTTGATTATTACTAAGACATCTGCAAATTTCATATAACTGCTAAGTCCAATCACTTTGGTTTTACCAAATTCAATCTAATTTTTTTTGCACTTTCAGATGGAAAAGATCATGGTTCAAATGTTACTCCAAGCTAATTAGTTTCCCCTGTTCTCACCATGGGTTGGGATGTTTTCACTGGATAGAAATAGGTTATCTATTTTAATTTTATGTTGCACACAAAGCATTGGCTTCTTGGTCATACAAGAACAACACCTAGAACCTTTAATCGGTGATAGAAACCCCATATCAAGATTTTAAGAAATTATGAAATAATTTTTCCTAAATCACCTTTGCAAGAGTAGTTCTCATGCATCAAATGACTAAATGACATCATCCAATTTGAAAACTGCAACATTATTTACAATCAGACTTCATGTAGTAGATAGCTACCCCATTTACAATATTTCCACATTTTGGATGATCATCATTTGAATATACACTATGTAAAAGTGATAACTTAATAATGGCATACAGATGCCCTAAAGTCAAACCAAAAATACTATATTTGTAATGCCATGAAATGATATAAAATCAAGCCAAACAAACTAGTAACAATGTCATTCCATATGTTAGTTCCCTATAAAATTTCAAACTAACCCTAAGTTATAATACAAATAAATATCTTGCTTATCAAGCAAAAGATGAGGCCAAATTGAAAAACACTTGTTGTGCTTAGACTACAAGGTTCCAAGAAATGTATCGCATATGAAAGAATCCACCAAGTAAACATATAGACAACACTACCATGTGTTGTTAGTTGTATTAGTGGAATTTTCCATTAAATTTACTGCAACATGTCATGTCTCTTCATATTAAGGTGGCATTGATAAGACATAGATTCAACATTTACCCTACAATTTATGAACCTTCTTAGACAACATGGTACAAAAATTCAACACTTCGACAAGGAGGGAATGGTGGTATTCCCTTGCCATTCCTGTATTCCTTGAAAGAATCACATGACCTGACTGAGAATGGTGTGGATTAAATACAATCATAGCTTCTGTTATTTCAAAAAACACTTGAAAATTTCAATTTACATCATACCTAATTGAAACTAGTTTCCTTTGGAAGAAGCAACCCAATTGGACCTTCATTAGGAAAAGGAGTAAGTTCTAGCATTGTACATGCCTCCACATAATAAAGAAGGATAAGATTATATGTGACCAAATAGAATTCCTCTTGGATATTTTAACAACTTTGGCACATTCTCTCTGCTTCAAATATGTGATAAATTCTTGAAACTACAAAACAAAATCAACCAAAGTCCAGTTTCATATAAGCATAAAAAAATATTAATCTCTAAAACTTGGGATTTATATGTAAGAGGTCCATTATACTTGAACATAATAGGATAGAAGATGTGAATCATTCACATAGATCTAGTTACAAATATACAAGAGGGAGCAAATGCATTAGATATTCAACAAGACACAATGTATCCTCTATAGATACTACTTTGTGAATCCTATGGACACACAATTGAATACAAATGCAATCACATTATAGCACCATAAATATTCCCATGATACCATGGTTTCCATGTTAATGACCAACTGCTAGACCCTTTCACTTTGATGCTTAAGGAACAATATAGAGAAAGAGAATATATCCTCTACTTTGAATTGAATGATGAAAATAAATTCCACTAAGAACAGTAAAACTAAGCCAGCTAAAGACTTCTATAAGTCTAGAAGGTATGCCACTTGTTTTTAGGGAAAGTATCCTATAGAAGGGGAGAGAATACCAATGTACTGATGTAGAAAGACAGACATGCAATGTTTTGCAAATACAATTACTAAGCAAAGAGATTAGGGTTAGAAGTATGTGTACCTTATTCATAAGGTTGATCCAATCCTTTCTCTTCCTTTCTCTTGAATGCAACAACCTGCAAAGCAAATTCAACCTCCCTCAAACCAGTTTGACTACAAATAAAAGGATTGACATTTATAATAACATAAAACATCAAATTGTAATCAGATTTGAAACATACATGAACAAATCATATTTGGGAAAGGAAGAATATCTGATCTTTATTAATGCATAAATCAAGTACATAAATTATACCTGTCTACAATAAGCACCATCGTAACTAGAGCCTGAGTTCATGCTCCTCTCTCTTGAGTAAGAATTCCTTCAGCATTACATTACCAAAAGTTGGCACCCCTTCTCCAAGGCCATCCCCTTGTATTTATGGCAAGGGTAGGAGGACAAGTTTGAAGGGTGATTGGAATAGTTAATTGAGGAAGTTGGAATGAATCCCAAAACTAATACCTAGTTAGTTTTTTAATATATTTTTTCGATATTTCTTAAGATACCCACAGCTATGACATATGACAACCAACGAGTGACTCGAGACTATCCTGGCTTGCAGCTAGCGGGTGCAGGTTTTTAAAAGATACCTGTGGGTTGTTAGTGTAGATACCCATGGCTAACCCGCGTGTTGGAAAGCATAAGAGTCGCGATTATGCTAAAAAATAGGCAGAAAAAATATTTTTTGAGGAAAGGACTATAAGGCTCAGCTCTAAGTCATCTAAGGTCAAGCAAGATATTCCATCCATAGTGTCCTTTTGTGTGACCGACAGGGCAATGTGATCACGGACAGAGAAGTGCTAACTTGACTGATAACAGATGCCCCCTAATGTATGAGGTCAGATGGAAATGATGGCCGAAATGCATTACAGTCCATGAAGAGGAGGAGCAAGGAAACCACAGGGTGAGATCACAAACATTACTTGAAACAGAAACAAGGTCAGCCATTAATTACAATCTTGATATCAGGAGATGTTCAGAATGGTATAACATGATCTCCAATACATAATAGAGAGATGTATATAGCATGGCCACTAGAATACAAGCTTGGATCCATGTCAAAATAGGATATCATAGCCATAACAATAGGCTAGATCTATGTCTCATCAAGAGCCAGAAACGAGTGTGGCTCAATCTTGCACAACTTGGGCAATAACAAAATATGATTATGTTATTATAGGACCAAGGTCTTAATCCAAACCATCTCAAGGTATGAGTCCTAACGATGTGAATAAAGGAGTTGAGGTTGAACATGGAGAACACCGTTTGATTATCAGCCATTGATGTGGACCGTTAACAAACATGAGGGAACCCACCAATAATGAAAATGAGGCCCAAGGTACCTATTACATTCTAACAAGTGTGAATAAGGGGTGTTGAAGTCGAACACTTGAAGAATCCATCAAGTAGGAGACATTGATGTATTGCCACTGGTGACTGCAATCCCCAAGGTACTACCAAAAACTCTAAACTTCAATCCCAGAGCAAGATGAGTTGAAGTTGATGGGAAGAAATCCATTGGAGGGGAGTCCTTAAGGCATCCTCCATAATCCAACACTAGATACAATCAAAAGGTTGATCTGATCTAGAGTAGGACTGAGTACATGATGAAACAAACTGATACTAAGGAATGGCCAACACATGTCACGTCCCCTATCGTCGGTCCAATGCAAGGAAGGGATCATGACACTAAGATATGGGCTTTTACACAATACTCATCCCCATTCATTAAATCCACAACAATAAAACAAATGTGTGCAGATGCCATTCAATTTAACACAGCAGAAGTAATGTTCTACACACACATATAGCATGCAATTTCCAGCATATGGATAAACATGCACCAATTTAAAAACATTTGTAGAAGTAAACACATAAAGAGAGAAATACTTATCTTCATTGAGAAATTGTCCCAAGCAACTAGCTATGTCTCTACAACGTACCACCCAACCATATGTCTCTTCCCAGCCTATATTCTTTCAACACTTAGAGACCACCCCCAAGCTGGGCATGATATCTAAAAGGAAAAGGGGACTCTCAAGCTCAACATAGCCCAAAGTAATGGATACCCATCTCAACCCCAACATTCAACAATGGAATTCACAAAATAGGGTCCATGGATTTTCCCCAAATCGTGGCACACCCAAAAATGAAATGTTAGATGGGAATCAACCCTGGGAGAACAAATCGATTTCATAAAACGTTTATCAACATTCAAGGGGCAAAAACGACCTCTATAAACCCCCAAATCGTGACTCTCTTTCTCCCAGCCACTGTGCAACACAAAAACGAGTTCCCAGCTACGGAAAATGAAGGAAAATAGTGGAAAACATGAAGGAAAATGCCCCAGCTAGCTATGACTGCATGAGGGAGCAAAGACCATGCATGAAGAATGGCTTGGGGGGGACATTTCGTGGTTCCTTTCTTTCCCAAGAAGCCAAACACAAATTTCTATGAAGGGTGGCTTGCCCATACCCGAATTTGGACAGCCATTGTTACATCGTTATCTTCCACCCTGTGAGCATCAGCATTATTTGGCCTGTAGGATCCATTTCAGTGACTCAGATCCACTTATATCCTTCAGAGATATTAGTTTTCCCTATTTGTATTCCTACCTGCATGTTGCATCACTATAGCATGCGTACCGGTGAGTTGCAGCACTATAGCCCGCAGGTATCAGGTAAAATGGTAAAAACCACTATTAATTACTTTTTACTCCCAAAAAGTGGTCATTGGGTGACCTTTGGCTCTCCATCTTCCCGAGTAAATCCTCAATGTGTCCTTTCACCTACCTTTGAGAGCACTATATATTGAGCACATATGGCTTATGGACGGGAGGAAGAAGAGAATAGCAAGAGAACTCTAGTGGATTTTTGCCCTATCTTGAGTCTGCACTCATTGATCCTTGTAGTTGTGAACCCTTTATGTTCACCTTCCAAACTCCTTTCATAGTTTGATTTTTCCATTCATGGAGGATTGAAGTGGTGGAGGAACAAGTGGATTGATCTAGATCTTGGTTCAGATTGGTTGCCGGAAAGAGGTCATATCACTTTATACTTCTTCTTGTTCATTAATAGAAATACTCATATTCTCGTCCATCATGGTGTAAATGTTGTTTATTATACTTTGGGTTACATTTGATAATGTTAATGTCATTTTTATATTTTTATGTACTTGTTGGATATTGGATGTCAAGACTAATTTGTAGATTTCAAGTGCATGGATTGAAAGCTCCAACGGGGATCTACATCAAATGTTTGGATCGAGGTTGGTTACATTTCTCCATTATCTTAACATTGTCATTTATAATAGCATTGCTTTGAGATTTGAGTTGATTTCTGGTAGTCATCTGTCTGTTGTGGTACTCCCAAGCCATAGTGAGTTTTCGCCAATACAAAAATGGCGACTCCACTGGGGAAAACATCCATGTTTGGGAAATTTTTTGAGCATTAGTCCTTAATTAGAGTTGTTGTTTATCGAAGCTTTGTGTCACTAATTGGCCGTTAAGATACACCATAGAAAACTTGATTTTTTCTGAGCCCTTGGACTCTTTATTTTCCCATTTTCCTTTCCTCACCCACGGGCTAGCTTAGCTCAGTTCACATCTACCCGCCTCTGTTTACTCTACTGCTTGCGGGTACCCGTAGGTATTCCTTTGATAGTAGCGTGTAACTCTGGCTTTTGTTGGTTTATGGCTATTGGTTGTTGCTGGGTTGGCTTTGGTTGTTCTTGAGTCTTTGTTGGCCTCTTTCTTGACTGTTTCATGCCTTGGTTGTGACCAGAACTCTTCGTTTCTCTTGGTTGAGCCTTCTTTGTTTTTTACCAATCTTTGGATTTAGCCTCTTGGTTTTTTCCTTTTGAGCTCTTTCCTTTGGAAGAGTCTTGCTGTTTAGGATCTGTTGGGTTGTCTTAGTGATCTTCTCGGCACTTGAGTGACTGAATAGTAGGATTTTGCTTGCATTTTTTCATTCCATTTATATTGAAAAAATACAAAAATATACATTTAGTTTTTTGCATTTTCCTTCTTGTTTATAAGCGAAAATACAAAAATATTTTACTTTCATGTACTGCATCTTGCATTGAGTGCTTGTTTCCTTCATCTAGGTTCTTCTTGTGCATTGAAAAGATAAAAGATTTGCATCTTTATTTCGGAATTGTTGGTTGATTTTGCATATTAGTGACATTGTTTTATTGGATAGATGAGTCTAGGATTGGACTATTTTGCATACTATTGAGTCTACACATCACTAGTTTCATGATCATATCCCTTGAGTAACCACAACCACTAAAATTAACGCTTAATCTTAAAATTGATTAGACTAATTTTATTTATAGGGTACACCAACTAGCATAGGTTTAGAGTATTGGAATAGATCATTGTGAGTTAACAATCCAAGACTACTAGATGAAACATTAGGTGTCTGATCAGGGAGTGGAGGAATCCATGGTATAGATCGGTGTTCTCAGGAAGCTCTACTCAATCTAGATTTAAGCACGAGGTCACGGGAGGTTGGTTGAGGAGATATCCCTCTGATACCGGCTGAACGTGGGAGATATATCCAGGATTTGTTCATATCTAGGGGTACCGGAGGTTCGTCCTCTTGTGCTTCGGGCTTAGCTACCCTGCCCATACGACGGATCCCACCTATGACTGTCCCCCTGAGCATTGGTTATATTGTGGTGACCATAGTTTCCTTACCTAGGTATCACATAGGGTACTTGCAGTGGTTATGCTATTTGTGTCCTGAGTCAGATAGGGATTGGACAACACAGTTGTGTTTGTGTAGTGGACTTGACCCTATACACGCAGTGAAGCTAGGGTGTCTCTATAACTGATTTTGTTACCTCCAGATATAGTTTGGGAGTCTCAAGCCTCTCCTAGGAGAGACATACCGGCTCTAGTGTCGGGAGCTCATTTAGCCACTCTGTTTGTTTGCTCTTGGCTGCAGTTTCTCTATGTGTGTGCTTTTGATTTACTATTTTTGATCAATAGTTGGCCTTTAGGGGACGTTTTGATTACATATTATCTCTAGAGATATCGTGGCGCAGAGCCCTACTCTTCGCCGGTCCCATTGATTAGCTGGTTTAAATCCAGTCGAGCTTTCACGCCGTGTTGCTAGAGGATGTCGGAGGGATCCCTCCAAGTCTTCGGATTCTTACGTGACTTACATCGAAGAATTCATGGCTGCACATCCCGATACTGGGGAAAAACCTTTGACTCCTTCGGGTAGAGTTGACCATACTTCCGATCCCCATACTCCTCATGAGAAGTAGGGAGGTGATCCACCTGAGACTCAACCTGGTTCTATTTGGACAAATCCACTTGATCAAGATCCGTTTGATCCTTCGAATCTGGATAATTATCTTTACAGAATGCTTGACTTACCTGATGATGAAGAACAGGACGAGCCTTTCGTTCCTTCATTTCCACGCAGTTATAGATACGGGATGCTTAAGTCACATAATGATACTACGATCAACCCCACCACACTCTGTTTTGGTATGCATAGTCATAGTACTGTCAAACCTTCCACTACGGTTGGTAGTCATGCTGGCACTAGTCAAAGTGTTAGCCATACAATACCAACTGGGGGCACTACCCTCGCTGGGGGCACTACATTGTCCACCCACACGCATAGTATGGGGACTGGTCAGATTCCTAACAATGCTAATGTTGGAAGACGACCACCTCCTAGGATTACCCAACCTAATCAGAACATTGTTCGGAACTCGACTCGCCATCCACCACCTAATACACGTGCCGCTACTCGTCAACCCAGGACTACTTTTATGGATTTTAATGCTCCTCACAACCATGGGGGTGGACATATACCGCACACTTTTGCATCCACTGCCGCCACTAGTAATGCTAATGTAGTGGGTGGGAATATTTCCTATCCACACGGACATCACGCCACCATCCCTGCTACTAGTCACACCAATGTTGGGGTTGGGAATACTTCTCGTGCTTTTGGTCACCAAACAACTACTCAAGCTAATCCTAATGCTGGGGGTGGGAACATACCATACCATTACGGTCATTACAACATGGTTCCCACTATGAATAGTACATACATGCCCCATACTCATGGGGGAAACCCTTACTACAACACAGTCGCTGCTAGCCACCAATATCACCCACCACCCCAATATGGTACCCAAAACACGCATATACCTGCTTACTCTCAAATGGGTCAAGAAGGAGGTTATCATTCCTATGGCCATGGGAAAGCTTATGGTTCGTCAAGTCCTTATCATTAGCAGTTTAATCCTCATGGTCAAGCTTTTGGTCCATCTTATAACACGGTTCCATTTCACCAACCTTTTATGGTGGCTTATAATCAAGATTTCCAGCCTCAGCTCTCATTCCTTGCACGCTTGAATCTCCTAGATATTTCAAAGCTCACAAATGATCCGGTGTGTCACGACTCTACTTGGCCCCCGGTCCCTACCAATCTCCCTTCGGACATTCCAAAGTTCAAGGGGAAAGGTGGTGAGGACCCGGGAGATCATGTCACGACATTTCACCTTTGGTGCTCCTCCAACTCATTGAATCATGATTCCATTAGATTACGACTATTTCAACGCACCCTCATGGGGACAGCCGCGAAGTTGTATGTGGAGTTTCCTGGAAACACCTATAGGGGATTCAACGAGATTGCTTTGGTTTTCTTATACAATTTCTAGTTGTCAGTTCGTTATGATACTGGTACTGAGTTGTTGTCCACCTTCCATCAGAATAAGGCCACACATATTTCTGATCACGTTCAAGAGTGGCATCGACGGAAGAGATTAGTGAAAGCCAACATTCCTCCAGAGTTCCTATTGGAATGGTTCCTCAAGTCTCTACTCCCATACATTGCTAAGGATGTTTCGATGTCCGGCATTGTGACTAAGGAACAAGCTATCTTGAAAGTCCAGCAGTTAGATCTACTTTATTCTCAGTTTGGCATTTTGTATGACATTATTCCTGATGCACCGAGAACAAGACATGAGCCTACGTCAGTTTCTAGACCACATGCCGATGGCATCGTGGGGTCCGCATGCACTTGCCTTGTAGACTTGGTAGCTAATCAAATGCAAAATTTGTCGCTAAACCAGTCTAATCCCAGACAGGTTCACACCTTGTCCACTTCCACTCCGTCATCTGATGTACACAATGTGCAATCAATGAAACCGTCGGGTAACCAGCAACCTGGTGGTAAGAAAAAGGGGAGAAATAATGTAATGTCCCCAGCTTGATCCTATTGCATTAATATGGTAAATGATGTAAATATTGTCATTTAGTCATTGTGAGGAGGTCAAGGCCAAGGCCCCGCCACTGATTTATCGTTTTATGTATCGGCAATTAGAATAGATGCATATGGTTCTTGTGCTAGCGGTGCACAATGTAACATCGAAAATCATGTAAATATGCAACTTTAATGAAAAACCCACAACCAGCTACGCAATGCAACAAAAGAGATGGGGGCATGATCTTTACAAGGAATAAGGGGGGGAGATTATTCAAACCCTTGGGCCAATGGTGTTAATCCATGTGTCAATGGGGAAACCCATAAAAACCACCAACTACCCATTTTGTCACATACACCCAATCATTTAATTCTTCCAAAGATTGGTTGGGGCAGTTATTGCCTTGGAAATGAAGAAGTATGGCAGCCAATTTCGTGCATGGGCAAGCCATCAGCCTGGAAATTCGTGTTTTTGCTTGTTGGGCAAGAAAACACCCACGAAATGGTGCCCAAAGCCATTCTGAACAATTAGTCTTCTCTCATTCACGCAGGGGGAGCTAGCTGGGTCTTTCCCTACACGTTTTTCATCCAAATCCTGCATTTCTCCATGGCTGGGAGTTCGTTTTTGCATATGCAGTAGCCTGGGAGAGGAGAGCCACGTTTTGGGGACTGTATGGAGGTCGTTTTTGCCCCCGAATGTCCAAGGACGTTTTTATAAAAACGGATTGGCTTCCCAGGGTTGTTCCCCAACTTCCCATTTCGTTTTTTTATGGGTTCCCACGTTTTTCTGAGATAGTTGGAAACCCCATTTCATGCATCCCACTGTGGAAAGCATTTTCCTCATGCCCAGTAATTGAGTTTTTTGTTGTTCAGTGCATCCCGTTTTGGATTTGAACATGTGAGCAGAAGCTTCAAGAGTGGAAGAGGACAGATTTGGCTTGATGAGCCCAATGATGTATCCATAACTCCATGGTTGAGCCACTAGCCTAGTAATTCACCTCTGCCCACCTCTTAGCAGCCTGAGAAACCCAACTGCTAGTTGGCTTGGCTGATTCTGGCATATCTTTGGCTATGTGAGAGCCGGTTTCCCCTTTTTCCTTGTGGAGATCATGCTCAGCTCGGGGGTGGTAGTGGTGCTGAGAAATTAAGGAGCACATTGGCCTACGGTTGGGTGGAACGTTGCAGAAGCGTAGCTGGTTGCTCAGGGACTACTTGTTAAGATAAGTATTCTCTTGTGTTTGTATATTCTTGCCATTATTAAATTGATGAATATCTGAATGTATGGTGAAGGTGTAAATGATATTATTTCCGCTGTGCTATAAAATAGTTATGCATCTACAGATGTCTCTGTTTTATTATGTGAATGCTTATGAAATAATTTCATGGGGCTAGATGCCCAGTTTAGGAGCACGACCGATATGCACTTTCATATGTATATGTACATATTCATGTTAATTTGAATATTTGTTTTTAATATCGAATGGGGCTGGATGCCCAGGTTAACCTCACGATCCTCTCCATCTAGCTGGTAGAATGGGAGGGGACGTGACAGAATGGTATCAGAGCTGCGTTGCAGCACTGGGCCGTTATGGGCCAAAACTGATAGTAAAAGAGAAGTTAAGTTTTCTTAAGAGTTTGGGAAAAATTTGGTTTAAAGTCTGTTTTTTTGAAAATTTTGTGTTTTAAGTCAGTTTACGGAAGTCGTCCCGAAACTGCGGACAGGTTCCGCGAACCTTCCCGCAATTGCGGAAGAGTTCGGCGAACCTTCCCACAATTGCGGAAGGATTCCGCGAACCGCTCCGAAACAGCGGAGAAAAATTTTTTTAAGTGAAAAATTTTCCAAGTGTCGGTGTGAAAAGGAATTTTCGGAAGGAAATCTCTTCCGAAATTGCAGAAGGAATTCTCTTCCGAAATTTCGGAAGGATTCTGCGAATCGTTCCGCAACGCGGAAGAGTTCGGCGAGTCATTCCGCAGTTGCGGAAGACTTCGCCGAATCGTTCCGCAATTGCGGAAGACTTCGGCGAATCGTTCCGCAATTGCGGAAGCATTCCTCAAGTCGTTCCGAAAAAGATTTTCACAAGAACTGCCCGAAACCCCCCCGGAAGCATTCCGCGCAACGGCGGAAGCATTCCGCGAACGGCTCCGAAGTTGCGGAAGCCTTCGCCGAATGGCTCCACAATTGCGGGAGCATTCGCCGAATGGCTCCGCAACTGCGGAAGCCTTCGCCGAATGGCTCCGCAATTGCGCGAGCGTTCGGCAAATCGCCCCGCCATTGCGGAAGCGTTCGGCGAACTGCTCCGCAATTGCGGAAGCCGTCGCCGAACCGCCCCGCAATTGCGGAAGGGTTCCGCCAAACGCCCCGCAATTACGGAGGGCTTCAGCCAACCGGCCCGCAGTTGCGGAAGCCTATAGTGAAGCGCCCCGCAACGGAGGCAAGCCGGGAACCGCTCATTGCGGAAGCTTTCAGCCTACCACCCTGCAATTGCGGGAGCATACCGTGAACAGCCCCACGAGCAATCCGTGAACCGCCATCGCGGCAGGATTCAGCGAACTTCCCGTTGCGGCAGGATTTCGCGAACCGCCCGATTCAGCGTGTTTCCTAAAAAAAAAAAAAAAAAAAAAAAAAAAAAACGAGGGCGCTGCCCCCTTGACCCCCTTTTTTTTTTTTTTCCCCCTCATGTGTCTTTGTTTGTGATTTGACAAATTGTGAGTATGGCATTCTTCCCATGTGCATGAAGTAATTTGTGAACTTTGGAGAATAGAATGCAGCTGTGTAAAATGTGCAGAATGGGAGTGAAAGTTGTCATTTTTGAAAGGATGCAGTTCCTGCACCTGATGTCAGAATGGAGCATGAAGATAGGCATTGGAAAGCTTGTCCAGCAGGGAACAATGATGCATGACCAGAGTTTGAAGGAGGTCTATATATATCATAGATATTTAGTGCAGAAGAGTGCCAGCAGCTATTTTGACAAACAAATTTTGTTGTCAATATGGGCAATCTCTACAACTGCAGGATATGGAAGAGGAATTCCATGTCACGATGAGGGACCGAAAAGGGAAGAATTTCTTAAAACCTCTGTTTGTTATCATACTTATAATTATGAAATTGTCATATGGCATAAAAATGTTAAAAATGTAAAGGATTACATAGATGTATATGCACTAGATGGCATCTTAACAAATTGCATAGTGCATATGAGAAATGATTGTGCATAAATGGGATATTGCATATTGGTAGAATAATGGAGTCTGCTTATGCAATGAACCATTAATGGAGAATATTGTGATTGATAATCGCTATTGATGTTGGTATTGGTTGTAGGACCAAAGATAACAAAGAGCATGGCTAAACGTTCTGAGGATGTTGTTGCATGAAGCCAACAACCTTATGCGGAAATGATGGCGCAACAAACCTATGATCACGAGGTTGGCAAAAAGGACTGCGTAGCATTGGTAAGAGGCCAATTGGTCAGGTAACATCAAGTGGTGTAAACGACAGCCATACAGGTAAGGGTTATTGGTGCATAAATTGCATGAATGTTGAAAGGGGATTTGGTAAGATCTCTTCAACTATGTTTGAGCTATGTGGAGCTAATTTGCATGTAATATTGAATATCGACTGGGGCTGTTAACCTACCAAGCTTGGTGAGGTGTGGGTAAGTGAAGAGGATGACCCTTACACCCTATGACTGTTTAGAAATCTCAATGCATTCATGTGAATTTATATCATGCCATGCGTATGATTGGTTATGTGCTTAATAACCCAAGCAAGTGAGGACTGGTGGTCCTAACTATGGTAATGCAGGTTATATGAGATAGTCATGTTTCGATCATAATATGCTTGAATGCATAGTAATCATGAAACAATGCAAGGTAGCATTGAGTAGATGTGCATTAGGAGATTTTATAAATCTTGTGATGCATTGTATGAATGTATAAGGATGATACATATGTCATTGCAAAATAAATAATGAATGAAATGATGAATTGATGATAATTCTAGGACCATTTCATGGGCTGTTATGAATGCAGAATAGTAAGTGCATGAAGATCCCAATCATGATCGATGGGCTGCTAGAATGCTCGGTGGAAGGACAGAGTTGTATGAATGATATGACTGTGAAATTTGATCTAGAGCTTATGAGAAGGAATCTCATGGTTGAGAGCTCTAAGTTCTGTTAGTAAGAACAGTTGTAAATATCAGATTTGTAATGGTTTCGGATTTGAAATTTTGCTAATAAATGTTGCTGACAGTTTGGCTATTTGATAAAGTGTGCCGGGATGACACATTGCAGGGAGATCATGTGTGATGGCCTGCAGAAGCCAAACCAGATGGGAAAGACCTCATGCTTTGGAAATGGGTTTCGGATGAAACACCATTGATAATGTCTTAGCCAAACCGCATGACGGTAAACCATGAAAGTGAAATGGTAAAGCTATGCCCAGAAGGCATGTGAGACAAATCTGCAAAATGAATGAGTATTTCGTGACCCTAGACAAGAGCATGCATGTCTAAATTATTAGGGTTAATATGCAGAGCATGCTCTATCTTATGTATATTATTGCAGATTGCTTGAGTATGATTAGGGCCTACATGGCGCACATCGGAAAGGGGGTGCACACCTTTTCTAGTGCTGGGTCATGTTAGGGTTTTTCAATATTGACTACACCCTAAGGGAATGGACGCATTCCTGGTGTTTCAATACTTGATAGTGAATGGTATGAAATATGATTACAATTTTTGGGCAGTAATACTGATGAGCCTGCTTATCCTTCTTGTGCTAACAGCTTACACAAATGCAACTTGGTGTTGCACGTAAGGGGCAAAGTGAAGAAGGGTGCTCAAAGAGGACTGTATGGGCAGTGGTAACCTTTCTACGCTCACACTAAAGGACACTAGAAGGGATGGATAGGACCGAGGAGCTGTGTTGCAGAAAAGGGGTATCATCCTTGTGTAGTGTGAGTGGGTATTGTGGGGCCATGCTAGCCTGCAGTCAAGTGAGTCACCTATGGAGTTCCTGGAGGGAACCGCTGGTTGCACAAGGGAAGGAGCCACGTAATCATATTATGTTGTTGTATGCCTGATAAACCTAGTCGGCGTACTGGCTTGGCATTGGTTATTTGGGAGTTGTGACGAATGGTTGTGGTATGCCTGATAAACCCAGTCGGCGTACTGGCTTGGCATTGGTTATTTGGGAGTTGTGACGAATGGTTGTTGTATGCCTGATAAACCCAGTCGGCGTACTGGCTTGGCATTGGTTATTTGGGAGTTGTGACGAATGGTTGTTGTATGCCTGATAAACCCAGTCGGCGTACTGGCTTGGCATTGGTTATTTGGGGAGTTGTGGCGAAAGGTTGCTGGATCCCTGATAAACCCAGTCGGTGTACTGGCTTGGCATCGGTTACTTGCATGATGTGGAAGTATTGGTGAAGGGTGTTATTTCCTGACAAACCCAGTCGGAGAAATGGCTTGGAAATGGTTCTTGAATGCTTGATAAACCCAGTCGGCGTACTGGCTTAGCATACTGATTTTTGAAATGGTTGATAAACCCAGTCGGCGTACTGGCTTAGCATACTGATTTTTGAAATGATTGATAAACCCAGTCGGCGTACTGGCTTAGCATACTGATTTTTGAAATGCTTGATAAACCCAGTCGGCGTACTGGCTTAGCATACTGATTTTTGAAATGCTTGATAAACCCAGTCGGCGTACTGGCTTAGCATACTGATTTTTGAAATGCTTGATAAACCCAGTCGGCGTACTGGCTTAGCATACTGATTTTTGAAATGCTTGATAAACCCAGTCGGCGTACTGGCTTAGCATACTGATTTTTGAAATGCTTGATAAACCCATTCGGCGTACTGGCTTAGCATACTGATGTTTGAAATGCTTGATAAACCTAGTTGGCGTACTGGCTTAGCATACTAATTTGTGGGATGCCTGATAAACCCAGTCGGTGCACTGGCTTGGCATTGCCTATTCAGATGATGTTGTGGAGCAGCATGTGTGCTGGCCAAGCATCCACCCCACAGGTGATCC
This sequence comes from Larix kaempferi, assembly GCA_027924585.1. Classification (NCBI taxonomy): domain Eukaryota; kingdom Viridiplantae; phylum Streptophyta; class Pinopsida; order Pinales; family Pinaceae; genus Larix; species Larix kaempferi. The sequence goes on along the minus strand of BSBM01000174.1, from coordinate 2,163,707 downwards.
AAGGCTTGTAAAGCAGAGAAGGAAACCTGTGGAGTAGCAAGGAAACGCACAATACAGATAAGTATTCATTTTCACTTAACTCTTGTTTGGAAGATTACGGGTACGAATCTTATTGTAACCAAGCTAATACACTGTTGTTTCTTTGTTGGAAACCTTGGCCATTACAGGAAATAGGGACCCTGAAAGAACTAAAAGCTGTTTGGTAGATCCAGAAAGTGACTGGTTGAACATGCAAGATCATTTGATGTTGAGGAGTAGCCTGAGTGCTACCCCAACAATCGTTATTATACCCATAGGAGATCCAAGGCTTGTAAAGCAAAGAAGGGTCCTATGGAATAAAGTGAAGACATCCAACGCAGGTATTGTTGGAAGCAAGAACCTTGAAGCATCGTAAGGATGCAGGTGGACATGTAACCACTTTGAAGAGCTCAGCATGAGCAGTAGTGAAAGATGGGGCTAGTGGAACGGTATGAGTCCTAGCAGCCAAGAGTTAGACAAACCCAGTGGAGGAACTCCATGGTTGAGAGGTCTGGAATAAACCATGGACACTACGTGTCATAGCGAAGAAGGGCAAGTCGAGCATTCACGTGAAGTGAAAGAGGACAGGAGCATGAAAACCACAGTGGTGGTGTGGGTTCCAGAACGGAACAAAACTAAGAGGAGAAACTCTTACGGCTCTCTCTCTTTCCTTTTATTGATGCATTTATAGAGTTAGAAAATTGCTGAATGCATGCATGACTGAAAGTAAAAGTGTGTTATTTGATTAAAGAGAATTGTGAATGCTAATTAATGAATTTTTTTTTGTGAATGGATGAACATGAAGGAATTCATGTGTATGTTAGGCAAGCATGAAAAAAAGTGGAAGTCTCATGAGTAAAGCATGGACTATCCATGTCAACTGGGGAAAAACCATTGATTGGTTTTTAATGTTTGGGTTATGCTTGGACTAACAAGAATTGTAAAGATGAATTTCACTGGTGGAAATTGAATCAATTGGTTGCAGCCGGTGCAGGCAAGTGTTGCTAGTGAGCAAAGTGTGGTCAGTTGTTTCCATTGACCATGGCGGCAGACCAAGGGCTATTAGAATTGGCTGGAAGTCTTATTCAAACAATTGCCAAGACCCAAGAAAATCTTGAAGAGATGCTCAAGATGCAAAAGCAGCAGAACAAGATGAACCACAAGGTCTTGCAGGACTCTATTCGTCTGCAGAAAGAGGTAAAAAGTATTATGAAAGCAATCAGCAAGGGAAAGAAAAGTGGATCAGTGAAGAAGCATTCATCCAATCGTCCGATTAAGAAACGCTCCAGGTGGGAAGACTCAAAGGAAATTGAGCAGATAAAGATGAAGCAACCCGTGAAGTGTTGGAATTGTGAGGGGGATCATTACCTCCGCAACTGCCCAAAAAGAGAACCTCAAGAGGGTAGCAGCCATAAAGTTTTCAGACTTATGGATGAGCTAGAAGATCCGACTCAGCAGGAGCAGCTCGTGAAGATCAAAGGACTTGGTCCTGAAAGTTCAATGTAAAGAACAGAATGCAGGGCAGATCTGCAAAGTTTTTGTGAATTTTGGACATATGTAAAGTGGGTATTTATTTCTCGAAGTGTTGGAACACCGAGGACGGTGTTATTCCAAGGGGAGGGGAATGTAATGTCCCCAGCTTGACCCTATTGCATTAATATGGTAAATGATGTAAATATTGTCATTTAGTCATGGTGAGGAGCTCAAGGCCAAGGCCCCGCCACTGATTTATCGTTTTATGTATCGGCAATTAGAATAGATGCATATGGTTCTTGTGCTAGCGGTGCACAATGTAACATCGGAAATCATGTAAATATGCAACTTTAATGAAAAACCCACAACCAGCTACGCAATGCAACAAAAGAGATGGGGGCATGATCTTTACAAGGAATAGGGGGGGGAGATTATTCAAACCCTTGGGCCAATGGTGTTAATCCATGTGTCAATGGGGAAACCCATAAAAACCACCAACTACCCATTTTGTCACATACACCCAATCATTTAATTCTTCCAAAGATTGGTTGGGGCAGTTATTGCCTTGGAAATGAAGAAGTATGGCAGCCAATTTCGTGCATGGGCAAGCCATCAGCTTGGAAATTCGTGTTTTTGCTTGTTGGGCAAGAAAACACCCACGAAATGGTGCCCAAAGCCATTCTGAACAGTTAGTCTTCTCTCATTCACGCAGGGGGAGCTAGTTGGGTCTTTCCCTACACGTTTTTCATCCAAATCCTGCATTTCTCCATGGCTGGGAGTTCATTTTTGCATATGCAGTAGCCTGGGAGAGGAGAGCCACGTTTTGGGGACTGTATGGAGGTCGTTTTTGCCCCCGAATGTCCAAGGACATTTTTATAAAAATGGATTGGCTTCCCAGGGTTGTTCCCCAACTTCCCATTTCATTTTTTTATGGGTTCCCACGTTTTTCTGAGATAGTTGGAAACCCCATCTCATGCATCCCACTGTGGAAAGCGTTTTCCTCATGCCCAGTAATTGAGTTTTTTGTTGTTCAGTGCATCCCGTTTTGGATTTGAACATGTGAGCAGAAGCTTCAAGAGTGGAAGAGGACAGATTTGGCTTGATGAGCCCAATGATGTATCCATAACTCCATGGTTGAGCCACTAGCCTAGTAATTCACCTCTGCCCACCTCTTAGCAGCCTGAGAAACCCAACTGCTAGTTGGCTTGGCTGATTCTGGCATATCTTTGGCTATGTGAGAGCCGGTTTCCCCTTTTTCCTTGTGGAGATCATGCTCAGCTCGGGGGTGGCAGTGGTGCTGAGAAATTAAGGAGCACACTGGCCTACGGTTGGGTGGAACGTTGCAGAAGTGTAGCTGGTTGCTCAGGGACTACTTGTTAAGATAAGTATTCTCTTGTGTTTGTATATTCTTGCCATTATTAAATTGATGAATATCTGAATGTATGGTGAAGGTGTAAATGATATTATTTCCGCTGTGCTATAAAATAGTTATGCATCTACATATGTCTCTGTTTTATTATGTGAATGCTTATGAAATAATTTCATGGGGCTAGATGCCCAGTTTAGGAGCACGACCGATATGCACTTTCATATGTATATGTACATATTCATGTTAATTTGAATATTTGTTTTTAATATCGAATGGGGCTGGATGCCCAGGTTAACCTCACGATCCTCTCCATCTAGCTGGTAGAATGGGAGGGGACGTGACAAATAATCGTAGGGGTGGATACAATGGAAGTAATAACAATAGCAATCGTAATACTCCTCCTAAAGAGAATGCCAACCCACCTCGAGAAGGCGGTAATGTTGGCGAGGATCATAAACCTAGGCGTAAGGTCAAATTCCCTTGGAAGCTTTGTGGGGAGGATCATCTTACTCACTTATGTCTTCGAATTGAAGAAGCATCGAAGCATTTGGCACAGAGCCCAGCTATGTTGAAGGATCCCCTTCCTCATCATCAAAAAATGGCTTCGCATGCTCCCACCACTTTTTATGGTACTAATGAAACAACAACGTCTTCTTTGAATACTAGTGGTTATGGATGTGTGAATATGGTTCAGTCGGAGGTTTGTGTTGCTACTCGTTAGCGCGATTATGGTGCACCACAACCCAATTTGGGGAATGAGCTTCCCCCTCCTCTTGACAATTCCTTGCATATCGAGAAGCCCTCCATTATGCCGTGGATACCGAAAGGTGTTCTCAAGCGCTCTACGCATAATCTCAATGCTCGAGCCGCCCATAACTACTCCATCGTAGATGATTTGGGACAAACTCCGTGTGCCATGTCGACTCTTGAAGTTTTGCAAGCCTGTCCTTCTCAGAAGCATGCCCTTTTGAGTGCGTTAGGAGTTCAGGATGGGGGAAATCCTAGTGTTATCAAGTTTGATACTATTGATTTCCAACCTCGCTTACCTTACCACATGTCTTTTCAAATCCAGGTGGTTTGCCTTAAGAGCTTTGTCAAACGTACTACGGTTGATGAAGGTGCCTCCGCGTCAGTAATGTCATTAGCTTGTTGGAAAGCTCTTGGCTCTCCTCCTCTACTTGCATCTAGAACTACACTCACTGCATTCGTCAATAGATCTTTTATGCCACATGGAATTATCCCTTCGCTTGTTGTCTCCTTGGGAGGTAAGTATGTGCCTATTGAAGTCGAAGTGGTTGATGCGCCCATCAACTACAACCTTTTACTAGGTTAGAACTGGATGTACGCTATGAAGGTTGTTGCGTCTACTGTATTTAGAGTTATTTGCTTTCCCCATGAAGGCAATATTGTGACGATCGATCAGCTGGATTATGTTGGCACTCCTTCCACAGCATCCACGGGATCCATAGTCCCACAAGTTTCTAATTCTCAGCTGGCAACTGGGAACATAGGTGTTGGAATGTACCCTTCATTGATGGGAACTTTTAACCATTCTGCACCTGTGAATTTTATTGGAACCATTACCGACAATGCATCTCCTCCTTCGAATAATATGTTATTCAGAACCTCCTATTTATATGATCCGTGGACTTTACCATCCATGAGTTCCATGTCTGGAGACATTGCGCATGTCAGGTTGTTTATGCCTTTATCTGTAGCGGAGCTTGCTTATGATCATATCCAACAAACCACTACAGATCCGCATCTCTCTTCTTCCCAGATAGTAGAGGAAGATCCTGTTATGTTGCCCACGTGTGGAGTCGACCTATCTTGTTCACATGGTTTCCTCGATGGTATTTTACCTTCAGATGAAGTTTTTATTGAGGCCATGAGTGGTGATGACAATCCGTGGGGGGATCTTTATGATAGATCCCATTCCCCTCCTACCCTTGATCTTATTGAACAAGATGAGTCTAGAATATAGTCTACCATACATTTTGATCCAGGCATAGTTTTGTCTAGCCTCGGTTTGACATTAAAGTCTTATTTCCCTAGTGACGAGTCTTTAGACTCTCATATAGATACACAAATCGGTGATCCTGATGAGTTTGATTCTACTTCTAGAATTTCCAACTCCTGTGATGATGAATTTTCCACTGCAAATTCCTTCACATCCTTCAGCTTTTCTCTTCATTTTGAAGATATCATTTTGATCCCTCAGGTATTGGTACTATGGCACCCTCAGTGGTTAGCTCTACCTGCGTTATGTCTGAGGTTAACAATAATGAAGTTGAAAATGTTTCTACCGCAGTGACTTGTATCATATTTTTCTTTACATACGTTTTAGAGATGATCTTGGTACTTATGTTTCTTGGAGACAGGATTCTTAGTTGGACTTATACTTGGTTACCGGTCCTTTTCGACATTTGCTTCGGTCATGGCAGGCATATTCGGAACCTTGCATATAGGTTTAGGCCTCCCCATTGTTATGATGCATTTGAGCTTATTACTATCCGAATTTGCAGACACCCCTTGAGTGTCCTTATCTTTCTCATGTTCCTTGCATTATGCATAGCTTTGTCCCATGCGCTTGGAACTAGTCTCACATGTCCCTGACACTCGTCTGTTCTCATTACAAGCATTCTTCCATATCTCCCTTGAGCTCATTAAAAACAATAAGCAGGTCACGAGTTTACTTTTTCGGGCTTGTTAAACTTTTATGGAAAAGATTTTTATAAAGTCTTTTTTAAGCCCTTGTTCAAAATTTTCAAATCAAACAAGATTGCCGAGTATACTTGTCATTTCAGACTCGTTAAAGGATTTGAAGCAACATTCACTTAGGTATAAGTTTACCCCTTTTCCAGACCTTTGTGGATTAATTACGAAAAACGTATACTCTAGTCATACGTGACTAGAAGAGTTCTTCTCTCATTGTTTTACACTTTTTCGGGTGAGGAGACTAACTTTACGAAAAAGAACTTCCCTTTTATGTCGAATTGTGATTGCATTGCATTATCCTGCTTGCCGCTTGAGCCTTGTGCCAGCTCCCGCTTACTCACTTATTAGCCATGTGCCTGAGCACTTTACCTTCCGAGCCAAGTAGAGCCTTAATTTATCTTTTGCATCTTGATGACCCTTTACCCTAAGGGAACATTCCCCCGAGTGTCCACATCCTTCATGCACTTCCTTGCATTGATCATAGGTATGTTCCACTGCTTGGAACTAGTCTTCTCGCTATTTGACACTCGTTCCCTCACTTGTTGTACTATAAGCAATTTTATTCTTTTTCAAGATTTTTCCAAATATGAAAAAGACCAAAAAAATCAAATATTCCAAAAAGCCGGATGGGATTATGGTTACTACTTCTTGTCGGTAGCTATTGTGTCGCCTTTGAACATAGCATTCATTCCACTCCGTATATTATGAGTCGGGACTATAGTTGGGCCTTAGGATCTGTACTTGTTTCTCAGTTTTCTCCATTGATTGGTTAAGCTTCCAGTCATTATGGAGCCCTCTGTAATGCATCCTACATTGCACAATTTATGTCAAGTCTATGCTACCTGATTCTATCCATTTGCTCATGCACTTGTTCAAAGGCAGTCCTAAAACCAGTGTCAGCCACTCCTCAGATCTCTTGACTATTGCATGTTGGCCATCCTTATTGAGTCAGTCCATTTCACCTGAGATCTTCCAAATCTTTCAGCATTGCTGGTACCTTGTGCTGGTCGATGGGGGATGCCTTAATTCCCTCCCTCCAGCGAGTCTTGTTCCATCGAATCCAACTCATTTATTTCGGGACTTGAGGCTTAGAGTTCAGTTGAGTACCTTGAGGCTTGCAGTCATTAGTGGCAGGTTCTCTCACCATCAACAGTTTTGGGAATACATCAATGTCCTCTGATCGATGGATTCATCCTAGTGTTCGAATTCAACCCATTTATTCACACTCTGATGATTCTGCTCTGTGCCTTGATGCCCATTTTCATCATTGGTGGGTCATCTGGCGTTTGTTAACAGTATACATCATTGACCGATAATCAGACGATGTCTCATCAAGTTTGACCCCAACTCCTTTATTCACTTGATGGGACTTGCACCATCGAAGACTTGTGTAGAAGACCCCAGGCGATTGTGGCATTTAGTATGCTACATATGACTTTGACTTTACATCTGACATATCACCTCTCAGATTTCAGCAGTTTGTACCTCCAGTTTTGCACCAATTGTCTTCTTTTCAGCAGAAGACCATATCTTACTGTAGAGGGATCATGGCTATGATCACTTATGACATGTCTCTATTATACTGCCTATTTCATGGCCATTGTATCAGATTGTTGTACTATACTGACATGTATTCAGAGATACTATTGTATTATAACGAGTGAGATGCTCTTTCCACTTGTGTCTCCATCACTCCACTTCTAAGTTTTATAATGTATTTTGACCATCGTAGCATCAGTCTCTGACCTCACACATTAGGGGGCATCTGTTACATCGTAATCTTCCACCCTGTGAGCATCAGCATTATTTGTCCTGTAGGATCCATTTCAGTGACTCAGATCCACTTATATCCTTCAGAGATATTAGTTTTCCCTATTTTTATTCCTACCCGCATGTTGTATCACTATAGCATGCGTACCCGCGAGTTGCAGCACTATAGCTAGTGGGTATCAAGTAAAATGGTAAAAACCACTATTAATTACTTTTTACTCCCAAAAAGCGGTCATTGGGTGACCTTTGGCTCTCCATATGCCCAAGTAATGCCTCGATGTGTCCTTTCACCTACCTTTGAGAGGACTATATATTGAGCACATATGGCTTATGGGTGGGAGGAAGAAGAGAATAGCAAGAGAACTCTAGTGGATTTTTGCCCTATCTTGAGTCTACACTCATTGATCATTGTAGTTGTGAACCCTTTATGTTCACCTTCCAAACTCCTTTCATAGTTTGATTTTTCCATTCATGGAGGATTGAAGTGGTGGAGGCACAAGTGGATTGATCTAGATCTTGGTTTAGATTGGTTGCCAGCAAGAGGCCGTATCACTTTTGTACTTCTTCTTGTTCATTATTAGAAATACTCATATTCTTGTCCATCATGGTGTAAATGTTGTTTATTATACATTGGGTTACATTTGCTTGTGATATTATGGACCATTGTTATTGATAATGTTGATGTCATTTTTATATTGTATGTACTTGTTGGATATTGGCTATCAAGACTAATTTGCACATTTCAAGTGCATGGATTGAAAGCTCCAACAAGGATCTACATCAAACGTTTGTATCAAGGTTGGTTACATTTCTCCATTATCTTAACATTCTCATTTATAATAGCATTGTTTTGAGAATTGAGTTGATTTCTGGTAGTCATCTGTTTGTTGTGGTACTCCCAAGCCATAATGAGTTTTCTCCAATACAGCCATACCTCTCCATTCCCCAAGGAATTAACTACCTCAACCAACTCTTGGGAGAAATGAATGATTGGGCACAAAAGTCAACATGGGTAGTTGAGGGTTCATGGGTTCTCTCATTGACACTTGTCTTAACTTGATTGGCTCAAGGGTTTGAATATTTTCCCTCCCAATTCCTTGTAAACATCATGCCCCCATCTCTTGTTGCATTGCATAGCTAGTTGTGGGCATTTCTATTAAAATGCATATTTAGAATTTACATGGCTTACTAGCAAATGGGTAGCATAATACCAAATACTTGCCTATTCAAGGTCGAGCATTCACTAGTGGGGCCTTGGACTTGAGCTCCACACTAGAAATCATACATAATATGCATACAATATTTACATTATACCCCAAAGTATCCTTAGGGTCAAAATGGGGGTATTACAACACATGAGGTCAAGGAAACTGCAGAATGGCCGACACAGTTTGTGTTAATTTTTTAGCATTTAATTCAACATACTCTAGGATCTTTACTGAGAGAATAACATGTAAAATATATCAATCATATCAATCATAACAAGCAATCACATAAGACAATAGACACACAAAGTTTCACTAGGGAAAACCATAAAGGTGAAAAACCCCACAACTTCCTCAGAGATAGAAAGAGCAATGATACAACCCAAGTACAAGAGATAGTTCTCCTAGAAGCTACTCCTCCTTCCTCACTTGTGCACCACTTTTTGATGAGCGTAGAAGTGAATAATGAAGTGATCAAATAGAGTGACTCTCACACTCTATTTATACATGACCTGCCTTGCCTAATAAACTAGCAGGGATGACTTGTCTAACTCAGTCTAATAACCCATGGTAATACTAATCAAGGCTAACCCCACACTTGGTGGTCTAATAACCCATCATATGCAAGTTGGGACACTTGCGACACTTGTCAATACAAATGATGACACTTCCATATAGAGGAATAATACCATCTCTATAAGAGTACAATATACATGAGTTAAATACATTCCGAAGCTACAAATACATCAACACTCCCTATTAACTAGGAAGGTATTTTTTCGACATAGATCTGCTAGCACAAGTCTTCTTCTATGGATCATCGTCATTGCCGCTGCTATCTAAATCAATATCCAATCTACTCGTCATAGGAATTTCTACAGAGCCAGTCCTTTTTCATACTGGATCTAGGCCCGCCACCTGCAGGTCTTCATCATCTACAGAGCTAGTTCTTTTTCATGCTGGATGTATCAACATCTACAGAGCCAACCCTTTTTCATGTTGGATGTATCAACATCTACAAAGCCAGCGCTTTTTTCATGCTGGATGTATCACATCTACAGAGCCAACCCTTTTTCATACTGGATGTATCACATCTACAGATCCAGTCCTTTTTCATACTAGATGTGACCTATAACAAACCTAGGATTTCTCACCAAAGAGCCAGTCCTTTTTCATATTGGATGTGACCTAGAACAAATCTAGGATTTATCACCACAGAGCCAGTCCTTTTTCATACTGGATGTGACCTAGAACAGATCTAGGATTTATCACCATAGAGCCAGTCCTTTTTCATACTAGATGTGACCTAGAACAAATCTAGGATTTATCACCATAGAGCTAGTCCTTTTTCATACTGGATGTGACCTAGAACAAATCTAGGATTTATCATCACATAGCCTCGCAAGAGCACCCCATGACTTATTACGGGCACACATCCCAACCTATCGGATCTCCCAGGTTCGTATTACATGTGGTCATGGCATAACCTCGAAAGAGCATCCCAGGACTTATTACAGGCACATAGCCCAACCTATCGGATCTTCCAGGTCAACATTACATGTCATAGGACACAACCTATCCACGGCCACAGAGTATCTACTTGATACTCACCATAAATCATCCTGATGTACATCATCACATGATCATCCTGATCAACAATGCATCCACCTGATACATATACAAATACATGATCCACATGATCATATCAAGCATCCAACATGATGCATATACATAGCGGTAACTGGAGCATCGTCCTGATGCTCATCACACAACGCTTAAATCCACATCCATGGGGAGGATCCTCCTCTCACCATGCTTGGAATGGATCCTGCAAATGTGTCCATCACTTCTTCCTCGAAGTGTCGTCAATTTGAAGAACACCAAGCCTCTCTCTAAGTACTCAAACTTCACTCTTCTTAGTGGTTTCATCAACACATCTGCAACCTTCTCATCCATCACAACATACAGGAGCTTCACTACTCCTCTCTGCACCATATCCCCGATATAGTGATATTTGATCTCAATGTGCTTCGACCTGTTGTTGAACACCGGGTTCTCAAAGGGCTTCACGCAACTCTGGTTGTCACAAAAGATACCAGTAGCATCCAACGGAAGATCAAATAACTCAGACAGTAGCTTCCTAAGCCATACTGCCTCACAACTAGCCGAACAAGCTGCAACATACTCTGCTTTGGCTGTACTGTACTTAGTGCTACATAAGACTGCTTCCTGCTAAACCAAGAGATCACACTTGATCCCATACTAAAGCAACACCCATAAGTGCTCTTCCTATCTGCAGCACTTCCTGCCCAGTCCGAATGAAAATAACCCTGCAGGTTAAACTTTTGATTTGCATCACACTTGAGCCCATAATCAATTGTACCCTTCAGGTACCTCATAACATGCTTTACAGCAACTAGGTGAACACCTCTGGGATCCGTCAGAAACTAGCTCAATGTGTTCACTGCAAAGCAAATGTCTGGTCTGGTGTTCGTCAGGTACATCAAGGACCTAATAATATGACGATACACAGTAACATCAACTGGATCGGATGAAGTATCACACAAAAGCTTTAGGTTCGATGCCATAGGTGTGTCCATGTCCTTGTAGTCCATCATTCCGAACCGCTTCAGGATCTCTACTGCATACTTCCCTTGTCTAAGGAAGATTCCTTCTACACTCTGGCACATCTCCATGCCTAGAAAGTAGTGCACCATCCCCAAGTCCTTCATCTCGAACTCGGAAGCAAGCTTCCTCTTCGTGTCGGCAATCAATCTATCCTCACCTGTGACAAACAGGTCATCCACATACAAAAGTAGTATCACTGGATTGACTTCCTCAACCTTGTAGTAAAGGTTGGAATCCGCTTTACTCTTGGTAAATCCCAAACTGGAGATAAAGCTGTCTATCCTACCATACCAAGTCCTAGGAGCTTGCTTCAAGCCATACAAGGATTTCTTCAGTTTGCACACATGAGTCCCTCTGTCATGTGTCCCAAACCCAAGTGGTTGCTCCACATACACTTCCTCTTCGACTACACCATTCAAGAAGGCTATCTTGACATCCATTTGGTGTACCTTCCATTTCATCACTGCAGCCAGAGCAAGTACTGATCTAATGGAAGTGTATCTAGCTACAGGTGCAAAAGTCTCTTCATAATCAATCCATTCTTTTTGGGAGAAACCACGAGCTACAAATCTCACCTTGTATTTCTCTATGCTTCCATCTGCAGCATGCTTGATCTTGTAGATCCACTTGGAAGTCACAACAAACTTCCCTTCAGGTCTTGGGACTACATCCCAAACATCATTCTTCATGATCGATTGGTATTCCTCGACCATGGCATCCTTCCATTCTTTCTTTTCTGCTACTTCTTCATAATTGGAAGGTTCTTTGTTCATAATGTCACAGAGTAAGGAAGCATAACTGGTATGTGATATAGTCCTCTTCCTTTCTCTGTTTTCTTCTTCTGGAATGCCATATCTTTCTGCATCTTGAATGAGCTCTCTAGATTATGCAGGTTTCCTCTTGTGAGAGTTCTTCTCACGGGGTGGATATACAGGTTCTTGTGGATCTTCAACTTCACGATCTACTACTGGAATTGCTTCAGTCATGGTGGTGTCTTGGAATCTGATTTCATTTGGTTCTTCATGATATTCGATGGGTGTCTTCCTTGATTTGATATAGGCTGAGTCTTCATCAAATGTTACATCCCTGCTAACATCAATCTTCTTGAACCCTGGAAAGTATATTCTGTAAGCCTTCGAGCTTTCATTGTAACCCACAAAGATGCCCTTCTTTCTTGAAGGATCTAGCTTTGTTCTCTTTTCCTTTAGAACATGTGTATATACTGGACAACCAAATATTCTAAGATGGCCGACTTCAGGTTTCTTACTAGATAAGACCTTTTCTGGTGTCTTGTTGTCCAATATCTTGTGAGGTGTTATGTTTTGCACATACACAGCTGTCCTAGTTGTTTCTGCCCATAGATGCATAGGTAGATCCTGGTCATGCACCATTGCCCGTGATTTTTCCACAATTGTTCTATTCTTTCTTTCTGCAACTCCATTCTGTTATGGATTGTAGGGAGCAATCAACTCCCTCTTAATCCCTGAATCACTGCATAGCTTATTGAACTCACTTGAAGTGAATTCTCCGCCATTGTCGAATCTGAAGGTCTTGATTTTCTTATCATTTTGATTTTCCATCAAGGCTTTGAATTCCTTGAACTTATCAAATACTTCATCTTTGTTCTTCAAGAAATAAACCCAAGTATTCCTAGAGAAATCATCAATGAAAGAGACATAGTATACATACCCACTCAGAGAACTGGATGACATCGGACTGCATACATCAAAGTGGATAATTTCCAAGATTCCTTTTGCTTTTCTTTCACTGCTTGGAAATTCCTTCTTAATGTTCTTTCATTTTTCACATCCTTTGCAAACACCTTCATGCTTTGTCTTGATTTCAGGAAGACCCTCTACTACTTTGCTTGCAATTGGTAGTGCTCTATAGTGTACATGTGCAAGCCTTCTATGCCAAAGTTCACTTGGCTCCATGGATTCATGCACCATGGCATGTTCAGATTGACCCTTCAATTTATACAATCTTCCCTCTTGTTCTCCAATTACCACTACATCATCTATGGTCTTACCCTTTGGCCACATGAGTACTTGGCCATCCACAAATGTAACTCTAATTCCTTTTGCATCTAGAGATGATATGGATAGGATATTTTTCTTGAGCCCAGGTACATATAAGACATCTTTCATTTTCAGAGACTTCCCAGAGTCTAGTTTGTAGGAGGCTTCACCACTTCCTTTGATAGGGTATTGATAGTCATCCCCAAGTTTTACCTTATGAGGTGACTCATGTTCAGATAGATCTACAAAGGATTCTTTAAACCCAGTCATGTGTTTGGAAGCTCCACTATCAATAAGCCAATCATCACATCCATGAGAGATAGTACCCGTGAGAGCAGAGATTAGAACATATTCATCTTCACTAGATAAGTCATCACTTTCTTCTCTAGCCTTCTTCTTGGGAGGTTCATCATCCTCAGTAGCATGAGCATGATATCTCTTCTTGTTGTTCTTGTTGTTGTTGTGGTTGTTGTCCCTTTTTTTCTTAGGACAATCTACAGCAAGGTGTCCCTTCTCATTACATGTAAAACATCTTCTATGTTCTTTGTGGTAATGGTGGTGTGAAGATTTATTGAAATGAGATGGCTCTCTCTTTGTCTTTCCTTTCTTGGTGTGTCCTGTGAGAGATTGATCTTCATTCCCCATCTTTTCTTCTCAGTCCACAAGCCTAGCTTCTTCTTGAGAACATTCTTGCCACAGTCTACTGAAGGAGATCAACTTCCTTCTTGCACAAATTCCTTGAATAAAAGAATCCCATGACCTAGGTAGGCCATTCAAAGTGGTCATAACAATTTCACCATTCTCCACTACTTCATCCACAGCTTCAAGTTGTTCCTTGATTTGAGATACCTTAGAAAAGTAGGAGTGAATGGTCTCTCTGTTCTAAAGCTTTACCCCTTTCAATTGGTTCTGTAGAGTCATCTTCCGATTTATGTTCTTCCCTTCAAATAGCTTGGTCAGGGAATCAAACATCTCCTTTGGTGTCTTTAGAGATGACACATGTGGTATGAGATGGTCTTTGATAGAATCAACAATGATTCTCTTTGCCTTGACCAAGTTCTTCTTATGTAAGGCCTTAGCTTCTTCTTCCTCAGGGACAAAGACCTCAGAACTTATGTAAGTGTCCAATTCATTTTCTTCCAGGATTAACCCAAATACTATACTTCTATGCTCGGAATTCATCATCCCCTTCAATCTTATCCTTAAGCTTGGTGTGGCGAGACATCTTAAAGAGTACTTCAAATGGAAATAGAAAAGATTTAGGTCTTACCACTTGATTTGCAGAAATCTGGATCTGGTGCTGGATTAGGGTTTGTCAGAGAAGCCCTAAAAATTCAAAATGTGAATTTCAAACTCCTGAAAGGGTAGAAAGACATGCCTTGATGATCTGATCATCCTGGTATACTCAGAAATTGAAAACTGTAAAGTTTCACCCTTCAGAAATGCTTTTCAATATCCTGGATTCACTAGGGAGGACCCTGAATTAGGGTTTGAGTTTCCCGGAGCTTCACCCAACCAAAAAGTTTGATCCAAAGCTCTAAACTTCGATTTTTCCAAGGATCTTCCATATATGGTCTCATATTTCAGAAATTCCTATTTTTGTCGAAACCCTAATTTTTACGGCAAAAAATGAAAGTGCCAAGAATTGAATTCTGATTGGACAGAAAGATGTGCCTTACTGAATAGAGTTAATTTACCCTAATGCCTTTCACAATCTATGGAGAGAAACCAAATAAACAAGAAGCCCTAGCTTCTGCAACTGCATAGTGTCTTCTTCTCAGGTTAGCTCTGATACCATGTTAATTTTTTAGCATTTAATTCAACATACTCTAGAATCGTTACTGAGACAATAACATGTACATCATATCAATCACAACAAGCAATCACATAAGACAATAGACACATAGAGTTTCACTAGGGAAAACCATAAAGGTGAACAACCCCACAACTTCCTCAGCGATAGAAAGAGAAATAATATAACCCAAGTACAAGAGATAGTCCTCCTAGCAGCTACTCCCCCTTCCTCACTTGTGTGCCACTTTCTGATGAGTGTAGAAATGAATAATGAAGTGATCAAATAGAGTGCCTCCCGCACTCTATTTATACATGACCTGACTTGCCTAATAAACTAGCATGGCCAACTTGTCTAACTCAGTCTAATAACCCATGGTAATACTAATCAGGGCCGACTCCAAACTTGGTGGTTTAATAATGCATCATATGAAGTTGCGACACTTGTCAATACAAATGACAACACTTCCGTATAGAGGAATAAAACCATCTCTATAGGAGTACGATATACATGAGTTAAATACATTCCGAAGTTACAAATACATCAACAGTTTGTATCCTTGAATAGTGAGCATGACACAAGAATGAATTAGGAAACTTTGAAGAAAAAGGGACCATGATATAAATCTACAATGTAGGAAACATTAACAGATTCTCCATATGATTGGAAGAGTAACCAATTGGAGAAGTAAAAGCTCTGAGATCAGGTTTATCCTAAGGCCAAAACTAGAACCAGACCTATTTGATAGACTAAAAAAGGTGTTTTTTTTCAAGGAAGTAGTTGACTTAGTTCCATTACATTGAAAGATAAATAGCATTCTTCCCTTCCCTTTTTCTCTTTTTGTTAAATAATGTCTTTTCTTAATTTTAACGAGCATGAAAAGGTGGAAAAGAAAGCTTGATAAGATCCTTCTTGTTAGTTTTAATGAGTCCAAGAAATAAAACTCAATAATCCTTCTTCATTTTTGAAACAAGCTCAAAGAGGGGAGAGAAGAATGCTTGGTATAATTGCAACCATGTGTAATTGAATGAGTCCATGGTAGGGAAACTCAGGACTTTCTTCATGATTTAACAAGTTTGAAGAAAAGATAGACTAGTACTCGATAGTTTATGGATCCATGGATTTTAATATCGAGATTGGATCTGTTTGTGCTCGCCATTGTTTTCATATTTAAGGAGTTTGAAAAACATAAACAAGAACTCCATACACCTACTCGTGGATTTTAATATCAATCTCGAGTTGGTATATGCTCGCCGGTGTTTTCATATTTAAAGAGTCTAAAAACCTTTAAAAAAACTCTATATACCCTCTCGTGGATTTCACATCGAGCTCAAGTTTGGTAGATGCTTGCTAGTGTTTGGTTATTTTTCATAAAGTTAGTCTCCTCACCCGAAAAATGATAAAAAAATGCGAGAGAGAACTCTTCTAGCCAAATATGACTAGAGTATACATTTTTCGTAAATAATCCACAAAGATCCAAAAAGGGGTAAACTTATATCAAAGTGGATGTCTGTTCAAGTCCTTTAATGAGTTTGAACAAGACAAGGATGCTTGGAAAGCTTGTTAAATTTAAAGAGTCTAACAAGAGCATGAAAAAAATCTATCAGACCATGGAAACTTAATCTTAGGTAAAAATAATGTACAAGGTATAAGTTCCTTGATCTGTCAAATGATGGACGGATTGTATTTAGAAACAATGTCAATGGATAGCATAAACTATCAGTTCAAAGTGCACAAAGGGGTTTGAAAATGACATAAAGTGGTAGAAAAGATTAAAGTGTTAAGCTCTAAATGGCATGTCAAAAAGAAAACAAACCTCCGTATAACTACCTTTTGCGACTAAAGGTGAGAGAACGCCTTTTAAAGCCTTACCTAATCAACATAACTCAACAAAGGGTCATTTATAGTTAAATAAAGTTAAAAAGGAAATTGAAACTATATAAAGTGGTTAAAGATTAAAAAGAAATTGTATATATACAGCCAAATAAAAACATAACTCACCAAAACATTTTACCATTGGAGCAAAGGGTGAAAAATACCTCTAAATTCAACCATTGATTCCGACCAATCCGGGAAAAGAATCCGAACGCCGTCACTTGCAAGTAGATAATCTCAACCTTATTATACATTTCCATTCATTATTTTATTTTTTTAATGATGTTTTGAAGTTTTTAGTTGAGTTTAAAAATTAGGACCTCATACCCACGGGTCTTCCTAGGTGAAACTCGCAGGCACGAGAAATGTGCATGGGTTCACTTCAGGTAGTCGCGGGTACTCTTCTTTGTGTAAGAGGTGAACCCGCGGGTGGCACAATTTAAAAATTAAAACACTTCAAACTAATTAAATGAATGAAAATATTTGATGCAAAATGGTTTTGACCTAGAGGGAGAGGGAGCATGAGGCCATGGACAGGTTGGCCATGGGAGATCCACTCACTTTAAATGCATTATGAAGGTATGGACTTCTCAAGTTCTTTCGTACAACCAATATGCGTGTGCAAATGCACCTACTCCAAATGCTTGTAAATTATTGGGATTTCGATCATAGAATGTTCAATATCCAAGGTGATATGTTGGAAATCACCATTGAGGACATCTACTTCATCATCAGTTTGTCTCGAAGGGGTGAGGTACTCAACCTCAAAGGCACATTTAGAGGAGTCGGAGCTCTATCCATTCAATACTATATCAACACATATTGTGTGGCTGACACCAAGAAAAGTGGGAGAAAAGTACCGATTTGCCATATATCTAGATTCCCACTAAAGGTAATCCTAAGTATGATAAA
Organism: Larix kaempferi; assembly: GCA_027924585.1. Lineage (NCBI taxonomy): Eukaryota > Viridiplantae > Streptophyta > Pinopsida > Pinales > Pinaceae > Larix > Larix kaempferi. The sequence goes on along the minus strand of BSBM01000174.1, from coordinate 2,145,929 downwards.
CATGATTAGGGGAAGTGGAGATAAGCACTTGGCCTCGAGGAACTATATGAAAATAGGTGTTGAATGCCTACAGAATGTCATCTTTGACTAGTGCTCAGGGCTACTAGTCAAAATGAAGAAACAGTTGACGGAATGCAAGATAGGAAGAAAGAAGAAATTCGTATATAGAAGTATATTATGCTCTTTCTTCTTTGAGAGAATGCCCGCTCTAAGTCCGAGGATGGCTCTACCAGCATTGAACCCTCGCGAGCCACTGATGACTTGGTGGGGTGATATATTTTTGTGTCAGGGTGGAGGTGAAACAAGCCTATCATACTCCTATGACGACTATCTAGGGTGGTGGAGCCGCCAAGTACCAGCGCTCGAGCAGTTTCCATATGTAGGGATGTATTTATGAGGAGATACAAAGCTCATGTTTCCTTCAGGGGCATCCTAGGGAGAGATAGGTACCACAATATTTTTGTTTTTAAAAAATTATAATTTTTTTATGTCTTATTATATATATGATTTTTATGATGAGTAAGAGTACTGACAAAATGTAATGCATGTAGATGTGGGGCCAACGAGACCTACTGGACATCCGAGGACATATGTACGACCAACCGCGCGAGGTAGTGCGGACGACATGCTAAGGACTATTGAGGGAAAAATGATTCAGTTGACTAATGATATCCCCACCTATAGGATAGAGCGCATGACACTCGAGATGCAGGATCATGTTGTAGGGGTTCCCCCAGCCTGGATTAGGTTACTTAGGAAAGTACCCAGGCTAGTCATATGTTACAAAGAGGCCGTAGCGGAGCTAGCTGAGTCTCCTCCATCTCCATAGGGAGAGTGACACATATTATTACTTTTGAGGCTATTCATTCCCTTTCTGTATATTTTTACAGTGGATGTCACAAACTCATATGTACTTTTTGGACCATATATATATACAATAGAGATTATTTACATGTGTGCTTATGTGTTTTAAATGTTATTATGTGTGATACAAATTCCAATCAAGGACGTAATTTACAAATGAATCAGCTAATGCATTTAAATTCCTTGAAATATGTTGATATGTAAAGAAATTAAAATTTCTTTCAAGAAATATAACTCGCAAAAACTAATGTAACAAAGAAGGATCTCGAACCCTGTACTCACCCGAAAACTGAAGTACTACTAACTGCGAAATAACTTCAACCTTCCTCAAACCAGTTTGACTACAAATAAAAGTATTGAAATTTATAATAGCATAAAACATCAAATTATAATTAGATTCGAAACATACACGAACAAGTCATATTTGGGAAAGGAAGAATATTTGATCTTTATTAATGAATAAAGCAAGTACATAAATTATACCTGTCTGTAACAAGCATTGTCGTAACCAGACCCTTAGTTCCTTCTCCTCTCTCTTGAGTAAGAATTCCACTAGCATTACATTACCAAAAGCTGTCTCCCCTTATCCAAGGCCCTCCCCTTGTATTTATCGCAACGGTAGGAGGATAAGTTCAAAGGGTGGTTGGAATAGGTAGTTGATGAAGTTGGAATAACTCCCAAAACTAATCCATAGTTAGTGTTTTTATATATTGTTTTGAGATTTCTTAAGATACCCGTGACTATGACATAGGAAAACCAGCGAGTGAATCGTGACTATCCTGGCTTGTAGCTAGCGGGTGCATCTTTTCAAAAGCTACCCGTGGGTTTTCAGTGTAGATACTCGCAGATAACCCGTGTATTGGCAAGCATAAGAGTCACGGTTATGCTTAAAAATAGGTAGAAAAAATATGTTTTGAGGAAAGGAATGCAAGGCTCAACTCTCAGTCATCTAAGGTCAAGCAATATCTTCCATCGATAGTGTCCTTTTGTGTGACTGACAGGGAAATGTGTTCATGAACAGAGTGCTAATTTGACCGATAACACCACCTGAATACTAAAGTGAATTACAAGAAAAAATTTGACTGTTGTAGTAAACAACAGACTGACAACTCTTTATACACCATCCAAAAGCATAGATTTTAGATTTTGTTTAGCCACCAGTTAAATATATTTAGTTTGGCCTATTTAGATTTAGTGAATGATAGTAAAAACTATGCAATATGTGTAGGAATAAAGTTGAATGCTGCAGTAAACGATATATTGATGACTCTTTATACGCCATCGAAAAAAGATTGGAAAACTATCCGATGAATCAAAAAGTATAATTACATATATAACATGTTCTTACAATATGGGTCAAGATAGGGATAATCAGGTTCACTCACCGTAAGGGAAGGCCTATAGGATTCTTTCCCTTCCCCTCCTTTTGAGGGTAAAATCCATTTAAGCCACATAAGGAAAAGACTTACAAATAAATAGATGTTTTTATTTATAATCCATCCATAAGTGATAGTGATGTGGTATTTCGAACGCTAGTGAGTGAATAGAGTAAGTGATTGTATGTGGCTAAGAGAGTGAGTGTTGTATGTGACTAGATGGATCCATTCATTCATAAAGATAAATTCATTCATCCGTCTTCAAACTGTGGAGGAGCTAAAAAGATACCTAAATCAGTTTCCAAAGGCTCAATATCATAATTGTCATGCAAATGCGGGACCATTGTTGAGCGAAGTCTATCGAAAATAAGCATACTAATTAAGTTTGTAGGACTATTGATTATTAAAAGATATTTTTTCCTAGACCCCCGGTCAGCAAACATTCTTCATTCTTCAAGATATCTAAAGGAACTAAACTAGAGTCTCAAAACTGATTGAATATTCGGGGTGAGCTAAAGGTAAGCGAAGGAGTAATGAAGAAGGATCTTCATCACTTTATATAAAAGAGAACATGTGTTATACAGAAAAGACTCTTCATTGGAACAAAATATAGATGTTATTCACCGGGTTCTAAATCCACGAAAATATATAATGGATCTATTACAGAGGGATAATCGGGTTTATACCCAATACCTCATAATCGTGATATATGGAAAGAATCATGTTACTCATAGACAATATAATGATAAATTCATCATGATCATAACATAGAGGTAAGCATTGTTGATGTATATGTAACTTTAGAATGTATTTCATCGATGTATTTCATTTACATATTATTGTACTCCTATAGAGATGTGTCATTCCTCTATACGGAAGTGTCATCATGTGTATTGACAAGTGTCGCAAGTGTGTTAACTTGCCGATGGGTTATTAGACCACCATGTGTGGTGTCGGCCATGATTTATATAATATATGGTTGATGTACCTAGCTAGACAAGTCATCCCCATAAGGTTATTGGGCAAACAGGTCAAGTATAAATAGAGATCGGGAGATCTCTATTTGGATCACTCAGAAACTCATTCTTCCTTCACTCAGAAAGTGGCGCACTTGTGAGGAGGAGGATCATCTGCTACTAGGAGACTATCTCTGTGTATTTTGGTTGTACTTTGGTTGAGCTATTGCTCTATCTATCTTTGAGGAAGTTGTGGGGTTTTTCACCTTAGGGTTTTCCCCACGGAAACTCTGTGTGTCTTTGTCTCTCATGCTTTTGCTTCTTGGAATGATTGACATGCTTGTTATGATTGATATGCATTGATATACTGTATATGTTGTTCTCTTAGTAAAGATCCTAGAGTATTGTGAATTAATGCTCAAAATTTAACATGGTATCAGAGCTAACCTGAGAATAAGACATTGTGCAGTGACAGAAACAAGGGTTTCTTGTTTATTGGGTTTCTCTCCACCGATTTTGGAAAAGCAGTATAGTAGATTGACTCTACTCATTAAGGAGAATCTATCTGTACAATCAGAATTCAATTCTGAGCATTTTCAGATTTGGCCCTAAAAATTAGGGTTTCCACAAAAATAGGAATTTCTGAAATCTGAAGACATAGCTGGAAGCTCCTTGGAAAAATCGAAGTTTAGAGATTTGGATCGAGATTTTTGGCTGGATAAATCTCTGGGAAACTCAAACCCTAATTCAGGGTCCTCCCGAGTGAACTCGAGAAGACTAAAAGGAATTTCTGAAGGGTGAATCTTTGCAGATCTCAAATTTTGAATACACCAAGCTGATAAGATCATCAAGGTGCATCTTTCTATCCTCTCAGAAAGTTGAAATTCACATTTTGAATTTTTAGGGTTTTTTCGACAAACCCTAATCCGGGACCAGATCCAGTTTTCAGCAAAGCAAGTGGTAAGATCTAAATATTTTCTATTTCCATTTGAAGTACTCTTTAAGATGTCTCTCTACACCAAGCTTGAGGATAAGCTTGAAGGGGCTGATAACTTCTGAGCCTGGAAGTATAGGATTGGGTTAATCTTGGAAGAGAATGAGTTGGATTCATACATAAAGGAAGACATTCCTATCCCAGAGGATGAAGAGGCTAAGATATTGTATAAGAAGAACTTGGTTAAGGAAAAGAGGATCATTGCTAACTCTATCAAGGACCATCTCATCCCACATGTGTCATCACTAAAGACACCCAAAGAGATGTTTGATTCCCTGACCAAGCTATTTGAAGGGAAGAACATAAATCGGAAGATGACCTTGTGGAACCAATTGAAAGGAGTAAAGTTTTAGAATGGAGAAACCATTCAGTCTTATTTTTTTAGGGTCTCTCAGATCAACGAACAACTAGAAGCAGTGGATGAAATGGTGGGAATGGTGAAGTTGTCATGACCACTCTAAATGGCCTACCCAGGTCATGGGATTCCTTTATTCAAGGAATTTGTGCAAGAAAGAAGTTGATATCCTTCAACAGACTGCGGGAAGAATGTTCACAAGAAGAAGCAAGGCTTGTGGCCCGAGAAGAAAAGATGGGAAGTGAATATCAAGCTCTCACAGTACACACCAAGAAAGGAAGGTCAAAGAGAGAGCATTCTCATGCCAAGAAATCTTCACACTATCATCAACATAAAGATAAGAAATATCTCAGATGCTTCACATGTAATGAGAAGGGTTATTTTGCTTCAGGATGTCCCAATAAAAAAAGGAAAAACAACATTAAGAAGAAGAAGGGCAGCAGGAAGAGATATCATGCTCATGCTGCTGAAGATGATGAACCACCCAAGAAGAAGGTTAGAGCAGAAAGTGACGATGATGACTCATCAAGCGAAGAAGAGTATGTTCTGATCTCTGCTCTCACAGGTACTATTTGTCATGGTTGTAATGATTGGCTTATTGACAGTGGGGCTTCTAAACACATGATTGGGTTTAAAGAATATTTTGTAAATCTATCTGAACATGAATCACCCCATAAAGTGAAACTTGGGGATGACTATCAATACCCCATCAAAGGAAGTGGTGTAGCCTCCTACAACCTAGATTCTGGAAAGTCCTTGAAGATGAAAGAAGTTCTTTATGTACCTGGGCTCAAGAAGAACCTACTCTCCATATCTGCATTGGATGCAAAAGGTATGAGGGTTGCATTTGTAGATGGCCAAGTTCTAATATGGCCAAAAGGTAAAACTATTGATGATGTAGTATTGATCGGAGAGCAAGAGGGAGGATTGTATAAATTGAAGGGACAACCTGAACATGCCATGGTGCATGACTCCATGGAGCCAAGTGAACTTTGGCATAGAAGACTTGCACAGATGCACTACAGAGCATTACAATTTGCAAGTAAAGCTATAGAAGGACTTCCTGAAATCAAGACCAAGCATGAAGGTGTTTGCAAAGGATGTGCAAAAGGAAAGAACATAAAGAAGGCATTTCCAAGCAGTGAAAACAAGGCAAAAGGTATCTTGGAAATCATCCACTCCGATGTATGTGGTTCGATGTCATCCAGTTCTCTGAGTGGGTATGTTTACTATGTCTCTTTCATTGATGACTTCTCTAGGAAGACTTGGGTTTACTTCTTGAAGAACAAAGATGAAGTGTTTGATAAATTCAAGGAATTCAAAGCCTTGGTGGAAAACCAAACTGATAAGAAGATAAAAAATTTCAGATCCGACAATGCTGGAGAATTCACTTGAAGTGACTTCAAGAATTTATGCAGTGATTCAGGGATTATGAGGGAGATGACTGCTCCTTACAATCCACAACAGAACGGAGTTGCAGAAAAGAAAGAACAGAACAATCATGGAAGCAACAAGGTCAATGCTGCATGACCAGGATCTACCTATGCATCTATGGGCAGAAGCAGCTAGGACAACTGTATATGTGCAGAATAGAACACCCCACAAGATATTGGACAACAAGACACCAGAAGAAGTCTTTTTTGGTAAGAAACCTGAATTCAACCATCTCATAATATTTGGTTGTCCAGTATATACACATGTCCCAAAGGAGAAGAGGACCAAGCTGGATCCTTTAGGAAAGAAAGGTATCTTTGTGGGTTACAGTGAAAGATCGAAGGCTTGCAGAATATACTTTCCAGGGTTCAAGAAGATTGATGTCAGCAGGGATGTAACATTTGATGAAAACTCAGCATTCATCAAATCAAGGAAGACACCTGTTGAAGTTTATGAAGAACCTAAGGAAACCAGATTTCAATACACTACCATGACTGAAGCAATTCCAAATGTTGATCGTGAAATTGAAGTTCTGCAACAACCTGTAGATCTACCACGTGAGGACAACTCTCACAAGAGGAAACCTGCATGGGATAGAGAGCTTATTCAAGATGCAGAAAGATTTGGCATTCTAGAAGAAGAACACAAAGCAAAGAAGAGAACTAGATCTCATACCAGCTATGTTGCTTTACTCTGCGATATCATGAACAAAGAACCTTCCAATTATGAAGAAGCAGCGGAAAAGAAAGAATGGAAGGATGCTATGGTTGAGGAATACCAATCAATAATGAAGAACGATGTTTGGGATGTTGTTCCAAGACCTGAAGGGAAGTCGGTTGTAACTTCCAAATGGATCTACAAGATCAACCATGCCATAGATGGCATCATAGAGAAATACAAGGAAATATTCGTAGCTCATGGCTTCTCTCAGAAAGAGGGAATAGATTATGAAGAAACCTTTGCTCCTGTAGCCAGGTAGACTTCTATCAGATCAGTACTTTCCCTGGCTGCAACGATGAAATGGAAGATACATTAGATGGATGTCAAGACTGCCTTCTTGAATGGTGTAGTTGAAGAGGAAGTGTATGTGGAGTAGCCACTCGGTTTTGAAACACATGACGGGGAGTCATATGTGTGCAGATTGAAGAAAGCCTTGTATGGCTTGAAGCAAGCTCCCAGAAATTGGTATGGTAGGATGGACAGTTTCCTATCTAGTTTGGGCTTTACCAAGAGTAAAGCGGATTCCAACCTTTACTACAAGGTTGATAAAGGAAATCTTGTGATTCTACTCTTGTATGTAGATGACCTATTTGTAACAGGAGATGATAAACTGATTGCTAACACAAAGAGGAATCTTGCTGCTGAGTTCAATATGAAGGACTTGGGGATGATACACTATTTTCTAGGTATGGAGGTGTGGTAGAGTGCAGATGGGATCTTCTTTGGACAAGGGAAGTATGCAGTAGATATCCTGAAGAGGTTTGGTATGATGGACTGTAAGGCCATGGCCACACCCATGGCATCAAACCTGAAGCTTCTGTGTAATGCTTCATCAAAGTCGGTTGAGGTCTTTATGTATCGTCAGATGATTGGGTCCTTGATGTACCTGACGAACATGAGACCAGATATTTGATTTGCGGTGAACACATTGAGCCAGTTCTTGATGAATCCGAGGAGTGTTCACCTGATTGCTGTAAAGCATATTCTGAGGTACCTGAAGGGTACAATTGATTATGGGCTCAAGTATGATGCGAATCAAAAGTTTAACCTACAGGTTTATGTTGATTCAGATTGGGCAGGCAGTGCTGCAGATAGGAAGAGCACTTCTAGGTGTTGCTTCAGTATAGGATCAGGTGTGATCTCTTGGTTTAGCAGGAAGCAGTCCTGCATAGCACTGAGTACAGCCGAGGTAGAATATGTTTGCAGCCTGTGCGGCTAGTTGTGAGGCAGTATGGCCGCGGAAGCTACTGTTAGAGTTATTTGATCTCCCATTGGATGCTACTGGTATCTTCTGTGATAACCAGCGTTGTGTGAAGCTTTCTGAGAACCCAGTGTTTCACGACAGGTCGAAACACATAGAGATCAAATATCACTATATCAGGGATATGGTGCAGAGAGGAGCAGTGAAGCTCCTGTATGTTGTGACAGGCGAGCAGATTGCAGATGTACTGACGAATCCACTAGCCAGAGTGAAGTTCAAGTACTTCAGAGAGAGGCTTGGTGTTCTTCAGATTGACGACACTTCAAGGAAGAAGTGATGGACACATTTGCTGAAGCCATTCCAAGTATGTTGGAAGGAGGATCCTTCACATGGTTGTGGATGTAAGCACTGGATGATGAGCATCAGGACGATGCTCTAGTTACTGCCCTATATGTGTATGTATGCATCATGTTGGATGCTTGATATGATCAGTTGGATCATTTATATGTATATGTATGTACACATCATGTTGGATGCTGGATATGATCAGTTGGATCATTTATATATATATGTACGCATCATGTTGGATGTTGGATATGATCAGTTGGATCATTTATGTATGTATGCATCATATTGGATGCTTGGACCAAGTATCTGTATATGTATCAGGTGGATACGATTGTATGATCAGGTGGATCATGTATCTGTGTATGTATCAGGTGGATACATTATATGATCAGGTGGATCATGTATGATGATATGTATCAGGTAGATACTTGGTATGCATCAGGTGGATGCATTGTATGATCAGGATGATCATGAATGAGGAGCTTCAGGACAATGTAGTGATGAGTATTAGGACGATACTTTAGATGATATGCATCAGGATGATGCTATGATGATGATCAGGATGATCATATCTATCAAGTGGATACCTTACATAATTAGTTGGATTATGTGTGATGAGTTCCGAAGACACAGATGCACAGTGCCTTTCCGACATGGTGGTAGATGTGTTCTCCCATGTGTGTTGATGTAAGTGCAGAGCCTTTCCGGCATGGTGGTAGATGTGTTCTCCCATGTGCGTTGATGTAAGTGTAGAGCCTTTCCGACATGGTGGTAGATGTGTTCTCCCATGTGCATTGATGTAAGTGCAGAGCCTTTCCGACATGGTGGTAGATGTGTTCTCCCATGTGCATTGATGTAAGTGCAGAGCCTTTCCGACATGGTGGTAGATGTGTTATCCCATGTGCATTGATGTAAGTGTAGAGCCTTTCCGACATGGTGGTAGATGTGTTCTCCCATGTGCGTTTATGTAAGTGCAAATCCTTTCAGACATGGTGGTAGATGTGTTCTCCCATGGTCGTTGATGTAAGTGCTGTGAGCCTTTCACGGATGGTGGTAGGTTGGTTCTCCCATGCCGGTGAGTGTAAGTGCTATGTGTGTGCATCTGGGATTGTGCTTCGTGATACTCTGTGGCTGTGGACAGGGTGTGCAGTAGCATGTAAAAGGTCCTGGGAGATCTGATAGGTTGAGCTATATGCTCGTAATCAGTCCTGGGATTCTCTTTCGAGGTTTTGTTGACTCATGTAATAAGTCCTAAGGATTCCACAGTATGGCCAGTGATGATGAAGACCTGCACGTGGTGGGTCTACATCCAGTATGAAAAAGGACTGGCTATGTAGAACTTCCTATGACGAGTAGATTCAGAGATTGATTGAGATAGAAGTAGCTGTGATGATGATGATGATTCGAGGACGATGCATTGATGACGATGATCCAGAGAAGAAGACTTGTGCTAGCAGATCTATGTCGAGAAATACCTTCCTAGTTAAGAGGGAGTGTTGATGGATATGTAACTTCGGAATGTATTTCATCCATGTATTTCATTTATATATTATTGTACTCCTATAGAGATGTGTCATTCCTCTATATGGAAGTGTCGTCATGTGTATTGGCAAGTGTCGCAAGTGTGTTAACTTGCCGATGGGTTATTAGACTGCCATGTGTGGGGTCGGACATGATTTAAATAATATATGGTTGATGTACCTAGCTAGACAATTCGGCCCCATAAGGTTATTGGGAAAACAAGTCAAGTATAAATAGAGATCGGGAGATCTCTATTTGGATCACTCAGAAACTCATTCTTCCTTCACTCGGAAAGTGGTGCACTTGTGAGGAGGAGGATCATCTGCTACTAGGAGACTATCTCTGTGTATTTTGGTTGTACTTTAGTTGAGCTATTTCTCTATCTATCTCTGAGGAAGTTGTGGAGTTTTTCACCTTAGGGTTTTCCCCACGGAAACTCTGTGTGTCTTTGTCTCTCATGCTTTTGCTTCTTGGAATGATTGACATGCTTGTTATGATTGATATGCATTGATATACTGTACATGTTGTTCTCTCAGTAAAGATCCTAGAGTATTGTGAATTAATGCTCAAACTTTAACAACCATGTATCCATTCATGGCACCATAAGCACATTTATAAGCATAAAAATACACAGTAAGAGCACTTATCTAATTGTAACTATAGGGTCTAGCTTGGTTAGGAATTTTGTTTTTTTGTAAGCAAGTAAAAAGTCAGTTTTGTATCATGATGAATGATAAGAGACCAATTTATTTTTTGAAAACATAATCCAAGATAATAATTTACTAACTTAATTGTATAGAAAGTCTCATACTCCTAACCATAACCCTAATATAATTCACATCATAACATAATAAGCTACGCATTCCTTTGTACTTCATACATTCACATGTGTTGATATTGTATTTTAAATTACAGTAATTCTCAATCAAACTTTAATTATTATAAGCGACCATGTTGCTTTAATTGATCAACTTCATTTATTCATGAGCTAGACTATTCATAATTATACTTCCTTTGTTGGTTCGGCAATTAAACATACAACATATGAAATCCCTGAGATCACGTTAATATGAATTAAATATACAATGCATGATATTTCCAAACATAAGATAATATGAATATAAAATATACAATGCATGATAATCCTGAACACGAGTTAACATGAATATATCATCTATATACCATTAATCAACTTAAACAACATTGCCATAATAATGTGATTCTACCTATGTTTATACTCTATTAAAAACATTAAATATTACCCAACACTTAAGCATTTGACTGTTAGTGGATCACTCACACTCAACATAGGGTTGACTCGATCTACGACTATCCAACACAAGTTTAAACAAATAATTAATTGAATAGCTCAGAGTCGCTCACTCGGTGAAGATCTTAGCTTGAATCAATAACATATAATTAAATGGTTGTTCGACTTGAATGCCGAACACAATAAGGTTTGCATGAGGTATATGGGAAGTATCTCCACCTCCATAACCTCGCATTGTCCACATTGAGGTCATATGCGTTCGCTTACGACCTATAAATAGTTGATGGATAATTTCAAGCATTGCATGGTATCGATCCATAGATAGTGTGCATGCATCTTCTTTTCACATCCAATAAAATAAAAGGAGTACCATTCATGCAAACTCTCCATCGATCCATAGGTGGATCGATCCACTTTAAATGAAATACAACCATAAGAAAACTATCACAACCATGTGGCGTCGAACTAGGGAGATCGACCACCGTCGATGTCTACATAGTATGCAAGCATACGAGCTATGGTATGCTATCTATTGTTGTTTGTAATCTGGTATCGATCCACAAATTTATAAAATGATATGAGTATGTTGGTATCGATCCATTGGGACCAGACACCATCCACAACAACGATATGCAGAGATAAGGACATGTTATGAATTACTATGGTGTCGATCTATAGAGATCGATCGCCTTTCATATTTAAAGAAACAACAAGTAAAAATGCAGTGCTACGGTAGTTCGGCATCGATCTACAGAGATCGATCTCTTCCTACCTTCAAGCTAGTTTCATGCATAGAAATTTAAACAATTGCAAACATATGATACATCACCACGTTCTGTAATCGATCTACAGAGATCGATCGCATATCTTCTTTCATGAGTGGTAAGTATAACATTAAGCAGTATACCAGCATATTGAGATGCACCTGCAACAATTAATTACTAAGAATATGTGAAATAGCAGAAATAATAGAACAGAATCACTTTTATATTGATCACAGGCCACTTCGAGGGGGCAACCTCCTTTGAGCAAGCTCAATACAATTAACTTCACAGTGCCTTCAATGACCTCAACACACACTTATATACTAAGTCTATGCCCAATACCATGAGTCAAAACCATGGGACATATAATACTACGGGACGACTTACAAAGCATATGCGTCCAATACTATGGGTCAATACTATGGGCTAATATAAACTACAGATCAACAAATACTACGGGACGACTTACAAAGCATATGCATCCAATAACAATATACTAACATAGTAAAGAGAAGGGTTTACATAGGTTCCTAACATCCCCTCTCGCTTAGAAAAAGCTTTGTCCTCAAAGCTTTGGTTGGAGAAATTGCTGCAGAAGCTGAAGGAGTGGTTCCCCGGTAGCATCTTCGGGTTGCATTTCAGGCCACTGACGCCTTTGGAGTGTCAAGGAGGATTGCTTGGAAGGATGTAGATGAAGAAGAACCCTGTCAGCTGCGTGGAAAATGTGCTCAAAACGGTGCTGATCGGCTTGTTGATTCAGGCGAATTCTGGCCATATGAAGACTGTCCTGTAGAATGAGAAGAATCTGATTGCGGTTTCGAAGAACTGAGTCAATTGCCTGAACTGGGGAGCTACTAAGGGTGTATGGAAGAAGAACTAGCGGTATTTGTCCATAGACCGCTTCATATGGTGTTCTGTGAGATGTGGTATTGTACCACCAGAGCGCTGCTAGGAAATCCATAGAAATAGTTGGCCAAAGCTGTTTAGAGATGGGCAAGGGTTTGAGCAATCCCAAAAGGAGTGTCGTTTCACCCTTGTTGACTTGGAAAGTATCATCGTCAGCCACCATCTGTTGAATTGTCATTTTTAGTCCCTGCCAAAAGAAGTTACATTGTTCTTGGTCATACCTGTTGCAGAACCCAGAGTGCCCTGTTGATGAAGAAGCATTGAGTTCATAGAAGAGAGAGCCCTGTTGAACATATTGCACCCAATTTGGAACAAGCAGAGAAAGAGTTGTAAGAGAAACTAGGTCATCAATTGTGCAAGAAGGAGCATCTTCCACCATATTGTCCTTACCCTTCTTGTAAGTGATCACATAGGGATAACCCATGAGGTGGATAACCCATTTCAGGTGTGTTGAGGAGGAGACCCATTTTTCCAGAAAATTTTCCAGACTCGGGAGATCAGTCTTGATGCAGAAATAATTCCCTAATAGGTATGGCTTCCACTTCTGTATTGCATGCAAAATAGCCATCATTTCCTGCTGAGAGGTAGATGTGGCTAAATTCTTATCAGAAAGGTCTCGTGAAGGTAGCAAGCGCATTGGTTCAGCAAAGATACCTGCATATCTATCCAAGGAAGTAGTGGAGACTGTTGATGGGTGCATCTGCATGGAATTGAGCTGAGCGATGACACCATGTGAATTCTTTTTAAGGAGTTTTTCCAGGCGATGTGAACTGATGATGCAGAGAGACCCTGGTTGTAAGCCCATAAATTTGTGTTGTGCCCCATTGACTTTAAACTGCATCCAAAGTTCAGCAAAATCCCATAAGATGGGGCCAAGTGTGCGTAACCATTGAACGCCCAAAACCACATCACATCTGCCTAAGGGCAAGGCAAACATGTCAGAGCGTAGGTTATAATCTTCCATAGAGATGTGCACATTGTGACACTTCCCCTTGCAAGGTAAGGTGCCCCCATTGGCAACCATGACTTCAAAGCTGGAGCAAGGATGGACAAAACAATCATCCTGTTTGGCAATTCGAGGGTCAATGAAGTTATGAGTGCTACCAGAATCAATGAGTATGGTAAGAGGGAGCTTCTTGACGTATTCCCTGACCCGCATTGTTTGTGGGGTGGTGACGCCGGTTACAGCATGGAGAGAGATCTCAGGTGGGTCGTCCTGAAATGGGGTGTCAACAGGTGGGTATTGAATGTCAATCCGATCATCCACTGTATCTGTAGTTGCTTCACCAAGTTTTAAGGCAGGCGGGGAATCCACATCCAAGAGATAGAGCTTTTGTTGAACACATCTATGTCCCCGAGTGAATTTCTCATCACAATTATAGCAAAGCCCTTTTTCTCGGCGTGCCTGCATTTCTATTTCAGACAAATGCTTGATAGGAGTTGGTTGAGGAGAAGGCGTGATGGGAGGTCATTGGGAACCCATATTTCTGAAGGGAACAAGGGTGGGTTTGGAGCGTTGTTGAGCTGCAATCTTGTCCTCAGCCAGCTTAGCCAACCCTAGGACTTCCATCATTGTGTTGGGATAAAACATTTTGACCTCTGAGCGAATTTCATCCTTGAGACCACTTATAAAACAACTCCTGTAGAATTCATCAGACAATCTTTGTGTGTGATTGGCCAATTTCTCAAATTCTGTCTGATACTCTCTCACTGTGCCAATTTGGTGAAGTTTAGTGAGTGCTCCTGTGAAATCATCAAAAGCACTAGGGCCAAATCGTGGCAAAATGAGTTGGCAAAAATCTGTCCAGTTTGGCTCGGGATGAGCTTTGATGTACCAACGGTACCATTGAAGGGCTTCCTGTTCCAAATGAAAGGATGCAAGTGGAACTTTCTGGACATCAAAAGTATTATGCAGACTGAAATATTGTTCTGCTCGGTATATCCATCCAGTCGGATCAGTACCATTGAAGCGAGGAAAATCAAGCTTCGACCCATGAAAATTGTTGGAAGAAGAGAACCCGGTGGCTGCAAAAGATTCTGGCTATCGGTTATTGTTCATGGCTGAATGCTGAAGATGGAGGCTGAGAAATTTTTCATCCAGATCTTGGAGTTTGGTTTGGATGGCTGCAAGTGCTTCCTCCATGGTGTTTGCTCCTGCACGGGTGACAACCATAACCAGGTTTTTTTTTTTTTTTGTGGAATGGGTAGAAAAACACAAACAAAAGCTGATTTAGTAAAGGGAAATTTGGATTGGGGAAACAATCTGATGGGTAATTGGGGTTTGACTAGATTTTGGACACTGTCGAAAGGGAGAGGGAGATATGGAGAAAAAACTGAATTTTATACCTTTTTTTTTTTTCCAGATTGGAGCAGGTACGGCTTGAAAGGGATCTGGAGCAACGCCGAATGGATTGAAAACGGCTGAATCTGGAACGGCTTGCAAATGGATCTGAAACGGTGCAGCAGTGATCAACAATAGTTCAGTTGAAAGTAGATATGGACCCTGGGTATGTGCGGATTCCTAACAGTTTAGTGGTTTCACTCGGCCACCAATGCTGTCTAACGGCTTGCGTATTGGGGCAGTACCCCTCACTCCACGGCTCAGGTAAAACTGATAACCGCTTTGCCACAAACGACAACTCTTGGTTTACCTCACGGGTGGGAACTAGTTAATCAGGTAGGGGTCGTTGCCCTTTTCGCTGGCAGGTCCTCTCAATGGGCCAGCTACTTCGGGGTTCCTGTGGTACTCCTCACAATGATTTTTAGGGCTTATTCCCAAGTACTTCTTACAGTTAAGCGAATAGGGATGATTCCCAAATCCGAACCTGCAACAGAAAAAAATTGGGCAGAAATTCCACCCAATGTTCAAAAACCAAATCTATATTGCTCAGAATCGCTATTATAGCATATTTCCGGAACTGGAACAACCACTCTGCTTCTACCCTAGAAAGCGGAATAGAAATCTGGGCACTCGGTCAAAAGATTTTCTCGCCGCAATTTCCGCGGCCGTCACCGAAATTCTGAAAAATTGCTGATTTTAAATCCGCGATATCTCCACTTTTAGAACTCCAAATGAGATGATTTTTTTTTTGAAACTGCGTATTTTTGAAAGGGGAATTCAAATATGCAATCAGTTTCTTCTGATTTTGTGCAGAAAGTTTCAGAAATTGATCTGAAAGTCGCCGCCTCAAAAAAAGAAAAAAAAATTTCCCACTTGTGCCAAGGAAAGTGCTCTGATACCAGATGAGATGCACCTGCAACAATTAATTACTAAGAATATGCGAAATAGCAGAAATAATAGAACATAATCACTTTTATATTGATCACGGGCCACTTCAAGGGGGCAACCTCCTTTGAGCAAGCTCAATACAATTAACTTCACAGTGCCTTCAATGACCTCAACACACACTTATATACTAAGTCTATGCCCAATACCATGAGTCAAAACCATGGGACATATAATACTACGGGACGACTTACAAAGCATATGCGTCCAATACTATGGGTCAATACTATGGGCTAATATAAACTACGGATCAACAAATACTACGGGACGACTTACAAAGCATATGCGTCCAATAACAATATACTAACATAGTAAAGAGAAGGGTTTACATAGGTTCCTAACACATATGAATAGTTTCAGTGATCCGGTAATGATCCACAGGGATCGATCGCCTTTGTCTTGCAATGAAATGTATGAAAATTTAAAGAACAATGCATGTGGATTAACAAAGATCCAGCATCGATTAAGAGATCGATCGCCTTCCTTTCAATGAGCAGTATGCAACATTTTAAATGACCATGCAAGCATATGATCAGTGATCTGGCATCGATCTAAGATATCGATCGCCTTCCTTTCAACAAGATGTGTGTAAATAATTTAATCAAGAATACAAGTATATAAACATTGATCCGAGATCGATCTACATAGATTGATCTCCTTCCTTTTCATGATCTGTATGTAATCAATTTAAACCACAATGCATATGTTTAAAACCATGATCCGGCATCGATCAAAGATCGATCGCCTTCCTTTTCACGATCTGTGTGTAATCAATTTAAACCATAATTCATATGTATAAACACTGATCCAGCATCGATCTCACAGAGATCGATCACCTTCCTTTTCACGAAAATGTGTGTAATAAATTTAAACCAAAATGCATATGGATAAACAGTGATTTGGTATCAATCTCACAGAGATCAATCGCTTCCCTTTCAATGAGCTGTAAGTAAAAATTTAAACTAAAATGCAAGTATATAAACAATGATCTGGCCTCGATCTACAGAGATTGATTTCCTTCCTTTCAACTATATATATGTAAACAATTTAATAATAATGCAAACATATGATCAGATATCCGACATCGATCCCAAAGATCGATCACCTTCCTTTCAACAAACTGTATGCAAACATTTTAAAAATAATACAAATTACGATCAGTGATCCAGCATCGATCTCAGAGATCGATCATATTCCTTTCATTCAAGTTGTATGTAAACATTTTAGGAAAAATCATTAGTTTATGGATGGCTACAACAATCTGGCATCAATATTCATAGATCGATCTCCCATTGCTTCGGTGGTTATATAGAGATACCAATGAATACAACATTCTATTATTGACCCACAGAGGTCAATCGTCATTCCCTTCAATAGGTTGCTTGCACAACTTTTTAAATAATAAACAAGTTTAAATTACTATCAAGAAGACCCATGCATTGTTGTGGCTGCCTTTGCAAGCCCATAAATAAAATGAAATCTACAAGGTTATGTGCATTCCAAGGTTGAATCGTGAGGTTCACGATTACTTCCAGGGCCACGAAATCTAACTCAAATTCAATTTTTTAATAAACATTCATACATTTATTTCGAATTGCAAATAATGATAGTCGTGCAATTCATATATCTACTATCTAAAATCACTTGCAATTTTACACGTATATTCAACTAAAATAAATGTTACATGACCATACGAATTCTCGAGTTGTTGACGGTGGTACCGAAGCTCAAGCACTTCTTGATCCTTTTCCACAGCTTCAAAATTCACTGAAAGACACCTTGTTTGACCTCTTGATCATATCGGGTGTACTCTTCTTCCTCCTAAACCCCCGAGAAATCAGGTCGTAGAGATCACACACAAAACTAGATATTAAGAAGTGGGATTCCCCCCCACCAAGGCCTCTTTCTAAAATCACAATAGAAGCAAATCAATGTCTTACAATCATTACGTTAGCCATCCAACCATAGGCTATCCTGCCCTTTCCTCTTGCCTTCCTTAAATAGGAAGTTCCTCTAAGACACATGTTGCTTCATGCAAATATGCCTAATTCTTTAATTATTCAAATATACTTAGCTCACCCAACCATGTGTTCAATTCCTAAGAGAGTGCACCTACACTCCTATATTTACTCAAGTTTCCCCCCCCTCTTGCTTCAATCTAGTTTCTATTTTTTTGGGTGCAAGTGGAGATGTCTACATGCTAATGTTCAATTATACTATTTGCTCCTCAACAAATATTCTCCATTAATTAAATTAAAAATAATTATTTCATGTGCAAATGGTCTAAATGCAAACATGTATGCTTAATGCATCATATTCATCAATTGTTCTCATCTTGGGTCTAGGTACCACTTCGTTGGTTACATCTGTCCCTCATATTCTTTTTATCAACATGGTACCACATCGTAGTGTCCTTTCGTTAGTACTTATCTGTTGCCTCTGATTTGCGGGAACTTCATGTAGGGGCTTAGGATCCGTTACCTTCAATCCTCCGTCTACACTCTATTGGAGACTAATGGCGCTAAGGAGTAAGGTTGGAGGATCCGTTACCCAACCTCTTACGTGACCAACTCCGTCATGGTCCACTTCGCACGAATTCATGCTTCCCCCAAGTAAGCAGATAGGTGCTTTTCAACTCGTGCATGGAAATCCATAGGAATTCAACACTGTCATCGTGCTTCCATGTGTGATTTTATTTGTACTCTATGACCCATTTATTTCCGTTGTGAGTTCGTCGGTGAATCATTTCACCTGTCTCTACACACATGATCCAAATCGCACATTAGTAGCTATGTTCTCATTTATAATAATTCATTTCATAATATACTAATCGTTAAGAAACCATAATTTACTCACAACATCATATATTTCGTCAATCTACTAATCATTAAGCCAACATGCATTTCTTTCACTCACATCATATATTTCAAAACATAGCTAATTGTTAAGCAACATATTCATGTATGCACATCATATATTTCATAAAATAGCTAATCATTAAGCAAGCATACATTTATTGATCAAATTCAGATAAAGTCTCCATTTCCACAAATTCCATTCAATTCATTGTTTTCATCCATAAATTTTTTGTCATGCACATCATCTATTGTTTCTCAATTATTCAAAATATATAATAAAAGGGTCATTTTATTAAATTTTTATTCAGCCATGTCACTCGACGAGTGCCCTAAAGGTCTACATCAGACTAGGGGCATTACATACACCCCTTCTTATTTAGAACTTCATCCTGAAGTTCAAAATAAATACAGAAACTATGACGCATCTCAGATATGTCCTCCCAAGTCGCAGAGCTAGGACTATAACTGTCCCACTACACTTTAACTTGATCAATCACACGGTGCCTAAGATGCTGTGTGCGCTGGTCCAATACCTAGATCGACTCGGCCATCATGTCCATGTCGTCCATTATCTTCACATTGCTCAGATCAATAACATGTGAAGTATTGGGAACATAATGACGTACTACTAAAACATGAAAAAACATTGTGTATCTTACTCAAAGATGACAGCAAGTCAAGACGATAGGCAACCGGTCCTATCTGTTGCAAGATCCTAAAGGGTCCTACAAACCTAGGAGATAACTTAGCTCCCTTGCGAGATTTTATCTAAATCTTTTGTGGTTTTACATGCAGAAATACCTTATATCCAGTCTCATAACTTTTATCCATTCTATGTGCATACGCATAGCTATTATGCCTATCATGTGCTTCCTTCAGTTGAGCACAAATGGTCACCATATGATCTTCCATTTCCAGTATTACTTATGGGCCTAACAATGCACTATCCTCCAATATATCCCAACTTATGGGAGTTCTACAAGGTCGTCCGTAGAGGAATTTGAAAGGTGCCATTTGAATTGAACTTTGATAACTGTTATTTTAAGCAAACTCCACTAAAGGTAGGTATTCCTCCCATATTTTCTATTGATCCATTACGTACCTCCTTAACATGTCCTCCAAAACTTTATTCACCCTTTCGCTTTGTCCATCTATCTCTGGGTGATAAGTTGTACCAAAGTTGAGTTGAGTACCTAGGGCTTCTTGGAATCTTTGATAATAGATTTTAAGGTAGTGTTAGATATACTTTAAAGCATCTATATTACTATGAAGTAGGTGAATCGTCAATGTCAGAAATGCACAATCATTTATCATCTCCTAACATATTTAAAATCACGAATTAGAAGAGAATTGAATTGGTTGATATTAATCTAAAGAAGAAGATACATACTTGCAATCTAGCTTGATGTGCATCCTTTCTCCTTTGCCATGAGATTTCCTTTCTCCACCCTTTCCTTTGATGAAGATACCAAGCTTTCCAATCCTCCAAATATCTCCAGCATTCCTTTGCTCTTCCTTTTGCCTCCTCTTACCATGCCCCAAATGCCTTTGTCTTATAACATTGGGAAATGGGCTCTCAAGTTTCTTTTTTCAATGTGGGATAATCCCTTTTCATGATTTTTTATTATTTTCTCTCAAAAACCCACTTTCCATAGTATTTTTAGGATTTTGTCATAACTTTAGCATATTTAAGTACAATTAATGCACTTTTGTGCATTTCTTCTCACTATTTGACTGGTGGAGCTTAGATTTGAGCCTTTAATGAGTAGTTAAATCATTGAACCTTGTATTCTTAGGCTACCTCTTTCTTCACACAATCTTTTTGATTATGGATGTAATAATTAGATAAGAGAGGACTTGTTTTCTTTTGTACTTGTCTTTTGTGTTCATGTTGCAGGAGCATAGTAAAATATGCTTCTTCTCCTCACTTTGTTAAGGGTGTTAATTTGATTGTTAACAGATGCCCCCTAATGTGTGAGGCCTGAAGCAGAGATTGTTGATGTAATTGTAACTTCAGAATGTATTTCACATATATGTATATTGTATTCCTATAGAGATGTTATTATTCCTCTATACGGAAGTGTCGTCATTTATATTGTAAGTGTCGTAACTTATACTTGATGGGTTATTAGACCACCTTGATGGGGTCAGCCCTGTATAAGTCATGTGGGTTAAAGGGTTAGTAGACCACCCTATTGGGGATCGTCCCTGTCAGCATTATGTTATGTGGTTAAGTTGAGGCCGACCTAGTAAAGGTTATTAGGCAAGTCAAGTCAAGTATAAATAGAGTGCGGGAGGCACTCTATTTGATCATTCACATTCTCACTCTTACTCTCATTGGAGAGTGGTGAACTAGTGGAGGAGGAGAAGCTGCTGCTAGGAGTATATATCTTATGCTTGGGTTGTATCATTGCTCTATCTATCTCTGAGGAAGTTGTGGGGTTTTTCAGCTTTATGTTTTTCCCCAGTGAAACTCTGTGTGTCTATTGTCTCTTGTGTGCTTGCATTATTATGTCCATGATTGATATACTGTAGATATGTTGTACATGTTGTTCTCTCAGTTAAGATCCTAGATTGGATTGAAGTAAATTCTGAAAAACTAACATGGTATCAGAGCTAGCCTGAAAGAAGGCATGGTATGGAATTTATGACACTTGTTGCACTTGCGAAGCTAGTTCATGATATAGAAAAAACCAGTCATCATATCACTTTCCCTATAAATTCATTTAGGCGAGGTTTCAGGATCTAAAAATATTACAGGTCGAAGATAAGATCCCCATGTACCTTGTGTCCAAAGTAGGGCCTCTAATTTGTTGTACTTTGAGATTTATGATATGTACAATATAGGGTTTTTGTCTCTTCCATATCTTAGTCATAAACAGGTGACCTAGAAAAAAAGGTCACAACTTGGGCTAGGAAGCTCCAAATAAAATTTAGTAAAACTTGGCAGGTAGGGCACGGACTTTACTTTCACATGTATGATTTTAAGAGGCCAAAATTGAACTAGTGACACGTGGCACTCCATACAAGTTCGCTCTCCTATGTTATCCCATAAACAGGTCACGTTGAGACACTTGGAATAACTCTCTCCCAGAGAATCCATTTGAGGTCAGACCTATGGGGTTGGAAAGATAACAGGTCAGGCTACCAGAGGAAGAATTTTCAGACCCTGTAGATATGAAATTTCAGAGTTACACCAGAAATAATTAGGTGCATATTTCTGTCAAAACAGAATTGGATTTTGAGCACCTTCATTCATGGCTGCAGGAATTTAGGGTTTCAAAGAATGTTGGAATTTTTGTATTGGAGACCACAGTTGGATGCTCCTCATCAAAATCCAAATTTAGAGACCAAGATGAAATTTTTCGGTTGGGCAGAAGTGCGAGCTTGATCAAACCCTAGTTCGCGACATTGATCGGAAAGGCAAAAAATTAGGGCTTCTGCAAAAATGGGAATTTTTAAAATCTGTGACCATAGCTAGAAGCTCCTTGGAAAAACCAAAGTTTAGATATTTGGATCAAACTATTTGGTTGGGTGAAGCTCCGGTAAACTTAAACCCTAATTCAGGGTCCTCCCTAGTGAATCCAGAAGATTGAAAAGCAAATCTGAGGGGTGAAACTTTGTAGTTTTCAAATTCTGAGTATACCAGGTTGATCAGCTCACCAAGGTGCATCTTCCTATCCTTTCAGAAGTTTGAAATTGAAAGTTTGAATTTTTTAGGGTTTCCCTGACAAACCCTAATCTAGCTCCAGATCCAGTTTTTGAAAATCAAGTGGATGGGGTTAATCCTAGAAGAGAATGGATTGGTAAAGAAGTTCTAGTTTCAGAGGGAGATGAGGCTAATGCTTTACATAAGAAGATTACAAGCAAACTCGACAGGTATGACTTACGGGTATGTTTCGAAATCTGTTCATGATTAAGTTTTTGATATGTTTGTCTTCATTAAGATTAGTACAATCTTGTTTAATTTTAGACTTGTCATATCACCTTAATAAAAATATGAATGCATGATATAAGATATTCATTGATTAAGGTTTTGACACTTATGATTGTACTAATGCATTGTAGTGTTGTATGAGGTTGATGTTGTCCGCTAACATGAAAGGTACATCAAGAAAGACAAATCATGTTCTAGTTCAAGAACATATGACCATGGTGACATGAAGACAAAGA
Organism: Larix kaempferi; assembly: GCA_027924585.1. Taxonomy (NCBI): domain Eukaryota; kingdom Viridiplantae; phylum Streptophyta; class Pinopsida; order Pinales; family Pinaceae; genus Larix; species Larix kaempferi. The sequence goes on along the minus strand of BSBM01000174.1, from coordinate 2,122,903 downwards.
TTCATCCATTGTCATGGATCACATAGAAGATCTACTTATGAGGTATGTATAACTTGGTTCTATAATGATTAACCTATGAGATATGCAAGTTACTAGCACAAGTCATTGAAGAGAACAATAAGACATTATGCGGGTATGTTAGACATAACTAGCTAGCATGCTAATCCATGTATGTTTTTCCTATATCAAGTTAGAATCCTACCTTGTGATAGGATCTCTTATATAAGTATACATGGCATGATTGATAATGATTATTCATTGAAGTTAGTAATCATTGGTTTAGGCATATTATGCTTCTTACTTTGATTGATGATATGACTAACCAGAAAAGTCCTATGGTCAAATAGGAATATGCATGAGTAAAAGAATTGTGATAAATTATTTGTCTATGAAATGATATTGACCATACATGTTTAAGATTACTTAGAATCATAATTTTTTTGATAGTATTAAGATTATACTAATGAATATATGTATGAAACCTCGAGGATAACACAATGATGATACTAATAAGTATCATGCATAGTGATCGAGGATGGATATAAGTTCAAAGACAGGTAATCCAGGAAGCAAAGATCAAGAGGGAGCACACTCCAGTAGTTCCTACAAGGAAGCAAATATTGAGAGGGAGTCCACCCTACAACCAAACAAAGATAAGTATTTCTTGCATACTTGTTTGTTTAAATAATATTGCTTAATGATGTATATGCTTATGTTCCTAGACGTAGGTTGTGTATTATGCATATTAGAATAATTGCATTAATGAACAGTATACTACTAATATGCATGTGATGGGTAAGTGGTCTATGGAACTGTGCAACATTCCATTGCTACTTATCTAGAATGAAACCTCTTTGCTGACATGTTGGGAGTAGTGCACACTCTTAACAATGTTCTGGTAGAGATTGGAAGGCATCTAGAAAGTTATGAGATATGGATAAATGTTGTATTGAAGCATTGGCTAAAATAATTGCATGACTGTATGACATATTTATTTATGTGTAAGAATTTGTTCTGAAAACTATGAGATGTTTCTAATCATGCAATTTAACTTGTTTTGTAGGAAAGATCGTATACCATCACCTACAAAAGAAGGACTACAAAATTTGTTCCAACAACAAAGTTCAAACTATCTATTGAAGATATTGAAGAATCTGAAGTTCCCAGGATACGGGATACAGTAAAAGGATGCCATGGTTGAGAAGTACCAATCGATCATGTTTGGGATGTGGTCCCTATTAGATTTTCAGAATTTACTTCAATCTGATCTAGGATCTTAACTGAGAGAACAACATGTACATCAAATCTACAGCATATCATTCATGGACACAATAATGCAAGCACAGAAGAGACACAGAGTTTACTTGGGGAAAACCATAAAGGTGAAAAACCCCAATAACTTCCTCAGAGATAGATAGAGCAATGATACAACCAGAATACAAGAGATAGTCTTCTCCTAGCAGCAGAGCCTCCTCCTCCACAAGTGTGCCACTCTCCACAGTGTGAGTGAGAGAATAGAATGTGTAAAATGAGAGAGACACACTCTCTATTTATACACTAACTTGACTTAACCTTTACTCAACTAGGTCGGCCTCAACTTAACCACTTAACATAATGCTGACTAGGCCGACCCCCACTAGGGTGGTCTAATAACCCTTTGACCCACATGGCCGACCCCCAATAGGGTGTTCTAATAACCCTTTGACCCACATGACTTATACAGGGCCGACCCCAACAAGGTGGTCTAATAACCCATCAAGTATAAGTTACGACACTTACAATATAAATGACGACACTTCCGTATAGAGGAATAAAAACATCTCTGTAGAATTACAACCACTTCTGTATAGAGGAATAATAAAATCTCTATAGGAATACAATATACATATATGTGAAATACATTCCTAAGTTACATATACATCAACACTCCCTTCTAACTAGGAAGGTATTTCTCAACACAGGTCTTCTAGCACAAGTCATCTTCTCTGGATCATCGTCACTGGATAATCGTGATCGAGTCATCATCATCGTCACTGCTGCTGCTATCTCAATCAATCTATGAATCTAATCGTCATAGGAAGTTCTACAGAGCCAATCCTTTTTCATACTAGATGTAGGCCCACCACCTGCAGGTCTTCATCATCACTGGCCATACTGTGGAAATCTCAGGACTTATTACGTGCGTCACAAAACCTGGCTGCAGCATCCCAGGCTATTACGAGCACACAGCTCTACCTGTAGGATCTCCCAGGAGCACATTACATGTGACCCATCACAAAACCTGGTTGAAGCATCCCAGGCTGTTACGAGCACACGGCTCTACCTGTCGGATCTCCCAGGAGCACATTACATGTGATCTCACCACAAAACCTGGCTGAAGCATCCTAGGCTATTACGAGCACACATCTCTACCTGTTGGATCTCCCAGGAGAACATTACATGTGGTCCACCACAAAACCTGGCTAAAGCATCTGAGGCCTTTTTCATCCTGTCCAGATCTCCCAGGAGCAAATTACATGTGGTCATGGCAAAACTTGGATGAAGCATCTGAGGCCTTTTTCATCCTGTCCAGATCTCCCAGGAGCAAATTACATGCCATAGGACAAAACCTCGAAAGAGCATCTGTTAGATATCCCAGGGCACAAATTACATGCCATAGGAGAAACCTCGAAAGACTATCTGCAGATCTCCCAGGGCACAAATTATATGTCCTCCCAAGCAAAACCGCGAAAGAACATTTGCCAGATGTCCCAGGGTACGAATTACATGCCATAGGCAAAACCTCCAAAGACCATCTGCAAATCTCCCAGGGCACAAATTACATGCTTACCTGCACAACCTGTTCCACGGCCACAGAGTATCATCTAGTACTCATCATACATCATCCTGATGTACACATGATCACGCTAATCATCATCACTGCAACATCCTGTTGCAACTCATCTGGAGAAGCTCGTCATCCATGATCATCCTGATCATACAATGCATCCATCTGATCCACACCAAGTATCTTTGATACATATCATCATACATAGTGTATCCACCTGATACATAGATACATGATCCACACAATGTATCCATCAACATACATGATCTACCTGATCATACCTGATACATATCAATATACATGATCTACTTGATCATACAATGTATCCACCTGATACATATACAGATACATGGTCCAAGCATCCAACATGATGCATATACATACAAATGATCCAACCGATCATATCCATCATCCAACATGATGCGTACATACATATAAATGATCCAACTGATCATATCCAGCATCCAACATGATGCGTACATACATATACATATAAATGATCCAACTGATCATACAAAGCAGAAACTAGAACATCATCCTGATGCTGATCATCCAGTGCTTACATCCATAGCCATGTGAAGGATCCTCCTTCCAACATGCTTGGAATGGCTTCAGCAAATGTGTCCATCACTTCTTCCTTGAAGTGTCATCAATCTGAAGAACACCAAGCCACTCCTTGAAGTACTCGAACTTCAACCTGGCTAGTGGCTTCGTCAGCACATCTGCAATCTGCTCGTCCATCGCAATGTACAGGAGTTTTACAGCTCCTCTCTGCACCATATCTCTGATATAGTGATATTTGATCTCTATGTGTTTCGGCCTATCATGAAACACTGGGGTCTCGGACAGCTTTACACAACTCTGGTTATCACAGAAGATACCAGTAGCATCCAACGGGAGATCAAATAACTCAGACAGTAGCTTCCGTAGCCATACTGCCTCACAACTAGCTGAACGGGCTGCAACATACTCTGCCTCAACTGTACTTAGTGCTACGCAGGACTGCTTCCTGCTAAGCCAATAGATCACACCTGATCCCATACTGAAGCAGCACCCATATGTGCTCTTCCTATTTGCAGCAATGCCTGTCCAATCTAAATCAACATAACCCTGCAGGTTAAACTTTTGATTCGCTTTATACTTGAGTCCATAATCCACTATACCCTTCAGGTATCTCAGAACATGCCTTACAGCAACCAGGTGAACACTCCTCGGATCCGTCAGGAACTGGCTCAATGTGTTCACCGCAAAGCAAATATCTGGTCTCATGTTCATCAGGTACATCAAGGACCCAATCATTTGACAATGCATATAGACATCAACCGGCTCAGATAAAGCATCACAAAGAAGCTTCAGATTCGATGTCATAGGTGTGGCCATGGCCTTGCAATCCATCATCCCGAACCTCTTCAGGATCTCTACTGCATACTTCCCTTGTACAAGGAAGATTGCATCTGCACTCTACCACACCTCCATGCCAAAAACAAATAGTGCAATATCCCCAAGTTCTTCATCTCAAACTTGGCAGCAAGCTTCCGCTGCGTGTCAACAATCAATCTATCTTCACCTGTAACAAACATGTTATCCGCATACAAAAGTAGTATCACTGGATTGCCTTCCTCAACCTTGTAGAAAAGGTTGGAATCCACTTTATTCTTGGTAAATCCCAAACTGGATAGAAAGTTGTCTATCCTACCATACCAAGTTCTGCACACATATATGACTACACCATGCTGTCTTAAAATTCATCTGGTGTATCTTCTATTTCATCACTTTTATATTTCTCTATGCTGCCATCTGTAGCATGCTTGATCTGATAGTTCCATTTGGAAGTCACAACAGACTTCCCTTCATCTCTTGGGACCGCATCCCAAACATCGTTCTTCATGATCGACGGATCATGGCATTTTTCCCATATCTTGGGAACTTCAATATCTTCAATAGATAATTTTGTTGCTTGAACAAATGTTGTAGTCCTTCTTTTGTAGGTGATGGTATACGATCTTTCCTACACAACAAGTTAAATTGCATGATTAGAAAAAATCTCATAGTTTTCAGAACAAATTCTTACACATAAGGAAATATGTCAGACAATCATGCAATTATCTTAGTCAATGCTTCAATACAACATTTATCCATATTCCATAACTTTCTAGATGCCTTCCAATCTCTACCAGAACATTGTTAAGAGTGTGCACAACTCCCAACATGTCAGCAAAGAGGTTTCATTCTAGATAAGTTGCAATGGAATGTTGTACAGTGCCATAGGCCACTTACCCATGCATATTAGTAGTATACTGTTCATCAATGCAACTATTCTTATATGCATAATACACAACCTAATTCTAGGAACATCATTATATACATTATTGAACGGTATTATTTAAACAATAAAATATGCAAGTAATGACATTTCAAATACTTATCTTTGTTTGTTTGTTGGGTTGACTCCCTCTCAGTATTTGCTTCTTTTCCGCAACTCCATTCTTATGTGGATTGTGAGAAGTGGTCAACTCCCTCTGAATATTTGTATCCTTGCAGAAACTACTGAAGTGTGCTCCTTTTCTTTCTTGCAAGAACAACTAGAGTGTGCTCCCTCTTGATCTTTGCTTCCTGGATTACCTGTCCTTGAACTTACATCCATCCTTAATCACTATGCATGCTTATTAGTATCATCATTGTGTTATCCTTGAGGTCTCATACATAATCACACATTTATTAGTATAATATTAATACTATCATGTATATTCATGATCATTCACAGATAATAAACATTAGTATTCAAGGTTTCAGGGAAGTCTTCTTTTACTCATACATATTCTTATTTGATCATAGGACTCTTCTGGTTAGTTGAATCATCAATCAAGATAAGAGATATAATATGCATAAAACCCGTGATTATTCAAACCTATACCTTCATGATTCTTCTGGTTAGTCATATCATCAATTATGGTAGGAAACATAATATGCATACAACCATGATTATTCAAACCTATGACTTCATGAATAATCATTATCAACAACACAACAGTATAAGATCCTAACACAAGGTAGGATTCTAGCTTGATATAGGAAAAACATACCTGGATTAGCATGCTAGCTAGTTATGTCTAACATACCCGCATAATGTCTTCCGGTTCTCTTCAGTGACTTGTGCTAGTAACCTGCATGTCTCATAAGTTAACCATTGTAGAACCAAGTTATACATACCTTGAAAGTAGATCTTCTATGTGATCCATGACAATGGATGAATCTTTGTCTTCATGTCACCATGAGCATATGTTCTTGAAGTAGAACATGATTTGACTTTCTTGGTGTACCTTTTGTGTTAGCAAACAACATAAACCTCATACAACATCACAATGCATTAGTACAATCATAAGTGTCAAAACCTTAATCAATGAATATCTTCTATTAAGGTGATACGACAAATCTAAAATCAAGATTGTACTAACCGTAATAACATGAAGACAAACATACCATAAACTTAATCATGAACAAATATCGAAACATACCTCGATGAGTCATGCCTGTCGAGATCGCTTGTAATATTCTTATGTAAGGCCTTAGCCTCATCTCCCTCTGAAACAGGAACTTCTTCACTTATGCAAGTGACCAATCCATCTTCTTCTAGGATTAACCCAATCCACTTGATTTGCAAGAACTGGACCTGGAGCTGGATATGGGTTTGTCAGAGAAACCCCAAAAATTCAAACTTTGAATTTCAAATTTCCGAAAGGATAGAAATATGCACCTTGATGAGTTGATCAAGCTGGTATATTCAGAATTTGAAAACTGCAAAGTTTCACACCTCAATTTCGCCTTTGAAACTTCCGGATTCACTCGACATGACCCTAAACTGGAGTTTGATGAATCCCACTCTTTTGCCCAATCAAAAGGTTTGATCCAAATCTCTAAGCTTCTATTTTTCTGAGGAGCTTCCAGCCGTGGTCACAAATTTCAAAAATGACAATTTTTACAGAAGCCCTAATTTTCCACTTTTCTGATCAAAGTCCCGAACTAGGGTCTGATCAAGCCCGACCTTCTGCCCAACAAAAAATTATGATATTGGTCTCTAAATTTTTATTTTGATGAGTATCATTCATCCGTGGTCTTCGATTACAAAAATTCCAACTTTCTCCGAAGCCCTAAATTCCAGAAGCCATGAATGAAGGTACTAAAAAATAATTATGTCTTGACAGAAATATGTACCTGATTGTTTCTTGTGTAACTCCGAACTTTTCTATCCACAGGGTCTGAAAAAGTTTTTTGAGATAGCCCGACCTGTTATCTTTCCATATTGACAGGTCTGACCTCAATTGTATTCTCTGAGAGAGAGTTATGCCAAGTTTCGCAATGTGACCTGTCTATGGGATAATATAGGAGAGCGAACTTGTACGGCGTGCCACATGTCACTGTTTCAACTTCGGCCCCTGAAAATTGTTTTTGAGATAGCCCGACCTGTTATCTTTCCATCTCGATAGGTTTGAACTTAATTGGATTCTCTGAGACAGATTTATGCCAAGTGTCGCAACGTGACCTATTTATGGGATAATACAGGAGAGCAAACTTGTACGGCGTGCCACGTGTCACTGGTTAAATTTCAGCCTCTGAAATGTTTTCCTGAGATAGTACAGTCTGTGTAGAGTCTATGTACTACTTGTCACTTTTTACAAACTTTCATTTGGATCTTCCTAGCCCAAGTTATGACCTTTTTCCCAAGGTCACCTGATTTTGACTCAGATCTGGAAGAGGCAGAAACCCTATATTGTACAGATCATAAATCACAAAGTACAACGAATTAGAGGTTGTCCTTTGGACACAAGGTACATGGGGATTTAATATTCGACCTAGAAAGGTTTCAGATCCGAAAGTTTTTCCAAAATGGATTCATAGAGAAAGTGCTATGATGACTGGTTTTCGCTATATCAAGCCCTAGCATCGTAAGTACAACAAGTGTCATACATGCCATATCATGCCCTCTTTCAGGCTAGCTCTGATACCATGTTAAATTTTCAGAATTTACTTCAATATTATCTAGGATATTAACTGAGAGAACAACATGTATAGCAAATCTACAGCATATCATTCATGGACACAATAATGCAAGCACATAAGAGACACATAGTTTACTTGGGGAAAACCATAAAGGTGAAAAACCCCAATAACTTCCTCAGAGATAGATAGAGCAATGATACAACCAGAATACAAGAGATAGTCTTCTCCTAGCAGCAGAGCCTCCTCCTCCACAAGTGTGCCACTCTCCACAGTGTGAGTGAGAGAATAGAATGTGTGAAATGAGAGAGACACACTCTCTATTTATACACTAACTTGACTTGACCTTTAGTCAACTAGGTCGGCCTCAACTTAACCACTTAACATAATGCTGACTAGGCCGACCCCCACTAGGGTGGTCTAATAACCCTTTAACCCACATGGCCGACCCCCAATAGGGTGGTCTAATAACCCTTTGACCCACATGACTTATAAAGGGCCGACCCCAACGAGGTGGTCTAATAACCCATCAAGTATAAGTTACGACACTTACAATATAAATGACGACACTTCCGTATATAGGAATAATAACATCTCTATAGGAATACAACCACTTCCGTATAGAGGAATAATAACATCTCTATAGGAATACAACCACTTCCGTATAGAGGAATAATAACATCTCTATAGGAATACAATATACATATATGTGAAATACATTCTGAAGTTACATATACATCAATAGTCCCAAGACCTGAAGGGAAGTTTGTTGTGACATCCAAGTGGATCTATAAGATCAAGCATGCTGCAGATGGTAGCATGGAGAAATACAAAGCGAGGTTTGTAGCTCGTGGCTTCTCCTAGAAATAGGGATTAACTATGAAGAGACTTTTGCACCTATATCTAGGTACACTTCCATCAGATCAATTCTTGCTCTGGCTGCAGTGATGAAGTGGAAGATACACCAGATGGATGTCAAGATAGCTTTCTTGAATGGTGTAGTCGAAGAGGAAGTGTATGTGTAGCAGCCACTTGGTTTTGAGACACATCACAGAGAGCCATATGTGTGCAGGTTGAAGAAAGCCTTGTATCGATTGAAGAAATCTCCTAGGACTTGGTATGGTAGGATAGACAACTTTCTATCCAGTTTGGGCTTTACCAAGAGTAAAGAAGATTCCAACCTTTACTAAAAGGTTGAGGAAGGAAATACAGTGATACTACTATTATGTGGATGACTTGTTTGTTACAGGTGAGGATAGATTGATTTTCGACACGAAGAGGAAGCTTGCTGCCGAGTTCGAGATGAAGTACTTGGGATGATGCACTACTTTCTAGGCATGGAGGTGTGGCAGAGTGCAGATGGGATCTTCCTTGGAAAAGGGAAGTATGTAGTAGAGATCCTGAAGAGGTTCAGGATGATGGACTGCAAGGCCATGGCCACATCTATGGCATCGAACCTAAAGCTTCTATGTGATGATTTATCTGAGCTGGTTGATGTCACTATGTATCATGAGATGATTGGGTCCTTGATGTACCTGACGAACACGAGACCGGATATTTTCTTTGCAGTGAACACATTGAGCTAGTTCCTGACGGATTCGAGAAGTGTTCACCTAGATGCTGTAAAGCATATTCTGAGGTACCTGAAGGGTACGGTTGATTATGGGCTCAAGCATGATGCAAATAAAAAATTTAACCTGCAGGGTTATGTTGATTCAGATTGGCCAAGCAGTGCTGCATATAGGAAGAGCACTTTTGGGTGTTGCTTCAGTATGGGATCATGAGTGATCTCTTGGTTTAGCAAGAATCAGTCCCACATAGCACTGAGTACAGCCAAAGTAGAGTATATTGTAGCTTGTTCAGCTAGTTGTGAGGCAGTATGGCTTAGAAAGCTGTTGTCTGAGTTATTTGATCTCCCATTGGGAGCTATTGGTATTTTTTGTGACAACCAAAGTTGTGTGAATACCCGGTGTTCCGCGACAGGTCGAAGCACATTGAGATCAAATATCACTATATCAGGGATATGGTGCAGAGAGGAGCAGTGCAGCTCCTGTATGTTGTGACGGTGTGAAGAACCTGCAACAATTAATTAATAAAAATATGCGAAATAGCAGAAATGACAGAACTCAGAATCACTTTTATATTGATCATGAGCCACTTCGAGGGGGAAAACTCCTTTGAGCAAGCTCAATACAATTAACTTCACGGTGCCTTCATAGGCCTCAACACACACTTATATATTAATTCTAGGCACCAATACCATGGGTCAATACTATGTGTCAATACAAACCATGGGCTAAGTCTAGGCGCCAATACTAAGAGTCAAAACCATGGGACATATAATACTATGGGACAACTTACAAAGCATATGCATCCAATACTATGGGTCAATACTATGGGCTAATATAAACTATGGATCAACAAATACTATGGGACGACTTACAAAGCATATGCGTCCAACAACAATATACTAACAAAGTAAAGACATGGGTTCCTAACATCCCCTCTCCCTTAGAAAAAGATTTGTCCTCAAAGCTTTAGATGTGGAAATTGATGCAGAATCTGAAGGAGTGGGTCCCCTGTAGCATCCTCGGGTTGCGTTCTGAGCCACTGGCGCCTTTGGAGTTTCAGGGAGGATTGCATGGAAGGATGTAGATGAAGAAGAACCATATTAGTGATGTGAAAAGTGCGCTCAGAACGGTGCTGATCGGCTTGATGTTTCAGTCGAATTCTTGTCATGTGAAAATTGTCCTGCAGAATGAGAAGAAGCTGATCACGGTTTCGAAGAATTGAGTCAATTGCCTGAACTGGGGAGCTGCTGAAGGTGTATGGAAGAAGAACTAGTGGTGCATGTACAAAGACTACTTCATATGGTGTCCTTTGAGATGTGGTACTATACCATTGGAGCACTTAAAGAATATCCATAGAAATAGTTGTCCAAATCCGTGGAGGGATGGTTAAGGGTTCGAGCAGTCCTGAAAGGAGGGTCATTTCACCCTTGTTGACCTGGAAAGTATCATAGTCAACCACCATCCATTGAATTGTCCTTTTGAGTCCCTGCCAAAAGAAGTTACATTGTTCCTGGTCATACGTTTTGAGGAACCTAGAGTGCCCTACTGATGAAGAAGCATGGAGTTCATAGAAGAGATAGCCCCGTTGAACAGATTGCAACCAATTTGGAACAAGCAGAGAAATAGCTGTAAGAGAAACTGGGTCATCAAATGTGCGAGGAGGAGCATCTTCCAGCATATTGTCCTTACCCTTCTGGCAAGTGGTCACATAGTCATAACCCATGAGTTGGATAACCCATTTCAAGTGTGTTGGGGAGGAGACCCGTTGTTCCAGGAAAGTTTCTAGACTTTGGAGATCAGTCTTGATGCAGAAATAATTCCCCAATAGGGATGGCTGCCACTTCTGGACTGTATGCAAAATAGTCATCATTTCTTGCTGAGAGGTAGATGTGGCTAAATTCTTACCAGAAAGGTCTCTTGAAGGCAACAAGCTCATTGGTTCAGCAAAGCCACCTACATATCTATCCAAGGAAGTAGTGGATACTGTTGATGGGTGCATCTGAATGGAATGGAGCTGAGCGATGACACCATGTGAATTCTTCTTAAGTATTTTTTCTAGGCGATGTGAACTGATGATGCAGAGAGACCCTGGTTGTAAGCCCATAAATTTGTGTTGTGCCCCATTGACTGAGAACTGCATCCAAAGTTCAGCAAAATCCCATAAGATGGGGCCAAGTGTGCATAACCATTGAATGCCCAAAACCACATCACATCTGCCTAAGGACAAGGAAAACATGTGAGAGCGCAGGTTATAATCTTCCATACAGATACGCACATTGTGACACTTCCCCTTGCAAGGTAAGGTGCCCCCATTGGCAACCATGACTTCAAAGTTGGAGCAAGGATGGACAAAACAATCAGCCTGTTTGGAAATCCGAGGATCAATGAAGTTATGAGTGCTACCAGAATCAATGAGTATGGTAAGAGGGAGCTTCTTGAAGTATCCCCTAACTCACATTGTTTGTGGGGTGGTGATGCCGGTTACAGCATGGAGAGAGATCTTGGGTGGGTCATCCTGAGATGGGGTGTCAACAAGCGGGTGTTGAATGTCGACCTGATCATCTACTATATCTGGAGCTGCTTCATTAAGTTCTGAGGTAGGCGGAGAATCCACATCCAAGAGATAGAGCTTTTTTTGAACACATCTATGTCCCCGAGTGAATTTGTCATCACAATTATAACAAAGCCTTTTTTCTCGGCGTGCCTGCATCTCTGTTTCAGACAATTGCTTGATAGGAGTTGGTTGAGGAGCAGGCGTGATGGGAGGTCGTTGGGAACCCATATTTCTGAAAGGAGCAAAGGTGGGTTTGGAGCGTTGTTGAGCTGCGATCTTGTCCTCATCCAGCTTATCCAACCCTAGGACTTCCATCATTGTGTTGGGAGAAAACATTTTGATCTCTGAGCGGATTTCATCCTTGAGACAACTGATAAAACAACTCCTGTAGAATTCATCGGACAATCCTTCTGTGTGATTGGATAGTTTCTCAAATTCCGTCTGATACTTTCTCACTATGCCTATTTGGTGAAGTTTAGTGAGTGCTCCTGTGAAGTCATCAAAAGAACTAGGACCAAATTGTGACAAAAGGAGTTGGAAAAAATCTGTCCAATTTGGCTCGGGATGAGCTTTGATGTACCAACAGTACCATTGAAGGGATTCCTGTTCCAAATGAAAGGATGCAAGTGGAACTTTCTGAACACCAAAAGTATTATGCAGACTAAAATATTGTTCTTCTCAGTATATCCATCCAGTCGGATCAGTACCATTGAAGCAAGGAAAATCAAGCTTCGGCCCACAAAAATTGCTGGAAGAAGAGAACCCGGTGGCTGCAAAAGATTCTGGCTATCGGCTATTGTTCATGACTGAATGCTCAAGATGGAGCTTGAGAAATTTTTCATCTAGATATTGGAGTTTGGTTTGGATGGATGCAAGTGCATCCTCCATGGTTTTTGCTCCTGCGTAGGTGACAACCATAACCAGGAGTTTTTTTTTTTTTGGTTGACTGGGTAGGAAAACAAAAACAGAAACTGCTTCAGTAAAGGAAAATCTCGACTGGGAAAAAATCTGAAGGGTAATTGGGGTTTGACGAGGTTTTGGAAATTGTCGAATAGACAGGAAATCAAAAATGAGGATTTCAAAAGTGGGGTGAAAGAATGGGAAAATTTGGCAGAGGGGGACAAAGAAGCAGAATTCAGAAAGGAACTCTGTGGTAAAATTTGAAGGTGATTGGGTGAAATCTAAGGAAGTTATGGCAAACCCTAAAAATAGACAAATGTGGGATTTCGGGCTTTGGGAAGGGGAATTGGGGATAGTGTCCTCAGGAATGAAATATGCAGAATGGGATGACAAGGGTTCCCCAAAAATTTCAAGGGAAACAGAGTGAAAACAAGGGAGATATGGAGAAAAACTGAATTTTTTATTTTTATTTTTTATCTTTTTATTTTTATTTATTATTATTTTTTTTTCTTTCAGGCTGGAGCGGCTATGGCTCGGAAGGGATCTGAGCGGAAGTGATCGACAATAGTTCAGCTGAAAATAGATATGGACCCCAAGTATGTGCGGCTTCCTATCGGTTCAGGGGATTCACTCGACCACCAATGCTGTCTGACGGCTTCCGTATTGGGGTAGTACCCCTCACTCCACGGCTCAAGTAAAACTGATAACCACTTTGCCACAAACGATAGCTCTTGGTTTACCTCACGGGTGGGAACTAGTCAATCAGGTAGGGGTCGTTGCCCTTTTCGCTGGCAGGTCCTCTCAATGGCCAGCTACTTTGGGGTTCCTGTGGTACTCCTCACAATGAGTTTTAGGGCTTATGCCCAAGTACTTTCCACAGTTAAGTGGATAGGGATTATTCCCAAATCTGAAGCTACAACAGATGCGAAATTTTTTTTGCAGAAATTCCACCCAACGAGCCCAAGAAAGTGCTTTGATACTAGATGTGAAGAATCTACAACAATTAATTAATAAAAATATGCGAAATAGCAGAAATGACAGAACTCAGAATCACTTTTATATTGATCATGGGCCACTTCGAGGGGGCAACCTCCTTTGAGCAAGCTCAATACAATTAACTTCACGGTGCCTTCATAGGCCTCAACACACACTTATATACTAAGTCTAGGCACCAATACCATGGGTCAATACTATGTGTCAATACAAACCATGGGCTAAGTCTAGGCGCCAATACTATGAGTCAAAACCATGGGACATATAATACTATGGGACAACTTACAAAGCATATGCATCCAATACTATGGGTCAATACTATGGGCTAATATAAACTATGGATCAACAAATACTACGGGACAACTTACAAAGCATATGCATCCAACAACAATATACTAACAAAGTAAAGACATGGGTTCCTAACAGACGGATGAGCAGGTTGCAGATGTGTTGACAAAACCACTAGCTAGAGTGAAGTTTGAGTACTTCAGAGAGAGGCTTGGTGTTCTTTAGATTGATGACACTTCGAGGAAGAAGTGATGAACACATTTGCAGGAGCCATTCTCAGCATGGTGAGAGGAGGATCCTTCCATGGTTGTGGATGTAAGCGCTATGTGATGAGCATCAGGATGATGCTCCAGTTACTGCTCTGTATATGCATCATGTTGGATGCTAGTTATGATCAGTTGGATCATGTATATGTATATGTATCATGTTGGATGCTTGTTATGATCAGTTGGATCAAGTATATGTATATGCATCATGTTGGATGCTTGTTATGATCAGTTGGATCATGTATATATATATGCATCATGTTGGATGCTTGTTATGATCACTTGGATCATGTATGATGATATGTATCACGTAGATACATTGTATGATCAGGTAGATCATGTATGATGATATGTATCAGGATGATGCTATGATGATAATCAGGATGATCACAGATGATGAGCTTCAGGATGTTTCTCCAGATGATATGCATCAGGATGATGCTATGATGATGATCAGGATGATCACAGATGACGAGCTTCTGGATTTTGCTCCATATGACATGCATCAGGATGATGCTATGATGATGATTAGGATTATCACAAATGACGAGCTTCAGGATGTTGCTCCAGATGACATACATCAGGATGATGCAGTGATGATGATCAGGTTGATCATGTATACATCAGGATGATGTATGTTGAGTATCAGGTTGATACTCTGTGGCCATGGATAGGTTGTGCAGGTAGCATATAAAAGGTCCTTTAAAATCCATACAGGTAGAGTGGTGTGCTCGTAATAGCCTGGGATGCTCTATCTAGATCCAGACAGGTAGAGTGGTGTGCTCGTAACATCCTAAGATGCTCTAAGTAGGTTTTTCTACAGTTTCGCATAGAAAAGATCCTTTAAAATCCGGACAGGTAGAGCGGTGTGCTTGTAACAACCTGGGATGCTCTGCCGAGATCCATACAGGTAGAGCAGTGTTCTCATAATATCCTGGGATGCTCTGAGTAGGTTTTGTGAAGGTCAACATGTAAAAGAATCTATAGTCTACGCTAGGTTTTGTTGACGCACATAATCAGTCCTAGGTTCCACAGTATGGGAACTGATGATGAAGACCTACAGGTGGTGGGCCTACATCTAGCATGAAAAAGGGCTGGCTCTGTAGAACTTCCTATGAGGAGTAGATTGGAGATTGATTGAGATAGCAGCAGCAGTGACAATGACGATGATTTAGTGACGATGATCCAGAGAAGAAGACTTGTGCTAGCAGATCTGTGTCGAGAAATACCTTCCTAGTTAAGAGGGAGTGTTGATGTAATTGTAACTTCGGAATGTATTTCACATATACGTATATTGTATTCCTATAGAGATGTTATTATTCCTCCATATGGAAGTGTCGTCATTTATATTGTAAGTGTCGTAACTTATACTTGATGGGTTATTAGACCACCTTCATGGGGTTAGCCCTATATAAGTCATGTGGGTTAAAGGGCTATTAGAACACCCTATTGGGGGTCGGCCCTATCAACATTATGTTATGTGGTTACGTTGAGGCCGACCTAGTAAAGGTTATTAGGCAAGTCAATTCAAGTATAAATAGAGTGCGGGAGGCACTCTATTTGATCATTCAAATTCTCACTCTTACTCTCATTGGAGAGTGGTGCACTAGTGGAGGAGGAGAAGCTGCTGCTAGGAGTATATCTCTTATGCTTGGGTTGTATCATTGCTCTATCTATCTCTGTGGAAGTTGTGGGGTTTTTCACCTTTATGGTTTTCCCAAGTGAAACTCTGTGTGTCTATTGTCTCTTGTGTGCTTGCATTATTATGTCCATGATTGATATGCTGTAGATATGTTGTACATGTTTTTCTCCTAGTTAAGATCCTAGATCAGATTGAAGTAAATTCTGAAAAAATAACAGAGATAAGGGTCGAAATACATTATTTTTATACTGATACTCTTCATACTAATACTCTTTATTGATCAAAGCAAGGATGACGAAAGGATAAGCTCACGAGTGCAAGATTTAGGATACATCTGCAAGTCAAACATAACAATTTCTCAAATATATAATATATTCTTGAGGCGGGCATACCCATGCTCAACAGTAAATAAGCAATGTCACGAACAATACACAGTGGATCCATGTCAAAATAAAAAAAATTGAAGTGTAAACATGCACTTTGATGAGTGCGAGAACAAGGTCTTCATCGAACTTTTGACAAGGCAGTTTAATCTTGCGCAACTCAGGCAGTGCATCGATGAGTGATACAATTGTTTTTCCCAAGGTCTTCAATACAAATCGACGATAGTACAATTTTATATCATGCGATTAAATCAACTCATGTCGAGCATAATAAAATACCATATGATTACTGGTCATTGATGTATACCGTTAACAGATGCGAAGAGACCCACCCTAATGATGCTGGACTCTAAGGTACTGAGTACAAACTAGAAAGTGTGAATAGATGTTTTGAAGTCGAACACTTGTAGAATCAAACAATCAGGGGTCATTGATGTATACCCATTGTCATTTACGAGGAAACCTGCCACTAATGAATGCAAGATCCAATGTACTTCTGGGTTTCTAGATCCATTTCCTAGATGATGATTTTATCTTTATAGGAATAGATCTATTGGAAGGAGGGCATTAATGCATCCCACATGAACCGATACGAAACAAAGATAGATAGTCTAATATAATTTGGTAGAACTACGAGATCCAACACTGTATACTGACACAAGGAAGGCCAACATGATTGGTCAAGAATATTTGAGGAATGGCCAACTCTGTTTGAACTTCCATTGAACACATAACATGATGTAGAATGAACACTTGGAAACATAGGACTTTGAATAACCGATCTTAATGAAATCCGCTAATTCTAGATGCATTAAGGAAATATCCATTGGTGACGGGAAGGATAACCCATCGATGGAGATCTGTTCAGAATATTGGTACAGTTCCCAAGCCAAATGTAGATGGTGTATTGAAGGAGGATACCAAATTATGTGTTGTGTTCAAGGGAGGCAAGGAATGACTGTTTCTATTTTCTTCAAGGATATAATCTGAAATGATTCAATTCTCTCTCTTTTTTGGATTTTTGTGTTTTCCAATTTTTAACGTTTTTCATTTATTAGCTTGAAAAAAAGAATAAAGCATGCTATGATACATTAGAGGAAACAAGTGTCTTGAGGGAATGCTCTTAAATTTCAAGGGCATGGGTCAAGCCAAGGCAAAGATACATATTGCAAACAAGGTATGAGCTAGTTATGTACACTCTTACATATTTTTCCTCCATGGGTATGGGTCAAATGTACAGAAGCAATGGTTTATATGCAATGTGCATCATGTGACAAAACGTGACTACAAAGGAAAATACACAACATAAGTAATAAGCAATGAAGCAGTTTGCATGGATGTTCAAGTGGATATTTTAACACATGCTTATGTAAAATGACAAAAAATTGGGATCCCATCAGGATATGGTCAGAAATGTATGAAAGAGAAATATGTGGTCTCAAACTCCAAGTCATGATGGGACTAATAGGGCTCCCGGGTTTATGAGAATAAATTAGCATGGGCACCAAAATGGAAATGGGGTGCTAACTAGGGTGTCCCATGTTCGGTAGGCTCTTCTATTGGAATGGTGGAAAATATAGATATGAAGGGTTGAACCACCAATTTCCAACAGGTTCGACATTATGGCAAGTTTGGGTTGCAAAAGGTTCAAATGCATCTTTACAAAGGGATATCATAAACCTCTGTGTAAGATTCCAAATATACCAGATCAGATCGAGGAACATCCAAATCATGCTCCTATACTTGGGTATATTTAATCCAATTATGCTCCCAGTGGCCCCAAAAAATATGTCCTTAGATGGGTGCATCCAATTGTTCACAAATTCAAGGATATCTTCATATGATGATAAAATGTAATCCAAGAAATCATGTGATCTAGGAGAGCTCACAGCCCAAATGGGTCGAGTAACTAGATCATACTCCTCCATTAAGGGAATATTTTGATCTGAATCTGCCAAAGATATTTGATTAGCTTGGTATGAAACTTCTACGACATATAGGGGTGATCCAAATGCTTTACAACATTTAAATGACATTACACAAGATGAGGTCCTTTCATCCACTATGGTTAGACATATGTTCTTACCATGAGTCATTACTTTAATATGAAAATCAACTTTGGAAAGGATCCTACATATTGAATGGTTTATGTCTGATGTGATTGAAGTCGCATCAAATGGATCAACAATGCCAATTGTAGACAAGAGTTCCTTTCTTTGCACAGGACGACATTGAAATAGCTCCAAGTCCGACATGGAACCTGATACTTGATCTAGCTCCACAAGAACATTATCATTTTGAGCAGCTCGCATGTTAGGATTATGCATTTTTCTACGTATAAACCATTTTGGGTGGTGTGGTACTAAGTCTCTGGCTAGTTTCTCAATGTAGAGAGAACCACTTGGCTATGATACCGATTGATCTGATGTACTAGGAGGGACATAATAATAATCAAGTCTTGTTTGAATGTTCATATCATTATCACACATGAATACATTGGAATTGGGATCATTGCCCCCTTGCAGGGGGGTTGGATGGTTGCCCCTTGGTGGGGGTATCGGTTTCAAAATAGTGGGTTGTTGTTTCCCATCGCATTGATTCATGATTGGTGCATCTCTTTTCCCAGAGTTAGCATTTTTCTTACTCTTGTAGTTGTTCTTCTTTCCTCTAAGTTCTATGGATTGGACTATAGGGATTACATTATTCTGGGAAGGATTAACACTTTTCTTACCCTTATACTTCTTGTTCTTTCCTCTAAGGTCTATCCATGAGACTATGAAGATGTTATAAGTGTTGGAAGGATTATCATTTTGTTGCATTTCCTAGCCAGCTGTGGGTTGCGAATTCTGAATAGAAACTTTTCCCAAATGTTGAGTAATATGTTCAAGTTGGTTGAAGGAATCCATCATACCATTGGCATGAGGTCCATGTGGTGGCCTAGATAGATCAAACATAGGTATTGCAGGTTGATTCCAAAAATATTGGTTACTTCCTAGAACCTGACCACTCCATTGCAGAATGGGGTTAATGGTTGTATTTCCCCCTTACGGGGTTAGGCCCCAAAAATATTGGTTACTATCTAGAACTTGACCACTCCATTGATGTGGTCCTTGGGTGTGATAAGATTTCCAAGGTGGGTTTCCCCTTTTCGGAGATTGACCCTAAGAATATTGGGTACTTCTTGGAACATAACCAATGGGTGGATTGCCTCCTTGCGGAGGTGGGGCCCAAGAAGATTGGTTACTTCCTAGATCCCAACCACACCATGGAAGTTGTCCTTGGGTTTGAGAATAATTCCAAGGTTGATTTACTCCTTTCGGAGGTTGCATCTAAAAAGATTGGTTACTTCCTGAATGTTGTCCATTCCATGGTGGAACAGGATGAATGGATGGATTCCCCTCTTGTGGAGGTAGGCCCAAAACATATTGGTCACTTGTCGGAATCTGACCACTCCATTGATTGTTTCCTTGGTTTTGATAAGCCTTCCAAAGTTGATTTCCTCCTTGTGGTAGTGGGCCCCAAGAAGATTGGATACTCTCTGAAACATCCCCACTCCATTGCAGAATGGGGTTGATAGGTGGATTTCCCCTAGGAATTGTGCTAGGATAAGTTGGAGGTTAACCCCTCAAGGGATTTCCACTAATATGAGGAGCATAACCCCAATTGGAATAAATGTTCCATGGTTCATTGCTTCCACTAGGAATATTACCATTCCATGGTGAAGGGTTGCACCTAGAATTAGAATTTGGACAAGTGTTAGGTATACCAACATGATTTTGGTTTAATCCTTGTGTGTTTTGAACTTGATTAGTTGAACCATATGGAAAACCAATGTTTGGTAAGGAACACCCTTCAGTAAGGTTTCCTATAGATGAAGTGGATGTACTTTCGGGATTGGAACCCGAAACTGTACCAACCAGCACTGAAGTGTTGGTTTAACTTGTGCTACTAACATGTACACTAACTGTTGGGATTGATGTAGAGGCCAAAATGGAAGTATTTCTACCTCCAACAACTCTTTGATGTTGCAATGATGTATTCCCTTGTGCTCTTGATGAAGCCATAGGGTCACTTGTTGAATTTTGCATGCCATTCAAACTTTCAAAAAGAGGTTTGATATAACCCAGTGACTCACAG
This sequence comes from Larix kaempferi, assembly GCA_027924585.1. Classification (NCBI taxonomy): domain Eukaryota; kingdom Viridiplantae; phylum Streptophyta; class Pinopsida; order Pinales; family Pinaceae; genus Larix; species Larix kaempferi. Next base: position 2,102,347 of record BSBM01000174.1, on the reverse strand, counting down.
ATAGTAAGTATAACTAGTTCTCAAAGACTCATCAAAGGTGGAATTACATGATAATTGTGTGATTTTCCAATGTTTCAATTTCAACTAGAGTAAGATCATCAACTATATCTGTATTCAGTTCTTGATGTGACAATGAATTCTCAGTGTTTATTTGATGTAGTTCTTCTCGAGTAATATTAATTGAGTTTAAAATCAGTTTTATTTCCAAGTCACTAGGATGTGGTTTTTGTATTTGTCTCTGCAATGCAGCAGGGCCTTCAATTTCCAGTGACCCACCTCGCTTCCTCCATGACTAGCGGATCGGGAGAGTAGCCACTTCTAAGAATTTGATAAAAGGATGTGTTTAAAATCAGATTCTTAATCAAACAATCCTAAGGCAATCTAGACTCAACAAAAATAAAAAGTGTCCACATAGTAAAAAGTCCTATAGATCCAAGCAACCACACTACTTTTCCAAAGAGCACACTACTAGATTCAAACATGCAAAATTGTTTGGTAGATTTCTGATATTCAAGAACAATTCTTCTGAAATATGGATAATAACTAATTTTCAAAAATCAATGTAAACCGAACAAATATCTCAGTGAAAATGAATCTAATTCTATTACACAGGGGATCTATGTTTCTCATTTGTAGGGCCACCCGAAAGTGCAAAAAAAGAGGATACACAGATTCGTTTGAAATGCTTATGAATTAAAGTCTAGACTATTACACTTGAGATCTACTTTCTCATTTGCAGGGCCACTTGAAAGTGAAAGCAAAAAGGATACGGTAGCTTGAGAACTGCATGCAACTATTGAAATCTACTCTATTACACTTGATATCCACTTTCTCATTCACAAGATCCCCTAAAATCCCAAGTGAAGAGAATATGGTGGCTCGAAAGAACAATGCTTGAAAAATCAAATACTATACTATTACACTTGAGATCCACTTTCTCATTTGCAGGGCCACCCGAAAGTCCAAGCAAAGAGGATACAGTGGCTCGGACACAACTTATCACAAGAAAATTGAGATATGACACTACAATCTTCTCTAATTGTGCATAAACTTAATGAAAATACTATAGATCCAAAACAAAATTGAACTAATTAAAGTTTGTATTCGGTTTTGGAGGGAAATTGTTTTCAAAATGTCTCAAAGTGTAATGTTGAATTCTTTGTTTTTCAATGCAAATATATTTGGTAAATGTGTTTAAATTATCTTTTCAAATGTTATAACTTATATTTGGTGTCATGTTTCAAATAAGTAAGTTCATGAGATTCAACTGTTAAAGGGTATTAAGGTTCATCAAACAAATCTTGATATTTCTTCAAGTCTTTTGATTTGAAAACTCTTAAATGAATAAAAAAAAATTAGATATTAGTCCTAATATTATGCAATCAAGGATCCAACAGCAACATATAACTTGAAGCGAATGAACCTACCACAAATTTAAGAAAATTTTGAAATAAATGTCAATTTGGGCCATTTTTGGAGGTTTTGGGTAAGAAATTCCAAATCTAAGGAGCTCAAACCCTCCCAAATTTTACCTAACTAGTGGTAAACTGATCCTAAGAAGTTTTAAAATCTTTTTGAAGGTCTTCAAGAACAAAAAGAAATCCTCAAAGCTGCCCTAAAACAATGAAAATTCAAAACTAGGTGTCTTTTCAAGGTTCTTCTTCATGTTTTTTTCAATTTTTGTTATTTGTAAATTATGAAAGGAGTCAAAATTATTTCAAATATAAGTCCTAATACTATCCAATCAGGGACCTAACAGCAAAATATGGCTTTAAGCAAGTGGATCTAACACCAATTTAAAGAAAATTTGGAAATAAATGACAACTTTGGCTTTTTTTTAGTGGTTTTGGGAGGGAAATTGCCAATCTAAAGATCTTAACCCAAACTCTTCCAAAATTTTCAAAACTTTTCAAAGATATTAATAAAATGATTTTAAAATATTTATAAGCCTTAATAAGGTCTTCAAATGAAAAAATATAGGCACCAAACAACCCCAAAACAAAGAGATCTCGAAACTAGTTCATACTTCATGCAAATCTGAAACAAGGAGGCTTTTAAGCTTACAAAAGTTTGAAAATATCCCAATAGTTTGGCTAAGGAGGATCAAAATGAGGTCTGCACTCTAATATCAGGGATTCCTAAGCCCATACAAGAAGAAAACATCAGCAAAACAAAGGAAATAGGGAAGAATTGGGCACAAATCTCAAGAAAAACCTTCAATGCATTCTCTAGCAAAGGAAGGTGAGATCGAGCTTCATCTTTGAAGTTTTTGAGAGTGTAGGAGTGGATATAGGCCAATTTTGAGCCTATAAATTGCAACATAGGTTCTTAAATGTATATTAAGGAATTCTTACAGTAGATATGAAAATTTAGAACACCAAAAATGAAGAAATTTTTAAGAAAAACCCTTCAATGCATTCTCTATCAAAGGCGGATGAAATCTAGCTTCATCTTTGAAGTTTTTTGGAGTGGAGTGGATATAGGCCAGTTTTGAGCCTATAAACCTGTAGCATAGGTTCTTGAATGGATCTTAAGGAAAATCGGGAGTAGATTTGAAAGGTTAGAACACCAAAAATGAAGAAATTTGCAAGAAAAATCAGAAATTTTCAAGAAAAATCAACTAGTATGGCCGCCAATTTGATAATAGATTTTAAGGTAGTGTTAGATATTATTTTAAACATATATATTAATATTAATTAGGTGAATCTTCAATGTCAGAAATACACAATCAATTATTAGCCCCTAACATATTTAAAATCATGAATTAGAAGATAATTGAATTGTTTCATATTAAGTTAAAGAAGAAGATACATACTTGATGTCCATCATTTCTCCTTTGCCATGAGATTTCCTTTATCCACCCTTGACTTTGATGAAGATACCAAGCTTTCCAATCCTCCAAATCTCTCCAGCATGTTGTTTCTCTTCCTTTTTCCTCCTCTTACCATGCCCCAAATTCCTTTGTTTTATAGCATTGGCAAATGGGCTCTCAAGTTCCTTTTTTCAATGTGGGATAATCCCTTTTCATGATTTTTTATTATTTTCTCTCAAAAACCCACTTTCCATAGTATTTTTAGGCTTTTGTCACAACTTTAGCATATTTAAGTACAATTAATGCACTTTTGTGCATTTCTTCTCACTATTTCACTGTTGGAGCTTAGATTTGAGCCTTTAATGAGTAGTTCAATCATTGAATGTTGTATTCTTATGCTACCTCTTTCTTCACTCAATCTTTCTAATTTTGGATGTAGTGATTAGATAAGAGAGGACTTGTTCTCTTGTGTACTTGTCTTTTGTCTTCATGTTGCGGGCACATAGTAAAATATGCTTCTTCTCCTCACTTTGTTAAGGGTGTTAATTTGATTGTTAACAAGATTGTCCAAAACCTTCTTGTAAATACCAAACCTCTATCTGAAATAATATTTTTTGGTATTCCGTGCAATATTACAACTTCATTCATGATAACTTTAGCAATTTCAGGAGCTTGATACGTGTTCTTGATTGGTAGGAAGTGGGCACTCTTGGTAACAGTGTCGACTACTACAAAAATGGTGTCATGTCTTTTGTTGGTCAAAGGTAAACCAACTATGAAGTCCATGGAGATTACTTCCCACTTAGATTCAGAAATCAAATGAGATTGGAGCAATCCGGAGGGGTGTCGTTGTTCCAATTTCACCAACTGGCATTCCATACATTTTTCTACGATACTTACCACATCCCTCTTCATTCCTTTCCAAAAGAATAAAGGTTTCATATCCGCGTACATTTTCTTTACTCTGGGATGAACTCTATAAACTACCCTATGGGTTTCAGTCAAAATCAAATTTCAAATCTCTTCATTTTCTGGTACATAGATACGGTTGTTATACCTCAGTAACCCATCCATGTTCAAGGAGTACCCTTCATACTTGGGAATCCTCATTTGCTTAGTCTCCAATTCCATCTTCACTTCGTTATACTACGTGTCATCTTGTTGTAGCGCTAGAATCTTCTCTCTTAGGTTGGTTTTAATAGGTAAGTGAGAATATCCTAGGTCTCTGACTGAGTGCATCAACTACTCTATTTAATGTTCCCTTCACATAAGTAATATCGAAATTGTACTCACTGAGTAACACCGATCATCTTCTCTGTCTAGCATTTAAGTTGCTTGTAGTAAATATATGTTGTAGCCCACAATGGTCTTTCTTAATTTCAAATTTCCTTCCTACCAAGTAGTGTCGCCATAACCTTAATGCATGAATCACCGTATTCATTTCCATATCATGGGTTGCATAGTTTTCTTTGTGCATTATTAGTCTTCGGGATGTGTAGGAAATCACCCTTCCTTATTGCATCAATACACACCCAAATCCATCCTTCAATGCATCCATACAAACTAGAAAATCCTTGTCCGTATCAGGAACCTTTAGTATTGGTCTTGTTGTCAATAGTCCCTTAAGTTTAGAAAAATATTCTTCACATTTCTCAGTCCACACAAATGGTCTATTTTTCTTTTTTAATTTCATTATGGGTCATTCCACCTTCGAGAATTTTTTTACAAACCGTCTATAATATCCCTCCAATCCAATAAATATTCATACCTCATGTACGTTGGTGGGTTTGGGCCATTCCCAAATTTCCTCAATCTTTGTTGGATCCACTACAATCCCATCACCAGATATAGTGTGGCGAAGGTAGTGAATCTCCTTCTGAAAGAACGAACGTTTGGATAATTTTCCATATAAATGATTCTCTCTTAACTATTGTAGCACTATTCTCAAGTGTTCCTCATGTTCTTCAGGCATTCTGGAATATATCAAAATTTTTTCCAAAAATACCTACACAAACTTGTCTAGGTACTGACAAAACACACCATTCATTAAGTTCATAAATACACTTGGTGCATTTGTCAATCTAGAAGGTACCAAAACAAATGCAAAGTGCCCAAATCTTGTATTGAAGCCAGTCTTAGGGATATCTTCATCTTTAATTCTCAACTGGTGATATCCCAACCTTAGATCTATCTTTGAAAATAATGTATCTCCTTTCATTAGATAAAAAAGGTCATCAATCCTCGATAGAGGGTATAGATTTCTACCTTATTTAGTTGACGGTAATCAATGCACAACCGCCATGATCCATATTTCTTCTTGACAAATATCATAGGTGCTCCCCATGGAGATACACTAGGTCTAATCAACCCCAAATCTAATAAATCTTAATGTTGGATCTGTAATTCTTTCAATTTCGGTACTGACATTCAGTAAGGAGTTCTAGCTATAGGTTTTATCCTTGGTTTGAGTTCAATAGTGAAATCTAATTCACGTTGTGGCGGTAGGCTAGGTAGTGCATCCAGAAATACATCCATGTATTTTGAAAATAGAGGATGATTTATTACTTCCACCATATCTCCTTCCTTGTTCATAACTATTACTGCATAAATTTGGCATCCCTTTCTCATACTCTTCTTCAGTTGCATGGCTGAAATTATCCTTAAGAAAAATTTCCTTTTCCTTCCCGTAAGTACTCTCTTGTAACCTTCATCATCATGAAATATTAACTCCTTGCTTCGGCAATCCATTACTGTTGAATGTGTCTCTAGCCAATCCATTCCTAGGATTAGATCATAAGTGCCTAACTCGGTAGCATAGAATGACACTCTAGTAGAGCATACCCCTAAGTCAATTTCGCAATTTTATGCTTTGAGATCCACTCTTTGGATACTTCCAGAGGCCATTTCGACAGTGTCGAAATCCTCTTGACTTATTTCCATAATCTTACTACATTCTAAAGCTTTAAATGAAACGAAACTTTTAGTAGCACCAGGGTCTACAAGTAAAGTGAATACATTACCATCTATCTTACCAGTGGTCTCGAGGACTGTATATTGGTGTTCAGCTTGAAGATAGTTAATAGTTGCATGAATGTGGTGTGCTCATCCCAAATCAGCCGCAGTGGGTTTTCTAGGTCCTTTAATTCTCCTGTTCCCTTGGTCCTACCGAGGGAAATCGCTCTGGAAGTGTGGCCCTCCACATTTCCAACATCCAGACTTTGGACCTCTAGTGGTAGTCTGGTTGGTACATTGTTTCATCGTGTCCTGAACTATGTTGGTTTCCCAAAAGGTTTTACTTGATCATTTCTCGGTGGCGGTGGTTGGTAGGGTGCTCTATCATCTCTCAAATATCTTCCACTGAATGATCCCTTCCCAATATTCTTCTGTCCATAGTGATGCTTGGGTGCAATAGGAAATTTATTGCCTCAGTCAAAACCAGAAAAGTTCTTGATTGGTGGCCCTTTGTAAGAAAGCTCTTCTTCGGCTATGAGAGCCTTTTGGACTACGTCACGTAAGGTAGAGGGCATTAGAATGCAAACCTTATCCTTGATATTGTAGTTCAACCCAAGAACGAACTTGTTGACCTTTAACTTTTCTATCGAAATGTGATATTCATATCTCAGTAATTCCATGAAATGGATTTCATATTCTTGCATCACCCGTTTTCCTTGCCTTAAGGCATTGAATTCGTTTAACTATCATTCGATGAACTCATCAGACATATAATGTTTATAGAAATCCTTGTCAAACAATTCCCATGAAATCTCCTCCTGCTCCAAGCTTAGCTGTGGTGGCAAATTTTTCCACCAAAGGAGAGCTTCTCCCTTTAGCTGTAGAACTTCCATGCAGACCTTCATGTTTTAGGTGTAGTCCCTCAATTCAAAGCACATAGCCATGTGTTATAAACATGCCTCTACATCAGGTCCTTTAGTGGAACCCCAAAATTCTAGAAATTTGATATTTTCTAGTTTTCGGTGTATGTTGACCGGAGGTGGAGTTGGTGGTATGGACGCTACATGTGAGTTGTCGTTCTCGTGATCTAATCATGTAACAAAGGCTTCTGGCATTCGTTGGAAGCTTCTCATCATGGAAACCACTTCTCCGACAGGAATGGTTTCCTGCTCTTCCTGTCGTGGTTGAGTGGCTGACGGAGTTGAAGTGGGTGGAGGACATCCAACTTGTCCTCACCCACCTCTTCCTCTCCTTCTTCACCCGCGACGATCCATTTCCTAGATTCGATGGGAAATTTATTAGCTTTCAACATGTTATAAAGTTTGTAATTGAGACAATTTAATTTATGTAAAACCAGTTGAATGTTTTTGCGGAAGATGAAATACAAGTTTTATGGGTTTGGTTAAGGTTCGACCTGCTATGATACCAAATGTAGGGTTTGGCTTGGTTAGGAATTTTTTTTTGTAAGCAAGTAAAAAGTCATTTTTTTATCATGATGAATGATAAGAGACCATTTATTTTCTAAAAACATAATCCAAGATAATAATGTCTTAAATTAGTTGTATAGAAAGTCTCATACTCCTAACCATAGCCCTAATCTAATTTACATCATAACATAATAAGCTACACATTCCATTGTATTTCGTACATTCACATGTGTTGACATTGTATTTTAGATTATAGTAATTCTCAATCAACATTTAATTCTCACAAGTGACAATGTTGATTTAATTGATCAACTCCATTTATTCATGATCTAGACTATTAATAATTATACTTCCTTTGTTGGTTCGACAATTAAATATACAACATATGAAATCCCTGAGATCACGTTAATATGAATTAAATATACAATGCATGATATTTCCGAACACAAGGTAATATGAATATAAAATATACAATGCATGATAATATTGAACACGAGTTAACATGAATATATCATCTATATACCAAGAATCAACTTAAACAACATCGACATAATAATGTGATTCTACCTATGTTCACACTCTATTAAAAAAATTACATATTACCCAACACTTAAGCATTTGATTGTTAGTGGATCACTCGTAGTCAACATAGGGCTGACTCGATCTATGACTATCCAACACAAGTTTAAACAAATAATTAATTGAATAGCTCAAAGTCACTTGATCGGTCAAGATCTAAGCTTGAATTGATAACATATAATTAAATGGTTGTTCAGCTTGAATTTTGAACACAATAAGGTTTGTGTGAGGTATATGTGAAGTGTCTCCACCTCCATAACCTCTCCTTTTCCACGTTTAGGTCATATGCATTCATTGCCAACCTATAAATAATTGATGGAGCATTTCAAGCATTGCATGGAATTGATCCATAGATCGTGTGCATGCATCTACTTTTCACATGTAATCAAATAAAAGGAGTACCATAAACACAGACTCACCATCGATCCACAGGTAGATCGATCCACATTAAATGAAATACAACTATAATAAAACTATCACAACCATGTGGCGTTAAACTACAGAGATCGACCAACGTTAGTGTCTTCACAGTATGCAAGCATACAAACTATGGTATGTTATATTCTATTGTTTGTAATATGGTGTCGATACACATATTGATAAAACAATATGAGTATGTTGGCATCGATCCATTGGGACTAGACACCATCCACAACAATGATATGTATAGATAAGAACATGTTACGAATTACTATGGCGTCGATCTACAAATATCGATCACCCTTCATATTTAAACAAACAACAAGTAAAAATGTAGTGCTACGATAGTTCGGCATCAATCTACAAAGATCGATCACTACCTACCTGCAAGCGAGTTGCATGGATAGACATTTAAACAAGTGCAAAGATATGATACATCACCATGTTCCGCCATTGATCTACAAAGATCGATCGTCGATTTTCTTTCATGAGTGGTAAGTATAACATTAAGAAGTATACCACCATATGAACGTTTCAGTGATCCGGTATCGATCCATAGGGATCGATCACCTTCCTCTTTCAATGAAATGTATGCAAATTTAAACAACAATGCATGTGGATGAACAATGATCTGACATCTATTAAGAAATCGATCACCTTCCTTTCGATGAGTTGTATGCAACATTTTAAATGATCACGGAAGCATATGATCAGTGATTCAGCATCGATCTCAGAGATTGATCGCCTTCCTTTAAACAAGATGTGTCTAAATAATGTAATCAACAATACAAGTATATAAATAGTGATCCGGAATTGATCTATAGAGATCGATCGCCTTCCTTTTCACAATCTGCATGTAATCAATTTAAACCAAAGTGCATATGTATAAACAGTGATCCGACATCGATCTCACAAAGATCGATCACCTTCCTTTTCATGAAATGTGTGTAATAAATTTAAACTACAATGCATATGGATAATTAGTGATCCGACATCGATCTCACAGAGATCGATCGCTTCCCTTTCAACGAGATGTAAGTAAACATTTAAACTAAAATGCAATTATATAAATAGTGATCTGGCGTCGATCTACCAAGATCAATCGCCTTCCTTTCAACTAGATGTATGTAAACAATTTAACAATAATGCAAACTTATGATCAGAGATTGATCTCCTTCCTTTCAAAAAACTATATACAAACATTTTAACAATAATATAAATTATGATCAGTGATCTGGAATCGATCTCATAGATCAATCGCCTTCCTTTCATTCAAGCTATATGTAAACATTTTAAGCAAAATCGTCAGTTTATGTATGCCTACAGCGATCCGACGTCGATCTAGAGATATTGATCTCCCATCGCTTTGGTGGTTATAGAGACATAGCAATGAATACGACATTCTATTATTGACCCACAGAGTTCCATCGTCATTCTCTTCAACAGGTTGCATGCACAAATTTTTAAATAATAAACAAGTTTAAATTACTGTCAAGCAGACCCACGCATTGTCGTGGCTACCTTCGCAAGCCCAAAAATGACACAAAATTTACAAGGTTATGTGCATTCCAAGGTTGAATCATGAGGTTCATGATTACTTCCAAAGCCACGAAATCTAACTCAAATTCCATTTCTTAATAAACATTCATACAATTATTTGGAATTGCAAATAATGATAGTCATGCAATTCATATATCTACTATCTAAAATCACTTGCAATTTTACACATTTATTCAACTAAAATAAATGTTACCTGACCGTATGAATGCTTGAGTTGTTTACGATGGTACCAGATCTCAAGCACTTCTTGATCCTTTTCCACGGCTTCAAAAATCACCGAAAGACACCTTGGTTGACCTCCCGACCATATCAGGTGTACTCTTCTTCCTCCCGAACCTCCGAGCAATCGGGTCGTAGAGCTGACACACAAAACTAGAGATCCAGAAGTGGGCTTCCCCATCACCAAGACCTCTTTTGAAACTCACAATAGAAGCAAATCAATGTGTTACAATCATTACGGTAGCCATCCTACCACAAAGTATCCTCCCTTTTCCTCTTTCCTTCCTTAAAAAGGAAGTTCCTCTGCGACATATGTCACTTCATGAAAATACGCCTAATTATTTAATTATTCAAATATAATTAGCTCACCTAGCCATGTGTTCAATTCCTAAGAGAGTGCACCTACATTCCTAGATTTACTCAAGTTTGTCCCCCCTGATCCTTCAATATAGTTTCTTGTTTTGTGGGTGCAAGTGGAGATGTCTACATGCTAATGTTTAAGTATACTATTTTATCCTAAACAAACATTCTACATTATTTAAATTACAAATAATTATTTCATTTGCAAATGGTCTAAATGCAAACCTATATGTTTAATGCATCATATTCGTCAATTGTTCTTGTGTTGGGTCTAGGTACCACTTCGTCAGGTCCATCCGTCCCTCATATTTTTTTTATCAACATGGTACCATATTGTCAAGTCCTTTCGTTAGTACTTCTCCGTTGCATCTGAATGGAGGGAACTTCATGTAGGGGTTTAGGATCCGTTACCTTAAATCCTTCATCTACACTCTATTGGAGACTAATGGCGTTGAGGAGTAAGTTCATTCTTACTGTGCATCCCCCAACCTCGTACATGACTAACTTTGTCATGGTGCACTTGCACTAATTCACGCTTCCCCCGAGTAAGCAGATAGGTGTTTTTCAACTCATGCATGGAAATCTGTAGGAAGTCAACACCATCGTCGTTCTTCCGTGTGTGATTTTATTCGTACTATGCAACCCATTTATTTCCTTTGTGAGTCCGTCGGTGAATCGTTTCACCCGTCACTACACACATGCTCCGAAGAACACATTAGTAGCTATGTTCTCATTTATCATAATTCATTTCATAACATACTAATCGTTAAGCAACCATAATTTAATCACATCATATATTTCGTCAATCTTCTAATCATTAATCCAACATGCATTTCTTTCATTCACATCATATATTTCAAAACATAGCTAATCTTTAAGCAACATATTCATGTATACACATCATATATTTCATAAAACAACTAATCATTAAGCAAACATACATTTATTCATCAAATTCAGATAAAGTCTCCATTTCCACAAATGCCATTCAATTCATTGTTTTCATCCATCAATTTGTCTTCATGCACACGATCAGGTGTTTGTCAATTATTCAAAATATATAATGAAAGGGTCATTTTATTAAAGTTTTATTCATCCAGGTCACTCGAGGAGTGCCCTAAAGGTCTACATCAGTCTAGGGGCACTACTGTAACCAACTGGGTTGGCCTAAATCACTCGATACCAGTTGTATAGTGTAGCTAATAAACCTCATCACTTTTGGATCCATTTCACCATCTTGGGAGTCGAGGAAAGTAGTTGTAGTGAAGTATATTCTACTACCAAGGAGGCTAGTTTCATTCTCTGGGAGGGCCTGCTTGAACCTTTAAAGTAGTCCACCTTTGTATTCTTTATTGCTCGTATTCATTAAAATACTTATTTCTCTTGAAATTGTTACTTCTAGATAGTTGGATCTCTCCCTTCCTTTGGATTCCTCCCTCGAACCATTTGAGCGGAGAACCTTGAAGGCAGAGGCAACAAATGAGGAGATTCCTGAATGTGAAAGTGGTGATATTGGGATGGGATGAGTATAGTATAGTTTGCAAGGGTTATAGCGTACCTATGGAAGGAAATAAGTGAGTATTCAAGGCTGTCAAATGACCCATAGTTTGTAGGATGATGGATACATATTTAAATTTACCTATTTTTCCTCTCCTTTTTCCCTATTTTACTTTATTTATTTATTTAATTTTCCTCCTTTTGTTATTTGTATTAATATTATTATATTTCATATAATAACTATATCATAAAATATACTTATTATATTATATTAAATAGTATATTAATATAATAACTATATTAACGTACATACTAACTAAATTATATTATATAAATATTATATATAGTATATTTTCCAGTGGAATATTGAGTCCATATAGGATGCTTTTCACAATTACAAAGCGTAGACGTTTTGAAATGCATTAAAAAATTGAGTTGTAGGAAGAAGAGTTGTAGACTGATCATTGTAGGAGAGCTAAACATATAATTGTGTCATTAATCCAAGTTCACCTTAAAGACGGGATATGAAGTATGTAATGAAAATTTAAAAAAATTGTAAAAAAAAGTGTTGTAGGCAAGACCAGCTCCGAAAAACACTATTGATATACTTTGTTGGGATGTCAAAAGAGTTATCAAAAAAGTGTTTTAAGTTGAATTATGAGAGTGTCCTTCAATGGACGGCCTGTGATAGTATTCTAAGAACAAATTAACTATAATATATATATATATATATATAATAAATATATATTATTAAATCAAGGCTTCAAGTTCTCACTAGTCTTGTTTATAGTGCATCAAGAGTACTTTAACGTTACAAATGGATTCAGATACCTCCTTTAAAGGAGGTCTCTAAATAAATATGCAACATTAAATTTACAATTCAGAGACCCCTTTTACAATTTCGTAAATTTTAACATTGCAGATGGATTCAAAGTCTCCCTTAAAAGGGGTCTCTAAATCCATTAAGGGGTAAATTATATTATAAAAGATGGTAACTTTATGTAAATATTATAAAAGGGGGATTTCTATTGGTTTTTTTCCTCCAAGGGAACACTAAGATGGTATTTCTAACATTCTAGACATAGGCATGATGAGTTGTTGTCCATATACAAGATCGACAAATTAACCGGGAGGTACAAGAAAGGTATATTTCAACTAATGAGATGTAAACGACTCTAATTACTTGTTGAAACATCAACCAAGTACCGAAAGGGTCAAATGATGACAATTTTGAAAAAATGAAACATGATTATGATCAGTGCAATAAGTTGAACACATTAGTATAAACTTCAAGACATGGTGATGCTTTGAATGAGAAATGACCAATCTCCGAGGCTGTCTAGTTGTATTTTTTATCCCATGACTAATTTAGTCCTATTTTTTATCCCATGACTAAATTAGTCATATTTGTTTATCCCATGACTAAATTAGTCATATTTGTTTATCCCATGACTAAATTAGTCATTTATAATTGTAATCACTTAAATTTGATTAAATTTGGTCACATTTCACTTTAAAAAAACTATGGTGACCAACGTTTTTGGTGGTTTAGTTATTTATTTCACATGGTGACCAAATTTTTGAATCGCTTGGTCATTTATCACCCATTTTTATACTAGTGGTGACTCTTGTTTGTCTTTTTGTGTTGTTCTTCTTTGCGATACATGGTTTCCCACTTCGCAGCCTATCTTTGTACTTCATCATGCATACTACATGGTAGCTCTTCCTCACACAATTTTCTTTTGTGATATTCTTCTTCATGTAGTATTCGCAATTGATCTTCCCAATGTGACATGTCTTGGTACAGGTATTCCTCTCACTATGCAGCTTAATTAACCTCTTTATGTGTCTTGCATAGTATCTATAGCTTTTCCTTTTCTTCAAACTTGGGTGGAGGCTACGTGGTTTTCTTTATCTTCTACTCCTTTGTTATTCCAATACTGGATTCTCTAATAAGATCTTCACCCATCCAAGTGACTCCCTGAGTCACTATATTCACCTCCTTTGGATCCTTCCCATTATTATCCATCCTTGGATTAGTGGTCACCATGTTACAATGACCCTTCCTGTCTTCCGATTTTTTCAGCAAATATGGGAAATATTTTGTCACATGGTATGTGCTATAGTAGTATGTGTAGAAGGAATGGGGCTTCGTACATAATATTTCCAAGTGGCCTATCTCCACATAGTTAAAAAAATAACTTGTCTTCCTCCTCCTCCATAGCGTCTTCCACGACCTTGAAACCAACCATGTGTTACCCCTTCTTTTCCTCCTAGATTAGTTCATCTCTTTTCTTTTGTTCCTTGAACCTGGTGAGCATCTTCTATGTTTTCCTTCATCAACTACAAATCGTGAAAAATGTTCACATCATGTTAAAAAAAATTGCAAAACTATCAGAATGGTGCATGCATAGATATTTGGTACTTCTCCAATGTCAGGAAGTTGGGAGGTGCATGGCCCCAACTACAACATATCTCACACCACTCAAACTTATGCACCACATGAAAAGGACTATGTGCTCCTTTTCCTATGTAGCTATTTAGTTTCAGGAATTCATTCTTGTGATGGAATTATTTGTTCTATAGAAGCTACACCCCACATTCTCTCTTACTGCCTTTCCAGTAGACAGTTGTTGTAGTTGCACAGTGAGTGCAACAAGTTGCATCTACACATACACCCTTCCTAGTGACACCTACCCACGAGGAGTTGCCTCCAACTTAATTGAAATTTATAGGGAATCCATATAAGTACCCACCTTCTATTGTGTTATTTGAACTTTGATATGTGGCAACAAACCCATAATGAACCATTCATAGTGTTGCACATCCAGGATCTGAAAAATGAATTGATCCAGAAAAATCTTGAATTTCTAGTCATAGTAGTATCGTACAGACTCACAAACTCTCTTCTTAATCTCCTTGATCTCAGTAATGCACTAATACTTAGAATTCATCTTCTAGAACTATTTTAGAAGATCTACTTCTATTTTTTCCAAAGGTATGGTATAGCCTACAGGGACAGTAATCTTATAGTTCATATTCCAAGTCAGAGCTCTATCTTTGAATGCGGTCTCTAGCTACACAATATTGGAAACCTCATCTATGATATTCTTCAGAGAACATATTTCCTCAAAACTAAACCAATGTTTCTATGAATTGTCTTTCCTTGTCCCATGAAAGGCAGGCAATATCAGTGTTGAATCTAATGTGGTCACTATTCTTCTAGGTACAGGTGAATTTCTTCTTATATTTGAAACTAGTGGGTTGGGGACAACACTATTATTTCTTGAACTTAGGCTAGGATTGTGTTATTTTTTCAGTAGGACTACCTTATATTCCTCTAACTACAGCTTCAGGACTTACTTCTCTTGAAAAATCAGTAATAATTGGTCTTCTTTATTTAATGAAGGGAACTTAAGGTTTGGGACCAAGTGTGGGTTACCTCTTGGTGTGTTTCTACTCACAATGATGAATCGAGGGGAGCTTCTATCCAGATAGATAGTCCCTCTTAAAATAATGCAAGTTCCTACATTAGTATGTAGTTCCTCTTCTTTCACATATTCTTGATTATTTCCTTCTCTTAGCTTCAGGGGTGTGATCACTGATCTCTTCAGAGATCTCACTCTATTCTATTGCACACTTCTTGGGAAGTCTCTTATATTCTAATCATTCTTCTTTCCCATTCTCTGAACACCCTTCTAGCATAGAAGGCCCTTCTGTACACTCTCATCACATAGTTCCATTTTTTACATTCTTATTTCCTCTCTGATCTATATTATCTTTCCCTATCAACTACTTTTCTTCTTTCTTTCTTCTGAATTCGTGATATATCTCACCCCTTCTTGTATGTCTTGTCTCCCTTTGTTGTCCCTACTCTTTTGGATCCATCTTGACACCTAGCTATTCTCCCACTTCTTCATACCCCACCACCACATCGCAGGGATTTTGCTACCATGATATAGGGGTTCATTCTCATTATCCCCTTCTCATCAAAAACATCTTTATCGACAATGGGATCTACTCCAATAACCTCTTTCTTGGGACCTCCTCAAATATTTGTTCTACGTGGCTATAGGACTCACTACAACTTACCGCAAAATCTACAATATACCCTTTTCTTAGATGCAGGAGTTGAAAATCAATAGTTATGGACCATGTATTATCCACATTTCTTAGCTCTTCTCTCTTTTCCTTAGTTCACACCAGTGGAAAATGTGTGCTCTAGATCCTATTTATGTCATACTATCTCTTGGTCCATTCGTACAACAAAATAAGGAGCTCACAGAAGAAAATTTCATGCAGATCTGAGTAAATATACCTTTATTTTGATCGTTTGGGTGAGATCCAGAGTCCACTAGTCTCTTTTAGCATGAAATCATCCTCCTTTCTTTCTAGCCATTGATATTGTATTTAGTGGGATTCCACCTCATTACTTCATCATCCCTTCAAAATACCCTTCAAGTCCCAAAAATGGAACCATTGTTGTCTGGTCAGCTCAATTAGACCGAGCGTTTGGCATAGGTGACCAACAAAACACTATAGACATCAAATTTTTCAATACTTTACAAGTACAGTAAGCTCTCACTTGAGATGTGTGTAGGAAATTACACACAGTCCTAAATAAGGCATGTGCAGGGAGGATAGAGTCTCCTTCTTCAACTTTGTTACTTACTTAAACATGTCAAGTAACCATTAACAAGCTAATATACATCCATTGAACTATTAATCATTCACCATAAATTCATTCATTAATAAACGGTGCAAAGTAAATCTAATACAACTTCTTTATTATACTATTGGAAAACCTAGCTATGATCCATTACTACAAAATCATCTCAACTACTTAATAATACTTCATTAGTACCTTATCATATAGACAATGCAAAAACACATCACAGGATTCATCCTCAACCAACCTTACAATAGAAACTACAACAATAAAATCCCAACATTACAACATCGACCATATTAACCAACCTATCCATATGAACTTGTTGTGTATCTGTAACTAACTATAATCTATTGGTGCATAGATGTAACTAGCTTGCTTTTGGTGGCATGCAACTTCTCTTAACTGAATCAAAACTTGGGCACCATCAAAATCTCCAATAGACAATCTTCCATCAAGGAATCCTCCACTAGGGAACCCTCCACCAAGGAATCCTCCACTAGGGAACCCTCCACCAAGGAACCCCCTTCCAAGAATCCCTCCTCTAGGGAGCACTCCTTTGGGAACCCCCTCTCTAGGAATCCCTCTGTTAGGAGGCCCCATGACCATGAGATTTCCATTTATGGAAATCCTCAATGTCCCTGATTTGGTGAGATTGGTCAATGATCCAATCCGCCATGATCCAAACTGGCCCTAGATGCCTACCAAACTCCCACCGAGAATCCCAAAGTTCGAACGGAAGGTTGGTGAAGACACCCAAAACCATATCACAGTGTTTCACATGTGGTTCTCTTCAAACAACATTGTAGATGATTCTATCAAACTTTTCTATTTTAGAGAACCCTTATTGGTACTTCCTCCAAGTGGTTCATTGACCAACCTAACGGGACACATCCCAAATTCATGACCTTAGCTTCCACTTTCCTACAGCTCTTCCAGTTTCCCATACGATATGATGAAGGGGTGGTAATACTTCTCTCCTATTGGAATAAATCTAATACCCATGTCACCAACCATATCCATGCATGGTGTAGGCGTTGGAGTTTGTGTAATATCAAACTTGATGATACGATCTTTGTAGACTAGTTTCTGAAATCCCTACTTCCTACCATTTCCAAGGATGTGACCTCTAAATGACCCCAAACCAAGAAAGGGGCTATTAATAGCCCCATCAATGTCCCCTCCAAATAAGGAAAGGGAGTCCCCCTACCGGAACCCCAAGCATGCTCATTGACCTCTTACGCCAAAGGAAGAATCAGAAATCCCAAAAAATGGCCAAGTGTCAAGCAAATCCAAGCCAAACGATCAAGCCACAATGCAAAGGATGAATAAGTGGAGGTTTTCTGCACTCAAGCGAGAAGGATCAATCTATATCGGGCTAAGGAGATCGAAGGTGGAGGAAGTCTTTCACCAGGGAAAGAGCTTGAAATTTAATGGCCAAAGTGGTCGCAGAAGTCTAGATCCGACGACCCAAAACAACTACGGAAGACCCATTTGCTCGACTGATCTTCCTCTTTCAAAGAGAAGATGAATGGTAGGGATTGAAGAGCAGGGACAAATCAACGGATGGGAGGCTATCCAAAGCACACCAGATGAGAGATCTTCCTCTTTTCCACTTTCCCGCTTGTCCAACTTTCTGACTTTTCGCACCCGCATTACGGATTGCAGAAGTCGGAACGGTATTTTTTCGAGAGTGCAAAGTTGGGATTCCGATTTCCGCAACCCGCATTGCAGAATGCAGATTCAGTAGGAATAATTTTTCCAGAGGCATAGATTTAGGTTTCTCATATCCGCAACCCGCATTGCGGAGGTAATTTTCGTGAGGTTTTGCAATGGTCTTCCGATATCTGCAACCCGCATTGTGGAATGCGAATTGTGGAAGTGCTATTTTTCCAAAGGCATAAAGTTGGCTTTCCGATTCCCTAAACATTGCAGAATGTGGATTATGGGAGGATGACTTTGGATTTGAGATGTTTTACAGGGTAAATTGTAGCCATGAAAAATTAATAATTTCACAGGGAAATGGCATGATTGGGGGCCGATCTGGAAGCAAAGGAGAGGCACAACTTGGTTATCCGTCCAAATCAGTCTAAAAAAACCCAATCCGAAGAAAAAATAAGTGGTTTCCATAGCCCGAATGTGCACTGGAAGTGCATAGAGCTTCCCACAAGCACATCTAACAAACGTACAGGTAGTTGGTTCGAGCAGTTCGGTGTGAACGGCCTCATACTTTCAATTTCAAGACTGTTGTCAGTAAACGACCATTTATGGTTGAATTAGTTAGAAGTTGTTAGATCTTTTATAAACCTATAAATCCATGTTCTGAATAAGACCAAAGGGTTTGATGTTTTATGGATCCTAAGATATTAAAAGCTCATTGTATGTATCGAGCTCAGCCTTTCAATTCATGAGAAGACCCGATTCTGGAGCATAAATTCTTGTGATGATTGTTTTGATGTATTTTATTTCCTGTGCATATGTTCTTCAATTGTATTTCCAATGATTTTTTTCTCTTGTAGTATCTAGATCAAGACTATATGGTCTGAAATTCATATTTTATGCTTCAGATGCATATGACTAGGTATTCCACCCTTTCTTCCTAAAGTTGTAGGTTAGATTTCATTTACAAATGCTCTAGCTCTGTGATGAAACTTGTTTCCTTTTCTGCATTCATCTGTTGATATCTTTGACTTGAAAAAACCTCATCTACCTTGCCTTTTCCTCTTAAATTTTGGTCTAAATCAATCATTTGTGACTATAAATCTACTGAAGTTTGGCTCCACTCCCAATGGTGTTATTGTCCTTAACCCCAACCAGCTGAAAAATCCCTATAAGTCATTATCTGAAGGTCTAGCCACCACTTTACCTATAACCATATTGTGCAAATAATATCCTAAGTATTGAGTGAATTCTGAATGTGAGATCCCTCTATGTGGTTGGAAAGAATAGTTTCGATCTGTTAGCACTCAAATTGACCCCCCTGAGCTGTGGAGGAGGGCAAACTGGGGTAACAGCAAAACCACTTTAGACTAGTGCTACTGACCCAACAAAGTTAGAGAGGGATCTCTCTTAATATTCATAAAACACTGAAAATACTCAAAGATTTTTGCAATGATCAACATACAACATTCTATATGAGACTAAAAAATGATCAATGATAAACACACAATCTTCTTATTAATGATATTCATTCAAACGCACTCAGAAGGCCAGACTTCTGCAAGGGGCAAATTCATTAAAGTTTGGCAGGATAATCATGAGAGAGATGTGGGAAATGGAGTCAAGATACAACACACAAATCAAATAGCAGCATCGTAGTGTGAGATATCATAACAGAGGCAAGGTAGCCACCCGCTTCTCGTCGAAATGCTAATTTCAAGTGATAAAAGAAGAAAGCAAGGATAGACCATCGATATGAGCATCCAGCGTGGATGAATTTGATATCAAATTTAGTGGAATTGTTGAGTGAACATCTGAAACAGTAGCTAGATCCTATTGCCAAGAATTCTATACTACCATACACTAATTTCATATATGAAAGAGAAAGCATAACGGAAATGAATAATAGGAAGCACGATCACATTAGAGAAAGAGAATAAACAGACTGTAAGCAAAACGACACATGAATATCCGTTAAGACATCCATTACAAGCACTGCAATTCTATTAAGGATGATGTTTCAGAAATACAGAACTAGGCTCTCCCAGGCCTTGGCCAAAAATGATTTTCCAACCCTTTAATCTTCTATTACAATGCTTTTATAGGCTCCTAGCCTTGGACCAGGCATCAAAAACAGTTACAAAATGTACTGTGACTGTGTTTCCACCTATGCAATTTAGCTCGTTATTATTGAAAGCACATTACAAAAATTGACAATGACGGATATCAGGCCTATCGTGACTGCCAATACAGATTCCTTTCACAGGGTACAAACCTCCACAGCTTCAAATAGCAGACATACCCAAATTTACCTCAAAATGGAAAAAGAAAAATGCCCATACACTTAGCCAGAAACAAACTTACCGGGAAAAGAAAAGGAACACCACAGACGAGCTACCACCTCATTCTGGAACCTTCAAGTCGCCCTGTGGGTCATAGAAATCTTCTACTTTTAGGTGGTCTTCATCCGATGCCTTCTTGGCCGAAAGGGGAGGTGTCACATCCTTTGTGGGTAGGATGTAATCATGGATGATATCCATATCCTAATGAACGTCCTACTTGTCTCCTCTAGTCCCTTTCTCCTTAACTCATGTTGAACCCACCTGTCCCTTTGTTGGCCTGCGTGCTCTTATGGTTCGTTGGTTGAGCTTTCCTCCACGTGGTCAAATGCTATAGGAGAGGAGGGAACATGCTTCTCCTCCACGTCAGACCACACCTGTTCTGGCATGATAACCACTTCGGTTCTCTTCCCACTCTCCATAACCTGCTCTCAACTGGAAGATGCCCAAATGGTCGAGCTCGCCACCTCCCGATATGGACGTAGGTCGTGCACCATGGGGAGCCATGCTTATAACTACCATGACAATGACGGCGGTTCTGAGCAATCATTTCGCCATGATGGCCTGACAAGATCTCTCACGCGAGTAGCCATGATTCCCGAGACCTGAGCTGACGTAGAAGATGATTGAATCGACTCTCGTGATAGGTGGAAAGATGCCCGACTAACACTAAGATGGCATATGTCTTGTTAGCAATCATTAGGTGACAGAGGAGGTTCCCCTTTGCAGTGTGTCTCTCTAATTGACCAGATACCGCAGATGTCGACCCCACTCATGATCTGGAACATTGAATGGCACCACACCTACCAACTTCGCAAAATTTTGACCCATCGACTTTGTGCACAAGTAACATTTGCGAAGTTATCCTCAGCGATAGATCGTCACCTCGCGAGATCTGAACCATTAGAAGATGCAGATCCTTAACCATACTTCTCAAATTTGAATCACGATCTTTTTCATGCAAGTTGCATCGCGAACAAAACATGGGCCGTTGATCTGCCCTGTCAACCGTCGATCGAACTCTAATCTGTCCATCGATTAGTGCTCCTCTCGCACCTAAACAACCCTTTAACTTTTCTTGTGAAGGGAACCCTCGGCCGTCAATCTCCGTCGCCTTCTATCTGTGTTGTCCAAAGGTGTTACTATGCATTGTGGGCTCCAATCTTAGCAATTTTTCCTTTGGCTCTATCAATTTTTCCCACCTCGGAGGAGGTCTATTCCACAGGACTTTGAACGTTCAACTTTTCTGGGCTGTGTGGACTGAGAGTCGGGGCTTCCTTTATTTAATGTAATGGATTTTATCCATTCCAACACTTAGCACAATCCCAGTGCTAACAACAGGCTCCAACTCGGGGATGCTACCCTCCTTGTGAGGTAGCAAAGAACCCTTGGTAGACCAGTGCCTCATCCATTGGGAAACTTTCTCCATCCCAAAATCCGCAACTTGTAGCATTTTATTATTAAAAACCGAAAGCAAACTGAAAATAGGAAACCATTACTGTGCTTGGAAACTTCTAAAAGCGTGCTTGTCACGTCGAGCTTATTTATGTACAAGCTATCCTATCCTAAACTATTGAAAAAGGGATGCCTCCTCAAGTGATGCAAAAATGCCAGTGTATCCAGTCCAACCATTTGCTTGACAAGTCGAACCTTTCATCAAACATTCTCCCTCCAAATGCTGAGTGTGACCTTCATCAAACATGTCAGCATCATCTTCTTCTTTGAGTTTTAACCTCCTCCTCAGCTTATCTCTATCGCCATGCTCTGGGACTCTTCTAGACATTTTGAGATTCTCTTCAACATCCACTGCATCAGTGAAAATGTCCTGCAAATCAGAAGACCTCCTCTGCAACAGAAGAAGCGATAAATTAGGAGGGAAAATAGAAGCATAGTGCAATTTAGCAGCATTATCTCAGGGCTGAATTTCTTTTGGCATATTATAATAGAGGCTTGCGAACCTCCTATTAAAACTGGACATGGTCTCGCCTTCCCACCTTCTAATGGAGTAGAATTCTGCAAGCACTAGGTCCCATGACCTTCTCCTACCCCAAAACTCCATAAAAGTATCAGATAATTCATCCCACGTATGAATGGACTCCGGCTGTAAATGCTTAAACCATTTTTTCACATCTCCTTGGAGGGATTGAGCAAAAATTCTCATACAGACGTCATCATGTTCTATTTCAAAAAGGTCCAGGAAATGCGCAAAGCCTTGAAGATATTTCTCAGCAGTAAGGATTTAGGAGTCTCCATAAAAAACAGGGAGGTAGTCATGGTAGTTAGGAGGAAATTCATGGAGGACAGGGGGTAGCTTCAAAGGGATATATCTTAGATGATATCTGGAAGGTGAAGGAGTATTCACAGGGGAACCCTTATCAGTATCACTTTCATGGGGTTTGTGAGGTTGGGTATGGATTTTACATGATCCAAAAGAAGGGGCGGGTTCAGCTCTGGGGGTGGAGGGAGAATGTACATTTTCAAGATCTAACAAAGGATATACAAAGGAGGCCCTCTCATAACCCAGATATCTTCGGCGATACAGACAATTTCTAATAAATACACATAAGGGTAAAAAGGAGACCATTACAGAAGAATAGGACCTATTTTTAAAGATTTACACCTTGATATCTGGACCTTAATTCTTCCATATCTAAAGCAGCTAAGCTCGTCTTCCAGTGGAGTCTACAAATTCTTTCCCTAGTGGAGCTGCCTTTATGTCAAAAACTCAATGAGTGGAGTCACTAGGTGAAAGGTATACAACCCTTTCTATGTCTGACTGTTGTTCACCATCAACAATCAGATCTAAAACTTGTCATTCTCCCAGGGATAATAAGAAAACACGTTCCCCGGTAATGGAGTCAATTTGTTAGCACCCAAATTGACCCCCGTGAGCTATGGAGGAGGGTGAACTGGAGTAACAGCAAAACCACTTTAGACTAGTTCTACTAACCTAGCACAGTCAGAGAGGGATCTCTCTTAATATTCATAAAACACTGAAAATACTTAAAGATTTTTGCAATGATCAACATACAACATTTTATAGGAGACTGAAAAATGATCAATCATAAACACACAATCTTCTTATTAATGATATTCATTCAAATATACTTAGAAGGCTAGACTTCTGCAAGGGGCAAAGTCGTTAAAGTTTGGCATGATAATCATGAGAGAGGCATGAGAAATGGATTCAATACACAACACACAAATCAAATAGCAGCGCCGTAGTGTGAGATACCATAACAGAGGCAAGGTAGCCACCTGCTTCTCGTCAAAATGCTAATTTCAGGTGATAAAAGAAGAAAGCAAGGATATACCATCGATATGAGCATCTAGCATGGATGAATTCGATATCGAATTTAGTGGAACTGTTGAGTGAACATCTGAAACAGTAGCTAGATCCCGTTGCCAAGAATTCTATACTACTATACACTGATTTCAGATATGAAAGATAAAACATAATGGAAATGAATAACAGGAAGCTTGATCACATTAGAGAAAGAGAATAAATAGACTTTAAGCAAAGCAACACATGAATCTCCATTAAGACACCCATTAAAAGCACTGCGATTTTATTAAGGATGATGTTTCAGAAATACAGAACCAGGATCTCCCAGTCCTTGGAAAAAAATGATTTTCCAACCCTTTAGTCTTCTATTACAATGCTTTTATAGGTTCCCAGCCATGGACCAGGCATAAAAAACAGTTACAAAACACACTACGACTATGATGCCACCTATACAATTTAGCTCGTTATTATTGAAAGCACATTACAAAAATTGACAATGAAATCAACAACCCTTGATACTATATTGTTGGCTTGCTTCAGCTGTCAAATTAGGTTTGGAGTCCATTGGTCTGATCCAATACTCTGGTTGGTATGTCCTCTGAATGTCAATTGCACAAGCCACTCCTGTATTATTATTGGGAATTCGGCAAAGAATATCTCATGGATATCCGAGTATATGTGCTTTTGTAACCAACTTTATATTGTCTCTACTGGGTTCCTCCTTTCTTCTTTCGCAAACTCTTCTTCTTTCTGACTGAACCACTCTTGGATCTCTGGTTTCGTCGAATTCCACAGCATATCTCCTTCTTTCTTCTCAGGGTCCCGATAACAGAACCATTTGTTGAGATGGGGTCTTTCGACAGGGGTTCAATCTGTCGTCAACAACACCAACAACCCCTTATTCACCGGCCCAGAAAGGAGTTACCCTTCCGAGCAACACCTACAAAGCAAGTGAGGTCTCACTTGAGGCAGATAAGGGTGCTGCAGGAACCAAGCTTCCGCAGTTGTGAAGAAGATATGTGCACGTTAACCAGAGATTACAATATTTACAACAGTTTATTTAACCAAACATTAACATACTTATCTCAAAGCATATTCAAAAACATATTCGTGTTAACAAACAACATGTATCAAGACAAATCAACATAAAGCATTTAAATAACCCATCATCGCATAACAACAAAATTCATAACTGAACATCTTCATTCATTAACATCTGCGGAACAAACCTCGCAGAGAATAGTCAACATAATCCAAAAGATCATATTAATCTATAAACTCCGATGCCCTTAGGATTACCATATACTTCTATTTGTATGCTTCTATCCTATTACAAAATGGCCCATGTTGGCCAACTTAGCAATTAAATATTCTAAAGTATTCTTGCACTTCCTTAGACTTCGTGATAATTCCTTCTTTCGCAAGATTTAGCTTTCGTGCTTGTCGGCCTCCACACTTCCTGTGGATATATCCCATGCCAACACCCTCAGTTGTCGATCTTTTCCACCTTCTATCTGCGCCATCCAAAGGTGTTACTATGCGCTGCGGACGCCAATATTATCAATTTTTCCTTTGGCTCTATCAATTTTTCCCACCTCGGAGCAGGTCTTTTCCACATGACTTTGAACGTTCAACTTTTCTAGGCTATGTGGACTGAGAGTCGGGGATTCCTTTAGTTAATGGAATGGATTTTATCCATTCCAACACTTAGCGAAATCCTGGTGCTAACACCATCCACCAAAGCTTGGTCTAGCATGGTGTCCCATTACAAAAATTGACAATGAAATCAACAGCCCTTGATACTGTATTGTTGGCTTGCTTCAGCTATCGAATTAGGTCTGGAGTCCACTGGTCTGATCCGATACCCTTTTTGGTATGTCCTCTGAATGTCAAATGTGCGAGCCACTCTTGTAGTATTATTGGGAATTCGAAAAAGAATATCTCATGGATATCCGAGTATATGTGCTTTTGTAACCAACTTTCTACTATCTCTACCGAGTTCCTCCTTTCTTCTTTCGAAAACTCTTCTGCTTTTTAACTGAACCACTCTTGGATCTCTGGTTTCGTCGAATGCCATAGCATATCGCCTTCTTTCTTCTCAAGGTCCCGACAACATAACCATTTGTTGACACGGGGTCTTTCGACAGGGGTTCACTTTGTCGTCAACAACACCAACAACCCCTTATTCATCGACCCGGAAAGGAGTTACCCTTCCCAACAACACCTGCAAAGTAGGTGAGGTCTCACCCGAGGCAGATAAGGGTGCTACAGGAACCAATCTTCCGCAGTTGTGAAGAAGATATGTGCACGTTAATCAGAGATTACAATATTTATGATAGTTTATTTAACCAAACATTCGCATATTATTCTCAAAGCATATTCAACAGCATACTCGTGTTAAAAAAAAACATGTATCAACACAAATAAACAGAAAGCATTTAAATAACCCATCATCTCATAACAACAGAATTCATAACCGAACATCTTCATTCATTAACATCTGAGGAACAAACCTCATAGAGAATAGTCAACAGAATCCAAAAGATCGTATTAATCTCTAAACTCTGATGCCCTTAGGCTTACAATATACTTCTATTTGTATGTTTCTATCATATTACAAAATGGCCCATGTTGGCCAACTTAGCAATTAAATATTCTAAAGTATTCTTGTGCTTCCTTAGACTTCACGGTAATTCCTTCTTTCGCAGTATTTGGCTTTCATGCATGTCGGCCTCTGCACTTCCTGAAGATCTATCCCGTGCCAACACCCTCGGCCGTCAATCTCTGCCACCTTCTATCTGTGCTATCCAAAGGTGTTACTATGCATTGTGGGTGCCAATATTATCAATTTTTCCTTTGGCTCTATCAATTTTTCCCACCTTGGAGCAGGTATTTTCCACAGGACATTGAATGTTCAACTTGTCTAGGCTATGTGGACTGAGAGCCAAGGCTTCCTTTAGTTAATGGAATGGATTTTATCCATTCCAACACTTAGCGCAATCCTGGTGCTAACACCATCCACCAAAGCTTGGTTTGAAACAATTACTTCATGATCTCTTATTCTGCAACCCAAGAGAATATTTAGTGATAGCATAGACTATCCTCAAATTATAGCAGTTCAACTTGATATATGTGTAGTCTGGTTATTTGTATACCATCATCCCTGATTCCCCTTATGGATACTCATCTTGGAAATATCGGTCGAGGGAATCCCATGCTTCAGATGGTGTCATTGGCATTGTCACATCCTGACCCGGTTGATATGTACCTTACCCTCCCTTGATGAGTGGTTACGCATATAGAAATGTCCATAATCGAGCATGACCTAATCATGGCCCTATCACCACTCCAAGATTTATCCCTAATTTATCATGTGCTTCATCCCGTTCAGGAATGAGTACCTCAAATTCATATCCTTCCTTGGATCCCCATGTTCATGGGCCCTTGTGTATAGGAACCATATTTGGTGGTGCTTCTACCAACTTTGTGACCCCTCTGGCCATGAAGCCATACTATCCCTTCCCTATCCCTCTACCAACCGCTCCACTACAGCCATACCCTGTTGATCCTCCTTTCCTTCATGGGAAAATGTATGCCCCACAGAACATGCTCCCAATAACTAACAAGCACATCCCAAGAAAAATAATAAAAGAAACAACCAAGAACATGGAGGTTTAAACCAACCCCCCAATGCACCTAATAATACTGGAGAAAATACTGCAGATCAAGACCCTAACAAGCTTCCTAAAGAGGCAAAAAATGCTCAACTGTGGATTAATCATATGTGTTATTTATATGGCATGTATGGGCATTATACACATTATTGTCCTCATTTGGATAAGGCATGCCAACTGTGGAATGAGGTGAATGAACACGAAGTAGTTCCTGCCCCCTAGGGGAAAGAAAACCCACCTTTGCTTCATCCCACTCAAACCCAAACTACAATCATCCAGAACTCCTTCCCTCAGTAAGGAGTAGTGATGGGACAACTATTTGTTCCTTATCCACCCCAACCAGCTTCGTCATGTCAACCTTTTCATTCATAGGTACAACACCTCCTTATGTTATCCATTGATTTGAAGCTTCAGACGTGATGTAACCAGTATGACTCACCGAACGAAAATTCCACCACTGATAAAGGAAAGGACACTACCCCAGTTGACAAAATTTTGCACCTACCTAGACCTCCTCAGCTGATGGGATTCCTAAATTCTCAATTTTTTCTTTTTGTTTTGTTTCAAACAATCCCAATGCTCTAGCCACTCCTAATTATAGCATTATGGATGACTTAGCATAGTCTCCCACTGACATGTCAACTGTAGAAGTTCTTAAGGATTGTCCTATGTAACACAATGCCTCACTATAATCAGTAGGTGTGACGGACCCTTTTGACTCTTGTTTGATGGAATTTGATTTGGATCATGTGGAGCCTTAGATGCCATCCTTAGTATCCTTCTGAATCCTGGTAACCATTTGAAACTTGGCGATTCATCAATGGATTGTCATTGAACGTTCCTCTACTTGCGTCATGTAAAATCATGTTTGGAAGAAGCTCGAATCTCCCCAACCTGCACCTTCTCTCATGACATTGTGTGCTTATGATGGTCTTTCAACTCAATCTTAGGGGCTTATCCCCAATTTCCTTATAGAGTTAGATTGTAAAACAATGTTAATCAATATTGATGTTCTCAATGCCAAGTGAGATTACAAACTCCTCCTTGGGTGGCTATATTGACATGATGAATAAAGTTGCAT
This sequence comes from Larix kaempferi, assembly GCA_027924585.1. Taxonomy (NCBI): domain Eukaryota; kingdom Viridiplantae; phylum Streptophyta; class Pinopsida; order Pinales; family Pinaceae; genus Larix; species Larix kaempferi. Next base: position 2,073,813 of record BSBM01000174.1, on the reverse strand, counting down.
CATTCATCTTCAGACTTATGATGTTCCCTCACGAAGGGAATACCGTTAAGATGGAACAATTGACATATTACAATCCCAAGGGGGTGCTTACCTAGAAAACATTCTACCTGTTGTAGACAGTAGTATCGGTTGTGCATCCATCTTGAATTTTACTTTTGTTGGGCCTAGTGTCTTTCAAGGTTCCCCCATTATTGGAACCTTTCATGGTTTTTCTAGAGACCCCCAAAGTGTAAATTTCATAGCTATGTATAGTTTCCTCTAGTAAATCAACATCCCAACCTCAACCTTAACCTCAACCCCAACCCCTACCCTCCCCCTCTCCTATCCAATTCCCTAGGAACTGATAGGGAGCCACACCTATTTAGAAAATCACATTCTTGTTTCCACCTTTTGGAATCATGAGAACCCTATTTGTGGTGACTCTTAATCTATCAGGTTTGACGTTAGACTTCCTTGTTTGGTATCTAACCCCTCCAAAACCACCTCCCACACCACAGGTTGTTTTGACACATCTGCAACCTATCGGTACTACTAATCATCTTCCCCATAGAACCCCTAAGGTAGCATCTACATTCATACCCCCAATCCCAAAAAATAAAACTAAGGGAAAATAAATGAGTGTAACATAGTTGACAAATATGAATAAAGTCATGAACCCTCCCCCTACTGCCTTAATTCAAGCATCCTTTCCTTGTGCTTTGTGCAATGTTTTGTGTCACACTACCTAGCATTGTCTAGAACTACCTATTTTGTGCTCTCATATCCAGATGTTATATGATGAACTTGATGAAAATATTCCAGTGATCCATCTTCCTAGCACCTCCGAGATGCATAACAAGTCATTGCGCACCAATCATCATTGTAAAGTATGTGGTCTCCATGGCCATTACTCATACCATTTCCATGATGTTAAATTTTTAATATTAAATCACAATACTATAGGATCTTTGCTGAGAGAATAACATCTACAGTATATCAATGCATGACAATCATAATATGACAAGCATCACAAGCATCACAAGAATCAAAAGCATAGAGACAAGAGACACAGAGTTTCCGTGGGGAAAACCCTAAGGTGAAAAACCCCACAACTTCCTCAGAGATATAGAGAGCAATGGCTCAACCAAAATACAACCAAATAACATTGAGATAGTCTCCTAGCAGATGATCCTTCTCCTCCTCACTAGTGCGCCACTTTTCAGAGAGAGAGATAGTTACTTTTCCGAGTGAGTAAAATAGAGATCTCCTATCTCTATTTATACTCACCTTTTTTCCCAATGACCTACTGGGGCCGACTTGTCTACTTAGATACATCCACATTATATTATATATAATTCCGGGCCGACCCAAAATGGTGGTCTAATAACCCATCGGCAAGTACACACACTTGCGACACTTGTCAATCCACATGACGACACTTCCTTATAGAGGAATAACACATCTCTTATAAGGGTACAATAAATATATATAAAATATACAAATGAAATACATTCCGAAGTTACATATACATCAACACTCCCTCTTAACTAGGAAGGTATTTCTCGACATAGATCTGCTAGACAAGTCTTCTTCTCTGGATCATCGTCATCGATGCATCATCATCATCATCGTCACTGCTGCTACTATCTCAACCAATCTCTGACTCTACTCGTCATAGGAAGTTCTACAGAGCCAGTCCTTTTTCATACTGGATGTAGGCCCACCACCTGCAGGTCTTCGTCATCACTAGCCATACTGTGGAATCCTCAGGACTTATTACGTGTGTCACAAAACCTCGAAAGAGCATCCCAGGATGTTACGGGTACACAACTCCGACCTGTAGGATCTCCCAGGGCGCTATTACATGTGACCCCACCACAAAACCTTGAAAGAGCATCTCAAGATGTTACGGGTACACAACTCCGACCTGAAATCTCCCAGGGCACAAATTACATGTGGTCCACCACAAAACCTAGTAAGAGCATCTCAGGATGTTACGGGTACACAACTCCGACCTGAAATCTCCCAGGGCACAAATTACATGTGGTCATGGAAAAACCTTGCAAGAGCATCTCAGGATGTTACGGGTACACAACTCCAACCTGAAATCTCCCAGGGCCGAAATTACATGCCATAGGACAAAACCTCGCAAGAGCATCTCAGGATGTTACGGGTACACAACTCCGACCTGAGATCTCCCAGGGCGCTATTACATGTCCTCCTAGAGCAATGTCTCGGAAGAGCATCCCAGGCTGTTACGGGTACACAACTCCGACCTATAGGATCTCCCAGACATGCTCATCTGCATAACCTGATCCACGACCATAGAGTATCAACCTGATACTCACCATACATCATCCTGATGTACTCATGATCGTCCTGATCATCATCATTGCAACGTCCTGCTGCATGTCATCTGGAGCAACATCCTGAAGCTCATCATCCATGATCATCCTGATCATCACTGCAACATCCTGCTGCATGTCATCTGGAGCAACATCCTGAAGCTCATCATCCATGATCATCCTGATCATCACTGCAACATCCTGAAGCTCATCATTCATGATCATCCTGATCATCAATGCATCCTCCTGATGCATACCAAGTATCTACCTGATACATATCATCATACATGATCCACCTGATCATCACTGCATCCACCTGATGCATACCAAGTATCTACCTGATACATGATACATATCACCATACATGATCCACCTGATCATACAAAGTATCCACCTGATACATATACATATACATGGTCCAAGCATCCAACATGATGCACATACATACATAAATGATCCACCTGATCATATCCAGCATCCAACATGATGCGTACATACATACATAAAAATGATCCAACTGATCATATCCAGCAGAAACCAGAACATCATCCTGATGCCCATTATCCAACGCTTACATCCACAACCATGTGAAGGATCCTCCTTCCAACATGCTTGGAATGGCTTCAGCAAATGTGTCCATCACTTCTTCCTCGAAGTGTCCTCGATCTGAAGAACGCCAAGCCTCTCTCTGAAGTACTCGAACTTCACTCTGGCTAGTGGCTTCATCATCACATCTGCAATCTGCTCGTCCGTCGCAACATACAGAAGGTTCACAGCTCCTCTCTGCACCATATCCCTGATATAGTGATACTTGATCTCTATGTGTTTCGACCTGTCATGAAACACTGGGTTCTCGGACAGCTTCACACAACTCTAGTTATCACAGAAGATACCAGTAGCCTCCAGCGGGAGATCAAATAACTCAGACAGTAGCTTCCGTAGCCATACTGCCTCACAACTAGCTGAGCAGGCTGCAACATACTCTGCCTCAGCTGTACTCAGTGCTACGCAGGACTGCTTCCTGCTAAACCAAGAGATCACACCTGATCCCATACTGAAGCAACACCCAGATGTGCTCTTCCTATCTGTAGCACTGCCAGCCCAATCTGAATCAACATAACCCTGCAGGTTAAACTTTTGATTCGCCTCATACCTGAGCCCATAATCCACTGTACCCTTCAGGTACCTCAGAACATGCTTTACAGCAACCAGGTGAACACTCCTCGGATCCGTCAGGAACTGGCTCAATGTGTTCACAGCAAAGCAAATTTCTGGTCTAGTGTTCGTCAGGTACATCAAGGACCCAATCATCTGACGATACATAGAGACATCAATCGGCTCAGATGATGCATCACATAGAAGCTTCAGATTCGATGCCATAGGTGTGGCCATGGCCTTGCAATCCATCATCCCGATTCTCTTCAGGATATCTACTGTGTACTTCCCTTGACCAAGGAAGATTCCACCTGCATTCTGCCACACCTCCATACCAAAAACAAATAGTGCATCATCCCCAAGTTCTTCATCTCGAAATCGGTAGTAAGCTTCCGCTGCGTGTCGACAATCAATCTATCTTCACCATACCAAGTTCTGCACATATATGATTTCCTATCATGTGTCTCAGAACCAAGTGGCTTCTCCACATACACTTCTTCTTCAACTACACCATTCAAGGAAGCTGTCTTGAATCCATCTGGTGTATCTTCTATTTCATTACTTTTATATTTCTCTATGCTGCCATCTGCAACATGCTTGATCTGATAGTTCCATTTGGAAGTCATAACAGACTTCCCTTCAGCTTTTGGGACTGCATTTCAAACATGGTTCTTCATGTTCGACGGATCATGGCATTCTTCTCGTATCCTGGGAACTTCAATATCTTCAATAGATAATTTTGTTGCTGAACAAATGTTGTAGTTCTTCTTTTGTAGGTGATGGCATACGATCTTTCCTACACAATAAGTTAAATTGCATGATTAGAAAACATCTCATAGTTTTCAGAACAAATTCTTACACATAAATAAATATGTCATACAGTCATGCAATTATCTTAGCCAATGCTTCAATACAACATTATCCATATTCCGTAACTTTCTAGATGCCTTCCAATCTCTACCAGAACATTGTTCAGAGAGTGCACAACCCCCAACATGTCATCAAAGAGGTTTCATTCTAGATAAGTAGCAATGGAATGTTGTATAGTGCCATAGGCCACTTACCCACGTATATTAGTAATATACTGTTCATTAATGCAACTATTCTAATATGCACAATACATATCCTAAGTCCAGGAACATGAGCATATACATCATTGAACAATTTTATTTAAACAAACAAATATGCAAGAAATTATAATTGAAATACTTATCTTTGTTTGTTTGTTTGGGTGGACTCCCTTTGAGTCTTTGCTTCCTGGTAGGAGCTGCTGAAGTAGCTTCTTCTACACCTTTCTGTTGTGGAATGTAGGAAGATGGTCAACTCCCTCTGAAGATCTGCATCCTTGCAGGAGCTGCTGGAGTGTGCTCCCTTTTGATCTTTGCTTCCTGGATTACCTGTCCTTATATTCATCTTTGCTGACATCAATATTATTGAACCCAGAAAAGACCTCTTCTGGTGTCTTGTTGTCCAATATCTTGTGGGGAGTTCTGTTCTGCACATATACAACTGTTCTAACTGCTTCTGCCCATAGATGCATAGGTAGATCCTGGTCATGCAGCATTGCCCTTGCTGCTTCCATGACTGTTCTGTTCTTCCTTTCTGCAACTCCATTCTGTTGAGGATTATAAAGAGCAGCCAACTCCCTCTTAATCCCTGAATAACTGCAAAGCTTCTTGAAGTCATTTGAGGTGAATTCTCCACCATTGTCAGATCTGAATGTCTTGATTTTCTTGTCAGTTTGATTCTCCATCAAGGTTTTGAATTCCTCGAATTTATCAAGCACCTCATCTTTTCCCTTCAAGAAGTATACCCAATTCTTCTTGGAGAAGTCATCGATAAATGATACATAGTAAACATACCCACTCAGGGAGCTGGATGACATAGGGCCACATACATCTGAGTGGATTATTTCCAGGATGTCTTTTGCCTTGCTTTCACTGCTTGGGAAAGCCTTCTTAATGTTCTTACCTTTTGACATAGGGCCACATACATCTGAATGGATGATTTCCAGGATGTCTTTTGCCTTGCTTTCACTGCTTGGGAAAGCCTTCTTAATGTTCTTACCTTTTGCACATCCTTTGCAAACACCTTCATGTTTGGTCTTGATTTCAAGAAGACCCTCTACTGCCTTGCTTGCAATTGGAAGTGCCCTATAGTGCATATGAGCAAGTCTTCTATGCCAAAGTTCACTTGGCTCCATGGATTCATGTACCATGGCATGTTCAGGTTGTCCCTTCAATTTATACAAGCCTCCCTCTTGCTCTCCAATCACTACTGCATCATCTATGGTCTTTCCCTTTTTCCACATTAGGACTTGGCCATCCACAAATGCAACCCTCATACCTTTTGCATCCAATGCAGAGATGGAGAGTAAGTTCTTCTTGAGCCCAGGTACATAAAGTACTTCTTTCATCTTCAATGATTTTCCAGAATCTAGGTTGTAGGAGGCTTCACCACTTCCTTTGATTGGGTATTGATAATCATCCCCAAGTTTCACCTTATGGGGTGATTCATGTTCAGATAGGTTCACAAAGGATTCTTTAAACCCAGTCATGTGTTTGGAAGCCCCACTATCAATCAACCAATCATTACATCCATGGGAGATGGTACCTGTAAGAGCAGAAATTAGAACATATTCTTCTTCACTTGATGAGTCATCATCACGACTACTTTCTGCCCTAGCCTTCTTCTTTGGAGGTTCATCATCTTCGGCAGCATGAGCAAGAAACCTTCTTTTTCTTCCCTTCTTCTTCTTACTGGAGTTGTTGTTATTATCCCTTTTGTTCTTGGGACAATCTGAAGCAAAGTGACCTTTCTCATTGCATGTGAAGCATCTTAGGTCCTTCTTGCTCTTTTGATGGAATCTTTTGGGGTGAGAGTGATCCTTCTTGGTTTTGCTTCTCTTGGTGTGAGCTGCAAGAGCTTGATCTTCTCCTCCCATCTTTTCCTCACGAGCTATGAGTCTAGCTTCTTCTTGAGAGCATTCTTCCCTCAATCTGTTGAAGGAGATCAATTTCTTCCTTGCACAAATTCCTTGAATAAAGGAATCCCATGACCTGGGTAGGCCATTTAGAGTGGTCATCACTACTTCACCATTCTCCACCATTTCATCTACTGCTTCTAATTGTTCCTTGATCTGGGAGACCCTTGAAAAGTAAGATTGAATGGTTTCTCCATTCTGAAACTTCACTGCTTTCAATTGGTTCCGCAGGGTCATCTTCCGATTTATGTTCTTTCCTTCAAATAGCTTGGTCAAGGATTCAAACATCTCTTTGGGTGTCTTAAGAGAAGACACATGAGGTATGAGATGGTCTTTGATAGAATCAACAATGATTCTCTTTGCCTTGACCAAGTTCTTCTTGTGCAATGTCTTGGCTTCTTCATCCTCTGGGATAGGGATGTCTCCTTTCACATATGAGTCCAACTCATTCTCTTCCAGGATTAACCCAATCCTATACTTCCAGGCTCGAAAGTTGTCAGCCCCTTCAAGCTTATCCTCAAGCTTAGTGTGGAGAGACATCTTTAAGAGTACTTCAAATGGAAATAGAAAAGATTTAGGACTTACCACTTGAAGTGTTGAAAACTAGATCTGGTCCCAGATTAGGGTTTGTCAGAGAAACCCTAAAAATTCAAAATGTGAATTTCAAAATTCTGAAAGGATAGAAAGATGAGCTTTGGAGAGATGATCAGCCTAGTACATTCAGAATTTGAGATCAGCAAAGTCTTTCCCTTCAAAATTGCCTTTTTGTCCTCCCGGGTTCACTAGGGAGAGCCCTGAATTAGGGTTTGAGTTTCCCGGAGATCTACCCAGCCAAAAATCTCGATCCAAAGCTCTAACCTTCGATTTTTGCAAGGCGCTTCCAGCTGTGCCTTCAGTTTCCAGAAATTCCTATTTTTGTGGAAACCCTAATGTTTAGGGCCAAATCTGAAAATGCTCGGAACTGAATTCTGATTGGACAGATAGATGCGCCTTGATGAGTAGATCCAATCTACTATACTGAATTTCAAAAATCTATGGAGAGAAACCCAATAAACAAGGAATACAAGCTTCCGTCACTGCAAAATGTCTTCTTCTCAGTTAAGCTCTGATACCATGTTAACTTTTTAATATTAAATCACAATACTATAGGATCTTTGCTGAGATAATAACATCTACATTATATCAATGCATGACAATCATAATATGACAAGCATCACAAGCATCACAAGCATCAAAAGCATAGAGACAAGAGACACAGAGTTTCTGTGGGGAAAACCCTAAGGTGAAAAACCCCACAACTTCCTCAGAGATAGAGAGAGCAATGGCTCAACCAAAATACAACCAAATAACACTGAGATAGTCTCCTAGCAGATGATCCTTCTCCTCCTCACTAGTGCGCCACTTTTCAGAGAGAGAGATAGTTACTTTTTCGAGTGAGTAAAATAGAGATCTCCTATCTCTATTTATACTCACCTTTTTGCCCAGTGACCTACTGGGGCCGACTTGTCTACTTAGATACATCCACATTATATTATATATAATTCCGGGCCGACCCCAAATTGTGGTCTAATAACCCATCGGCAAGTACACACACTTGCGACACTTGTCAATCCACATGACGACACTTCCTTATAGAGGAATAACACATCTCTTATAAGGGTACAATAAATATATATAAAATATACAAATGAAATACATTCCGAAGTTACATATACATCAACACATGATCTACATGAGTTATGATTGGTACTTACTGGCTTGTGATGACTCTCCATAGAATCCAAGGTCACATTCATGGAATAATTTCACCCTCCAATGACTTATTCGATCCGAATGAAAACCATTTATTCCACCTCGTCTTCTAATCAACCTTTCGAGGTATCCCATGGTAAGACTATGCATTTGATAGAGTCAAGCCCCTAAGACTTGACAAGTCGATCCTTTCGAAATAATGAATAAATCATAAAATCCCTCACGGAACCTAACTTTCCTTGGGATGAAATTCACCATCATGCATATTTTATTCTCGACAAACCAAACCTTCCATCCCCATATGCAAACCAATTTTACATTGAATCGAACGATTTCATACCTCTCTAAAACATCAATTGGTTCAAGAACCCAATCCCAATCACCGACACCTTTAAACATTTGAATATGGAATAATTTCCACCTACCATCCAAGTGGACATCTTGGTTAAACTTGGTGTCATGGAAAATATCACCTTGGGTGTCGCTTACATCCATACCCCCAATCCCAACAAAAAAAACTAGGGTAAAATAAATGAGTGTAACATCACTGAAAAATATGACTAAAGTCATGAACCCTCCCCCTGCTGCCTCAATTCAAGCACCCTTGCCTTGTGCTTTGTGCGATGTTTTGGGTCACACTACCTAGAATATTCTAGAACTGCCTATTTTTTTCTCTCATATCCAGACGTTATATGATGAACCTGATGAAAACATTCCAATGATCCATCTTCCTAGCACCTCCAAGATGCATAAAAAGTCATCGTGCACCAATCATGTTTGTAAAGTATGTGGTCTCCATGGCCATTGCTCAGACCATTTCCATGATCTACATGAGTATTGATTGGTACTTGTTGACTTGTGATGACTCTCCATAGAGTCCAAGGTCACATTCATGTAATAATTTCAACCTCCAATGAATTCTTCGATCCAAATGAACACCATTTATTCCACCTTGTCTTCTACTGAACCTTTTGAGGCATCCCGCAGCAACATTATGCCTTTGATAGAGTCAAGCCCCCAAGACTTGACAAGTCGAGCCTTTCGAAATAATGAATAAATCATAAAATTACTCACGAAACCTAACTTTCCTTGGGATGAAATCCACCATCATACATATTTTATTCTCAACTAGAGGAGATTCATGAGAGAGATGTAGTTTCTTGGAACCAACACCACGAGTTAGTTGCAAACTATAGCAGTTGCAGGAATCAAGCTTGAAGAGTTCCATCCAACTTCAAGATGAGCATGACTGCATAATGAGATTAGAAAATATGGTCTCTTCGGTAGTCGCAAAGATATTGGAATGCGATGAGCAACTAGAGCCTGCGAACACTGTTATTAAGATCGACGAGGTCGTCAGTGATATTAAGGCTGAAATGAAAGATATGGAGATTAGTTATGAAGCAAATATTACTTCCTTGGAAGCGCAAAATCAGCCGAAGACACCACCTGATCAGCAATACCTTCGAGCAAAAGAAGTGAAAGCTGTAGCAGAAAGTATATCAAGTGAAGTGGCTAAGTGCCAAACTTTGTTAGATAAGGAAACAAAAACATTTATTGCCTTGGAATAGGATCCAGAGTTGTTGGAAATCCAAAGTACTTTGAAGGATAGGCAGGCAGCATTAGAACTGCTAGACGCAGAGGTCAAGGCCCTGCCGCCAAGAGATTGAATTCACAGATATCCAGAAGTTAGGGAATTGAAGAAAGAACTGCAAGTACTGCGAGACAGGGAGACTGAAGTCAGAGATAAGTCGCAGCCCCTACAAGAGGAAGCCCACGAACTCACACAGAAAATTGAAGAAATGTTGAGGGAGCTCTGTGAAGGACAAGATTCTGTGCAAGAACAAGCCGGCGATGAAATAACATCTGATGTGTTGGAGACCGTCAAGCAAATTGAGCAGGACACCAAGGAAGAGTTTGCAAAGTTGTATGCAACATACCAAGAGTTCGCTGCGAAGTTAGCTCTGTAGGAAGAAGAGCAAGTTGAAAGTGTCTCGGGGACGAGCCACATGTAAGTGTTAGGGGCCTGTTGGGCTTGACCCAAGTGGGGCATTTTTGTGCAATTCAAGTTTTAGAACTACGAAGTTAAGCATAGTTCAGTTGACGAATTTTTGGTGCAAGTCAGTTCTTGGGAGCTACAAGGTGAGCACAGCACAGTATTAGTAGGATGGGAACCACGCAGCTGAGGACCGGTTCCACGAAGTTCCAGCAGGGCACTTGTTTTTAGAAAGAACGAAGGTAAGGTTAGCTAGGTGAAAATGACCTATTTTTGGTTAGGTTACTCCATGATTACCAAGCAGGCGGGTAAGGAGTAAGGAGAAAGAAAATCAACTGATCACACACGCAGAGGAAGCATGACGTAAGCTGGTCGCATAAGGTCATTAGAAAAGGAACGGCCGGGTGAAAGCGACAGTCAACATGCGGTCGACAGGGTAGGATGAAAGTGACGTGACCATGCACATAGGATGGCCACGATGGAAGATTCGCTATCAGCGCGTAACATTCTGGTTAGGGAAAAACTGCGACAATTTTGGAAAACCTAGGGTTTTTTTCCTATGTATTGTAAAGACATGACCTATGGGCATGATCTATAAAAAGACACCATTTTGTAATGGAAAGGGTTAATCGTTGTTGTTGTGGGTAATATTCATTATAACATCATCCAAGTATTGGATGCCATTGTAAAGGCTTTGCAAGCTGTGTGTGTAGATACCTATTGAGAGAAAAGAGAGTCTCCAGCTGAGTGCGCAGACTAGAACTGTTGTACCCTTCCCAAAGACTAATACAACAACAGTTCCTATGGACGTAGCTCCCATCCTGGGGGTGAACGACGTTAAACTCTGTGTTGTGTGATTGTTCACATGCTTACATATGTTATTTGCTTACAATGAATGTTTAAGGTCTTGCTTATCAGTTTATGTGTTTACTTTTATATGCATTCTCCATAAGGAATGAGATGGGAATAATATGTTAAGTTTCGCATATGTGGATGAATGCTAAATGTATGAGTATTTCTAAGTCGAAACGAATGCATAAGTTAGTTGGATCAACACCTAAGTAAGTAGAGCTCGCGCTGTGTGGCTCCCTCGAAGCTTAACACCGGAAGTGCATAGTAGTTTGTGTTCTATCATATTGTACATGCCATAAAATAAATAATATAAGACAACTGATGAATGGATAAAACACTAATTATAGCTTGCTAAAGCCGGTTAAGTCTGAAGAGGAAGTGCAGTCATCCATTGCATTGTCCTATTATTGACTAATTTCTGAACCACACAGTCCTTGGATGCGCGATTCATGCAAGCGTCTGAGCTTGTGGAAGTGCTAATCGCAAAGAAGGTGATCTTTGCGCAGTATTCAGTCCACAGTGCGAGCCCTGCGGCGTGCTGTTCATTAGATATGTTTAAGCACTCATCACATGGATGTGGAAACCTGATTCCACAGCTCCCCCATTACTTCACCTTAGGTGAGACCTCAGTATGTTCGCAAATTGTTGCCGAAAGGGCTGGTGAAAAGGGGTTTGGTTGGTTCCTTGAACTGCGAAGAACCTGGGTCTTTATAGAAAACCTCATGATAGTTATGTAATACAACATCAACAAACCAATCATTCCATCCTCGTCTGCAAACCAATTTCCCATTGAATCGAACAATTTCATACCTCGCTGAAACATCGATTGGTTCAAGAACCCAATCCCAGTCACTGAAACCTTCGAATAATTGAATATGGAAAAATTCTCACCTACCATCCAAGTGGACACATCTCGGTTAAACTTGGTGTCATGGAAAATATCACCTTGGGTGCAGCTTGTACCCCTGAAGAGATCACTTCCTACAGACTTCTCTTCCAGGAATTTTGTGATGTGTTCACTTGGTCATACATCGATATGCCTAACATTGATCTAACCATTGTTAAACAACATATCAGGAGATAGCTCGATGTTGTGTTGTTATGCCAAAAAAAGAGACCCATCCACCCCTCAAAAGTGTTGGCTTGGTTTTGCAACCAAGCTTTGTGCAATGGGCACCTATCAACAATGTGATAGCAGTTTCAAATATTGAAAGCAAAAAACAATTACAAATTAAATCTAAATCTAAACTAGGCTGTGCATATAACAAATATTTTTTTTAAAAATGATTCAAGAACAAGAAATAAAAGAATAAGTATTTTGTATTAAGATACCTCAAATGGTGAGGATTTGTGTTGAGCAACTCCCAAGGTGAGTAGCTCCAAGCTCCAACGGTCTCTTCTACAAGATGCTAAAAAATGGCCAAAAGTCTCATGAGAGATTTTAGCAGCGTGAGGATAGGATGATGGATGGATGGAAAGTGAGGAGCCCCTACCACCTTTTTATAGTTTTTGGTGGTGGGTAATACCATTATGGTTTTGAGGAAACCAATGGTATTGACCAACATGGTTTAGGTACCTTTTCCCTCCTTTTTCCTTTTTTGAATATTTTGAATATTTTTATTCTCTTTTTAATATTTTTGGGAATTCTGAACCCTTTTTGAGGGTTTTTTATGCTTTTTGAGAAAAAATATTCATTTTGAGGGGAAAAAGGGGTGTATTATGGTCTTTTGGTGACCTTTTGATGGCTTTAGAGGCTCAAATGGTGGAAAAGTGGACAAATGGGTCATGTGAATAAGGAAATGAACTAGTGAGCACTTTTTGGGTGTTAATAGATTGCCCCTTGATGTGTGAGGGTAGGAGCTCATCGTATGGCCGATAGACATCATAGTTCTTTTGTCTTTTTCTTGGGGTTTGGGGAAGAGAAGAGAACGGTTGGAGACTGGATCCACATCCCTTGGAAGCTGCAAAACAAACAATATTACATGGCCTCAATATGAATGAGGAATAATCTCTGATAATGGACGAGGCGGGCATACCCATGCTCGTATCAAGACATATACATAACAATTAATCCCAAGAAGGGGGATCTGAATAATACATAAAAAATATGCTGGTACATCATAATGGTCCAAAGGGGACACTATTTTGGGATGTACTTATGATCATAACATGATTGATCTCAATAACTGATACACTGTAATAAAGTGACAACCGTTCTGAACAAGGTTTTAGAAGGGTTTATGAACTGCTGAATCTGAAGGTGTCCAACATCTGTAGGGACTCAATGACTTTGAGTCAACTCTGAGGAGTATATGTAACTGTATACTCGAGGGAGTATAAAACTAGGGTACATTTGAATACTGTCGCCATGCGCAACCTAGATATCTATAGGAAAATGGAATTGGTTGTTTCCATAAGTAGACTTTCAAATGTGGAAGAGTCAGCTGGTATCCGGGGTCTTCAACAAATAACTGAAAGGACCAATACCCTGTGCGAGTCTCAATGATGCGATCAAGGTGTTGAAGTTGAGCATGTGAGAAACAACCATTTGGAGAGGCACAGAGGACTCTTCTCGAAATGATTCGTTGGCACTCATCATAAATGATGATGAGTCCAAGACACATGGACCTCTACGTTTATCCTCTGGAATAAATTTGGGTGTTGTCGACAGAGGGAGACCAGCAACTAACAAGGCAATGATGTTTCCTTGATAGGAGCACGAGGTGTAGAACTGAAGTGTGGTAGTACTGATGGTAGGACTGACATACTTGTGGGGATGGGAAGTAACTGGGGTCATAGAGTGGATAGACTCAAACTTCCTTTGTTCAGAGCATGATGACATGGTTGACCTGGCAGCGTAGGGAACTGACTTGTAGGTGTGGGGATCATAGCTTTTAGGGACTGAAGGGTATGTATTGACTCTGGGGGGTCAAGCTGATGGGTGTTGTTGAGGGATTCTCAGGGTGACGTACTACAGAATACTCTGAACAAAGGCGACCAAAATGGGGAAACTGCCATATGAGTAGACGTGATCTGTTGTGGCGCCAAGAAGCACCATTGGATCCTTCTTTGTAGTTTTAATGAGCTCCAAGAAGGGATAAAAGTGTGCTCTGAAATGGTACTGTCCTGTGGATTTTGTGAGCCTAGGACTGTTCATGCTCATGGGTGCTTTCATTTTTAAGGAGTATGAAAACGATAAGAAGACTCTGCAGTGGTTATGAGTACCGTCCCGTGGGTTTTTACGAGCCCAGGATGGTGATTGCTCGTGGTCGCTTTCATGTTTAGAGAGTCTAAAAGCGGTAAGTGGACTCCATTGGTGTTCTTTTTCGTAAGTTAGTCTCCAAGGACCGAAAAAGCATAAAATGATGCAAATGGAGAACTCTTCTAGCCGATGTGACTAGAGTATTCCTTTTTCGTAACTAGTCTACAAGGTTTGGAAAATGGATAAACTTATACCATGTAGACGCCCTTTCAGATACGTTTAGCAAGCATGAAAGGAAGCAAGGTTGCTCGGCGATCTTTTCATTTTTTAGGAGTCGGAAAAGAGCTTAACAGAAACTCCCTAAGTGCCTTTTTCGTAAAAGGGATTGCTCATCCCGAAAAAGGGGTAAAACTATACCGAACAAAAAGGGATTGATGAGAGTGAGAAAAGGTGTCAAGCATCGTCATGAGTGCGGAATACTGAATCCGGTGACATAAAGATTGTCAAAAAGGGGCAACGACCAATGTGGGACGCAAACCGAGGTGATGAGTGGCATTTTGAAAAAATACCCAAAAATTATGGGGTGAGAGCGAGAAATGATCTCAAGCATCATCACGAGCGTGGAAAACTGAATCCGACGATATCAAACTTGTCAAAAATGGACGACGGCGGATGTGGCATGCAAACCGAGGCGACGAGGGGCATTGGAAAAATGCCTGAAAAATCTAGGCATGAGAGTGAGAAATGGTCTCAAGTGTAATCATGAGCACGAAAAATTGAATTCGGTGATATAAGACTTGTTAAAAATGGAGAACGACCGATGTGGCACGCAAATCGAGGAAAAGAAGGGGAATGGAAAAAATGCCCAAAAAATCTGGGTGTGAGAGCAAGAAATGATCTCAAGTGTCATCACGAGTGCGGAAAACTGAATCCGGTGATATAAGACTCATAAAAAATGGAGAACGACATATGTGGCACGCAAACCGAGGCAATGAGGGAGCATGGGAAAAATGCCCAAAAAATCTGGGCCTGAGAGCAAGAAATGATATCAAGTGTCATAACGAGTGCGGAAAACTGAATCCGGCGATATAAGACTCGTCAAAAACGGAGAACGACCAATGTGTCATGCAAACCGAGGCAACGAGGGCTTGAAAAAATGGTCAAAAAATGGACCTGGTGAAAACAGGAAAAGGAAAGGATTATCATGAATTTATCGCTGTGCTGATTCCAACGGTACCAACGGTTTGAGGAACATACATCGTATGATACCACAATGGTTGTTTGAAAAATGGTGAAATTTCTATAAATAGGGTGTGGGGCCCATATGACGTGTCATTGTTACGTGTGTGTTTAGTAGAGCAATAAGAGCTCTTTCTTGATTTCTGGGAGATTTGACCATTAGTTTTCGATTCCGCGAGTTTCAGGTAACCCTATTCGCCTTAGCCTTTTTAATTATGTCTTTTTTGGTTAGCAGCGGGCCCCCGAAGGCCGTGAAATTCCATGTTGGCCTTCCAACGTGGAATATCGCGGGTTTCGCGTCTTTTGCCGCGATGAACATCGCGGGTTCAGGGCTGAAAGTCGCGATGTTCATCACGGCTGTCGGGATGAAAGTCACGATGTTCATCGCGACTATGGGGTTGATAGTCGCAATGTTCATCACGACTATGTGGTCAATACCCGCAATGTTCATCGCGGGTTCTTGGATGAAAACCGTGATGATCATCGCGGCTTTTGATGGAAAAGCCGCGATGGAATTTTTTGAAATTTTTTCTCCAGTTCTAAAAAATTTCTTTGTTTTTTGGTAGGATGTTGAGGAGACTATTGGTGTCATGGCGAGAGCGAGAGATGGACGAGGATTTGATGATTCGGATTTGGACTGATTAGGGGGTCCGGTAGGCTCTGGCTGTGAGTGGGCTCCTAAAGTTCACTCATATTCCACCGATGTGTTTAGTAGGACCACTACTGAACAAATTGGTGAGTCTTTGGGTTTCTGCAGAGGGTGCTTTTATTGTTGGGGGTGAGAGGTTAGAGATCACCTTTACTGATGTATACTTTCTTACCAGGTTAGCTCGCTTAGGGGAGGTGGGGGATCTTTTGCCGAGGATCCCGGCGGGTGTGGATATGAAGGATCTCCTGGAGACCTTCTATGTTGCTGGGGCCATTGTGCAGAACAACGCTTTGAGCCTGAGATCTTTGCGGGAGTGGGACATGCGAGCTGTTGGGGCTTGTGTTCTGTGGGTGTTGGGTGCCACGGCGCCACATCGTTTGTCGGGGGGACAAACGATGATGGTGGATTCTGTGCTGAGGGGGACCTACTATGCATGGGGTCAGATGTTTTTGGCTAGTGTCCAGAGAGATCTGGACAAGGTCAGTCGGGAGGGGGGAGAGTTTTGCTATGCCTCTTTTTTGTGTTGTTTTTTCTTTGAGCGGGTACCGACTTTGCCACCATGGGTGCTGGTTCGAGACGGTTTGGTGAGCGAGCCGCGCATGGTGTGGTGGGGGCAGATGATGCCCCGTGGTGGTGGTGGTATCCACGGGTTCTTTTCACAGGATATGTATGAGCAATGGGAGTAGATTCCCCTGCTGATTGATGACTATCCATATGCCGGTATGGATTATCGAGGAGATCCGGAGATGCCTCGAGCCCAGGGACAGGCCTGGGGTTTAGATGGTATGTTTTGTGTTTTGTTCTCTACTACATCATGTGTTTTAGATGTGTTTGTTATGATTATAGTTAGATATTTATATGATGGTTCACTTGTGTGATTGTGCAGATGTTGGTCCTGTACCACCGGCTGACCATGTGGTTCGTAGGGGACAGGCAATGGTGGTCATTCGACTTCCTGTAGCGGTACCGCCTCCTCATGCTCGAGGAGTTGGGGCTCGCGGTCGAGGAGATGGGCCTTGAGATGATGCCGTGGAGGGTGTCAGAGAGACACTAGACATGATCCTAGCAGGATTTCCAGAGGATGGGTGGAGGGATTTGGATTGGGACATCGTCGAGTGTTGTTCGATGCACCTCGTGAGTGGCGCTCGATCTTGATCATAGCAGCATTGTTGGTGGCTGAGTGGAGGGATGGGGCTCCGCATGATCCAGCAGGGCCGATTGAGGGGAGGATTCGTTTGTGAGATGATCCAGCGGGGCTGGCGGAGAGGAGAGTTCGGGCTCGGCATGATCCAGCAGGGCCAGCGGAGGTGGCGCCAGAGGAGCCTGGAGACCATGATGATTAGATGATCTTGTATCTGCCCCCAAATGCTAATGAGCATATGGGGAAGTACATTTTTGTACAGCTAATGTATTTTTGTATATTGGGTGCTGAGGGCACCTATGACATGTTTGACTATATTATGATGTATATATATATATGATTTGGTATATAGTTGTGTATGCACATGGATGTATTTATTGTCTTTTTGCTTGCCCGCGGAGGCACATGTTATGCACGTTGATGCATTTTTTTGTATAATTTTTATATATTCCCATGGAGGCACATGTTATGCACGTGGATGCATTCTTGTTTACTATATGGTTTGGTTGGTGTGCCAGTCAAGAATGTTGTTAGCCATATGGTCTGCTACACTGTTGAGATTCCTTGGGACATGTGTGAATGAAATGGATTCAAACTATCGAACCATTTGTTTAGTGCGCAAGAATTTTCTGAAAAGACAAGGATCACGTACCTGGTCATCATTGTTGAGCTGGGAAACAAGGAGTTGTGAGTCCAAGAAAACGTTAAGGTGACTTATGTTCATTTGGAGAGCTGCGGCTAGGAGACTGGTCACGACATCGTATTCAGCTTGGTTGTTGGTGGTGGCACCTATGCACACTCCGTCGATGTGGATCAACTCATGTGAAGGGGAATATATTACCCAAGCTACAGAGGCCAGATTAGGGGACCAACAGCTTGCACCATCAGTGAAACCGATGTAGCAGAGTGGAATAGGATCCATCTGTGGTCATGCAGAGAAAACAAATATTTAGGTTTTTTTTTAATGTTTTGTGAAAAACAAAATAAGACTGTACAATAATGGACAATGGTGTCCATTATATTTTTTATGGGTAAAATCGCTTGAGGTACAACCCGTTGCCAGGGTTGCATAGGGGGTTGCCTTCTGAATCGGTCAGAATGTATGCCCCCTGTCCGAGGCAAGTGTGTATAATGTATGGGCCTTGCCACATGGACACAAACTTTCCTTTTCCGGTTTTGTCATGAACTTGATCATAGGCGAGGACAAGGTCCCCTTCAGTAAAAGTTCTTGGGTGGACATGTTTGTCGTAACTCAGTATGGATCGGTTCTTGGCTGCTTCCATGGTTTAAAGGGCTGTGCGCTGATCTTCATCGGCTTGCTCCAGGAGTAGTAAGCATTGCTCAATTGGGAAAGTGTTCGCTAGGAGTTCAACGGCCATATGTAGGGTTGGAATCTGGCATTCGATGGGGAGGAAGAATTCAACACCATGAACTAGATGGAAAGGGGTAAAACCGGTGGCAGTTTTGGTTGACGCGCGGTATGCCCATAGTGCTGGGAAAAGCATGTGGTGCCAATTTGATTTGTGTTTGTCCACAGTGCGCTGGAGGATGGTCTTCAAAATTTTATTAATCGCTTCAACTTGGCCATTTCCTTGGGGGTAGTAGGCGGAGGAGAAATGGTGTTCAAATTTCAGTAAGGTTGATAATTCTCTCCAAACGGCATCTTCAAAGTGAGAGCCATGGTCTGAGACAAGTTGCTTTGGCACTCCAAAACGAGCAATAACATGGTTGAGGAAAAAACGTGTTGCGGTGTCGGCTTTGCAATTGTAAGTCGACATGGATTCCGCCCACTTGGTGAAATAATCTATGGCCACAATAATGTGTTTATGACTGCCGGCTGACGTGGGATTGCAATCGAGGAATTCGATGGCCCATTTGTAGAATGGTCTAACAGTGACGACTAGATGAAGGGGGGTGGGTGGGGTTCTTTCCTTGGGGGAAAAACGTTGGCAGTTTTGACAGTGTTGGACTGCGATGATGCAATCAATAAATAATGAAGGCCAAAAGTAACCTGCGTGGATGATCTTTTGGGCGGTGGCCATGTTGGAGAAGTGGCCTCCTTAGGCACCGCTATGGCAGTCATTAAGGACTTGTTCTGCCTCGTTATGAGATAGGAAACATTGTAAGATGGTATCAATGCCACGTCGATAAAGTACATTGCCTAATAGGAGGTATTGGGGGGCGTGGTGTTGTATACGACGTCATCTGTCACGATCGATGTGGGGTCGAAATTTTTGTGTGCTGACGTAGATTAAGATGTCTCCGTACCATGGGTCGTCAGAAGAAATGATGAAAATGTGATTGTCAATGAGATCCGTTTGGATAGCGGGTGATGACGAAGAGGATGGGAGATCTGTGATGAGTTGAGTGAGTGCTAGGGCCTTGGTGCTCTTTGGGGTTTTGAAAGTTAGGTCATATTCTTGCAGGATAATCACCCATTTAGCTACACAACCTTGAGTGTTTCTAGAATTTGCTCATTAGTACGAAAGTAATCAGACCATAAATCAACGGATTCTGGTTTGTATGTGGTTGAAATCATATAGATGGTATTGATTTCTTTCGAAGAAGATGATTTCGGAGGGTAGATCTCCTCGATGAGGGGAGGAGATATCTCTAAGTCGGCATTGTCCATCTCGTACAAGGATGCTCTATAATCTGGGAGATTAGGGCAGTGGTTTGAATAATGGACATAAATGCCGCATATCGCACAAGGGTGGTTAGTGTGGAGCGTTTTGTCGCAAGGTTGAGGAGGTGGCTCAAGTCTTACCACTGGAATTTCGGTGTCGTCATCCAACATATTCATGTGTTCTTGGAGTGCAGGTAATTGTGGACATTGATGAGTGGCATGGCCTACATTGTCACACAACGAGCACTTATGGGGAATGCGAATAGTTCGGGGGTTTTTAGCTTCCTTGGGGGTTACGGGGGGGGGTGCGAGTTATGAGTCCAGTGTTATAAGTTGGTGGGCCTCTGCCCCCTATGTTCCGTAACGGAGGTGGGGCGTTTATGGATGTTGATGCCGTAGTCACTATTGGGGGTGGTCTATTTTGTAGATGAGTGACCGGAGGGGGTGGGTGGTTGGTAGTAGGGATAGGTTGCACCGGTTGTAAAATAACAGTTGGAGTCGACAGGGGGCTCAGAGTAGGTAAGTACCATACAGTTATCTCTAATGTTAAGCCAGGGAGGTTGAGTGTAGCCATTACTAGTGAACTGACAACTCTGGAAAATGGGAACAAGAACGGGATAGTATTAATTGGCGTTGTGCCAATATGAGTAGGCATTGTGGGTGTTTGTGGTAGTGACGAATGCTGCTGTGTGGTGTGCGACAGGGTGCACAAATCCGATGTTTTTGTTATTGGTAAAGGTGGTGAAATTGATGGAAATGTGGAATTCATAGGTGAATCGGTGTAGATTCCAGGACCAATTGACGACACAAATGATGTTGGTGCGGTTTGAATGGTTTGTTCAATCATTGGTAGCACATTTTGAGGAGCTGTGGGGGCATTAGGATCATAATATGTGAGTTGATCAATCTTGATAATGCGTCCTTCATGTGGGAACATCATGAGGCAAAAAATAGATGAAGCCACTGCTTTCATTTTGTACATATAGCTACGTCCAAGAAGGAGGTTGTAGTCGAGCTGGGCATTGATCACTTCAATGTCGATAAGAACTAATTTGCCACCTAGTTCTAGGATACGTTCGCTAAGAGGTCTTGTGGTTGAGTTGAGCGTCCATCGTAAGCTTGTAATGTCGTGGTGGATGATTGTAAAGTGGGGGAGCCAAGTTTCTGCCACACAAGGGTGGACATAATGCAGGTTGAAGCTCCTTCATCGATGATGCGTCGATGCACAACAAGGTTTCGAATGTTTATTGATACTTGGAAAGCCAAATTTGATGGCAATCGAGGTTCGGCTTGGTCTAAGTCGAAAGCCATCATGTGTGTGTCGTCAGGGTCTACTCCTCCGATAGCGGATAGTAGTAGTTTTCGTTGTGCAGGGCATGTTTTCAGTACCTCTAAAGCAGACATAGCAGTGGGGGATTGTGCTGGGTCTTCCACGACATTATAATTGGATGTTGCACGAGCATTAGGATTGTTGTTAATCCTTTGCAAAGGGATGCGAGGGATTTTAGGTCCTCCGTCCAATGGCATATTTGGTATGCGTAGTGGTTGATTTGGTGGAAAGGAGGTGGATGCGTTAGTGGGAGGGGTTTCTGGGGGTGGGCCGTACTAATTCCTGCGAGTTTTGAGGTTGATGTCATTGGATGACATCATTAATAAATGGTGTGTGCCTGGATCCGTATGCTGATAATCAGTTCCGGCATAGGTGATTTGCTGCTGGGGTGCAGTAGATCCTTATGGGGGATCCATAGGGCGAGTATTTACTACTCCATGGTTTGGCAATGGGTTTTTCAATATCATGGGTTGCAGTTGATTAAGTGGAGCTGGCTGTCCAGCGTGTCCCTGGCGTTGGGGCATCGTCAGCCCAAAGTTTACGTGATTTCTCTAAATGGGGGTAGTTATGAGTGTAGTGTCCATAGACTCCACATATAGAACATGGATGGTTTGTTCTTAGGTTATTGTTTTTTGGCTGCTTGGGATGACGATCAGGATTCTGGTTGGGAGGAGTAGCATTGTTATTATTTGGAGGATTGGGAGGTGGTGGACCTTGATTATGTTATTGGTTGTTGTCGCGGTTACATCCTCTTCCACGGTTTTGTTGTCCACCCTGGTTGCGTTGGTTGTTCTGATGTTGGGGCTAATTTTGTTGTGTGTACACTTTCCCTTGAGTAGTGGGAGGATTTTGGGGTGCCACAAGTGCGGGAGAAGGTTGCGGTGGATAATAAACTGGTGGGGCTGGAGGTGGTCCAGTTGCCTGCTGGGGTTGTTGGTAACCTTGAGCTATTGGATGTGTTGGGTTAACTAGTGTATCTTGCTGTGGGTAATACATTGGTTGTGCCGATAAATGAATTGGGTTCTGGGTGGCCGGTTGATTATAGTATGTGGGTGGTATGTATGTCAATGGCGTTTTCCCATAGCAATGTTGTGGACAAGAGGGTCCATGAGTGTGATGAGTCTGATTCGTTGGAGCGTACGAAGTTGTCTCTCCATAAATAGATGTAGCCCTATAGAGGTCTGGGGAATATATGGTGCTCACCATGCTAAAAGGTTTAATTTGCACTGTGACTTGGCCGATAATACCATCAGCGGCATGTAATGCCCCCGAAGTGTCACCGCGTGAAGAATCGCCTCGTGGGGCGTCTGGTATGATGGTGTAGAGATAGCCTGACTGGGCATAAATCAGGTCGAATTGCTAAGCTTTTAAGATAGCTCTTCCTCTGAATGGGGTCGTTCGGAAGCTACGTCTTTGGCTATGAGGGTTAGGAGTGATTTAAGAAACCAGTCCAAAAATATACGGTCATCCAGTTTTATCTTACAGAGGCTATGACACTTCGCCACTCATGGATATGGTCGGTAATGTGGGTAGCTGTGTTTTGTTTGCAAGACAACAGTATTTCAACTCCTGCATCATAGCGTACAGGTAGCTAAAAAAACCAAAGGAAAGTGGAGGCGAGAGACGTAAATGTATGGTGGGTCCCATGTGGTTGTTCGATGTACCACTTAGCTGCAGAGCCAGTGAACGTTCATTGCAACAGTCTCAGTTGAATGGAGTCATCCACTATGGAGTTAGATGAACACCATAGGTGAAATGACATTATGTGGTTTTGGGGATCCTCCCCAGGTTTTCCTTCAAACTTGGGGATGTCTGAGGGGAGCTTTGTAGGCATGGGTGGCCATGTAGGGTTGTGCCTGATAGGATCGTTGGTTAGCCTGGCTAGGTCTGGTAAGTTCAAACTAGCCATGTAAGGTAAACTAGCAGATGGGTGTGGCGTAGTGACTGGGACATAACTATTAATGGTGGGATTATGTAGTGGTCCAGTAGCCCCTAAGGGTATGCTAGGTATTGAAGGTATGTGTCCTCCAACCGTTGTGGTTTGGTATGGGCCATGGTTCCCAAGTGCAACATGGGTTACACCGGGGTTAGGAATAGTGCCAGGAATTCCTGGGATCTAGGTTGTGGTAATGAGAGGTGGTGTGATTCCTATGTTTGGCATACCCATAATAGGAGGTAGTCCTGTGTTGGGAATACCTAAAGGTGGAGTGTCCCCTATATTAGGCATGCCTAAAGGGGTTGTTGTTACCATGGATGGTACAGTAGTAGAAGGGTTTGTGGATGTATTTCCAATAGTACTAGTGAAAAGTGGGTCGTATTGTGATCCAACCATGAGGTTAGTTGGTGATATTTCAGTAGGGTTTTCGGATTCAGCCTCAGAATCAGATGTGAAGTGAGGCGTGTCAGAATCGGATGACTTTGTGTTTGGCTAATGACGTGTTGAGTCAAGGGATAAGGCTCTACATCGGTGACGTGTAGAGCCAAGTATACCGAACTGAGGGGGTTCACCCTGAAGACGACGAGATTGTCTTAAATTCTCAATGGTGAGAAATATTTTTTAAAAATTTCAGTGTAAGGTGGTGATGTAAAAAACTCGAAACCCTAATACAAAAATGAGTGCAAAAGGGGAGTGAAAAAATAAAGGCTCTCAGGCCAACAATCAACCTCAAAAAGCACTTATTATAGCAACTGTGCTATAATAAGTGGAGGGATGCAACAAAATTGGTCAGAATACCAAAAGTCAAACAGTTTCTAGAAAAAATGGGTGTTACTATACCAAAGGTGGGTAATGTATCATGCAAACACCTAACTAGAAGTATTGTGAATCAATAAATGATATCCTCTGCAAGGTGATGAAATCCAAGTCATACAATATAGAGTGTTGAATCAATGGCTAGATATCCCCCTACCGGGAGGGATACCGGGTAGACAATCCTAAAGAGTGGCAACTAGGATACCCCGTTCATGACACGTTCGGTTGGGTGTATCTGCAGTTTGGTTCTATCGCCGCTCTACACCCTCTTGGGTGTACACCAAGAACTTCGAAAGGTATCCTTCGATTACTGAATGGATTGCGGTATTCCACTCAGACTTCCGGAACCAGTCTGTCTACTTCAACCCTCCTAAGGGAGAGGCCTTCCTGATAAATTGGTTGATAACCGTGTCAAAATTATAAGGGATTTTGGTACCGTAGAGGACAACCATGATGTCTCAAATGTAATAATTGAGGGGTGTTATTGGAACACCTATCCCCTCAATTCTACCTAACTACAAAATTCTTTTAAGTGCTCCCCAAGTGGGGCTAAAAGTTAGTTGAGTTTAAGGTAAATTTTAAGGCTCAGTTTAAATTATGTGGTAGAGTGGGTGCAAGTGTGGTATTTAAACTGAAATTGATTTGCCTCATTTGGGCGATTGATTACAAATGAAAGAAAAGATGCTTCCAGTTTTGCAAAAAATAAAGGCGTTTTTGAAATGTAAATACTTGAAAAAACTATTAAAAAATAATGGATCTTTGAAATAATTTGAAGGAAAGCAAATAACATAAATATTTCAAGAAATAAATGGATCTCTTAAAAGTTGCTTGGGAAAATTATCGAGCAAATAAACAGTAAAACCTTGATCTAAATAAAATGCAGAAAAATCTCTCTTTTAATTACTGAAATTTTTTAAAAAGACTATTAATGGAGCATTCTAAATAGTAAAAGATTTAATGTGGTTGTAAGAATGCAGAAACATTAATGCTGTAAAATATGCTAAATGGGCAGAAAATACAGCAAAAATAATTTTCAAAAAATTGGTCGAATTAAAAAAAATTGCATCGTGCGTTTTGGGAAAACAGCCGTGATGTGTAGCACAGGTTTCGGGCGCGCAGTCGCGATGTGCAGCGTGGGTTTCGGCCGCGAAGCCGCGATGTGCAGCGCGGGTTTAGGTCACACAGTCGCGATGTGTAGCGCGGCAAATGGCCGCGAAGCCGCGATGTGCACCGCGTAAAATGGCCGCGAAGCTGTGACGTGCCGCGCAGAAAAAAACCGTGAGGTCGCGATGAGCCGCGCAACTTTCGGGAAAAAAACCACGAGGCGAAAGATGAAAAACGGACGCCGAAAAATGAACTCGAAAATGGAAATTTCAGGATGTTAATGGCAATAGAAGGGGCCAAGATCTAGAACAACAATGGATCTGCTTTCTGGGATGGCAGATCTATGAATAAAAATGATTAAAACTAACAAAAACTAAGATCTAAAGCAAAAAACTGAGATCTAAAGAATTCGAAGCCAGCGGAGTCGCGAAAATTGTTGGCTTGGTTTTGCAACCAAGCTTTGTGCAATGGGCACCTATCAACAACGTGATAACAATTTCAAATATTGAAAGCAAAAAACAATTACAAATTAAATCTAAATCTAAACTAGGGTGTGCATATAACAAATAAATTTTTTAAAAATGATTCAAGAACAAGAAATAAAAGAATAAGTATTTTGTATCGAGATACCTCAAATGGTGAGGATTTGTGTTGAGCAACTCCCAAGGTGAGTAGCTCCAAGCTCCAACGGTCTCTTCTCCAAGATGCTGAAAATGGCCAAAAATCTCATGAGATATTTTAGCAGCGTGAGGATAGGATGATGGATGGATGGAAAGTGAGGAGCCCTTACCACCTTTTTATAGTTTTTGGTGGTGGGGAATACCATTATGGTTTTGAGAAAACCAATGGTATTGACCAACATGGTTTAGGTACCTTTTCCCTCCTTTTTCCTTTTTTGAATATTTTGAATATTTTTATTCTCTTTTTAATATTTTTGGGAATTCTAGACCCTTTTTGAGGGTTTTTTATGCTTTTTGAGGAAAAATATTCATTT
Source organism: Larix kaempferi (assembly GCA_027924585.1). Taxonomy (NCBI): domain Eukaryota; kingdom Viridiplantae; phylum Streptophyta; class Pinopsida; order Pinales; family Pinaceae; genus Larix; species Larix kaempferi. Next base: position 2,047,714 of record BSBM01000174.1, on the reverse strand, counting down.
TGAGGGGAAAAAGGGGTGTATTATGGTCTTTTGGTGACCGTTTGATGGCTTTAGAGGCTCAAATAGTGGAAAAGTGGACAAATGGGTCACGTGAATAAAGAAATGAGCTAGTGAGCACTTTTTGGGTGTTAACAGAAAGCACTAGATTTCAAGGATGCGATTGAGAAATTTATCAAAGCCAGTTTCACCTACCCAATTTTTTATAATACCTGGGTATCTAACCCAGTCCTCGTAAACAAAAGGAAAGGCACCAATCATGTCTCCACCAATTTTTGTGATTTGAATTTGGCCCGTCCAAAAGATAAATTCCCCACCCCTTTTATCAACCAGATTATCGACACTTGTGTCAGACATGAAATCCTATGCTTTATGGATGAATTTACGGGGTACAATTAGATTTAAATATGAAAAGAGGATTAGTACAAGAACGCCTTCACTAATCCCTGGGGAACCTTCTCCTATCGAGTCATTCCATATAGGATAAAAAATGATGGAGCCACCTTTCAACGTTCCATGTATTACTATTTTTATGACTTGGGTCATATCATCCTTGTCTACTTGGACAACCTTACTACATGATCCAATAATTGCTCATAGCATTTGGAGGACCTCTATAAGGTATTCCTTTGATGTTGAAAGTACAACACCCACTTAATCCCTCTCATTTTTTTTGTGTAACAAGTGGGATGGCTACTGGGATTCATTGTTTACCAAAAATAGATCACTATCGATCCCTAGAAGGTTCAAGCCATCATAAAACTTCCCCCTCTGCAATATTTTCACCAACTACAACGTCTTAGAGGTAAGGCAATTTTCCTACATCATTTTATACTGGACTATGCCACAACCTTCAATGGGTTCTTGTGCTTGCTACAAACCAAAGTTCCCTTTATTTCAAATGAACAGGCACAAGTAGCCTTCAATACATTAAAACAAGATTTGAATTTTTCTTCTTTGATTTCTCCCCCAATTTACATGAAGCATCTTATCCTTTACATCTCTGCAACTAGATATGTTGTCACTAGAGTACAAGTCAAAGAAGATGTTTCTCATCAAGAGCATGTCATTTACTATGTTAGTAATAACCTTTCGGGTTCGCCATTCAGATATTCTCATGAGGATAATTTGGTCCTTCCCATCGTTTTTTCAGTTCAGAATCCATGCCATTAAATTCTTGGGAAGAACTGAAATGTTCTCACTAGGCTTGAGCTTCCCGAGATCAGGTCCAAATGAGACTTGATGATGTCCTTCATCTTCTATGCAATAGGTTCCAATAATCATGCAGTGGATCAGAAGCAGGACAAAGAGAGCGAAACCAATCACTCCAAACTGTAATTATTCCCTTATAGCATGCAATAACACAACAAAAAGCATCCCAAGGAGATTTTTTGAGAGTGTATGATCTGGAACCACTGGCTGATGATTCGAATCAGAATACATATGATAGAACTGAGAGATGTCTCCAACTTCTTGAAAAGTGTGTTGGGAATCATGTAGGAACTAGAAGGAGCATGGATAGAGGAAGTGAAGGTGCAACGAAAAACCTCAATTGTATACTGACTTCTAAATAAGTATAGATCACCTTATTGGATACCATTGAGCAACAAAGGATCCTCAATCTTTGAAGTGTAAGAGGAGAACAATGATGAGATATGGAAAGATCCGAGTTCTTCTTCAACAATAAATTTATGACATTTGATCTTCAGTACCTGCAAAAAAAACTCTCTGAAACTTACACTGGAAGACTAATTTAATCAAGATATCCCAAGCTCTAATACCATGTGAGAATTCTAAATACTTCCATAACTATGAAAAAATTCTAATAGCCAAGGATCTTCAAGCAAAGAAGTCCTCACAAGAATTATTCAAAGATATGCAAGAATAAGAAGAAATATTGAGATAAAGACATAAGAGAAGGAACTCAATTGAAGGAAATATCATCGCTATATTATTCAAAAATATGAATACGATATATAATACATTGCAGGAGAGAAAATAGAATGCCTTGAAGGCAAGTTGTAAAGCACAAAAAAGGAAGGATTACTAAAAGCTAAAAAACCCTCAAGGTAGCAAAAGCACTTTCCAAATCAGTCAAGAGACTAAAAAATTAGCTAAATATGGTATGGAAGATAATGAGTATTGAAAATGGAATGTGATGAGGGATTTTGGAGATAATAAAGAGGTGGAGGTCGAATTGGCCAAGTAGAGACAGTTTCCTATTTAAACTAGCTTTACCTTATCCACTAGAAAGCAGAAAAAGAAGGACAAAGTTGTCTAAACCATGAAGGCGCCTTTCTAATCTAGGAATAGAATAAAATTAGACAGAATCTCAAGAAATCCTATCTAGAATCTATCCAAATTCACCCTAGTGACTTAGGATAGCATGTGGTCCACTAAAAGACAAAAATATTGCAAACTACATAGTCGACAACTAGGAAAATTAGTCTAGATGACTAATAAAATATATCCCAAGTATGGAATGGGTTTTTACATATTCCAACAGAATCAAGCTCATTATTTTTCGAGAGTTGTTAAGAATTGAGATAAGGACATAGCCAACAAACCAGTGTGTTGTGTAAGCGTGTGCCTAGATAAATTATTTCTAAGAAATCACTTGAGGAAATTGTAAAAGAATTCATATATTCAGGACTACCAGAAAATCGAGAAGAATCGCAGGTAATTCTAGAACTAGTTCCATCATTAATGTTCGAAGCATCATGAAGGTCGACACAAGCAAAGAATGTTGAATCCTAGACTAAAGGGAAACATGATGCAAAGGCCTCAACATCTAGCATGATATCATTTCTGCCACGATATTTAATACCCAGGAGGTAGAATGCGAAACTAGATAGATTGACTAAGGGTTCCAAGTATATGTTGCAGATGCTAGAGATTCTAAAGGGAGTATTAAAGGAAGGAGACATGATGGGGAAATTACCAAATATTAAATATGCAAATCATGACCTAGATGATAGAAATAAATTCCTTGAATTTTCTCAAGACAAGTACTTAATGGAGGTTCCCCATGAAGACATGACTACTCGTATTGTTGAGTCTCAGTAATGGGCTAGAGGGTTGGAAAATTCTAGTATATTGGGACTCTTTAAAATACCACATTTTGGTCACAATGCAGAGGTCAATGCATGCATAAAGTAGCTACTATTGTGTGTTCCTGGAGGATTTTTATGGATGGACATGAAAGTCTCGATTGATACAGAACTAGTGTCGAGGATCACAGGTTTTCCATCTACAAGACTGGATCCATCAACCTATTTCGTAGGGAAGGAAAAGGATAAGGAGCCGAAAAATAAGATGAAGGATAAATATGGTTTGGAGAAAACACTTGAGGGTACAACGTAGCTTCCATTGATGATGAATCGGTACGGTTTGCCACAAGGGTGCTTGCGAGCAATGTTTTGAGAAAATGTTGCCCCAATTAGGTCTCTATGGCTGTGATAGCATTGGTTGAGCAATGTGTCGAGGGTGTCCAACTGAACTGGGTGAAGTTCCTGCTTAACGATTTTTTGAGTGACCACTGCGATGTGCAGGAAAAAGGTATCCCCTTTCATTATTATTGGTTACTAGTTTTGATTACATTAGTTTCTTGGGCCAAGCCATAAGATTCACAATTTGTGGGGCGAGTTCGTCATTATTTGACTATGTGGTTTTCATCTTTATGATATAATGAAAACACATACTAGAAATGAGACACAAACATCACATTTTATGTCTATAAGGAGAGTATATTATAGTATAGTATTCGACAGACCCCTTGATGGAACCTCATGTCATAGATTTATTTAGGAACATGAGATAGATAATGAGATACCTTTTATGAGTATAGTATAGGATAATGATTGATGTGTGTATGTGCATCTAAGGGAAAGGGTTTCCCAAGAGGGTAATGCTTAATTTTATGTGTAGGATCTCAATACAGACATTTTGGAGATGTTACTTAGTGATGACTAACATGCAGTCATCAACTTTGTACAACATCTTTATGCAGAACTGGACTGGAAAGGATGTGTCGGCATCTTATTTACTCCATATGAGCCACTAGATATGAGAGTTAATATGAGGGCTATATTTTGATTAATGTAGTGGCATAATTTTATCTTATTTAGTGCATGTGCAATTGATATAATATTTTTGTTTCAATTTTCTAGTTGTTGGTGTCCACTATTTTGTATATATTGGCACATACGCTAGGGATGAGCCACCCCATCTTAATGAGGAGATGGTTTAGGTTGATGAACTAGTTCATGAGCATTGACCCCGCATGCATCAACACAGTTTAGTTATTATATTTTGTCATTGTTTCACTGATCAAACTTATGAGTTGATGGCTTACCATGGAGTGGAGCCTATATGACCAAATTTCATTGCTTGGGACCCAGATATTTCTCATATATGGTATACCCTTCCCCATGATATGATGTTATTGATGCATCATGTTGTTGCCACTCTTAAAATTATTGACAATTTCAAATGTGTTTCAGACCTTTCATTAGATTCATCTTCTAATTACAATTCTCCTCCACCTCGTAGACTCTCCACCAATCCAGTAGCTATTGGATCACCGATCACCACCACACATAAATATACTTCTTATCCACCACCTCCTTGACCACCTATACCATCCACTGATCCACCAGGCCCAGTAGGCCCACCACCACCACCCCCTCCTGCAACAAGCCCTCCATCATCCACTCATACACCATCCCCTCCTACAGTACACCCACCACCATCCACAAATGCACTAGTTTTTTTACACAATGTGATGTTATCAACTGATATAGTTGTTGGTGGAGATATACATTAGTTTCTACTATGTACATTTTTATCTGACACTATTAGTCATGTCTTACTCTCTCCCTCTTCTAGTGTATGTGGGATTGATGTTGTAGGCCCACCACAACTATCCCCTCTGGAAATAATTTAACCGTCATCCACTGATGTGCCAAGTGATTTTCATGATTTGATGGCATTGAGTGATATTGTTCTTGATTAAAATCAGATAAATTAGTTTCTAGCTTCTACATTTTTATCATACATGGGTAGTGGTGTAGCCTCCAACCCTTATGGTGTACCTAGACTTGATGTCTTTGGATCTAATAACAATATAATGTTGGATATAAGGTCGGACCTACAAAATGAACCTATACATAAAAATACAATTAGGTTTCTATCCCATCCTGGATCTCATGGTAACATACAATGGCATGGGCCACTCATCAGATGAGTCCATCCCATGCACATGGTACTCCTACCATGTGTCTCTATATCTTATCTGGGAGATCCCAAATCTAGACCATCGACATCCTATGGGTAAATCCCTTCAAGTTTTTCTAGATAGTGCGTAGGGTCCTCTCAACATCTCCTCCCAATTGGTATTCATCTATACCTCTATGCCCAAGCCTAGAGTGTCCTATCAGTCATACTGGTGCCACATATGACTAATCATAATATGTTTTGTTAATAACTCTACATACCAAAAACATTTTTCATTTTGTTTATCATAAAAAATAAAACATAAAAAAACATTTGAATCTTTTTACTTTCAAATGTCACCTCATTATTTGCTTGGAGGTAATTCCATCTTAGTATCTCTTGTGAATTTCATATCGACATATTGGAAATCCTTAATAGCTAGTGTTTGTTGGGAAAATCGATCAAAAAACACATCATTGAAGGCATTGATCATCAAACTACCTCCAATTTGATACATCAAATCCACCCATCGAACCATATTGGAATCATGAGATCCAAGAGGGAGAATCTTGATTGGAGGGTGCATTGTTGGGAGCCTCTCAAGGAAAGAGAATGAAATTATACTTGCCTTCCTTATATGGGTATGAAAACCAATGGTTGGATTTCTCATAGCATCCACTTGAACCTTAGAGTGTAAAATGGAGCTTCAAATGCATCTCTGGTAAAAATTGAAAATGACATGATAATTTTTCTTATTTTCCTAATTCATAGAAATGTTTACCCACTTTCATATAGATTTAATGCCACTTTGATTAATTTTCATTGATTTTAATTCCCTACCAACTAAAGGTGCTTTGCAATTGTTGGAAATCTAATCCTCTGGGATTATGATTTCAACAATAGTGTAAATATTGAAAATATTTAGTTAGTTGAAAATAAATGGGAGATTCAGATTCATAAAGACTCCAATGGATCTATTGGAATCTAAAGCAAAAGATACCCTTGGCCAATGTATAAATAAGAAGCTTGATTAATGAAATTCATCAATTTAGGAGTTATACCTATCAATTGGTATCAGAGCTACCACGTTTTTAACATAACTCCTGTATGGTGTGTAAAGTCCATGCATAGTCTATCAGACTACCCATTATGTGGATGCGCCCTTCCTCAGGCTCCCAGGCCTGCATTCTGCAATATTCTTCTCCATTATTTCTGCAAACCCTAATTCTATGTGTCACATTCTCCATTTGCATCTTGCTCTACCTAGATTTAATGCTTCTCCCCTGTTGTAATTTCCCGAAACTTTGACTATGATTATATTATATATTGGACATAAGTTGCGATGCACATGATTTATTTTGATTATATAGATACCGGGCATAAGCCCCAACGCACATGTTTTACTTTTGTTACATATACTGGGTGTAAGCCCCAATGCACATGATTTAATTTATATATATATATATATATATATATATATATATATATATATTGGGCATATGTCTTGATGGACACATATTATTTTTATGTACTGGTCATAAGCCCCTTTTTACTTGGTTTATATTTATTATGTGTTGGGAACAAGCCCTAATATACTGAGATGACCTTTGTTATGTACTGTGCAGAAGTTCTAGTAATACATGATTGAATTCTATGATGGGTTGGGCATAAGCCCTGGAGCACTCCAACTTGATGTTGAGCACAAGATTTGGAGCATCAGATCTTTGGCCATTGTTTCCACTAAATGTATCTTACAAATGCATCCTAGTACTAGTGTTGAGAAAAAGGCTCTGGAATTGCACTAGTGTAACGCCCATTTCATAGTGTTGAGCATAAGCTCTGAATAGCACTAGGGGTTACCTCACTTAAGGGCATTGAGTTTGAAAAACTCTGAATAGCACCAATGTTCACCATACTTATTCATATTGATTAATTGAATCATTATCTATTTCTCATCAAGGACTGAAAGATACTTCCACGAATATGAGGTGATCAAGCATGCAAGGGAATCTAGGGATACCTATCTTAGTTGACCAACCAAACCCACAAGAGGCCTTGTTAAAGAATTGACATAATTTAAGAAAGCATCGAATATACAAATCATGCTATATGATGCATGAATAAGAAAAGATAAATAAATTAAATAAGTAAAGTTTATATACATATATATGAAAGTATTATATATGTGAAGTTATTTCAATAATAACAGATAGATAAAATAAGTGAAGTCTATATACATATATATGAAAATATTATATATGTGAAATTATTTGAATAGAAACAATTCAAAGTTCAAGTTATCATAAATTATAATTAAAATCGATCTTCTAAATATATTACATATAATTCAAACTAAGAGTTAAATTCAAGAAGATATTAAAAATATTGATGTTAACTCAAGATAAAAAAAACTGCCCCTATTGGGCGTGGCCCAAGTTGGCACAGTTTTGGAAAGAAAGCGCAGTTGGGAGTGCGAAGTCTAAGCATGGCGTAGTTTTGTTGATTCATAGTCCCAGTGCAACAGCTATTTTTGGAAAAGAATATAAGTAGAATGAGATCCAGCAGCGACCTATTTTGGGTGTAACTTCGCGCAGGTCACCAATTTGTTAACCACGCATCACCTGATTAGATAAAACTACTTATGTAATCCCCCATAGATTCGCCTCAGGAGATACCTCAGTGTGTTCGTAGACTGTTGCCAAAAGGGATGGTGAAGAAGGGTTTTGTTGGACCACAACTGCACAGAACCTGGGTTAGTAAGAGAAAGTTAAGGAACGAGGTTCATAGCCAATAGCCCCATTCCAAAGATACCTATAAATATAAGCGAAAGATCCAAGAGAGGGCATCTAATATTATCATCCTTTATTAACGGAATGAAAGAGAATTCTAAATACTGTACCTAAGAATTACAGAGATTAAATCCAAAAGACCAATAACCTTTTCCTTAGGTGTTCTAGATTTTCTTGCATGTTCGAACCAACTCGGGGGTGATATGAATAAGAACCAGGAATGGTTCTATATCAAAGGTTGGGAGGAACATGGCAGATCTGAGGTTATTCAGTTACCACTCCACAGGTAAACCAAGAGTATTTCCTATTAATTAGTGTTTGAAGTGTGCATGTTCTAGAGCTATTGCAATTAGCGCAACCTTAGGTAAAAGGTTTACACTCTCCCTCTATCAGATTCTTTCTCTATTCTTTAATAGAATTACAGGTTGAGTTTTACAGCCATTAATATTCCCATTGAAAGCTACAAATTGTCTTTTATGAACTTTAGATAAATTATCTATTTTCTTGTTCCATTGACCAAAGTATTTAGTCATGGCACCCTCGGTTTTATTTAAATAATTTTATTATATATAGTTAGCATTTACAGTTTTATATATTGTTAGACTAACATAGGGTAGTTCTTTCTTCCTTTTGGAATCTAGAAAACAAACTTTCCAGACTTATACGAAACTTTCAAACCCCAAACATTTACATTTCAAACACTATTTACATCTACAAGAATCAACCATTAACGAATATTCATTTTATAAATCTTATGTTGAATTATTTAAACATCTTAAACATTGTTTGCTACACACAAAATCATAACACTGGGATCGCAGACCCTAGAATATTTTACAAATAGTATTACATCTAAACATTTCATTAACTTTTTATTTGGAACTATTCTTCATAGGGCAAAGTCGTTTTCTTACGAGCAATGCTCTAGCAAAGCAAGCTCATGTTAGAGATCTACTTTTAAACCTAGATTAATACTCATAATTTAATATAAATTACCCACGTCGGAGTATCAACTCAAAAAAATAGAATTTTTTAGTTATTGCGCAAACCCTAGATCCATTTATCAAGAATCGATCTACAACATTAAATAAGAAAATTACATGTTCACATTTATGAATAAACAGAGTCGTAGAACAGGACCAATAAAGACCAGGGATCGATTCCCTTTACATTTACCCTAGGTAGATAGAAAAAGAATTTAAACATTTTACTCAGAATTACATGCTAGACATTTTACCCAGCTGATAAACGATAGACAAAATTTTAAATCTAGCTACAAGTCATACAAAATCATTATGTCCCAAACTTTCAGGCTTAAACATTTTACTTCACATAGTATCAAATACAACAACAAACAACATTGTTTCTATTCATAAGAAGAATGACTCCATCCTTAGTATTATCCATGCTATCATCATAAAAGAAAGAGAAATATCAAATAGAAAACCTAGGACTCATGTTTTACATTTCAACAAATCAACCCGAGTCTTCTACAATCAAAATTGCAACCAACAAAAACAATGTTCCATTAACATAGGCTTTCCTTTTTATTTAAAATAGAGACCACAAACTATTCAAATAGTAAACACATTAATGACTCAAAGGTTCTAATATTACACAGGTGAAGAGCCCAAAACTTCCTCTGTCAAACAAAAACTCCTACACAGGCTTACGAATTTAATTACAAAAAACCCTAGGCAATTTTTCCCATATAATAAACTACCTATGAAACCCCAAACAACAGAGTATGCCCAGCAACACTAAGGGGATGAACATTCATTTATTTTTTCCTTCGAATGGTAAATCCCATTAAAACACGAAGTATTTTACAAGACCACCCTCTCAGTTTCAACACAGCCTGCACATCGATTTCGCATGAAGAGAAGAAGTATTGTAGTGGACCTGGGATTACCAGGGCCATTCACACCGGCGGTCTCCCTGCCTTGTCACTTCACCAAGCAAGATTTAGGTCTTCCAAAATGCAACCTCCTTCCAAGTGACAAAACCTGGAAGTTTATTAAACAAATAAATAAGTTACATAAATAAACTTGGATGGTTTACAACAATAGCAATAGAAGCTTGGGAAAACGTATTTTTCCAACTACTGTAGAAGATTACAAAGGTTACCTTGATGGTCTCCAAGCTTGTGCACATTATCCTGTCATAGTGGTAAGCGCATACCATGAGAAACGCTCAAGTCAAGTGCAAGCTCCCTCCATAGCCATGGAACCGGCCTAGAGCTCTACTCTCCCTCCCAAAGTCCAAACGTTAAACAATACAGTCAATTCGCAAGGGTGTAGGGTTTTAGTCACCCTCCAACGTGGCATGCTCACCATGTGGCCATCACATGGGCTAGGTTAAAGCCCAACTACCACCACTAAAGGCACAATGTTTCTACCCACTCCCTATAGTGGGTGACTTACCTCGTTATTTGCAAGCATTGGATTGTTAGTGCATAGAAACCTTAACATAAGTTATTTTATATTATCTTGCCATCATTCCATTTAGTATTCTCTTTGGTGTTTTATCCAAACCATACGTGCTAGCTTAGGGACACCCTTAGGACACCTGCAACAAATGTTAGAACATGTTTTAGCTCGCATAAAAGCTAAGTAATCCCAAGTCCAATGCAACTTCTCTTACCGCTCATGTTTATAATAATACTAAGTTCATCTATTGCATCATATTAAACACGGTCACTTTAATTACACAGACAGAAATATAGGAACAAAGTATACATTAAACCAGTGAACAAGTATCCTAATATATGAACAATTGCATGTCGCAGAGTAATGGAAACATTGAAAACAATACATTTTAGGATATGTTAGAACAACAAACATATAAACCAATAAACATAATCCTTCTAGTTTCGACATGAGCATAGATATCATACTACAAAGACCGCTTTATAGAGTTCCATACTTTACACCAAAACCAACAAGCACTTATAACAAAATGTAAATTAATTAGACAGAGCAGAGTGACAAACACCGATGGAAGTATTATAAGTTCAATATCATACAAACAACCGTCAGAAATATCATAGTAAGAATACATGTTACCTTACAATTAATCAGCGAAAGAAATCCAGAAGAGATACAAGTATCATTCTCGGTAATATTACACAGTGCCGAAGTTAATTTTAATGAACTTTAGGTCTTAATGATAATATTACCCCATATAATTATTTTTTTTGGGATTTAAGGGACATTACATGTGGTATCAGATCCCAGTTTCAAACACTCAGAGACCTTTTGGGCTCGCTATTTAAAGAAACATCCACTGCAGAAAACATGCTTTCAAAACTATACTTATGATTTTTACAAAAACTAACAGAACCTTGTTTTTACTGACTGACTGAATTCTACAGGTATAAGAAACAACCTGAATCATGGACGCAGAAGAGAACAACAGTAGACACGGGAACTTGAATTCACCACCCAGAGAAGAAGAAATTGGGGTGGAACTAAATTTTGACTTAATGAAGACAATACAGAGTTTACAAGCAGATTTACAGAGTTTTAAAGATGACAACATGAATGAAAGACGAGAACAACAAGCAATAAATGAAGCCCTAATTCAGATCTTGACAGGGGTAAACCCCCATAGACAGTCCACCCACTCAACAAATAGATCCAAAGAAAACTATCATCATAAAAGGACCAATAGTCCTAGGGAGGAGGGATAAGAAGAACACACACTTGACTTCATGGAAGCGGAATATAAAATGTCTTCTAGTGATGGCTCACCCTCACCTTGCAAGAAAAGGAGAAACAATGATGATAGCCTACATGGAGAATTTCGGAAGATCAAAGCCCCAACCTATGAAGGAGAAATGAATATAGGGTAAAAGGATGAAGATTGGCTCTTGGGAATGAATAAATATTTCCAAGTGAAAAATTACTCCAGTGAAATGAAGACCCGACTGGCCAATTATAACTTAAACAGAAAGGAATCCAGGTGGTGGAGAGACCTGAAGCATACTAAGAAGCACGAAGTAAAAGATATCATATGGAGTACCTTTAGCAAGTTATTTCAAGAAAAGTACATTTCAAAAAGATTCTTCTCAAAGAGATAAAAGAATTTCACGAACTAAGGATGGGCTCCCTAACCATGAATTCCTTTATCAACAGATTTTTAGATCGACTACACTATGTGCCATACATAAAAGATGAAAAGGTCAAGATAAGACAGTTTTTGTGGTGTCTTCCTCCAAATTTTCGAGAGAGAATTGAGTTTGACATACCCAAAACTCTAGATGTAACATTGCACAAGGCCAAACTTTGATATGAGCATGGGAAACTGAGAATGAAAATATAAATAGAAGTTAGGATAGATTCAAGTCTTTTTAAGATAACTGAAAACCATGTTTTAGGCCACCGCCAAACAAGAAACAAAATAATAGTTTCCCACCAAACATAAAATTTAACAGACCCGGTGCACAGCCAAATGTGCCTGCACCAAATACCAATAGACCAACAATAAATAGAAGAGCCAAGGCTTCTCCACTACCAGTTGGTTGCTGGAAATTTCAAGGGCCCCACTACTTTAGAGATTGTCCAAACAAAACAGATGGATTTCTACACAACTTACAAGAAAAAACAACGATAGGGGACATGGAAGGGACACCAAGGATCTATGTATCACTCGAAGGATGACAAGCAGACCATCAGGCTACCATGGTTGAGCTAGAAAGTAAATTTTCAAGCACAATTATTTCAATTTTTATCGACCCCGGTGCTTGCCAAAGCTATGTTTCCCCCAAAATTTTCGACACTTGTAAACTAAACCGAGAGAAACATGGGAAACAATGGCTGGTACAACTAGCCATTGGTACAAAAAGGAAGGTTTCAGAACTAGTAAAGGATTGCGAGATAGATATGAACGGTTTTCCGACTAAGGTAGATTTAAATATCTTACCTTTAGTATCGTATGACCTACTTATAGGCATGTACTGATTGGAACAAAACCATGTCATGCTTGACTGTTTAAACAAGTCAATCTTATTAACGGATAGCCAAAAGAATCAAACAATGATCCAAGGCATACCCAAGAAATTTTCTATCAGACAGATATCCACCCTATAAGCAAAGAAATGCATAAGGAAGGGGTGCAAATTTTTTTTTTTTCTGTTAACATTCAAAATGTAGAAGCCGAGAGGGAACAACAAATTGAATACTTTCTGGTTCTTGTAGATTTCAAGGATTTATTTCTCAAGGATATACTGGGACTACCACCCAAGAGGGACTTAGAATTTTCTATTGAATTAACACCTGGATCAGTACCAGCATCAAAATCCCCATACCGCATGAGCGCACTAGAGTTGGTGGAGATTAAACTACAATTACAAGAGTTGCTAGAGAAAGGATACCTCCAACCAAGTGTGTCTCCTTGGGGAGCACCTATACTCTTCATAAATAAGAAAGATAGGACGATGCGATTGTGCATTGGTTACAGACAGCTCAAAAAACTAACCATAAGGGATAGGTACCCACTCCCTAGGATAGATGACTTGTTTGATCAAGTCGGAAGAGCGAAGATATTTTCAAAGATGGACTTGCGATCTAGATACCACCAGGTAAGGATATGTGATGAAGACATCAGTAAAACCGCTTTTTGAACTCGATACGGCCATTATGAGTTTGTGGTGATTCCTTTCAGGTTGACCAATGCACCAACCAATTTTATGTGCATGATGATCAACATCTTTAGTGAATACATGGATAAGTTTGTACTAGTATTTATAGACAACATACTGATCTACTCCAAAAGTAAGGAGGAACATGAAGAACACCTCCGAATTGTGTTACGCATATTATGGGAACGCCAACTTTACGCCAAATTTAGCAAGTGTGACTTCTACAAACCACAGATACAGTATTTGGGTCACATCATTTCAGAAAAAGGAATAGCAGTCGATGAGAAAAGATTAAATCCATTGAGTATTGGCCTTCGCCTACTTGTGTCACTGACATAAGGTCATTTTGGGATTAGCAGGTTACTACCGAAATTTCATTAAGAAATTTTCACGAGTCGCTTGTCCTATGACCACCTTACAGAAAAAGACAACGAAATTCCTTTGGATGACCAAATGCGAAGAAAATTTCCAAAAGCTAAAACAAATTTTTACTAGTGCACCTATACTACGGATTGCAGACCCTTATGGGGATTTCGTTGTTTGCATGGATGCAAGCAAGGAAGGACTTGGTGGAGTCCTCTTGCAGAACAATTTCGCAATTTTTTACGAGTCAAGGAAGTTAAAATAACACCAACAGAACTACCCCATGCACGACCTTGAGTTAGCCACCATCATCCACGCTTTAAATATGTGGAGACACTACCTCATGGGGAAGAAGTTCCTTTTGAAAATGGACGATATTAGTTTTAAATATCTATTTGACCAACCTGATCAAAATGCTAGGCAGTCTAGATGGTTTTCCTTCCTCAGCGAGTACCACTTCGAGTTAAAACACATAAAAGGGAAGGAGAACAAGATTGTCGATGCATTAAGTCGCAGAGCTCATATGTTGTATGAGGTAACTGTGAGTCAAACAGATTCAGACTTGCACGATAGGATTAGAATAGCAAGAAGGAATGAATGATTCTATTTTGAAATCCTTAAAAAGATACAGGAAGATAGGTTATTCCAACAACAGAAGGAATATAAGATCAACGATTCAAGGTTGCTATGGTCTAAGGAAAGATTCTATGTTCCGGACAGCGGAGACATCGGGTCTAACATTTTAATTGAGTTTCATCAAAAACCCTGCTCTGGACATCCTGGATATCAAAAGATGATATCGACAGTAAAGAAACACTTCTTCTATCCCAATTTGAAGACCGACATGGCATTATTCATCGCAATATGCCAGGAGTGCCAACTGGTCAAAGCGGAACACCAACACCCTTCAAGGTTGCTGCAACCACTACCCATTCTGGAATGGAAATGGGAGGTTATCAGTATGGATTTCATTACAGGATTACCAAAGAGAAAGAAACATAATTATTCCATTTTTGTAGTGTTTGATAAGTTGTCCAAAGCGGCACACTTCATACCGGTGAAGTCTATGTACAAAGTTGTCCACATTGTGGACATTTTCCTAAAATAAATGTTCTAATTGCATTGGATACCCAAGGCAATCATTTCGGATAGAGAGACAAAATTCACCGGTAATTTCTAGATATCCTTATTCTTTGGTTTGGAGACACAGTTAAAATTCAGTACAGCTTACCATCTGTAGACATACGGACAGACAAAGCGGATAAACCAAATCTTGGAGGATATTCTTAGAATGTATGTAATGAACAACCCCACAAAGTGGGAGGACTACTTGCACCTCGCAGAGCTTACATACAACAATGGGTACTCAACCTCTTCCAAGATTAGTCCCTTTGAGGTACTCTATGGAAGAAAGTGTAGGACACCCGTGACTTGGGATATCCTGGTAGACAAGCTCATGCTAGGGCCATATTTACTAAAAGACCTGGAACAATTAGTCACCAAAGTGCAGCAGAACCTAAAAGAGGCACGGGACCTCTAGAAAAGTTATGCGGATAAAAAGAGAAAAGACAAATATTACCAAGTCGACAAACATGTCTTCTTAACATTGAAGGCAGAGAGGAGCTCATTGAGCTTGGGGAGATTCAGAAAGTTATCCCCCATAATTTGTGGACCCTTTGAAATACTAGCCAAGAAAGGTCCATTGGCTTATGAATTAGCCTTACCATCTCACGTAAAAGTTCAAAATGTTTTTCACGCATCTTTATTAAAGAAATATGTCTATGATACTAAGCATGTGATTGATTGGTCCTTGTGACACGTAGAACCAGAGGGGGAGTTTATGCCAAAACCCCTTCACATATTGGACAAGAGGAAAGTACATCTTAGGAAGTGAACTATCATCTAGCTAAAAATGCAATGGAAGCACTTTGCGCCTGATGAGGCCACATGGGAAAATCAAACCACCATAAAGGAGGCTTACCTCGCCTTATTTCATGATTTCATTTCTAGTCCCTAGAACACCGGGATGGTGTTTTTCTAAGAGGGCAGGGATGTAATATCTTGAAACTTTGACTATGATTATATTATATATTGGACATAATCCCTGATGCACATGATTTATTTTTATTATATAGATACTGGGAGTAAGGCCCAATGCACATGTTTTACTTTTGTTACATATACTGGGAGTAAGCCCCAATGCACATGATTTATTTTTGTTAAATATATATTGGGCATAGGCCTTGATGGACACAGATTATTTTTATGTATTGGGCATAAGGCCCGATGTACTTGGTTGATTTTTTTTATTTGTTGGGTACAAGCCCTAATATACTCAGATGACCTTTGTTATGTACTTTGCAAAAGTTCTAGTAATACATGATTGACTTCTATGATGTGTTGGGCATAAGACCTGGAGCACATGGGTTACAAGGTTATGTGTTGAGCGTAACCTTTGGATCCCATAGGTAACCCCAGCAAATAAATGATTGAGTGTTGGGAATAAGCCGTGGATCACTCCAACTTGATGCTGAGCATAATCTCTGGAGCATTGGATATTTGGCCATTGTATCCCTAGGTGTATCTTAAAAATTAATCCTAGTACTAATGTTGAGAAAAAGGATCTGGAATTGCACTAGTGTAATGCCTATTTCAGAGTGTTGAGCATAAGCTCTGAATAGAACTAGGGGTTACCTCACTTAAGGGTGTTGAGTTTCAAAAACTTTGAATAAAACCAACGTTCATCATACTATTCAGATTGATTAATTGAATCATTATCTATTTCTCATCAAGGACTGGAAGATACTGGCATGAATACGAGGTAATTGAGCACAAAAGGGAATCTAGGAATACCTGTCTTAGTTGACCAACCAAACCCACAAGAGGCCTTGTTAAAGAATTGACATAATTTAAGAAAGAATCGAATATATAGATCATGCTATATGATGCATGAATAAGAAAAGATAAATAAATTAAATAAGTGAAGTCCATATACATATATATGAAAGTATTATATATGTGAAGTTATTTGAATAATAAAAGATAAATAAAATAAGTGAAGTCTATATACATATATATGAAATTATTATATATGTGAAATTATTATTATTATTATTATTATTATTTGTGCTAGGGGAATCGGCAACTGGAGACTAGGTTGGTACTTGCGTGA
This sequence comes from Larix kaempferi, assembly GCA_027924585.1. NCBI lineage: Eukaryota > Viridiplantae > Streptophyta > Pinopsida > Pinales > Pinaceae > Larix > Larix kaempferi. The sequence goes on along the minus strand of BSBM01000174.1, from coordinate 2,030,538 downwards.
CACGGGTTCCAGGGATCCAATCTCGCTACCACTATACCCCTAGGTGCCCCACACACCATGCAAACATGGGACACGGGTAAAGCTGGATGTTATTTGAACTCGTGACCTCCAATATATGGTTCTAGATCAAAGGTTGGGAGGAATGTGGCAGTTCTGAGGTTATTCGGTTACCACTCCACAGGTCAACCAAGAGTATTTCCTATTAATTAGTGTTTTAAGTGTGCAGGTTCTAGAGCTATTGAAAGCAGCGCAACCTTAGGTAATAGGTTTACACTCTCCCTATATCAGATTATTTCTCTGCTCTTTAATAGAATTATAGGCTGAGTTTTACAGCCATTAAGATTCCCATTGAAAGATGCAAATTATCTTTTATGAACTTTAGATAAATTATCTATTTTCTTGATCCATTGAAAGAAGCATTTAGTCATGGCACCCTGGGTTTTATTTAAATAATTTTATTATAGATAGTTAGCATTAACAGTTTTATACATTGTTAGGCTAACATAGGGTAGTTCTTTCTTCCTTTTGGAATCTAGAAAACAAACTTTTCAGACTTATACGAAACTTTCAGACACAAAATGTTTACATTTCAAACTCTATTTACATCTACAAGAATCAACCATTAACGAATACTCATTTTATAAATCTTATGTTGAATTATTTCAACATCATAAACATCGTTTTCTACACACACAATCATAACACTGGGATTGCAGACCCTAGAATCTTTTACAAACAGTATTACATCTAAACATTTCATTAACTTTTTATTTGGAATTGTTCTTCACAAGGTAGAGTCGTTTTCTTACAAGGAGCGCTCTAGCAAAGCAAGCTCGTGCTAGAGCTCTTCTTTTAAACCTAGATCAATACTCATAATTTAATATAAATTAACCACACAAGAGTATCAATTAAAAAACACATAATTTTTTAGTTATTGCACAAACCCTAGATAAATTTATCAAGAATCTATCTACAACATTAAATAAGAAAATTACACGTCCAAATTTATAAATAAACATAGTCGTAGAACAAGAAAAATAAAGACTAGGGATCGATTCCCTTTACATTTACTCTAGGTAGCTAGAAAACGAATTTAAACATTTTACTCAGAATTACAGGCTAGCCATTTTACCCAGCAGATAAATGATAGACATCATTTTAAATCTAGCTACAAGTCATACAGAATCATTACGTCCCAAACTTTTAGGCTTAAACATTCTCCTTCACACAGTATCAAATAGAACAATGAACAACATTTTTCCTAGTCACAAGAAGAATGGCGCGAGCCTTAGTATTATCCATGCTATCATTATAAAAGAAAGAGAAACATCTAATAGAAAACCCAGGACTCATGTTTTACATTTCAACAAATCAACCCAAGTCTTTTACAATCAAACTTGCAACCAACAGAAACAATGCGCCATTAACATAGGATTTCCTTTTTATTTAAAACATGGAACACAAACTATTCAAATAGTAAACACATTAACGACTCCAAGATTCAAATATTACGCAGACCGAGAGCCCAAAACTTCCTATGTCAAACAAAAATGCCTACACAGGCTTACGAATATAATTACACAAAACCCTGGGCAAGTTTTCCCATATAATATACTACCTACGAAACCCCAAACAAAAGAGTATGCCCAACAACACCAAGGGGCTGAAAATTCATATACTCATTCTTCTGAATGATAGATACCATTAAAACATGGAGTATTTTACAAGACCACCCTCTCAGTTTCAACACAGGATGCACATTGATTTCACATGAAGAGAAGAAGGGTCACAGTGGACTTGGGCTTACTAGGTCCATTTGCGTCGATGGTCTCCCTACCTTATCACTTCACCAAGCAAGCTTTGGGTCTTCCAAAGCATAACCTCATGTCAAGTGAAAAACCTAGAAGTTTAGTAAACAAGTAAATAAATAAGTTACATAAATAAACTTGGATGGTTTACAACGATAGAAATAGAAGCTTGGGAAAATGCATTTTTCCAACTACTGTAGAAGATTACAGAGGTTAGCATGATGGTATTCAAGATTGTGCACATTATCCTGTCACAGTGGTAAGTGTAGACCATGGGTAACCAACCCTCAAGTCAAGCGCAGGCTCCCTCCATAGCCATGGAACCGACTGAGAGCTTTGTTCTCCATCCCAAAGGCCAAACGTTAAACAATACAGTCAACTCGCAAGGGTGTAGGGTTTTATTCACCCTCCAACGTGGCATGTTCACCATGTGGGCATCACATGGGCTGGTTTAAATCCCAACTACCAACACTAAAGGCACAATGTTTCTACCCACTCCCTATAGTGGGTGAATTACCTCGTTATTTGCAAGCATTGGATGTTTAGTGCATAGAAACCTTAGCATAGGTTATTTTATATTATATTGCCATCATTCCATTTAGTATTTTGTTTGGTGTTTTATCCAAACCATAGGTGATAGCTTAGGGACACCCTTAGGACACTTGCAACAAATGTTAGAACATGTTTTAGCTCGCATAAAAGCTAAGTAATCCCAAGTCCAACGCAACTTCTCTTACCGCTCATGTTTATAATAATACTAAGTTCATTTATTGCATCATAGTAAACAAAGTCACTTTAATTACACAGACAGAAATGTAGCAACATAGTATACATTAAACCAGTGAACAAGTATCATAATATATGAACAATTGCACATCGCAGAGTAATGGAAACATTGATAACAATACAAACCAATAAACATAATCCTTCTAGTTTCGACATGAGCATAGATATCATACTAAAAAGACTACTTTATAGAGTTCCATACTTTACACCAAAACCAACAAGCACTTATAACAAAATGTAAATTAATTAGACAGAGCAAAGTGACAAACACCGGTGTAAGACTTATAAGTTCAATATCATACAAAAAACCGTCTTAAATATCATAGTAAGAATACAAGATACCTTACAACTAATCAATGAAATAAATCCAGATGAGATACAAGTATCATTCTCAGTAGTATTACATAGTGCTGAAGTTAATTTTAATGAACCTTCGGTATTAATGATAATAATACCCCCATACAATTTTGTTTTTTGGATTTAAGAGACATTACACCTGTATGATTAATCCATTATGCTCCATTGCGTTAATCCTTTGTTGTACGTTCATGTTGGTTGATAGAGGCCCATAACATTGGATCATGAATGCTCATATCAAGCGCTACAACTGTTGATGTATATGTAACTTCGGAATGTATTTCATCCATGTATTTCATTTATATATTATTGTACTCCTATAGAGGTGTGTCATTCCTCTATACGGAAGTGTCATCATGTGTATTGACAAGTGTCGGAAGTATGGTAACTTGTCGATGGGTTATTAGAACACCATGTGTGGGGTCGGCCCTGATTTATATAATATATGGTTGATGTACCTAGCTAGACAAGTCGTCCCCATAAGGTCACTGGGAAAACAGAACAAGTATAAATAGAGATTGGGAAATCTCTATTTGGATCACTCGAAAACTCATTCTTCCTTCACTCAGAAAGTGGCGCACTAGTGAGGAGGAGGAGGATCATATGCTACTAGGAGACTATCTCTGTGTATTTTGGTTGTACTTTGGTTGAGCCATTGCTCTCTCTATCTCTGAGGAAGTTGTGGAGTTTTTCACCTTAGGGTTTTCCCCATGGAAACTCTGTGTCTCTTGTCTCTCATGCTTTTGCTTCTTGTGATGATTGACATGCTTGTTATGATTGATATGCATTGATATATTGTACATGTTATTATCTCAGTAAAGATCCTAGAGTATTGTGAATTAATGCTCAAAATTTAACATGGTATCAGAGCTAACCTGAGAAGAAGACATTGTGCAGTGACGGAAACCAAGAGTTTCTTGTTTATTGGGTTTCTCTCCCCAGATTTTGGAAAAGCAGTATAGTAGATTGACTCTACTCATCAAGGAGAATCTATCTATCCAATCAAAATTCAATTCTGAGCATTTTTCAGATTTGTCCCTAAACATTAGGGTTTCCACAAAAATAGGAATTTTTGGAATCTGAAGACATAGCTGGAAGCTCCTTGTAAAAATCGAAGTTTAAAGCTTTGGATCGAGATTTTTGGCTAGGTAGATCTCCGGGAAACTCTAACCCTAATTCAAGGTCCTCCATAGTGAATCTGGAAAGACTCAAAGGCATTTCTGAAGGGTGAAACTTTGCATATCTCAAATTCTGAATACACCAGGCTGATCAACTCATCAAGGCGCATCTTTATACCCTTTCAGAAAGTTGAAATTCATATTTTGAATTTTTAGGGTTTCTCCGACAAACCCTAATCCGGGACCAGATCCAGTTTTCCGCAAGTCAAGTGGTAAGAGCTAAATCTTTTCTATTTCCATTTGAAGTACTCTTTAAGATGTCTCACCACACCAAGCTTGAGGATAAGCTTGAAGGGGCTGATAACTTCCGAGCCTGGAAGTATAGGATTGCGTTAATCTTGGAAGAGAATGAGTTGGACTCATATGTAAAAGAAGACATCCCTATCCCAGAGGATGAAGAAGATAAGATATTGCATAAGAAGAATTTGGTCAAGACAAAGAGAATCATTGTTGATTCCATTAAGGACCATCTCATCCCCCATTTGTCATCTCTGAAGACACCCAAAGAGATGTTTGATTCACTATCCAAGCTATTTGAAGGGAAGAACATAAATCGGAAGATGACTCTGCGGAACCAATTGAAAGGGGTAAAACTTCAGAATGGAGAATCCATTCAATCTTATTTTTCTAGGGTCTCCTAGATCAAGGAACAACTAGAAGCAGTGGATGAAATGGTAGAGAATGGTGAAGTTGTCATGACCACTCGAAATGGCCTACCTAGGTCATGGGACTCCTTTATTCAAGGAATCTTTGCAAGAAAGAAGTTGGTATTTTTCAGCAGACTACGGGAAGAATGCTCACAAGAAGAAGCAAGGATTTTGGCAAGAGAAGAAAAGACGGGGAATGAAGATCAAGCTCTCACAGCTCACACCAAGAAAGGGAAGTACAAGAGAGAGCCGTCTCATTCCAAGAAATCTTCACATCACTTTAAATAAAGAAGAATATGCTTCACCTATAAAGAAAAAGGACATATTGCCATAAATTGCCCTAAGAACAAGAAGGACAACAACAACTTCAACAAGAAGAAGAAGTGCAGCAAAAGAAGGTATCATGCTCATGCTGTCGAGGATGATGAACCTCCCAAGAAGAAGGCTAGAGCATAAAGTGATGATAACTGATCAAGCGAAGAAGAGTATGTTCTAATCTCTGCTCTCACAGGTACTATCTCCTATGGTTGTAATGATTGGCTTATTGACAGCGGGGCTTCAAAAAACATGACTGGGTTTAAAGAATCCTTTGCTAATCTATTTGAACATGAGTCACCCCAAAAGGTGAAACTTGGGGATGACTACCAATACCCTATCAAAGGAAGTGGTGAGGCCTCCTACAATCTAGACTCTGGAAATTCTTTGAAGATGAAAGATGTTTTGTATGTACCTGGACTCAAGAAGAATATACTCTCCATATCCGCATTAGATGCAAAAGGTATGAGGGTTGCATTTGTGGATGGCCAAGTCCTAATGTGGCCAAAAGGTAAAACTATTGATGATGCAGTAGTGATTAAAGAGCAAGAGGGAGGATTGTATAAACTAAAGGGACAACCTGAGCATGCCATGGTGCATGAATCCATGGAGCCAAGTGAGCTTTGGCACAGAATACTTGTTCATATGCACTATAGGGAAATTCCAATTGCAAGTAAGGCTGTAGAGGGTCTTCCTGAAATCAAGACCAAACATGAAGGTGTTTGCAAAGGATGTGCAAAAGGTAAGTACATTAAGAAGGCTTTCCCAAGCAGTGAAAGCAAGGCAAAAGGTATCTTGGAAATTATCCACTCTGATGTATGCGGTCCGATGTCATCCAGTTCTCTGAGTGGGTATGTTTACTATGTCTCTTTCATTGATGACTTTTCCAGGAAGACTTGGGTTTACTTCTTGAAGAACAAATATGAAGTACTTGATAAGTTCAAGGAATTCAAAACCTTGATGGAGAACCAAACTAATAAGAAGATCAAAACATTCAGATCCGACAATGGTGGAGAATTCACCTCAGGTGCCTTCAAGAATCTATGCAATGATTCAGGGATTAAGAGGGAGTTGACTACTCCTTACAATCCACAACAGAATGGAGTTGCAGATAGAAAGAATAGAACAATCATGGAAGTAGCAAGGGCAATGTTGCATGACCAGGATCTACCTATGCATATATGGTCAGAAGCAGCTAAAACAGTTGTATATGTGCAGAACAAAACACCCCACAATATATTGGACAACAAGACACCAGGAGAGGTATTTTCTGGTAAGAAACCTGAAGTCAGCCATCTAAGAATATTTGCTTGTCCAGTATATACACATGTCCCAAAGGAAAAGAAGACCAAGCTGGATCCTTCAGGAAAGAAAGGTATCTTTTTGGGTTACAGTGAAAGCTCGAAGGCTTACAAAATATACTTTCGACGGTTCAAGAAGATTGATGTTAGCAGGGATGTGACATTTGATGAAAACTCAACATTCGTCAAATCAAGAAAGACAATTGTTGAAGATTATGAAGAACCCAAAGAAACTATATTTCAATACACTACCATGATTGAAGCAATTCCAGATGTTGATCGTGAAATTGAAGATCCGCAACAACCTATAGATCCACCGCATGAGGACAACTCTCACAAAAGGAAACCTGCATGGGCTAGAGAGCTCATTCAAGATGCAGAAATATTTGGCATTCCAGAAGAAGAACACAGATCAAAGAAGAGAACCAAATCACATACCAGCTATGTTGCTTTACTCTGTGACATCATGAATAAAGAACCTTCCAGTTATGAAGAAACAACAGAAAAGAAAGAATGGAAGGATGCCATGATCGAAGAATACCAATCAATAATGAAGAATGATGTTTGGGATATTGTCCCAAGACCTGAAGGGAAGTCTGTTGTGACTTCCAAATGGATCTACAAGATCAATCATGCTGCAGATGGCAGCATAGAGAAATACAAGGCAAGATTTGTAGCTCATGGCTTCTCTCAGAAAGAGGGAATAGACTATGAAGAAACTTTTGCTCTTATATCCAGGTACACTTCCATCAGAATAGTACTTTCCCTGGCTGCAGCGATTAAATGGAAGATACACCAGATGGATGTCAAGACTGCCTTCTTGAATGGTGTAGTTGAAGAGGAAGTGTATGTGGAGCAGCCACTCGGTTTTGAAACACATGACAAGGATTCATATGTGTGTAGAGTGAGGAAAGCCTTGTATGGCTTGAAGCAAGCTCCCAGAACTTTGTACGGTAGGATGGACAATTTCCTATCTAGTTTGGGCTTTACCAAGAGTAAAGCAGATTCCAACCTTTACTACAAAGTTGAGGAAGGGAATCCTGTGATTCTACTCCTGTATGTGGATGATCTATTTGTAACAGGAGATGACAGATTGATTGCCGATACAAAGAGGAAGCTTGCTGTCGAGTTCGATATGAAGGACTTGGGGATGATGCATTATTTTCTAGGTATGGAGGTGTGGGAGAGTACGGATGGGATCTTCCTTGGATAAGGGAAGTATACTGTAGATATCCCGAAGAGGTTTGGGATGATGGATTTCAAGGCCATGGCCACACCTATGGCATCAAATATGAATCTTCTATGTGATGCTTCATATGATCTAGTTGATGTCTCTATGTATCATCAGATGATTGGGTCCTTGATATACCTGACGAACACGAGACCAAATATTTGCTTTGTGGTGAACACATTGAGCCAGTTCTTGACGGATCCGAGGAGTGTTCACTTGGTTGCTGTAAAGCATATTTTGAGGTACCTGAAGGGTACAGTTGATTATGGGCTCAAGTATGAAGCGAATCAAAAGTTTAACCTATAGGGTTATGTTGATTTAGATTGGGCAGGCTGTGCTACAGATAGGAAGATCACATCTAGGTGTTGCTTCAATATGGGATCAGGTGTAATCTCTTGGTTTAGCAGGAAGTAGTCCTACGTAGCACTGAGTACAGCCGAGGCATAGTATGTTGTAGCCTGTTTGGCTAGTTGTGAGGTAGTATGGCTTCGAAAGCTACCGTTTGAGTTATTTGATCTCTCGTTGGATGCTATTGGTATCTTCTATGATAACCAGAGTCGTGTGAAGCTGTATGAGAACCCAGTGTTTCACGACAGTTTGAAACACATAGAGATCAAATATCACTATATTAGGGATATGGTGGAGAGAGGAGCAGTGAAGCTCCTGTATGTTGCGACAGATGAGCAGATTGCAGATGTGTTGACAAAGCCACTAGCCAGAGTGAAGTTTGAGTACTTCAGAGAAAGTCTTGGTGTTCTTCAGATCGACAACACTTCGAGGAAGAAGTGATGGAGACATTTGTTGTAGCCATTCCTATCATGGTGGAAGGGGGATCCTTCACATGGCTATGGATGTAAGCGCTGGATGATGAGCATCAGGATGATGTTCTAGTTTCTGCTCTATATGATCTGTTGGATCATTTACATTTATGTATGTACGCATCATGTTGGATACTGGATATGATCAGTTGGATCATTTATGTATGTATGCATCATGTTGGATGCTGGATATGATCAGTTGGATCATTTATGTATGTATGCATCATGTTGGATGCTTGGACCATGTATTTGTATATGTATCAGGTATGATCAAGTAGATCATGTATGTTGATGGATACATTGTGTGGATCATGTATCTATGTATGTATCATGTATATACATTGCATATGATGATATGTATCAGGTAGATACTTGGTATGCATCAGGTGGATGCATTGTATGATCGGGATGATCGTGGATGACGAGCTTCTCCAGATGACATGCATCAGGACGATGCAGTGATGATGATCAGGATGCTCATGTGTAGATCATGATGATGTATGGTGAGTATTAGGATGATACTTTGTGGCCGTGGATCGGGTTGTGCAGATGAGCATGTCTGGGAGATCCTATAGGTCGGAGTTGTGTACCCGTAACAGCCTGGGATGCTCTTTCAAGACATTGCTCTGGGAGGACATGTAATTTGTGCCCTGGGAGATCTTAAGGTCAGATTTGTGTACCTGTAACATCCTGAGATGATCTTGCGAGGTTTTTTCCTATGGCATGTAATTTGATCCTGGGAGATCCGGACAGGATGAAAAAGGCCTCAAATGCTTGAGCCAGGTTTTGCCATGACTACATCTAATTTGCTCCTGGGATATCTGGACAGGATGAAAAAGGCCTCAGATGCTTCTGCCAGGTTTTGTGGTGGACCACATGTAATGTGCTCCTGGGAGATTCGACAGGTAGAGCTGTGTGCTCGTCATAGTCTGGGATGCTTCAGCCAGGTTTTGTGGTGAGATCACATGTAATGTTCTCCTGGGAGATCCGATAGGTAGAGCTATGTGCTCGTAATAGCCTAAGATGCTTCAGCCAGGTTTTGTGATGGGTCACATGTAATGTGCTCCTGGGAGATCCGACAGGTAGAGCTGTGTGCTCGTAATAGCCTGGGATGCTACCGCCAGGTTTTGTGATGCACATAATAAGTCACGAGGATTCCACAGTATGGCTAGTGATGATGAAGACCTGTAGGTGGTGGGCCTACATCCAGTATGAAAAAGGAATGGCTCTATAGAACTTCCTATGACGAGTAGATACAGAGATTGTTTGAGATAACAGCAGCAGTGATGATGACGATGATTTGAGGATGATGCATTGATGATGATGATCCAGAGAAGAAGACTTGTGCTAGCAGATCTGTGTCGAGAAATACCTTCCTAGTTAAGAGGGATTTTTGATGTATATGTAACTTCGGAATGTATTTCATCCATGTATTTCATTTATATATTATTGTACTCCTATAGAGATGTGTCATTCCTCTATACAGAAGTGTTGTCATGTGTATTGACAAGTGTCGCAAGTATGGTAACTTTTCCATGGGTTATTAGACCACCATGTGTGGGGTTGACCCTGATTTATATAATATATGGTTGATGTACCTAGCTATACTAGTCGGCCCCATAAGGCCACAGGGAAAACAAAATAAGTATAAATAAAGATCGGGAGATCTCTATTTGGATCACTCAGAAACTCATTCTTCCTTCACTCAGAAAGTGGTGCACTAGTGAGGAGGAGGATCATATACTACTAGGAGACTATCTCTGTGTATTTTGGTTGTACTTTGGTTGAGCCATTGCTCTCTCTATCTCTGAGGAAGTTGTGGGGTTTTTTACCTTAGGGTTTTCCCCACAGAAACTCTGTGTCTCTTGTCTCCCATGCTTTTGTTTCTTGTGATGATTGACATGCTTGTTATTATTGATATGCATTGATATACTGTACATGTTATTCTCTCAGTAAAGATCCTAGAGTATTGTGAATTAATGCTCAAAATTTAACAACAACCTCCATTAGAGTTGCGTCCGTCATTTTATGTGAGATTTGTGTCAACTTCTTTATGTGAGAGTTGTGTCAACTTCTCATATAAAAGAGATATGACCTCCATTAGAGCTTTGTCCATGATTTTTCAAGAGATTCCGAGAGCTATGACTCCATGTATCTTCCATTGTTGCGATATGCATTCAAGACCATCACTCTAAAGAGATGCAACTCCATCTCTCTTCCTCTGACTGCGTGGAGGTAAATATTTTTAATGGAATTTTTTCAAACCATAAGTTTTGCATAGAAGAAATTGAAGAGATAAAGGTTGTTTGAGACATCTTATATCACTTGAATTCATCTAAATTTTTTGTTTACGGTTGTATTCGAGCTGCGAAAGGTTAGTCCTCTACCTCCAGTCACTAAGATCCATTGTGATCTCTTTCTTTGGGTCTACGTTGAAGGATGTTGCATTTCCTTTATCTCATCCAAATCTAAAAACATTACTCTATTGAATCTTGTGGGAGACTGCTTGAGATTATTGAGCTAACTGTGAGCTATAGTCTTGATCTCCTCCTACGTTCTTGAAATAGTGCATTTTAGTAGCTGCAAGGACCATGACTCAAAGTACCATGATCTTCCAAACTAATGATGCTACGACCTGTGCGTATAGACTGTATGGAGTTAAATGTTGTTAATTCAATGTTTGCAACCCTAATTTTTTCATGGAGGAAATTATGAGATTAAGTGAAGCCATTTAAATTTTTTATTAGAGCTACAAGGTTGTTGCTTGACCTCTAGAGCCGTTGTGACCTCTCTCTTGTGAGTTGTGTTGTTACACTAAGTCACATGGAGCTATTTCTCTTCTGAAGAGTGTTATTTTTCTATGAATATGAGGAAGACGACTTCCATATGTTGTGCCTTCGGGTATTTATCTCAATCCTTTTTAAAGACATAAACCAAGACTACTTCTCTCCAGTGGAAAATTGTGCCCTTGCTTTATATTTGAATGTAAATGGTACTATATTATTGTATTTTAAGTGATTTTAAAAGGTCAATGTAATATAATCTTCAATGAATATTTGAGTTAGAATAGAGGGTGAATGAAATGATCTATTATTTTCACATAAAATGAAAGTGTATGTAATAGTGCTACAAAAGTGTGTGTAATAGCATTCTAGGGAGCATTGCAAAATAGGACATTGGATAACTAGTTTGTAATAAGGATCACTTTGTAAGTAAGAGAGAAGTATTTAATCATTTACCTCTGTATCCTCTCTTCCATATAGTTTGTTTAAAGTTGCAGGTTCAAATCCAAGCGGAAAAATATGGATTCACTGGAATCTATTGGTGATGTCCTCACTGAAAAGGAAACTTATCTAGAATGGTCAAGGAAGATGAAGGATGCATTTGTCTACAACAATATATGGGATTAAATCTGTGAAGGAAAAACTATCCTCATTGATGAAGGAATAGTCATCAGTTATCATCCAAAACCTCCAACATCAGAGAAAAAACTCGCTATCTGGGAAACCTTAGCCATGATCTCTTCTACTGTCAATGAAGAGGTGAGCCAACATATATTTCCTGCAAAATCTTTTTTTTAATGTTTAAAAACATTAAAAGATATGTATTAATCACACTCTAAAATGGAAGTGATTCAACTAACGCTAAATCTATTCAATCTAGATGTAAATGATAATGATCCTATGCTGGTTGCATCTGAGATCAGAGAAATCATGAACAAGATTCAAGCCTCTGGTATGAAAGCAAACCATCCTCTTGCAACATTTTTAAAATATATTTATCGTACTCACTCCAACTATCCTTAATCTATGCAAGAAAGTGACAAGTTTAAAGACCTCTCCTTTGACACCCTAGTAGAGAAGATTATAGATAGAGAGTTCAAGCATTTGGAAAGAAGACAAATGAGAATACTAGAGAATATATTTTCTTTGCTCAGAAAAAAAGAACAAGACCAAAGACCCTTCCAAGGGAGAAATAAGCAAAAGAGGCAGAGGAAGAAGAAATTTCAGAGGAAGAGGAGGCAGAAATAACTCAAGTAAAAGATCATATTTGAGGTGCAAGCATTGTGGGAATAATGGACATGAAGTAGATTAGTGTTGGTATTATTACGAATCGATCAAATGAAGACATAACCATAATAAATAAGACATGAATAAATACCAAGAAGCTGTTAAATCCTCTGATTCTTCTCATTGTATTGTTGCACATTGTAATCTTGGAATTAATGAAATAACTTCTCTTTCATCTCACAATATTGTTGACTATTTGATACTGGTGAAACATCTCATATAACCTTTATAAAATATTGTCTGTAAGAAATAAATGACATTTTAGATGGAATAGTGTACTTTGCAGACAAATCTCGCCTCAAACCATAGGGAATTGGCTCAATCAAGCTTAAGTTTTCTGCATTGCCTGATTTTGTGTTAAAGAATGTTCTCTGTCTTCCAGAGTTGCAGAGAAGATTGTTGTCCTTAGAGCATATTCCACAACAAAGTAATTACATCCACATGTTTAATGGAATTGTATAAATAATAAATTCCTTTGATAACAAGGTCATCATTGTCATGTCCCTTCATAATAAATTTCCCAATGTGCTCAAATTTACCAAATTTCAACTCTAGGTATATGGATACAACTGATTCCAAACTCCTCCAATTACTTCCAGACTTGGTGAGGAAGGTCATGAGGGGTGATGGGACACATTAACACATATATCAGACATATAATCAACTGATATACCCAACCATGGTCTGCATTTTTCAAGGGAATAAGTTTCAAGACAAGACTAGTCAATTTGGGAAGTGGAAATCCCCCCTAGGTCTTGGAACAAATCTCTTCCAAACACTGTACAACCTCCACTAATGGTTGGTATAATACTTGGTTCTGTTATAATACATTAAATAAATTATATTTTCAGCATTATATGTGGTTTTTGGGTCGAATAGGTATCCAAGAGAACTCAGGGAATTTACTAGTAATTTTGAGGCTCAAACCCCCAATGGTAGATAGCTCCAAATAGCTCCAAATGCTCTCAAATTGTACCAGAAGGTGTATGGATTATGTTAATAAATAAAAATGGTGTTTATAGGTGTCTTTTAACCATCAAATCACTTCTTAAATTCACTTTGGCAATCTGGTCAATGTATGGAGTTTTACTAGTAAATTGTGGTTCAAATCCCCTAGGGGTAGATGATGAAAATGACTTTCCAAATGCACTCAATCCAACTCTAAATTCTGAATGGAAGTATGGTACATATAAAGGACATATACATGAACTCATATGCATCACCCTTCAACTTTTAATGTCTTCTATAACACCCTTAAATCAGATGCAAAAAGACTAGTTTCAACCTTGGGGGAAATGATAGGCAATCTTCTCCAAATGCTATGAAACTCAACAAAATGACTCCCAGTGCTTATGTACTGAACATTAAACTGGTATAATACATCAATAAAATTCCATTCATCAATAAACCATCAGTATCTTACTTATCCATTCGAATCCATCAACATTACATAGGTTCACAACAAGGTAGTGGGGAAATGGCACTGTTTCTTCATTGTTTAACATTTTTACATGAAATATTTTGATATTTCGACCTGAGAGTCTTCTGAAATTTAAATACAGATAATTTACATCATAACATAAAATAATTGGGAATTAGAATCTCCCCCAAATAGAACAACATATCACCAAAAGCGCAATCCCTCAAGGATCAAGAATATGCCATGAAAACTTGAAATGGTTGAAGAAGCAAGCTGAAATATAAGTGACAATGATCTTCTTTGTATCTTAAACCTGCAACAAATGACTCCATTAAAACTCCAAATGAAAGGTCTAAATGGCCTTTCCAATTACCAACTTGGATGAGAATCGTTCACCCTCGAAATTGGTGCTAAGGTAAGTAGAGTAGCACTCCACTAGCTCTTCTCTCCAAATGCAATTGCAAATTGTAAAAATGATCCTTAAAATCAATTTGAAAAAATCTCATGAATATGGCCAATGGGATTAGGCCATTTTGACCCAATGCAAAATTTGGGACATAACAATCATGACCGGTTATGAAGATGGACAATTGTTGAAGTTGAGGGGATCTTTTGCAAGAGTTCAAAAATTTTCCTACCTCTATCAGCATAAAGAAGGTAATATGTCATCCAATTTACTATGGAATTATAGATTTGGTCATCTATATTATAACAGTCTTTGTTTGTTAATAAATAATGGTGTATTTGGTTTTCCCACCATTCCTAAGCAAAAGAACAATTGTGATGCATGCATACTAGGAAAACATAGTATGTATCCATTTCAAGAATCTAAATTCAGAGCATGTAGAAAGTTAGAGCTGGTTCACTCTGACTTATGTGTCCCCATACCAATTCATTATAAAAATGGTAATAGGTACCTCATGACCTTTGTTGATGAGTATAGTAGAATGTGTTGGGTATACTTGTTGAAGACAAAATATAAAGCATTTCAAACTTTCAAGAACTTTCATGCATGGATAGAAAATCAAGCACAAGCACATATTGGTACATTTCGGTCTGATAATGGTAAAGAATATACTTCTAATGCATTTGAAGACTATATTTTCAAACATGGGATTACCTATCAAACTTTAGGTCCCTACAATCCCCAACAAAATGGTGTAGCAGAAAGGATGAATAGAACCTTAATGAATACAACACGTTCAATGATGTTTTTCAAGAATGTGAAGCTAATGTTTGGGGTGATGCAGTAATATGTGTAGAATATTTGAGAAATAGAATTCCATCTCATGCTCTTGAATATAAGACTCCACATGAAATGTGATTTGGCCACCTTCCTTTAGTTAGGCATATCAGGGTTTTTGATTCCACCTACTATGCCTTGATACCAAAGGAGAAAAGAAAGAAGCTTGTTGCTAGAGGTCGAAGATGCATTTTCTTGGGGTACTTGGAAACCTCCAAGGCATATTGTCTCTATGATGAGATAAAAAAGAAGTTTTTTTTTCTAGAGATGTGATTTTTCTTTAAACTAATGAAAGTGACCAATCTATTAAAAGATGACTTGATTCTCTCAAGAAGTTTTACCATCTAAAGACATATTATGAATTTGATAATGAAATTCCACATCTTCAAGGGGTGATACCTATTTTGTATCAATCTATGTAATTTCATTTTGAAGAAGCACCAATACCCACTCATAAATAAAATTATGAATAAAAATTTCCTTCCACTTCAACTGAACAAGAGACTCAACTAGATGATGTTATTGAAAGGATGGAAGATTGAACCTTGAAGAGAATGAAGCACTACCAACTGATCAACCTAGGCCATCAAGGAAGATTATGAAATGGACCACAAAGACACTTTTTTTCTTTTCTTTTCTTTTCTTTTTTTTTTTTTTTTTTTTTTTTTTTTTTTTTTTTTTTTTTTTTTTTTTTTTTTTTTTTCTGTAAGAAAGAAAAATTATATTAAAAAGGAACCTTCAGTACAAAAAGTTCAGGACTCACAGAGCTTTTCATGCCCAAATATTCTGCAAAATATCCCCACTTCTAGAATTATCGTTCATTTATCCGTTCTACACAGAGAAATATCTACCCCCTTAACCCTTTTACAATAAACATTATCAAAGTTCTATCTCAAAATTCCCTCAAACAGAGTCCACATAACTATGGAAATGGACACTACAGCCAAAGCGATATTGACTAAATAGGAGTATACTGTGGATAAATCCTGCAAGCACCATAGAGACTATTTGAACAAAAAGATACACAACATCAGAAAAAAAAACTTGTAATCCAAATAAGCCAACCCGTAACCCATCATTCTGGAGCCCGGGCGACGTTTCGATGGATCATAGGCCCAGAATGGAGGCTGCCAAGCTTGTGGTCATATATGGAAGAGGACTATCCAGACAGACCGTGAATGGGGCATGTCCCTGGAGAGTGCACAGCAGAAGGACTAGCAGCAGTACCCGGAGCCTCCGAAGACAGGCCAAGTTTTAGAGAAATGTGGTCAATGGTCATGTGCATTGAGAGGTTATCTTCCATATGCTCCTTCCATGCTCTCACTGGTTCAGATTCTCCCAAAGATTTGTTTTCCCTATCCATCATCACGTGGGTCAGAAGCTCCTTGGTCACCCAATAGGTGGTGACAATACTATCATAAGTGGAAAGATGCCCAACTGTGGTCTCAGGATCACAGATCTATTCTTCCACCTCCTCCTTGATAGTTTCAATATTTAGGGCTTTCACTTGATTACATAGGTCCCGCTCAACCCTTTCAATGTAATCCTAGATAGAAGGTGGAATGCGCTTCCACAAGAAATGGGCAGCCTTCCATGCTTTCTGCAACTCTCGGGTTGGTTTCCTCCTTTCCTCAGCCTTTTTACCCTTACGCGCTTGCCTCTTGGGGGCCATTGCACCAATTTCCCGGTACTGCAAGTAACACCACACTCGCTCCTATTTGGACACATAATATCTCCACAGAAAATACAAAAACAGAATGCGAAGAGGATGTCAGTGCTTCGAATAAATAGCCAAGAGGCTCAAACCAATTATGGTAACCATACTAATTCTGCTCAAATTTCTATTGAGTTGCAAGAGATTCCCATACATCTCTCAGCTGCTCTGCTTGGTTTTCCTTACCCTACCTTTCAATGGATGGAGGTGGCTGCAATATATCCCCATTATTGAAAATCGAAGTGAGATCATCGGCATTCGTGTCCTGGTTTAATACTGAGGAACCCGCTTCGCGTAATGATTTCATATGGTATGGATTCCAGGTGCTGAGTGGGATTGACATGTGTGCTCTCATCATGGAAGCTGAGTCATGACTCGTACATCCCATCAATTCCTGGTACATCCTGATGTCATGGGATTCCAAGTGGATACACTGGATCTATCGCTCATTACTACCCTCGTCCGACAGGTTTCCTTCATCCTCCCTCGCTTCATTTCATTCCCTGATGTTTGCTAATATGTCAGACACCTTATTTCCATCACTTTTAACGTGGGTAAAGGACCAATCGTGGCATCCATGGATGAGATCAGCAAGCCTTTCGACCCAGTACATCATTCTCCATCTCTTCATGACTTTGGAAACCTTTTGTCCACCTTGTATCTTTTTATCCATTTGGATGATGACGTGTGAATCTCCTTGAATGACCATGGGTTACCAACCATTGTGAATTGTGATTCTAATGCCATGAAGTAAACCTTCAAGCTCTACCACATTGTTGGTATCTTGGCCGATATTACCATAATAGTATCAGAGAATAACACCCGTGCTATTTTTCATAACTCCACCAAATCCAGCCGAACCGAGGTTCCCTTTGGAGGCCCCGTCGAAATTTAACTTGAAATGGATGCAGGGAGGAAGGTTCCATAGATGAGGACTTGCAGGAGCCTCCTTTTGGGCCTTAAAAATCCTCCAACCTTTTGGAGAACATTCCATTCCCCATTCTGCCAGAATCCATTTCTCTTGATCATCCATTTCCCAGTCTCTCTCGGTCCAAGGGGTTATTTTGATGGTCTCTTGTATATGATTACTGATTTGGTTCCAAACAGTCCGTGGAAAATTTTTCTTGCCTTCAAAGATCCTCCCATTTCTTTCCTTCCAAATTTCCCAAATCAAAGATCCCGGAAACATGAGCCATATTTTGAGGATGACGGGATTTTTGAATGCCTCCTTATCCCAACCTTTAATCGTCTGGTGTGGGTGCCCTCTAACCCGATCCGTACTTTTGAAAATTTCCTCACCACATTCCCACATAAAGGAAGCCATGGGGAAAGAGTCCAAAATATGGTTCATTGATTCATCCTTGCCTTCAGAGAGCACGCACCAAAAAGAACCATGCATGCCTCTTCTTATGAGGTTCACTTCTGTAAGGATACACCTATAAGATACCATCCATATAAAGGTAGTTATTTTGGGCCATGGGTTAAAGTTCCAGACTGGCTTCCAGTCCATCCTATGTTTTATATCTTATTGGTTAAAGCTAAGGTCATAGGATTCTTTAGTGGTATAAATTCCTTTGGATTGGTACCCCCATCTTATATATCTGGTTGGTCCTAGATTCGAATGCATCAATCCTGCAAGGCATCCATGATATTGGGTATCTCTTCCACTAAAAATATTTGGTTCCGCCAATTCTGTGGTTTCCATTCATGAAATTATTCATTATCCTGTTCTTTTATCCAAAAATGACAAACTTTTATCAGGAACATACCTTTGGGACAAGACTAGCTATTGTGCACCTCTTGTTGGGAAATGATCCTTGGAATTTGTTGCCAAGAGTCACTCTAGAAATTGGCGTTCTTTCCATCCCTTATTTCCTAAAAGCTGTGATCTTGGACAATCCTTTTGTTTGCATGGGCGTAATTCCAGATATGAGATCCTTGTAAATTTTCATTAAATCTGATCATGTCTTGTTTGGGTTTCCCCTAAGCATACTTGTTGTGCCAAAGTTTGGCCCAAGGTTCTTCTTTGTGTGACACCCAATGCCACCAAATATTTTCACCTATAACTTCATTGTTCTCTTCTAGATCTCTCAGATCAAGACCACCCTGATCCTTTGGTTTGCAAACAGTGTCCCAACCAACCAAATCCCATCAGTGTTTGCCTTGATTTACTCCCCACAAGAACCGTCGTTGGATTTTTCTTATTTTCTTTAGAACCGATTTAGGGACAACTGCAGTGGAGAAAAGATACATAGGCATGGCTTGGAGCACAAATTTTACTAGCATAGCCTTGCTCACAAGGTTGAGAGGCCTATAATACCAATTATCCAATTTCCTTCTTAATCTCTCAAGGAGGTCCTCCCAGGAGACTGTCCTAATCACCCCTTCAGCAATAGGAGAACCGAGATATTTGGATGGAAGAGAGATCCCTTGGAATCCTAGGATACGAATAATATTCCTCTGTTGAATCCTAGGAGTGTTGAAGAAGAATACCTAGGACTTAGTGTTATTCACTTCCAACCCAAAATCTTTAGCAAAAGAATTCAAGCATTTCTTTAAGGATCTTACTTCTTTAATCGACGAGTGTCCCATCAGCATGGTGTCATCCATAAATTGTTGGTGTGAAATAGTCTTAGATCCATTATGAAAGTTCAAACATTTTATCTCCCTACTTTCAAATTTGTCTTTTATAACCTTGCTCAGCCCTTCTTCCATAAGGATAAACAAGAAAGGGGATAGAGGATCTCCCTGTCGGATACCCCGCAAAGGTTTGAAAGTTCTGGTTGGGGCACCATTGAAGAGGATGGAGAAAAAGGTTGTAGAATTAATATTCATAATCCAATTGACCCAATCCTGGTGGAAACCATAGGCCTCAAGCATTTTTTCATAAACTACCAGTTTAATTTATCATAGGATTTTGAAATATCAAGCTTTAACAACATAACTGGGTTTTTAGTGACTTTCAGAGAGTGGATGACGTCGTGGACCAAAATGACACCATCCATAATTTGGCAACCTTCCACAAACTCGGAATGTTCATGGGCCACCGAGTCAGGAAGGAGAGGCTTAAGCCTGTTAGCTAACACTTTTGTTATAATCTTGTAAATGACATTACAGAGAGCTATAGGTTAGAATTTCCCAGGGGATTTATCCCCTTCCTCTTTAGGGATAAGAGTGAGAAAGGTGGAATTTAAAGCTCTTAGGACTCCTTTATCCTACCGAGAGTCCCTCACAATTATCCAAAATTTAGCTTTGATCAAATCCCAGAAGTGATGGAATAAATTCGTGGTAAACCCATCAAGTCCCATATCTTTGCCATATTTAATTTGATTAACAACATCCTCCACTTCCTGGAATTACACAAGCTTCATCAGGATTTAATTATGGGTTTCCATCACCTTCCTGGGGATGTGTCTAGTGATCTTCCTTATATGTGCATATCTATCCTGCCTATCTTATTTCATGATGGTTTTGAAGTATTGAACAAGCTCATCCTCCATAGATTCCCTTATTTCTATATACTTCCCATCATATTTTTTTAACCTTGTTATCTTAGCCCTATGGCGATTCTAAATCACCGAGTGTTGGAAGAATTTTGTGTTTCGTTCTCCTTCCTATAGCCATCGATTCCTAGATTTTTGTTTCCACAAGATCTCCTTCTGCATTTCTCTTGCATTGAGTTGCTCCAAGGTGACCTGTTCTCATTGCTTCATATCATAAGTGTACCTAGAATTCATGCCTTCCTGTTGAATATCGTCTAACTTTTCAGTTAGAAGCTTCTTGTCTTGGAATATGTTCCCAAATTCCTCCTTATTCCAAATACATATTTTTGCCTTTAATTTTTTCATTTTTTTGTTGGAATTGGTACATCAAAGTTCCCCTAATAGGATCCAACTCTGCCCACCATTTTCCGACAAGTTCCTTGAAGTGATCGTGTTCAAGCCAAAATTGTTCGAAACGAAAAGGTCGCCTAATGGGGGGACCACCATCATCCCAAACCAAACTTACTAGGCAATGATCAAAACCTGCCAAGGGAAGGACCAACGTGGTCGCTTCCCTGTCCCCAGTAATGATTTCCTCAGGTAAAAGGAATCTTTCTAGACGAGAGGCGATGTGATGCTCACCACCTCTTCTATTATTCCATGTATACCATCCATTCCCTGTTTCTATGTCAACTAATCCATTCTCCAATATGAAATTTTTTAAAGAGATATTGGTCACTTCCATACTATGCCTTCTTCCTTTCTTTTCTTCTAGGGAAGTGATCATATTGAAATCACCACCCATAACCCAGATATATCCATCATTCTATTGCACTTCCTTATTTAGGAATGATAAGAAAGCAGGTTTTTGGGCCATAACACTTGGGCCATAGATATTGGTTAGAGTACCTCTTACCTCAAAATTATATAGCTTGAATTTGGCACTGATAGAGAACCTAGTTGCTCATAAGTTGTTAAGGGAAATTGTCACAAGGTTCTATAAGATAGAAATTCCACCAGCTGAACCCCGAGCATCAATAGCTGTCACCTGACTTCCCCACCAAAGTTTTCCTCCTAACACTTGCATAGTATCCAATCTGCATTTGGTTTCTTGTATAAATAATACATTTGTCTTTTCCTTCCTTAACTTAATCCTTAGGGTCTTCATTTTTCTTGGACTGTTAACCCTGTGGATATTCCGGGTTATTATCTTCATTAGATACTCTTATTTACTTCTGAGAAGGCCATCGTTATCGTTGGGTACTGACCTGATTCGACTAGTTTGGTCCCAATCTCTACAATTCTCTGTCGATTCGTCTTCCACCCCCGTTTTTCCCCTTCCTTGGGTTGTTTCCTTTTACTTCTCTTCATTGGAACTTTATCAATACCTAGGTGTGGGAAGGCTTTGGTTTTAAGGATATCCTGCTATAGAAGTTCCAACTTCCTCCTGGATACATATCCTTTCCCTTTTTTACTGCATTCCTTTTCTATCTCATCCAGATGTAGATCTCCCAGGTCTATGTCCTCGATCTCCTCAGTTGTTTATTCCTCCATGGATTCCACTGCCTCCTCCATTGGCCTGATTGTGGACTGGTTTCCATCCTCGAAAATATTTTTATCCTTTTTAGGACCTTCCTCCTCGATCTCCATGCTACTCAGGGTTGCAAACCTATTCCCGATCTGATTCCGCTTGTCTGTGTGTTGTTTTTCTTGAGGTGGGTGGGTTATCTTTCTGTTTTTTTCTTGTAGTTCTGAACCTAAGTAAAACCCTCTCTAAACTTTTCCTTTTCTTTTTTCTCCAAGGTCAAGGTTGTAGTGGATTTAAGGCTCGGGCAGTCTCTGCTCAGATTCCCATACTCATGGCATTGTCGGCATCAGAATGGGATTTTTTCATAATCAAGAGGTTGGACCCAATCCTCATCCTCCAAATTCAAATTGATTTCCTCTGGGAGATCTTTGGAGAGGTTCATATAGACGCATATTCGAGCATAAGTAGTGTATCGTTAAAGCCTTATCTGCTATGAAACTTTCACAAAATTCCCAAGGGTATTCCCAATGGATTCCAGAATTTTAGGTTTCTAGTACTCGCATGGGAGTTAGTAAAGTCGGATTGAGACCGGGGCAATACTCAAATCCCCCGTATCAAGATTAAACCTCTCTTTCTAAGGGAGAAGGAATAAACCTGCAGAGTGCATAAAGTATGTTCCCCCCATTAGAACATGATCACAATATTCCTGGTTGAAAAAGATAATGATGAAAAACCCTTTTTCTCCCAAGTGCAGATCCTAATGTCCTTTGGGGTTCCAGGTGGTCTTGATCCATCGGATCAGATCTTTCTCCTTTGGTTAGATTCCAATGAGTTTCCCAATAAGGTATTTATCCTTCCATTACTCAAATTGGTCTCGCATCTTGTAATATGTGATCTACAGAGATGTATTTTCAACATATCTGGGTAAACAGTGCCCTCGAGTCTTTTTTCTATCAGTCTCCATTGTTTTCTCAACTGTGATACCCTGATCTGGATGGTGCACAGTTGGTATCTACGAATTGTCAAGGCGATCCAAAGAGGTGGAGGGGGCTCCTCCCCCTCCTGGAAGTGCCATACGAGACCCTTGTTTATCGATTGCAGACAAAATCTCAAAGGCCGATAAACAACCTCCTTAGCCAGTCGTCGGGTCGGGCCCTAACGCATATAAGGTGAGCGTAGGGTTTTCTTCCTGCTATTATCTCGCTACGACATTAGCTCCCAATCCAAATAGGTAAGTATACTTCAAGTGTTGATTAAGGGAGAGAAAGTTAAAAAAATAACTATATGGACTACAAAGACACTTGAAAGTGTCCATTCATATGAATTTGGAAATATGGCAACACGAATCTCAACCAAACAAGAAGATGGAATAAATTTAGATAACTTAGGTGATGACATGGATGTCTCATTTTATTGTGAATTGATTTTTCTACTAAACTTGAACCAACTTCCTTGGAAGAGGTGTGAAATTCTATGTCACAAACGATCTAAAGAGCCGAGGATACCTCATGAAGAAAGAATGAGCAGAAAATTTGAAGAAGAGTGAAAACCATAGTAAAAAAGAGCAGAAGAGTAATAATGAAGCAAAGCTTAGATAGGAGCAGAATAGTGTCACATGTTCCAATAATCAGTATAATAAACAATGATGTTACAATGGAGAGAATTTGAATCATGCAGGATAATTTGAACCTCAGTTGGTCTAGCATAGGGATTATCGCCACTAGAGTGCTCCGAAAGACTCAAATTCAACTGAACTGGACCTAAACTCATCTAACTAAAGTCACAATCAGTTAACTGACTAAGGAGGGCACAATAGTGAGTTTGTCATGCATTAAAGTCAGAAAATGGCACATGAGGCCACAATCAATGGCATCAGGATCTCTAACCCCCCACAAGAGTCAGATAACTCAGGTGGACTGCACTGGAACACTCAATAGGTTCCTATAAAATAGGGAATTGACTGAAGTGGTCCTAAAATGATGTATGAAGGGCTCAAAAGGTGGTAGATGTATCTTGGATGACATATGCACACGACTAGGACGAAAATGACATCATCAACAAATAGGAAAAATAAATAATGCTAAGTAGGACAAGGATGGAGTATTGAAATATCCTAAAACCCCCCCTTAATACATAATTTGCATCCTAGGCCCTGATTTTTAAGACCAAATTTCACCCATACAATCAAATAAATGATAAAATTTAAAGAACTGACCATGAACCAAGGAAATGGGGAAAAACCTCATGGGAAAAATACTCCCCCTCAAAAAGAACAACATTAGGGAACTCAAAGAACCGTCATGCTAAGAAGAGAAGGAAAAAACTTTCCTCGATGAAAACCTTTTCAAAAATATTGGCAAGCTGCTCCTCTATAGGATAGCGATGCAGGTTCTAGATATGGATCTGCTCCTCTAATGTGCCTCCCGCTGTGTAGAAGTTGTATTTTCCAAAACAAGTCTTTCAACAACCCTTCTTGCTACTGGAGAAAATGGCTCATTGTGGTCCAAATCATGAACCTTTGAGTACCTTTTGTCATACAACTGAGATTGTTTCCTAGTTGTAGATCCCCCATAGAAATTCTCTCCAAGAGATTGTGGATCAAACCCCACTATCATGCAGCACCTCTCTGAGAGAAGTGGATCTACATGACATAGTGCAAGTTTTGCATGATACTAAGATCTGGTGATTCTATGGTCAGATGGACCCCCAACTGTGTCCCCAATAGCTACAAGTACTTTGCGAACCCATATTGGCATTGGCCATGGATTGGGAGCATGTGTTGGATCTGGATATGAATTTGAATCTCCTTGAAATTTATTCTCAACCTCAAGATCTTGATCCTCATATTCATTAAAAGAGTTATCACTTTGATCATCATCAAATTCCGATGGGGTAGGAAGAGAGTATGGAAAAACATGTGAGAATTCATATGCCTTATAGGCATGGTTTGCAAACACTTTTGCTATAATCTTCCTAGTGGAGATATTTGCAATCTCAATTATGTCAGGACCAAAGACCACTTTCGTCGGTGAACCTATGTGATTCATATTATATATAAACAACAAATTTTCCGACAAAGAAGGCACAAACTGAACATTATTGAACTTTCCATGCTCCATATGTAATGTGACCTAACCTTCAGCAGAGATCTGAGAGTTGTCTCCAATGTGAATAATCAGACCATCTTTGAGATCTAAAGAAGAAAATGATTCTCTAGAGGAAACCATGTGGTTGGAGGCTCTTGAATCTATGAGGATGTCTTGTTATTTTAAAAATCCATCCTTCAGTGCATGGAATCTCTCATGACCATCAGAATCAGTCTCTCTTGCACCTTTTTGGAGGGAAATGTTGTGTTGTTCAAGAATCTTGGTCAACTGATCTATCTTCTTTTGCACGCAAGATCTCTCTAGGTGGTTTAATTTCTTGTAATAGGAACACTTGGATTTCTCAAATCCCTTCTGTTTGTCCTTCTTAGAGCTGGAGCGAATACAAGGTGAAACTGTTGGAGCGAATACAAGGTGAAACTGTTGCCACTGCAGAACAAACTGCTGCAACTACAGAAAACTGTTGCAACTACAGGAAACCATTGTAACTGCTGCAAGTGCAGAAAACTGCTGGAACTGCTGCTGCACTCAAAAAATTTGAATAACCTACAAAAAGATATCAATAAAAAGGTAGAGTACTAATGAGAACTACTTTACGACAGTAGGAAATTTTATTCGGATCCTTCACACCTGGCTAGACCTCATCGGATTTCTCATTTCTCCAATGAATTCAATGCTTTGGCGCCAGGATTTGTTGTGTAAATCCAGAGGCTTCTAGTGCACTACCGAAAGAACCTGCTGAACCTATTTGCTCAATGTCTCTGATACCATGTGAAATTCTATGTCACCGTAGATCTAAAGAGCCAAGGATACCACACAAATAAAGAATGAGCAGAAAATTTGAAGAAGAGTGAAAATTACAGTTAAAAAGAGTAGAGGAATAATAATACAACAGAACTTAAACAGGAGTAGAATAATGACACATGTTCCAACAATCAGTATAATAAATAATGATGTTACAATGTATATAATTTGAATCATGAAGGAGATTTCGAACCTCGATTGGTCTAGCATAGGGATTATCACCACTAGAGTGCTACGAAAGTCTCAAAGTCAACTGAACTGAACCTAAACTCAACTAACTTAAGTCAGAATCATTTAACTGGCAAAGGAGGGTGAAATATTGATTCTCTCATGCATTCCAGTCATAAAAGGGCACATGAGGCCACAATCAGTGGCATCCGGATCTCTAATCCCCCACAAGAGTCAGATAACTCAGGTGGAATGCAATGGAACACTCAGTAGGTTCCTATAAAATAGGGAATTGACTGAAGTGGTCCTAAAATTATGCATGCAGGGTTCAAAATGTGGTAGATGGATCCTGGATGACATCTTCACACCACTAGGGGGGAAATGACATCATAAACAACTAGGAAAAATAAATAATTCTACGTAGGACAAGGATGGAGTATTGAAATATCCTAACAAGAGGCTGCTACTTGTGATGAGTGGAAAGAAGCAATTTAGAATGAGTATGATGCACTCATTTACAATGGAACTCAGAATTTGGTTGTACCTCCAATCAATACCAAACCAATTGGAAGCAAGTGGGTATATAAGAACAAATACAAATCAGATGGCTCACTTGACGAGAACAAAGCAAGGATTGTGGTGAAAGGTTATGCATAGAAAGAATGAATTGAATATGAAGAAACATTCTCCCCCTCAAAAAAATGGGGCACCATCTGCACTATACTCTACTTGGTTGCACAAAATGGATGGAAATTTCATCAAATGGATGTAAAAAAAACTATTGGATGGAAAATTGAAAGAAAATGTCTTCATGTCTCAACCAAAATGTTTTGTTGTGAAGAGAAAAGAACACAAGGTATGCTAACTTGTCAAGTCCTTATATATCTTGAAACGAGCACCTTGAGCATGGTATGCAAATCTAATTGAGTTTCTTCTAAAGTTGAATTTCAAGCATTATAATCTTGACGACGGAACATTGTTTGTAAAGAAATTTGGAAGATATGTTGTGTTTCTTGCAGTGTATGTAGATGACCTTTTGATGAAAAGGAACAATGAAATTAGATGACCTTCACTAGATGAAAGTAGATTTCATAAAGAAAGACTTAAAGAAAGGATTTCAAATGACTCATTTGGGATATCTTCACTACTAATTAGGAATTGAAGTGAATCAACATCTTAAGTACATATTCATCTATCGGAAGAAGTATATTGGAAAATTTCTAAACATATTTGGCATGACAAACTAAAACCCACTCTCAACTCCAGTGGAACAAAATCTAAAGCTCAATTCAAGTGAAGGAAAATAATTTGAGGATGCGACCAAGTACTGACAACTGGTAGGAATCCTTATCTACCTTACCACCACTAGACTAGATATTTCTTATGTTGTTAACATTCTTTCATGGTTCATGCATAAACGTTGTGAAGGACACTGGTCTGTTGCAAAAAAATTATAAGATACTAGAAAGGGACACAAGTACTCTATGGTGTAAGACTTCAAACTCATTGGGTACTCTGAATCAGGCTTCGATGGAAATAAATAAATAGGAGTTTCCAGTTCTGGATACATGATGAGTCTTGGATTATTAGTTGTCTCATCGAGATCACGCAAATAGTCATTTCTAGCATATTCAACAAAAGAGGAAAAATATGTAGCTACTGCAAAAGCAACAAAAGAGATTGTGTGGCTCTGGAAGATACTTGAATATTTGTATGAGAAACAAGAAAAATCCACTATACTTTTGATTGAAAAAATTTCTACAATCAAGTTGGCCAAGAACCCCAGATTCCATGATTGAACCAAACACATCAACACAAAGTACCATTTGATTCGACATCATGTAGAGGCCAAGACAGTTCATTTACATCATTTTTCCACAAATGAGAAAATTGCAGACATCTTCACCAAAGCACTTGGACAAGAAAAGTTTGAAAAGTTTAGAAACATGATCAGACTTCCAAACACCCCTTCATATTAAGGGGGAGAATGTTGGAAATATAATCCTATCTGTTAGTTTTTTAGAATTTACTTCAATCTGATCTAGGATCTTAACTGAGAGAACAACATGTACAGCATATCTATAGCATATCAATCATGGACAATAATGCAAGCACACAAGAGACACAGAGTTTACTTGGGGAAAACCATAAAGGTGAAAAACCCCAATAAATTCCTCAGAGATAGATAGAGCAATGATACAACCCAAGCATAAGAGATAGACATCTCCTAGCAGCATCTTCTCCTCCTCCACAAGTGTGCCACTCTCCAAAGAGTGTGAGAGAGAATAGAATGATCAAATAGAGTACCTCCCACACTCTATTTATACTTGACTTGACTTGCCTAATAACCTTTACTAGGTCGGCCTTAACTTAACCACATAACATAATGCTGACTGGGCTGACCCCCAATAGGGTGGTCTAATAACCCTTTGACCCACATGACTTATACAGGACCGACCCCAACAAGGTGGTCTAATAACCCATCAAGTATAAGTTACGACACTTACAATATAAATGACGACACTTCTGTATAGAGGAATAATAACATCTCTATAGGAATACAAACAATTCCATATAGAGGAATAATAACATCTCTATAGGAATACAATATACATATATGTGAAATACATTTCGAAGTTACATATACATCAACACTCCCTCTTAACTAGGAAGGTATTTCTCGACACGAGTCTTCTAGCACAAGTCTTCTTCTCTAGATCATCGTCATCAAATCATCGTCATTATCAATGCTGCTGCTATCTCAATCAATCTTTGAATCTACTCGTCATAGGAAGTTCTACAGAGCTAGTCCTTTTCCATACTAGATGTAGGCCCACGACCTGCAGGTCTTCATCATCAGTGTCCATACTGTGGAATCCTCAGGACTTATTATGTGCATCACAAAACCTCACAAAAGCATCCCAGGACTTATTACGGGCACATAGCCCAACCTATTGGATCTCCCAGGGATTTATTACATGTGACCCCACCACAAAACCTAGAAAGAGAATCCCAGGACTGATTATGAGCACACAGATCAACCTATCGGATCTCCTAGGGCGCTATTATATGTGGTCATGGAAAAACCTCGAAAGAGCATCCCAAAACTTATTACGGGAACACATCCCAACCTCTCGGATCTCCCAGGGCGCTATTATATGCCATAGGACAAAACCTCGAAAGAGCATTTTCCAGATCTCCCAGGGAGCTATTATATGCCAGCGGCAAAACCTAGCAAGAGAATCTGCAAACCTCCCAGGGCACTATTGTATGTCCTCCCAAAGCAAAACCTCAAAAGATCATTTTCCATATCTCCCAGGGAGCTATTATATGCCAGCGGAAAAACCTAGCAAGAGAATATCCAAACCTCCCAGGGCACTATTATATGCTTATCTGCACAACCTATCCATGACCACAGAGTATCAACCTAATACTCACCATACATCATCCTGATGTACACATGATCATCCCGATCATCATCACTGCATCATCCTAACGCATGTCATCTGGAGCAACATCCTGAAGCTCATCATCCATGATCATCCTATCACTACATCATCTTGACGCATGTCATCTGGAGCAACATCCTGAAGCTCATCATCCATGTTCATCTTGATCATACAATGCATCCACCTGATGCATACACAGTATCTTCCTGATACATATCATCATACATGATCTACCTAATCATACAATGTATCCACCTGATACATCTACAGATACATACACATGATCCAACTGATCATATCCAGCATCCAACATGATGCATACATACATATAAATGATCCAACTGATCATATCCAACATCCAACATGATGCGTACATACATATAACTGATCCAAATGATCATATCCAGCATCCAACATGATGCATACATACATATCAATGATCCAACTAATCATATCCAGCATCCAACATGATGCATACATACATATAAATGATCCAACTGATCATATCCAGCATCCAACATGATGCATACATACATATAAATGATCCAGCTGATCATATCCAACATCCAACATGATGCGTAAATACATATAAATGATCCAACTGATCATATCTAGCATCCAACATGATGCATATACAGAGCAATAACTAGAGCATCGTCCTGATGCTCATCATCCAGCGCTTACATCCATAGCCATGTGAAGGATCCTCCTTCCACCATGCTTGGAATGGCTTCAGCAAATGTCTCCATCACTTCTTCCTTGAAGTGTTGTCAATCTGAAGAACACCAAGCCTCCCTCTGAAGTATTCAAACTTCACTCTGGCTAGTGGTTTCATCAGCACATCTGCAATATGCTCGTCCATCGCAACATACAGGAGCTTCACTGCTCCTCTCTGCACCATATCCCTAATATAGTGATATTTTATCTCAATGTGCTTCGACCTATCGTGAAACAACGGGTTCTCAAACAGTTTCACACAACTCTGGTTATCACAAAAGGTACCAGTAGCCTCCAGCAGGAGATAAAATAACTTAGACAATAGCTTCTGGAGCCATACTGCCTCACAACTAGCCGAACAAGCTGCAACATACTCTGCTTCAGCTGTACTCAGTGCTACGTAGGACTGCTTCCTACTAAACCAAGAGATCACACCTGATCCCATACTAAAGCAGCACCCAGATGTGCTCTTCCTATCTGCAGCACTGCCCAATTTGAATCAACATGACCCTGTAGGTTAAAGTTTTGATTTGTATCATACTTGATCCCATAATCAACTGTACCCTTCAGGTACCTCAGAATATGCTTTACAGCAACGAGGTGAACACCTCTAGGATCCATCAGGAACTGGCTCAATGTGTTCACTTCAAAGCAAATATCTAGTCTCGTGTTCGTCAGGTACATCAAGGACCCAATCATCTGACGAAACACTTTGACATCAACCGGATCAGATAAAGCATCACACAGAAGCTTAAGGTTCGATGCCATAGGTGTGGCCATGGCCTTGCAGTCCATCATCCCGAACCTCTTTAGGATCTCCACTGCATACTTCCCTTATCCAAGGAAGATTCCATCTGTACTCTGACACACCTCCATGCCTAAAAAATAGTGCATCATCCCCAAGTCCTTCATCTCGAACTCAGCAGCAAGCTTCCGCTGAGTGTCGGCAATCAATCTATCCTCACCTGTAACAAACAAGTTATCTGCATACAAAAGTAGTATCACTGGATTTCCTTCCTCAACCTTTTAGTAAAGGTTGGAATCCGCTTTACTCTTGGTAAAGCCCAAACTGGATAGAAATTTGTCTCTCCTACCATACCAAGTTCTGCACATATATGACTTCTCGTCATGTGTCTCAAAACCAAGTGGCTGCTCCACATACACTTCCTCTTCGACTACACCATTCATGAAAGTTGTCTTGACATCCATCTGGTGTATCTTCCATTTCATTACTGCATCCAGAGCAAGTACTAATCTGATGGAAGTGTGCTTGGCTATAGGTGTAGAAGTCTCTTCATACTCAATCCCTTTTTCTGGGAGAAGCCACAAGCTACAACCTTGTTTTGTATTTCTCCATGCTACCATCTGCAGCATGCTTGATCTTATAGATCCATTTGGAAGTCACAGCAGAATTCCCTTCAGGTCTTGGGACTGCATCCTGAACATCATTCTTCATGATTGACTAATCATGGCATTCTTCCATTACTTCATCCCAGATCCTAGGAACTTCAATATCTTCAATAGATATCTTTGTTGCTGGAACAAATGTTGTAGTGCTTCTTTTGTAGGTGAAGGTATATGATCTTTCCTACAAAACAATTTAAATTGAATGATTAGAAACATCTCATAGTTTCCAGAACAAATTCTTACACATAAAGAAATATGTCATACAGTCATGCAATTAT
Source organism: Larix kaempferi (assembly GCA_027924585.1). NCBI lineage: Eukaryota > Viridiplantae > Streptophyta > Pinopsida > Pinales > Pinaceae > Larix > Larix kaempferi. The sequence continues at coordinate 1,998,713 of BSBM01000174.1, read as the reverse complement.
TTTAGCCAATGCTTCAATACAACATTCATCCATATCTTGTAACTTTCTAGATGCCTTCCAATATCTACCAGAAAATTGTTAAGAGTTTGCACTACTCCCAACATGTCAGCAAAGAGGTTTCATTCTAGATGAGTAGCAATGGAATGTTGTACAGTGCCATAGGCCACTTACCCATCACATGCATATTAGTAGTATACTATTCATTAATGCAATTATTCTAATATGCATAATACACAACCTAAGTCTAGGAACATAACCATATACATCATTGAACAACATTATTTAAACAAACAAATATGTAAGAAATGACAATTCAAATACTTATCTTTGTTTGGTTGTTGGGTTGACTCCCTCTCAGTCTTTGCTTCCTGGATTACCTGTCCTTGAACTTATATCCATCCTCGATCACTATGCATGCTTACAAGTATCATTATTGTGATATCCTCGAGATCTCATACATAATCATACATTTATTAGTATAATCTCAATACTATCAAAAACACAATAATCTTAAACATGTATAGTAATGATGATTTTAAACACAGATAATAAACATTAGTATATAGGACTCTTCTGGTTAGTCATATCATCAATTAAAGAAACATAATATGCCTAAACCCATGATTACTCAAACCTATAACTTCATGAATAATAAAATCAATCATGACAAGTATACTTATATAAGATATCCTAACACAAGGTAGGATTTTAACTTGATATAGGAAAAACATACCTGGACTAGCATGTTAGCTAGCTATGTCTAACATACCCATATGATGTCTTCTTGTTATCTTCAATGACTTGTGCTAGTAACCTGCATATCTCATAAGTTAACCATTATAGAACCAAGTTATACATACCTCATAAATAGATCTTCTATGTGATCCATGACAATGGATGAAGCTTTGTCTTCATGTCACCATGGTCATATTTTCTTTAAACTAGAACATGATTTGTCTTTCTTGGTGTACCTTTCATGTTAGCGAACAACATCAACCTCATACAACACCACAATGCATTAGTACAATCATAAGTGTCAAAACCCTAATCAATGAATATCTTCTATTGTGCATTCATAATTTTGTGATACCATAAACTTAATCATGAACAAATCTTGAAACATACCTAGATAAGTCATACCTATCGAGATTGCTTGTAATCTTTTTATGTAAGGCCTTAGCCTTATCTCCCTCTAAAACTGGAACTTCTTCACTTATGCAGGTGACCAATCCATTCTCTTCTAGGATTAACCCAATATACTTGATTTGCAGAAACTGGATCTGCAGCTGGATTAGGGTTTGTCATAGAAACCCTAAAAATTCAAACTTTGAATTTCAAACTTCTAAAAGGATAGAAGGATGTGCCTTGATGAGCTGATCAAGCTGGTATACTCAGAATTTGAAAACTGCAAAGTTTCACTCCTCAAAATTGCCTTTGAAACTTCTGGATCTTCTAGACAGGATCCCGAACTAGGGTTTGATAAATCCCACCCTTCTTCCCAACCAAAAGGTTTGATCCAAAGCTATAAACTTCAATTTTTCCGAGGAGCTTCCATCCGTGGTCACAGACTTCAAAAATTCCAACTTCTGCAAAAGCCCTAATTTTCCACTTTTCCGATCAAAGTCTTGAACTAGGGTTTCATCAAGCCCGGCCTTCTGCCCAAACAAAAAATTTGATCTTGGTCTCTAAATTTCTTTTTTGATGAGTAGCATTCATCCGTGGTCTCTGATTAAAAAAATTCCAACTATCTCCGAATCCCTAATTCCCGGAGCCATGAATGAAGGTGCTCAAAATCCAATTCTGTTTTGACATAAATATGCACCTGATTGTTTCTAGTGTAACTCTGAAATTACAAATCCATTGGGTCTGAAACTTCTACCTATGGTATCCTGATCTATCATATTTTCAACCCCATGCGTCTGACCTCAATTGGATTCTCTGAGAGAGAGTTATGCCAAGTGTCGCAACGTGACTTGTTTATGGGATAAAACAGGAGAGCGAACTTGTACAGAGTTCCATGTGTCATTGGTTCACTTTTGGCCTCTAAACATTCAGAATGTGAAACTACATTCCATTTCCTACCTATCACATTTTACAAAATTTCATTTGGAGCTTCCTATCCCAAGTTATGACCTTTTTTCCTAGGTCACCTGTTTATGATTCAGATCTGGAAGAGGCCGAAACCCTATATTGTATAGATCATAAATCACAAAGTACAACGAATTAGAATTTTTTCTTCGGAAAAAAGGTACATGGGGATCTTATCTTCAACGTGTAAGAGTTTCAGATCCTGAAATGTCTCCAAAATGGACTTATAGCGAAAGTTCTACGATGACTGGTTTTTGTTATATCAAGCCCTAGCATCGCAAGTGCAACAAGTGTCATACATGCCATACCATGCCTTCTTTCAGGCTAGCTATGATACCATGTTAGTTTTTCAGAATTTACTTCAATCTGATCTAGGATCTTAACTGAGAGAACAACATGTACAACATATCAATCATGGACAATAATGCAAGCACACAAGACACACAGAGTTTACTTGGGGAAAACCATAAAGGTGAAAAACCCCAATAACTTCCTCAGAGATAGATAGATCAATGATACAATGCAAGCATAAGAGATAGACATCTCCTAGCAGTAGCTTCTCCTCCTCCACAAGTGAGCCACTCTCCAAAGAGTGTGAGAGAGAATAGAATGATCAAATAGAGTGCCCTCCCACACTCTATTTATACTTGACTTGACTTGCCTAATAACCTTTACTAGGTCGGCCTTAACTTAACCACATAACATAATGCTGACTGGGCTAACCCCCAATAGGGTGGTATAATAACCCTTTGACCCACATGACTTATACAGGGCCGGCCCCAACAAGGTGGTCTAATAACCCATCAAGTATAAGTTACGACACTTACAATATAAATGACGACACTTCCGTATAGAGGAATAATAACATCTATATAGGAATACAAACACTTATATATAGAGGAATAATAACATCTCTATAGGAATACAATATACATAAATGTGAAATACATTCTGAAGCTACATATACATCAACACTATGGGATTATGATTTCAACAATAGTGTAAATATTGTAATGTAATGTACCTTTCGTTATGTAAGTCACACTAGGAAGAAGATTGAAGGAAAGACAATGACTATTTTAAAGAAAACTTGCACAAGCACTGAAATTGAACCCAAAAAACCTTTCAAGACTTGGTAAATGTTAACTTGCAGGTTTATGATATTAAAAGAATCCTATACAAGTTACCTACTTCGACATCAACCCTTTCTCTAAGCTCAACATGCCTAGGAATATTTCATTGGTAGAGCCAAGGCTATCGATGCACATTTCCAAGGATTTTTATGGAGCTCAATGGTTTCTAGTGCTTGATGTAAGTGGATAGCTTGTTTCTAAGTCAAAATTCCTCTATAATACTTCAAAAATATATTTCATACCTGGTTTGGTGAAATTTTGGATCGTGGAGAAGATTTGGTAACTTTGGGACTACACAACTAGTTCATATTCAAGATATTCCAAACACTGTAAGGGGGAAACAAATTTTCAAACTCATACATGTATTTTTTTCATTAGGATATTCGTTGTCATTAGAAACTAACATAATCGAAATCCATTGAGCAGAATAAGCTAAACTGAAGAAATACTGAAAACTAGTCAAAATCTATGCAAATCTAGGAGGGTTGAAGAAAAATCATCATAATTCAGACTTATGCATTATGAAAGTTTATGAATGATATCAAAGGTTCTTTATAACAGTAAATGCATCAAATTGGATCCAATATGGTTTGCATAATATTCCTAAGGCTTGACATATTTCAGTATAATCAATTATCATTGAAAAAACACTGGAATACTTGAGAATTCGAATCACATTCTTCATGATACCTTTTCTAAATTTTGAACCAAACTTGAATAAGATTCAAGACCTATGATAATATCAATTAAAATGTTTGGATTCCATCATCCAAACATCTAACTAAAGATTCATCTAGTTGAAGCAAGAGGGGCACATCTCCCTTTTGTGACTAGGTACCCACCTCCCAAGTAGAACTGAGAGCTCAAGAGATACCAACATCAAAACATAATTATCCAAATGCTGTGAATAGTGAACTCTTACTTGAGTTTATAGGATAAATGAGTTCTTGTGCAAGCTACCTTTCCCAATTTAGTTTCATGACCAAGTTTAGGACTTGTTACTTTCCGAAGCTTTTCCTTTTTGCTTTAAGCTTTACCTGCTTTACTGCTTTACTGCTTATCCTGCTTTTCTTTCTTCCTTATCTACTTTTCTTCATTTAGTCTGCTTTTCTCACTTTTACTAATTTATTATGCTTTTCCACTTATTTTCTTCTTTCAACCTACTTTTCTTGCTTTTACTGCTTTTCTGCCTTCTACCAACTTTTCCTTGCTTTATCTAGTTTCCTTCTTTTTCATTGCTTTCTAGTCTTGATTTCTTTCTTCTAAAATCCTTCTTTGGAAAGATTCTTATGGTAAAATTCTCATCTCATTTTCTCCCTCATAGCCACATAATCACTAATACTTATCCAAACATTACTTTATTCATGAAAATAAAAATAAATATGGATTATCAAAAACATTAGAAATATTAAATTTCCTAGTTGGTGATGCCTTGTTCAAAATTAATCCCAACAATTAATGTTTTCTTCTCCTAAACCCATAGGGATTGGATGGGATAGTGACTTGGTCAAAGTATCACTTAGGAAGGGACATGAAATTCCTCCCCTCCCGATATTTCTTTTCCCCAAGTAATTTCAATCCTGGATGTTGTAAAATCTACTCTCCTTCCCAGGTTGCATCCTTACTAGGAAGCCCTTCCCATTGCACCAAATATTCTGTGATAGTTTTTTTTCTCAACCTCCTCCGTCAGATCTGAAAAATCCTCTATGGAACAACACAAAATTTCCCTCATCATCAAGGGGAGGAAACTTCTTTGAAACTATTACTTGATGTTTTTTTCTTTCTTAAGACAAGACACATGAAATACATTGTGTATCTTACTTTATGGAGGCAATTATAGCTCACATGCCACTTAACCTATCCTCTTCAAAACTTTGTATGGTCCATAAAAACTTGGCTGAAATGTTTCATCCCATTTTGACTTCAATTTAGACTATCTATATGGTTGTAACATCAAATAAACTAAATCACCTTCTTAGAAGGTTCGTTCTATTCTATGCTTGTTTGCATACACCTTATGTCAATTATGTGCAACTTGAAAATTCTCTTTGAGTGCTTTGAGTATGTCTTGAATATCTTGGAGCCAATCCTTTTCCTTTTGGTCCCTGCAGTCTACAAATATCATATCTACAAATTTTGGGGCATCATATCCATGTAATGCTTTAAATGATATCATACATATGGATAGATGGAAAGTTGTGTTATAGAAGAATTCACCTAAGTGTAACTAGGTCGTCCATGCCTTCTGCTTCCCTGAAACATAATTTCTAAGATATTTGTCAAGCCATTGATTCACCCTCTCAGTTTGTCCATCGTTCTAAGGGTGGTAGCTTGTGCTAAGGTCCAATCTTGTTTCCACCAACTTGAACAACTCTTGCAAAAAACTACCGGTGAATTTGCTATCTCTATCACTGATGATGAATTTGGGAATACCATGAAGTTTAAACACTTCTCTAAAGAAAATTTCAGCCAATTGGTTTGCTTCAATGGTGGTTGTCAAAGAAAAAAATGTGCAAATTTTGTTAGCCTATCTACCACAACAAAAATGTAATCTTTACATTGTCTTTTAGGAAAACCGGTGATGAAGTCCATTGATACATTTTAACATTTCTGCTCTGGAATGGGTAGTGGTTGTAAGATACCAACAAGATGTATGTGTTCTACTTTATTTTGTTGAAATTCCACACATGCTCTCACATACTCCATCACATTATTCTTTAGGACCTTTTAAGATAACCTTTCTCTTACCTTCCTGTAAGTTTTTAGATAACCAAGATGTCCAACTAGGGGCACATCCTGAGCAGCTTCTAGAATCTTCTTCTTCAAGGCTGATTTTGGGACCAAGAAGATTCTATATTTGTGGTAGATGAAATCATTAAGGATATTATAACCATCATCATATATAATCCCATCATATAGATCACATTCAAACAAATTTGTAGAATATTCTATTACTAGTTGTACCTTCCAATCATCATGAAATTTCATCACTGCAACAGCTGGTTTTCTAGAAGGTACATATGAAACCACATTCAGTTTTCACTTCTTGTATTCAATATTAAAACCAAAGGCTTGGACTTTATAACCGACTTTTTCTTCCTATCATTCATATCATTTTGTGACAAGAAATGCTTCAAACTGTTATGATCAGTCTCGACAACAAATTTACTCCCCACCAAGTATTGTCTACACTTGACCAGTGCATGCATAATGGCCAACATTTATTTGTCCTAGATTGAATAAATCCTTTCACGTGACTGCAAATTCTTGCTCTCAAAATCTATGGGATTCTTGTTTTGCATCAAGACAAATCCAATCCCATTTCCTGAGGCATCACATTCAAGTACGAATGGTTGAGAAAAATCTAGAAGTGAAAGATTAGGACAACTACTCATTACCCATTCCATTCTCTTGAATGCTTGTTCAGCGTTCTGAGCAAATGAAGGATTCTTTATTAGTGAAATATTTCAGTGGGGATGAAAACTTTGAAAAACCTTTGAGAAAATTCTGGTAATAAGTACACAGACCAATGAACCCTCTCAATTCAGTGATATTCCTTGGGAATGGCCAATCTAGAATAGCTTGGATATTCTCCATGTGAACCTTAAACCCTTCTTTCCCAATCACATTACCAAGATATAAAATCTCTGTCAATCCAAATTCACATTTGGAGTCAGAAAATTTAGCATAAAAATACTAATCTACCAAGATGGTTAGCACAATGTCCAAATAATGAAAATGCTCTTCCCATGTACTACTATAAATCATAATATCATAAAAAATGAGAACAAACTTATGGAGCTTCTTGTTTAACATTATGATCATGCAAGAATGAAAAGTTGATGGTGCATTAGTCAAGCCAAAAGGCATAAATAAAAACTCAAGTTGTCCATAGTGACATTGGAAGGTTGTCTTCTAAATGTCCTCCTCCCTCATTCTGATTTGATGGTAACCAGAGTGAAGGTCAAGCTTTGAAAATTACTTGGACCTATGAAGTTCATACATCAATTCATCAATACTTGGAATAGGATATATGTTCTTGATGGTCTTTTGTTGAGGGGTATGTAGTCAATACACATGCACATGGTCCCATCCTTATTCTTGACAAGGACTACAAAGGATGCAAAAGGAATTCATCTTGGTCTAATGAATACCAATTCAAGCAGTTCTTTGATGGTTTGATATATATCATCCTTGAATATTTTTGGATGATTATAAGGACTGAATTTGATAGGTGATGTCCCTATCTCCAATTCAATCCTATGCTCAACTCCCCTGTTTGGTCGCGTACCATGTGGAAGGTCCCCAAACACCTTCTTATGCTTTTGAAGCAACTTCCTGACATCTTCTAGATACTGTGTTATATCCAAAGTAGTGCCTTGAGTGGTAATTAGGAATTCAGCAGCCCATTTAGTGCCTCCATGTCTCAGAATAGATTGCATACTATGCGTAGAAACTACTTTCTTGGGGTAGGTGTTGATACCTCTCAACACTACCTCTTTTCCACCAGCATCTTGGAATCTCATTTCAGGTACTTTGTAGTTTATGGTATGCTCTCAAATGGAGTACAACCATTGCACTCTTAGGACCATGTTAGTATCACCCATATAAACAACATAAAATCTATCTATCATAGTGTAATGTCTTATGGTTACTTGCAAATTAGGAATCCATCTAGAGAAATCCATGGAATGATTACTCGGTATAATGAAAATGAATCCTTTGAATTTTTTTGTGGGAATATTTCTTATTTCCACCAATGATGCATCAATGAAATTATGTGTAGCCCCTCCATCCACCAAAAAAATGAGTGTTTTCCCTTGAACCACTCCCTTGAATCTGAGAGTGTGGAAGCGAGGCACTCTTGTCAATACTGCAATTTTGCTACCTTCTAGAGGAGGCTCTTCATCTGGTGTATCATATAATCCTTCTGCATCTACCAGTGCCTACTCATCTTACTCCTCGGATTTTATCTCTAAAAATAATTCAATATAGTGTGTGTTTCCCTTAGCACACTTGTGTCTTGGAACCCATGGTTCCTGATAGGTGAAGAACAACTTCCTTCTCCTCAATTCATATATGTCTTTGGAAAATTTATCTTTCTTGAAATTTCTAGGAATATTTTTCAAGGGAGGCCCTTGATTCTTGAATTGAGCATGGGTAGTAGGCATAGGAGGAAATATTGTCCTTGGAATAGCATTTTGTATATCTCTTGTTCTACTCATTGTATCTTGCAAGGTAGTTGGTCTATAGGCCTTCGCTAAACCTTTCAAAGGATCTACTAATCCTTATGTGAAAAAAAGGATCAAGAGAGATTTAGATATTTTAGTGACCATTAAAGCTAGATTTTGGAACTCATATATGTAGGCTTCGGGAGTTCCATTCTACCTCACATGCGTTAGCTCTCTAAAACTGATCTCGGGATCTTTCTGATCAAATCTATTAGCCAACCTTCTGGTAAATTCTCCATAGGTTGTTACTTGATCATGTCCAGGATTCTCCATGCCATTGTTCACTAATCATTTGCTTCACCATACAGATGTAGAGTATCCATTTTGATGGCATCTCTCTTAGCCATAGGATTCAACTGGAAGTAAGTATCTGAATTTTGAATCCAAGAGCTACCAGTGCACTTGGATGAACCATCAAAGTAATATGGAAAAGATATATTACCAATAGCATTTTTCAACTCAAAATTTTGAGAAGGAATTCAAGATTTCTCTCTTGGATTTGTCTTGTATTGGGATTCATAGAAATATTTGAATGGTAGTGCTCTTTTGCATTCTTCACTCAATGTCTTGTATTCAGCATACCAATCTTCCCGTGAAGCAATGGATTCATTCTTCACTTCAATATCTTCTCTATGTTCATTAGTGAACTTGAGCATGGTAGGCAGAGGTTGACTCTTGATTTAACTCTTGAATTCATGAGGGTGATTGTGAGGCCTTGATTTGGAAAATATAGATCCACCATGGATCTTCCTTTCACCATGTTGAGAGCCATTGCTACTCCCTTATCCATCTTTGTTTCCCAGCTGCTTAGCCAATAATTATTTGGTCTCTTGCTCGGATTCTATGATGTTATGAGATATTTATTGTAAACATTTAAACATGTTATGCACAAAGACATTGAATTCATATTTTTCATCCATACTCACTCCTTGAAACTTTCCTTCAATGGAATTAACTGTTGATGTATTTGTAACTTCGGAATATATTCTTCTATGTATTACATTTGTACTTTATTGTATATCCCACAGAGATGTATTATTCCTCTGATTGGAAGTGTCGTCATTTGTATTTGTAAGTGTCATCATGTGCATTTACATGTGTCGTCATTTGTATTGATGGGTTATTAGACCACCAGTGTGGGGTCGACCTTGGTTAGCACATGTGGTTGGGTTATTAGGCTTGAGTAGCAACTTGGCCCCAGTGAATTAATTGGCAGGTCAAAGTCAAGTATAAATAAGAGGGGTGTGTCCCTCATTCAATTCATTCACTCACTTCTCAAGCTCGCATAGCTAAGAGAAAAAGGCGCACACTTTTGGAGGAGGAGGAGCATCTGCTAGAGACATCTCTTTGGGTTTGATCCTTGTGATATTGTACTTGGGTTTATTCTATCTTTGAGGAAGTTGTGGGGTTTGATCCTTGTGATATTGTACTTGGGTTTATTCTATCTCTGAGGAAGTTATGGGGTTTTTCACCTTCTTGGTTTTCCCCGGTGAAACTCTGTGTCTCTTTTTTGCTTGCATGATTGTGTTTATCATTGATATGTTGTTGATATGATGTACATGTTATTCTCTTAGTGATCCTGAATGATAATGGAATGAATTTATCAAAAAATTAACATGGTATCAGATCTTACCTAAGAAGAAGGCACTATACAGTTGCGGAAGCTAGGGCTTCTTATTATTTGGGTTTCTCTTCACATTTCATCAAAGGAAGAAAGCTAGATTGACTCTTCTAGTAAGGGCGCATATTTTTGTCAAGACATAATTCAATTCTGAGTTGTTTCAGTTTTTGACCTAAAAATTAGGGTTTCCACCAAAATAGGAATTTCTAAAATTTGAGGACATAGCTAGAAGCTCCTTGGAAACATCGAAGTTTAGAGCTTTGGATCGAACTCTTTGGTTTGGTGAGGCTCCAAGAAACTCAAACCCTAATATAGGGTCCTCCCAGTGAATCCGGGAGGTTGAAAAGGATTTATGAGGAGTGAAACTTTGTAGTTTTCAAATTCTAAGTATACCAGCTTGATCAGCTCATCAAGGCGCATCTTTCTATCCTTTCATAATTTTGAAATTCAATTTTTGAATTTTTAGGGTTTCTCTGACAAACCCTAATCCAACTCCAGATCCAATTTTTAGCAAATCAAGTGGTAAGACCTAAAAATTTCTATTTCCATTTGAAGTACTCTTTAAGATGTCTCACCACACCAAGCTTGAGGATAAGCTTGATGGAGATGATAACTTCCGAGCATGGAAGTATAGGATTGGGTTAATCCTAGAAGAGAATGATTTGGACACCTACATAAAAGAAGAGGTTCCAGTTCCAGAGGGAGATGAGGCTAAGGCCTTACACAAGAAGGACTTGGTCAAGGCTAAGAGAATCATTACTGATTCTATAAAGGACCATCTCATACCCCATGTGTCTTCCCTAAAGACACCTAAGGAGATGTTTGATTCCTTGACCAAATTGTTTGAAGGAAAGAACATAAATCGAAAGATGACTCTGCGAAACCAATTGAAAGGAGTAAAGCTTCAGAATGGAGATACCATTCAATCCTACTTTTCTAAGGTCTCTCAAATCAAGGAACAACTTGAAGTTGTAGATGAAGTAGTGGAGAATGGTGAAGTTATAATGACCACATTGAATGGCCTACCTAGGTCATGGGACTCTTTCATGCAAGGAATCTGTGCAAGAAGGAAATTGGTCTCCTTTAGTATATTATGGGAGGAGTGTTCACAAGAAGAGGCTAGGATTGTGGCTCGAGAAGAAAATATGGGAAATGAAGATCAATCTCTCATAGCTCACACCAAGAAAGGCAAGTTCAAGAGGGAGCCATCTCATCACAAGAAATTTTCTCACTACCATCCAAAAGAGAAGAAAGACCTGAGATGCTTCAATTGCAATGAGAAAGGACACTTTGCCTTAGATTGTCCCAAGAACAAAAAAGGGAAACAACAACAACTTCAACAACAACAAGAAGAGCAACAAAAGGAGATATCATGCTCTAGCTGTTGAGGATGATGAACCTCCCAAGAAGAAGGCTAGAGTAGAAAGTGATGACTCATCTAGTGAAGATGAATATGTTCTAATCTCTGCTCTCATAGGTACTATATCTCATGGATGTAATGATTAGCTTATTGATAGTGGGGCTTCTAAACATATTACTGGGTTTAAAGAATCTTTCATGGACCTATCTGAACATGAGTCACCTCACAAAGTGAAACTTGGAAATGACTATCAATATCCCATAAAAGGAAGTGGTGAAGCCTCCTACAAACTAGACTCTGGGAAGTCTATAAAAATGCAAGATGTTTTATATGTACCCGGACTTAAGAAGAATCTTCTCTCCACATCATCTTCGGATGCAAAGGGAATGAGAGTTGCATTTGTGGATGGCCAAGTACTCATGTGGCCAAAGGGTAAAACCATAGATGATGCAGTAGTGATTAGAGAGCAAGAAGGAGGATTCTACAAATTGAAGGGACAACCTGAACATGCCATGGTACATGAATCCATGGAGCCAAGTGAACTTTGGCATAGAAGGCTTGCTCATGTGCACCATAGAGCACTCTCAATAGCATGCAAAGTTGTAGAAGGTCTTCCTGAAATCCAGTCAAAGCATGAAGGTGTTTACAAAGTATTTGCAAAAGAAAAGAACACAAAAAAGGAATTTCCAAGTAGTGAAATCAAAGCAAAAGGAATTCTGGAGATTATCCACTCCAATGTATGCGGTCTAATGTCATCCAGTTCTTTGAGTGGGTATGTATACTATGTTTCTTTCATTGATGATTTCTCTAGGAAGACTTGGGTTTATTTCTTGAAGAATAAAGATGAAGTGTTTGATAAGTTCAAGGAATTCAAAGCCTTGATAGAAAATCAAACAGATAAGAAGATCAAGACCTTCAGATCTGACAATGGTGGAGAATTTACTTCAGGTGTTTTCAAGAAGCTATGTAGTGATTCAGAGATTAAGAGGGATTTGACTAATCCCTATAATCCACAACAAAATGGAGTTGCAGAAAGGAAGAATAGAACTATCATGGAAGAAGCACGGGCAATGCTTCATGACCAAGATCTGCCTATGCATTTATGGGAAGAAGCAGCTAGGACAGTTGTATATGTGCATAACAGAACACCTCACAAGATAGTTGACAACAAGACACCAGAAGAAGTCTTCTCTGATAAGAAACCAGAAGTTAGCCATCTCAGAATATTTGGCTGTCCAGTATATACACACATTCCAAAGGAAAAGAGGACAAAGCTAGATCCTTCAGGAAAGAAGGGCATCTTTGTGGGTTACAGTGAAAGCTCGAAGGCTTACAGAATATACTTTCTTGGGTTCAAGAAGATTGACATTAACAGGGATGTAACATTTGATGAAGACTCAGCATACATCAAATCGAGGAAGACACCTGTCTATGACCATGAAGAACCAAAGGTAACCAGATTTCTAGATACTACCATCAATGAAGCAATTCTAGAAGCAATTTGTGAAATTGAAGATCCACAAGAACCTATAGATCCACCCCATGAAAAGAACTCTCACAAGAGGAAACCTGCATGGGCTAGAGAGCTCATTCAATATGCAGAAAGGTATGGCATCCTAGAAGAAGAACATAGAGAAAGGAAGAGGACTAGATCACACACCCATTATGTTTCCTTACTCTCTGACATTATGAACAAAGAATTTTCCAGCTATGAAGAAGTAGCGGAAAAGAAAGAATGGAAGGATTCCATGGTCGAGGAGTACCAATCGATCATGAAGAATGATGTTTGGGATGTTGTCCCAAGACCTGAGGGGAATTTTGTTGTGACTTCCAAGTGGATCTATAAGATCAAGCATGCTGCAGATGGTAGCATAGAGAAATACAAGGCAAGGTTTGTAGCTCGTGGCTTCTCTCAGAAAGAGGGAATAGACTATGAAGAGACGTTTTCTCTTGTAGCCAGATACACTTCCATCATAACAGTACTTTCTCTGGCTACAGTGATGAAATGGAAGATACACCAGATGGATGTCAAGACAGCCTTCTTGAATGGTGTAGTCGAAGACGAAGTGTTTGTGGAGTAGCCACTCGGTTTTGAGACACATGACAGGGATTCATATGTGTGCAGATTGAAGAAATCCTTGTATGACTTGAAGCAAGCTCCTAGGACTTGGTATGGTAGGATGGACAGCTTTCTATCCAGTTTGGGCTTTACCAAGAGTAAAGCAAATTCCAACCTTTACTACAAGGTTGAGGAAGTAAATCCTATGATACTACTTTTGTATGTGGATGACCTGTTTGTTACAGGTGAGGATGGGTTGATTGCCAATACCAAGAGGAAGCTTGCTGCCGAGTTCGAGATGAAGGACTTGGGGATGATGCACTATTTTCTAGGCATGGAGGAGTGGCAGAGTGCAGATGGAATCTTCCTTGGACAAGGGAAGTATGCAGTAGAGATCCTGAAGAGGTTCGGGATGATGGACTGCAAGGCCATGGCCACACCTATGGCATCGAACATGAATCTTCTGTTTGATGCTTCATCTGATCCGGTTGATGTCACTATGTATCATCAAATGATTGGGTCCTTGATGTACCTGACAAACACGAGACCAAATATTTTCTTTGCTGTGAACACATTCAGCCAGTTCCTGATGGATCCAAGAGGTGTTCACCTGGTTGCTGTAAAGCATATTCTGAGGTACCTGAAGGGTACGGTAGATTATGGTCTCAATTATGGTGTGAATCAAAAGTTTAACCTGCAAGGTTATTGTTGGCTATCAAATGCTCACCAGAGGTTTTATGAATACCTAGGTTCTGCGCAGTTACCTTAAACCAACAAAACCCCTTCGCACCGGCCCTTTCGGCAACAGCCTGCGAGCAGGCTGATGTCTCACCCGAGGTGTTTCTAATGGGGCACTGCGGACTCAGATGTCCATAGTGAGTGATGAGTTGATGACTGTGATGAAGCTCGCGGTAGCGCACTAGGTGTGTGTTGCGAAGGTCAGAATGCGCGGTGATGGTCAACACCACGGTCTGCCCCACTACCTTCCTCCTTACTGCGAAACTTGAGACTACACTGTGAACACTGCCACTTGATCTCCTATACTTGAACTAAGTGCAAAATGCTTAAGGAAGTGAACTGAATACTACTTATCCACTCAGTCATACACTTAACTAACTTACTACTTAATGCTCATAACACACACTTAGTATGTTACTATTTTAAGCATAACCTTCAGGTGCAAAATAATTGTTATACATTCGTCGACTACAACCATTCAAATACGTGAACAATTTTCCCCATGCTCAAGCAGATGATAGATTTACTGTCCCTAGAAGCAAAGCTAATATTAACTATACATCCATTCATGCAGACTTAACATATCATTCCATACTCTCTTGATGGCGAATGCATATAAAAGCCTTCTCATAACAGACTGTAAGCAAATATCCAGACATTCAACTACAGAAACAGATAAATATAAACACACATATAAGCATTCAGTCACACAACACACTATTTAACGTGGTTCACTTCCCTGGATTGAAAGCTATGTCCACAAGAATTGTGTTTGATATTTCTTTTAAGGAAGGGATCACAGTTCTTAGCCACGCACTCAGCTGCGGCTCTCTTCTTGCTCGGATAGGTCTCTGCACACTCAGCTGTAGAGCCTTTACAATGTTTTCTTGACTCAAAAGATATTACAATACAATATGATCACAATGATCTACCTCTCTCGTCTTGAGCAACTAACCAACCTTAACCAACCCTTAACAACCCTTCACCAACCCTTCCTATACAAAAATGGTATTCTTAAATAGATCACGCCTGAAGGTTGTGTCTTTACAACATTGAAGACCGAAACCCGTAGGGTTTCCAAACCACTACGGTCCCTTTGAACGATCATGCCGGCTTATGATAGAAATTCCGCTATCATGGAAATCCTCCATGCGTTAGATCCATCACTTTCAACCTTCCTGTTGTGCGCATACCAACAGGTCATCCACTTTGAGCCGCCCTTCCACTAGCGGACTCGTGCGACTGGCTCAGCTTCCAGTCGCTTTCTCTGCAGGCCGTTCATCCCTTAACGACCACTACAATTAGCTCAGCTCCCAGTCGCTTTCCGTCCATCGTTTTCCTCTTAACGGTCACGTACCCTATTGCACACCAAACTATCACTTTCCCGACCCATCCTTTTCTTAACAGACTCGTACAGTTGGCCGCCTTCCCGATCTGCTTATGCCCGCAACTCGGCATATTTTCAGCAGTCTTACCAAAAGTAGACCATCGCTAGTCTACCCGCTATATTTGGCCATCATTTGTCCAGTACACAACTTTACTGGTTCCACGTGCCCTACTACCTTCGCAGCACTGAAACTACGCATTGCTGATCTTCGCGGCATCCTTCAAAACTTTGTACTGCGCACATCTTCGCAGCACTTTCGATACTTAGGAAAAATTTGATATTCTTAACTGCGCACAGCTCAGGTCCATTCATCATAAAAAATGTCACCAAAAATGGCCCTGTTGGGCTAGGCCCAACATGCCCCTAACACTTACCTGTGGCTCGTCCCCGAGCCACTTTCAATGTCTAGTACTGGAGTCTACTCGCTAATCTGAGTGTTCAGCTTGGCTGCGAATTCATTATAAGTGTCTATCAGCTCCTTCACTATTTATTTGACCTCCTACTCCAATTTTTTAATGGTCTCAAGCTCTTGAGGTGTTGTCTCCTCACCAACTTGGGTTGCCACCGCTTCTTGGTTGGCTCGTATCTCTTTCCATTTATTTTATATGCACTGTGACACCTCAGAGGCATCTTCGAGGAGTGGCTGCGACTGATTGTCCAACGTAGTCTCCTTTTCTCTTAAGACCTATACTTCCTTCTTCAAGGTAGATATTTCTTTAAACTTTTGCAGTCTGTCTCATGGTGGTAGAGTCTTCACCTCTACTTGCATGGCCTCTAATGCGGTCTGTTTCTCCTTCACCGCGGTCTTTCTCTACTGCAGCCCTGGATTTTCCTCAAGGTCTGTGAACGCCTTCAAGGACTAATCAAGTAATTGTTGGCACTTCGCAACCTCTGCTGTGATGCTCTCTACTGCAATCCTTACTTCAGCTTCTCTCTGTTTCTTCTCAGTTAACTGATTCTACAGTTTCGGTTTTTCCTTGAGCAGATTGATATCTGCCTCATATAGGACTATCTTGTCCTCCATTTCTGACTTTAGGGTCTTCACCCTATCCACTAATCTCTGGACTGTATCGTCAGGATTATCTTGGATCTGCAATCCTTTGATCTCTTCCACCATAGAATTGATTGTAGCCTCTAGCTTCTATCGGCGCTATTGTTCATCTCCCATCATCAGCAAGGTGTACGTGGCTGACTCCTCAAGCTGCCTATTCATGGCTTGTAACTGAGATTTTCCTTTCATTGACTATGCAGCTTTGTTGCACATCTCATCACCTACCTGCATGTGTAAATAATGCACACTAGGTAGTGGGATCTTAGTCAAGTCGAGCTCAACTGCATCGACATTTGTTGTGTCCAGAACCATGTCCTCCGACATAGGCAATGTTATGGCCATGGGGTCGATACAGACAACTCTCATTTTTACTGGCAGCACGATAGTGAGTGGGGATGGTTCTTGTTGTGAAGTTCCTGTAGCCCCCGAGATGCGTAGCAAAGGTAGGCTGTTGTGCACATCCTACATTTTCTTCATGAGCCCTTGCATTGTGATCCAGTTTCTCTGAAGGTCATCCTGGTTGGCCTTATCATGTTTCTCTTTTTCAGACATGAATTCTCCAAGGGTCTCAGTCACTTTGTCTGCAATCATGTCAAAATCGTCCTCTTTCAAAACCGTATCCATAGGAGTTTTCGTCGCCTTTTGCTTCCCTTCGATTGGGATGGGCTTTCTAGCTCTTTTCTCTTGCCCTTCTATGGCTCTTTCTCTTCAATGATCGGACATGGTGGAGGAATCAACTCATCATCTTCTGAGTCTGTCGAGACATCCAGAACTTCAACGCAGTAGTCGGCGGGCCATTCTTTCACAATGAGCTCTATATCTTCTTCTGTCATGTGGTAGCGCCCAGGGAACCACTGCGGCTTCTTCATCTTTTCCTTTGGAGAGATAAACACACAACACATGTCAGCAGTGAAATTGACAATTCCTATGTACTTTCTTGTTACCTACTTTGTTATTCTTGGTGTGCATGTGATCACCTCGCGCAACTACATGTAATATTGATAGAAGACTTCTTGGGTAGCGTGCTGGCGTTGCAGATTTATATTTTCCCATAGGTTCATGAACCTGATTCCTCTGGGTTCGGATCTATCAAAACTGACACCGACAAAGTCCTTCGGCTCCTTCCATCCGATGAATGCGATGAGGACAATCATCCATGTAAAATGGAAGCTGCCCCCATTCTGTTGAATATCATTGAGTTCCTCCATGAAATCATTTAGTAGGTATTGGCACTAGTTAAACTCTGTGCCTTCTGCTGCTGCAGCGCCAAGCAGTACTGCGCCCGTAGGAACCTTAGCGGGTCTTTCTATTCTTAATACCTTTGATATGAGCATCTGTGTAATGAACCTTGTTACTCGATCGTCAATCTCATCGATAGGAAAACCCCGTTTTCCCTTCACTAGCGCGTGGCTCTTCTTCATCTTTGCCACGGCCTCTTTTTCTTTGCTCTTCCCTTGGAAGAACTGCTTCGGATCCTCGCCGTGCATACTCAATCCTGTAATGACATGGATTAAGTTGATACTGATGTCTATGGGCCTTTCCATCCATAAATAACCTTGATGGATTCGCGCCATCAAGGTGCAAACCACGATGTTTAGTTTGGTCGACCTTTCAAAATGGGGTAGTCGCAGCAGGTTTAACAGTCCTGACTGCACCACCGATGTTAACCCGCTTTCGGCCACCAGATTCAGCTCTCCTTTTGCATCTTTTTTCCAACACATATATTGATCTGGTTGAAAATATGGGTACCTTGGATCATGTGGCTCATCCTTCTTCACTCCCAAGAGGTCATAATCCTCCCACTTGCAATCTGGGATCTTTCCCAATAGGTTTGTCATAATTTTTACATGCTTAGACACTGGCAACAGAGGGATATCATACTTGGTGTTGTTTACGATCTTATACACAGGGGCATCCAGCGCTCACGACAAGATATAATCTGGCGTCATCTTGAGTGAAATATCCTTGGTGAATATGGGTTGCCTTGTCCCCACTGAACTCGGCTTGGAATTCTTTGTTCGAGGCATACTCACTATGTCCTTTCCCTTATACTGCATTGTCGGATTAATCCTTGGTGATTTGCGGGATCCTTGACCTTGTTCTACGACAACCTTCTTAATTGGAGTTTTCATTAACTGCTGAATCCCTCTGTGTTGAAATATTCTCAATGTTTCTTCAATAGTAAGCTCTTGCTCTACGTAAAGCGGTTCAGACATTCACTTAATGAGATAGCGGCTATGGCAGACAGAATACAGATGGCTACTAGCTCAGGGGGTTAATTGCAAGAAAATACTAAGTGTTTGGTAACGCCCGTGAGTCTCCAAACGGTGTTATTTATAAGCGCAGCAGACCCCCTCTAGCACCCTTCAACAACTAGATAGGCATTAAATGTGACCCCTAGTGGCCAAATCCCTCAAATATTTCAATCTTTTCATCCGTCAGTCTGTCCAGAACGGCTATCTTCCCTTTAAATGTTGAAGCGGTTGCTGCAACGGTCATTTTAATGACTATTTTCTCAAAAGGAATGCAATGGCTATTTTTCTCTGACTGTTGTGCCAAACTACGCGGCAGGCAATTCTGACTCCTGTGCAGTGCCTTCGCGGTACTGATCTTTGAACTACCACGGCCGTTTTTCCACTGCTCTGCTTGTGGCTCCTGCACAGCTTCAACAGTGACGCGCAGCTCATACATTCTTCCTTTATGATACATGTACAGACTCTATACATTTCTAGTGTCCAATTTCAACTGTATTTGACACTTAGAAATTTCTCCCCACACTTATTTTTTCGCATGCTGCAAAGCAGGACTATCGTGGTACAATTTAAGTCTGCTTCCATTTATCATAGTGGGTAGGGTATCACCAGCTAAAGTGGCTAACTGAACTACATCACTGTTAGTGACATGTATAACAATATATGGACCAATCCAATGTATTTTAAACCTGCCAGGAAATTTCATGAACTTGCTATCATACAAAAGGACTAAGTCGCCTACCTAAAAGCATTTGTTCCTGATATGGCGATCATGCCATGCCTTTTCACGATCCTTCTGGACTTGCTATTGAAATACTGCAATGAAATGATCCTCTTCCAAGCAGACTAATTATAGCAGTCTTTCATCTAATGCTTTGTAATCTGCTATTCCGATGAAGGTAGCAATCCTCAAACTAGGGACAATGTACTCCATTGGCATTATGGCCTCCTACCCATAAGCCAACCAAAAAGGTGTCTGTCCCATCAACTTCTTACAAGTTGTCCTGTATGCCCAAAGCACAGACGAGGTATGCAGGTCTCAATCATCCTTGTTTACGTTGCACACCTTCGTCAGTGCATTTTCCAGTATCTTATTGAGAGCTTCAACAGTTCCATTCACCTGCGGATGATATGGCATACTGTAGTGATGCCGAATGTGGAACTCCTCTGTGAGGGATTCAATGGTCTTATTCAAAAAGTGAGTGCCTTGATCACTCATCAAAATTTTTGGACAGCTGAATCTTGACAAAATTTCCTAAAAAATGAACTGCTCGGTAGTACCTGCACTGCAGTCCTTCACTAGTTTAGCTTCTTCCCATCTAGTGAGGTAATCCGTGGTAGTAATAATATACCTCGTAGAGTTTCTCTTTCCCGATGGCTTTATAGGTCCCACAAAATCAATTGCCCACTTCTCAAAGGCCCATAAGGTCAACTGCGGGTTCAATGGCATTTCGTCTCTCCGCGACGGCTTCCCTATCCTCTGACAGATGTCACAGTTCCTGCATTATTCCTTAGAATATTTATGGATGGTAGGCCACCACAGCCATACACGCAATATCTTCTGCACAGTAGCTCTTCCTGCGTAATGACCTTTCGTGATCCCTGAATGCGCATCTGCTAGTATATATGGTTTCTCGTGGTCGAGTACACATCTGCGCAGGACTTCATCTGGTCCGAGTTTGTATAACTGACCTGCAATGATAGTGAAATCCGCAGCGCACACTACTAGCTACTTCTTTTGCTGAATAGAAAATTCTTGTGGTGTGAGCCCTATTGTCAGAAAATCAATGATATCCTTATAGTAATCATCTGCAACCTGTATAGCAAACAGCTGCGCATCGGGCAGACTGTCTTCAATGTTCGTTGGCTCCTCTCCTGACTCTATTCTAGATAGGTTGTCAAGTCCCAAATTCAACCTGCCGGGTTTAACAATGATCTTGAAGTCGTACTCCTGGAACAGCAACAACCATCTACATATACGCCCCCCTAACACTGGCTTATTGACCAAATATTTCAATGCAAAATGATCAGTGAACATGAGGAAGTGCGCACCAAGTAGATAATGTTTAAACTTCTGAAGGGCATATACCATCGCAAGTCCTTCCCGCTCAGCAGTGGTATAGTTCTTCTCTGCTTTCGATGGCTTCCTACTAGAAAATGCAATGGGGTGGTCAATACCCCCTTCTCCTGGCTGAGCTAACACAATGCCCAGGGAAATGCATGATGCATCCACATGAACATGAAATGGATTTTCCCAGTTTGGAAAGACTAGGATCAGCGCGGTAACCATCTTTTCTTTAAGGGTGTCAAAACATTGTTCGCACTCTTCATTCCAAACGAACGACACGTCCTTCTTCAACAACTTCTCCATTGTTGTAGTTATCTGCGCATAACCCTTAATGAACTTCCTGTAATAACCTGTATGACCCAAGGTAGAGCACAGCATCTTAACTGAAGTTGGTGTAGGTAAATTCACAATAATGGCAATCTTCGCAAGGTCTACCATCAAGCCCTGCTTACAGACAATATGTCCCAGTAAGATTCCATGTGGAACACAGAAGATGCACTTCTTCAGATTCAGCGAGATCTGATGCTGTCTACATTTTCCAAGCATCATTCTCAGATTTGCACAATGGTTTTTCAGCAAACCAAAGACAGTCCAGTCATCAAAATATGCTTCCAGAAACTTATGCATGAAATCTTTGAACGCCGCGATGACAACTCTGGAGAAGATGGCAGGTGCGTTCTTCAGACCAAACGGCATGACAGTATACTAGAACAAGCCCCATTCCGTAGCAAATTTCGTCTTATGCCTGTCTACGAGATCAATCCTAATCTGATGATAACCGGAGAACCCATCAGTAAAGGAATATGCCTCATTCCCTCCAACATTGTCAAGTACCTCATCTGTAAACGGAGTAGGGAATGGGTCATGCATAGAGGCATCATTAAGTTTTCTGAGGTCGACACATATCCTGATCTCACCCTTTGCTTTCTTGTCCTAGACGACCATAGGACTGATCCATTCAGATTCCTCGATAGGTTCAATGATTCCTGCCTCTAACATTTTTTCCAACTCTGCGTGGACTCTCTCTTTGTACCATGGATTCAGTCTATATGATCGTTGCTTCACAGGCTTAGCGCCTAGCTTCAAAGGGATTTTCATGACTCCTAAGTCACCCAATATTCCTTTCATCTCTGTAAACTTGGTCAGAAATAGCTCCTGATACTCATGCAATGTGTCTGCAATCTCCACGACAGTCTGATCATCCCAGTAGTCTCTAATAGATGCGAAATTCAGTCATGCCGACGTTCACCTTCTGTGTCTTGACCGGTCCACTCATGTCCGAGATTTCCAATGGCGGTCCTTCTATATCACGCACACCTTCTAACTCTGGTATATTGATATTGCGCATATCTTCTTCACCTTCTTATCTTTCATGCTCATCATCCTCAGCTAAATTATAACAGTCTATCGGATGTTCTTCATGTTCTTTCCATTTTGAGTGTATATTCACAGGACTGTCATCTGTGCCGAAGAATTCTTCCCTTGACATATCTTCGCGAGGATAATATGTTCTGAATACATGTTCCTTGATTATCTGTAGTGCCTCATGTATCAAAGGGTTCTTATCCTCGAAGCTGAAATCCCTCTAGAAGTTCACAGTTAACGTTTCCCAATCTGAGGTTTCCCTGCGTAACTCCAAGTCTAGATACCATTTCTTTGGAATATCCTCTTCCAAAGTATGCACAAACAAGTGCACCCACTCTTCAGGTGGACTTTCTTCCCATGTCTGTGAACAGACTTCCACATGCTGGCTAGGGTCTGTCTACCCATTGAACTTCTTGAAGGGTAAGGTAACCCTTTCTGCGAACCAAATCTACATCTTTGTTCTGCATTGCTCCCAAGTGATCAATATGTGTTTGTGCGAAGCCCACCATCTGGAAGGTATGCCACAGAGTGCCATATCCAATGCTGGTAACATGTGCTCTTCTGAAACTATTGCAGTATAGTCTTGAATAAAAGTATAAATGTTAGCAGAACCATCAAATGTAGGGATCGGACTTACCTTCTTTCCAATCCAGCACAGTGATTCCGTGACCTGCGCGCACCTTCTAGCTAACACTTCGTGCATGCGATTCTACCAGTTTTCCAGTCCAGCGTCAGAGTCAGAAACGCAGGAGCTATCACATCTCCAGCTGAGTGCACCGTCCACAGTAGGATTAATGTAATCCTCCTGGTTCACAGTCATCTAGTACAGTCAGTCCAAATCCTGAGCCTTAGATTCCTCCTGACTTTGCTCGCTATATCTGTCCCCATCTGCAGGATCCAATAGTGCGATAACCCGCAGATGCTTGCCTTCGAATATTATCTTCTTTGTTTTTAAATTTATAATGGCTAAATTGTCAATATCCCAATCAATTCCTAACAGCGCAGGAAAGGGATGGCTGTCGTCAACAATCTCGATGACTTCAAAGTCCACATGGCTTTGTACTCCATCAATATCAACCACAACATTGGCTAATCGGCCAAATGGTATAACATTCTCTTGGTTGGCCATTCTCAACTGGATAGGTGACCACGATAGATTTGGTCGACCCATCTGCTGCCATGTCTGCTTGGTCAAGACATTTACTTTTGATCCCAGATCAAGGATAACTTCGTCCATCTCAAAGTCTCCTATCTGCACAGTGAGCCTCATCTCTCAACCCGACCTCTTTTGTTTCTTTATATTATGTAGTGCACCATCAAAAGTTTGTACTTCTGCTTGTGGTTCGTATAGATCTATCAGCTTCTCCAGCTCTGCTATTGTGTTTTCATTTTTCAGCAGCTTCATGAAGCTTCTTAGGAACTGTGCAACATAGGTGATAACATCCACTGTGTGTCTTGTCTTGTCATACGCAGCAGGTGTGTCTTCAACACATGGTACTTCGCTGCGTAGCGGGATCCTTAGTGATTTAAGTGTTGGTTCTCTGAAGGTATCCCGCGCATCAACAAAAGATTCTTTGTTCTTCTTCAGGTCCAGAGTAGGTGTCTTTCCTGGGGCTTTTCTTACCGATATTGTTTCGAGAGGGCCCTGCTTCACATGAGCCTCTCCTAAAGTGGAAGCCTCTGCTCCCCTATCACGGCCTATCTCCATGCCATTGCGTGTAACTACTTTAATGCTAGGATCCGCAGGTCTATTCTCTGCTGTGATCCACTGGATGTTCAGGGCTGGCGCATCTGTCCTTCTTCTTTTCTGCATCTCTACCTCTAGCACTGGGCAATCTTCTATCACGTGCTCAAATGATTTACAATAATTACAGGTCATGCATGGGTTTACACAGTCTCTGGATACATGACCTGGCTGGCCACAGTTATAGCAGATGACCCTGCCGCGGCCTCTTCCTTGTGCCAGGCCAGTATTTCTTCCTCTAACGCGGTATCCACCACCACGACCTCTGTAGACAGATTGTTCATAATGCGTGTTTTCTTGCTTTGGCTGGTTATCTTCTTGCACTCTGTACAAGCCAATGCCTCTCATTGAATCCATGTCATGCTTTCTTTCATTCATTAGTTCATAGGAACGACAGTTGGAATCATCATGTCCAATTGATTTACAGAAATTACAATATAGGTTCTTAGGCATCTTCACATATTTCTGTATTAGGTAACAATCTTCAGGTCTATGACCAGTAGTTCTGCAGATCTCACACCAGGGTGCCTGGTTCTGATTGATGGGGTTAGGTGCACCACTGCCGAGATAGTCGCGGTATAGGTGACAATGTTTGCGGTCATGGCCTTCTCCTTTGCAACTCATGCACCAGATCTTGTGATGAGGTTCATATCGCTACTATTTTCCATTCTTCATGCTCTGTAGCTCCAGTGTCAGGGTGGTAAGCTGGTTCTGAATCTGCGTCATCCCAGAACTAGACTCACCGATCGGTGAAGCCTCCAACTTCATCACAATCTATAAGGCCTCTACCTGCGACGTAACCTTTTGCTACATCAATGGTAATCTAATGTGGGGTAACAGCGCAGCAATGAACCATTACTTGTGTTGATTTGGAGCTATAACAAAGCTTAATTGGTCCAAGAGTGTCTTGAACTTCTAGTCGAATTCCCAGACCAATAGTCGGTCTCTGCTTAATTTCCTTCAGCTCAGTTATACACTGAGACTCAGACGTTGGTTTCTTGAACTCTGCTATCAGTGCAGCTTTAATTTATGCCAGGGTCTTGGGCTGCGTGGTAGAATACTTCATGAACCAGTGTAGTGCTCTATCTCTAAATGTCTTAATAAGCTAGGCTTTCTTCTCATCATCATCCTGGATCTGTCTGACACTCCAGACAGCTTCACAAAGGAACCAGTGCTGGTCAAGATCTTCTAGACCCGTCCCTTTGAATATAGGCAGCTTCATATCCGTATGGGACATGGATCTAGTGGGAGGTGTAGCACTCGAAGGGGCACCTTGAGGTGTGCCCTGAGGGGTGCTAGGGTGTCGTAAAGGACTCTACGCAGTGAAAAAAAATGGGCGTATAGGGGAAGATATACTAGGCTGTGTATTCGACAGGGTGGGCTCTGCAAGTGGAGGGTTCTGAGGGGTAAATGGGGGTGCGGCTTCATTTTCAATATCAGAAGGAATCTTAGTATCTACGTGGAGTCCAGAGTCTCCAGGATTCTTATTGAACTTGTATCTTTTCCCACTTCTTAAGTTGTGAGTATCTTTGTTGGAATCGCTATAAATGCTATTTACCATGACAACTTGAAAAGATTACTGCATTCTTAAAACACCTTTCTCAGCTAACAACATCTTAATGTATAGACTGAGATTGTTTAGGAACTTACCTTGGAAACCTCCAAAAAAGTGTGCCTCTGCTTGGCTGTAGGATTTGAGCGTATCCACAGCAAACTCTGTGACAAATCCTTCTAGCATATGATCGACCCAAAAGTCCACTGCGCACGTCAATGCACTGTCTATTGCTTTGAGATTTGATATGAGGTCAGGATTCCACTCTGTAGGAACGCCTCCTTGAAAACAGGTTTTCTTTCCTGAGAGCCACGAGATCCATGCGTGCAGCTCGTCTCGAAATGTAGCCCAGAAAATTTCATGAATTTTATCTAGCAGATATCTATCTGACCACTGTGTAACTCTTGGACGCGGATGTCTGTTCTCTTGTCTTTTAAAGTCTGTTATGGTCTTATCCCACCAAGCCTGGATTTCTATCTTCTTAGGATGCCAGTTCAATGCACTTTCCGAGAGCTCAGACTCTTCGTCACTCATCACGTTTGGAACTCATCGCAAATTCTAGCACTGCAACGGAACCATTTGTTGGCTATCAAATGCTGACCAGAGGTTTTATGAAGACCCAGGTTCTACGCGATTACCTTAAACCAAAAAAACCCCTTTGCACCGGCCCTTTCGGCAATAGCCTGCGAGTAGGCTGAGGTCTCACCCGAGGTGTTTCTAATGGGGCACTGTGGACTCAGATGTCCACAGTGAGTGATGAGTTGATGACTGTAATGAAGCTCTCGGTAGCGCACTGGGTGTGTGCTGCGAAGGTCAGACTGCACGGTGATGTTCAACACCGTGGTCTGCCCCACTACCTTCCTCCTTACTACGGAACTTGAGACTACACTGTGAACACTACCACTTGATCTCCTATACTTGAACTACGTGAAAAATTCTTAAGGCAGTGAACTGAATACTACTTATCCACTCAGTCACACTTAACTAACTTACTACTTAATGCTCATAACACACACTTAGTATCTTACTATTTTAAGCATAACCTTCAGGTGCAAAATAACTGTTATACATTCGTCGACTGCAACCATTCAAATACGTGAACAATTTTCCCCATGCTCAAGAAGATGATAGATTTACCGTCCCTAGAAGCAAAGCTAATATTAACTATACATCCATTCATGCAGACTTAACATATCATTCCATACTCTCTTAATGGCTAATGCATATAAAAGCCTTCTCATAACAGACTATAAGAAAAATATTCAGACATTCAACTACAGAAATAGATAAATATAAACACACATATAAGCATTCAGTCACACAACACACTATTTAACGTGGTTCACTTCCCCAGATGGAAATCTACATCCACAAGAACTGTGTTTGATATTTCTTTTAAGGAAGGGTTCACAGTTCTTAGCCGCACACTCAGCTGTGGCTCTCTTCTTGCTCGGATAGGTCTCTGCACACTCAGCTGCAGAGCCTTTACAATGTTTTCTTGACTCAAAAGATATTACAATACAATATGATCACAATGATCTACCTCTCTCGTCTTGAGCAACTAACCAACGTTAACCAACTCTTCACCAACCCTTCCTATACAAAAATGGTCTTCTTAAATAGATCACGCCCGAAGGTCGTGTCTTTACAACATTGAAGACTGAAATCCTTAGGGTTTCCAAACCACTACGGTCCCTCTGAACCGTCATGCCGGCTTCTGATAGCGATTCTGTTGTCATGGCAGTCCTCCATGCCTTAGATCCATCGCTTTCAGCCTTCCTATTGTGCGCACACCAACAGGTCATCCACTTTGAGCCACCCTTCCACTAGCGAACTCGTGCGACTGGCTCAGCTTCCAGTCACTTTCTCTGCAGGTCGTCTATCCCTTAACGGCCATGTACAACTGGCTGAGCTCCCAGTCGCTTTCCTTCTGCCGTTTTCCTCTTAACGATCACATACCCTGCTGCATGCCAAACTGTCACTTTCCCGACCCGTCCTCTGCTTATTGGACTCGTACAGTTGGCCGCCTTCCCGATCTGCTTATGCCTGCAACTCGACATCTTTTCAGTAGTCTTACCAAAAGTAGACCACCACTGGTCTACCCACTATATCTGGCCATCCTCTGTCCAGTACACAACTTTACTACTTCCACGTGGCCTACTACCTTCGCAGCACTGAAACTGCGTAGTGCTGATCTTCGCGGCATCCTTCAAAACTTGGTACTGCGCACATCTTCGTAGCACTCCCGATACTTAGGAAAAATTTGATATTGTGAAATGCGCATAGCTCAGGTCCATTCATCATCAAAAATGTCACCAAAAATGTCCCTATTGGGCCAGGCCCAATAGTTATGTTGATTCATATTGGGCAGGCAGTGCTGCAGATAGGAAGAGCACTTCTGGATGCTGCTTCAGTATGGGATCAGGTGTGATCTCTTGGTTTAGCAGGAAGCAGTCATGTGTAGCACTAAGTACAGCCGAAGCAAAGTATTTTGCAGCTTGTTCGGCTAGATGTGAGGTAGTATGGCTTAGGAAGCTACTGTCTGAGTTATTTGATCTCCCGTTGGAGGCTACTAGTATCTTTTGTGACAACCAGAGTTGTGTGAAGCTGTCTGAGAACCCGGTGTTTCACGATAGGTCGAAGCACATTGAGATCAAATATCACTATATCAGGGATATGGTGCAAAGAGAAGTAGTGAAGCTCCTGTATTTTGCGATGGATTAGCAAGTTGCAGATGTGTTGACGAAACCACTAGCCAGAGTGAAGTTTGAGTACTTCAAAGAGAGGCTTGGTGTTCTTCATATTGATGACAGTTCGAGGAAGAAGTGATGGACACATTTGCTGGAGCCATTCCAAGCATGGTGAGAGGAGGATCCTTCCCATGACTGTGGATGTAAGCGCTGGATCATGAGCACCAAGACGATGCTCCAGTTACTTCTCTATATATGCATCGGTTGGATGCTTTATATGATCAGTTGTATAATGTATGATGATATGTATCAGGTGGATGCATTGTATGATCAGGTTGATCATGGATGATGAGTATCAGGACGATGCTCTAGATGACATGCATCAGGACGATGCAGTGACGATGATCAAAATGATCATGTGATGATAACATGCATCAGGACGATGCAGTGACGATGATCAGGATGATCATGTGTGATGAGTTCTGAAGACACAAATGCACATAGGATTTTTAGACATGGTGTAGATTTGTTCTCCCATGGTCATGATATAATTGTCGAGATTTTCCGAAAAAGGTGTAGATGTGTTCTCCCAAGGTCATGATGTAATTGCTAAGCCATTCTTTACAAGGTGTAGATGTGTTCTCCCATGGTAAAGATGTAATGGCGGAAGCCATTCTTCATAAGGTGTAGATGTGTTCTCCCACGGTGAAGATGTAAGGGTTGGGGCCATTCGAGCATGGTTGAAGTTTGTCTTCCCATGGCTATGATATAAGTGTTATGCCATTCCTATAAGTGCTATGCCATGCGATATAAGTGTTGAAGTGTGTCTTCCCATGGATATGGATATAAGTGCGGTTCCATTCTTGCATGGTTGAAGTGTGTCTTCCCATGGCGCAGATATAAGTGTTGAGTCGTTCACGGATGGTTGAAGTGTGTCTTCCCATGCCGGTGACTGTAAGTACTGTGTGATGTGCATCTGGGTTTTGCTTCATGAATGATGATCATGAGTATCAGGATGATACTCTGTGGTCGTGGACAGGTTGTGCAGTGACATGTAAAAGGGCCTGGGAGATCCGATTGGTTGAGCAGTGTGATCGTAAGAGTCCTGGGATGCTCTTTCGAGGTTTTTTTGACTCACGTAATTAGTCCTGAGGATTCCGCAGTATGGCCAGTGATGATGAAGACCTACAGGTGGTGGGCCTACATCCAGCATGAAAAAGGGTTCTCTTTGTAGAAATTCCTATGACGAGTAGAATTCAGAGATAGCCCAGTGATCGAGATGTTGAGTACAGCAGCAATGATGATGTTTATGCTCTGTGATCCAGTGATGATGATCTAGCTCCAGAATTGAATACTTGCGCCAATATGTATTGATGACCTGTGACGAAAGAATACCTTCCTAGTTAAGAGGCAGTGTTGATGTATTTGTAACTTCGGAATATATTCTTCTATGTATTACATTTGTACTTTATTGTATATCCCACAGAGATGTATTATTCCTCTGATTGGAAGTTTCGTCATTTGTATTTATAAGTGTCATCATGTGCATTCAGATGTGTCGTCATTTTTATTGATGGGTTAATAGACCACCAGTGTGGGGTCGGCCCTGGTTAGCACATGTGGTTGGGTTATTAGGCTTGAGTAGCAAGTCTGCCCCAATGAATTAATTGGAAGGTCAAAGTCAAGTATAAATAAGAGGGGTGTGTCCCTCATTCACTCACTTCTCAAGCTCACATAGCTAAGAGATAAAGTGGCGCACTTGTGGAGGAGGAGGAGCATCTACTAGAGACAACTCTTTGGGTTTGATCCTTGTGATGTTGTACTTGGGTTTATTCTATCTCTGAGGAAGCTGGAGGGTTTGTCACCTTCTTGGTTTTCCCCAGTGAAACTCTGTGTCTCTTGTGTACTTGCATGATTGATATGTTTTTGATAATCCGTACATGTTATTCTCTTAGTGATTCTGGATGATTCTGGAATGAATTTGTCAAAAAATTAACATTAACTTCTTCTTCTCCTTCTGCATCTGCTAGGGGATATTTCTTGTTCGGATATGAATTTATTTTAGGAATCGTTGCAGAATACCAATAGAATTTTTAGATAAAAATTCTTTGATACCACTGTAATGTACCTTTCCGAATGTAAGGCACACTAGGAAGAATATCGAAGGAAAGATAATGACTAGTTTAAAGAAAACTTGCACAAGCACTAAAACTAGACCCAAAAAAATTTCAAGACTTGGTAAAGGTTAACATCTAGGTTTATGAAAGTATTAGAATCCTATACAATCTCCCTAATTCAACATCAACACTTTCTCTGAGCTCAACATGCCTACGAAGATTTCAATGGGAAAGCCAAGGCTATCAATGCAAATTCCCCATGGAATTTTTGTGGAAATCAACGGCTTCTAGTGATTGATGGAAGTGGATGGATTATGTATAAGTACCAATAAATCTATCATAAATAAAAAATATAGTTCATACTTGGTTTGGTGAAATTTGGAATCATGGAGAAAATTTGGTAACTCCAAGACTACACAACTAGTTAATATTCAAGATATTCCAAATAGTGTAAGGAGACAATGAATTTGTAATATCATAAATGTATTGTTTTAATTAGAATATTAGTTGTCATTAGGTACTGATAGAATCGAAATCCATTTAGCAGAAGATGGTAAACTAAATCAATACTGAAAACTAGTTCAAATCTATCCAAATCTAGGAGGGTTAAAGAAAAATCATAATAATTCAGACTTATGCATTATGAAAGTTTATGAATTATATTATATGTTTATAATAACAATAAATATATATAATGGGAGCCAATAGGCTTCTCATAATATTCCTAATACTTGACATCTTTCCGTACAATAATCTATCATTGGAAAACACTAGAATACTTAAGAATTCAAATCATAGACTTCATGAAACATTCTCTAAATTCTGAAGAAAGGATTGAATCAGCTTCAGGACCTGCAATAAAATAAATGAAAATGCTTGTATTCCATCATCCAAACACCTAACTAAATATTCATCTAGTTGAAGCATTAGGGGCACACCTCCCTGTTAAATTTTGAGCATTAATTCACAATACTCTTGGATCTTTACTGAGAGAATAAAATATACAGTATATCAATGCATAACAATCACAATAAGCATGACAAGCATCACAAGAATCAAAAGCATGAGAGACAAGAGACACAGAGTTTCTGTGGGGAAAAGCCTAAGGTGAAAAACCCCACAACTTCCTCAGAGATAGAGAGAGCAATGGCTCAACGAAAGTACAACCAAAATACACTTGAGATAGTCTCCTAGAAGAAAATGATCCTCCTCCTCACTAGTGCGCCACTTTCTGAGTGAGAGAAGTGTGACTTTTTGAATGATCCAAATAGAGGTCTCCCAATCTCTATTTATACTAACCTGTTTGCCCAGTTACACTATGGGGCCGACTTGTCTAGCTAGATACATCCACAATATAATATATATTTCAGGGCCGACCCCACACATGGTGCTCTAATAACCCATCAGAAAGTACACACACTTGCGACAGTTGTCAATCCACATGACAACACTTCCTTATAGAGGAATAACACATCTCTAATAAGGGTACAATAAATATATATGAAATACATAGATGAAATACATTCCGAAGTTACATATACATCAACACTCCCTCTTAACTAGGAAGGTATTTCTCGACATAGATCTACTAGACAAGTCTTCTTCTTGGGATCATCGTCATCGATGCATCGTCATCATCATCGTCACTGCTGCTGCTATCTCAACCAATATCTGACTCTACTCGTCATAGGAATTTCTACAGAGCCAGTCCTTTTTCATACTGGATGTAGGCCCACCACCTGCAGGTCTTCGTCATCACTAGCCATACTGTGGAATCCTCAGGACTTATTACGTGCATCACAAAACCTCAAAAGAGAATCCCAGGCTGTTACGAGCACACGGCTCTACCTATAGGATCTCCCAGGGCCATATTATATGTGACCTCACCACAAAACCTCGCAAGAGCATCCCAGGCTGTTACGAGCACACAGCTCTACCTATAGGATCTCCCAGGGATAGATTATATGTGGTCACCACAAAACCTCGCAAGAGCATCCCAGGCTGTTACGAGCACATAGCTCTACCTATAGGATCTCCCAGGGACAGATTATATGTGGTCATGGAAAAACCTCACAAGAGCATCCCAGGACTTATTACGGACACACAGCCCAACCTATCAAATCTCCTAGGGACAGATTATATGCCATAGGACAAAACCTCGAAAGAGCATCTGCCAGATATCCCAGGGCCAAATTATATGCCATAGGAAAAACCTTGAAAGACTATCTACAGATCTCCTAGGTCCAAATTATATGTCCTCCCAGAGTAAAACCTTGAAAGAGCATTTTCCAGATATCCTAGGGATAGATTACATGTCATAGGAAAAACCTTGAAAGACTATCTGCAAATATCCCAGGGCCAAATTATATGCTCATCTGCATAACCTGATCCACGGACATAGAGTATCAACCTGATACTCACCATACATCATCCTGATGTACACATGATCATCCTGATCATCATCACTACAACATCCTGCTACATGTCATCTGGAGCAACATCCTGAAGCTCATCATCCATGATCATTCTGATCATACAATGCATCTACCTGATGCATACCAAGTATCTACCTGATACCTATCATCATACATGATCCACCTGATCATACAGTGTATCCACCTGATACAAATACAAATACATGATACATATCACCATACATGATCCACCTGATCATACAATGTATCCACCTGATACATATACAGATACATGGTCCAAGCATCCAACATTATGCATATACAAAATACATACAAATGATCCTACTGATCATATCCAGCATCCAACATGATGCATACATATATATAAACAATCCAACTGATCATATCCAGCATCCAACATGATGCGTACATACATATAAATGATCCAACTGATCATATCCAACATCCAACATGATGCATACATACATATACATATAAATGATCCAACTGATCATATCCAGCATCCAACATGATGCGTACATACATATATAAATGATCCAACTGTATAAAGAAGAAACCAGAACATCATCCTGATGCTCATCATCCAGCGCTTACATCCACAGCCATGTGAAGGATCCTCCTTCCAACATGCTTGGAATGGCTTTAGCAAATGTGTCCATCACTTCTTCCTTGAAGTGTCATCAATCTGAAGAACGACAAGCCTCTCCCTAAAGTACTCGAACTTCACCCTGTCTAGTGGCTTCGTCAGCACATCTGCAATCTGCTCGTTCATTGCAATGTACAGGAGCTTCACAGTTCCTCTCTGCACCATATCCCTGATATAGTGATATTTGATCTCTATGTGTTTCGACCTGTCATGAAACACTGGGTTCTTGGATAGCTTCACACAACTCTGGTTATCACAGAAGATACCAGTAGCATCCAATGGGAGATCAAATAAATCAGACATTAGCTTCCATAGCCATACTACATCACAACTAGCTGAACAAGCTGCAACATATTCTGCCTCAGCTGTACTCAGTGCTATGCAGGACTGCTTCCTTCTAAACCAAGAGATCACACCTGATCCCATACTGAAGCAGCACCCAGAAGTGCTCTTCCTATCTGTAGCACTGCCAGCCCAATCTGAATCTACATAACCTTCCAGGTTAAACTTTTGATTCGCTTCATACTTGAGCCCATAATCCACTGTAC
Source organism: Larix kaempferi (assembly GCA_027924585.1). Taxonomy (NCBI): domain Eukaryota; kingdom Viridiplantae; phylum Streptophyta; class Pinopsida; order Pinales; family Pinaceae; genus Larix; species Larix kaempferi. The sequence continues at coordinate 1,964,628 of BSBM01000174.1, read as the reverse complement.
CCTTCAGGTACCTTAGAACATGCTTTACAGCAACCAGGTGAAGACTCCTCGAATCTGTCAGGAACTGACTCAATGTGTTAACAGCAAAGAAAATGTCTGGTCTCATGTTCATTAGGTACATCAAGGACCCAATCATCTGACGATACACAGAGACATCAACCGGCTCAAATGAAGCATCACATAGAAGCTTCAGATTTGATGCCATAGGTGTGGCCATGGCCTTGCAATCCATCATCCCGAATCTCTTCAGGATATTTACTGTTTACTTCCCTTGACCAAGGAAGATCCCACCTGCACTCTCCCACACCTCGATACCTAGGAAATAGTGCATCATTCTCAAATCTTTCATATCAAACTCAGCAGCAAGCTTTCTCTTTGTATCTGCAATCAATCTGTCATCTCCTGTTACAAATAGGTCATCCACATATAGGAGTAGAATCACAGGATTCCCTTCCTCAACCTTGTAGTAAAGGTTGGAATCTGCTTTACTCTTGGTAAAGCCCAAACTAGATGGGAAACTGTCCATTCTACCATACCAAGTTATGGGAGCTTATTTCAAGCCCTACAAGGCTTTCTTCAATCTGCACACATATGATTCTCTGTCATGTATTTCAAAACCAAGTGGCTGCTCCACATATACTTCCTCTTCAACTACACCATTCAAGAAAGCAATCTTGACATCCATTTGGTGTATTTTCCATTTCATTGCTGCAGCTAGGGCAAGTACTGTTCTGATGGAAGTATACCTGGATATAGGTGCAAAAGTTTCTTCATAATCTATTCCCTCTTTCTGAGAGAAACCACGAGCTACGAATCTCGCCTTGTATTTCTCTACACTGCCATCTGCAGCATGCTTGATTTTGTAGATCCATTTGGAAGTCACAACAGACTTCTCTTTAGGTCTTGGGACAACATCCCAAACATCATTCTTCATTATTGATTGGTATTCCTCAACCATGGCATCCTTCCATTCTTTCTTTTCCGTTGCTTCTTCATAACCGGAAGGTTCTTTGTTCATAATGTCACAGAGTAAAGCACATTAACTGGTATGAGATCTAGTTCTCTTCTTTGCTCTGTGTTCTTCTTCTGGAATGCCAAATCTTTCTGCATCTTGAATGAGCTCTCTAGCCCATGCAGGTTTCCTCTTGTGATAGTTATCCTCACGGCGTGGATCTACAGGTTCTTGCGGATCTTCAAACTCACGAACAACTTCTGGAATTGCTTCAGTCATGGTAGTGTCTTGAAATCTAGTTTCCTTAGGTTCTTCATAAACTTCGATAGGTTCCTTCCTTGATTTGATGAATGTTGAGTTTTCATCAAATGTTACATCCCTGCTGACATCAATGTTCTTGAACCCTAGAAAGTATATTCTGTAATACTTTGAGCTTTCACTGTAACCCACAAAGATACCCTTCTTTCCTGAAGGATCTAGTTTGGTCCTCTTTTCCTTTGGGACATGAGTGTATACTGGACAACCAAATATTCTGAGATGGATGACTTCAGGTTTCTTTCCAGAAAAGATCTCTTCTGGTGTCTAGTTGTCCAATATCTTGTGTGGTGTTCTGTTCTGCACATATACAGCTATTCTAGTTGCTTCTACCATAGGTGCATAGGTAGATCCTGGTCATGTAGCATTGCCCTTGCTGCTTCCATGATTGTTCTGTTCTTCCTTTCTGAAACTCCATTTTGTTGAGGATTATAAGGAACGGTCAACTCCCTCTTAATCCCTGAATCACTACAAAGCTTCTTGAAGTCACCTGAGGTGAATTCTCCACCATTCTTGGATCTGAATGTTTTGATCTTCTTGTCAGTTTGATTCTCCATCAAGGTTTTGAATTCCTTGAACTTATCAAACACCTCATCTTTGTTCTTCAAGAAGTATACCCAAGTCTTCCTGGAGAAGTCATCAATAAATGAGACATAGTAAACATACCCACTAATTGTTATAACTTGAAATGACACCTCTCCGTCCGTGACGACACTTGCTTCCCTTGGTCGCATGACGACACTTCTTGAGATCAAGTTCAGTCACACAACAAGACATTTGTGGATGGAGGAGTCATTTGGGACACTAAAAATGGTTGAAATTACCTCATTCTTGACCCATTTGATGTATATGACCCTTAGCAACATTTTTCCAGACCAAACCATCTCCTAAAAATGAGCAGAAAAGCCTGTTTTTGGCCATTTTTTAACATGAGCGCGACTCTACTGTTGAAATAGTAGTGTGTGTACGCGACTTTGCCTCATTCAAAGTAGCGCTCAAACCCATATGTACGCGACTTTGTCTATTGTAGAGTAGAGTACACACCTGTTTTGGTCAAAATCTTGAAATTTGAGTAAGTTAAGTTGGTTGGGAAACCTCTTGAGTGGTTATAACTTTTTTTCCTCTTCCTCATTGACTATATAAGGAGGGTAGAAGGGTCATGTGAGGGGACCAAGCCCAATTACAAAGTTATGCTGGAGGAATGGAGACCCTCATCCCCCTCTCTTGTGCTTCAGTTATGGTAAACCCTAGTACAGTTGCTTAGAGGCTGGGATCCTTGGAGAACGGAAGCAGAAGACCTTGAATCTAGGTTTCGTGAAGTGCCAAGCTTGAAGGAAGGTATAACTTTATGTACTTGCTTTCATTCATTAATAAAGATCAGACGTTCTTCTCTTTCCAAATATGACCTATTAATTTGTCTTAGATTTGATTACTGTTTGATTGTAGTTTGATGTCTTCTTCCATTATGGATATCAATATTATATATGTAGTCAAATGTATTTGAGAAAGGTATCAAGTTGTTTTGCAGGTCTAGGCATTGCGACACTGGATAAGCATTGAAGAGCAAGGGAAGCAAAGCTAGGATCAACCTTCTGAATAAGGTGCCTACATCTCTAAACCCTAATCTCTTCATTTATTTGTTGTACTTGCAGAATGCTTGTAATTCTATCTTTATCACCGTAAGTTGGTAGTTTCTCCCCTGAACTATAGGTGCATTTTCCCCACAACAGAATGGCGACTCCACTGGGGAAAGCCTAACTGCTTAGAGGTATCCAAGGTCATTTCTTCAGTCTTGTTTGATGGTATTTGTTCATTTTCTTGATTAGGATCAGTTAGTAGGCTCTATTTGACCCTCCTTGGCTCTTTCAGACCCTTCCCGGCCCTTGCAAACCCTTGTGGACCCAGGTGTGGTGGTTTTAACCCCATTTTTCCAACTTTTTCCACTTGTACGCTACTGTTTGTATCACACAATAGCGCCCATACGCTACTTTTCCTCTGCACAGTAGCGCCCATACTGCTATGAGCGCTATTTTCCTTCATACACAGTAGCGCTCAAAATCTGGGTTTGATTTTTTTTGAGTTTTTGGGTTGTGGACGCAAATCTGGGGGTTGTGGCTGCATTTTTTTGGGGGTCCCTGATGACCCTAGGTCTGAGTTAAACCAGTGTAAGTGGTCTCCCATCCTTGTACTGATCCTACATTCATGATTTGAACCTCTTTTGATCAATTTGGGCTTGTTTGGAAATTTTTGGGGCTTGTTGACCCAAGTTGGGGGGTTGTGGACCCGTTTGGTGTTTTGTACCCTAATTTGTGTCTGACTGAACCTGCTTACCCCATTTCCACTGGATTTGAAACCTCTTGAGTCTTCTTGACCCTGTTTGTATCTATTTGAGTGAAATTTCTCTTTTAGGTTGGTTTCTTATCCTCCCTTATGCTTTTAGTTTTTCTTTTGTAGTGAAAGCTCAAGTGTTTTGGCTGTTGTTCAAGACCTTGTTTGCATTGTTTATGTGCAGACCTGACTTTACCAAACCATACTTCTTCGTAGGTCATTTTCTTCGTTTGGGTCTAAAAGTAGTTTTCGTACTCTTTTCTCAATGTTTGGCATGCTTACATCAATACGAATTTGAAAGTCATATTTGATAGCTTTTACTGTTTCATAAAGAGAATTTGAAAGTTTATTTGCTTTGCTTTGATAGTAGGGTAGTTTCAGTTTTTGTTTCTTACCTTTGAAAAGCATAAAGAATTTTGATTTATCTTCTGAATAGAGTACCTTGCAAGTGGCTTAAAATATTTTAGAGTGCGTTGCATCAAAAAGAACAAGTTTTCTTTTGCATACCTAGTTGCTTGAGTAGCTACATTTTTAGGTTTTGAGTTTATTTTTGTACATTTAGACTTTATTTTTACCTTTTTGCATTTGAAATATTAAAAATTGCATTTGCACATGCATTCTAGATTAGAATTTTAAGACTTGCATTGAAAAGAAAAGATTTGTTTGGTGGTAAATATTTCATTTTCAGTACTCTATCTCTATTATAACCACTCTCACACACCCACTACCTTTTTGAGTAATCAAGTAACCTTTAAAATGAACCCTAATAAAATGTACTAGTAACATTTTCTTTTCTAGGTTACACTACACCAACTAGTTTTGGTTAGGATCTTGGGTTTAAAACACCTTAAACCACCCAAGATCACACATTACGCAAAAATCGTAGTAAGACTATCACAGGTAAACCCATTTCACTCAAAAATTTCCTGGGATTTATGCAGTAGGTCATTGCGAGATCAGATTGTTGGGAATACTCCTCCTACTTTATGTTCGAGCATACGCCAGGATCGGATTGCGTATTGGGGACTCTTTTGAGTGTCGGGCTTAGCTACCCTGCCCATGCTTTCTGATTCGACCGGTGACTGTTCCCCCAGGATTTTTCGGTGTTGTGGTATCCTTAGTATTTGACTCTAGGTTCATACACAGGTGACAGCAGAGGGTATATCTGTTGTACCTAAGACAGGCATGGGAGGAAACCCCTTGCAAGTCTTTGGGAGGGCGGTTGGGTGATTCCAGCGCTTGCACCTTTAGTCATTGTATTGTGGACCCCGGGTAACTATCTTTCTTCCTTCGTTGATCTGTTCTGGGCCCTCATCATCCCAGACTCTTCTCCGGAAGGCATCTGTTTTCCTGGTTTGATTTACCTAGGACCTTTTTTAGTGGTGTGCTCTTTGTGCTACTTTTTTTTAGTTTTCCTTAGAGAACTTCTTGTTCATTTGAGCAAGAAACTATGTCTAGCGTTCCGGCGAGTGCCAATCAAGGTACCCCTGTTCCGGGGGATCCTTGTGCTGTTCCATTCATTGGAAACATTGGTGCTCCCTTAATGGCTACTCTGAATCTTCCTGGATTCACTATTGGGCTGCCGGTTTGGTTGTTTTCCACTCCGAATGCCTTGCATGCTCTTGACGCTTCTTTTGTGAGCACCTCAAATCAAGAGCATCAGAACCCTGGGCCTTCTTTTCCAGTAACATCTTCTCCTCCTCCTTCTACCTCATGTGGCGAAAGTAGCAATACTAGTAACCAGCAGTCTAAAAGGAATAGACGGGGGAAGAATAGGAAGAAGATGCCAAAACAAGGGGCCAGCCACCCTGCCTCTGTGAGTCATGTAGGAGTCACCTACCCAGCCTCTAGAAGTCATGCTGGAAGAAAACTTTTAGTCACTGAAAATCATATTGAAAGTTTGTCTTCAACCACTGTCAGTCATGTTGAGGACATGTCATTGATCACTGCTAGTCATATTAATGACAAGTCACCAGTTCCTATGAGTCATACTGGAGACACCAGATCAGCCACTGCAAGTCATGCTGAGGGAGTTGACATTGTCGACAAACCCAACAAACAGAAGCTTAAGTTCCCTTGTAAATTTTGCGAGGGAGACCACCTTACTTACTTGTGCCCTGTACTTCCAGAAGTGCAAAAAGTGTGGTACTTAGTTCAAAAGTCTTTTGCTTCTGAGCAACCAGCCACTGCAAGTCATGCTAGGGGCAAGCTGTCAGCCAATGCTAGTCATGCTGAGAGTACTGATGTTGTAAAGGAGTCTTGACCTATAGGACGAAAACCCAAGTTCCCTTGTAAACTTTGTAAGGGAGATCACCTTACTCACCGATGCCCTACCATTCCAGAGGCATGAAGAGTGTGGTCCATGTCTGAAGGACCCTCTGTTCCTGAGTTGTCTATAGATTCCCTGCAGTCAGATCAACCTTTGGTTGATGAAGTGGTTGAACCAATGCAATCTTTGGTCGACCCCACTCTTCCCTCGGAGAGTGAAGTGATCGAATCAATGCAATCTTCGACCGATCCCATCAGTCCTTCGGAGATTGATGCACCTACTACCGAAGTCTTCTTCATTACCAGTTTGGATGTTCCTGAAAAAGGGGGCACTTCATCTGTGCCATGTGAACCCCTACCAAGCCCTAGGATTGTTTCCTTTGATTGGAATAGTCTAGCCGAACCTCGTCTTCCTTCTTCGACACCTTTCCAGATAAAGGTTGATATCGGGAACCATACGGTTAATCGATGCATTCTTGATGAAGGTGCTTCTGTTAGTATCTTATCCGCTTATGCTTGGAGAGATTTGGGTTTCCCTAATGTTATTCCACCTGTTAATTGGTCGTTGACCTTCGATAAAATACCTAGTGAACCGTTTGGATTCCTCCGTCAGACACCTGTTACTTTGGGTGGAAAAACAGTCTTAGTTGATTTTATGGTTTTAAAGGACCCTATGGACTTTGATATGATCCTCGGGCGTGATTACATTTATGCTATGCATGCTGTGGTGTCTACGCTTTTTCGTGTGATGCATTTCCCTCATAATGAAAACATTGTCACCATCGACCAACTTGCATTCGTTGATCCTCCTTATTACCCAACTGTAGACCAGTCGGATCCCTCGTCATTAGGCACTACTATGTCACATGGGAATGTTGTGGCATATTGTTCCTTGAGTTCAAATGCTACTGAGGAGAAGTCTCTGAATTCATGCTTACCTTCTCGGGACTTGGTCCCATCTTTTGACCAAGTGACACCTCCATCTGAATGTTTAGATATGTATTCTATCTGGGATGATATACTTCCTTCCGATGAAGTTTTCCTAGATTCTATAGTACAGTCTACTATTCACTTGGATGTTGATTCAGTCGCAATTATGTCCATCCCCGGTTTGACCTTAAAGTTTGATCTTCCTACTGTTGAGTCTTTGGACTCTCCTATAGATCCACAAATCGGTGTTCCTGTTGAGTTTGATTCTGCTTCTAGAATTTTCAACTCCCATGATGATGAATTTGTTTCTGCAGATTCCATCATGTTCTTCAACTTTGATCTTCATCCTGAAGTTGATCTTGTTGATTGTAAGTCCTCAGGCTTGGGTACCATAGAGTCTTCATTTGAAAACTCTTCCTTGTTTATGCCTGTTGTTGATGATAGTGAAGTTGAAAGTATTTCTACCACAGTGACTTGTATCTGGTCTTTCTTTACATATGTTTTAGATATGATCCTGGTACTAATGTTTCTTGGAGACAGGATTCTTAGCTGGATGTATACTTGCTTACTGGTCCTTTTCGACACCTTGTGCGACCATGTCAGGTATATTCAGAACCTTGCATATAGGTTTAGGCTTCCCCGCTGTTATGTTGCATTTGAACCTTTTGCCATCCGAATTCGCCATAGGGTCGAACTTGTTGGATATTGGTGTGTTAGACATCTCTTTATGCATCGTGCACCAGTCCGACAGCAGAGCCTACCTAACATGGGTCACCCTAGTCAGCACCCTTATGCCATTCTGGTGCCCATGCTGAGTTTTTCTCATAGGCTCGGGAGCCTTTTTAGATTTACCATGACTTTGAGAAGAAGCCTCATATCTTTCTTCCTCATATATTTCTGGCCATCCCTGATAAGGCTCCCATCTTTGTGTTCAAGTTGTATGTGCATCTATTATGATCCCGCTTGCGCTAATGAGCCTGAAGCCGGCTTCCACACTTTTAGCCCGTTGTATAAGCCTCCATCTCTGATCTCATTTCCGCTAAGCCCTGTATCATTTTTCCCTCACAATTTGACACCTTTTACCTGGAGGAGACACACCCTAAGTGTCCTTATCTTGCTCATATTCCTTGCATTAGGCATAGCTTTGTTCCATGTGCTTGGAGCTAGTTTTGCATGTCCCTGACACTCGTCTTCTCCCATTTCGAGCATTCTTCTTTTACTTCGAGCTCGTTAAAAACAGTAAGTAGGTTTCGAGCATTCTTCTTTTACTTCGAGCTCGTTAAAAACAGTAAGTATGTTACGAGCATTCTTCTGCCTTCACTTTGAGATCGTTAAAAATAGTAAGCAGGCTACGAGCATTTCTTCCACCTTTCCGTCGAGCATTCTTCTTTTACTTCGAGATCGTTAAAAATAGTAAGTAGGTTATGAGCAGTCTTCCACCTTTCCTTCGAGCTCATTAAAAACAGTAAGGAGGCTATGAGCATTTCTTTCATCTTCACTTCGAGCTCATTAAAAACAGTAAGAAAGTTGTGAGCATTTTCTGTATCTCCTTTGAGCTCATTAAAAACAGTAAGTAGGTCATGAGTTTACTTTTCCGGACTCATTAAACCTTTACGGAAAAGATCCCTATGGAGTTCTTTTACGCCCTTTTCAGACTCCTTAAATAGGAAAAGTTTGCCGAGCATAGTTGTCTTTTCGGACTCGTTAAAATAACTGAACCGACATCCACTTAGGTATAGAATTACCCCTTTTTCCGGGCCTTGGTGGATAATTTACGGAAAAGGCATACTCTAGGTATACTCTTGTATGCGCTAGAAGAGTTCTCCTTTCATTGTTTTATACTTTTTCGGGGGAGGAGACTAAATGCACGAAAAAGGACCTTTTGGAGCCTCTCTTTAGGGTTTTCAGGCTCTCAAAACATGAAAATACCAAGCGAGCATTCACCTACTTGGGCTTGATGTGAAATCCACGAGATGGTTGATAGAGGACTGTTTAAGTTTTTCAACTCTATAAGCAAGAAAACACCGTCGAGCACAGACCAATCCGGGCTCGATATAAAATCCATAGATAGGTGTATGGAGTTTTCTTCTAGGTTTTTCAGACTCCTTAAATATGAAAATACCATCGAGCATGCTTTAGTTCTTTTTCAAGCTCGTTAAAAAAATGAAAAAGGAAAGGGAAGGGAAGAATGTTAAAATATCTTTCAATATGATGGCAGCAAGTCAACTATCTCCTTGAACAAAGCACCTATTTTGAGTCTATCAAACAAGTTGGGTTCTAGTGTTGGCCTTAGGGTAAACTTGATCTCAGAGTTCTTACTCCTCCATTTGGTTAGTCTTACAATCACATGGAGAATCTGTTAATGTCTCCTACATTGCAGACTTCCGTCATGGTCCCTTTCTGTTCAAAGCTTCCTAAGTCACTCTTGTGTCGTGCTCACTGTTCAAGGATATAACCTATGTCGGCCATTCTGCAGTTGCCCTGACCTCATGTGTCGGCCATTCCTTGGTGTCAGTATGTTTCATCATGTGTTTAGTCCTACTCCAAATCAGCTCATACCTTTTGAGTGTCCCTCGTGTTGGATGATGGAGGATGCATTAAGGCCTCCCTTCCAACGGACTTCTTCCCATTGACTTCAACTCATTGTACTCTGGGAATGAAGTTTAGAGTTTCGGTTAGTACCTTGGGGATTGCAGTCATTAGTGGCTGTTTCCCTCATTATTGGATAGATGGGAATACATCAATGTCTCCTATCCGATGGATTCTTCAAGTGTTCGACGGCAAGACCACTTATTCGCACTTGTTTGAATGTACTAGGTACCTTGGGTTCCATTTTCATTATTGGTGGACACCCTCGCGTTTGTTAACGGTATACATCAATGACCGGTAATCAAATGATACCTCCTATGTTCGACATCAACTCATTTATTCGCATGGATAGGTTTGTCCCTTGGGCTATTTTTGGATGAAGACCTTGGGATCCTTGATAGCATCACCTCATTTATGTTATCTCCCAAGTTGCGCAAGACTGAGCCACACTCTTTTGGCTCTTGATGAGACATAGATCCAGCTTGTTCTCTATGACTATGTTCTCCAGTTTTGACATAGATCCACCTTGTATTTATGTGGCTATGTTTACACTTATGTACCTCATGGATCCACGCTTGTATTTAAGTGGCCATGATAGATGCATCAGTATTTGGATCATTATTGTATCCTCTTGGAGGTCATGTTCCACCATTTGAACATGGACAGTTACCCCAAGGATGAGTTTGTCTGACATTGCCTTTGCTTTCAGGTACTTCATTTGAGCCTATGATTCTTGGTTTCTCCGTTCCTACAAGATTCAATTTTTTTTATTTATAATGTATTTCGGCCATCGTTTCCCACGTCCCTCTGACCTTATACATTAGGGGGCATCTGTTATAACTTGAAATGACATCTCTCCATCCATGACGATACTTGCTTCCCTTGGTCGCATGACGACACTTCTTGAGATCAAGTTCAGTCACACAACAGGACATTTGTGGATGGAAGAGTCATTTGGGACACTAAAAATGGTTGAAATTACCTCATTCTTGACCCATTTGATGTATATGACCCTTAGGAACATTTTTCCAGACCAAACCATCTCCTGAAAATGAGCAGAAAAGCCTGTTTTTGGCCATTTTTTAACATGAGCGTGACTCTACTGTTGAAATAGTAGCGTGTGTACGCGACTTTGCCTCATTCAAAGTAGCGCTGAAACCCATATGTACGTGAATTTTTCTATTTTAGAGTAGAGTACACACCTGTTTTGGTCAAAATCTCAAAATTTGAGTAAGTTAAGTTGGTTGGGAGACCTCTTGAGTGGTTATAACTTCTTTTCCTCTTCCTCATTGACTATATAAGGAGGGTAGAAGGGACACATGAGGGGACCAAGCCCAATTACAAAGTTATGCTGGAGGAATGGAGACCCTCATCCCCCTCTCTTGTGCTTCATTTTTGGTAAACCCTAGTACAGTTGCTTAGATGCTGGGATCCTTGGAGAACGGAAGTAGGAGACCTTGAATCTAGGTTTCGTGAAGTTCCAAGCTTGAAGGAAGGTATAACTTTATGTACTTGCTTTCATTCATTAATAAATATCAGACGTTCTTCTCTTTCCAAATATGACCTATTAATGTGTCTTAGATTTGATTACTGTTTGATTGTAGTTTGATGTCTTCTTCCATTATGGATATCAGTATTATATATGTAGTCAAATGTATTTGAGAAAGGTATCAAGTTGTTTTGCAGGTCTGGGCATTGCGACACTGGACAAGCATTGAAGAGAAAGGGAAGCAAAGCTAGGATCAACCTTCTGAATAAGGTGCCTACATCTCTAAACCCTAATCTCTTCATTTATTTGTTGTACTTGCAGAATGCTTGTAAGTCTATCTTTATCACCGTAAGTTGGTAGTTTCTCCCCTGAACTATAGGTGCATTTTCCCCACAACACTAAGAGAACTGGATGACATAGGACCACATACATCTGAGTGGATGATTTCCAGGATATCTTTTGCCTTGCTTTCACTACTTGGGAAAGCCTTCTTAATGTTCTTACCTTTTGCACATCCTTTGCAAACACCTTCATGTTTGATCTTGATTTTAGGAAGACCTTCTACAGCCTTGCTTGCAATTAGAAGTGCCCTATAGTGCATATGAGCAAGTCTTCTATGCCAAAGTTCACTTGGCTCCACGGATTCGTGCACCATGGCATGTTCAGGTTGTCCCTTCAATTTATACAAACCTCCCTATTGCTCTCCAATCACTACTACATCATCTATGGTCTTTCCCTTTGGCCACATTAGGACTTGGCCATCCACAAATGCAACCCTCATACCTTTTGCATCCAATGCAGAGATGGAGAGTAAGTTCTTCTTGAGCCCAGGTACATAAAGGACTTCTTTCATCTTCAAAGATTTTCCAGAATCTAGGTTATAGGAGGCTTCACCACTTCCTTTGATTGGGTATTGATAATCATCCCCAAGTTTCACCTTATGGGGTGATTCATGTTCAGATAGATTCACAAAAGATTCCTTAAACCCAGTCATGTGTTTGGAAGCCCCACTCTCAATCAACCAATCATTACAACCATGGGAGATAGTACCTGTGAGAGCAGAGATTAGAACATACTCTTCTTCACTTGATGAGTCATCATCACTATCATCACTTTCTACCCTAGCCTTCTTCTTTGGAGGTTCATCATCCTCGACAGCATGATCATGGAACTTTCTTTTGTTGCCCTTCTTCTTCTTGCTGGAGTTGTTGTTATTATCCCTTTTGTTCTTGGGACAATCTGAAGTAAAGTGACCCTTCTCATTGCATGTGAAGCATCTTAGATCCTTCTTATTCTTTTGATAGGATCTCTTGCAGCGAGAGTGCTCCTTCTTGGTATTGCTTCTTTTGGTGTGAGCTGCAAGAGCTTGATCTTCACCTCCCATCTTTTCCTCATGAGCTACAAGTCTAGCTTCTTCTTGAGAGCATTCTTCCTACAATCTGTTGAAGGAGATCAACTTCTTCCTTGCACAAATTCCTTGAATAAAGGAATCCCATGACCTGGGTAGGCCATTTAGAGTGGTCATGAAAACTTCACCATTCTCCACCATTTCATCTATCGCTTCCAGTTGTTCCTTAATCTGGGAGACACTAGAAAAATAAGCTTGAATGGTTTCTCCATTATGGAACTTTACTCCTTTCAATTGGTTCTGCAGGGTCATCTTTCGATTTATGTTCTTCCCTTCAAATAGCTTGGTCAAAGAGTCAAACATCTCCTTGGGTGTCTTTAGAGAAGACACATGGGGTATGAGATGGTCTTTGATAGAATCAGCAATGATTCTCTTTTCCTTGACCAATTTATTATTGTGCAATACTTTAGCCTCTTCATCCTCTTGGATAGGGATGTCTTCTTTTATATATGAGTCCAACTCATTCTTTTCCAGTATTAACCCAATCCTATACTTCCAAGCTCGGAAGTTGTCAACCCCTTCAAGATTATCCTCAAGCTTGGTGTGGTGAGATATCTTAAAGAGTACTTCAAATGGAAATAGAAAAGATTTAGGTCTTACCACTTGAAATGCTGAAAACTGGATCTTGTCCCGGATTAGGGTTTGTCAAAAAAACCCTAAAAATTCAAAATGTGAATTTCAAATTTCTGAAAGTATAGAAAGATGTGCCTTGATGAATTGATCAGCCTGGTGCATTCAGAATTTGAGATCAGCAAAGTCTTACCCTTCAGATTTGTCTTTTTGTCCTTCGAGGTTCACTGGGGAGAGCCCTGAATTAGGGTTTGAGTTTCCCGGAGATCTACCCAGCCAAAAATCTCAATCCAAAGCTCTAAACTTCGATTTTTTCAAGGAGCTTCTAACTATGTCTTCAGATTCCATAAATTCCTATTTTTGTGGAAACCCTAATTTTTAGGGCCAAATCTGAAAATGCTCAGAATTGAATTATGATTGGACAGATAGATTCTCCTTGATGAGTAGAGTCAATCTACTATACTGCTTTTCCAAAATATGTGGAGAGAAACCCAATAAACAAGAAACTCAAGTTTCTGTCACTACAAAATGTCTTCTTCTCAGGTCAGCTCTGATACCATGTTAAATTTTGAGCATTAATTCACAATACTCTTGGATCTTTACTAAGAGAATAACATATACAGTATATCAATGCATAACAATCACAATAAGCATGACAAGCATCACAAGAATCAAAAGCATGAGAGAAAAGAGACACAGAGTTTCTGTGGGGAAAACCCTAAGGTGAAAAACCCCACAATTTCCTCAGAGATAGAGAGAGCAATGGCTCAACCAAAATACACTTGAGATATTCTCCTAGAAGCAGATGATCCTCCTCTTCACTAGTGCGCCACTTTCTGAGTGAGAGAAGTGTGACTTTCTGAATGATCCAAATAGAGATCTCCCGATCTCTATTTATACTAACATGTTTGCCTAGTTACACTATGGGGCCGACTTGTCTATCTAGATACATCCACAATATAATATATATTTCAGGGCCAACCCCACACATGGTGGTATAATAACCCATCGGCAAGTACACACACTTGCGACACTTGTCAATCCACATGACGTCACTTCCTTATAGAGGAATAACACATCTCTAATAAGGGTACAATAAATATATATGAAATATATAGATGAAATACATTCCGAAGTTACATATACATCAACACTCCCAATTCGAATTGAGATCTCAAGAGCTATCAACATCAAAAAATAATTAGCCAAAATATGTGAATAATGTGCTCTTACTTGAATTTATAGGCTAAATGACTTCTTGTGGAAACTACCTAGCACAATGCGCCTTGATGAGAAAGTTTAGGACTTTCTACTTTCTACAGCTTTTCTTTTTTTCTTTCTACTTTACCTCCTTTATCCTACTTTACTTCTTTATACCGCTTTTCTTTTTTTCTTTCTACTTTACCTCCTTTATCCTACTTTACTGCTTTATCCCGCTTTTCTTTCTGGATTATCTTGTTTTTTTCTTTTAGTCTGATTTTCTTTCTTTTACTGCTTTATTCTACTTTTCCACTGCGTTTCTACTTTCATCCTACTTTTCTTTCTTTTACATCTTTATTATGCTTTTCCACTTTTTTTTTCTGCTTTTTCTGCTTTTCTGTCTTCTGCCAGCTTTTCCTTGTTTTATCTAGTTTCCTTATTTTTCATTGCTTTCTAGTATTTATTGCTTTCTTCTAAATTCCTTCTTTGGAAAGATTCTTATGGTCAAAATATTATCTCCTATGCACTGTCCTGGACACATAATCACTAATACTTATCCAAACATTACTTTATTCATGAAAAAAAAAAATAACTATGGATCATCACAAACATTAGAAATATTAAATTTCCTAGCTACTAATTCCTTTTTCAAAATTAATATTTTCTTCTCCTAAAACCATAAGGACTGGATGGGATAGGGACTTGGTCAAATGATCACTTAGGAAGGGACATGACATGTAAATATTTAGCCAGTTGAAAATAAATGGCAGATGAACAGTCATAGAGACTCCAACGAATCTCTTGGAATCCAAATCCCAAGAGACCCTTGGCCAATGTATAAATATGAATCTTGATGAATGAAATTCATCAATTCTGGAGTTATATGTCATGTCCCAAAAAATTTCATTGGGTCATAATGCCCTAAACCACTTCGCCATACTTGTGATAGTTTGTCAAATTGATGCTAAGGGTCAAATAAATTGCCAAGAATGATATTCAAGTTAGTAATAATGTAAAATTAGATCCAAATGGACAAGGTGGGTCACATTAAGAGAAATTCCCATTTCAAAGTTGTAATATACCCATCCAAATGAACTATCATGGAGGAAAATTAATAGTTCCCTAGGTTGGGGATGGAAGCATTAAATGTTGGAATAAGGGATCTAAAAGACCCAAAATGACATTATACTTACAAATTCACATTAAATGGGTCAAAAAAAAAAAAAGTGGCATTGGATCATGAGGGCACATAAGAGGTTGTCGGGCCCACTTGTGGCAAGATTCCCCACTACACTTGGAATTATTCTCTCACCAATTCGAGTTCAATATGAAGGGTAACATACTTGGGGGAGTTGAAGAGGTATTATTCATGGCATGAATCATGTAAGGTTGAATTGAAGCGGAAGAGAAAATCACATGGAAGAGGAAGAGGCATCTTAGAAGAAATGTGACACTTGGAGCTAGATTCCCTAACTCCTATGACAACAATGATGAATATTCTATAACACTTATGACAAAGTTCAGACCTGATTTTTGACATATGAAATATATGACATGCCAAGGCTAAAACTAGCCTCCAAGAGGGCACGCAAGGGAGTTATGGCAGCCAAGAAGCTTCCCCATTCGAATTGAGGGAAGATGGAGACTAGGAATTGTTGGACAAGTGGCATTTATGGGAATCTCTCCCTAACTCAAGTTGGGATGAGTCTGTTGGATGGAATTATAGATAAGGAAGCATTTGGAAGTTTATAAAATACAATAAAAAAGAAAGAGACCATATTTTGATCATTTCTCATTTTGCAAATTGGAGAGCATAGCTTGTCCATGCTAGTGGCGTGTTTACTCTAATTGCCTTAGTACCAATTTCAAGGTTGAAAGATTCCCATCATAATTGGAAATGGGAGAGGCCATTCATTAATTTCATTTGAAGCTACAATGGAGTCACTTGTTACAGGTTGAAGCTACAAGGCATCTCGTGATATTTTCTTCTTCAACTTGTTCCCATCTCTCTCTCACATTTCTCTTCATATTTTGGATCTTGGAGGAAGGGAACACATGGTGAGATGTTGATCTATTTGTGAGATACCAAGATACACAATTTATTTTTAATCTAGTATATTTACTCTATATTTAAATCTCATAAGATCCTTACGTCAAAATACCAAGTGAAACTATGTAAAAATACCAAACAATGCATAAATGGTGCCATTTTCCCTATATCTTGTTGTGAGAGCTTGAATTTGTTTTATTTCGATATGTATCAGTCAATATATGTGATTTTGTTGATGTATGGATATCCATTAATGTCCTAAATAATTTTCATACACATTGGATAATTATTTGGAACATAAATCTCGAAATTCATAACAAGTGGTGCAGTTTCTTAGCTTTTCCCCATATGTGAAGACATGTCTACAAACCTCTGATTTATGGGAATTTGAGAAGCCTTTAGGGATTGATTAATGATACATTTGGGTTCCCATTTAAGTGCTTTAACTAATTCATGTCTCTGTTCTGAAATTTTGGAGGTTCGTACTACATTTGTGAAGCCATTTATGTCATCTACCCTTGGGGGTTTGAACCTTGAAATTACTAGTAAATTTCCCTATTTTCTCCTGAACTTAAATTAATGTTGCAAAAGTATTTTGAGAGTTTCCAAGCATAAATAAGCTTAATTTTTATGTCTCAATACCTTTCAAACACTCTCAGTCCCAATTTGAAATACCTAGGAGTCTTTTGGAGCCATCTACCCTTGGGGGTTTCAACATCGATTTTTCTAGTAATTATGCCTTTCATTCTCTAATTGTAAATGCAAGTTGCAGAAGTATATATAAAGTGTCCAAGAATATAATAGATTATTTAGTGTTTACAAATACACCTCAATCCACTCCACTTCAAAAATATTTGGGATCATTTGGGACAATTTGGGGATTCACTAGTCCAAGTTTCAAAAATTGATTAAATTGGAAAAAATACAAATTGGGGACATTACAATGGTATCATAGCATGGTACTTGCACCTGTGCATTAATATCATACATTGAAGAATAATTTTCAGCCATGTATTACTATTATGATGAATCCTATGAGTACAATTCTTATGAGCAATATAAATAATAATGTGAATGGTATGAGGAAGAGGTGCCATCATGCAGAACTTCTTACAATTTCATAAGGAATGAGGGTTATTCTTATGTACTTGAATCTGATGAAGATTATTTTGTCACACTACCAAAGGATAATTCTATGAATGAATTACAGATATTGAGAGCAACTTGTAAAACCTTTCCCCAACAATATCAGGCATATCTTGATCTGTATACGGAGATACATAAAAGGACATTCCTTTTGAATACTTTGTTGATCGGGTGTTTGCAAATAGGCCCAAAATGAAGATGTGGAGTTATTGAAGAAAGTTCTATGCCCTTCTTTCAAAATACCTTGGAGAGACAATCACATATGTCTAAGTAAAAAGGAGGAGACCCATGAGCCACCTAGTTCTGAAATAGGTGAAGTAGAAGAAGTAGTACATGAAGAGGATCGAAAGTCACTCCCAAGTGACTCTACAAAATATGAAGAGACATGACATGAGCATGAAGAAGACTCTATTGAAAATATTGAATATCATTTCGAGACACATTCTACCTTGGACATGAATCAAAGAGCATCTACTGATGGATGCTTAACTATGAAGGAGTACCTACTAATGGGTGCTCACACCTATATGTTGGTGACATAGAGATCACTTTTGAAAGTGTTTCTGCAAGCCAAAATTCCATTAAGCATGAAAATGAAGGCCTTGTAGCAGTTGAAGAAGAGACAAGATCAGCTTCCCCATCACCACTTGAGCTTCATGAATCTGGTCCAAGTAAGAAGGAAGCAGATGAGGAAGGAAGTAAGAGCCTCATTTTCTTGAAGGGTCATTAAATATGAATGAAAAGAAGATCCAAGAGACCATTATCATACTCCATGAAACTCAAGTATTGGTGTCAAATTCTTGTTGGAGAGCTTCTTCATTTAAGGATTCATCCTTCCATGAAGACATGGAGAAGATTCAAAGAGCAATGTGCAACATCAAAGGTAATTTCATGTCTTTGATTTTTGATAGAAACAATTTGGTTGAGCTTAATGAATGCTTACATGGATCATACTTGAATGATAATGAATATATTCATAAGCTCAAAATGCAAAATGAGCAACTTCTTGATAGGTTGCAAGATACTTGTTCTTCCTCCTATGTTTCAAATTGTCAAATGGTATATTGCTTGGAGGATTCTCATGAAATGATGGATCATGAGAAACATAGAAAATTGAAGGTGCTTTATGTGTTTGAAGATAAGCTTGATGAGAACCGAGCACTTTTTGTGGTGGAAGAGTAACTTGGGTTTCCTCTTGGAAATGGTTACACAATTTTTGAAGTGTATGATTCCACTACCTTGGAACCATCCTATGAGAAAAGTTTTGCACTTTTGAGGGAGTTGCATGATCCTACCCTTATGGAGCCTTCACATGATGGAACTCTTGCATTTTATGATCATTTGGGTGAGTTGGTTCATTCTTCTACATCTTACACTTCCATATTTTCTAGCATTCATCCTAATGAAGTATGGGTGAAAATTTTATTTTTGATGGTGCTACATGAGGAGTATGAAACTCATATCTCTCCTTTTGATGATGACATGACTGGAGCACATTATCATTTACAGTTGCAACAACATCATTTTTTACCTTATGATGATACATATCTTCATGGATGCACTTATGATGTTCACTTGAGTCACTTGAAGACTCATGATTTTCCTTGCTCCTTGCTTAGTTCAAATGATGTTGGAGGAACTTCATCAACTACTTGGGTGAAGAGATATATGATTGGAGCAAATTTTTATTGGAAGCAACATCCTTTGTTATTTCTTGATGATACACATATCCATGGATGCATAAATGGTACTTATGTTAGCCCCTTGAAGGCTCATTGTTTTCCTTGCTCCCAAATTGGTTTAGATTTTAGTGGAGGTTCTTCATTCACATATTGGATGAGAGAACACATGGCTGATTATTTTGTTGCATCTTACATTATTTTGGAGCATCATGGATATATTTTCTTGTGGGATGATTCGTACTCTTTTGGTGATGAGACATGGGACTTTCACCCTTGTCCTTTGAGCTTCAATGGTCTCACTCTTGATTCTTGTGTGTATTCGGCACATGAGGAATATTTGGTTGATTGGGGGAGACTTGTTTTCATTCAGCCCCACTTTGAGTATATGCATTTCATGATGGAGAGTCTCTCTTGGCCTCGGCCCAACCTTGAAGAAGTTCATATTTTGATGCAGGGGCCCTCAATGTTTCAATTGTGCATTGGAAATGTTGAACTTCCAGTGTGGTGGTATGATCTTTACATCCTTCCTTGCATTTTTCATAGTGATGAATTTTTATTGTTGTTACTGGTGTTTGGAAAGATACAGATAATACAGTGGGATCCTAGCATTATTTGGAATTCTAGTTTTCCACATGTGACACTTCCACTCAAAGATTTGAAACTAAGGCAGTGGGATTTGGGCAATATTTATTCTACAAGTTTTTGTGGTAGAGCATGCCTATATTTTGCAATGCAATACAAGAAATGGGACCCTGGTGTTGCTTGGTTTCAGCTCACTTGGAGAAGTAGTTCAATTGTTGGTTTGAGAGGGCAAGCCAACCTCCAGTTGTTTGAGTTTGTCTTTGCATAACAATGTTTCAGTTTCCTATGTGAGAGACCTTGATAACAGCTTTTAAGGTAGTGTTAGCTCTACTTTAAAACATATATATTACTATGAAGTAGGTGAATCTCAATGTTAGAAATCCACAATCATTTATCAACCCCTAACATATTTCAAATCACGAATTAGAAGAGAATTGAAATGTTTCATATTGAGCTAAAGAAGAAGATACATACTTGCAATCTAGCTTGATGTGCATCCTTTCTCCTTTGCCATGAGCTTTCCTTTCTTCACCCTTGCCTTTGATGAAGATCCCAAGATTTCCAATCCTCCAAATCTCTCCAACATTCCTTTGCTCTTCCTTTTTCCTCCTCTTACAATGACCCAAATGCCTTTGTTTTGTAGCATTGGGAAATGGGCTCTCAAGTTTCTCTTTTCAATGTGGGATTATCCCTTTTCTTGTTTTTTGATTATTTTTGCTCAAAAACCCACTTTCCATAGTCTTTTAGGCTTTTGTCACAACTTTAGCATATTTAAGTAAAATTAATGCACTTTTGTGCATTTCTTCTAACTATTTGACTAGTGGATCTTAGATTTCAGCCTTTAATGAGTATTTCAATCACTGAACCTTGTCTTCTTAGGATACCTCTTTCTTCACTCAATCTTTCTAATTGTGGGTGTAGTGATTAGATAAGAGAGGAATTGTTATATTGTGTACTTGTATTTTTTCTTCATGTTCTGGGAGCATGTGAAATTTAGTTCACACCAAGATCTGATCAAGAAATTACACACTCTCACAAAAGATCTCACACAACTAGTCAAGAACAATGAAATTTACTCACATAAGATGCAAACTGAATTACTCAAGAGAATAATATTACATCATCCAACCTTGGGAAACTAAATGGATGTCAATATATAACAATACATTAGATATTTGAAGGCATAAGGATTCCATTCGAATCCTCACAAAAGAAGACTTACTAAAATAATGCAAAACCCCCACAGGTGGAAAGTGTGTTCTCCAAGTCACACCAAAGGATCACGAATTTATGATTTAGTGATCATATAGTGATGTATGATGAAAAAATATTCCAAATCCAAAAAATGGAAGGAAGAAACATCATGGAGGATGAGTGGTCCAAAAAACAGTTTCTCTGGTCAACTAGCTTTTACCTTTCACCCAAAAAGTGGTAAAAAGCAGTAAAATGAGCATGTGTGCCAATCTAACTCAAAATTGTCTAAAAATAGCCAGAATCTATTTTAGGACATCCATAAATAGTCTCTAGTGGGTTTTGGAAACTTGTGGTCCAAACAATGATGCTTGTGGTCCACACAATGACTCATATGCCAACTATCTAGTCTAATAAATAGTAATTAATCATAGAATGATTAATTAATGCTACTAACGTATTAATATAACATAGATAAAGGGTTTAATTATTCCCAAACCCCCCCATAAGTCTGACTTTATGTGCTAAAAATAAGAAATAAAAACTAAGGCCCAGTAACAAGACATGGTCACCTTGTACAATACTGCCTAGTCCACAAAACAAGGAAAGAAGGAAAAACTCATGGGAAAAACCTTCCCTCAAAAAATGGACATATCAAATTTGAAATATTGTTGATCAATAATTCACTCCACCACATGTTCAGCCATCCCAAGCAGTGATCTAAGATAGTTGAATGTCTTCTCAGTAAAAGCTTTGGTGAAGATGTCTACAGTTTGCTCACTTGTTGGGCAATACTGCAAATCAATGATTTGGTCATGCACTAAACTCTTGATGTAGTGCATATGGATATCAATATGCTTGGTCCTCTGTCTCTGTACTAGATCACTTGAGACCCTTATAGCACTCTGATTGTCACAAAAGATGATAGGAAGAGTACTAAAGGCAATCTCAAACTCTGAAAGAATACCCTGCAACCACACACACTGAGTAGCATCATTCATTGCTTCTCTATACTCAGCATCTGCTGAAGATAGTGAAATTGCACTTTGTTTCTTGCTAGACCAGAAAATAGGACCACCTCCAAGCATGAATACAAATCCAGATGTGTATTTTCTGTCAAGTCTATCACCAACCCAATCTGAGTCAGTAAAGCCAAAAAGATCTAGGCTAGAATCTGCATCATAGTGAATCCCATCAGTCTTGGTGCCTTGCACATAGTGCAAGATTCTTTTTGCAACCCTCCAATGTAGCTCATGTGTCTGCTCCATGTATCTTGATTTCACACTCACATCATATGCATTATTAGGTCGATTATGAGTCAAGTATAACAAGCTGCCAATGAACTGCCTATACAAGGTGTTGTCAACCAAAGGTGTATATTCTGCTTCTTAAAGTCTAACTCCCAAAAGGAAAGGATTCTTTGAAGGATTGCAATCATCCATATTGAAATTATTTAGCAGCTAAGATGCATATTTTGACTAAGACACCTTAGTTCCATTCTCAGTTTGAGAAATCTCAAGCCCCAAAAATTGCTTAAGAATTCCCAAGTCACTCATGGAAAAAGCTTGATGCAAGGCAGTCTTTAATGAAGCTATTTGATTAGTATAGATACCTATGATTAGTATATCATCCAAATATAACACTATAATCATAATTGAACCATCAATCATCTTCATGTAAACATTAGGATCATATTTTCATCTCACATAAGATTGTGACAAGAGAAAGTTGTCCATTTTCACATACCAAGCCCTGGGGGCTTGCTTAAGCCCATATAAGGACTTCCTCAACCTGCACACATAGTTAGGATCAGATGTATATCCTTCTGGATACTACATATAAATCTCCTCCTCAATATCCCCATGGAGGAATGCACTCTAGAAATCCATGTGGTGCACTTCCCAGGGCTTGGATGCAGAAATTGCCAGAACTAGTCTTATCGAATCCTTCTGTGCAACTGGTGCAAAAGTCTCATTGTAGTTAAGGCCATGGGCTTGGGAGAATCCATTTTTCACCAGCCTAGCCTTATATTTCACTTTTGTACCATCATCTGCACATTTGGTTTTGTATATCCACTTACATCTTACTAATTTTCTGCCTGGGGAGAGCTTGACTAGCTCCAATGTCTCATTCTTCTGCAGTGAATGAAACTCCTCATCCATGGAAGACTGCCATATTGGGTCATGTGAGGCTTCCTCATATGTCTGAGGATCAAAATCCACAATCATACAACATCTCTCATATAGGTATGGTTCATTCACATTAAGAGAAGACTCAAATTGTGATCTAGTCCTCCTTGTGTCCTGAGGATTTCCCGCTAGTACACCAACTGCTTGCAAAGTATTAGCAGCCCATTTAGGCCTTATTTGTGAATTAGGATATGTAATAAAATGGTCCTCATCATCAGAAATATCAAAATCAAAAAATTCAAGAGCGGCATCACTTACTTCTTCGGGTGGTGGTGAAGATGGTTCTCCAATTTCAACATTCTGAGAGGGCTCTTCTTCGAATTGAACACTTCTTTCAATGAAGGATTTTTTAGTAGCCATGTTCAGAAACTTATTTACTTTGGATTCCTATGAATAGCCAACAAAAATACAAGTTTGGATTTGGGGTTGCATAGCCCTCCTCTTCTCAAGTGGAATCCTAGCCCAAGCCTTGGAGCCAAAAATCTTGAAATGAGAAATATCAGGTTTGTGCCCAGTCCAAGCCTCAAAAGGAGTGATTCCTTTGAGATATTTGTGAGGCACTCTACTTTGAATGTATGTGGCACAATTTATTTCCTCGTCCCAAATCCTTCGAGATAAAGACCTTTCCTCAAGCATACATGTCGCCATTTCCTTCAATGATATGTTCTTCCTCTCAACAACAACATTATACTAAGGTGTATAGGGAACAATGTGTTTCATTTGTATGAATGAAGAGGCACAAAATTGTTGAAACTCAGATTTGATGTACTCCCCACCATTATCAGATCTAAGTATATTGATATGTCTACCAGACTGGTTCTCAACTGAGGCCTTGAAAAGCTTGAACATACCAAAAACTTTAGACTTTAACTTGATGAAATAGATCCAACAATACCTGGAAAAGGCATCTATGAAGGTGAGGATGTATTTGGCATGTGTAATGTCCCCTTCCATCATCAAATGCAGGGAAGGAAACATTAACAACACACCGGGGCTTTTGGCAGACCTAGCCCCAATATTATTTCTCATAAATTCATAACAATTAAAAACTTCTGTGTGCAGATTCAACTCAATATAAACACAGCGGAATTAAACATAATAATACACAGAAGCATAGATTCGCATCAACATATTTATCTCAAGCAATCAACAGGCAGAGAACTCAATCCCCTTCTTATGCTACTTCATATCGATTTCATTAACATGCAGAATAATCATTCAAATACCACTTTGCAGAACACAGATTGTATATAATTTAATCCACAAAGAATACTTATCTTGCAACGCAAATGTCCAACGACTGGCTACGTGAGAGCAACGTTCCACCCAACCATAGATCTATGTCCATCCTGTATTCTTTCAGCTGAGAGATCACCCTCGAGCTGGGCTGTGTATCCACTAAAGAGGAACTAGATGGCTCACTCACAGTCAGGGTTTCACTCAAACAGCCATGCTAAGCCAACACACAGTTGGGTTTTTCAAGCATGGAAATAGGAGATGGAGGAGGATGCTAGTCCACTGAGCTCACTCCCAGAGCCACATACACTTCAAGCTGGATTCAGCAATCCCATCCCCTGTTCATACATCCACACTTGGATTTCTCACAACTCTGTCACGAATAACCCCAAATCCGTCACTGATTTTCTGGGCTGTTAAAACTGGGTTTTCCCATGGATTTTGGGGTAGCTATTGCTCCCAAATTCGCCCCAAGGTTCATACCAATGGATCCCCCATTGGATTTCACTGTCCAATACCAACTCTGGGCGTTTTTGGCTCTTCAAAACGTGGGTTCTTTCAAAGTCGCGATTTCTCGTTTTTCTCTCTGCTGGCAATTTGTTTTTTTTTGGATGGAAAATGGTGCTGGTAAGTTTCACAATGGAATGGGGATGAGGAAGAAGCAACCTTCCATGAGTTTGAGTGACTTGTGGTACAAGAAAACAGAGCCCATACTCTGCCATACGAATGTCTGGGTTGCCCATGCTCCATTGAAGCCATGGACTGAAATCCTCAACCACTTCCTTACAACAGAAATAAATGTCAGCAAGGTAAGTCAAATGGGTTCTCAAGGTGACATATGGCAGCCTATGGTTCAATCCCACAACCCCCTCACCACTCCCTAGTGGATACACGTGGCCCCTTCTCATTCGTTGCCTCCATAGCCAGTTTTGGTATTTTATATTGCATGATGTTTATTTAAATCCTTTTTACAATTTCCATGGCTTAATAGCACATGGGCATCAAAATATCAATGCTTGCCTTTTAATCAAAATTCAGGTTTTCACTAGCGGGGCCTTGGCCTTGAGCTCCACGCTAGGAAAACATTCATCACATGTAAACATTATTTACATTAAATGCTAATACATCCTAAGAGTCAGAATGGGGTATTACAGCATGTTTCAAGAACTCATGGGGAAATGGACCTGATATATCACTGTGAATAAGATCCAAGGGTACAGAGGTTCTCTCAGTTTTGGATCTCCCATACTTATGCTCAAGGTGTTTTGCAAGGATGCAACTTTGACAGACACCTTTGAAAAATATGATATTGGGAAGACCTATGACCATTTATTTCTCATGAAGTTGGGAAAGATATCTATAGTTTAGGTGTCCAATTATTTCCTGCCACAATTTTCTTGACTCATTGGCATGGATTAAGAGAGCAGAAGGTGAGGGGAATGGCACAAAATGAGAAAACTTGTAGATTATAGAGATATGGTCAGCAGTGCCTAATGCAACAAATCGACATGTTGAGATTTCACAAATATCAACATCATTTGGTGTGAAGTTCACCTTTTTGGGTGATCCTATGTGGGTCATCTAGTATACTGACAAGACGTTAGCATCAATTCCAGGAACATAAAAGACATTATTGAATGAACCGAAATCAAGATCTATGATTCCCTTACATTTGCTTGAAGTTTCAGAATTATCACCCAACACAATATTTGGACCACGGGAAGAGTCAATTGAAGTAAAGAAATCACTTGTAGACACCATGTGCCTTGAAGCTCCATAATCAATAATGAGTGATGTAGGCTTGGATTTTCTTGCCATCATTGCATGCACTCTCTCCTTATCTTCAAAATTTTGTCCTCCATCCTTCCTCATTGCGCTCTCAGAAAGAGGAATGTTGGCTTTCTCTAGGATTAGAGCCATTTGATCAATGGTTTTCTTCATGCAGGAGATTTAAGGATGAAATCCCCTGCTGCAATAAGTACATTTTGCCTTCTCATTCTTCTTATTTGGATTCTTCTTTGAGTGGTAGGAGTCTTCAGGAAATTTCTGCTTGTCTTTTTTTTTATCAGTGGTCTTCTTGAAATTTCCCTTCTTCTTCCCTTTCGAACCCTTTGAATCACTAACATTCAAACAATGGTATTTTGATGTATTTTTTATGGCTCCCATCAAGACAAATTTTTCTTTTTATTGTGTAAGAGACTCCATAAATTCTGCCACAGTAGGACTCTTCCAGTTTCAAAATGCTTTTATGGTTGCATTAAAGGTCAAAACAAAGACTAAGTAATATGGGCCAAGCATGGAGAGAATGGCCAAGATCAGTTGCTCATCTTTTTTATCAATTCCACATTGCTTCAACTATAGAACAATTGACCTGAATTTCGAGAATAAATCCTGGAGGTTATCGAAATTCTGTGGACTCAATGAAACTAGTTCATTATCTAGTTGGTGGCCTCTTAATTCATCATTCTTGCGAAACAATTCTTGAAACTTTAGCCAAACTTCAGGTACGACCATCAAGATGGAATAGAATATCCCTGGATGTAGTGAGACACAACATCCCATAAGATTCATCTCTTCGATTATGTCACTTTGATTTCTCAATTGCTGAGGTTGGCTTAGTCTCAGTTGCCATAGTCACCCTATAGAAGGCTTTGCTCTTCAACAAGATCTCCATCTGCACTTTCAAGTAAAAATAATTGAATGGAGTGAGGATTATCTGATGTGACTGATCCACAGAAGCTCTAAAATATCTTTTGGAGTGGTTTGGTTATGCCCCTGGATGCTCAGTTGCACCCTCTAGATAATAGAATGCGCCCTGTGGATGAATTATTGTGCCCTCCTTGAGACTAGTTGGATCCTGCAAGAAAATAGAAGGATAAAGGAATAGATTGATATATCTGATACCATGTTAAATTTAGTTCACACCAAGATCTGATCAATAAATTACAGACTCTCACAAAATATCTCACACAACTAGTTAATAACACTGAAATTTACTCACATAAGATGCAAACTAAATTACTCAAGAGAATAATATTACATCAGCCAAACTTGGGAAATTAAATGGTTTTCAATATATAACAATACATCAGAGATTCAAATGCATAAGGATTCCATTTGAATCCTCACAAAAGAGGACTTACTAAAATAATGCAAAACCCCCCTAGGTGGCAAGTGTGTTCTCCAAGTCACACCAAAGGCTCACGAATTTCTGATTTAGTGATCAGATAGTGATGTACGATGAAAAAAAATTTCAAATCCCAAAAATGGAAGGAAGAAACATCATGGAGGATGAGTGGTCCAAGAAACAGTTTCCCTAATCAACTAGCTTTTACCTTTCACCCAAAAAGTGGTAAAAAGCAGTAAAAGAGGCATGTGCACCAATCTAACTTAGAATTGTCTAAAAATAGCCAGAATCTATTTTAGGACATCCATAAATAGTCTCTAGTGGGTTTAGGAAACTTGTGGTCCACACAATGATGCTTCTAGTCCACACAATGACTCATATTCCAACTATCTAGTCTAATACATAGTAATTAATGATATAATGATTAATTAATGTTACTAATGTATTAATATGACATAGATAAAGGGTTTAATTATTCCAACAATGCATAATAAAATATGCTTCTTCCCATCACTTTGTTAAGGGCATTAATTCAATTGTTAATATATGCCCCTTAATGTGTGAGGTCTGAAGTAGAGCTAAGGGCCGAAATAAATTATTTTTATACTGATACTCTTCAGACTAATACTCTTCATACTGATACTTTTTATTGATCATAGCAAGGATGGGGAAAGGATAATCTCACGGGCGCAGGATTTAGGATAACATCTGCAAGTCAAACATAGTAATTTGTCAAATATATAATACCTTCTTGAGGCGGGCATACCCATGCTCAGCCGTAAACAAGCATGGCCACCAAAAATACACAGTGGATCCATCTCAAAAGAAAAAATTTCATAAGTGTAAACATGCACTTCGATGAGTGCATCGATGAGTGATACAATTGTTTTTCCCAAGGTATTCAATACAAACCGACGATAGTACGAGTTTATATCATGTGAATAAATGAACTGATGTCAAGCATAATAAAACACCATCTGATTACCGGTCACTGATGTATATCGTTAACAGATGCGAAGAGACCCACCGATAATGATGATGGACTCTAAGGTACTGAGTACAAACTATCAAGTGTGAATAGATGTTCTGAAGTCAAACACTTGTAGAATCAAACAATTAGGGGTCATTGATGTATACCCATTGTCATTTGAGATGAAACCCGCCACTAATGACCGCAAGATCCAAGGTACTCCTGGGTTTCTAGATCCATTTCCTAGATGATGATTTGGTGTCGATAGTAATAGATCCATTGGAATGAGGGAATTAATGCATCCCACATCAACCGATACGAAACAAAGATCAATAGTTTGATATATTTTGGTAGAATTGCGAGATCCAATACTGTATATTGCACAAGGAAGGCCAACATGATTTGTCAGGAATATTTGAGGAATTGATGACTCTGTTTGAACTTCCCTTAAACACATAACACGATGAAAAATGGACACTTGGAAACATATAACTTTGAGTAATCGACCTTAGTGAAATCCACCAATGCCAGATGCATTAATGGATGCTCCATTGGTGACAGGAAGATCTCCATCGGTGGAGATCTATTCAAAATACTTGTACAGTTTCCTAAGGAAAATGTATAATGTGTACTGACGGCAGATACCAAATTATGTGTCGTGTTCAAGGGTGATAAGGACTAACTGTTCCCATTTTCTTCAAGGACATAATATGCAATGATTCAATTCTCTCCCATTTTTGGATTTTTGTGTTTTCCAATCTTTTACCTTTTTCATTTATTATCTTGAAAAAGAATAAAGTATGCTATGATACATTGGAGGAAACGAGTGTCTCAAGGGCATGCGCTTAAATTTCAAGGGCATGGGTCATGCCAAGAAAAAGATACATATTGGAAACAAGGGTTGATCTAGTTATGTACACTCTTACAGATGTTTACTCCATGGGTATGGTTCAAATATACAGAAGCAATGGTTTATATCCATCATGTAACAAAAAGTGACTACAAAGGAAAATACTCAACATAAGCAATAAGCAACAAAGCAGTTTGCACAGATGTTCAAGTGGATATTTTAACACATGCTTATCTAAAATGACAAAAAATCGGGAGCTCATCGAGATATGGTCAGAAATGTATGAAAGAGAAATATGTGGTCTCAAACTCCAAGTCATGATGGGACTAATAGGTCTCCCGATCCTATGATAATAACTCAGCATGGGCACCAGAACGACAATGGGATGTTGACTAAGGTGTCCCATGTTTGGTAGGATATTTTGTCAGAATGGTGGAAAATAAAGATATGAAGGGCTGACCCACCAATTTTCAACAGGTTTGACACTATGGAGAGTTTGGGTTGCAAAAGGTTCAAATGCATATTCACAAAGGGATAGCCTAAACTTATATGCAAGATTCCAAATATACCAGATCAGATCGAGGAAAATGCAAATCATGCTCCTATACTTGGGTATATTTACAATAATTATTCTCCTAGTGGCCCCACAAAATATGTCCTTAGGTGGGTGCAACCAAATGTTTACAACTTCATCTTCTGGTCTTTTTGCAGGTGATCGGTTTGATGACAGATATGGTAGACTCAATGGAGGGGAATCCTACAGCCCCCCAACGCTCTTCTTAATCATATTTTCAAGTAGGAGGGATCCAGGTCCCAGTAGATGGATTAGGTGGTGTTGGAAAAAAAGTGCAGGAGATGGGATATGGTTTCTCTCAAGTGGGTGGTAAACTAGGTCAATGCATACCCTAGGCTGCGACCATCCCTTCGATGGTTATCAGATCCAACACGTTGAGAGATAGGATTCAGAAGATGAAGGACCATGCCCTCATTGGGAAATTTGTTGGGGTTTTAACCTCTGAAAAGTCCCTGATCTGGTGGATTAACTCCACATGGAAACCTAAAGGGCACTATGACCTTCAGCTTGGTTCGAAGGGCTTCTTCACGATAACTTTTATCAACCTGGATGATCGCAACAGGATTCTTGATGGTGGACCCTACTTCTTTTACTCTGCTGGTTTTTTTTATGGCCATGGAAAGAAAAGTTCTTCCCTGAAAAGGAAGATATGAAGATAGCCCCGGTGTGGATCAGGATATACTCCCTACCTTCGGAATACTAGGAGACAGAGATCCTAGAAGACATAGGGACCAATTTAGGAACCTTTGTTAAAATCTATGAACAAACGAAGGCTCAGAGATACACGTCTTATGCCCAGATCTGTGTCTAGATGGATCTCTCAAGAGAACTTCCGGAGGCCATTAAAATGATGTGGGAGGATGAGCAATGGGTTCAAACCCTGGATTATGAACAAATCCCTTTCAAATGCTGCAAATTCCATGAGCATGGCCACTTATTCAGGGACTTCCCTTTAAACAACCCTAAGCTAACACCAAAGATGGTTGATGAGGATGTGGATCCGGGCTTTACCAAAGTGCAGACCAGAAAACGGGGTGGAAGAAAACAGGGATCTCTGGAAGTTTCCAAGAAGACTACGACAGCTAACTCTTTTGAAGCTCTGAGTGAACAAATAGAGGATAATGGTTTGGAGAAAATCATGACCCCCCAAGAAAATCAACCCTAGGCGAAGAAGGCCATCTCCTCTGATCCTGTTGGGGTACCTGTCAATGAAAAAATATTGGTCGTTATTGGTGATATTGTGGACGAAGAAACTGAAGAGATGGACATAGGGGAGCTGGATCTTAATGGGATTGAACAAGCATGTGATGACCCTAAAACTGGTTATGTCCCTCAAGATCAGGTAATATTACTAAAGGAGGCCATTCTTAAAGCCAGGGATCCTAAGAGACTTGGAATCAGCCCTGGATCTCAGAAGGATTGCAAAAGGAAGCATGAGGAGAACTCCAAGAAGCTAGGTCACAAATATAATTGGCAAAGAATTGTTGCTGCGGGACTAAAGTTGGTAGAATTAGGCCAATACCCTACTATTAGGGCAGCCCTAGGTCTTTAATTCTATCGCCTTCCTTTTTAATGAAGATTGTATCCTGGAACATACGTGGGTTCAACATCCAGCAGAAATCTAGAACTCTGAGGAAGAAGATCAAGGAGTCTAATCCTATAGTTGTGTTTCTTCAAGAGACAAAATTTTCAACTGATAAGTTGAAGGAACAAAGTAAGAAGATTTGGAGAAACTGTGAAGCAGTTGGGATCGATGCAAATGGCTTTACGGGTGGGATAGGCATTCTGTGGGACCCAAACAAAGTAAGTCTTTCTGGTTTTTTTGGAAACCACAGCTTCCTTTCTGCTAAGTTCCAAATTGTTGGGTTTAGGGTTTCGTGGTTTCTTTCTAATGTCTATGCCCCCCACACCCTTGGATCAAAATCCTCCTTTCTGGATTCTCTCTGCTGGATAAAAATTTGTCTGGAGGAGAGCATTGGATAATTGGTGGAGATTTTAACCTTATATCCTCTCTCGATGAAAAGAAAGGGAGTAGGAGGCGTCTGGATGACGAATGTATCCGATTCAGGAATACAATAGAAAAACTGAAACTAGTTGACATTGTCCCGGGGGATGGTAAATTTACTTGGAAAAATAAGAGGCAGGGTGATCGCCACATTGCCTCTCGTCTTGATCGATTTCTGGTCTCAGAATCAGTGATGGATTCTGGAAGTGAGATTGCTTCATCCATTCTTCTGGCCTCGGGTTCTAACCATTGGCCCATTGACCTTTGGTGGAGCAACTTGGGCTCTCAATTCAAAAAACCCTTTCATTTTGAACAATTTTGGTTAAGCCACCCGGATTTCAAGGAGAAAGTCTCTCAGTGGTGGGGGGAAATGGATCCGGGAGAAAGCCACAGTATGTACAATTTCCATCATAAACTGAAATCCCTAAAATCCAGAATCAAGAAGTGGATTAAGGAAGAGTTCGGGAATATCTTTGAGGACAAGAAAGCCCTTGAAGCATGTAGGGAGGGAATCCTAAATATGGGAATGCTTGAAGGCTACACTCCTGAAATCTAGAAGGAGGAAATCTTGTTCCACAATAAGATCCTGGAGAGGGAGAAATAGAAAGAGATTCTATGAAGACAGAAGGCGAGAGTGAAGTGGTTGCAGGATGGGGAACATAATACAAAGTTCTTCCATCGCTCTGCTATTCAACATCGTCAGCAGAGCATAATTCTCAAACTTAAGAATAGGGAAGGGAATTATTTGGAAACTAGGGAGGAGATTGAAGGTGAACTGACTCACTTCTTCCAAGATATTATGAATGAAAATGAGGTAGAAAGACAAAGAGATATAGAGTTAATCACCAACAATATTACTTCCCTCGTTACTTTGGAGAAAAATGATCTCCTTCTAAGACCTGTCACCATGGAAGAGGTTGAGGAAGCAGTGTTTCAGATGGCTGATGGTAAAGCCCCAAGGCCCGATGGCTTCACTACAAATTTTTTTCATCACTTTTGGGATCTAGTGAAGTCAGAGGTTTGGCAAATTGTTGAGTCTTCCCATTGCTCTGGAAAGATCCTTCCAGCGTTTAATGCTACCTTCCTCACCCTTATCCCTAATACCGAGGAGCTGATTCTCCCAACAAGTTTAGACCCATAGCCCTATGCAATGTCATTACAAGATTGTAATGAAGGTCATTGCTAATCGCCTAAAAACAATATTGCCTGCCATCATTTCACCTGAACAGTCAGAGTTTGTTGAGGGAAGGCAGATTTTGGATGGCATTATCTTGGTCCACGAGGTCCTACATTCTTTAAAAAGAGATAAAATCTCGGGGATGATGTTAAAATTGGACATTGCCAAGCCTATGATAAACTAAATTGGCATTTCATGAGAGCTATGTTGCAGTCCTTCGGCTTCTTTGAGTGATGGACTAGGTGGATCATGAATATGGTTTCCTCGTCCTTCTCTTCCATTCTTCTCAACAGTGTCCCCACTGGCCTTTTAAAACCCTCCAGAGGGATTCAGCAAGGGGATCCCCTTTCCCCCTTTCTTTTCATTATTATGGCGGAGGGTCTTGGAAGAACCATTAAAGCTATGCAAGGAAGTCATGAGCTACAGGGTTTGATTGTTCATCCCAGAGCTGACTGTCAAAACCATCACCAATTCCTTGATGACACTATGCTTATGGGTCAACCCTCTGTCCAGGAGGCTCGGGCTGTTCGTTGGTGTCTTGATACCTTCGGCAGGGCCTCTGGTCTTGAAGTCAATGCTCAGAATTCTCAAGTGTTTTTCTTTAACACTCCCAAAATTACTAGAAGAAACATTTGCAGGATTCGGGGTTTTCTGGAAAGCTCCCTTTCGTCCAAATACCTTGGGGTTCCGTTGGTGAATTCTCGAGTTAAGCAGGGTTCATGGAGAGAACTTGTGGATAGAATGAGGAATCATCTCTCTAATTAGACCTATCATCCCTTGAATTTTTCTTGTCACCTTGTTCTCCTAAAATCGGTTCTCCAGGCTATGCCCACTTATCTCTTCTCGGCTATGTTAACTCCCAAAGTTACTCTTAAAGAGCTTCGTAAAATTCAGAGGCAATTTCTGTGGAGTGGTTCAGGAGATAATAGGAAGTGGGATCTGGTCAAATGGGATGAGATATGCTCTCTGAAGTACCAAGGTGGCCTTAATCTCAGAGACCCGGAACAGGCTAATGTTGTTTCGGGAGCAAAAACCTAGTGGAGGTGGGTATCCCATAAGGAGGAACCATGGGAAAGACTGTGGCATTCCAAGTATGTTGCTAAGTGGGAAAAAGAGTACCTAATTAGATTCTCTGCACCAGGTTCTGGGTCTCACATTTGGAATTCGGCTACCCTTAAGCAGAGTCTGGTCCAAGACCATAGCTTCTAGTAGATTCGGGATGGCAGTCGTGCCTCAGCTTGGGAGGATCCGTGGCAGCAAATGCCCCACTTGGGGTCTCTGTTGACGCTCCTAGTGTAATGCAGAGCTGTGATAACAAGAACATGGTCAAGGTTAGGGATCTTTGGAATGATGATCCTCAGGAACAAGACTTCAGAGTTTGGAAAAATCATGAGTGGTGGACTTCTCTAGTTCCGGAGGAGGAAATTCTGCGGGTTGAGGAAGAGTTGAACAATCGTAGATTCAAAAAGCATAATGGGGAAGATCAGATTCGATGGGGACACAATCCCAAAGGATGCTTCAACATGAAAGAGGCTTATGAAATTAAAATGGGTTTCAATCAATTAGACCCCATTCCTAAATGGAAGTAGTTATGGTCTGCTAAGATATGGCCGAAAATAACCATCTTCATCTGGCTTACTTTGAAAAAATGTATCCTAACTGGGGAAAATTTAAAAAGAAGGGGTATCCTGGGCCCTCACCTGTGTGTCATGTGGAACCAAGCTGTAGATGTTGATGTATATGTAACTTCGGAATGTATTTCATCTATGTATTTTATATATATTTATTGTACCCTTATAAGAGATGTGTTATTCTTCTATAAGGAAGTGTCGTCATGTGGATTGACAAGTGTCACAAGTGTGTGTACTTACCAATGGGTTATTAGACCACCATGTGGGGTTGGCCCTGAATTATATATAATATAATATGGATGTATCTAGATAGACAAGTCGGCCCCATAAGGTCACTAGGAAAAAAGGTTAGTATAAATAGAGATCGGAGATCTCTATTTTACTTACTCGGAAAAGTAACTCACTCTCACTTGAAAAATGGCGCACTAGTGAGGAGGAGGATCATCTGCTATCAGGAGACTATATCAGTGTTATTTGGTTGTACTTTAGTTGAGCCATTGCTCTCTCTATCTCTGAGGAAATTGTGGGGTTTTTCACCTTAGGGTTTTCCCCACGGAAACTCTGTGTCTCTTGTCTTTATGCTTTTGATTCTTGTGATGCTTGTCATATTGTGATTGTCATGCATTGATATACTGTAGATGTTATTCTCTCAGCAAATATCCTAAAGTATTGTGAATTAATGCTCAAAATTTAACATGGTATCAGAGTTAACCTGAGAAGAAGACATTTTGCAGTGACGAAAGCTTGAGTTCCTTGTTTATTGGGTTTCTCTCCACAGATTTTTGAAAATCAGTATAGTAGATTGACTCTACTCATCAAGGCGCATCTATCTGTCCAATCAGAACTCAGTTATGAGCATTTTCAGATTTGGCCCTAAAAATTAGGGTTTCCACAAAAATAGGAATTTATGGAATCTGAAGACATAGCTGGAAGCTCCTTGCAAAAATCAAAGTTTAGAGCTTTGGATCGAGATTTTTGGCTAGGTAGATCTTCGGGAAACTCAAACCCTAATTCAGAGCTCTCCCTAGTGAACCCGGGAGGACAAAAAGGCAATTCTGAAGGGCAAGACTTTGCTGATCTCAAATTCTGAATGCACCAGGCTGATCAGCTCACCAAGTCGCGTCTTTCTATCCTTTCAGAAATTTGAAATTCACATTTTGAATTTTTAGGGTTTCTCTGACAAACCCTAATCCGGGACCAGATCCAGTTTTCAACACTTCAAGTGGTAAGATCTAAATCTTTTCTATTTCCATTTGAAGTACTCTTTAAGATGTCTCTCCACACCAAGCTTGAGGATAAGCTTGAAGGGGCTGATAACTTCCGAGCCTTGAAGTATAGGATTGGGTAAATCCTGGAAGAAAATGAGTTGGACTCATATGTGAAAGAAGACATCCCTATCCCAGAGGATGAAGAGGCCAAGGCATTGCACAAGAAGAACTTGGTCAAGGCAGAGAGAATCATTGCTGATTCTATCAAAGACCATCTCATACCCCATGTGTCTTCTCTTAAGACACCCAAGGAGATGTTTGACTCTTTGACCAAGCTGTTTGAAGGGAAGAACATAAATCGGAAGATGACCCTGCTGAACCAATTGAAAGGAGTAAAATTTCAGAATGGAGAAACCATTCAATCTTATTTTTCAAAGGTCTCCCAGATCAAGGAACAACTAGAAGCAGTGGATGAAATGGTGGAGAATGGTGAAGTGGTGATGACCACTCTAAATGGCCTACCCAGGTCATGGGATTCCTTTATCCAAGGAATTTGTGCAAGGAAGAAGTTGATCTCCTTCAGTAGACTACAGGAAGAATGCTCACAAGAAGAAGCAAGGCTTGTGGCACAAGAAGAAAAGATGGGGAATGAAGATCAAGCTCTCATAGCTCACACCAAGAAAGGGAAGTCCAAGAGAGAGCCATCTCACCCAAAGAAATCTTCACATCACTTCAAAGAAAGAAGAGTATGCTTCACCTGTAATGAGAAAGGACATATTGCCATAAATTGTCCCAAGAAGAAGAAGGACAACAACAAATCCAACAACAAGAAGAAGGGTAGCAAAAGAAGGTTTCATGCTCATGCTGCTGAGTATGATGAACCCCCAAAGAAGAAGGCTAGGGCAGAAAGTGATAGTAATGATGACTCATCAAGTGAAGAAGAGTATGTTCTGATCTCTGCTCTCACAGGTACCATCTCCCATGGTTGTAATGATTGGTTGATTGATAGTGGGGCTTCCAAACACATGACTGGGTTTAAGGAATCTTTTGTGAATCTATCTGAATGTGAATCACCCTGTAAGGTCAAACTTGGGGATGATTATCAATACCCAATCAAAGGAAGTGGTGAAGCCTCCTACAACCTAGATTCTGGAAAATCCTTGAAGATGAAAGAAGTACTTTATGTACTTGGGCTCAAGAAGAACTTACTCTCCATCTCTGCATTGGATGCAAAAGGTATGAGGGTTGCATTTGTGGATGGACAAGTCCTAATGTGGCCAAAGGGAAAGAACATAGATGATGCAGTAGTGATTGGAGAGCAAGAGGGAGGCTTGTATAAATTGAAGGGACAACCTGAACATGCCATGGTGCATGAATCCATGGAGCCAAGTGAACTTTGGCATAGAAGACTAGCTCATATGCACTATAGAGCACTTCCACTTGCAAGCAAGGCAGTAGAGGGTCTTCCTGAAATCAAGACCAAACATGAAGGTGTTTGCAAAAGATGTGCAAAAGGCAAGAACATTAAGAAGGCTTTCCCAAGCAATGAAAGCAAGGCAAAAGACATCCTGGAAATCATCCACTCAGATGTATGTGGCCCTATGTCATCCAGTTCCCTGAGTGGGTATGTTTACTATGTCTCATTTATTGATGACTTCTCCAGGAAGACTTGGGTATACTTCTTGAAGAGCAAAGATGAGGTGCTTGATAAATTCAAGGAATTCAAAACCTTGATGGAGAATCAAACTAACAAGAAGATCAAAACATTCAGATCCGACAATGGTGGAGAATTCACCTCAAGTGACTTCAAGAAGATTTGTAGTGATTCAGGGATTAAGAGGGAGTTGAATGCTCCTTATAATCCTCAAAAAAATGGAGTTGCAGAAAGGAAGAACATAACTATCATGGAAGCAGCAAGAGAAATGCTCCATGACCAGGATCTACCTATGCATCTATGGGTAGAAGCAGCTAGAACAGCTGTATATGTGCAGAACAGAACACCCCACAAGATATTGGACAACAAGACACCAGAAGAGGTCTTTTCCGGTAAGAAACCTAAAGTCAGCCATCTCAAAATATTTGGTTGTCCAGTATACACTCATGTCCCGAAGGAAAAGAGAACTAAACTAGATCCTTCAGGAAAGAAGGATATCTTTGTGGGTTACAGTGAAAGCTCGAAGGCTTACAAAATATACTTTCTAGGGTTCAAGAAGATTGATGTCAGCAGGGATGTAACATTTGATGAAAACTCAACATTCATCAAATCAAGGAAGGCACCCATCGAAGTTTATGAAGAACCTAAGGAAACAAGGTTTCAAGACACTACTATGACTGAAGCAGTTCCAGAAGTTGTTCGTGAGTTTGACGATCCACAAGAACCTGTAGATCCAACCTATGAGGATAACTCTCACAAGAGGAAACCTGCATGGGCTAGAGATCTCATTCAAGATGCAGAAATATTTGGCATTCCAGAAGAAGAACACAGAGCAAAGAAGAGAACCAGATCACAGACCAGCTATGTTGCCTTGCTCTGTGACATTATGAACAAAGAGCCTTCCAGTTATGAAGAAGCAACGGAAAAGAAAGAATGGAAGGATGCCATGGTTTAGGAATACCAATCAATAATGAAGAATGATGTTTGGGATGTTGTCCCAAGACCTAAAGAGAAGTCTGTTGTAACTTCTAAATGGATCTTCAAAATAAAGCATGCTGCAGATGGTAGTGTAGAGAAATACAAGGCAAGATTCATAGCTCGTGGCTTCTCTTAGAAAGAGGGAATAGATTATGAAGAAACATTTGCACTTGTAGCCAGGTATACTTCCATCAGAACAGTACTTGCCCTGGCTGCAGCTATGAAATGGAAAATACACCAGATGGATGTCAAGACTGCTTTCTTGAATGGTGTTGTTGAAGAGGAAGTATATGTGGAACAGCTACTCAGTTTCGAAATACATGACAGGGAGTCATATGTGTGCAGATTGAAGAAATCCTTGTATGGCTTGAAGCAAGCTCCCAGAACTTGGTATGGTAGGATGGACAGTTTCCTATCTAGTTTGGGATTTACCAAAAGTAAAGCGGATTCCAACCTTTACTACAAGGTTGTGGAAGGGAATCCTGTGATTCTACTCCTGTATGTGGATGACTTATTTGTAATAGGAGATGACAGACTGATTGCAGATACTAAGAGGAAGCTTGCTGTTGAATTCAATATGAAATATTTGGGAATGATGCACTATTTCCTAGGTATGGAGTTGTGGCAGAGTGCAGGTGGGATCTTCCTTGGTCAAGGAAAGTACACAGTAGATATCCTAAATAGATTCGGGATGATGGATTGCAAGGCCATGGCCACACCTATGGCATTGAATCTGAAGCTTCTATGTGATGCTTCATCTGAGCCGGTTGATGTCTCCATGTATCGTCAGATGATTGGGTGCTTGATGTACCTGACGAACACGAGACCGGACATTTGCTTTGTTGTGAACACATTGAGTCAGTTCCTGATGGATCCAAGGAGTGTTCACCTGATTGCTGTAAAGCATGTTCTGAGGTACCTGAAGGGTACTATGGATTATGGGCTCAAGTATGAAGCGAATCAAAAGTTTAACCTGCAGGGTTATGTTGATTCAGATTGGGCTGGCAATGCTGCAGATAGGAAGAGCACATTTGGGTGCTACTTCAGTATGGGAACAGGTGTGATCTTTTGGTTTAGCAGGAACCAGTCCTGCGTGGCACTGAGTACAGCTGAGGCAGAGTATGTTGCAGCCTGTTCAGCAAGCTGTGAGGCAGTATGGCTACGGAAGCTACTATCTGAGTTATTTGATCTCCCATTGGATGCTACTGGTATCTTTTGTGATAACCAGAGTTGTGCGAAGCTGTCCGAGAACCCAGTGTTTCATGATAGGTCGAAACACATAGAGATCAAATATCACCATATCAGGGATATGATGCAGAGAGGAGCCATGAATCTCTTGTATGTTGCGACGGATGAGCAGATTGCAGATGTGCTGACGAAGCCACTAGCCAGGGTGAAGTTCAAGTACTTCAGAGAGAGGCTTGGCGTTCTTCAGATCGAGGACACTTCGAGGAAGAATTGATGGACACATTTGCTGAAGCCATTCCAAGCATGTTGGAAGGGGGATCCTTCACATGGCTGTGGATGTAAGTGCTAGATGATGAGCATCAGGATGATGTTCTGGTTTCTGCTTGGATATGATCAGGTTGATCATTTAAATGTATGTACGCATCATGTTGGATGCTGGATATGATCAGTTGGATCATTTATGTATGTATGCATCATGTTGGATGCTGGATATGATCAGTTGGATCATTTATGTATGTATGCATCATGTTGGATGCTGGATATGATTAGTTGGATCATTTATGTATGCATGCATCATGTTGAATGCTGGATATGATCAGTTGGATCATTTATGTATGTACGCATCATGTTGGATGCTGACGGATACATTGTGTGGATCATGTATCTTTGTATGATCAGGTAGATCATGTATGTTGATGGATACATTGTGTGGATCATGTATCTTTGTATGATCAGGTAGATCATGTATGTTGATGGATACATTGTGTGGATCATGTATCTTTGTATGATCAGGTAGATCATGTATGCTGATGGATACATTGTGTGGATCATGTATCTATGTATGTATCAGATATGTATCAGGTAGATACTTGGTGTGCATCAGATGGATGCATTGTATGATCAGGATGATCATGGATGACTAGCTTCTCTAGATGACATGCAGCAGGATGTTGCAGTGATGATGATCAGGATGACCATGTGTACATCAGGATGATGTATGATGAGTATCAGATGATACTTTGTGCCCATGGATCAGGTTGTGCAGGTAAGCATGTAATTTGTGCCCTAGGAGATTTGCAGATGGTCTTTCGAGGTTTTTCCTATGGCATGTAATTCGGTGCCCTAGGACATCTGGCAAATGCTCTTTCAAGGTTTTGCTTGGGAGGACATATAATTTGTGCCCTGGGAGATCTGCAGATAGTCTTTCAAGGTTTTGCCTATGGCATGTAATTCGGTGCCCTAGGATATCTGGCAGATGCTCTTGCGAGGTTTTGTCCTATGGCATGTAATTTGCTCCTAGGAGATCTAGACAGGATGAAAAAGGCCTCAGATGCTTCAGCCAGGTTTTGCCATGACCACATGTAATTTGCTCCTGGGAGATCTGGACAGGATGAAAAAGGCCTCAGATGCTTCAGCCAGGTTTTGTGGTGGACCACATGTAATGTGCTCCTGGAAGATCCAACAAGTAGATCCGTGTGCTTGTAACAGCCTAGGATGCTTCAGCCAGGTTTTGTGGTGAGATCACATGTAATGTGCTCCTGGGAGATACGACAGGTAGAGCCGTGTGCTCGTAACATCCTGGGATGCTTCAGCCAGGTTTTGTGATGGGTCACATGTAATGTGCTCATGGGAGATCCTACAGGTAGAGCTGTGTGCTTGTAATAGCCTGGGATGTTGCAGCCAGGTTTTGTGACGCACGTAATAAGTCCTGAGGATTCCACAGTATGGCCAGTGATGATGAAGACCTATAGATGGTGGGCCTACATCCAGTATGAAAAAGGACTGGCTCTATAGAACTTCCTATGATGAGTAGAGTCAGAGATTGGTTGAGATAGTAGCAGTAGTGACGATGATGATGACGATGATCCCGAGAAGAAGACTTGTCTAATAGATCTGTGTTGAGAAATACCTTCCTATTTAAGAGGGAGTGTTGATGTATATGTAACTTCGGAATGTATTTCATCTATGTATTTTATATATATTTATTGTACCCTTATAAGAGATGTGTTATTCCTCTATAAGGAAGTGTCGTCATGTGGATTGACAAGTGTCGCAAGTGTGTGTACTTTCCGATGGGTTATTAGACCACCATGTGCGGTCGGCCCTGAATTATATATAATATAATGTGGATGTATCTAGATAGACAAGTTGGCCCCATAAGGTCACTGGGCAAAAAGGTAAGTATAAATAGAGATCGGAGATCTCTATTTTACTTACTCGAAAAAGTAACTCACTCTCACTTGAAAAGTGGCGCACTAGTGAGGAGGAGGATCATCTGCTATCAGGAGACTATCTCAGTGTTATTTGGTTGTACTTTGGCTGAGCCATTGCTCTCTCTATCTCTGAGGAAGTTGTGGGGTTTTTCACCTTAGGGTTTTCCCCACAGAAACTCCGTGTCTCTTGTATTTATGCTTTTGATTCTTGTGATGCTTGTCATATTGTGATTGTCATCCATTGATATACTGTATATGTTATTCTCTCAGCAAAGATCCTAAAGTATTGTGAATTAATGCTCAAAATTTAACAGAAGAAACCATGTCGCACCTCCTTGACTCGTGATTTTTTGCCTCGGAGCTGTGGGACCGTGGCACAACCAGCTTTCGTCGCTCGGACCAGAAGCGAAATGATCCAGTTTCTTCCATATTGGAATGGTCTAAGGACCCGTTCCAGAGTCGGGTGGTGAACAGATTATGGAAATTTTTTCCGTTTTTCCTTCTATGGGAGATATGGCTCGAATGGAACTCACGGATATTTTCGGATAAAGCAAAAGACGTGGGAAAAACCTGGGAGGCGATGAAGAATAAGATTCTGGAAACTCTTAAGCTTCAACACTGGGAGAACTCGGACTGGGAAACCATTGAGACTGAGTCTAGAATTCTACAGGAATGGGGCATATTGGGTCCTCCACCCTACTGTGGAAAATCCATTCACTAGTCTCAGTCATACGTAAGCCTGACCACCTGGTTCCCTCCCCCTGAAGGTTTTTACAAATTAAACTTTGATGGGGCCTCTAAGGGTAACCCTAGTCCTGTGGGTTATGGTTGTGTCTTCCATGGTCCTAATGGTACTATGGTGGGTTTCACAGCGGACTTCTTGGGAATGGAGTCGAACAATGCTGCTGAGTTGGAAGGGTTGTTACAGGGTCTCAGGATGGCTTCCCAAAATGGTTGGACCCCTCTAATTGTGGAGGGAGACTCAAGAATCATCCTCCAGATGGCTAGTCAAATCCAATGTGGCGGATCTAGTTCCCTAGTGGCCTCTTCCTAGCGCCTTCAGAGCAAGTTGGCTGATCTTTCCGTAGTTCTGTCGCAGGGTATGGTGCTAACCTTTTCACATGTCAAGTGAAGTGGTAACAAATTGGCAGATGTGCTGGAAAACCTTTGAATTGGTGTTCACATGAAGATCAGTGCTAACTCATGGGAGGCTTTACCGGACTTAGTAGTTTGGGACAGCTGCAAGGTTACCTAGGACGCTTACATTATGACCTTTTGTGTCACTCATGTGAGGTGACATCAGGCGGAGGGACCTTGGGATGTGTAGCCATCATTCCCTTATATGGATCATCCCGACCTTTAAAAAAAGGAAGTGGAAGTGTCTTTTCACCCTGCGAAATTGTTTGAGAGGTGTCCTCTCCAAGGCTTTGAGAAATAATTCAGGCAGGGGATAATGGATCGAGATTTGAGAGAATTTAGTGCTCTACAAGGAGAACATCACTATGGGTACTTCCCCCATTTAATTGATTGTACCCGGTTAATTATGAAGGAAGGTGGAAAACGTGTCTATATGAAGGAGAAGGGAAGCGCAAGGGCTCGTCATTGCCTTCCCTCTGCATGCATGCAAGTGTTGTATGTTTACTTAGTTATGGAGCCAGAATCTGTTAAGAGGATTGAGGATCAGGGGGTATCCAATTTATTCCCGTATGTTGGAATGGATTTTGGCTACAATAAGAAACAGCAACGGGGGGATCCTTCTAGTGAGCTGGGTGGTGGGGTTTCCCAGGCCTGCTTAAATGCTCGTCTTGAAGCCAATGCTTTCTCTATGCATGTCCTGGAGGATATCCAGAGGGATATCCATGAATATGAATTTCAATGGTGGATGAGGCTGAGCAAGGAGACTCTCTTGGGGGAATGCAAACAACTAGAAAATTGAATTATGGACCCGGGAAACATTGCGGGTCGGCTTAGCCTATATGAATGAATGGCGGCTCTTTACCGGATGATGAAAAACCTTGTGGGTTTTTCCATTCATGATCGTCAAGCTTTCAAAGATGATTCGGTCTCGCTTCTTCTGACGCAATGGCTTCTGGAGGAATCTCGATCCATGAAATGGAAGATGGAATTCCTTCTGCATGCGATGGAACTCTGACCTCCTCTGTGTCCCTTGTCTTCAGCTGATTTCACCCATCCGAGGAACTGTCCTGAGGCTCTGTTCATTATTCACTAATGTTTGGTTTAGTGTCTGTTTTTTCCTTTCTGGTATATAGTGCAAGTCGTAAATCGAAATGGTTTTGTTAACTCAGGGTTAGATGTTTTTCAAAATTATGCTGTATCTGGGCCTGTGAGCCCATGTAAGGTTGATTTTGGAATAGTTGTCTCTTGGGTTCACTGTGGGTATGTGGTATCTCAGAGTCTTTGTTTTAAACAGTTTAGGGGTAAAGAATTTTTTCATGAGACCTGGGTGCGTTGGACTCAATCCTCCATGGTTGATTTTGTATGTCTGGTCCCGCATGGAGTTTTTTGGCTATATATGCCTGTGTTATGAGCAAGTTGCACTCGTTGTAATTTCCTTTTGATATAAGATAAAATTTCTTACAAAAAAAAAATGTTTACAACTTTAGGGATGTATTCATTTGATGATAAAATGTAATCCAAGAAATCATGTGAGTTGGGAGATCTCACGGCCCAAATGGGATAAGTAACCAGATCGCATTCCTCCATCCAGGGAATATTTTGATCTCAATATGTCAAAGCTATTTGATTAGCTTGGTATAAATATTCTACGGCATATAGGGATGATCCAAATTCTTTCCAAAATTTAAATGACATTACACAATATGAGATCCCTTCATCTACTCTGGTTCGAAAAATGTTCTTACTATGAGTCATTACATTAATTTGAAAAAAACTTTGG
Source organism: Larix kaempferi (assembly GCA_027924585.1). Lineage (NCBI taxonomy): Eukaryota > Viridiplantae > Streptophyta > Pinopsida > Pinales > Pinaceae > Larix > Larix kaempferi. The sequence continues at coordinate 1,920,011 of BSBM01000174.1, read as the reverse complement.
AATGGATCCTACATGTTGAATGGTCTATGTCTGATGTGATCAAAGTCGTATCGGATGGATCAATAGTTCCATTTGTAGACAATAGTTCCTTTCTTTGTGGAGGACGATGTTGCAATACCTCCAAGGCCAAAATGGCACATGGCACTTGAGATAGGTCCTCAAGAAAATTATTGTTCTAAGCATCCTTTGTGTTAGTATTATGCATTGTTCTAAATAGAAAACCTTTGGGGGGTGTGGTACTAAATCTATGGTTGGTTTCTCAATGGGGATAGAACCACTTGGTTGTGATATCGATTGATCCGATGTACTAGGAGAGACATCATAAGAATCAAGTCTTGTTTGAATGTTCACCTTATGATCACACATGAAGACATTGGCATTAGGATCATTTCCCCCTAGCGAAGGTACTGGTGTCGAAATAGTGGGTTGTTGTTTCCCACCGCGTTGAAGCATGTTTGGTGCATCTCTTTTCCCAGAGTTAGCAGTTTGCTTACTCTTGTATTTATTCTTCTTTTCCCGAACATCTTTGGATGAGACTATAAGGATTTCAGAATTCTGAGAAGGATTACCACTTTGATTATCCTTATACTTATTATTCTTTCCTCTAAGGTCTATGGATTAGACTATAAGGATGTCAAAAGTGTTGGAAGGATTATCAAGTTGATGCATTTCCTGGCCAGCTGTGGGTTGCGAAGTCTAAGTAGAAACTTGTCCCAAATGTTGGGTAACCTATTCAAGTTGGTTGACGGAATCCATCATACCATTGGCATGAGGTCCATGTGGTGGCCTATCTGGATCAAACGTAGTTCTTTCAGGTTAGTTCCAAAAATCTTGGTTACTTCCTAGAACCTGTGGAATGGGGTTAATGGTTGGATTTCCCCCTTGCGGGGTTAGGCCCCAAAAATATTGGTTACTTTCTAGAATCTGGACACTCCATTGATGTGGTCCTTGGGTGTGATAATATTTCCAAGGTGGGTTTTCCCTTTGTGGAAACTGACTCTAAGAATATCGGGTACTTCCTGGAACATGAACAATCAGTGGATTGCCTCCTTGTAGAGGTGGGGCCCAAGAAGATTGGTTACTTATTAGATCCCAACCACACCATGGAGGTTGTCCTTGGGCTTGAGAATCATTCCAAGGTTGACCTTGCGTAGGTTGCATCCAAAAATATTTGTTACTTTTTGGTAGTTCTCCACTCCATGGTGGAATAGGATGGATGGATGGATTGCCTCCTTGCGGAGGTAGGCCCCAAAAATATTGGTTACTCATCGGAACTTGACCAATCCATTGATTGTTTCCTTGGTTTTGATAAGTGTTCCAAGGTTTATTTCCCCCTTGCGGGAGTGGTGCCCAAGAATATTGGTTACTTTCTGTAACTTTCCCACTCCATGGTGGAATGGGGTTGATAGGTGGATTTCCTCTTGGTGTGATACCTATTGGGGGTATGGGATTTACCTCAGGATTTACACTAGGAAAATTCGGAGGATGACCTCCCAAGGAATTTCCACTCACATGTGGAGCATAACCCCAATTGGAATTACTATTCCATGGTCCATTGGTTCCGCCAGGAATATTGAGATTCAACGGTAAAGTGTTTCCCCCATAAGTAGAACTTGGAAAAATGATAGGTATACCAAGAGGATTTTGGTTTGCTCCTTGATTTTTTTGATCTTGAGTATCCAAACCATATGGAAAACCCAAATTTGGTAAGGCACACCCCCCAATAGGGATTCCTGCAGACGAAGTGGATGTACTTCCAGGATTGGAACCCGAAACTGTACCAACTCGCATTGAAGTGTTAGTTGAACTTGTGCTAATGGCAGGAATACTAACTATTAGGATTGATGTAGAGGCCAAATTTGAAGTATTTCTACCTCCATCAATTGTTTTAGGTTGTGATGATGTATTCCCTTGTGCTCCTGATGAAGCCATAGGGTCAATTGTGGGATTTTTCATATTAGTCCAATATCCAAAAAGAGGATTGATGTAATCAAGTGTCTCACTAATGTGAAGTACCACTGGGTCTGAAATATTTTTCAAAGGTGGGTTTACATGAGTAGCTGTGTTGTTCTCTAGTTTTTCAATTTCAAATGGAGCAAGATTATCAACAATGTTTTTTTTTACTTAGTAGGTGATGTTTCAGTATTTGTTTGATGTTTTTCTTCTCCATTGTTGTTAATTGAATCTAAAAGTTGTTCAAATTCCAAGTCACAAGGTTGAGTGTATTGTATCTGTCTCCACGATGTAGCAGGGCCTTCAATTTCCGGTGACTCACCTTACTGCCACCGTGATTGGTGGATTGAGAGAGTAGCCACTTTGAATATTTTGACAAAAGGATGTGTTTAAAAATATTTTGATTGAAAAATAGAATCAAACAATCCTAAGGAAGTCTAGACTCAACAAAAATAAAAAGTTTTCACACAGTAACAAAGTCTTATAGATCCAAGCAAGAAAACTACTTTTCCAAATAGTCGAAGCTCAATGAAAAGCTGGATTAGAGGGCCTTCTGAAACTAGTAGCTGCTGAGGGACATAAAGACTCAAAAAATTGCTAGCAGCAAAGGTGTGAGAATAGTTACAACAAACTTTAATCTCCATGGATCCAGGTGTTAGTTCCTAACCAATCACCCTCCCAAGGAGTAAAAGCTTCAAAGTCTGTCTCATTTATTTCAAGAGTTCCCCACTTATAATATCCTATTTGATATCTTAGGAATAGCAACTAAAGCTACCACTTCACAATCAATGGTCGGGTGGAACAGTTGTAAGTAGAGGACAACTCTCATAACCAGGTACTCTAGAAAAGTGATGTCACCCTGAAGACTTGTCACTTCACATATAATTCCTTGATGAGCTCATGTATGACTAAACAATCAAGAGGGGGGAACCACCCTTAATTATCTAGATTGACCTCGTGCTTAATGCATGTGTTAGAAGCGCTTTCCTGACAAGCGTTTTTTGCTACTAATGAATTTAAACTCTTAGTAATCAATGCTAGTTTCAAATGTTTTGCAGCCCGAGAGTGTTAACTCTCCAAACCTAATCCAAGGAACTAAACTAATCTTATTGGTGATATGAAAATCAAATGTTGGTCAATTTTAGATTAACCGCCAATTTTTAAGGGTACTTTGCTTAGTTTCAGGAGTGGAAATGAAACTGGTGGTATGTTAACTCGAAAAATATGAACCACACAATGCAATATGCTCACTATGCTATCTTTCAATTCGATGAATGTTCTAAACTAATGAAAGGTTAGAGGTTCATGTGTGTCTTTCAAACATGCAAAATGTGTTGGTATATTTTTGTTTTTTTATGAACAGTTCTTATGAAATATGGATAATGACTGATTTTAAAAAATCAATGTAAACCAAACAAATATCTCAAGTGAAAATGAATCTAATTCTATTACACAGGGGATCTTTGTTTCTCATTTGCAGGTCCACCTACAAGTGCAAGCAAATAGGATACATAGATCCCTTTGAAATGCTTATGAATTAAATTCTAGACTATTACACTTGAGATCTACTTTTTCGTTTGTAGGGCCACTCGAAAGTGCAAGCAACAAGGATACAATAGCTAGAGAACTATATGCAAAAATTGAAATCTACTCTATTACACTTGAGATCCATGTTCTCGTTCACAAGATCACACGAAGTCCCAACTGAAGAGGATACGGTGGCTCAAAAGAACAATGCTTGAAAAATCAAATCCTATACTATTACACTTGAGATCCACTTTCTCATTTTAAGGGCCACCCAAAACTGAAAGCAAAGAGGATACGGTGGCTCAGACACAACTTATCACAATAAAATTGAGATGTGACACTACAATCTTCTCTAATTGTGCATAAACATAATGAAAATATTGTATATCCAAAACAAAATTGAACTAGTTAAAGTTTGTATTCAATTTGGAAGGAAATTGTTTTCAAAACCTCTCAAAGTGTAATGTTCAATTATTTGTTTTTCAATGAAAATATCTTTGTGAAATGTGTTTAAATGATCTTTTCAATTGTTATAACTGATATTTGGTGTCATGTTTCAAATAATCAAGTTCATGAGATTCAACCATTAAAGGGTCTTAAGGTTCTTCAAACAAATCTTGATATTTCTTCAATTTTTGTGATTTGCAAACTCTTAAATGAATAAAAAAACTAGATATCAGTCCTAATATTATGAAATCATGGATCCAACAACAACATATATCTTGAGGAAAATGAATTTACCGCAAGTTTAAGAAAATTTTCAAATAAATGTCAATTTGGGCCATTTTTGGAGGTTTTTGGTAAGAAATTCCAAATCTAAGGAGCTCAAACCCTCTCAAATTTTCTGTAACTAGTGGTAAACTGATCCTAATAAGTTTTAAAATATTTTTTAAGGTCTTCAAGTAAAAAAAGAAAGCCTCAAAGATTCCCTAAAACGGTGAAAATTCAAAACTAGGTGTCTTTTCAAGGTTATTCTTCATGTTTTTGTTTTTAAATTTTTGTTATTTGAAAATTATGAAAGGAGTCAAAATTATTTCAAATATCAGTCCCAATCCTAACAAATCAGGGACCTGACATCCATGAGGGGACCCTGAGTGAAACAGAGTTTACAAGAGAAGGGTGTAAAACGCTGGTTAGGGTTTTTGCTGGTGCGTCTGCTCTAATGGAGCCGCCTTTGGATCCCGGTCGCAATGGTCTGGATGATGCTTTCCCCCTCATCTCTGACCTCTTCATGGAACTTGTTGCTTCACAACCCGCTTCGTCGAAGGTCATAGCTCCGTCTGACTCCAAGTTTGTTAAAAAAACATAGGTACCAGAAGTTAAGTTATCATCAACAGCCTCGAAATGCAAAGCTGTTGCTTTAGCAGAAAAGGGACTGGTAGGACATTTTACGGGTCTTTGGCCTTCCCCTCGCTCCATTGAAACTTGGCTCAACAAAAACTGGCGCCCTCTAATCCAAGGAGAATTCCAGCAAATCTTTTGTGGAAAAGGGTTCTTTGTTTTCTACTTCGAAAAAAAGGAGGACCGAGACCTGATCTTCAGAAATGGGCCATATTTTATGGGTCCAAGAGGAATGTATCTTAATAAATGGGATCTCTCCTTTGACCCAGAAAAGGACATTCCAACGGCAGTCCCTGTCTGGTTTAAGTTGCCACATCTTCCCCTTCACTGCTGGAATGATGAATACCTATGAGCTATTGGCAACTCACTAGGAAAATACATTGATAAATCGGAGCCAAAACACCCAATGTTCTCATGTGCAAGAATTTGTGTTGAGGTTGATCTGGAAAAGGGTCTCCCAGAAGCTATAGACTTGGCAATGGAAGGATGGAGCCATAGACAAACCGTCGATTATGAGCAGATACCTTTTAAATGAAAAGTCTGCCATGAATATGTTCACTTTGCAAGGTTATGTCCCAAGAGAAAAATCCCAGAAGCAGAAGAGACTCAAGGAGGAGAATGGAACGAGGTCTCAAGGAAAAAAGGGGGTAAGAACAATACAAGTACAACAGCCAAATATCCACCCAAAAATAAAGAGAACCCGAACAACTTTAAGATCCTGAGCATCGAGGAAGATGAAGAAGAACAGGAGAAAGAAAAACAATTAGAGGAACATCAGGGAGATCAGATTCAAAACAATATTGAGGATGAGAACTAGAGTTTTCTCGCCTGTCAACAAGCAACTAATCGAATAGAGGCATCTCTAAAATCGGGAGGATCAGTAACAAGAGCCAAAGCAAAATTATTTCAAGAAGAAACTTCAGATAGCAAAGAAGATGAGCAAGAACCCCTTGTTAAAAGAGGAAGAAGACTCAACAGAACAATAAGAGAACAAGAAGCAACCAAAGAAAGGGCGGCGGGTAAGCAAACCAGTCTAGACCAACATGTAAGAATAATACCCAGTGGAAAGCAGCCTCAAGAGGAAAGAAAGGATAGAGTAGGTCCTCTTTCAATCAAAAAATAATGAAAATAGTCTCCTGAAATTGCAGACGATTAGGTGGAAAGCAAAAAGCAGAAGCAATAAAAAGATTTAAAAAAATGGAGAATATATCAATCCTCACAATCCAGGAGACCAAAATGAAAAAGGGGGACAGTATCAATACCATGAAGCATGTCTGGCCCAATGGAGAAGGAATAGCTATTAATGCATTAGGAGCTTCCGGAGGACTAATATCCATTTGGGACGAAGGTAAGTATAAATGCCATTCCTCTAAAATAAATCGGTATTGGATTTTTATTGAGCTTGAAGATATTTCAAGCAATGACAGGTTTTGGGTTGGAAACATATATAGGCCGACCATGTATGGCCAAAAGGAACAGTTTTGGAATCAGTTAATAGACCTCTGCCATAGCTTGGAAAATCATCCTTGCATACTTGTAGGATACTTCAATGTCACTATTTCAGCGGCTGAGAGGAAAGGGGGGTCAAAAATAAGAGACCCGTATGGAGAAAGAATGGAAGATTTAATGTCTAATTGGAATCTTATTGATATCAAGCCCAAGCAAGGTGACTTCACCAAGAACAACAAGAGGATTGGCCCTAGCCATATTGCTGCTAGATTAGATCGGTTTCTAATCAGCTCCTCTTTTCTCTCCAACCCCAAACTCCTTGACTCTAAGATTCTATCCTCAGCCACCTCGGACCATAGGCCCATCTCCCTCTTCTTCTCCTCACCTGAAAACTTGGGTCCCCTTCCCTTCAGGTTCAACCCAGCTTGGCTTGAAAATCAAAGCTGCTTGGATGAAGTGATATCGATTTGGAAACAGTTTATTCCTGGGTCTCCAGGATACATATGGGAGACCAAACTTAAGAATGTTAAAAAAACGCTGAAAAATTGGGCAAAACAAAACAATACAAAGCCTGGTGAAGAGCTTGAGAAACTTCAAAAGGAGCTGGAACATCATCAAAACAGAATGGAGTAGACTACAGTTACGATGGAAATGCTTAGAGATGAAAAGATCTTGACGAAAATTTTTTGAACATAGCTAGAAGAGATGAGCAAGAATGGAGACTCGGATCAAGATGTCTCTGGCTAAAGGCAGGAGACAGGAACACTAAATTTTTCCATGCTCAATGCAAGGAGAGATACAGGAAAAATAACATCGTGAGTCTCAAAAGGGAGGATGGCCAAAAGATAGAGGGGCAGAATGTCATTATTCAAGAAGCCAAAGCTCACTTTGAAAGTTTATATAATGAGAACGAGGACGTTCCCAAAGAAGATTTGGACCAAATGAGTATGGAAATCCCCAACCTCATCACAGAAGCAGACAACAAGAGGCTAATGGATCAGATAACAAAAGAAGAAGTGAAAAAAGCAGTTTGGTCACTTCATCCAGAAAAGGCCCCCGGCCCGGACGGATTCTCCATCCACTTTTATAGAAAACTTTGGCACTGGCTTAAAAAAGATCTCATCAGAATGCTTAATTGGACAAGAAAAAGAGAAAGAATTGGAGGGGCCACCAACTCCACTTTCATTGCTCTTATTCCCAAGGAAAAAAACCCTCACTCTATAGGAATATTCTGCCCTATCTCCCTCTGTAATTCTTCCTACAAAATCCTCACCAAAATCATTGCTAACAGAATCAAGGGACTACTTCCCAGAATCATATCCCCAAATCAAGGAGGCTTCATGGCTGAACGACAAATCTACGACAACATTCTTCTTGTTCAAGAAGCAATACAGTCAAGCATTCAGAGGAAAGATTTAGGTATGGTTATAAAACTTGATATGGAAAATGCTTTCAACAGAGTAAGCCATGATTTTCTTTTCACAGTTATGGCAAAATTTGGTTTTGAAAAATATTTTATAGGATGGATCAAGGATTGCATTGGATCTCCATGGATTGGCCCCTTAGTAAATGGCAAACCCTCCTCCTTTTTTCGATTGTCTCGGGGGTTGAGGCAAGGTTGTCCCCTCTCTCCCAGTCTTTATGTCATCATGGCAGACTCCTTGAGCAGGAAACTCAACAGTCTGCAAATGAATGGCTCCCTCCCAGGTATTGTCATAACCAAAAATGTCTCTCCTATTAATCATGCTCAGTTTGGCGACGATACCATCTTGTTAGGTAGTGCCTCTCCCATCATTGCCTCCAGATTCAAATTAATCCTTGACCTTTTCCTCCATTCCTCTGGGGACAAAACGAATAGTCAAAAGTGTAATATCTATAGCTAGAACTGTGGAAACCTTCTTCTCATAAATATAGCTCTTACTCTTGATTTTAAACCCTGTTTCGACTGGACATCCTTCAAGTAGTTAGGAATTCCCATCACCCATAAAAGAATTTCCTCCTCCTCCTGGCAGCCTATTTTGGAAAAAATCAAGAGTAAAATCAATTCTTGGGGAACTCGTTGGCTTAACTTGGCCGGCAGAGTGACTTTGATCAAAGTTGTCATCTCCTCTATCCCCATTTTCATCGGTGCCATTCTTTTGGCCCCCTCAATGGTTACGAATGCAATCTGTCTGGAGATCAGAAAGTTCCTTTGGCAGGGGGGAAAGAATCAAGGCAATAAATTCCACCTTGTTAATTGGAATATTATCAAGGAAAATCGAAAAAAAGGAGGATTGGGTATTCGTGATCCAGCAACAATGAGCAAAGCCTTGGGTGCAAAAATTGTTTGGAGAATGATATCTGGTAAAAAAGAATGGTGGAAGGAGGCAATAAGGAAAAAATACACTAGAGGACCAAGACAAAGATGTTTAAATAATATGAAGGAGAAAACAGGAACAACCATTTGGAGGCTTATGCTTTCTTCTGCAGGGTTGGTAAAAGACAATATGTATTGGATTCCTGGTAACGGGAATAAAATCAATCTTTGGACGGATAGCATTAATGGAGAACAACCTATTGGAGAAATACAAGAAATTCAAAATGTCAAAATCTGGCTTCAAGAAGCAGGGATTCAGAAGCTGGCGGATTTGGTCAATTGGTGGCCCTCAGGAAAATGGAAAAATTGGAAAAATATGGACCCTCCAGGCAACTTAGCAGAAAACTATAAAGTCTTTCTACAATATTTGCATGGGAAATCTCCAATAAGCATCAGAACCAAAGACATCAAAGGATGGGGTAAAGCAAGAAATTACTCGGTCAAAGATGGCTACGAAATTATCACTAGAAACAATAACCCTATCCAAACAAGATGGAAGAAAGTTTGGAACAAGGATCCTAGCTCACAACAAGCAGCTAATAGCAGACAATCTCAAGCTTCGAGGAATTGAAGGTCCTTCTAGATGCCACCTGTGTCAAAATGCAGAAGAGAGTGCACAACATATATTCCTAGACTGCACTTTCGCTAAACAAGTTTGGAATTTGGTTCTTGGCCCCCTCGCAAAATCCTCTACAATTCCTAGGCAAATGCAGCAGTTGATGGATGACTGGAACAATAGAATTCAGGGAGGTCGAAAGAACAAGCCCACTTTAACAAGAATTTGGAAGCTTCTCCCGATGAACATATGCTGGCAGATATGGTTGGAAAGAAACAAAAGAGTTTTTGAAGATAAAAAGAGTGCAGAGATGAGAATAGCAAATAAATAAATAACCTTTATCTCTGAATCTCTGAACACCAGGGGAATAGCTTTACATTCCCAGGAAGCTTTAAACTGGAATGAATTCCAATGGTTCCAAATGTTCACAAAGGTGAGTTCTCTTCAGTCCAAAAGTCCTACAGCCTGCCATGAGTGGGAGATAAGGAAAGACAAACAGTCCTTCGAAAAATGGTGGAAGAAGCAATTAAGATTCACAATCTTCTTTGACAGGGCCTCTAAAGGGAACCCGGGGGGTGGCAGGTGCGAGGGGTATAATTTTTGATCCCGGAGGAAATAAAGTTGCAGACTTCTCTTGGGGACTAGGTATCAACACCAACAATCAAGCCAAATGGTTGGCCCTGTATCACTCTCTTGAAATTGTTGTCATCCTCAACATGGAACATTTACAGGTATTCAGGGATTCCAGGCATTTAATTCAAGCTATGCGCAATGGTAATTCCCACAAAAGTTCCAAAAGTCAAAGATTTCAAAAAAGAATTAAGAGTCTCGAGCTCCCTATTGATACTCTCTTTTTCCACGTGCTTAGAGACCTAAATCCTATAGCGGACAAATTGGCAAATGTTGGTGTCACAATGAAAAAGGGGCAAGCCTCTCATAACAATGTTTTAAAACATAGTTTTATACCCTAATGATCCATTTGTTTATGGGTTTTCAAACTTGGAGAAATTCTTTAAAAGGTGCCCCTTTCCACCACTTGAGAACTCGCTCTCGGCATGCATTGGATTGGCTGCCATGCCTCCACCCACGTGCCCTCCACATGGCTGATATAGGTCTCGCGCTTGATCATTTAAGGCTCCAAGTGTCCGTTGGTTTCATAGCTCACAGGATGGAGAGTCTTACCCATCCTGCCCTCGCTTTGGCTCTGCAACAACTCTGCATCACCGCCCAGGAACCTGCTCTCGCGTTGTTTGAAGTCGGCTCTCCCTCGTCTGCACGCAGCATGGAAGGGGTCAGACAGGCCATAGCCACGTTAAGCCAGCTCTCCTTGAAAATTAAAACCTACCTGTCCAGTACGTATTCTGTTGTTTGCACCACTGTGAACCAAATTGAGGAATTAGCCATGGAAGATAGGTGCATTCACTCCCGGCTCTCTTTCCTGGAGTCACGCATGGAAGACATGGACTGAAATATCATCGAGCTGATGGGAAAAGTGGATAGTATTAAAGAAGATACCTCAGTTTTTGCCAGCAAAACTCATTGCAGCATTGTGCAGGAAGCCCCAACTGTAAACCAGGAGATGATGGATGCAGCCTCAGTTCAGCAGCAGAATTTCAGCTAATTACACTCTCTTCACCCTTTTTGGAATTTCCTCCATTCTGCAGGTTCTCTTAGCTACTCATACTCTGAATGTTTTTTTTCCTAATATTATGTAAACAATTTGTAAGGGTTTATCCTAACAGCATGAACAGAATCTATAGGAAGTTAGGAAGTAAAGAATTCAGTGACAAAAACTCTATCAATCTTTGCAATTTTCCTCTATCAGATGCAGAGTGCTGGCTTCTGTTTTTGTAATGAATGGTTGTGCACAGCCTTTATCTATATATATCTTTCCCCTATTTCTGTTAAAAAAACAAATCAGGGACCTAACATCAAAATATGGCTTTAAGCAAGTGGATCTAACACCAATTTAAAGAAAATTTGGAAAGAAATGATAATTTGGGCTTTTTTTAGTGGTTTTGGGAGGGAAATTGCCAATCTAAATATATGAACCCAAACTCTTCCAAAATTTTCAAAATTGTTCAAAGTTAGTGATAAAATTATTTTAAAATATATAGAAGCCTTAATAATTTATGCAAATGAAAAAATATAGGTACCAAATAGCCCCAAAACAAAGAGATCTCAAAACTAGTTCATAATTCATGCAAATCTGAAACAAGGAGGCTTTTAAGGGTACAAAAGTTTGAAAATCTCCCAAATATTTGGCTAAGGCAGATCAAAATTAGGTCTTCACTTTGATATCAAGGATTAATAAACCCATACAATAATAAAATATCATCAAAACAGAGGAATGAGGGAAGAATTGGGCACAAATCTCAAGAAAAACCTTCAATGCACTCTCTAGCAAAGGAGGGTGAGATATAGCTTCATATTTCAAGTTTTTGAGAGTGTAGGAGTGGATATAGGCCAGTTTTGAGCCTATAAACCTGCAGCATAGGTTCTTTAAGGGATATTAAGGCATTCTTAGAGTAGATCTGAAAGTTTAGAACACCAAAAATGAAGAAATTTTCAAGAAAAAACCTTCAATGCAGTCTCTATCAAAGGAGGCTGAAATCTAGCTTCATCTTTGAAGTTTTTGGGAGTGTAGGAGTGTATCTAGGAATTTTTTGAGCCTATAAACCTGTAGCATAGGTTCTTGAATAGATCTTAAGTAAAATATGGAGTAGATCCAAAAGGTTAGAACACCAAAAATGAAGAAATTTGCAATAAAAATCAGAAAAATCAACTAGTAAGGTCGCTAATCTGATAATAGATTTTAAGGTAGTGTTAGATATACTTTAAAACATATATATTACTATGAAGTAGGTGCATATTAAATGTCAGAAATACACTATCATTTATCAGCCCCTAACATATTTAAAATCATGAATTAGAAGAGAATTGAATTCTTTCATATTAAGCTAAAGAAGAAGATACATACTTGCAATCTAGCTTGATGTGCATCCTTTCTCGTTTTCCATGAGCTTTCCATTCTCCACCCTTTCCTTTGATGAATATTCCAAGCTTTCCAATCCTCCAAGTCTATCCAGCATGCCTTTTCTCTTCCTTTTTCCTCCTCTTACCATGCCCCAAATGCCTTTATTTTATAGCATTGGGAAATGGACTTTCAAGTTTCTCTTTTCAATGTAGGATTATCCATTTTCTTGTTTTTTGATTATTTTTTATCAAAATTCCACTTTCCATAGACTTTTAGGATTTTATCACAACTTTAGCATATTTAAGTACAATTAATGCACTTTTGTTCATTTCTTCTCACTATTTGACTGGTGGAGCTTAGGTTTGAGCCTTCAATGAGTGGTTCCATCACTGAACCTTGTCTTCTTAGGCTACCTCTTTATTCACTCAATATTTATGATTGTGGATGTACTTATTAGATAAGAGAGGACTTGTTCTCTTGTGTACTTGTCTTTTGTCTTCATGTTCCAGGTGCATAGTAAAATATGCTTCTTCCCCTCACTTTGTTAAGGGTGTTAATTTGATTTTTAACAGACCTTTTGAGAGATAGATTCAATATTCACATGCTTTGTGTTCATGGCATTTCATAATCGACATTTCACACCATACATGTATCAGGATCATTTGGGACCCCGGGATCATTTTTGGGTAGAAAAATTTAGAAAGGGTTTCCAAAATATGAAAGAGTACATGAGTGCCACTGCTCAGAGTTTTGGAAAGGAAGTTTTGGAAATAAAACAGGTTCTTCAAAATCCAGGTTTGAAATTGCTTGAGGACAAGTAATATTGGGAGGGGACGATTTTTCATGTCCCAAAATTTTGCATTGGGTCACAATGGCCTAAACCACTTCGCCATACTCATGATAGTTTGTCAAATTGATGCTAAGGGTCAAATAAATTGCCAAGAATGATGTCCAAGTTAGTAATAATATAAAATTAGATCCAAATGGACAAGTTGGGTCACATTAAGATAAATTCTCAATTCAAAGTTGTAATATACCCATCCAAATGAACTATCATGGAGGAAAATTACTAGTTCCCTAGGTTGGGGGGTGGAAGCATTAAAAGTCGGAATAAGGGAGCTACAAGACCCAAAATGACATTAGAATTAAAAATTCACATTAAATGGGCCAAACAAATAATAATAAAAATAAAATAAGGTGGCATTGGATCATGAGGTAACATAAGAGGTTTTGGGGCCCACTTGTGGCAAAGTTCCCCACTACACTTGGCATTATTCTCTCACCAATTCGAGTTCAAGATGAAGGGTAACATACTTGGGGGAGTTGAATAGGTATTATTCATGGAATGAATCATTTCAGGTCTAATTGGAGTGGAATATAAACTCCCATGCAATAGGAATAGGCATCTTAGAAGAATTGTGACACCTGAAGCTAGATTCCCTAACTCCTATGACAACAATGATGAAGATTCTATGACACTTATGACAAATTTCATACCTGATTGTTTAAATATGCAATATATGACATTTTAGGGCTAAAAATAGCCTCCAAGAGGGTGCACAAGGGATTTATGGCAACCAAGAAGCTTCCCCATTCGAATTGATGGAAGATGGAGACTAGGAATTGTTGGACAAGTGGCATTTATGGGAATCTCTCCCTAACTCAACTTGGGATGAGTATCTTGGATGGAATTAGAGATAAGGAGGCCTTTGGAAGTTTATAAAAGACAAGAACAAACAAATATACCAGTTGTTGATCATTTCTCATTTTGCAAATTGGAGAGCATAGCTTGTCTATGCTAGTGGAGTGTTTACTCTACTTGCCTTAGTACCAATTTCGATGGTGAAAGATTCCCATCCTAATTGGAAATTGGAGAGTCCATTCAAACCTTTAATTTGGAGCTACAATGGATTCATTTGTCGCAGGTTGAAGCTAAAGGGCAGCTTGTGATCTTTTCTTCTTCAACTTGTTCCCATCTCTCTCTAACATTTCTCTTCATATTTTGGCTCTTGGAGGAAAGGCGCACATGGTGAGATGTTGATCTATTTGTGAGAGTCAAAGATACACCATTTATTTTTAATATGATATATTTACTCTGTATTTAATTATAAGAAGATACTCAGGTCTAAATACAAAGTGAAACTATGTAAAATTACCGAACAATGCATAAATAGTGACATTTTCCCTATATCTTGTTGTGAGAGCTTGAAGTTGTTTTATTTCGATTTGTATCATTCCATATATGTGATATTTTTGATTTATGGATAGAAATTAATGTCTTGAATAAGTTTCATACACATTGGATAAATATTTGTAACATAAATCTTGAAATTCATAACAAGTGGTGGAGTTTCCTAGCTTTTCCCCATATGTGAAGACATGTCTACAAACCTCTGATTTATGGGAGTTGTAGCAGCCTTTAGGAACTGATTAATGATACATTTGGGTGCCCATTTAAGTAAATTAACTAATAAATTTATATTTTCTGAAATTGGGGAGGTTCATACTGCATTTGTGAAGCCATTTATGTCATCTACCCTTGGGGGTTTGAACCTCGAAATTACTAGTAAATTTCCCTATTTTATCATGAACTTAAATGAATGTTTAGGAAGTATTTGAGAGTTTAAAAGATAAATAAGATTAATTTTTATGTCTCAATACCTTTCAAACACTCTTAGTACCAATTCGAAATCCTTAGGAGTTTTTTGGAGCCATCTACCCTTGGGGGTTTCAACATCGATTTTCCTAGTAATTCTACCTTTCATTCTCTAATTGTAAATGAAAGTTGCAGAAGTATATAGAAAGTGTACAAGCATATAATATCTGATTTAGTGTGTGAAAATACACCTCAATCCACTCCATACATCATTTGAAAATATTTGGGATCATTTGGGACAGTTCGGTGCTTCACTAGTCCAAGTTTCGAAAATTGACTAAATTGGGAAAAATTCCAAATTGGGGACATTACATTATATTTGTCACCATATATATTATGATGATTTTTCAAGTTGGAGTATGTTTTAAAAACACGTTTTAATGACATTTTCATGTCCTTTGGTTCATGATGATCCTCTTTAACATGCCAATGACTCAAAATTGATATATAGGATAGGTTCATCGCTTCCTATGCACATTGTATTATCATTATCCTATTCATTTCTTCCTTAGGATAGACCTCACTAGGTACAACATCTACCATCCTCTGTTATTATGTATTGTGACTTACGTGGTAGAGCCTATCGATCACGAGTGCCATAGTTAGAACCTTGATTGTCTTTCTCATTCCCATGCTATAATTCTTGCTATGATTACAAGCCTTTTTATCCCCACTACGACCTTGCATTAAATCTACAAAAATTCTTCTCTTTATTATTCCATAAATCCCTTATCGGAACCCATTTATTTCTATTTTCATTATTGCATTGCATGTTGTTTCTTTCACTACAACAAAACCTATGATTAGCATCCCTTTTTGCTTCCTTTTTTGCATCTAGATGATATTTTAATGTACTTTTCCTCATTTACTTGGAAACGTAGGCACAATTTCATGGGTCGACGCTATTTTAGTATTTTTTTGCATCCTTTTGCAAAACTTGGTGCTAAACCTGGTGCAAATTGCACTAGGTTTTGCACCTGGATTTGCGCCTTGTTTTGCACTAGGTTTTGAGCTAGTGTTTGTGCCTAATTTTACACCTAGTTTTGTGTCTAGTTTACATGTCTACTGTTGTTCTGCCCCATTTTCCATACATGTTTTATTCCAGTTTTGCATCCATGTTTTCATCTACTTTTGCATCATTTTTTACATCCTCTTCTGCATCCACTTCTACTTAATTTTTTGCATCCTTTGGTGCGCGGAGATTTGCATCGGAGTTTACGTCTTGTTTTGAGTCTAGTTTTGCATCTAATTTTGTTGCACCCACTTTTTCATCCACTTTTGCATCCAATATTACATCTACTATTGCACCCACATTTTACGGTCATTTTTTGCATCCCATTTTGCATCCATGTTTGTGTTATTTTTTGCATCTACTGTTACATACACTTTTGCATCTACTTTTGTTGTGCCCCAATTTGCACCCATTTTTGTGACTACTTTTTCATCCACTTTTGCTTCAAATTTTGCATCCACATTTGCATATTTTTTTGCGTCCAAGTTTACATCAGTTATTACATCCCTTTATGCATCCATTTTTGCATCCACTTTTGCGTCGGGTTTTGCATTGGGTGTTACTAGTTTTGTATCTACTTTTGTTGCATCCACTTTTGCATCCAATTTTGTGTCCAGTTTTGTACCCATGGTTGCATCCCCTTTAGCATCTCTTTTCACATCATGTTTTGTATCCATGGTTGCATGTTAGAAAAACAGGATCGCAAAGCAATAACAATAAACATAAATCCAAATATAATCACACATACACATTACAAGAGAGACATAGATATATCTTGGTTCACCCGAGATGGGCTAAGTCCAAACTGAAGTTGCCAGTCCTTATTATTATACCATCCAAAAAAGTGAAGGGATACAACCTGCAGCACAACCACTGCACTTCCTCTTCACTGTCTCACAGTCTCTCTTTTTGATCTCAGAGATCTTTACAATGCATAATACCTAATACATCAACCCTAGCCGTATTACAATGTCTTTCTTTTATAAGGGAAATACAATGGAAAAATACCACGGGTTACCCAAAAGCATAGGCTCGGGAATGAGTGTACAATCATATGTGGTGCACGGCTGAGACAATATCATCTATGAGACTGGAATATCTGGCTCCACAACCAACAATCTCCCACTTGGAGACTGATCACAACAACTCCATCGCTACTGTACCTTGTACTTGGAAACGTTCTCATCTTCACCTTCATGCTAGAAGGACAACTGAAACTAATCGGAACTCAATTTCTCTCTGGTCACTACCTTTATGAACATGTCTGCAAGATTCTGGCTAGTATATATCTTTTCCAGCTTCAACAGTTCATCTTCCATAACAGAGCATATGAAATGGTACTTGAGATGTATATGTTTAGTCCTGGAATGGAATACTGATTCTTTGCAAGATGAATGGCACTATGGCTGTCACTCTACAACCTGCTATCCTTATCATATCCATCCCTTTTCCATGGTTTCTTTTCAAATTTGTAGCTAGGCTTGGGAGGAAATCTCGTTCTAGGAAGCACATTTTGGAGATCTCTAGTCAAGCTCATTGCATATTTTAATGTAGTTGGCTTGTGGGATTTGACCAAACCTTTTAAGGGTTCATCCAAACCTTCAATGAATAGAAATACCAACCTTCCCATAGAGACATCAACCACCTTGATTGGTATTTTTTGAAAGTCCAACATATATTCAGTAGGGGTCCCAGTTTGCCTCAATTGGGCTAGTTCTTTGAATGGCAATTATGGATCTTTTTGTTCAAATCTCTCTAATACCCTATCAAAAAATTCTCCATATGTTTTAACCTGATCATGACCCAAGTTTTTCAATCCATGGAACAACCATTCATTTGCATCTCCTCCCAAGTGCAAAATGGCCATTTTTAATGCATCTTCTTCCAACATAGGATTCAGCTGAAAATACACATCCAATTTTTGCACCCAAGTATTAGCAGAATTTGGAGAAGAACCATCAAAATTAGGAATTGACATTTTACTAATAGCACCATTTAATTCTCTATTTTGGTATGGAATCCTATGGTCATCCTTCCTCTTCATTTTATAGATAGCATCGATGAATGTACTAAATGGTAGACCTCTTTTACATTCTTCACTCAAATCATTCCATTCATTGGCTAGTTTACTATTATCCACCTCAATATCGGGCTCTTCTTTAGGTGAGAGGAATTTAGGTGCAGTATGCCTTTGTGTGATTTGAAATTCATCAGGTCTATTATGAGGTCCTGTACTTGAGAAAATATGCTCACTCCCTTTAATCTTTTCCCCTGAGTGTAAACCACTATTCTCTCCTATCACCCCTTTGCTTTGGAGCTAGCTAATCAACAATTCGAATCCTTGCAGCAATTTGTTACCCATCCTTTCCATATTTGTAGAAATTTTAGAGAAACATGGATCTAAGGTTGCAATAAGTTCCTCCTTATGTTTTAATTTTTCATCCTCCTCTCTACCCATGGTTTCAGCAAAAGACTCCTCTTCTTCTACTACCTCTTCTTCAACAAAAACTTTTTCAACTACTGGTTCAAAAGGTGGTGGATTATTATTTTGACTTTTTGTTAAGACTTTCAGGTGCCAAGAACATGCTTTTATACCACTTGTAATGACCCTTTTTCAAAATTTATTAAAATGCCCAATTTTCCACTTTTTTTTTCCAATTTCGACCTTTGACTAGTTTTGTTGTTTTGACCTCCAAATAAACCCAAATGCTCCCAAATCTTCTGTATGAGTGTATTAATTATATTTAGACTTGAATATTAGGTTCAGGGATGTTTTATGGTCCTCCAAATACTTCATAAAACTTGATTTATATTCTAACCAATATATGCAATTTTGACTAGTAATTTGTGTATCAAATCCCCCTAGGGTAACACTAAAAATGGCCTCCCAAATGCCTCTAAAATCCCTTGAATTTCTAAACAGAGGTATGTAATGTGTTAATTATGTTATTAAGGTCTCATATGCACCATTAATGGATTATTACAATTGTTCTCACCCTCTCCCATTCAATTGCAAAAATCCCCAATTCGACCCTTGGGGAAATGGTACTATTTCACCTCCCAATACAACTAAACTGAGTAAAAATGCTCAAGTATAGTACATGACACTTGTAGAAGACATCCATAGCAGTATATTTATCACAAATATATTAGATAATCATCCATCCATTCTAAATAATCAACATTGCAGTGTCATACATCAATGCATTGGGGAAATGGACATTGTTTGCTCATTAATCAATATTTTTGCATACAATCAGTGGGTATTTCGACCTGATACTTTCTGAATATGAATAAAAAAGGATATTAAGCTATTAAAATCATAAAAATATCATATGAATCTCTCCCAATGAGTACAAGATCTCACCCAAAGCGCAATCCCTCAAGGAGCATGAATATGCCTTCAAAACTGGAAATGGTGGAGAAGAAGTGCTGCACTAAATCAAACCATGAAAATTCATGTATATGCTAGTTGCAAATACAAACTCCATTAAAGCACCATGAAATACCTGAGTGGCCTCTCCAAACACCAACTTGGATGGGAATCTTTCACCCTCGAAATTGGCTAAGGCAAGAAACTAGTCATCCATTAGCTCTCTCTTCACAAATGCAATTTTTCTCAAATCGTCAAAATCCATTCTCCTACTTGATTTCTACATTTTATAACCAACAATAGCCTTCTAAGGGTCGAAATCCTCTCAATAGATTCAATAGATTTCTATTTAGGAAATATTCCACATTTGCCACTTGTCTCCTAGTTCCAACCTTCCATCTTCTCCCAAATTCGATTTTGAGTCTCTTTGGCTTCTCCAACTCCCATGAGCACCTTCCTTCAGCCTATTTTTGGGGCTGACATGTCATAGTGGTCAGATTTCAGAGGTCGGGTCTATAATTTGTCATAATTGTCATAGATGCTCCATCATTGGTGTCATAGGGGCTAGGGAATCTAGCCCAAGTGTCCACAAACTCCCAATTTGACTTTTTATCTTCCATGGAGGTTACCAATCCTTTCCAATTCGAACTAATATGCTCAATGACATGTGTTATGACTTACCAACTCACCCAAGAGTGTTCATCTTCCCATTAATTCGAATTTGCAAGAGAGAGATACCATGTATTATGAAAAATCAAGCTAGTGTGGGTCCCACATCCTCCATATGTCTCCAAAACCATTTGCCACCTAGGATTTCTCTTGAATTTCTTTATTCACTCTATTTATTAAATAATTGAACCCTTCTAATGTCTAAACATCATTTATTATCTTCCTTATTACCATTCCACATGTGCCCATCCAAACTAGGAAACTAGTGGGATTGATGGGATTGTCTTACTATGAAATTATTTGAATGGGGGCATTACAGTCCTCCCCACCCAAGATTGCTTGTCCTCAAGCAATTTCAAATTAGGATGCTACAAAATCTTCTCCTCTTCCCATGTAGCATATTCACTTGGAAAGTCCTTCCATTGCACCAAATATTCTTTGATAGTTCTACTTGTCAATCTCCTTTCTTGTGTCTTCAAAATCCTTTCCGGAACAAGTGTCAGATGACCTTCATCATCCGAGGGAGGAAGTATTTCTGAAGTGATGATTTTCTAACCAAGAGATTTCTTGAGACAAGAGACATGAAATACATTATGTATTTTACTCCC
The DNA here is from genome assembly GCA_027924585.1 of Larix kaempferi. Classification (NCBI taxonomy): domain Eukaryota; kingdom Viridiplantae; phylum Streptophyta; class Pinopsida; order Pinales; family Pinaceae; genus Larix; species Larix kaempferi. The sequence continues at coordinate 1,899,534 of BSBM01000174.1, read as the reverse complement.
TTCCGGAAGTTCCAATTCATATGCTACCTCTCCAATTTTTCGAACTATCCTATAAGGGCCATAGTACCTTGGTTTTAGCTTTTCTGCTCCATTCTTTTTCAAAGAAGTTTGTTTGTAGGGCTGCAATCTCAAATATACTAAATCATCAACCTGAAATGTCCTTTCTTCTCTATGTTTATCGGCATATTGCTTTTGCTGGTTTTGGGCAACCTGCAAATTGTCTTTCAAGAGTTTTAAGATCTCTTGACTCTCCTCCATCCAATACTTAGCCCCTGGGGCCCTACTATCAGAAAAGATAATGTCAAAAAAAGTGAGTGCATAATAACCATAGAGTGCTTTGAAAGGAGACATTCCTATGGACATATGGAAGGTGTTGTTGTAGCAAAACTCACCCAAGTGGAGCCACTTGACCCATGCTTTTTGCTGCCCTCCTACATAATTTCTTAAGTATCCTTCCAACCATTGATTTACCCTCTTTGTTTGTCCATCAGTTTGTGGATGATAGATAGTTCTTGGATTCAATTTAGTGCCCACCAATCTAAAGAGTTCTTGCCAAAAAACACCCATGAATCTACTATCTCTATCACTAACAATGCTCTTGGGGAGCCCATGCAATCTGAATATTTCTTTGAAAAATATATCAACCACTTCTGCAGCACTAAAAGATGATGTAACAGCGGAGAAATAAGCAAATTTTTTCAACCTATCCACTACCACATATATGCAATCCTTACCCAAATATTTTTGTAAAACGGTGATGAAATCCATGGAGATACTATCCCATTTTTGCTCCGGAACTGGTAATGGTTGTAATAAGCCTGCTGGACATGTAAGTTTTGATTTGTTTTGTTGACATACTTTACATTTACTTACATATTTCTGAACATCTTCTTTCATCCCCTTCCAAAAAAACCTTTGCCTCAACTGTCTATAAGTTTTGAAGATCTCGGATGGCCCGCTAGTGGGGAATAATGAGCTTCTTGTAAAATTTGGTACTTGAGCTTTGAGTTTTGAACTAAATAAATTCTTCCCTTATAGTATATCATCCCATTCAAAACCCTGTAGTTATCATCCCCTTTGAGTCCATCCAACACATCACAAGCAAATTTGTCTTTAGCATATTCAACTAGTAGCATATTTTTCCAATCCTTGGCAATGTCCATGAGAGAAAAAGAATGTCATGTCCCAAATTTGGAATTGGGTCACAATGGCCTAATCACATTAGCCATATTCATTAGAGTTTGTAAAATTGGTGTTAAGGGTCAAATAATTGCCAAGGAGGAAAATTACTAGTTTCCTAGGTTTGGGGTAGAAGCTTTGGGATTTGGAATAAGGGGGATAATAAATGATGTTTAGACATTAGAAGGGTTCAAGTATTTAATAAATAAAGTGAATAAAGAAATTCAAGAGAAATCCTAAGTGACAAATGGTTTTGGAGACATATGGAGGACCCACACTAGTTTGACTTTTCATAATACATGGTATCTCTCTTTTGCAAATTCGAATTAATGGGAATGTGAACACTCTTGGGTGAGTTGGTAAGTCATAACACATGTCATTGATCATCTTAGGTCGAATTTGGAAGGATTGGTAACCTCCATGGAAGATAAAGAGTCAAAGTGGAAGTTTGTGGACACTTGGGTTAGATTCCCTAGCCCTATGACACCAATGATGGAGCATCTATGACAACTATGACAAATTGCAGACCTGACCTCTGACATCTGACCACTATGACATGTCAGCCCCAAAAATAGGCTCAAAGAAGGCAATTTTGGGAGTGGGAGAAGCCAAAGAGACTCAAAATTGAATTTGGAAGAAGATGGAAGGTTGGAACTAGGAGACAAGTGGCAAATGTGGAATATTTCCTAAATGAAAATCTATTGAATCTATTGAGAGGATTTCGACCCTTAGAAGGCTAATGTTGGTTATAAAATGTAGAAATGAAGTATGAGAATGGCTTTTGATCATTTGTAGAATTTGCAATTGCATTTGTGAAGAGGGAGAGCTAGTGGATGACTAGTTTCTTGCCTTAGCCAATTTCGAGGGTGAAAGATTCCCATCCAAGTTGGCAATTGGAAAGGCCATTCAGAACTTTCATTTGGAGCTTTAATGGAGTCTTTATTTGCAGTTGTAAGCTACAGGGCAGCTCATGGTTTCTTCTATTGCAGCTCGCTCCTTCAACCATTTCCAATTTTGATGGCATATTCTTGATCCTTGAGGGAGGGCATTTTTGGTGAGCTATTGTACTCTTTGGGGGAGCTTCTAATGCCCCATTGCTTTTGTAATATGAATTAAATACTCTTTTCTTCATCTCCAAAAAGTTTCAGGTCGAAATTCCAAGTAGAAATGTATAAATCTCATTTTTAATGGAAGAACAATGCCATTTCCCCACTACCTTGTTGTGAGCCAATGTATTGATGATGATTTCGAATGAATGGATGATTCTCTGATATATTTGTGATAAATATACTGCCATGGATGTCTTATACAAGTTTCATGTACTGTACTTGAGCATTTGAAGTATTTTTACTCAGTTTAATTGCATTGGGAGAAGAAATAGTGCCATTTCCCCAAGGGTCGAATTGGGGATTTTTGCAGTTGAATGGAAGAGGGTGAGAACAGTTGTAATAAACCATTAATGGTGCATATGAGACCTTAATAAAATAATTAACACATTACATACCTCTTTTCATAAATTTGAGTGGGTTTGGAGGCATTTGGGAAGCCATTTTCAGTACTTACCTTAGGGGGATTTGAACCCCAAATTACTAGTAAAATTGCATACTTGGTCCAGAATCTTAAGAGAGTTTGCAGAGGTATTTTGGTGGCCATATGTTATCCCTGAACATCATATTCAATTCCTAATATCATTCATAAACCTTCCTTGAAGATTTGAAGGCATTTGGAGTCAATTTGAGACCTAGAGACCAATACTAGTCAAAGGGAAATCACTAGTAAAGTTACCTACATTGACTAGAATTGAAAGAGTATTTGCAGAAGTGTTTTAAAGGTACAAAGGCATCCTTGAAACACATATTTATGTTCTAATATCATTCATATACCTTCTCAGAATATTTGGGATCATTTGGGGCAAATTTGGGACCTAGAGATCGAAACTAGTCAAAGGTCGAACCAAGGAAAAAAGTGGAAAATTGCAATTTTAATAAAATTCCTAACAAGGGACATTACAGTGGTATCAGAGCATGGTCCTTGCACCTGTGTATTAGGTACATACATTCAAGAATAATTGGCAGTCATGTCTTACTATTATGATGAATCCTATGAGTACAATTCTTATGAGGAATATGCAGATGCTTATGAGCAATATGAAGCAGAATGTGAATGGTATGAGGAAGAGGTGCCATCATGCAACACTTCTTACAATTTCAAGAGAAATGAAGATTATTCTTATGACTTTAAATCTGATGAATATGAGTGTGTCACACCAACCAAGGATAATTCTATGAGTGAGTTCCAAAGATGGAGAGCAAAATATAAAACCTTGCCCCAACAATATAAAAAATATCAAGAATATCTTGCTTTTAGCAAAAATACACAAAATGCCATGTCTTTTGAGTACTATGCTGAACATGTTTTTGAAAATAGGCCCAAAAATGAAGATGTGGAGTTAGTGAAGAAAGGTTTATGCCCTTCTTGTAAAAACCCTTGGAGCGAGTATCATATATGTGTGCATGAAATGATGTCCTCCTTGAGGAGAGCTTTTGAGATTTATTCAAGAAGAGATTCCAAATATATTGATCCTAAGGAAAACAAGGGGCAAAATGCATCAGCTTGATTTAAGGAGCAAAAGGAAGAGACATCACAAGAGCATGAAGAAGATTCTATTGAAAATATGGAAGATCATTTCGAGACACCTTCTAGCTTAGACATGAACCAAAGAGCATCTACTGATGGATGCTTAAACTATGAAGGAGTACCTACTGATGGGTGCTCACACCTATATGTTGGTGACATAGAGATCACTTTTGAAAGTGTTTCTACAAGTACAAGTTTCATTAAGCATGATAATGAAGACCTTGTAGCAGTTGAAGAAGAACCAAGATCAACTTCCCCATCACCACTTGAGCTTCATGAAGTTGGTCCAAGCAAAATTTAAGAAGATGAGGAGGTTCATTTGCAAGAGCCTCATTTTCTTGAAGGGTCCTTAAAGATGGATGAAAATAAGATCCAAGAGTCCCTCATCATTCTCCATGACACTCAAGCATTGGTGTCAAATTCTTGTTGGAGAGCTACTTCATTGGAGGAAACATCCTTCCTTGAAGACATGGAGAAGATTCAAAGAGCAATGTGCCACATCAAAGGTAATTTCATGTCTTTGCTTTTTGATAGAAACCATTTGTTTGAGCTTAATGAATTGTTACATGATGCATACTTGAAGAATAATGAGGATATTCATAAGCTCACCATTCAAAATGAGCAACTTCTTGAAAAGTTGCAAGATACTTGTTTTTCCTCCTATGTTTCAGATTGTCAAATGGTAGATTGTTTGGAGGATTCTCATGACATGGTGGATCATGAGAAATGTGAAAATTTGAATGTTCTTGATGTGTTTGAAGATGAACTTGAAGAGATCCAAACACTTGATGTGGTGGAAGAGGAATTTGAATTGCCTCTTGATGAAGGTTATGCAGTTTTTAAAGAAGAGCATGATTCCTCTACATTGGAACCAAACTATGACAAAGAGTTCACACTTTTGAAGGAGCTGCATGATACTACCCACATGGATCCTTCCCATGATAAAACTCCTGAACTTTTTGATCATTTGGGTGAGTTAGTACATTCTCCTACATCCTACAATTCCATGTTTTGCAGTATTAATCTCAATGAAGTATGGGTGAAAGGGTTCTTTTTGATGGTGCCACATGAGGAGTATGGAACTCCTATATTTAACTTTTATGATGACATGGTTGGAGCACATTCTTATTCACATTTGCAGCAGCATAATTTGTCACTTTATGATGATTCACATCTACATGGATGCACTTATGATATGGATTTGAGTCACTTGAATACTCATGGTTTTTCTTGCTCAACACTGGGTTCATTTGATGTTAGAGGAACTTCATCCAACACTTGGATGAATAGATTTATGATGGGAGAACATTTTTGTTGGAAGCCACATACTTTGTTACATTTTTATGATTCTCACATTCATGGATGTATGGGTGAGACTTCTTTGAGTCATTTGAAGTCTCCTTGTTTTTTCTGCTCATTATTTGGTTCAGATTCTAGTGGAGATTCTTCATTCATTTCTTGGATGAAAGAATACATGGCTGTATATTTTGATGCATATCACATCCTTTTGGAGCAGCATTATAGGACATGGGATCCTCATCTATGTCATTGGAGCAGATTTGATTGGTCACTTGAAGCTTGTATGCACTTGGAAAATGGTGGTCTACTTGCTTGGAGGTATAAGCACTTTCATGACTCTTTGATGAAGCATATCCTTGATGTACATTTTCATTATGTTGTTATGTACTTTGATGATATATATTTGGTACTCATGATGTTTGGAAGAATGCATACAAGAAAATGGGATCCAGGAATCCTCTTATCTAATGGTGTAGGTTGGAGAGCACTCTTAATTGTTGGGGTGCAATACAAGCAATGGGACCCTGGAATAATTTTTATCTCATTGGTTTCAATTTTTTGGGGGAAACAAGAAGTATGGGAGATGGATTTCCCACTTAATAAAGTGATTTTTATCAGAGTAGTGCAGCAGCAAGCATGGTGGTTCCTCTCTAAAATCTTCATGGAAACCCAAAGACTCAAGGTTTGGCAATTCAATGGCAACTTCAAAGAATTATACAGAAAGCAGGTTCTTCAACACCCTTGTTTGAAATTGCTTGAGGACAAGAAATATTGGGAAGGGAGGATTTGTCATGTCCCAAATTTGGAATTGGGTCACAATGGCCTAATCACATTAGCCATATTCATTAGAGTTTGTAAAATTGGTGTTAAGGGTCAAATAATTGCCAAGGAGGAAAATTACTAGTTTCCTAGGTTTGGGGTGGAAGCTTTGGGATTTGGAATAAGGGAGATAATAAATGATGTTTAGACATTAGAAGGGTTCAAGTATTTAATAAATAGAGTGAATAAAGAAATTCAAGAGAAATCCTAAGTGACAAATGGTTTTGGAGACATATGGAGGACCCACACTAGCTTGACTTTTCATAATACATGGTATCTCTCTTTTGCAAATTCGAATTAATGGGAATGTGAACACTCTTGGGTGAGTTGGTAAGTCATAACACATGTCATTGAGCATCTTAGGTCGAATTTGGAAGGATTGGTAACCTCCATGGAAGATAAAGAGTCAAAGTGGAAGTTTGTGGACACTTGGGCTAGATTCCCTAGCCCTATGACACCAATGATGGAGCATCTATGACAACTATGACAAATTGAAGACCTGACCTCTGACATATGACCACTATGACATGTCAGCCCCAAAAATAGGCTCAAATAAGGCGAATTTGGGAGTGAGAGAAGCCAAAGAGACTCAAAATCGAATTTGGGAGAAGATGGAAGGTTGGAACTAGGAGACAAGTGGCAAATGTGGAATATTTCCTAAATGAAAATCTATTGAATCTATTGAGAGGATTTAGACCCTTAGAAGGCTAATGTTGGTTATAAAATGTAGAAATGAAGTATGAGAATGGATTTTGATCATTTGTAGAATTTGCAATTGCATTTGTGAAGAGGGAGAGCTAGTGGATGACTAGTTTCTTGCCTTAGCCAATTTCGAGGGTGAAAGATTCCCATCCAAGTTGGCAATTGGAAAGGCCATTTAGACCTTTCATTTGGAGCTTTAATGGAGTCTTTATTTTCAGTTGTAAGCTACAAGGCATCTCATGGTTTCTTCTATTGCAGCTCGCTCCTTCAACCATTTCCAATTTTGATGGCATATTCTTGATCCTTGAGGGAGGGCGTTTTTGGTGAGCTATTGTACTCTTTGGGGGAGATTCTAATGCCCCATTTCTTTTGTAATATGAATTAAATACTCTTTTCTTCATCTCCAAAAAGTTTCAGGTTGAAATTCCAAGTAGAAATGTATAAATCTCATTTTTAATGGAAGAACAATGCCATTTCCCCACTACCTTGTTGTGAGCCAATGTATTGATGATGATTTCGAATGAATGGATGATTCTCTGATATATTTGTGATAAATATACTTCCATGGATGTCTTATACAATTTTCATGTACTGTACTTGAGCATTTGAAGCATTTTTACTCAGTTTAATTGCATTGGGAGAAGAAATAGTGCCATTTCCCCAAGGGTCGAATTGGGTATTTTTGCAGTTGAATGGAAGAGGGTGAGAACAGTTGTAATAAACCATTAATGGTGCATATGAGACCTTAATAACATAATTAACACATTACATACCTCTTTTCATAAATTTGAGTGGGTTTGGAGGCATTTGGGAAGCCATTTTCAGTACTTACCTTAGGGGGATTTGAACCCCAAATTACTAGTAAAATTGCATACTTGGTCCAGAATCTTAAGAGAGTTTGCAGAGGTCTTTTGGTGGCCATATTTTATCCCTGAACATCATATTCAATTCCTAATATCATTCATAAACCTTCCTTGAATATTTGAATGCATTTGGAGTCAATTTGAGACCTAGAGACCAATACTAGTCAAAGGGAAATCACTAGTAAAGTTACCTACATTGACCAGAATTGAAAGAGTATTTGCAGAAGTGTTTTAAAGGTACAAAGGCATCCCTGAAACACATATTTATGTTATAATATCATTCATATACCTTCTCAGAAGATTTGGGATCATTTGGGGCAAATTTGGGACCTAGAGATCGAAACTAGTCAAAGGTCGAACCAAGGAAAAAAGTGGAAAATTGCAATTTTAATAAAATTCCTAACAAGGGACATTACAAAGAAGGTCTTCTTGACAAAGCATCTGCTGCTATATTATTCTTTCCTTTGACATATTCAATATCAAAATCATAAGCTTGAATCTTACTTACCCACTTTTGTTTCCTTTCATTTAGATCTTTTTGGGTGAGAAAGTGTCTTAGACTATTGTGGTCAGTTTTCACCACAAACTGGATGCCCACCAAGTATTGTCTGAATTTGGCCAATGCATGCATAATGGCTAGAATTTCTTTACCATAGATGGAGTAAATATTTCAATGAGGCTGCAACTTTCTGCTCTCAAATGCTTTGGGGTGTTGGCCTTGCTTTAGGACAGCCCCTATTCCTCCACCTGAAGCATCACATTCCACAACAAAAGGTTTAGTAAAATCAGGAAGTGCAAGTATGGGACAACTACTTATTACCTATTTCATTTTTTGGAAGGCCTTTTCAGCCTCTTCATCCCACTTGAAAGCATCCTTCTTAGTCAAATCAGTGAGTGGAGAAGTCAACTTGGAGAATCCCTTCACAAATTTTCTGTAATAGGTGCATAGGCCAATAAAACCTCTCAATTCGGTAATATTTTTTGGTGATGGCCATTCTAAGATAGACCTGATTTTCTCCATATGTACCTTCACTCCTTCTTTCCCTATAATGTTCCCAATATATAGCAATTCTTTCATCCCAAATTCACACTTTGACAACTTAGCAAATAAGGACTCTTCTTGCAAAATTTTCAACACAATCTCTAACTGCTGCAAATGCTCTTCCCATGTCTTACTGTAAATAAAAATGTCATCAAAGAAAACCAAAACAAACCTTCTTAGTTGATTGCAAAATATCCTATTCATACATGCTTGAAATGTGGCTGGAGCATTAGTCGATCCAAAAGGCATGACAAGAAATTCAAAGTGGCCATAATGACATCGAAAAGCAGTCTTTTGCACATCTTCATCTTTCATCCAGATTTGATGGTAACCTAATCTAAGGTCAATTTTTTAGAAGTATTTGGCCACATTTAGCTTATCTATGAGCTCATCAATCCTAGGAATAGGATAACTATTCTTGATAGTCTTTTTGTTCAAGGCTCTAAAGTCTATACACATTCTCAATGTTCCATCTTTTTTCTTCACTAGCACTACTGAAGAAGCATAAGGGCTAGAGCTTGGTCTAATGAGTCCCAACTCTAGGAGTTCTTGGATGGAGTTTTCAATATAATCTCTGACCTTTTTAGGATGTATATAAGGTGGTATCTGAATGGGAAAAGTACCCTCCTCCAAAATAATGTTGTGCTCAATTCCCCTATCTAGTGGTCTACCATGTGGAAGGTCTCTAAAAAAATTGTCATACTTTTGCAAGAGTCTCTCTATCTCCTTTGGGTGTTCAATAATCTTTATATTTGGCTTGGGATATGTAATGTGACATTCAGTGGCCCATTCTATGTCCCCATGTCTCAATATAGATCTCATACTATTGCAAGTCACTACTTGATTTGGGTAAGTGTGTTTCCCTCTCACAACTCTTTGTACTCCTTTTGAATCTGGAATTTCAATTTGGGAATTTGATAATTTACTGTATGCTCTCCTATTGAATACAACCATTGCACTCCCAAAACCACATTAGTATCAGCAACATCAACCACATAAAAACTATCAACAAAAGTATAGTTACCTACAGTGACTTGCAACTTTGGAACCCATGTTTTGCATTGCATTGTGTTGTGACTGGGAATGACAACTGTAAAGCCATCAAATGGTTCAATAGGTATATTTATTTTCTCCACCATCTTTGCATCAATGAATTTATGGGTGGATCCTCCATCTACCAAAACTAAATTTCTTTGTCCTTGTACCACTCCCTTGCAACGGATAGTATGGTAGCGGGGGTACTGCTGAAAGTACTGCCATTCTTGCTTTGTTCGGTGAAGGCTGATTTTCTTCTTGTCTTTCCTCTTCTATTGATGTCTCATATGCCTCTTCTTGATATGCATTATTTCCATCTTCATCCATCCCCCATCATACCCCTCATTATCAGAAAATACTTCTATGTACTGAGCCTTTCCTTTAGTACATTTGTGCCCTGGTGTACAGGGTTGGAAGCATGTGAAGCATAGTTTCTTTTTTCGAAGCTCATCTCTGTTTAGTCCTTCTTTTTTATTCTTTTCAAATGAATCTCTTTTCCAATCTTTATTATCATATCCATCCCTTTTCCATGGTTTCTTTTCAAATTTGTAGCTAGGCTTGGGAGGAAATCTCGTTCTAGGAAGCACATTTTGGAGATATCTAGTCAAGCTCATTGCATCTTTTAATGTAGTTGGCTTGGGGGATTTGACCAAACCTTTTAAGGGTTCAACCAAACCTTCAGTGAATAGAAATACCAACCTTCCCATAGAGACATCAGCCACCTTGACTGATATTTTTTGAAAGTCCAACATATATTCAGTAGGGGTCCCAGTTTGCTTCAATTGGCCTAGTTCTTTGAATGGCAATTATGGATCTTTTTGTTCAAATCTCTCTAATACCCTGTCAACAAATTCTCCATATGTTTTAACCTGATCATGACCCAAGGTTTTCAATCCATGGAACCACCATTCATTTGCATCTCCTTCCAAGTGCAAAATGGCCATTTTTAATGCATCTTCTTCCAACACAGGATTCAGTTGAACATCCAATTTTTGCACCCAAATATTAGCAAAATTTGGAGAAGAACCATCAAAAGTAGGAATTGACATTTTACTAATAGCACCATTTAATTCTCTTTTTTGGTATGGACTCCTATGGTCATCCTTCCTCTTCATTTTATAGATAGCATCGATGAATGTACTAAATGTTAGACCTCTTTTACATTCTTCACTCAAATCATTCCATTCATTGGCTAGTTTACTATTATCCACCTTAATATCGGGCTCTTCTTTAGGTGAGAGGAATTTAGGTGCAGTATTCCTTTGTGTGATTTGAAATTCATCAGGTCTATTATGAGGTCCTGTACTTGAGAAAATATGCTCACTCCCTTTTATCTTTTCCCCTGAGTGTGAACCACTTTTATCTCCTATCACCCCTTTGCTTTGGAGCTGGCTAATCAACAATTCGAATCCTTGCAACAATTTGTTACCTATACTTTATATATTTGTATAAATTTTAGAGAAACACGGATCTAAGTTTTCAATAATTTCCTCCTTATGTTTTAATTTGTCATCCTCCTCTCTACCCATGGTTTCGGCAAAAGACTCCTCTTCTTCTACTACCTCTTCTTCAATAAAAAACCTTTTCAACTACTGGTTCAAAGGGTGGTGAATTATTATTTTGAATTCTTGTTAAGACCATCAGGTTCCAAGAACATGCTCTGATACCACTTGTAATGACCCTTTTTCAAAATTTATTAAAATGCCCAATTTTCCACTTTTTTTCCCAATTTTGACCTTTGACTAGTTTTGTTGTTTTGACCTCCAAATCAACCCAAATGCTCCCAAATATTATGTATGAGTGTATGAATGATATTTAGACTTGAATATAAGTTTCAGGGATGTTTTATGGTCCTCCAAATACTTCAGAAAATTTGATTTATATTCTGACCAATATATGCAATTTTGACTAGTAATTTGTGTATCAAATCCCCCTGGGGTAACACTAAAAATGGCCTCCCAAATGTCTCTAAAATCCCTCGAATTTCTGAAAAGAGGTATGTAATGTGTTAAGTATTTTATTAAGGTCTCATATGCACCATTAATGTATTATTACAACTGTTCTCACCCTCTCCCATTCAACTGCAAAAATCCCCAATTCGACCCTTGGGGAAATGGCACTATTTCACCTCCCAATACAACTAAACTGAGTAAAAATGCTTCAAATACTCAAGTACAGTACATGAAAATTGTATAATACATCCATGGCAGTATATTGATCACAAATATATTAGATAATCATCCATCCATTTGAAATAATCAACATTGCAGTGTCATACATCAATGCATTGGGGAAATGGACATTGTTTGCTCATTAATCAATATTTTTGCATACAATTAGTGGGTATTTCGACCAGAGACTTTCTAAATATGAATAATAGAGGATATGAAGCTATTACAATCAGAAAAATATCATATTAATATCTCCCAATGAGTACAAGAGCTCACCCAAAGCGCAATCCCTCAAGGAACCTGAATATGCCTTCAAAACTATAAATGGTGGAGAAGAAGTGCTACACTAAAACAAACCATGAAACTTCCTGTAGCTTCTACCTGCAAATACAAACTCCATTAAAGAACCATGAAATACCTGAGTGGCCTCTCCAAACACCAACATGGATGGGAATCTTTCACCCTTGAAATTGGCTAAGGCAAGAAACTAGTCATCCACTAGCTCTCTCTTCACAAATGCAATTTTTCTCAAATCATCAAAATCCATTCTTGTTGGAGCCTAGGCCGCAGCTATGGTAAAGCTGTGAATTTTGAGGAAAAAAGCACAAGTGTTAAGGGAAAGTGCTAATTTTGAATAAACACCAATTTTTGGGCAAAAGTAAACGGTGCGCAGTATGGTGCCAGATGGATGACCTCAGCGTAGATTATGGACCGAAATTCATGGAGCTCACACGCACACGTCAAAGGAGAATGAATGTGGCTGAGTAGAGAGCTCAGCTACCATAATAAATGAAGCGACGGAGTAGAGGGCTCAACTACCCTCATTAAGTCTAAGTACAGAAGTTATGGTTGCTCTGATCAAGGAAGAGAAACAGACCAAAGCATTGAAGGCGAAGGACAAGGAGCAGTGAATGAAGAAGCGGTGCCTATATACCCGCAATCTGCGCCGAAAGTCACGGAACCTGTAGGAAGCGGTGACGTGACTGCAAGCGGCGCCTACAGTACACCTAGCCATGCCCGTGGTTAGGGTTTTTGGGGATTACTGATGGGAAAGGCCCATAGTTTTGTAAAGGTGCGACCGTCATGGCCACCTATATATATATGTGTAATTGTAAGGGAGAAGGGTTGGTTGTTGATTGTTTTCTATTGTGTGTTAGAAGACAAGAGTTAGACGTAAGCTAGCCGATTGAGATAGGTTAGCCAGTGATTGAGTTGCAGACAGTCTGAGTCGATGTCTGAACTATTGTAATCTCTGTAGAGGAAGAGACTAGATCGAGAGAAGGGCTCTCAGCTGTGTGCGTGGGGTTTCTTGGAAAGATCTAAGGCTGCAGCTGTGTGCGCAGCATATTGTGTAATTCTATCTTTGAGATTAATATAAGATACACTCCCGTGGACGTGGTTTCCCCCATAGAGGTGAACTTCATAATTTGCGTTGTTACGATGCTGTGTTGTGTGATTGCGTGTTTTTAGTTCACTATCTGTGTATACATGAACATTGCGTTATCTTTATGAATATGTTAAGTAAGTTCTCAAAGCTTCCTTGGTAATTATAATCGTTAAGTGTTGAAGGAAATCTGTAGAACGCTGTCGCTGCGGCGATAGAGGAATGCGTTACTGCGCTGGGCACGCAAGCAGAAATGACACATAGAATACCGCTGCGGAGGATACTTACCTCGTGCGCAGAAGTAGAGATACTGCGCAGCTAGGCTAGTAAGTGCGAACTTCAGCGCTGATGCACTGAGAAGTCGGTGGAAGAGTAAGACGTTCCGCTTTGAGGAATCCTCTCAAGGGGAAAGAGAGGGAGAAGATCGCAGTCTCCGTGCCACCTAGGTTAATGAAGCCTGATTCCTTAGCCCCCCATAGCCACTTCGGGTGAGACCTCGAGCTGCTGCGCAGCTTGTTGCCGAGAGGGCCAGTGCACCAAGGGGTTTTGTTGCTGCGCTTCATTAAAACCTGGGTCTGTCCAAAAAGCAGCCAACAAATGGTTCCATTGCCTTGTGACTTGTTACTGTGAGACTTGTTATTTCAGCGACGCACGAGATTGATGCGAAACCCAGAGAAAGAAGGAGCCAACAAATGGTTCTGTTGCCTTGAGACTTGTTATTTCCGCGACGTGTGAGATTGTTGCTGAAGCCAACAAATGGTTCTATTGCCTTGAGACTTGCTCAGCTAACAAATGTGTTACTGGAATCCTAGAGCTAAAGAAATTCAAGACCGGTTTGATTTAAAGGCTAGAGAGTTCGCTGAACGAGAAAATAGAAGCTCTAGGCTTCAGACAGAAGACTGGTTGCAGAAGTATATCTATACTGACCTTCACGAAATTTTCTTTGTCACATTTGCACTTGAGTTACATGCGTGGATAGCCAAGTTAGCAGATACTAGACCCACTGTGCATGTTGATCGACCTGTCGCTTGGACGCCTGAGCTAGTCAGTAGTTTGAAGCGGGTAGATAATTCTGTGTCCCAAGCAGTAGACTTTTGGTTGAATAGTCTGCTGGAAGGCTTCATCATCGAGTTTGCAGTAGATACAAGAAAGAGTTTCAGCGAAGCTGAGAGGAGTTTCTTCCAAGCGCACAGAGGTAAGTTCTTAAATTCTCTGAACTTATGGATTAAAATGCTTCTGTATGAAAAAGGAAAACTATGCATAGCTTCTGATGAATAGCATAGACAAGTAATGTCCACAGATTCTGATAGTGATCTTGAACTTATTGGTTGCACTCGTAGTGGAAAACTATATAAAGTAGGCTGTGACCAACATTCTTTTGAGTCTAGCCCATAAGCTAGTCAAGTTCCTAGAGTGGGCCATATAGAGAGACAAGGGAGTGCTCATATCCCTTATCACCCTTTTACACCGCGAAAGCTAGACGGAGCTCAGTATAACCCCGCAGTAACACCTTCTAGTAGCCCGCACGGTACTTATAGTACCTCAGCACCACCATTGTCTAACCATCCCGGAGGTAGTGCTACAGCACCTCCACCTCAACCTAGTGCAAGAAGGATGGGTGATCATGAAGCTACCAAATTTTAGAGGAACAGGGATAGAAGACTCTGAGCAGCACTGGTTCTTATGTGAAGCCATTTGGACAATTAAGCAAATTAATGATGATGTTGTTAAACTGGTTCAGTTAGCAACCACACTAAGAGAAAGAGCCTTAACTTGGTTCATGAAATACTCAGCAGCACAGAATAGGACGCTTGCTGATGTAAGAAATGCTATGATTAGAGAATTCAAGAAACCTAAATCAGAATCACAGTGTATAACAGAGCTCAAAGACATAAAACA
Source organism: Larix kaempferi (assembly GCA_027924585.1). Lineage (NCBI taxonomy): Eukaryota > Viridiplantae > Streptophyta > Pinopsida > Pinales > Pinaceae > Larix > Larix kaempferi. Next base: position 1,884,504 of record BSBM01000174.1, on the reverse strand, counting down.
GTTACCTACAGAGTCAGTATGGGACTTTGACCAGAAGTTCAAAGCCTTGATAGATCAAGTAAGCTTTGAGTTTGCACCGCAGCAGCATAAGGAATGGTTCATTGCTGCGTTGCTTCCACACATTAGAATTCCTCTTATGCAACAGAAACTCACTACTCAAGAACAAGCTCTAGAGATGGCTATGAAACTAGAAGCTTCACCAATTGCTGGAACAAGCAACGATGTTGCGCAGTTGCAGAACCAGTTAGCAAACCTAACCTTGCAAGTGCATGGTATTAAGAAAGGCAAGGAAGTTAAAGAAGAAATTTGGTGTACAAAATGTAAAGCGCAAGGTCATTCAAAGGACCATTGTCCCGTTTTCATAGAATATATTGCAACTGGAGCACCTAACCCTTTACCACAGGAACAGGGGCCTTGGTGTGAAATCTGTAGAACTAGAGGTCATAGACCACAAGAATGTCACTTACTTCAGAAATATGTACAAACTCCAAAGAATCTATATTGTAATTTCTGTAAATCAGTAGGCCATGATGAGAACAATTGCAACGCATATGACCTTATGATGGAAAGAAAGCATGATGTTCATAGAGTACAGTCAGAGACACAAGGACCCACAGTAGGTCCACAGTATGACCAAACTCGCGACAGCCGAGCAGGAAATTATAGAGGTCGCGGACGCGTAACAAATTTTGGTCGTGGAAGAGGACAGATCACTTGTTATAATTGTGGAGCGCAAGGTCATTTTGCAAGGGATTGCCAAAATCCTACCACCATCTGCAGATACTGTAAATCTTATGATCATGTCATTGAAGAATGCCCTTAGTTGATGGTTAAGATGCAAGCAAAGACGCCACAGGTCAATCAGAATATTCAGCTGATTGGAGCAGAAAAAAGAGAACCAGATCCTACAGTTAATATAGTAACGTGCAGTGGAGCAACCACTGGTGCACCAGAGTTGGGAACTGGAAAGCAAGTGACGCAATGGGTGCATCGCGCTAATATTAAATCAGCCCCGCTTGACCTGCAGAAGAAGAAAGAAGCATTCAAGCAAGCTCAAGAGTATTTCTCAGACCCAAGAGCTTCAAGTTCTGTCGCAATTTCGCATAATGATATCAGATCACAAGTACTAAGACAAGAGAACCTGGTTCAGGAACAAGCCACTACATCTGGAAGGCTTGATGATGAGGATGCACTAGGCAGTGTCCATGATTTCCTGAGAAACTGCTTAAAGCTGTTGCGTAATGAAAAAGCAACTATGGAACTTCAACATCTATTGGATAAATGTCAATAATCTGCTCCGATGAACACACCGCAGCGTGCTGTTCACCAGATTGGGAGTCATACTAGAACTGGAAAAGAGATGAGGCTCACAGCGTAGATTGGAGCATTTGAAATGGACGAAGTCATTTTAGACTTGGGCTCAGAAGTTAATGTTCTCATCATGCAGACATGGGAATAGATGGGTAGCCCTCAGCTTACAAGATCTCCTATCCAGCTAAGACTCGTGAATCAGCAACGAGTCTCTCCATTGGGCAGATTACCCAATGTACCTATTGATATTGAGGGAGTAAGAAGTTCTGTAGACTTTGAAGTAATCAAAATTCTGGATGATAGTAGACCTTACCCAGCACTTTTAGGCATAGACTGGGCATTTGATAATTTGGTTGTCATTAATTTGAAGAAAAGACAGATGACCTTTGAGAATGACCAGATTAGGGTCATTGCACCATTTGATCCCATTCAAGGACCAAGGTATATTGAACCCATTCGGGAAAAAGAAGAAGTGCGCCACATGGAAAGTTTGTATCAGATGATTGCTAGTCATAGTGACTATGTCAATCCCACAGCAAACGGCCATATCAACTGGCGATGCGATAGTTCGTGCACATCAGATTCCGAAGCAGGATTGGAAAACTGGCAGAATCGCTTACATGAGGTTTCTACAAGGCGTTGCGCCATGATGACTAAATCCATTCACTGGATTGGCATAGAAATGAATGACACTCCAATTTTTGACGGTTTAACTGAAGTGAGAGAATTCATACATACATATGAACGACAAATCCCAGATGAGCAGCGCATACAAGCATTAGATGTAGCACTGCGTGCTACACCTGCAAGATGGTGGGGTGCGCATAAATAAAATATTCACACATGGCAAGACTGTCGCAGATTGATACTACGCAGATTTCAGGACATTACAGCAGAAGTGTTGCGCAAATATGATGGACAGAGTGACCCCAGGTCACACATTGAAGCATGTATTCAGCAATGGTCACAGATTCCAGAAGATGAGTGGGTTCACCTTTTCATCCACACATTGGATACAGTCCCAAGGAACTGGTACACTGAAACCGAATTGCGCAAAGGCACTATCATTTGGCCTCTTATGATAGAAAGTTTTCAACTTACCTTCAGCTTCGAGTCAGAACATCCGAGCATCAACCACGCTTTAAAGTGTATTAAAAAGAAGGTATTTGAACCATGTCCATTACAAGAATATTCCCAACCAGATTGGGCTGTCCAGATAGAACATGCCCTGGAATGCTATAATTTCACTACTAAAGAAGAGGAGGAGGATCCTCGCAACGTCAATATTCCAGAGTCAGAAGGGACGCGCAATGTTGAAGGTCCTCAGCTTGATATCCCTGCCATTACAGAACACATCAAGCTCAAAAAGATTAACATTGGTACAGAAGCCGAACCTAAGTTTGCTTCTATAGGAGATTATTGGGATGAGGAAACTGTTGGGCATATTTCAGATTTATTACGTGACTACCAGGATATCTTTCCTACTAAGTTCACAGAAATGAAAGGCATCCTAGGAGATTTAAGAGTGATGCGCATACCTCTGAAAGCAGACGCCAAGCCTGTAAAACAGCGCCCATACAGATTGAATCCGCGATATAAAGAAAAGGTTAAAGAAGAAATTGATAAAATGCTCACAGCAGGTATCATTGAGCCCGTAGAGGAAAGTGACTGGATTAGTCCTATGGTGGTACGGGAGAAGAAGACAAAAGGTGAAATAAGAATCTGCGTGCACTTGTGCAAGCTGAATGATGCATCAGCGCATGATCCATTTCCTACTCCCTTTACAGACGAAGTGCTTGATAATGTTGGAGGACAAGAGGCTTACTCCTTCACTGATGGCTTTTCGGGATACCATCAGATCAGAATCCATCTATACGACCGCCATAAGACAACTTTTGCGACTGAATGGGGCTCATTCCAGTATATGGTAATTCCCTTTGGTCTTAAAAACGCTCCTGCTATCTTCTCTCGAGTCGTTGTTGCTGTATTTAAAGAATTCATTCATAAGTTTCTAGCAGTTTATTTTGATGACTGGACTGTGTTTGGTTTACTAAAGAACCATATAGGGAATCTGCGCATGATGTTAGAAAAATGTAGACAGTATCAGATTTCCCTTAACTTGAAAAAAATGTATATTTTGTGCTCCTTTTGGTATTTTGTTGGGTCATATTGTATGCAGACAAGGACTCCTGATGGATCCTGCAAAGGTTGCCATCATTGCTAATTTACCTGCGCCCAACTCAGTCAAACAATTGCGCACTACATTGGGACATACAGGGTATTACAAGAAATTCATCAAAGGATATGGAAAGATCATTGTACCTATGGAAAGATTGCTGAAAAAGGATTCGAAGTTCCAATGGACAGAAGAATGCCAATAGAGGTTGGATACACTTAAAGAAAAGATGATCACTGCACCTATTCTAGTTTTCCCAGACTGGAGAAAACCCTTTCATGTTCATGTAGATGCTTCTTCCATAGCATTGGGGGTTGTGCTTACACAACCGGGAGAAGGAGGTATTGACCACCCCATTGCTTACTCTAGCAGAAAGCTGTCCACAGCCGAGAAGAACTACACCACTACAGAAAGAGAAGGACTAGCTATGGTGTATGCCCTACAGAAGTTCAGACACTACATATTGGGCACACATTTTAAAATGTATACTGACCATTCTGCTTTGAAATACTTGGTCAATAAGCCAGTCTTAGGGGGAAGAATTTGCAGATGGCTACTGCTCTTCCAAGAGTATAATTTTGAGGTTATTGTCAAGCCAGGTAGATTGAATGCAGGACCTGACCACTTATCTAGGCTCGAGTCAGGGGAGGAACCTACAAATCTGGAGGACAATCTGCCTGATGCGCAGTTGTTTTCTGTTCAAGCAGCAGATGAATATTATTCCGATATTCTTGACTTTCTCACTACCGGACAAGCACCAGTTGAGTTTACAATCCAGCAGAAGAAGCAACTTGTTGTCAAAGCCACAGACTTCACTTTGATAGCAGGCCAGCTCTACAAGTTGGGCCCTGACGAAGTCTTGCGCAGATGTATCCTACCGCATGAGAAGAACTCCATCATCGCAGAAGCGCACTCAGGAACCGCAGGAGGACATTTCGCAGGAAATCCGACTGCGCAGAAGATCTTAGCCGCGGGTCTTTGGTGGCCGACATTGCACAAGGATACTAAGGAATTCTGCAAATGTTGCGATGTGTGCCAGCGAACAGGAAAACCTTCAAGGAGAGATGAAATGCTGCTAAGACCCCAGATAACACTGTGTGCTTTTGATAAATGGGCCATTGATTTTGTAGGACCTATCAACCCACCAGGAAAAAGAACCAGCGCAAGATACATCATTATAGCTACTGAATACCACACCGGATGGGCTGAGGCTAAGCCAGTTAAGAACTGTGACGCTGTCACTGCCGCGTAGTTCATTTTTGAGAACATTATCACTAGGTTTGGATGTCCACTAATTCTAATGAGTGATCAGGGTACACATTTCCTGAATGAGACTATAGAGGCCCTTACTGAAGAATTCCACATTAGTCACCATAAGAGTACACCCTACCACCCTCAAGCTAATGGTACGGTGGAGGCGTTCAATAAGATTCTCGAGAATGCACTGACGAAGATCTGTAACCAACAAAGAGATGATTGGGACCTTAGAGTCACAGCTGTACTATGGGCTTACAGAACCACATGCAAGAAACTAACAGGTCACACACCTTTCAGTTTGGTGTATGGACAAGAAGCAGTTATGCCCATGGAATACATTGTTCCCAATCTCAAAATTGCGCAAATTACAGAAATGGCAGATACTGATACTATGAGTGACAGACTCTCACAATTGTTTTCCTTAGAAGAAGACAGACTTTTAGCCGGATTCCATCAACAAGTACAGAAGGCAAGATAGAAAGCTTGGCATGATAGGCATATTAAGAATAAACACTTTGAAAAAGGAGACTTGGTACTCCTCTATGATAGTAAATTCATCAAATTTCCAGGCAAGTTTCATGTACATTGGTTAGGCCCTTTTCGGGTCATAAAGATAACAGAAGGAGGAGCAGTTCAGCTTGCGAAGCTTAATGGAGAATTGTTGCCTACAATGATCAACGGGAGTCGGCTCAAGCTTTATCGCGACGACCACTCCGCCCTGTCGACTTAATACATTGCTAAAGCAGTGCAGATGTCCAGTGTAGTTGAAAGAGGCATCGCATTATCACAGTCTACACGGAAGTCGCGAGACACTTTCCGTCTTTGGCTTCCCGCGCAGTTCCTTGAAACATCTGCGCATGTCAGTAAAGTTTGTTTTGAACGAGCCTATTTGCACTCTTGCGAAGTTTTTCCGGATTATCGAATCGTCGCTCTTGCGGCATTCCCTGTGTCAAGTTGCCGCTTGAGGAGTTCTCGTTGTGGGCCCCTCTATATGCACAGTTACCTATGCTGAAATGACCCACTGAAAAATTTGAATTACAGCAGTCCTATAGCCGCTTTGAATATTAATGAAGGATAATCTCGCCATTTAATTGTATCCACTCTGACAGAGTCGGCTTGATCTCCCGAAGATTCGCATTTATGTCATGCGTTGAAAGCTTTAGCTTCCCCCGGAAGGCTGTCAGAACCCGTCCATCACAATTAATGCACTGCAGAAGCGCGTCGGTAGGGGGCTTGTCAACTCATGCATAGGCATCTACGGCTAGTAACCCCACTTGCCCGCATTTACTACCGCCTTTACCTATAAATACCCCACACTTGTATATTTTCGGGTTACTTTTCTCGAGCTGCATAGTCTTGTTTGAGAATCTAAGTTATTGTTTTCAAAGCCGAGTTGTGCAGAGTGCTTCCTTTGTTTTTAGCGTTCGTATCCTACGTTGTTCCGCAATTTCTCTATTCAAGTCCTTGTTGTCTACCAGTTCACGACGGAGAACCTGTCCACTGAAGAAATTATTCGTCGATTTAAGCGTAGAGGCTTAGATTTCGGCATGACTACCCCGGTGACGACCTCGGCTTACACGCACCCTGGTTGGACTGATCCCAGACAATCTCCAGGAACGAGGGAATCTCAGCCACAGCAGCCGGACGAGCCCGTTCCAGAGCCGTTGGCCACCATGGTGAATTATATTCCGCCGCGTCCAGATGATGCACCAGAGGTGTATATTTTGAAGAATGCAAAGTATCTGATTCCACTGCCACCACTGCCGGAAGGCGTGCGACAAGAAGGGTCCCTGCTTGGACACCTTCCACTAGTTAAGTTTTCCGATTTCAATTTGGGCGACTATAGAACATATCCTCAGTTTGCGCCAGATCGCTATCTGACGGTAGTCCACAATACCACCAGAAAGGTTGACGAATTAGTCCCGAAGGAATTCGCAGCAAATTTAGAAAAGTCTGAGCTATTGAACTTGTTGAAGCTACCGCACTTCGGGCGTAGCAACGAAGTCAATGCAGTTGTTAAGGCACTGCTATCTTGTGTTCATGGTGGTTACCTTTGGCTGGGGAGGCCAATTGATTTAAATTTTGACTTAATCCATCGTATTACTGGCCTATCTAAGGTTGGTAAGGACCCAAATATTCATCTTGTTGGAAAGTACAAAGACAGAAAGTTAGCTGCACAGTTGGTGCAGAAGTACAAATTGACAAGAGGAGGTCGGGCTTATGACCTCACGATTGCTGAGGGTGAAGCACTTAGATTTACAGGCAGTCTGCTTGCAGGCACACTTCTCACAAAGTGCAGATTGAAAGAAGTCACTGGAGCTGTCGTGGAGCTCGCTATCACAGCTACGGAGGGAGAACAGTACAATTGGTCTCTCTTCCTCCTCAATTCTTTCTTGGAAGACTGTCGAAACGTCCAAGACACCCCCGGTCAGTTGTTCCATTTTTCTTGGCTTTTAATTTTATGCGCCTTGGTTGGGTGGAAGGAACCCCCGAACACTCAGTTCCTTCCGTGCCGCGTAGGAGAAGTCGCAGGAATGCGATATGTCAACCTATGGGATTCTAGCAATACCGCGAAGCGCAAGATGAACCGCGCTGTATTTTGTGAATACTACCATCTCCTCAAAGATACCATTCAGGAAATGCCGAGGCTGAGTGAGGAGACAGCGAAAATATATGAAGGAAAGTTGGTTTTTTCTGCCAACTTGCATGAAATTTACCTTCACCCTTGCGGCATTCAAGAAGAATGGGCCGTAAGCCTTTACAGGATGACCACTGAAGATGTTGAGGAAACTATCAAGTCTTGGTCGGATGAATGGAGGGAGGCCGCTGAAATTGCACCCGCGATGCGACCTCCTACTGCGCAAGAGAAGGATAAGGGAAAGGAGGCGCCTGAGCAAAGAAGTGATGAAGGTTCGACAGAACCAGCGACCAAGAAGCAAAAGGTGTCGCATCCCCCTCAGACCATTCCCTCGGGGATCGACCAGTATTTACAGGAGCAATTTCGCGAGCTGCGGACCGTGCATGCTCACATCAAAAGTGCTCTGGACCTACAGTTCGTAGAGTTAAAAGGTCTCGCAGGAAGAGTTGCGCAAACCCATGCACCAGCATCTACTTCGTAGGCACCGCAAGCAACCACAAGTACCGAGCGAGTTGAAGTACTTGCAGAGAGGCATACTATCGTGCACATTCCGCTTACAAGCATGACACTTCTGGATCCTTTGGCTGCACTGCAGGTAAGCGCAGTTGGGCCTGTTGAAATAAATTTGTCTTTAATTCCCATAGAGACTCTGCAGTTAGTGCAAGAGAAGGTCTCTGTCGAGCTGAGAGCTAGAGAGCTCTCGACATTCCATGCAAACCAAAGACTGCAATCGTAGGAGGTAGAGCTAAAGGAAGGCCACAAGAACATCTCTGAGAAACTTGCACTTTATGAGGCCCAAGACACTGGGATAAGAAATGCAGCTGATGAAATTTCCCAGGAGCTACCGGCCTGTGAGATTCAACCAGACCTTCCTCTGGTTGAGAAAGTTCAAATTATTGGTGGAAGGGTGAAAACCCTGGAGCAGGAAATAGTTGCTATGGCTAAAGACCATAGAACACAGATCACCAAGTTGGAAGCTCGTGTTGCAGCGCATTCTACAGATGATAGGAAGGAACAATTTTAGTGCTGCGCAGAACTTCCACACAAATGAAGAGCAAAGCAGAAGAAGTCGAGAACCTGATGACCCAAGCTATGGATGCTTGGACGGAGCTTAAGAAGCTCCCTTTCAAAGTCGGTCTTTTGGAACAGGTACAAGCCGCAGAACAGTCCCTAACTGTTTTTACTGAAGAAGCTAAGGCTTTAGAAGGCTTAGCAAAAATGAGGAAAATGAGCGAAGTGCACAGAATCCAACAGCAACTACACAAGCTCAGGAACGAAGATGCCAAACTCACCAACAGCATTCAGCCATTTATGGATGAGTATGCTAAACTTGTTGCCCAAGATGAGGTAAAGATTAAAGAAATTGTAGAATATCAACAGACGGTTGATGGCATAACCGGAGACGAAGCCACTGCAGAAATGGTGCAGACAGTTGTGGAGTGCGTCGATGAAATGGACTCCGCTATTGCGCAGAGGAAGAAAACATTTGCTGAGACCCAAGCAAAAGCAGATGCACAAATAAAGCGACCACACGCCAGTGCGAGTGGCTCGAGGGAGAGCCACAAGTAAGTGTTAGGGGCCTATTGGAGCCTAGGCCGCAGCTATGGTAAAGCTACGAATTTTGAGGAAAAAAGCACAAGTGTTAAGGGAAAGTGCTAATTTTGAATAAACACCAATTTTTGGGTAGAAGTAAACAGTGCACAGTATGGTGCCAGATGGATGAGCTCAGCGTAGATTATGGACCGGAATTCGCGGATCTCGTGCGCACACGTCAAAGGAGAATGAATGTGGCCGAGTAGAGAGCTCAGCTACCATAATAAATGAAGCGACGGAGTAGAGGGCTAAACTACCCTCATTAAGGCTAAGTACAGAAGTTATGGTTGCTCTGATCAAGGAAGAGCAACGGACCAAACCATTGAAGGTGAAGGACAAGGAGCAGTGAATGAAGAAGCGGCGCCTATATACCCGCAATCTGCACCGGAAGTCACGAAACCTGCAGGAAGCGGTGACGTGATTGCAAGCAGCGCCTACAGTACACCTAGCCATGTCCATGGTTAGGGTTTTTGGAGATTACTGCTGGGAAAGGCCCACAGTTTTGTAAAGGTGCAACCGTCATGGCCACCTATATATATATGTGTAATTATAAGGGAGAAGGGTTGGTTGTTGATTGTTTTCTATTGTGTGTTAGAAGACAAGAGTTAGACGTAAGCTAGCCGATTGAGATAGGTTAGCCAGTCATTGAGTTGCAGACAGTCTGAGTTGATGTCTGAACTATTGTAATCTCTGTAGAGGAAGAGACTAGATCGAGAGAAGGGCTCCCAACTGTGTGCGTGGTGTTTCCTGGAAAGATCTAAGGCTGCAGCTGTGTGCGCATTATATTGTGTAATTCTATCTTTGAGATTAATATAAGATACACTACCGTGGACATGGTTTCCTCCGTGGAGGTGAACTTCATAATTCGCGTTGTTACGATGCTGTGTTGTGTGATTGCGTGTTTTTAGTTCACTATCTGTGTATACATGAACGTTGCGTTATCTTTATGAATATGTTAAGTAAGTTCTCAAAGCTTCCTTGGTAATTATAATCGTTAAGTGTTGAAGGAAATCTGTAGAACGCTGTCGCTGCGGCGATAGAGGAATGCATTACTGCGCTGGGCGCGCAAGCAGAAATGACACATAGAATACCGCTGCGGAGGATACTTACCTCGTGCGCAGAAGCAGAGATACCGCGCAGCTAGGCTGGTAAGTGCGAACTTCAGCGCTGTTGCACTGAGAAGTCGGTGGAAGAGTAAGACGTTCCGCTTTGAGGAATCCTCTCAAGGGGAAAGAGAGGGAGAAGATCGCAGTCTCCGCGCCGCCTAGGTTAAGGAAGCCTGATTCTTTAGCCCCCCATAGCCACTTCGGGTGAGACCTCGAGCTGCTGCACAGCTCATTTTCAAGAGGGCCAGTGCGCCAAGGGGTTTTATTGCTGCGCTTCATTAAAACCCGGGTCTATCCAAAAGCCAGCCAACAATTCTCCTACTTGATTTCTACATTTTATAACCAAAATTAGCCTTATAAGGGTCGAAATCCTCTCAATGTATTCAATAGATTTCTATTTAGGAAATATTCCACATTTGCCACTTGTCTCCTAGTTCCAACCTTCCATCTTCTCCCAAATTCGATTTTGAGTCTCTTTGGCTTCTCCAACTCCCATGAGCGCCTTCCTTGAACCTATTTTTGGAGCTGACATGTCATAGTGGTCAGATTTCAGAGGTCAGGTCTGCAATTTTTCATAAGTGTCATAGATTCTCCATCATTGGTGTCATAGGGGCTAGGGAATCTAGCCCAAGTGTCCACAAACTCCCAATTTGACTCTTTATCTTCCATGGAGGTTACCAATCCTTCCCAATTCAACCTAATATGCTCAATGACATGTTTTATGACTTACCAACTCACCCAAGAGTGTTCATCTTCCCATTAATTCGAATTTGCAAGAGAGAGATACAATGTATTATGAAAAATCAAGCTAGTGTGAGTCCCACATCCTCCATATGTCTCCAAAACCATTTTCTACCTAGGATTTCTCTTGAATTTCTTTATTCACTCTATTTATTAAATACTTGAACCCTTCTAATGTCTAGACATCATTTATTAGCTTCCTTATTACCATTCTACATGTGGCCATCCAACCTAGGAAACTAGTAGAATTGATGGGATTGTCTTACTGTGAAATTATTTGAATGGGGACATTACAGATTGTCTTCTCTCTACAAATCCCATGGTATGAATAGTAACTATCAAACTCCTTGCTGTAGTACTCACCTCCATTATCAGATTTGAGACACTTCAACCTTTTTCCTGTCTCATTCTGAACCAAATCTTTCCACTTCTTAAAAGTAGCAAACACATCAGATTTTTGTCTAATGCAATAAACCCAAGTTTTCCTAGTTGCATCATCAATAAATGTAACATAAAAATGAGAGCCACCAAGATATTGTAACTGAGCTATTCCCCATACATATGTATGCACAAGCTCTAACTTTTCATTCTTCTTCGGTTTCCCAACCTTGAGAAATCTGACTCTCTTTTGTTTTCCATAAACACAGTTTTCACAGAATTCCAAACTTACTTGCTTCAAATCTGGCAGCAACTTCCTTGAGTGGGGAATCCACATCCCCTTCTCACTCATGTGGCCAAGCCTATGATGCCACAATGTTGTATCTGTTCCTGTGGAAACTAACGAGATAGAATGGTCAGTATTATGAGGACATAAATACAACCTACCTACCCTGTCTCCTTTTTCTATCACCATTTATCCTTTAGTGACCTTCCACCACTTTTCTCCAAATGTAGATAGACAACCTCCATCTCCCAACTGCCCTGTTGAGATCAGATTTCTTTTCATAGCAGGAATATGCCTTATATCTTTCAACATCCAATCAGTTCCATTCTTAACTTTTATCCATACCTTACCCATTCCAACAATTTTATATGGCTCATCATCACCCAATAAAACATGTCCAAAATCTCCTAGAACATAATCATGAAAGTATTTCCTATGGGGTGTAGCATGACATGAAGCCCCTAAATATACTACCCAATAATCACTAGTTTATCTAATGCAAGAATCAAATCATCTTGTAACACATCACCTGCTACATTTGCTTCCTGGGTAGTTTCCTACTGTGCATCTCCTTTCTTCTTTAGAGATTTGTAGTCTTTCTTCAGATGTCCTTTCTTTCCACAATTCCAACACTCTATTTTTCCCAGTCTGGACTTGGATCTTCTCGTTTTAGACTTGCCACGATTACCTTGGCTCTTTCCTCTCTCATTTTGTTTTTCCCTGCTCTCCATGGTCAACGCATTTCCTGATGTCTCACCTATGTTTTTTCTTCGCATTTCCTCGCTAAGAATAACACCAATAACATCATCAAATTTCAAGGTGTTTGAACCAGAGACATAGTTACTTACAGCTATCACCAAGCTATTCCAGTTTTTTAGCAATGAATACAAGATTAGAAGAGCCCTAACCTCATCATCAAAGTTCACACTTATAGAACTTAGTTTATTTGTAACCGTATTAAAATCATTCAAATGATCAGTAATAGATCCACCTTCAGACATATTCATGTTAAATAAAGGCTTCATTAGAAATACCTTGTTGGAGGCCGAGGGTTTTTCATAAATCTTACCCAGTGCTCTCATCAAACCATCCATTCTTGTTTCTTTTGAGATATTGAAATCCACCGATGAAGCTGGCAGGATCAGCCGTATTGTTCGCAGAGCCTTTCTGTCAAGAACCTCCCATTCTTCGTCCTTCATGGCCACCGGCTTCTTTGCTCTTCCTCCCAACGGAAAGCATAGATCATTCTAGTACAGATAGTCCTCCATTTGCATCTTCCATAACTTGTAGTTTTTGCCATTAAACTTCTCGACCTTAAACTTGCCTTCTTCTGCCATTGCTCCCACTCGAACCAGAAACCCTAGTTTCCTATGGGTTTATCTGCCAAATAGACCTTTGGCTCTGATACCAATTGTTAGAAAAACATGATCGCAGAGCAATAACAATAAATAGAAATGCAAATATAATCACACATACACATTACAAGAGAGACACAGATATATCATGGTTCACCCAAGATGGGCTACATCCACACTGAAGTTTCCAGTCCTTATTATTATACCGTCCAGCAAAGTGAAGGGATACAACCTGCAGCACAACCGCTACACTTCCTCTTCACTGTCTCACAGTCTCTCTTCTTGATCTGAGAGATCTTTACAATGCATAATACCTAAAAAATCAACCCTAGCCATATTACAATGTCTATCTTTTATAAGGGAAATACAATGGGAAAATACCACGGGTTACCCAAAACCATGGGCCCGAAAACTATTGGTGAAAATAGCCCCCAAAATTTTTCTCTGGGCATTGCCCCCGAAACCCAAGGTTGGGGAATGAGTGTACAGTCATCTGAGGTGCACGGCTGAGACAATATCATCTATGAGACTGCAAGATCTAGCTCCACAACCAGCATTGCGTCCTTTTTTACATCCACTTTTGTTGCACCCCATTATGTGCCCACTTTTTTTCCTACTTTGGCACCCACTTATGCTTCCACTTTTGCATCCATGTTTGCATCCTTTTTTGCTTCCATGTTTTCATCCAATTTTGCATCCAGTTTTAAATCCAGTTTTGTGCCCAGATGTTGAAGATGACAATGAGGATAATGATGATGATTATGATGATGATGATAATGTTGTTTATGATGAGGACAATGATGATGATGATGATGATGATGATGATGACGACGTCGATGATGATTATGATGGAAATGAAATGAATGATGATGATGGTGATGACGACAATGATAATGGACACAATAATGATGATGAATACAATGTCGATAATCATGTTGATGATGATGATGCAATTACAATGGTGACAATGATGACATGAATGATGATAATTAAAATCATGATGACAACAATGTCAATGGTTATGATCACAATGACAATGATGATGATAATGACGATGACAATGACAATGATGATTCCAATGACCTTGGTGAATCTTTCCAATTCCTAAAATTCCATCATTTCCACCATCATAATCATTATATTTATCATTTTCATATAGGTCATTATCATCAACAATGACGATGAAAATGAAAATGATAATGACAATGATGGTGGTGGTGATAATGATGATGGTGAGATTATGTGATGATGGTGACGGTGATGATGATGACAATGAATATGCCAATGATGATAATGATAGTGATAATTTTGATGAAAATGTGATTATATGACAACAATAATGGTAATTATATGACGATGATGATCATAATCATGATGATGTTGGTAATTAAAATGATGCAATCCTTAACAATTGCTTCGATGACTCATGGTTATGCCCAAGGTTCCATACTACTACACAGGCCATAGTGACAATGACATTGACATTGACAATAATGATGATGATGATGGTGATGATGATGATAAATTAATATGATGAGAATGAATATGATTTGATTTTATGATGATGACGATGAAAATGATGAAAATAAAGTTGATGATGATAGTGATGATAACAATGATAATGACAATGATGATGACAATGAGAATGAGAATCAAAATGACATGGATGATGATGATGTTGATGTTGATGACAATAATGGCACAATGGTAGAGACGGAAATGATTATATGATGACAAATATGATGATTATATGATGATGATGATGAGAATGACATAATCATTAACAATTTCTTCTTGTACTCATGGTTATGCTCGAGTTCCATACTACTACATAGACCATGTAGATTAAAAATTTAGCCTATTCGTGGAATGTGGGAATCATTTTGAGGTTTGGAATAAAATGAATGTTTGTATTGGGCCATTTTTTTGTGGACATAAATCATTCACTTATACCCAAACACTTTCTTATAAGTCTCATGGGCCATGATTGTGTTGGAATATTCTCACCATCATTTTTCATATTTGCATGCTTGCATGCATTTTGCATGCATCCAATCATCATGCATGCATCCAGTCATCATTTTGGCGGTGTCCCAGCACCTAGAGCCTAATTTCATCTCCCTAGAGCCTATCTTCATCCCCCAGTAGCCCTCCTACCTACCTAATGGGCCTTTTTTTACTCACCTGCATGACATGTGCGCCTTTTCTCATGGTCCTACCAGGAGTTAACATTCAGTTAGAGAATTGATTGAGCAGTTCTTCCACTGATTTCTCATCCTAACTACCTGTAGCTCCCATTTAGCTAGTTCTGGAGTGCCACTTGACCTTCTGACAACCTCATGTGCCCTCCTTGGAGTCTCCATCCCTTGATTTGTGCCTAGATGGTTCTGTTAGACTCAGTTAGACTCATTTGACTAACTATTGACCATTTATGACTAATACTACTGATTGGATGATGTCTCCAATGTTATCCAAGCCACACTTTGAGCTTGATTCGAATGACCTCTTGGTTAATTCGAATTCTATTGACAATTATTGTATTGTATTTAGTTTTCACAGTGCCAGCTCACAGCTGATGTATGAGTATACTAATATTCTCCATTTTTTATGTTCATGAGTGATTATTGACTACATTCTTCTCTTTTTCTCTGCACTTCTTGAGTGAGTTTTGTGTGAGGTTTGTTACAGCTGTGAGATCTTCCTACAGATTATCACATGGTATCAGAGCTGATAGCATCTATTCAAATTGCAGTAGTTGCAGTAGTTCATTGAGAAACTGTCTTTCATTGAGCACCAGAAGCCTATGAGTTTCCACAACAAATCCTAGTTCCATTACCATGAATTCACTGGAGCAATACAGTGAGGTCTAGCCAGGTGTGAAGGAATTAGTCATATGTTCTCAATGTCCTAAGGCAGTGTTCATTCGAATTCTAGCAAATCTCCATCAACAAAATTCTTGTTTTGCAGGTTTATTCATCTATTCGAATTCCTCTTCAATTCGCTCTCCACTGCTCCAGATGGATCTAAAAATCAATTCCTCCAACTATGTCGAATGGAAGGCCACGATGGAAATCTTCATGAAGTCCAAGAGCCTCTCCAAAATATTGTATGGAACTGTGTTCGAACCTCTCAGTGCAGTAGAGAAATCCAAGTACTTAGATAGGCTTGATGAAGTAGTAGGCTTACTCCTCTCAATTTCTGAAGATATTCACTTCCATATCATTGATCTAACATCTCCAAAAGAGGTTTGGGACAAGATCGAATCCCTCTTTGGAAAGAAAGATGATTTGAAAGGTCATAAATTGGAGAATGAACTCATCTCACTGAGTCCTGAAAGCTTCGAATCCATCAATGCCTTCTTAACCAAGTTCAAAAACTTGATTTCACAGTTGAATAGATATGAGATAGTGAAAGGAGAAAAACAACTCATACTTTCCATTCTATCAAAATTGGGATCAAATTTCTCAGTTTTTGTCTTCACATTTCAGTTATCTAAGATTTCCATTCCAAAATGGAAGTTTCCTACACTTGATGACTTCATCCAATCTCTCACACAAGAGGAGGAGAATTTAATCTCCATGGAACTGATAAAACCAACGTTGGATTCGTCCCTTACAACTGTTGAGGCCAAAGAGCGAATGCAAAGGGAGAGCAAAAAGTTTATAAAAAGAGAGTGAATGATACAAAGCAAAAATATTTTCCATATCAGTCAGATGGGGATTCGAATTCAAAGAAGACCAATCAATCTTAGAAGGAAAGATCCAAGTGCACCTATTTTCATCGAGGATTCCATCCTGAGAGTTCTTGTATGAAGAAGACTATAGACTTGATGGCTCAGTTACTTGAGAAGAATAATCTCACTGTACTTGCGTGTGCAAGGAAGAAAGATATTGAACCTTCTAGATCTGAGGACAAAGAGAGATGCCATTCCCTCATGGAAAGTGCATCAGAAGAATCCCCCTTCATCATAGATTGAGGAGCATCAAGACATATGTCTTCCTCCAAAGATTTCTTCTCCAACTTTGAATGCTCAGTTGACCCTTCCATCATGTTGGGTAATGATTCTAAAGTCTCCTCTGAGGGGATTGGAAGGATCAATATTGACCATAGCTACTTCTCAGATGTGATTTATGTTCCTTCTCTCACTTCAAATCTACTTTCAGTGTACCAAATGACTCATATTGGAGATCCCAAGAGAGTGATCTTCTCTCCAAATGAAGTCGAAATACAAAACACGGTTCAGGTGAAATCATTGCAAAAGTATTTGCATATCACAACTCTAAACTGTATGAGTTCTCACACTTCTTACCTCTCTCAAAGCAATCAACTCTCCATACTCATTCCAATGAAGAAAGAAGATTGTGGCATGAAATATTTGGGCATCTTAACTATCAATACTTGCATGACATGCAAACAAAGGAGATGGTTGATGGGCTACCCAAGATCAAGTTTGCCAAAGGCAACTGTCATGGTTATTTGATGGGAAACCATCCTGAGAAGAAATTTGAGAAGGGGAAGGCAAGGAGAGCCTCTCATCCTCTAGATATCATCCATAGTGATGTTGCTGGTCCATTTCCATATCTATCTCTAAGAAAAGCAAGGTATATACTCACTTTTATTGATTATTATTCCATATTTACATGGGTATATTTTCTTATATTGAAGTCTGATGTATTTGGATTCTTTAAGTTTTTCAATTCTTTTGCAGAAACGTTTTCAGATAGAAGGATAAAATCCATTCGCACTAACAATGGAGGTGATTACATCAAGGGTGATTTTCAAGCCTTTTGTGCTGAAGAGGGAATTGAGATGCAACATACTGTTCCCTATACACCATAGCATAATGGTGTAGCTGAAAGGAAGAATAGAACATTGAAAGAAATGGCCACCTGCATGCTAAAGTCGAAAGGGTTGCACCCTAGTCTTTGGGAAGAAGCCATGAACTATGCCTCCTATCTTCAGAACATATTTCCTCACAAAGGACTCAATGACAATACTCCTTTCGAAGCATGCATGGGATAAAAAACTGATGTATCTCATCTTATAGTGTTTGGATCCAGAACATGGGAAAGGATTCCAACTGAAAAAAGGAGAGCCCTAGATCCACAAAGCAGAGAGTGCATTATGGTGGGATATGCATTGGATGCAAAGGCCTACAAGCTTCTTGATCTTACTACCATGACCACATTCTTGGAAAGGAGTGTACAATTTGAGGAATGTCCTCTCCATTATACTCCTTTTGTTGAGAAATATAGCTTGCCTACCACTCCTCCTTTGATTGATGATCAAGAGAGAGAAGCATCATCACATGAGATTTCAGATTTTGAATATGAATATGGATATGATGAAGAGAGAATGCTAGATCCAGATCCACATGAACCTGAATATCTAGCAACTGATGATGGAGATGAGTGAATGGGAGATCCAGTTCCACAAGAACCTAATGATCTTTCACATGATGATCCTCCTCTTCCTCGATGGGTAGCCATTACTCTTAGATCTGTTGGTTATTTGGTTGGTGATCCAACTTATTAACGGAGAACTAGATCGGATTTTTAGAATGGAAGGTTTCATCCTTCTCACATTACTGATCCATTTCAAATCGATCGATCCTTCTTCAGAAAAGAAGGACACTTGCCTCCTTTTGGGGTGAGTGATGACATGCTACATTAGCATCCTTCAGTATATTTTGAGGGAGGGATTTCTTCCCACTAGGTTTTCCCTCTTTCCTCATTTATTATTTAGATTGTTGTACTGTGTGACCTTTGGTCTTAGTCACCAGGGCCCTATTTTTCAGTTTTCAGTTATTACCTCATAGTACAGCTTGCGGAGGGGTGTTGGAATATTCTCACCATCATTTTTCATATTTGCATGCTTGCATGCTTTTTGCATGCATCCAGTCATCATGGATGCATTTTCATGCAAATGCATGCATCCAGTCATCATTTTGGTGGTCTCCCCAACACCTAGAGCCTAATTTCAACTCCATAGAGCCTATCTTCAGCCTCCAGTAGCCCTCCTACCTACTTGATGTGCCTTGTTTTACTCACCTACATGAAATTTGCACCTTTTCTCACCTACCAGGAGTCAAAATTTAGTTAGAGCATTAATTTAATAGTTCTTCCACTGATTGCTCATCCTAACTACCTATAGCTCCTAGTTAGCTAGTTCTGGAGTGCCACTTGACCTTCTGACAGCCTCATGCGCCCTCCTTGGAGTCTTCATCCCATGATTTTTTCCTAGATGGTTATGTTAGACTCATTTGAATGACTATTGACCATTTATGACTAATACTACTGATTGGATGATGTCTCCAATGTTATCCAATCCACACTTTGAGCATGATTCAAATGACATCTTGGCTAATTCAAATTCTATTGACAGTTATTGTATTGTATTCATTTTTTACAGTGCCAGCTCATAGCTGATGTATGATTAGATTGCTATTCTCCATTTTCCATGTTCATGAGTGATTATTGACTACATTCTTCTCTTCTTCTATGCACTTCTTGAGTGAGTTTTGTTACAGCTATGAGATCTTCCTGCAAATTATCACAGATTGTATTGATGATGACCATGACGATGATGAATATTGTAATCATCATGATCATGATGGAAATGACGATGATGATGAATATAATAATAGTCATGATCATGATGTAAATGATGATGATGACGATGACTATAGTGATAGTCATAGTGACGATTATAATGATGATGATGATGATGATGATGATGATGATGACTCATATTGGTGTCCACATTACCTGTAATAACACTAGAGAGCAACTAGGTCTCCTAATCTTCCTTCTATTTGAAAGGAGTTGCATTAAGTTCCACTCTAGGTTAAAGCATAGAACCAGATATTATGTTTCTTCAAGAGCTACAAAGACTTAGTAACATCAAAACAACAATGTTCAAGGATGGTTACAAGCATAAAACACTACCACCAACAAGATTATTGCAGAACCTAAATGAATTTCTTGTTTCCAAAAGTAAACTCTACCCATTCAACAATTGGCACATATGATTCCTTGCTATTCAACCTTGGTCCTTTCATCGAACCATAGGGGTTCCTTGCAACCCAGCTTATCCATTCCAACATGCCTGAAAGGGAAACATTTCTTTGAATCCCATCGGAAGTCTCTTACAATCCACTATTAGTGTGCTTATTTCTGTCTGGTAAATGAAAAGTTTGCTCACTGTTATGAAGATTATAATCGGATATTTTTTGAATCCCCATGCCATGAAATGAATCAACATGATGAAATACAAAATTATCCTCTGAAAATGAGAGCTTATCGTTATTCCCAATCTTACCTTTTTGATCTAAACTTAGCCCATTACATTTTGGATTTCCTGCCTTCTGCACCCATTTGTCCAATAATTTTAGATATTTCACATAAACCAACTTAAGAAAGGGACACATTCTGTGCCAAATCCTAAATCCCCTACAATCAATGCCCACATTTTATTTGTGGAAACCAAATCAAAACCACCTTGCTTCTTAACACTATTTGAGAGCCCATAAAGATCAACAACTTTTCTGTCAGAGATAATGACTAGGACAGGCATGATTCATGTACGTGGAAATTATTTCAAGCACATAATTAACAATTTATTGAATGACTCTCTTTGCTCATAAGCATAGTGAAGTTGTACATGATTGTAGCTTGGGACTAGATAGTGCAACTATTTTCTAAGGATCATTATAACTTGATCTAAAATAATTGTTTGTACATAAAGGGCATCATCCATTGGAATGCACACAAATGTCATTGTTTGAAGAAAACCAATCGGCTTCAAGTTCAAGCATAAACTCTAGGACATGTCCACGTGGGCCTTTGTACTTGTGAATATGATTCCATGGCACTGTAAAGGGTAACACTCTATTTAGACTGACCAAACAAGCAATTAATATTGGTGTCGCCACCATGACTTCAGTATCATGAGCGAGATCCAATTTTCTAACATTTATAAAGTGGATGATTTACCATTTTGGAAGAAGAAACATTTGTGCAAGTTGATCTTGTATTTCTGTTGGGATATCTCCCATCGTCGCTACAACAATCACAACAATTTTGATCATTGATAGAATCTATGTGGAATTGGATATACACATGGCATCAATGACTTCACCAATTTATATTTCATAAACCCCAATCACAAAAGTAGAGGGGCTATAGTGATTACCAATGGTATTCTCATCTTTGGAAGAAAATTCATGTCTATACTACATCAGCTTGGCATTCACTAAGACACCTAGTACTTAGAAATTGATGCTTGAAATTTTAGCTCTCTGCAATTCTACAACATTTCTCATTGTTCTATTTACCAAAATATCCGCATTGTTTGTACATAACAAAAAAGAAAGTGAAGGAAATCTCCATCATGCAAATGATACATCTACCGAAGGTCTTGAAAATGAAATTTGAGAACTAAAGCAATTTATCGAACAATAAATCGAGTTGTACAGCATGGAAGGTCAAAAAAGTGAGAAAGGGTTAGTGACTTCAAATAGACAAGGCCATAAATCGAGTTGTACAACATATAAAAAGATATTATTGCAACTTTTTACCTTGTTTTCCAGCAATGTGTTAGAGCACCCTTGAGTGGATTTGTAGGGATTCATCTGCATAGTGAGGCCTTGTTCGACACATAGTTAGGGAACAACAGCAAACCTTTTCCATTTTTTCATTGTTTTAGGGTGCATATTTTCAACAGCACATCAGCCAGTGCGCATATTTTGTTTTCTGAGCAGATTTGGGGGAGGCAAGATTTGAGGATTATTTCAATCTGACTTTCACCAACTAGGGGACAGATTTCTAAGCCCATTTTGCGAACCTCATTTTTTTCACTGGTTGGAAAAAAATTTATATAATTATTATTATTATTATTATTATGGGGATTATATGTATTCTTTAAATTTTTCTATTTGCCAAATTGTTGTTGGGTTGATTCCCGATCCCTTGTTGGATCATGGGTCAACATTCACCCTTTAGCCAATGGGATAGGTGTTGAATTAGGTATGGAAACTTTGCATTATACATCTCGTCACCTTGAAACAGTATGTTCAATTTATCAGGAACCACTAATTCAAGGGTTGTACTTCAACTAGAAATGCATAAAATATTGATGTTTATTTTTAACATTTCCTTTGTAATAATTGTAGGATCTTAAGAATGGTATATATGGTATTTTTTTAGTTTTACATTTTAAATATTTTACTCATAAATTTCGACAAAAAAAGCATAACATAACACATGAAATATCAACTTTCACTCCATAGAAACACTTATCTTTGGATATTGAAGTTGCCCAAGCAACTGGCTAAGTGAGAGAAACATTCCACCCAAACTTAGGTCTATGTCCAGCCTATACTCTTTCATCTGAGATACCACCCCCAAGCTAGGTTGTGTATCCACTAAGGAGGGCTAACTAGGCTCTCTAATGGTCAAGGTCCATTCCAATGCTAAGCCAACCTATAATTGGTTTTATCAAGCATACAGGGGAAACAGGGAGGATATTGCTAAGCTAGTGAGCTCAACCACAGAGCTATAGGCATCTCAACACTCAGCAGACATGGCACCCACATTATCTACCTCACCCAACACAAGGAAGGCCCTCTTCTCTGTTGCACAGTCCCTCAAGGCTCCTTCCCTTCTAGAGTTATTCAAGGTAGGCATAGAAGGGTTCAAATTCTATTTCTATGATATTACAGCCTTCATTGGGTTTATCAAGCATTCCAACCCTAAATCTGACCTTGTACCTCTGTTAAACAAGCTAGGCTCTTCATAGGGTTGCGGACTAAGTTCTATCCCGCAACTCAAATTTATGCCCGTAGATTCCAAACTTCGCATGTATTCCTCAAGCTGCTAATGCTCTGTAATTCACCTTATGTTTTTCTTTCGAAAGTTCGATCAATAGGTAATGCATTCATGCAAGGTTTCTAGGGCATTCGGCTCTACAATTTCGGCTCACGCATAACCACGTTTTCCTTCTCTATTTCACAGCTGGGCTCTACATTTTGTGATGGATATCAAGTTCGGGTTCATTATGGAATAGAAAAAACAGGGTTTCCGGTTTCCTAGGTAATCAAATGCTTCAAGGGAGAATGAGTAGACCCCCATTTCGTATCTCGGGGTTGTTTGATCTCCCATCGAATCTCTGCACCGACCCTCCTTCCCCACCTTTTGTAACCGAATTCAATTTCATAATGGGGAATCAAATTGGTTTCTCATGTACAGGTGGCAGCATGGGTTCCCATCCCATAACCCCCTCACCTCTCCCTAGTGGATACCATAGCCCTTTATCATTAGTTGTCTCAATTAGAAAATTTTCCTTAGTATTTCATTGCAATATTAAACATTTATATCAATTGCAATATCTCAAGGCTTAGTAGCACATGACTAGTTCAAATGTAAAATATTTGTCTATGCAAAAAAAGCTTTAAGCAGCCACTAGTGGGGCCTTGGCCTTAAGCTCCACACTAGGGAAAACACACCTTGCATATACATAATATTTACATTGAGGCCAATAATTATTAAGGCAGGGTAGGGTATTACAACTCCCTTCCCCTTATAACAACATTGTCCTTGGTGTTATCAAAACTGAACAAAAATGGGAATGCCTCTCTCATGGCATCCTCTAGCTCCCGTGTAGCCTCCTCTGGACTATGGTGCTTCCATTACACCTTTACTTGTTTGATGGCTCTCCTCCGAAGTAATGTAACCTTCCTATCTAGGATGCATATAGGATCCACTTGGAACTCTCCCTCTGGTTCCACCTATATCACATGCCAATCAATGTTGTGATTAGGATCATGTACATATTTATTAAGCAAAGAGACATGGAAAACATTATGAGCTCTCATGTTAGCAAGAAATTCAATCCTATATGCAACTAGTCCTATCCTATCAAGGACTTCAAATGGTCCACAATATCAGGGTGCCAACTTGGCACAACTTGCCAACTTCATGGAACTCTTCCTTGGTCTCATTCTCAAGTACAAGATCCCCAATATGAAATTATTTGTGCACTTGCTTCAAATCTACATAACTCTTATGCTCATTCGTAGTTTCCTTGAAATTTTGCCTGATCTTAACAACTTCTTTCTCCATCTCTTCAATCATTTCTGGTCCAAGCACTACTCCATTTACTGGGTTGTCCCAACTCACTGGAGTTCTGCATCCTTTTCCATACAACACTTCAAAAGGACTCATCTTCAATGATGCTTGAATTCCATTGTTGTATGCAAGCTCTACCAAATGTAGATAGTCCTCCCACTTAGATGGCTTGTCCATCACATACATCCTCAACATGTCTTCAAGAATCTGATTTACTCTCTCAGTCTGGCCATCAGTTTGAGGATGATAGGTTGTGCTAAACTTCAACTGAGTTCCTATTCCTGGAAAAATCCTTTCCAAAAATTAGATGTGAACTTTGTATCCCGATCTGAATTTTTTTCCTTGGGAAACCCATGCAATCTAAATATCTCTCTCATGAAGATATTTGCAATGTCATTGGCCTTGTGAGTAGACTTAACTGGGATAAAGTGAGATACTTTTGATAGCTTGTCCACTACAACAATAATGGAATCATGCTTCTTTACAGTCATAGGTAGACCTGTTATAAGATCCATAGAGATCACTTCCCACTTCCACTCTAGAATGGGAAACGGCTACAATAATCTTGTTGGATGTTGGTGCTCTTCCTTGACTTGTTGGCACTTTTGAAACCTATCAATATACTCTACTATCTCCTTATTCATTCCATGCCAAAAGTACTGCTTCCTTCCTGCTATTATAGTCTTCTGATATCCTAGGTGGCCAGAATATGGATTTTGGTGTATCTCACCCAATACAATCTCCTTCAATTCTGCACAATTTGGAATGTACAGTCTGGTATCTTGATACATAAGAACATTATCTTCTCCAATCTGATATCCTACACACTTTTCATCCACATTGCCTTGCTGCAACTTCTCTTTGATTTGGATGTAAGCTTCATCATTAGCTTGAACTTTAAGGATCCTTTCCTTCAAATTTGATTTTCAAACACTCATTGCTACAATATGGAATTTTCTTCTGAGTGCATCAACAACCTTGTTCTCTTTACCTTTGACATGCTTAATCTCCAAATCAAACTCACAAAGAAACTCCATCCATCTAGTTTTTCTAGCATTCAGATTTGGCTGGTCAAATAAATATTTTAAACTCAGGTGATCAGTCCTGAGTTAAAATATTCTCCCCAAAAGGTAATCCTCCATCTCTTGAGAGCATGCACTATGGCTGCTAGCTCTAGGTCATGTGTGGCATAGTTCCTTTCATGTTCTTTCAGGTTCCTTGACTCATATCCATTTACAAACCCTTATTGCATGAGTACTCTACCCAACCCTTCAATGAAAGCATATGTGCACACCACAAAGTCTTCACTTGGATCTACAATCTTTAAAATAGGAGCACTAGTAAGTAATTCTTTTAACTTCTGAAAGATTCTTTCACATTTTTCAGACCATATAGATTTGACTTCCTTCCTTTGCAATGATATAATTGGGTGAGCTATCTTGGAGAAGCCTTCAATGAACCTCATGTAGTAACCTGCAAGTGTTATATTTTGAGCATAAATTCAATAGATCTAGGATCTTAACTGAAAGAACAACATGTACAACATATCAAGCATAAGATACAAGAGACAAGAGAAACAAAACATTTCACCAGGGAAAACCAAGAAGGTGAAAAACCCCGCAACTTCCTCAGAGATAGAATAAGCATCAATACAAGGATCACCATGATCAAACCCAAGAGATAGATGTCTACAGCAGCATGCTCCTCCTTCACTTGTACGCACCCTTCTCTTCTCTCACTAATGCGAAGTGAGTGAATAGTACAATGTGTAGAATGAGAGAGTCACACTCTCTATTTATACACTAACTTGACTTGACCTTTACTCAACTAGGTCGCCCCCAACTTAACCACATAACATAATGCTGACTGGGCCGACCCCTACTAGGGTGGTCTAATAACCCTTTGACCCACATGACTCATACAAGGCCGACCCCATCAAGGTGGTCTAATAACCCATCAAGTATAAGTTACAACACTTACAATATAACTTACGACACATGCAAGTACAATTGTCGACACTTCCAATCGGAGGAATACTACATCTCCGTTTGGGATACAATAAAGTACAATTACAATATACAAGTGAATATATTCCGAAGTTACAAATACATCAACACTCCCTCTTAACTAGGAAGGTATTATCTTGACACAAGTCATCAATACATATAAGCACAAGTCTTCAATTCTGGAGCGGGATCATCAACACTGGATCACAGAGCATCATCATCATCGATGTTGTTGTACTTGACATCTCAATCACTGGTGCTATCTCATAATTCTTCTCGTCATAGGAATTTCTACAGAGCCAACCCTTTTTCATTAATGTAACTTTTCTAATATGCATCTAGGAACATAAGTATGTACATGACTGGACAACATCATTTAAGTAATCATATAAATGACAATTCAAATACTTATCTTTGTTTAGCTGTAGGGTGGACTCCCTCTCAATCGTTGCTTCCTTCCACGAACTACTGGAGTGTGTTCCCTCTTGATCTTTTCTATCCTTGAACGTATACTCATCCTGGACCACTATTCATGCTTGAGTGTGCACTAGTGTCACCATTGTGCTATCCTCAAGATCTCATACATAACCATACATACATTAGTATAATCTCAATACTATCAAAACATTATGATTCTAAATAATCTTATGTATGGTCATGATCATTTCATACAAAGGTAATAATTTTTAGTATTCAAGGTTTCAGGGAAGACTTCTTTTACTCATGCATATTCTTATTTGACCATAGGACTCTTCTAGTTAGTCATATCATTAATCAAAGTAAGAAACATAATATGCATAAACCCTTGATTACTTAAACTTCTAACTTCAAGAATAATCATTATCATTCATACAAAAGTATAAGATCCTAACACAAGGTAGGATTCTAACTTGATATAGGAAAAACATACTTGATTATCATGTTTGCTAGTTATATCTAACATACCCAAACAATGTCTTCTTGTTCTCTTCAATGACTTGTGCTTAGTAACCTGCATAACTCATAAGTTAACCATTGTAGAACCAAAAATATACATACCTCGTAAGTAGAGAGCTTCTATAATGGCTATGGATCAGTCTTTGTCTTCATGTCATTATGGTCATATGTTCTTGATCTAGAACTTGATCTGTCTTTCTCAATGTACCTTTCATGTTAGCAGACAACATCAACCTCATACAACATCATGGTGCATTAGTACAATCATAAGTGTCATAACCCTAATCAATGAATGTTTACAAGCTTTCATACTTTTACTAAGGTGATAAGACAAGTCTAAGATTAATCAAGATTGTACTAATAATATGAAGGCAAACATATAAACTTAATCATGAACAAATTTCACAAACATACCTGTATCTCTTCAAGTCATACCTGTCGGGATTGCTTGTAGACTTCTTGTGTAAGGCCTTAGCATCATCTCCCTCTGGAACTGGAATCTCTTCACTTATGTAGGTGCCCAATTCATCATCTTCTAGGATTAACCCAATCCACTTTGATTTGTTGAAACTGGTTCTGGAGCTGGATTAGGGTTTGTCAGAGAAACCCTAAAAATTCAAACTTTGAATTTCAAACTTCTAATTGGATGAAAAAATGCGCCTTGCTGAGCTGATCAAGCTAGTATACTTCAATTTTGAAATCTCCAAATATGACCCCTCAAAATTTCCTTTGAAACTTCTGTATCTTCTAGATAGGATCCTGAACTAGGGTTTGATAA
The DNA here is from genome assembly GCA_027924585.1 of Larix kaempferi. Classification (NCBI taxonomy): domain Eukaryota; kingdom Viridiplantae; phylum Streptophyta; class Pinopsida; order Pinales; family Pinaceae; genus Larix; species Larix kaempferi. Next base: position 1,856,817 of record BSBM01000174.1, on the reverse strand, counting down.
AGCCCTGTCTTCTGTCCAACCAAAAGGTTCGATCTTGTACTCTAAAATTCAATTTTTCTAAGGAGCTTCTAGCCGTGGTCACAGATTTAAAAAAATTCCAACTTTCGCAGAAGCCCTAATTTTCCACCTTTCCGATCAAAATCCCGAACTAGGGTTTGATCAAGCCCAGCCTTCTTCCCAACCAAAAAATTCGATCTTGGTCTCTAAATTTCTATTTTTATGGGGAGAATTCATCTGTGGACTCTGATTCCAAAAATTCCAACTTTCTCTGAAGCTTTAAATTCCCGTAGTAGTGACAAGCCAAGAATGAAGGTGCTCAAAATCCAATTTTGTTTTGACAGTTATATGCACCTGATTGTTTCTGGTGCATCTCTGAAATTACAAATCCACAGGGTCTGAAACTTCGGCCTTTGGTATCCTGACCTGTCATCTTTCCAACCCCATAGGTCTGACTTCAATTTGATTCTCTGAGAAAGAGTTATTCCAAGTCTTGCAATGTGACTTTTTAATGGTATAAAACAGGAGAGCGAACTTGTACGGATTTCCACGTGTCACCGGTTCAACTTCTGCCTCTGAAAAACTTACCTGAGAAACTACAGTCCATGCTCTACCTATCACTTTTTACTAAATTTTATTTGGAACTTTCTAGCCCAAGTTGTGACCTTTTTTCCTAGGTCACCTATTTATGACTGAGATCTGGAAGAGGCAGAAACCCTAGATTGTACAGATCATAAATCACAAAGTACAACGAATAAGATGTTGTGCTTTGGATACAAGGTACATGGGGATGTTATCTACGAATTGTAGAATTTTTCAGATCCTGAAACTTCGCCAAAATGGATTTATAGCGAAAGTTCCACAATGATTGGTTGTTGCTATATCAAGCCCTAGCTTCCAATATGTCGCAAGTGCAACAAGTCTCATAAATGCCATATCATGCCTTCCTTCAAGCTAGCTCTAATACCATGTTATATTTTGAGCATAAATTCAATAGATCTAGGATCTTAACTGAAATAAAAACATGTACATCATATCAAGCATAAGAGACAAGAGACAAGAGACACAAAATATTTCACCGGGGAAAACCAAGAAGGTGAAAAACCCCACAACTTCCTCGGAGATAGAATAAGAATCAATACAAGGATCACCATAATAAAACCCAAGAGATAGATGTCTATAGCAGCATGCACGTCCTTCACTTGTGAGCACCCTTCTCTTCTCTCACTAGTGCAAAGTGAGTGAATAATACAATGTGCAGAATGAGAGAGTCACACTGTCTATTCATACACTAACTTGACTTGACCTTTACTCAACTAGGTCGGCCCCAAATTAACCACTTAACATAATGCTGACTGGGCCGACCCCTACTAGGGTGGTCTAATAACCCTTTGACCCACATGACTCATACATGGCCGACCCCATCAAGGTGGTCTAATAACCCATCAAGTATAAGTTACGACACTTACAATATAACTTGCGACACATGCAAGTACAACTGACGACACTTCCAATCAGAGGAATAATACATCTCCGTTGGGGATACAATAAAGTACAATTACAATATACAAGTGAATATATTCCGAAGATACAAATACATCAACAGCAAGACCCATAAAAGATCTAACATATGCAACATTCTTTGGAGTAGGCCAATCCATTATGGCCTCAATATTCTTTGGATCTACTGCAATGCCTTCTATTGATATAATATGACCCAAATACTGTACTTTCGGCTGATAGAAGTCACACTTACTTAGCTTTGCATACAAGTGGTTCTCTCTAAGTATTTGCAATACCATTCTCAAATGCTCATTATGTTCTTCTTCATTCTTTGAATACACCAGAATGACATCTAAGAACACAATCACAAAATTATCCAAATATTTGTTGAAGACAATATTCATGAGGCACATGAATGTGGCAGGTGCATTGGTAAGACCAAATGGAACCACAGTGAACTCATAGTGGCCATATCTAGTTCTGAAAGTTGTCTTGTAAATGCCTTCATCCTTTATCCTCACTTAATGGTATCCATACCTCAAGTCAATCTTGGAAAATACCTTGGCTTCCTTCATCCGATCAAACAAGTCATCAATTCTTGGAAATGGATACTTGTTCTTGATTGTTACCTTGTTTAGTTGCATGTAGTCTATACATAGTCTCAAATTTCCATCCTTCTTCTTAACAAATAACATAAGTGAACCCCAAGGAGATACACTTGGTCTGATATAATATTCTTTGTCCATTAATTCTTGTAGTTGCATCTTCAATTCTATCAGCTCAGGTGTACTCATTCTATAAGAATCTTTGGAACTTGGTGCTTCCCCTGGGACAATATTAATGGAGAAATCAATGTCTCTCTTGGGTGGCAGTCCTAGCACTTCATCTGGGAATACATCTTGGAACTCCTGTAACAGCTGAAAGTCTTCTAACTTTGGTCCTGTATCTTCTGCTAAATCTGATATATGCACAACATATAATTGGCAACCCTTTTTATATAACTTTCTCAATTGTAAGGCTGAAATATGCCTTATCGAAACTTTCTTTGGGATTCCTTTCACCAACCTTGGTATTCCTTCATCATCAATGTACTCAAGCACCTTCTTATAGCATTCAAGCTTGGTTCTATGTCTTTCCAACCAGTCCATACATATCATAGCATCATAATATCCTAATGGTAGGACAGTCAAGTTTACCTTGGTGAGAAGTCCATTCAGCTCTATGGGGCACTCCACCACTACTTCACTCACCTTTCTCTTAGTTCTAGTGGCTAATTGGACTAACCAATACTTACTATGCTTCACTTTAATAAGAGAACAACTTTCAACCACCTTAGGAGACACATAACTATGAGTAGATCTTGGGTCAATTAAAACAAAAATAGATTGCTTAGCAATCTTACCTTCAACTTCTACCACTGTTGATTGGTGGTGTGCTTGGTGATCATCCAGTGCTGCATAGATTCGAGGTGTTTCTCTGGACATATCTTCTACTATGGTTGCTTCTCCTAGGTTGTGTAAGCTTCATGGATTCTCTCTTCGATTTGGACAATCTCTAAGCATGTGGTTGTCTCCACATCCCCAACACTAAAGTGGACCCTTTGATGTTTTCTCTGCTGCTATAACTGGTTTAAATCCATTTCTTGCTTGTTGTCTTTGTGGAATGGTTCTGGACTAATTCCTGAATGGTGGCTTGAAGCCACTTTTCCTTGTTTAAAACTTTCCTTTGGGATTTCCTTTCCATGTTGGATGTGTTGATGTATATGTAACTTCAGAATGTATTTCACATATATGTATATTGTATTCCTATAGAGATGGTATTATTCCTCTATAAGGAAGTGTCGTCATTTATATTGTAAGTGTCGTAACTTATACTTGATGGGTTATTAGACCACCTTGTTTGGGGTCGGCCCTGTATAAGTCATGTGGGTCAAAGGGTTATTAGACCACCCTATTGGGGGTCGGCCCAGTCAGCATTATGTTATGTGGTTAATTTCGAGCCTACATGAGTTAGGTAAAAAGGCAAGTCAAGTCAAGTATAAATAGAGTGCGGGAGGCACTCTATTTGCTCACTCACTTCTCACACATGCACTCAAGGAGGAGTGGCGCACTTATGGAGGAGGAGGATCTGCTGCTAGGTTATGGCTATCTCTCTTGGTTGGTTGTATCATTGCTCTATCTATCTCTGAGGAAGTTATTGGGGTTTTTCACCTTTATGGTTTTCCCCAAGTAAATCTTTGTGTCTCTTGTGTGCTTGCATTATTGTCTCCATGATTGATATGCTGTAGATATGTTGTACATGTTGTTCTCTCAGTTAAGATCCTAGATCATATTGAAGTAAATTCAGAAAATTTAACAGGATGAGTTTCTGAGTTTCCCTTATTCTGCTCATAATAGTGCATGGCCATTCTAATGGATTCATCCAAACTTGGTGGATGGACAAACTCAATCCTATCTTTGAAATTCAATGGTAGAATTCCAAGGAAACACTGAATCTTTTCTCTTTCATCCTTGATATAGTCTACATACCTCAACAATGCCAAGAACTTATGAGCATGCTCCTGCATGGAATTTTTCCCCAATCCGAGTTCATTTAACTCCCTTCTCTTGTTGTCATAATACCTAGCTGATAGATATTTTTACATGAAGTATATTTTAAATCACTCCCAGTTGATCCTTCTTTCAATGGTTTTCTTCACTTTCATGAGATGTTCCCACCAAATGGAAGCTCTTCCATTCAGGTTGTAAATGGAAACCTTGGCTTTCTCACTTTCTGAATAATCATGCATTTTGAAGTACTTTTTCATTCCAAGTATCCAAGCCTATGCCTCTTGTCTTGTCTTGCTTTATCCATCAAAGGTAGGTGGTCTTGATTTCCTAAATTCTCCTTGTGGAATCCTTCCAAACTTCCTTCTTCTCTCAGTCCTGTTGTAAGTGTGCCTTGGACTCCTTTGAGGATCTATGGAGTGTCCTGACCTGCTGGAAAGAGATCTTGAATAGGGTGTCCTATGTCTTCTTCTCACAGAACCCCTTCTATGGCTTGGAGTCCTCTGCCTAGAACGACCTCTAGAGTGACTATTTGCATTCCTTTCTTCTCTTCCCATATTACTTGGATTGGAACCCAGATTTACTCTCTGATTCATATCAGTAAGGCTCTGCAGAAGGGCTACATTGAGTTGGTGCTTCTATTCCTCAGGATTTATTAGCCTCTCATTAAAACTTACCATTGTCTCAACCAAGTTCATGGGAGTCACCTGCTCCCTTCTTCCATTAGACATTGTTTCAGCGTGCTCTTCCTACATGTTTTCCCCTAGCACATCTTCTTCAGGCTCGTAGGGATCTTGTGCATCATTAACGGTCACCATTCTTGATTTCCTGCACACAGCCTTGCTGTACGATTCAATTATAACCTGCTACAATCATTGTGCATGGTACAAATGTTTATTAGACAACATAGAACTTGAAACATCCATACAATCTGGAAATCATTCATTAAACAATTAATAAATAAGAATTTTGTTAAGTTAAAACAGTGCCATGGGCGCCTCTCTACGTGCAATTTCTTCCACGGTTTGTCCCTTAACATCCCCAGTGTTGTAACTGAAGCTCTGATACCACTTTTTAATGTCCCTTGAACTCCCTGGTGGCCTTCAAAGGCCATGGGAGAACCTTTTGTATTATTATTGTTTTGTTCTAATTCACCCAATTTCCACACACAACTGCAAGGAGCTCAGGTCCGCAATCCCCATTGTGATCCACAATTCGCCTTTCTGCATTCTTCAATCCACATGTACGACTCAGAAAGTGGATTTCCAAGACCAATTCAAAATCAAATTCATGCTTCCGACTTCCGCAATCCGCAATGCGGAAGTCAGAAGTCGGAAGCCATTTCCGGCCTCGCAATCCATCCTTCTGATTTCCACAGATCCACAATGCGCATGCAAAACTTGGAATTCAGATTTCTCCATTCTGACGACAATTGTTTCCCACAACCCACATTCTACATTCTGCATTTTTCATTTTGCATTCCGCATTCTGCATTTCCATTTTCCCCCAATAGTTGATTTCCAACCTCCGCAATCCGCAATCTGCATTGCGGATGTGGAAAGGTCCTTGCAGATGTGGAAGGGTAGGGGTCAAAGACCCTTATTCCAACAAGCTTCTAGAGCAAACTTCTAAGGGTCATAACTCCCTCATCCTTGGTCCAAATGGGACAAGGATGGTACCGTTGGAAATCTCTTGGAGATCTCTATACAATGGTGCAATACCCTTCCCAACTGAGGTCTCTAACCTTGTCACTTTCCCATCTGATTTTTTTCCTATAACCCCCTTCAATAAGCCTTCAATCCTTCAATGGGGACTCTGCATGCCTCCTGCCATAACTTCATCCTTCCTCTCACTCACAGAGAGATTATGAACACCACAGGGTTCATATAGCTTTTCCCCGTGTCAAGGTGAGGTCAAGTATTCCATCTACAAGTCTAAGAAAGGCATAACAAGTACATAGGATGAATAAACTAGGTATATCCAATACATCTACCACATGCAAGATTTACAATGCATTAACTCATGCAAATAAATGAGGCATCCAACATGAACTCAGGCTTATACATAGTGTACTTATTGCTCACATTCATATAAAAATCCATTCAACAATTTGGACAAAACAAGCATAACATAACACATGAAATATCAACTTTCACTCCATAGAAACACTTATCTTTGGATCTTGAAGTTTCCCAAGCAAGTGGCTAAGTGAGAGAAATGTTCCACCCAAACTTAGGTCTATGTCCAGTCTATACTCTTTCAGCTGAGAGACCACCCCTGAGATGGGATGTGTATCCACTAAGGATGAATAACTAGGCTCTCTAATGGTCAAGGTACACTCCAATTCTAAGTGAACCTATAGTTGGGTTTATCAGACATATAGGGGAAACAAGGAGGATATTGATAATCCAGTGAGCTCAACCACAGAGCTATAGGCATCTCAACACTCAGTAGACATGGCACCCACATTATCTACCTCACCCAACAAAAGGAAGGCCCTGTTCTCTATTTCACAGTCCCTCAAGCTTCCTTCCCTTCCAGTGCTATTCAAGGTAGGAATAGAAGGGTCCAACTGCTAGTTCTATGAGATTACAACCTTCACTAGGTTTATCAAGCATTCCAACCCTAAGTATGACCTTCTACCTCTATTAAACAAGTTGGGCTCTTCACATGGTTGCGGACTAAGCTCTGTCTTGCAACTCAACTTTATGCCCGCGGATTCCAATCTTCTCACGGCTTCCTCAAGCTGCTAACGCTCTGTAACTCGCCTTAGTGTTTGCTTTCAAAGGTTCTATCAACAGGTAATGCATTCACACAAGGTTTCTATGGCATTCAGCTCTGCAATTTCGGCTCACGCAGAGCCACATTTTCCTTCTATGTTTCACGGATGGGATCTGCATTTTGTGATGGATATTAATTTCGGGTTCATTATGGCATAGCAAAAACAGGTTTCCTGGTTTCCTAGGTAATCAAATGCTTCAAGGGAGAATGAGCAGACCCCCCTTTCGGATCTCAGGATCATTTTATCACCCATCGAATCTCTGCACCAACCCTCCTTCCCCACCTTCTGTAACCCAATTCCAAGTCATAATGGGGAATCAAATTGGTTTCTCATGTACAGGTGGCAGCATGGGTTCCCACCCATAACCCCCTCACCTCTCCCTAGTGGATACCATAGCCCCTTCTCATTAGTTGTCTCACTTAGCCAATTTTACTTAGTATTTCATTGCAATATTAAACCTTTATATCACTTACAATATCTCATGGCTTAGTAGCACATGAATAGTTCAAATGTCAAATACTTGTCTATGCAAACAAAATTTAAGCAACCACTAGTGTGGCCTTGGCCTTGAGCTCCACACTAGGGAAAACACACCTTGCATATACATAATATTTACATTGAGGCCAATAATTATTAAGGAAGGGCAGGGTATTACAGAGGCGTACAACCTTTCTCACTGAAGTTAATTGCAGATATTTTCCAGCGCCATCCAAGAGCTATCTTGTCCAGTGCTAAAGATTCCATCCATTGTAGCGCTTTCTATAGTATTTGATCTTACTTATGTTCTTTGAGGTTGATGGAAACCCTATGGATATTGTTGATACATCGAATGCTTTGTAATGTAATGGATAATATTTGATGTTCATATATTTTTATGTGATTACTAGTTCTGCAAAATATCTTTTATATGTTCATCTATTTTTGTGCCTATGCTTGTTACAGTACCAAATTGTCTAGTTTTTCTTGAAATTGCAATAGACTAACTTCTGGGAGTCCAATTTTCTTTTTTTGAATTGATGTTATTAGTAGAAATATTTATGAACCCACATCATTCCTCATATAATAGTCTTGAAACCCTTAGATTCCATTTGAGCTGAGTTGAAACTTCCCTAGTTGAGTAGTCCAAAAACTAGTCTTATGTTCCTACCTTCCCAAATCGAATTCGGTGGTTTCTAATTCACTTTTTAAGGGTTTTTGTAGATGGTTTGGGTATTTTTCAGGTCATCTACTTCTAGACTACACCAGAAGTAATGGATTTTCCATGGAAGTCTCGAGGCTATTGCCTTGAAGCCTTGGGTTTATCCTAAGGAGTCTACTTAGGCTTGACATACTCCTGAAAGTGAAGATGTCAAAGTTCAGAATATTTTTAGGATTTTTTAGGTTGTCTTGATCTTTATGCAAATCCTAAAACTCATATTGCAAGAATTTGGAAGAGTTTGGGGTTGTTTGTGGTTTTACTTTGAAATTTTTGTCAATAGTTCTTTTTTCATTAAGAACATCCATTGTGTGTTTAAATTTTCAAGTCTTGATTTAGTGTGCATGTGATTAGATTGAGTACATTTCACAGACCCCAAAACCAAAAATACCCAAAACAAACAAGGAATTTAGAGTAGAATTTGTGGGTTAAAATATATTTCTTCCCACATGGAATAGGCTACAATATAGTTGCACAAGACAAAGGATATGATGGATATGATGATACTAAGAAGGATGGAAAGAGGAATGGATATCATGAACAAGGATCTCAATGTTCTAACATTCCAAAAGCTTATTCCAACTTAGATAATAAATCTAAAAACCGTGATCCCCATAAGGAGCCCAAGATCTCAAATTTCTAGAAGATCATGCCACTCAACTCTTACAAAACTAGAAGAACAAGAAGACTGAGACCATGACATTTTTTAATAAGGGACATGATATTCAAAATACCAGTCACGTATATATTGAAAACGAGGTTGTAAAAAAATCCCTTATTACTTATAAATGTACTAACAAGCAACTAATTACATAAAAAAATATTTTATTAACAAATGCTACCAAAATGTTTAAGAAATTTGTCTTTGTGTTTATAAAACATTGCAAAACATCATCAAATTATTTTTCAATGCACAATTTTAGGCACAACTAGTACATTGAAGTCGAAAACTATATAACCACACAACACCAATAATGAGATATTCCTCTTGTGAGATTTCACTCCGCATTAGTAATTACATGAATAATTTGTAGAATGACATAATAATAATTACTAAATGTCATTTTAGAGGTTGAGGTCTAATCTATAGAAATAGTTACTAAGTTATGGTACTCCTTACAGCCGTTAACTCATGTTTTCTTCCCATAATATGGTTTTTCCATGCCAACTTTTTTTTCTTCGTAGTCCCTCGTTTACATGTTGCATCAAGTGATCAACTACATGCAATATTTGTTTTTTAACTATTACTATTATGCTTTCTTTTTAATCGAACTGTTATCATTCACTTTTAACATATGCTGTTTATGGTATTTTCTATGTTTATGGTGTTTTCTTTTCCCCCTTAACCTAAGTAATATATTTAATTTTTAATTATTCACTTTTTCCATAATGATATACTAATATTGTCATTTCTGAAAGAAAACGTGAATTGGTCCATGCCTACAATCCACTTGCATTTTGATATGGATATAATGGAATCAATGCTAAGACGTTCATATATCAACATCATAACATTCATAAATGACTTCCTAAACATGATTGTGTCATAAAATGTGGTAATGGCATTTGGAGAGATTTAACATTCATAAATGACTTCCTAAACACAATTGTGTCATAAAATGATAAAATGTGGTAATGGCATTTGGAGAGATTATGCTTTCCTTTTTAATCGAACTGTTATCATTCACTTTTAACCTATGCACTTTGTTTATGTTTATGGTATTTTCATTTTAAAAATGTACTATGTTTATAGTATTTTCTTTTCCCCTTAACCTAAGTAATATCTTTTATTTTTAATTATTCACTTTTTCCATAATGATATACTTTCTGAAAGAAAACGTCAATTGGTCCATGCCTACAATCCACTTGAATTTTGATATGGATATAATGGAATCAATGCTAAGACGTTTATATATCAACATCCTAACATTTATAAATGACTTCCTAAACATGATTGTGTCATAAAATGTGGTAATGGCATTTGGAGAGATTTAACATTCATAAATGACTTCCTAAACATGATTGTGTCATAAAATGTGGTAATGGCATTTGGAGAGATTTAGGAAAATCATCATCTCCATCACAATTATAACCATTGATATATCAATTTCAATGAGTACTTTTTATCAATGGATCAATTACATCAAATTATATGTAAAAAATGATATAAATTATTTTTGTTGAAATTAATGTGATAATAAATGTTGTTTTTGGATCTTAAATATTGCAGTTGGTGTATTTATTCAATAAAACATTTTTGATATTTTTATAATGTATGTAAGTGTGTCTAAAATGATTTAACTAAGTTTTTTTTAATAATTTTGCAATCAATATAAATGAAAATAAATTAGTTATATTTAATTTGAATCGTGTTTCTTATCATATGTTTGTTAATGCAATAAGGAAATAGCATAATGAGAAAATCAAAAGGGCCATGGATTACACAATAGAGAAAAAATCAATTGGGTTTCATCAACAAAATAAGTTTCTTCTTGAAATGTGTTTGCAAGATGTATCTCTTGACATTGCAATTTAGATGATGAATTTGAAACAAGCATAACACGAGTTATGAAAATGTTGGTTTCAAAATGGTTACAAGATGAATTTATGTTTACATGGACTACATCAAATTAAAAATAGCATAGGAAGTATGTGTTACACACTATGCAATTGAGTTACATGTGGACAACACATTCTCAACGTGATGCAACTAACATCATTATAGTGAATGATTCACTTGAGATTGTGATAGGGAATCCCAAAGAAAATGTGATTATTGCTACTCTGTTTGAAGCAAAGAACTAGGAGGATAAATGATTAATAATTGATATATGGAGAACACTGAATAAAATATCCAATGCACTAAATGTGCAAGATATTTTGAAGGTTATTTGACAATATTTAATAGTACCTGAAGATGACCTTAACTAATATGTCAAGGTATCAATGTATAGACAAAATTATCAAGTTTATAATATAAATTCTTGGCCATTTACATGTAGTGACTTATTTCTATATTTTGTATTTTTGGTTAATTGAAGTTCACTTCTATTGGTGGTTTGGTGTGTCATTACTAGAAATTTATTTTGTTTATTTCTAGTGAGATATTAAGTTATTGAATTTCTATTGCATTTGTTGTATGCAAGTTTAAAGTGCCTCTTGATGTTTATAAATTTTAAAATTGAGTGATTCTAATGGTGGTTTGATGTATTTGTATATATATTTATCATTTCGTACAAATTTAAAAATTGTATTAGCTTGTTTGTAGAAATTACCATATAATTATTTTGTTTTCTTGAATTTGCATATTGTAATGACATTTTTCAATTGGCATTTAAATCTCTTTGCAAAAATCATTTCCTATACAAATGGAAATAATTGAAAATGGATAGCAATTTGATATTTTAAAATGATTTCAAATATCATGTTTGGATGTCATTAACAAGTGTTGAAGTGGAGATATATCAATGCCATATCTTTGGTAGTAGTGCATATGGGAGTTGATACTAGTCGAAATATGTTGTTGATATTTGAAATAGAAGGATTCTTGTTCTCATCATATGTCATAAATTAACCAAGTTAAAATATTAGAAGAAAAATACACTGGGAGTTTGGTGACAGGTCTTATTTTTTAGGTCTTAAAAATTATGATGTTATGGCATGGATAGTAGTTATTATTGAGAATTACATTTGACAAGTACTTGCAAATTATTCTATCAATATAAGGGATTTAGAATTCACATGGGATAGATGCCACTCATGTCATGTCTAAACAATAATCAAAATAGGAAGTACTATACAATTGAATGAGAAAATATTAAGTGATGTGTGGTCTTAATATGGAGATAAATGTAACAAAATGAATATATTCATAATAGATGCATCAAATCCTTCTCATTTCATTAGATATGAATCAAACCACACCTTGATAAAAAAAATTATATAAAATGTGAAAAGTAAGATATAGTTTGGCTACTGCAGTTTCTATTTGTCTTTTTATGAATCTTTACTGCATCAAAGAGAAACATGACTACATTTGAATGTTCAACAAAACAATGCATCTATTGTACTATATGAAAAGAAAAAAAATAAGCAATTAGCTCATATGGAAAAGAATTGGTCACATCTTGGTCATCCCTTTCCATAGTATAAATTTGTGAATTTTTTCACGAAGGATTGGTTGACCAATTTAGTTGAATCAATCAGGTATTATATATTACAAAGTTTCAACCAACCTTTTCATTTGGTCATTTAATCACTAAATCATTAATACACACAATTTGTTTGAAAGATAGTTTAAACTATACAAAAACACACATTGGCAAAACATGGGAGGATAACTAGCTTTGGTAGTCCCATCCAATGAGAAAGGCATTGATTCATCTATTGTTATTTTTCTTGTGTATATGCATGAGTGACCTAGGTATGCTACCCTAGATATATTTGGAGAAGAAGACAACTAAGAGATGCCACGCACCAGTTTCCCTATGTAATAAATAAAATAAGATTTCTTTAAAATAAGAATAAATTGTAAAAAGTTAAAAGTAACTACTTATTTTGTGATTGTGTAATAACAAAGAGTTACAATGTAAAAACATAAAGGGTCATTATTTTTTAGTTTTGAACCCTAGACATAATATTTAAGATGAATTGCTTCGTTGGAAAGTGAATCGTTTGGTTGGAAAGGTACATCAGAAGAATATTTCCACAATGAATAAAGTGGGTTTATAGGAAACACAATGTACACGAGTTCCATGTTGAGAACATGGTGGTTTACCATGTACATGAGGTTCAGGGTGAGATCAATACCTGACAATCCATGGGAGGAAACCGTGAGATTTTCCTCCCTGTCCAAGAGTGAGACGATGTACCCTCTAGGAGGCCAACATTTTCGTTGTAATAGATAAGTTCTTGTCACAGGGGATTCACCTTGTTGGCCAATATCTTATCACGTTCATTCATAAAGGGGGGTTTTTAAATTATGAAAAATAAGGTCAATATATTGTAGGTATTGGGGGGTAGGAACTAGGGTATGGGGGGTTTATAGATATTGGGGAGTATAAAAAGAGGTAACTAGTAAAAATAGGGAATATCTCATAAAAATAGGTTTTTTTCTCATCGGAAATATGTATTGGAGGGGAGGGGAGGGGGGCTAAACAAAATGATTTTGGTTGGTATTTATCAATATCTACTGAAATTAGGGGTATTTTTTAATATCCCATGAACAAGGGAGCTATGGCATAGTTTCAATGAATGAAGACCCTTTGGTTCTTGTACTTGCATTTCTATTCAATAAAATTAAAGAAGGAAATATTCTCTAAATTTAACATGACTAAGTTGGATATCTATCTTATGTTATGTTATATTCTATAATGGCTTCCATTATTTGATATTTTGTCTATGAATATGCATATTCATTGAAACTCACAATCAAATATATATATATATATATATATCATTTAAATTATGAACTAGATTATAACCAGGGAAAATGTTGTTCACTGACAAGAGAAGCCAATGATGGCACACCAATAGAACTCAATACATGCATGGGCCAGTTGATTATGTAATAAGCCATGTTCTCTTTGATAATGACAAAATTTGGTAATGAAAAACTTAAATTTAATAATGAAATTGTACTTTTTGTAAAGTTTTACATTGCAAATTGATTTTGTGACCTAGAACCTTATTATTACAATTCCTATAATTTAAACATTTGATTCTTGCAATCCATGAAAATTCCTATGTGATTTGTGTAATTTTGTATGTTTGTTATAATATTAGCTTATTCCATAGGTGAGGGAAGAGTGACAACTTTTTACTAACTCTAATGGTATGCTTATGGATATTGGCGTCCATAGAAGAACACTTTTATACCCCATACAAGCATCACTAATGGTATGCTGGATATTGGCATCCATAGAAGAACACTTGTATACCCCATACAAGCATCACTAGGATGCTTAATCTAAAGAACTCTAGTGCACATTTCACATTGAAGTAAGTTAATAAGTGGAAAATCACACTACTTTTACTCTTGAAAATTTCCCTAAATGTTGTAGAAATTTTGAGGAAAATCATAATTATATTCATTGATAGAGATTTTGACCATGGAACTATAGGAGAGGATTTTTTTCCCATTTTAAAACGACAAATTTTGAACAAAATAAACATAACAAAGTAAAATGTATAGCAATTTTTGTTTATTTATCCACTTATTAAGTCAATTCTTTCATATTTAGAAGACATCTTTGTCATAGTACATTTTTTAATCATTTATACTATTAAATGTCTCACTTAGAGGAAAGATGTGTTGTCCTGACAAGTAAAGGTGTTTGCATATTCCATATCCCTAAAGTAGTTGTACATTATTGCATTCAAATAAGATAATAGGCACAAATTAATCATAATAATGATTTTTTATTGTTCTTGGAGGTGTTAGTTTTTTAACCTTGTATGATAGAGATGTTGCCACATTCATCATGCTTGCATCATATATATATAGCCTTATATGATAAAGATGTTATCACAGTCATCATACTTACATTATATATATATATATATATATATATATATATATATATAACACTCTTATAACAATAACAAGTAATAATATATAAACTATATACTAACCAAATATAAATACAAAACAATATATATAGAAATACTATAGATACAATATTTCTATAAATTTTTTGACAATAATCAAATTTTACATATCCATATATTTATTAGTTTTGAATGATGAACTCTAATGAATTGAGAAAACAACCCACTTAAATTTATGTTAAATTATCCAAAAAAATTGTGTCTGTAAGGATTTGATCATTTCGATCTATGTTGACAAATGAAAGTGACATCTTTAACACGGGGGGTTCACTAGCAAGGAAATATCATATCACGTCCATTCATATTGAGGGTTTGAATACTCTTAGAAACCTCAAAAATATATTTCCCCGTATTAAGGGGTCAAGGAGAGTTTTTAATTTGATATAGTAATATAAATATTGGGGGTTATTTTATTTGGGTGGGATGAGGAATATCCTACAAATCGTGGGATGGATTCATACCTCCCAATCATGGGCTCAATTAATACCCACCTAAAACTTAAGGACCCTCCATTTATATTTGACATTGCTTATGATCCTAAGTTTTGCATAAATATGATAATAGTTTACCAATTATAATATCGATGGAAGTCTCTTTGGATTACTGGCCTTGAGTAATCTCCATTTGATAGCTTATTTAGGTTTGGTTTGAATTGATGTTATATTGTTTTTCATATTTAATTTAAGAGATATAGCTAATTGGGAGTTCCAGATTTGAAAAATTGTATTGTATTTTTTGTAGGAATTTGAGTAAAAGATCTAACTCTTCATTTTCTAGGTCAGGGTTTAGGTGGGTATTGGGATTCAATCAAACCTTTCTCCATGACAACCAAGAAAAGTGAGATCGATCTTTCTTGGCTCACTGGAACCAAGAAAAGTTAGATCAATATTTATTGACTAATTATTTCTTTCAACTTTTTGTATTCTTCTTTAACATTTTCACATTGCTAGTTAGGAATAGTTGTTAGATTGAGTTATATTTGACATATTCATAATTGTAATTTCAATTGTTATATGCAAGGAATCCGTATTAATATTGTATTGGAACTGATATAAACATAGGTGAAAATCTAAATCCTTATTTACATACCCTATGTGTTATCGTTACCATGAAATGGTATCATATAAGCGTCACCATTTGTGTATCTTTATAACTATTGCATACTTGAAACCTAACAATGGATATTTTTCCCTCTCTTGTAAAGATTAAAAAAAAAACCTAGAGATAACCCAAGAAAAGGTAACTAAATGTTTCTAATTCCCTTGATTGCAAGAATAAATGTAGAGGAAATAGAAGAAATTCATATATTGTATCTTGTGAATGACCTAAGTGCAAACTATGCACATGATCATATGATGTTATTGGAAAGTAAGAGGAATTTTTCTATGTTCATTTGGGTTTAAACATCAATGATGCCTTTTTTTAGGAAGGTATGGGATTCCATCCACGAAAGGGTTTCGATTTTGCATTTTTATGGAGTTTAATTTATTAAGATTATCGAAAACATGATCTCTCTATGGCTATACTTATATTTACATGATATAAAATTGGAAGATTGGCAGGCTGTGGTGTGAAACATTTGCAATTCTCATATTTTCTAAGCATTGCACTAACTATTGGACTATTATCCTTTTACATTCTTTGTTATGTTGATCTCTTGACTGGGTCTCTTTTTATGTATTTTTCCTTCCCAGAACTATTCCATTGGGTCTTCCACTATCCAATGCTAGAAATTGATCAATCACCCCTACAATCCTAGTGGGATCATTATTAGCATTATGCTATCATGTTTGCTTATACTAAGATGTTTTAGGGCTCATGTTTGTTACAAATTGATAATATGATATAAATGGGTTATTAAAAATGGGTTGGTAAAAATGGATATGTGCAATATCTGGTGAAACTAGTGGTTTTCTTAATTGGAAAGGCATATTGGGAGGGGGGTTCAACAATAAAATGTTAGGAGGAATTTTCCAATATTTAGTGAAATTAGGGATATTATTTAATATCATGCGAACGATCGTGCTATGTAACAAGTTTGTTGAGTGAACCCCCCGTGATCTTTAAACTCTCATTTAATCAACCTAATCATGAATCAAATTTTCATTTAATCAATCTAACCATTTTATGATAGGTACAAATATTAATTTGTTTTTTACATATTTATACTAAGAATTATTTAATTTTGTAGCAAATTTTATTGATTTTTTAAATTAATTCTAATTTATCATAAATTTTAATAAGTTTTTAAAATTTATGTTAATTTAAAATAGTGTAAACTAAAGTTGAGATGATTTGCAATTGTATGAATTTTTTTGGTCAAAATCCACTTTAGTTGTTGAAATTGAAGTTTTAAATTGTTGGAATTTAAGAGTGCTAAATCCATTTTTATAATCAAAATTACAATTTCAACAATAAAAATCGCAATTTCAACAACAAACTCCTAGAAAAAATACAAAACACCTAAACTTTAGCTTACTTTATTTAAAATTGAGCATTATTTATCCTAATTATAAAACTATTTAAATTTAAAATTTGTTGATACTTAAATTTCTACTCTATAAACTTCAATCATCAATCAGCTTAAAAGTCAACAAAATTTGTCAATTGAGTGTAGATCAGGTGATTGGGAGGAATGTTGTTATCCTACCCACCTAGGTTCAAATCTAGCTTTGTGACACTTGTTCATTGAAAGTTGACTTTAATTATGTAATGATTGTAACTCTAAAATCTAAAATATCTCTGATGGATATAGCACTCTAACCAACAATAAACTATCATTTAAAAAACAAAATTTGCAAAATATGTCTACTAAACTACAATTTGAAAAAGAATCTTTTACGTAAACGACAATGTGAAGAGAATCTTTTTAAGAATGTAATGCGTAAACGACAATGTGAAGAGAATCTTTTTAAGAATGTAACGATAATTTCAAGATTAACCGACTTCAATGACATCACGTCACCATCACGTTTTCAACGACTTTCAAGGACTACTCTTTTTATCTTCTTGGCTTTTACCCCTACGCCATGTCGTTTTCCATCATTACGACTGCAATTGCAGTTGATGGGAGTCATGTGGGCAGCGTTAGATTTGCAGTCCTCTGTTTCCTACCGTGCATCACTGCATATTTTTTTACAGGAGTTGCAACTTTGGCAAAATTTTAAGATCAAGATTGCTATATTGGGAGGCTCATCCACTTCACGCGCAGTTCATATCGTTTTAAAGTGTAAACAGGTGACTACAAGCATCTAGGCCAATCTAGATATGAGGAAATCTCCAAAGAATGTTGTGCCACTGGTTCCTTCCCATATGAATATGAAAGATAAATGGTAGATCTATTTTCCCTTGGTTTGTGGTTTCATTTCAACGTCGTCATGATTGATGGTCACATGGAAGTACCGTAGTCTTCCTGGTAACAGATGATATGACACGGGCAGCAAGTGTTGGAAACTTTTTCCAATGCATAGTCCGCAGTTGTTACATATTCAAATCTATATGAATTTCTCATTATTTATAGTTATTATATAGTTATGTAACAGTAGATAGAAGCTAAGCTTCACGTCCATCTCTTATGTTTTAAATAAAATAAATTGAAATAATTTACTTTAACCTTGGTATGGTTCATATGACTTTGTCCTTTTGCATGTTTGTGTTTATATCTATAAATAATGACTCGAGTAAATGACGACGAAATCAATCCTTTTACATGTTTGTGTTTACATCTATAAATAATGACTCGAATAAATGACGAAGAAATTAGTCCACTTACTGATTAAATATTTTCAATATTCAAGTTGAAGCAACAAGTATTGGATTGTCATAACATCATATATAATGTGTTTCTTGTAACCTGGTCGAAATAGATGAACCAACAGGTTGCATGCGCTTCGCACACCCTCTCTAGTCAGGAAAATATAACAGGGTGAAGGTGCGCACTTAGGTCATTAGTGTGAGTCACCATTAGTATAGCTTTTTATCTTCCCAACCAGAGTAGAGAGATATTAATTTTGCGAAATGAAGCACTTATACTCACGGGGGATTCACTCAATAAACCGCTATCATAGCACGTTCGTTCGTGGCATATGAAACAATACCCCTAATTTCCCTAAATATTGGAAAATACCTTCCAAAATCATTTTTTTACCCCCTCTCAATATGCCTTCCCAATTTAAAAAAACCCCTATTTTCACTAGATATTGCATGTATCAATTTTTTCATTAACATTTGTTATACCCCTTTATATTTCTACCTAGTATATTGATATGATACCCCTCTTATGACCCCACTTGCATTCTACAATGCACCTTGCTTCTTTCGATGTATATTGTGGATGCACATTACGTCACCCACAATGCAATTACTCAACCACATATCATTATGATATGCAACATCTAATGGTCAAATGAAGAGATAGGAGATCACTTCTTGTATGTCACTAGAGCCAATGCACATAGTACAACATTTAGATTGCATGTTGCAGTTCCCCAATCGTTGACTAAGCCTGTTGTGGGCTAGGTATCCAAGCCCCCAGGGCCTGTAACAAGCTCTAAGAGGCTGACTAAACCTCCCAAGGTCCTTTAATAGGCACGAGTTGTTGGGTATTCAATCCCCCAAAGCCTATCGAGGGCCTATAACAGACCTTGGAGGCTTAGAGCCTCCCAAAGCTTTTGGTAACAACTGGCTGAGTGCTATTGGTAACAATTGGTTGTCAATGACCACTATCTCTCGACTATGATCGATTGGCAACCCTCTTCACCATGAAGCCCTTGGCCTCAAACATGCCTCAAGATGCAATTTCCTTGCGTACTGGTAAGCCCGAGCCTTTCCTCAACCCAATTTCTCATCCAGCCGTGATCCCGCCATCTCCATTTGGCGAATATTTGTCAGCACACCCATATAAAAAATACCCCAAAGCATTTTTGTATTGTTTCATTAAATAAAGAAACCATTTGCCCCTTATTATTTAAGCAATATAATTTTTTGGTTTTCATGATTATTTAATACCCCAATATGAATGAACGTGATATTATATTGCCTTCTAGTGAAGTCCTTTTGCTTATACTCTTCAACGTGCCAGACTCCTCATATATACCCATGTACTAATCAATTTACAATAAAATTCCAGTGAAATGATTCCATCCAATAGCTAAGCATCCATGTATCTACTGCTACTACACTATCAAAGACCAAGGATAATTTTAGGGGCAAAATTTAGCCCATGGGCTATTTTTCCATGTTTTTTTCCAAAAAAAGATTCGTCAATTTGCATTTTTTGAAGCCCCATTTCGCCCAATTTTGATGGGGTAAACTTTTTTCACTTTAAAAATCGCCAAATTACTATATAAACTATATAAAATCCTTAGAAATTGAAATAATTTTAAAAAATATCGCCAAATATTTTATAGTTGACATTTTAAGAATTGGTATGTTTAGCCGAGGTTTATACACTTTTAAATCAGTATGGGTCCTTAAAATTATTCCTGTCAAAGACGTAATCAAGAAATTCCCTAGAGATTCTACGTGCGTTGTCGAAAGCAATGAGAACTCACCAGTTATTGAGATAATACTAATCAATTCACACTAAACTTCCAATCAAATTCCTTGAAGTAAAATGTCAGCTTGCTACTATGTTATAAATAATATTGGCCAAATATTTTTGTAATATAATCTTGAAAGGACTAATTTGCATTTGGCAATCACCTCATTCCTATAGGATTTGTTTTTGCATAATATTTTTTTTTATTGCCAAACATATTTATCAAATGACATTATAATTTGTAGAGGGTATATGGCACCCCAGTATGTTATACATAGGCACTTGTTTGTTAAAGCTAGCTTTGGGATTCTTCTAGTGGAACTTGTGAGTGGAAGAAAGAACATAGATTTTAATTTATCCTTTGAAATCAAAACGACAGAGGCACCACGCAGGTGCGATGACAGGATTCAAATGACATAGTGTAAGATGGCACTTTATAGTAGCAAATTGGAGAAACTAACAAGCAGAGAAACACATGAAGAAACGACCAGCAACAGAGTTTAAGAGAGATTCTAAATTTTACACTACTCGACGTGGAGTGGTCAGAGCAGATAAACAATGGACACTGCAGATCACAGGTGGCCATGAACAACATCAAGCATTGAAATATTTCAGATTGATGGTGATCATTTTACTTTGGAGTATTTTTCATGCTAATTTTAGTGCATGTACTTAATTAAGTCTCGGAAAGAATTTATGGGAATTGTGATTAGCTATGAGCTGGAGCTATAAGGATTGATATCAATGACCTTTTTAATGAATTAAAAAATTGGATTGATCTCAATAAAAAAATTTAATGGAAAATAAATTATGCATACAAAATTGAACCAAGCATTGTTTGGAAAAACACTATCTAGAAATGTTGGAAAAGTTTTAGGTTAAAACTAATGAGATGACAATATGGCTAGTCAACTGATTAGAAGAAGCTGGAAAACCCTTTAATAATGGGAGTCATTACAAGTTGGGCGTTTAATGACAACAAAGAAATGCTAAAAGTTCAAATATAATGTACGCTTGTTAGGACATAGAAGCAGTGAAGGTTGATCCAAAAGGCATTTGTTTACTATTTATCCCATGCGCTACACATGGGGTCGTGTGGGTCCAACACAGGTTTTATGGATAGTGTACATTTAACATTTATTAAAAATAAAATAATTAATATGTAAAATTTAGAAAAAAAATATGAAAGTTAAAAGCCACATCGATGACAAATATTTATATGAAGATTAGATAGGAAACAACTTAACATTTATATTATATTTTGCATATATATAAATAAGCTTCTTATTGTTCTCATTTCACATTTCATTGTAAACATACATACATAAATTTACAGTACTTTTTTCCAAATTGAATAGCCCATAACCATAACCATAACGCTAACTCTATAGACACACAACTCATGTGTATTTTATATATATATATATATGCTTTGACATGCTTTAATTTACACAAATATCATTATGTACATATGTGTATTTATATATATAGATTCTTTGGCATGCTTTAAATTACACAAATATCATTATGTACATATATCTTAAATACATACATATTTTCTATAAAAAAATTTATTGAGGTCTTAAAATTTTGTATTATTTTGAAGTGAATTTATAAAGGAGTGTTATATTTTTTTTTTAAATGGAAGAACTAAAATACTTTTTACAATTTGTTTGTAATTGAAGTCTTAAAACTTTGATTGATGGTTATCTAGTATATTGATTGAGAGTTTGTGTTAAATACAATTGATTTTTGATATAGTGTTAATTTAACTCTAAATCAATAGTCAAATCCTTCATCAAAGATTAAAAGAGACTCCCTTGACATCAATCTATGAAAGTGTATCACACTTTTTGGGAAACTAGGAGAGAGAATTTTTTTTTCAAAGGACCCTTGATTGAGGTCTCAAAACCATGACCGAGCAATAATTAAGACCTCAATCTAAGCGGTCTTAAAACAATGATTGAACAATAGTTAAGACCTCAGTCTAAGGGTTTGCACCAATTTCACCTCACCCTCCATTAAAGATCAATCAAAGGTTTATATATATATATATATATATATATATATATATATATATATATATATATATATATATATATATATCACTCAATGAAGGGTCATAAGTCATCTTTAACAATGTTGGACGAAAGAGAGGCCATTTCGCCCTTATAATGAATGAACCCTCAATCCAATGCTTGAGTTTATACTCATGTGCAAAAGACACATGTGGAACAATGATCACCCTCTAAACCATCAACAAGGTGCCATGTCAACTTAGGGAGGTAGACCTGATTTTTAAAAGTAATGCTCAAAGTGTAGTTTCAAGTTTCATTTATTTTTTTGTTTTGTATAATTTTATCATGTCTCTTAACATTGACGATTGGTGAAAAGTTGAAAATAAAACCGATAATATAAGTATTGTTGATTTGCTTTTGTTTATTTGTTTTTTTTTCCTAATTTAGAGTAATAAACTCACAACATTTATGATGTTGGCTATCAACTTTATTGTCTTCACATAATAAGGTTTGAAAATGATCCAATCACATTTGTGTGTGCTCGTACATAGTTGAAAATAAAACCAACATCATAAATGTTGCATTTTTCATTTTTAAAATTTAGATTAATTGGTTACATGGTATTGATGTAAATTACCCAGTATGTACTCCAAAGTCAAGAAGGTCTTAGCATGCAACCCAAGTTTCTAAACAATGTTAAGATCATGATGCAAGTGGCTACATGTACAAGCTAGGAGACAACTAGTATGTATAAACAAATTGTTTCCCACAATTATACACATGAAGTATTATTGTCATATAAATTAAATGCAATTTTAATTGTTTTGAGAATGTCATTAATATTTTTTTTTATTTCATAGGACTCCATCATCTAATTTTAGTGGTACCCTTAGTGGGTGTCAAAGTACGAGTTTTCCTACTCTCTGTACTACACCTATATCAAATAGTAAGTATGTTGAAGAAAAAGGTATTTTGTGTAAATTTGTGTTTAGTTATAGATATATTTAATTGCCTACTATGTATACTACACGTATATCAAATAATAAGTATGTTAATGTATGTTGCTTTGGACATAGAGTTTTTTATATCAAATTGTCATATTAGAAAAAAATGAATTGAGAGTTGGGTGATAATAATTTTTTTTAGATATTTTAATATTTTAATATAAAAATATTTCATAAAAAAGTATGATATTGTGATATGAAAAATATTATATTAATATAGGCTACTTTGAATTCACGTGGAATAAATCCAACAATAATTTGGAAACAACAATAAAGGATAAGAAAAAATGTTAAGAGAGATAATCGTGATATAGAAATAATCACAACAAATCAAGCATCATTCTCAATTACCTACAAACAAGTCAAACCACATCTTCATACGATCCTAGATAAGAGGGAAAGAGAAAACTACTTAACTAATGCAAGTTCTATTCCCATTTTAAGACTACATTGTATTAAAGAGAAACTATATTTAAATGTGCAATGATTATATTGTAATAATTTTACTAGGATTAGTTTATTTATTTTAAGTTTTAGATTTTTTTAGTGGTTTTTGATAGTAATTTGGTAAAAACATTTAGGTAAAGTTCAAATTTGGAAGTGTTTAAATTGCATTTTTTAATGTATAAATGGATTAAACACCCTAAAATTACCCCTTGGCACTGAGATCCAACTAAAAATAACCGAAGAAACAACATAGAATAAATAGACTACTCTTATTTTAATTAAACAAAATCTTTCATATAAAAATTAGAATAAAATTATTTATCCAATTTTTTTTTAAATAAGATAAAACTTTAATTTAAACCTAATAAAAGGAGTGGATTAAAATCTCTTTAAGATTTAGTTTTCTTCATTTATTTTAAAGGAATTAGAATTTTTGCTGAAATTATGATTTTCATTATTCAAATTACATTTTTTGGTTGCAAAAATAGATTCAATGTTCAATGTTCTTCATAAATGATGAGTGTGCAATTCTAACAATTTCAACTCTTGTCTCAAATGATTAAAAGAAATCCAAAACCTAAAAGGATTAATTGACTTTGTAATAAAATTTTAATTAGGATAAAAAAATTCTTAAACCTGTCATAAGGGTAAAAATATATAAAGAGAATATTTTGTTATTGGTTGGAGCTAATCAGACGGGGACAGATCAACTGAAGTCCTTATATAGGAATGGGGATTTAACCCCTAGACCTTCCACTCACAACTTACAGTAGTCAACCACTTCAGCTAGTCCATCAAGTTTAAGCCAATTTAAACACTGTTATTTAACATCTAACACTCAGTATCATATTCCATCTAAATCTCATTGGAAAAAAAAACTATCAAAACCAGCCAAATCATCGAATCATTAAGCTACAATACTTTTTTAGTTGGGTACCATGAGGTCAGAGCAACGTTTTCAATGACTACTCTTCGTACCTTCTTGACTTTTACCCTGAGGCCATGTCGTTCTCTGTCATTACGGCAGTTGCTATCTGCAGAAGAGATGGCGACTTGTTTTCATTTTCATGTGGATGGAGTCATGTGGGCAGCGTTAGATTTGCTGTCCTCTGTTTCCTTCCGTGCATCACTGCAATTTTATTTTGGCAGTAGTTGCGATTTTGGCAAAATTTGAAGATCAATATTGCTCCACTTCATGCGCAATTCATATCGTTTTTAAAGTGTAAACAGATGACACGCATCTAAATATGACGAAATCTCGAATGAATGGTCTGCCACTGGTCATCGTATACCCTTTCCTTCCCCTGTGAAAATGAAAGAAAGATCGTAGATCCCTTATTGATGGTCACATGGAGGTACCACCATAGTCCACCATAGTCTTCCTGGCAACAGATGATACTGGCAGCAGGTGCTGGAAATTTTGTACGATGCTTGGCAGGAGACTGCATGCCCACAGCTGTTACATGTCCAGAGCCATATGAATTCTTATCTACATGTCCAAAGCCGTATGAATTCTCATCAGACTCTCAATTAAAGCAATCTTGTTGCCTCGAGACCTTAAATGGATGGTTGAATTCCCAAAAAAAGTTTGAGATGTAAATTTTTAGAATTTTTGAAGTTAAAAAAAAAGGGTTTACGATCGTATGTATGTATATTCTTAATAATCATGGATCAATAGCAAACCAGGTTAGATCATCTTAAATACTCTTCAGTAAGAAACGAGTTTGGATCATGGTAAATATTCTTTATCACTAGTTGAAAACTCATAACCTAGAATTTTATCATATTTCAATATATTTATAGAATTTTTGTCATTATTTATGAGCTTATTAAAAAATAGGTTAAATCATCTCTGAAATCTATATCTAGTAAGTATAGAGAGGATTCAATTTTTTTATGTGTAATTTTTTTTAAAGTTTAAGATGAATCTATGTTAGTTTTTTTTTTAATGAGTGGACATACATTTTTAATTACTTTTTATTTGGTTTTATTTTTTTATAAATCCTTGTTTAAAATGGATTTGTGTTGGTTTTATTTTCTTTTCATTTATGAGTAGATATAGGTGTTTTCAATTATTTTTTATTTGGTTTTAATTTTTTATTTTATAAGCTACATGATTTTTTTATTTTATATAAGATACATGATTTTTTTTTAATTACTTTTTATTTTTTATAACATAACCTAACGTTACTTTAAGTGACAACATCTCCCCCATACTCATTTGTAGAGCACCTAGCTACTCTTTGTGAAACCAACATGGATCTATCTTAAACCAACATAGATCCTTTAGGTGCAATAAAAAAGTTGAACATTTCCATCAAATAAGAATTAGATGTGTTCACTGGGTAACCCTATCATATCTTGGAGGCTCAAGCAAAAAACATAGATATTGGGATTTCTTCTTCAAAAATGACAATTGAACATATTGTTCCTTATACAAGTTTCACTGAAGAACCCTACCATGTCTTAGAGGTTGAAGCAAAATACATGGAAAAAAAATAAGAATATTCACATATATATAGAGTTTCAAGTATCTCAAAATGGTTTTTATTTTAAATTGAAAAAAAATATATTCAAGTTCATATAAATTAAAATAAATAACATATTTTTCATTAAAAAAGACATTATAGTTCCATTCCTTCATCTTGGAAATGGATAACCTTCGCTTTCATTTCTTCATCTTGGAAATAGACAACCTTCGCTTTCATTTCCATAGTTTAGTTATGCCCATGAAAAGGGTGAGTCACATCATCCCTTATCTCGACATATCTTAGATAAGACCTTTTCAAACCAAACCTCGAAGAAAAAGGTAAACTGAGCAACATGCACATTAAACAAGAGTAACGTAGTTGCAATGCAATGTCATTGTAGGTGACTATTGGCACCTTAATCTCGACAATGAGACTCCTAAACACCAAAGTAGTCACAAGGAAATACACATAATGAAGCAAATATCAATTCAACTCCCTAAAAATGTATTTTACAACCCACGGAGAAACCATCTTTAAGAATCCAAACAATGAACCCATCCAAGTTTGATAGAAACCAAATGAAAACAATTCAAAATCAATCCAATATGACCCAAGTTAAATGGTTTCCAAACATATTACTATAAATTTAAGTTGAGCAATCGTTTTCAAGGCATGTGTATATAGGACAATGTGATGTAGATCCACTTTAGAAGAAGGCATGTAATAGGACAATGTAATGGAGATCCACTTTATAAGAAGACACGTGTAGATAAGACAATATATTGGAGATCAACTTTATAAGAGGAAAAATTAAACCTCCTTCAATGGGAAAACACAACTAATTTTATTTCATACATTTAGCTAATTTGTATGCAAACATATGATATAGATATAGGTATGATCTTACCAAAATAAATGTAAAATATTATTTTAATATGAAATATTCATTCCCAAAATAATTCCTTAAAATTTTGTCATTCGACTTAAATGTGCTCTAAAAATATATTTTTAAAGATGTGCAATTCCTTTATAAACATAGGAAATATGGTTTAAAAAAATTTGACAACATTGCATTGTCAAATATGTTAATACATGAATGAATAGATTTATAAAGTTTGAACTATAAAATATAATACATCAATACATTAGTTTACAAAAAAAATCAAAACGGGAAAAAAGTAAAAGAAAGACACCATAAGCAAAGTTTTTTGTATATAAAATATTTATTCATAGTCATATCGAGTCATCTACTAAACCTTTCTTAGAATTGGGAGTTATCCCCAGCTTGCAACGAGACATTCTTGGAGCATGATCACTCATGTGACTGTGTTGGCCTTAAAAGAAAAATTTGACCACATTGCCTGGTGTGTTGTTAGATTGTATGGTGGGTTTTCCATAAGTTGTGACTTTTCCTGCATTACATCTCTTGAAACATAGGTATGTTTTACAACCCTTGATGGGCTAAACACAACTGATTTTAGTTCACGCATTTAGCTAATTTGTATGAAAACATATTATATAAGTATGATCTTACCAAGGAAAATGTGAAATATTATTTTAATATGAAATATTCATTCCCAAAATAATTCCTTAAATTTTTTTCATTTGACTTGAATGTGCTCTAAAAATATATTTTTAAAGATGTACAATTCCTTTATAAACATAGGAAATATGGTTTAAAAAAAAATTACAAGATTACGATGTCAAATATGTTAAGACAAGTTAATAGATTTATAAAGTTCGAACTAGAAAATGTAATACATCAATATATTAGTTTACAAAAAAAAATTCAAAAGGGGAAAAAAGTAAAAGAAAGACACTGTAAGAAAAATTTTCTGTATATAAAATCTTTATTCATTGCCATATGGAGTCATCTACTAAACCTTTGCTTTGAATTGGGAGTTATCCCCATAGAAACATAAACTTGTTTGCACTTGAAAATATATATATGTCACTATAGTTGGAGCCCTCTATCAAGACCTCTCTTAGAATTGGGAGCTATCCCCACCAAAATAAAAATTTGCTTGGAACAAGACATTCTTGGAGTATGATCAATCATGTGACTAAATTGACTTTAAAATCAAAATTTGACCACATTTCCTAGACTGTTGTTAGATTGTATGGTGGGTTTTGCATAAATTGTGACTTTTCCTGCATTACATCTCTTGAAACATAAGTATGTTTTACATCCATTTGATATTTAACATATGATATGTTGTTCTTTTTAGGATAATTAATACTCCATCCTTGTCCTACTTAGAATTATTTACCTTTTCCTAGTAGTTGATGATGTTATTTCCCTCCTAGTGGTGTGTAGATGTCATCTAGGACCCATTAGCCACCTAATGCGCCCTGCATGCATAATTTTAGGCCCACCAGAGTTAGCTCCCTACATTTTAGGAGCTAAATATGTGTTATATTGCAATCCACCTGAGTTCCTGAACTCTAGTGGGGGTTTGAGCTCTGATCACCACTGGGTCTGATCTAATGCGCCATTTTCTGAATGATTTGCATGGAAAAATCACTATTGCACCCTTCTTGGTCAGTTAACTTATAGTAGATTTAGTTAACTGAGTTTTGGATGATTTGAGTTGAGTTTGGGACTTCCGGAGCACTCTAGCGGTGACAATTCGTATGCTAGGCTGACATGGATTTGAATTCTCCTAGGATAATCGAATTCTCTCCATTGTAACATATATGTTGACTGTACTGATTAATGGATCATAACACATTTTTGTTTCCATCTGAGTTCCAATGCATGATTAATTTTACTGCTCATTTCACTACAATTTTCATTGTAATTCATCTTTTCTGCTCATTCTTTTCACTCTGAGGTATTCTCGGCTCTATGATCTGTTGTGTTCTAGAATTTCACATGGTATCAGATCTCAGAGAGCGCAAGTTTAGTAGTTTCTTTCAGTAGTGCAGCAGAATCCTATGGATTTCCACATCAAATCCTGGTGCCATTGCATTGAATTCATTGGAGAAACCCTTTGAGGTCTAGCTAGGTGTGAAGGATCCAGATAAAAGTGCCTATTGTACTAAATCAATGCTTAGTAGAAGTTTATCTCAAAAATTGAGAGTTTTTTGCAGGATTTTGGTTTGTCGGTGCAGCAGTTTCATTTTGTATTTGCTCCAGCAGTTTCACATGGAGAATTCGAATGTTCCTTTGTCTCCAAGGATCGTGACACCCTTCAATTATCTTTATTGGAGGGCTGATATGCAGATGGTGTTGCGCAACAAAAGTCTATACAGAGACACAATGGGAAAGGAGGTTTAACCTCAGGAAGATGTTGAGAAGGCTAAGTACCTCAACATATTAGATGAAGCGTTTGGTTTCATGTGTATTCATATTTCCAGATATTTTCTCTTCCACCTTGAAGGATTGAAGACTCCAAGAGAGGTTTGTTGAAGCTTGAGACTCGCTTTAGCAAGCAAGATGAGCTGAGAGACCATATTCTGGACAATGAAATAATTGTTCTTCAACCCAGCAGTTTCAAAACCATACAGTTGTTCTTTTCGAAATTCAAATCCTTGGTTATGCGGTGCAAACAATGTGCCATTGATAAGAAGGATAAGCAACTGGTGCTATCCATCCTAAGCAAGCTTGGTCCAGAATTTTCAATATTTGTTTCTACCTTCCATTCTGGGAGATTGTCAATCCCCAATTGGAAAATGCCTTCCTTAGATGCATTCATTGAATCTCTCATCCAAGAACAAGACAAAATTATTCAGATGGGTGCCTTGAAGGCCTCCAAAAATCAATCTCTTATGGATGGAGAGTCAAAAAGTGTGAATTCTAAAGGGAAGTGGAAAGGAAGGGACAATAAGCAAGTTGAATCCAAACCATATGAGAAGCCTTATCCATCAGAAGGAGCCTCCATCTCTAAGAAGGATAATCAAAAGGGATTTGAGAAGACCAAGTGTTCCTATTGCAAGAAAGGAAACCATCCAAAGAGATCTTGCATGAAGAAGAAGATAGATCAAATGACCAAACTTCTTGAACATCACAACATTTCCCTCCCAAAAGGTGCAAGGGAGACTTATTCTGGAAGGGAGACAAATAATCATGAGATATTACATGCACTGAAGGCTGGATTCTCACAATCACAAACCTTCCTCATAAATTATGGAGCCTCCAACCACATGGTTGTCTCTAGATAATCTTTTTCTTCTCTAGATCTTACCAATGGTCCTAGTATTCACATGGGATATAATTCAAAGATCTTTGCTGAAGGGAAGGGAAAAATACAACTGGGGCATGGGAAGTTAAAAAATGATCTATATGTGTCTTCTTTGACAACAAACTTGTTATCTGTTTATCAAATGACACACACAGGTTCACCTAAGAAAGTTGCTTTTGGACTTGACACAATTGAGATTGCAGAGATATCTTCTGAGAAGCTAATAGAGAAATTTGTTTCAAATCATGCCTCCAATACATATGAATTCTCTCACTTTTTCCCATACTCTCGGCCTACTCCATTTGCATATGATGAAGATAAGAATGATGTCTCTTCTAATGATCCAGTTTCAGATTCCGAAGATGAGGACCAATATATTGATGTTGAGTATGAATTTAAAGCAGATAAAAATCCATATATGTAATGTACCTTTCTGATCTGAATATACACTAATTGGATCTACCACAAAACTTAGGCAAAAACAATGAACACTAGTAGTTTGACTGGCAGTAGGAAGGTAATTTTAATGGACTATGGTAGTATTTTGAATCAGGAGGGTTCAAGAACATTAAATATAAGTCAAATATTATCTGATACTCACTTTGGAAATTGTGGAATGATTCTGATAAAATTTCAAAAGAGATAAGCAAAAATTGTCATCCTGGATTACAGAGCTAGTTGAAATTCAAGAATTTTCAAACAGTATGTGAGGGTCACAAATTTCTTATTTAAAGATTGTAATGAGTCTATTGGTATATTAATTAACATCATAAACTTAAATAAATCCATTTGGGATTATATATATTCATTTATAAAACATACACTATAAACTAGCTCTTTTTTATGGAAATCTAGACTAGGTGCAAGAAAGCGGTATGGAAATCAGAATTTTATTTATTAAAATTCAATATAGAATTCATAGGTTCATTATTAAAGTTATCGAAGCCATCAATAGCTGAAATTTTTCTCAAGGAGTTCTCAGAAATAAATTACATAAGGAATAAATTCCTCCATCAAAGAAAGACTAGAAAATTATCATAAATATGCATGGAAGGCTCTCTAATATCCACAACAACTCGAGATCCACTAAATCAGATTTCAGGACCTGCAATAAAATCCATGGTGAATATTGGATGTCGTCATCCTCTCACAAAATCAAGGGCGCATATCCCAACTTGGACTAGGGCACATCTCCCAAGTCTCAGAGGCAAAATTGCTCTCATATCAATTCTCAAAATGTCAAAAGATGGACTAGTGGTGCACACTCCTTTTATATATTGGAGGTATCTTGTTGAGAAAGTCACGTAAGTTAATTCACCCTCATGGAGTGGATAAGGATAAATGCTTTCAAGCTTTTCATTTTTTCTTTCTTTTCTGCTTTTGCTTTTCTTTGCTTTTTCTTTTCTATCCCGCTTTTCTGCTTTTGACTGCTTGTGTTCCTGCTTTTCTACCTTAAATTTCTTTTTCCTGCTTTTATGCCTTATCATGCCTTCTTCTTTTTATCTGCTTTCTACTTTATTCTTCTTTTCCCGAGCTTTGCTGATTTTCTGCCTTGTGCTATATTTTCTTCCTTTTTCCCGATTTCTTAGCTTTGGTTGCTTTCATATTTTCTTCTCTTGCAAGTTACCTCTTGGTCGACCTTATCCTCTAATGCGCCCTTGTGGAGCATTATCCACTTATTTTATTGAGATAAAAATATCTATTAATGAAAAATACTTTCTCATAAAGTGCATTTCAAACCTTAGGAAAATAAAATCAAAACCTTCTAATTAATTAATTCATGTACTATCAAAATTAACCCCAAGTAAATGAGATTTTCTCCTCAACCCAAGGGATTGATTGGGTTAGGAAATAAATCCAATGATAATCAATGAGGGGACAAGACATTCCTCCCCTCCCAAGATTGCTTATCCTCAAGAAATTTCAAACTTGGATGTTGTAAGATGTGTTCTCCTTCCCAAGTGGCATCCTCACTAGGTAGCCCTTCCCATTGCACCAAATATTCTTTAATGATTCTGCTTCTTAACTTCCTTTCTCGAAACTCCAAAATATTCTCTAGAACTAACACCAAATTTCACTCATCATCAAGGGGGGGAAACTCTTCTAAAACTTTAACTTGCTTCCCTATTTCCTTCTTCAAACATGACACATGGAAACCATTGCGAATTCTACTTCTTGGAGGCAATTCTAGCTCATATGCCACTTCATTGATCTTCCTTGGGACTTGGTATGGAACATATAACCTTGGTTGTAGATTCTCAAACCCCTTAGAATTCAATGAGGATTGTCTATAGTGTTGCAACCTCATATATACCAGATCTCCTACTTGGAACGTTCGCTCCACTCTCTGCTTATATGCGTTCACCTTTTGTCTATTATATGCTACTAGCAAGTTGTCCTTCAGAGTCCTGAGTATGTATTGATTCTCTTGGAGCCAATCCGTTTCCTTGTGTGTCTTGAAATCACCAAATATCATATCAGAAAAAGTGAGTGCATCCTATCCATATAGGTCCTTGAATGGTGACATTCCAATTGATAGATGAAAAGTAGTGTTGTAACAAAACTCTCCCAAATGAAGCCAATTAGTCCATGTCTTATGCTGACCAATAAAAAAGTTTCTTAGGTACCCTTCTAACCATTGATTCACTCTCTTTGTTTGTCCATTATACTGTGTATGGTATCTTGTACTCATGTCTAAACTTGTCCCGACCAACTTGAACAACTCTTGCCAGAAATTGCTAGTTAACTTACTATCTCTATCACTAATGATAGACTTGTGCATGCCATGAAGTTTGACGACTTCTTTCATGTAAATTTCGTCCATAGTTCAGCCACTTGGATGACTGCAATATTAGTTGTGGCGGAAAATAAATGTGCATATTTGGTTAGTCTATCAACCACAACAAAAATATTGTCTTTACCTTGGCTTTTGGGGATGTCGGTGATAAAATTCATCGACACACTTTCCCATTTCTGCTCAAGGATAGGAAGGGTTTGTAGTTTCCTATTGTTATCACTCCAGGTATCTTTCACTGAGTGTGAAGGGAATGAGCCTAGTAACTTAAATATACGATAATGTAGGAGAAAAGATTAAATCAGATGACTTGATATACTCACATTCACTCAGTAACATATGAATCCACTTGAAGATGAAAGGATTTCTACTATATGCTCAGCGGGCTTAAATCAAAGTTGTGAAAGTAAGAAGAATACTTATCATACTAACAGATCTACATACAAAAGATATGTGAATGGCTGGCTATGATAGATAAAATATATTGCAGATCAAGTTCATCAACACAGTGATAAGATGACAACTACCAGGCGTTAGATGAAACATGAAAAGAATACATGCAGGATTAGTATATCGATAAAGAGATGAGATGACAGTCATCTATTATCAAACACACATAAACAGAAAAAGAAAGAAAATGAAACTGAACAAACACAGTGAAAGAAGCTTCCTATGTCAAAATGTATTCATCAAAATCTGAATGAAGTATGGTTACAAGTCTCTCCAAAATCCAACCCTTGTTCCACATCAGTCATAGGCTTTATAGCCTTTACAAAAACGTTCAAGATCCTGAAGAACTGGGTCGAATCTGCTAAAGATAGAAAATCAAAACCGTTTTTAATAAACTAGGAAAAATCCACTTTAATTTGGCAAAACTGCTGAAAAATGGGGCTCAGAGATGGATTTGATTCTCCCAATATATGACACCTGTAGGAAAAATCAGAGAGGCTATTGTTCTCTGACGTGTTAGGCACAAAAAACTCCGATCGTTTTGTAAAATAATTCTCCAGTCGCTCAGAATCATCATTTTAAAATGATGACTCTGCACAGTAAAAAATGCCATTTTTGCTGAAACTACTGAAAAAGAGGCTCAGAGATGGGTTCATTTCTCCAGATATGTGATACCTGTGTATAAACTGAAATAGTTTATTTTACATTTATTTTTTGTGAGCAAAAACCTCTCTCAGATCTTTAAAATTCGTTTTCATTTGCCCGAGATCTGCATTTCAAAAACATGTGTCAAACAAGCAGATTCTGGGATCCGAAAATTGAGGCTCAGTGACGGATTTGATTCTCCCAACCTGTGATACCTGTAGGAAAAATGAGAGAGGTTATTTTTATCTGACATGTTAGGAACAAAAACCTCTGAGCGTTTTGAAAAATGATTCTCCAGTCGCTCAGAAACGCCATTTGAAAATG
Organism: Larix kaempferi; assembly: GCA_027924585.1. Classification (NCBI taxonomy): domain Eukaryota; kingdom Viridiplantae; phylum Streptophyta; class Pinopsida; order Pinales; family Pinaceae; genus Larix; species Larix kaempferi. The sequence continues at coordinate 1,822,309 of BSBM01000174.1, read as the reverse complement.
ATGACCTTTCATAGTAAAAACGCCATTAATTTCAGTAAATATCCTTCATCTTCTCCACCTTGCCGGCATTTTTAAATATGGAAACGAACCTTGATCATGATGCATTTAATTATTATATAACATTATAAACCACCCTTGAGGTGTTTGGATTAGTAAAAATCGGATTTGTGCAAGAACGGTAACATTCTGTCCATTTTTTTAGCTTTCGGTAGCTAGGAAAGCCCAAGTTCGAATCTGTAAGCTCCGAAAGATCTGTTTTCGGTAGCTAATGAACCATCACCTTGTCCTCCTAAGCCACCGAAACTGTTCCACGATACCTGACATGTGCCTTTTCTTTCGGTAGCTGAAGAGTTTTGTCTTCCATTCTGTAAGCTGCAGAAAGCTGGGTTTTCGGTAGCTAATGAACCATCGCCTGGTCCGCCTAAGCTACCGAAACCTGAAATTTCTTTTTCGGAGAAAAGTAACCTCAAATGTTATTTCGATCTTTATTACATACTTCAAACTCTTGAAAAAGAACCTCAAATGTATATAAAATGAAAACTTGAAAGACTTCCTTATCACCTAAAAAAACAACTTTCATTTGAGGAGATAACATCTGGCTCCTACTCGGGGATGAAAGTCTCCCTATGAGGTTTCAAGAACCACAGATACAATGCCTTTTCTATAAAACAAAATTCAAACCCGTCCTCTAGTGTTCCATTGGGCTATGGAGTCATTTAAACTGCAAAACTGACAGAAAAGAAATGTTATTTACAGTGGAAGGTTTTGAACTTGCAGTTCCATTGGGCATGGAGTCAGTACTACAACCAACCTCTGAACACCTTTCAAGAGCTGTCTTTATTCACACGAGCTAACTGCTATTTCTGCTGCAAACTGGAAGAAAAGAAATGCTCGGGCAACGAGCTTATTTCCTACACTAGTCTACTCTAACCGGATCTACAATTGATCAAGTGAATGCTGACTTCCATAACAACCATCCAAGCAACTTTAAGACTGAAATAATCTTATCTCTGTCACTGCTCAACAAATGATGTTTGACATGCAATAACAATGATAAAAAGTCTTTCAGGAAACCATACTTACCCGGAAACACTGGCAAGCTAAAGAAATCTGAAACTTTGAAGCTTTCTGAAAGGTATAACTCCATGAATGCTGCTATCGAATCCTTGAAAAGAAGATTAGAAACATGCTGCTCCTTGGGAAACAGCTGCACATCTATGGCAGCCTCTTGCTCAACCATGATTGTTCTTTTATAGGAAGACTGGTCATCTTTTTTTCCTCTTGAGATCAACTTGTGATCATCAAAAACTACAATTTCCTCATCAGAATAGTGCTCACAAGAGGATAACAAAACAGGGTTCACATCATATGGATTAGGATCAACTAAAAGCATATAATTTCCTATTCCATCATCAGTTATCATAGGCTCTTCCTGATTTACAAACTGATCACAAACATCACATGCATACCTGTCTCTAGAATACTCAGCAAATATTGAAGAATCCCAACCTGAATCTGAAATAGATTCACCTACTTGCTCGACCGTGCCTGTTCCCCTGTTGGAAAACTGATCACCTTCTAGTTCTCTTATAATCAGATCTTGATGATCAATCATTACATCTTTCTCTTCAGAAAAGTGCTAAGAAAATGATGATAGAGCCGTGTTTAAAAGACAAGGACTATGATCAACTAAGAACATGTAGTTGCTTATGCAATCACTACTTATCATAGGGTCATCCTGATTTACAAACTGATTATAAAATTCATGCTCATACTTGTCTCGGGAGTACTCTGTACCTACTGAAGAATTCAGATCTGAATCAGAAATATACTCACCTTCATGTTGTTGTTCCATATCTGTTTCGAACTCATTACCTTCATGCTCGGGATCTGAAATATGTTGACATTTTGCTTGCTCATGTACATGCAAATTTTCAGAGTAATCATGCTCTCTAATCATCCTGGAAACATGAATGTTCTTCTCTACCTCTTGAGCATCTTCAAGCAAGCTCCTTAAGGATGAAGACTTCCTTTCTAGCAAAAGAAGGGCATGTTCTGAATGAAGACATGTCACGTCCCCTCCCATCATACCAGTGCGATGGAGAGGATCGTGATGCTAAAACCGGGCATCTAGCCCCATGAACTTATTAAATAAGCATTCACATAATATAAAAAGACATATGGAAATGTATAATTATAAGAAAACACAACGGAAGTAATTTCAATTACACATCCATCATACATTCAAGATATTCATCAAATAAATAATTGCAAAGTTAACACAAGAGAATACTTATCTTATAAAAAAGTAGTCCCAAGCAACTGGCTATGCAACTGCAACGTTCCACCCAACCATAGGCCAGTTGTGATCATCAATATCTCAACACACTGCCACCCCCGAGCTGGGCATGATCTCTACAAGGAATTAGGGAACAACAGACTCACACATAGCTCAAAGATACACCAAATCAGCCAAGCCAAGCTACAGTTGGGTTTATCAGGATGTTAGGCAATGGAAGGAAGAATTGCTAAGCTAGTGGGATCATCCATAGAGATATGGGCACCCTCTGCAAGATCTATCTATCTTGGTCTCCATAATACCTACACACCTGGCACAAAGAAGTATTCCCTTCACTAATACACAGTCCCTCAGGCCATACCTCCCATTCTAGTGTTCTTCAAGGTGTGCATAGAAGAGCAACCAGGCCTTTTGATACTCTTGAGAGGTTACCTCCTCACTAGGTTTATCAAGCCAATTTTGGTCCACTCCCACTCCTAATTCTTGCTCATAATTTCCAACCAACACAGGGATGCACCCTACAACAAAACACAAGTGTTGAAAAACGTGGGCAACCAAAACAAACTGGTAGATGGGGAATAAACCCTGGGAGAGCAAATTCGTTTTCAGAAAACGTTTTTCTGCATTTTAGGGGCAAAAACGACCTCTATAAACCCCCAAAACGTGACTCCCTTTCTCCCAGCCACTGTGCAACACAAATACGAGCTCCCAACTATGGAAAAATGCAGGAAATTGGTAAAAAACGTGATGGGGAAAGCCCAGCTAGCTCAGACTGCGTGAGAGAGGAAATACTATGGGTTCAGAATGGCTTTGGGCACCATTTCGTGGGTGTTTTCTTTCCCCCAGAAGAAAAAGTACGTTTTCCCAGGTTGATGGCTTGCCCATGCACGAAATTGGATGCCATGCCTCTTCATTCCCAAGGCATTAACTGCCTCAACCAATTTCTGGCAGAATTAAATGATTGGGTGCATAAGTCAGAATGGGTAGTTGAGGGTTTATGGGTTTTTTCATTGACACATGGATTAACACCATTGGCTCAAGGGTTTGAATAATTTCCCTCCCTATTCCTTGTAGAATCATGCCCCCATCTCTTTATTGCATTGCATAGCTAGTTGTGGGTTTTTCATTAAAATTCGTATTTACATGATGTCTTAATTTACATTGTGCCTATCTAGCACAAGAACCATAGGCATCTATTTTTTTTAATTTCCGATACATAAAACACTAAATCAATGGTGGGGCCTTGGCCTTGAGCTCCTCACCATGATTAAATAACAATATTTACATCATTTACGATTTAATGCAAAAGGGGGTCAAAATGGGGACGTGACAAGACCCATAACATAGTATATCATGGCAGCTATATCTGTAAGTCAGACCTCCAAAGGCATGTCATGATAAACACGGTAGAACCTTCTATTGAAAACAGGCAAGTCTTCATCTTGCTCTCGCTTCAAAGCATAGAAATCAGCAAGGTATGAATCTAAAGATTTGTACTCAGTCCAATACTTCAAGAAAGCATTAGAGAACTCGATCCAAGAGCCAATAGAGTCAGCTCTCAGACCCTTAAACCATACAGGAGCATCTCTGATCAGAGTCTTAGAGAAAAGTCTCATGATCACATCTTCATGAACAATCTCTAACCGATCAATAAAATTCTCAAAGGATTGCAAATGCCTTTCAGCTGAAACTTGGTCTTCTCTAGAAAACCAAGGGAGATATTCATAACAGTCAACAGGATAAGGATGAAGGAGATAGGGCAGCTTCAAAGGCTTAAACATCCTATTTCTGATTTTGACTTGAAAAGCAGTGGGCTGATCATGAGGGATAATAGTTTGACAAGGAGGATCAACGATAAGGGCAGAAGGTGCTGTGATCTGCACAGGTTTTGAAACAAGTCATGCCTCCTCAAGGTTGCGTGGATGCTCAATAGAACGAATTTGGATACAAAAGTCATTTTTATAAATGAGCTGAGGCGCAAAGACTGATTCAAATTCTACAATATAAGCAGGATGCAAATCTTCTTCTAAAGATGGATTTATAAAAGATGGTTGATAATCTTCAGAATATACAAAACAAAGGATAATTCTTTTAACACGTGAAGGGAAAAGTATAAAGGAGTTGATAAAGAATAACGACATTTCATAAAGTAAACTTATGAACTGGTACCTGGATTTTGAATTCAGCCTCTTCATCTTTTATCAACTAGGTCCTCCCCAGTGGAGTCTTTAATGTGGAGTCGCCAGGCAAATGATTACAGTCGAAAATTATGTCTATCTCTTTTCTGCCATCAAGAAACAGATCTATGTCGTTCTCCCAGGGAAACTCTTCTTTCACTTTTGTTCCCCGGCAGCAGCGCCAATTTGTTATCACTCCAGGTGTCTTTCCCTGACTGTGAAGGGAATGAGCCTGGTAACTTAAATATACGATAATGTAGGAGAAAAGATTAAATCGGATGACTTGATATACTCACATTCACTCAGTAACATATGAATCCACTTGAAGACGAAAGGCTTTCTACTATATGCTCAGCGGGCTTAAATCAAAGTTGTGAAAGTAAGAAGAATACTTATCATACTAGCAGATCTACATACAAAAGATATGTGAATGGTTGGCTATGATAGATAAAATATATTGCAGATCAAGTTCATCAACACAGTGATAAGATGACAACTACCAGGCGTTAGATGAAACATGAAAAGAATACATGCAGGCTTAGCATACCTATAAAGAGATGAGATGATAGTGATCTATTATCAAACACACATAAACAGAAAAAGAAAGAAAATGAAACTGAACAAACACAGTGAAAGAAGCTTCCTGTGTCAAAATGTATTCATCAAAATCTGAATGAAGTATGGTTACAAGTCTCTCCAAAATCCAACCCTTGTTCCACATCAGTCACAGGCTTTATAGCCTTTACAAAAACGTTCAAGATCCTGAAGAACTGGGTCGAATCTGCTAAAGATAGAAAATCAAAACCGTTTTTAATAAACTAGGAAAAATCCTCTTTAATTTGGCAAAACTGCTGAAAAATGGGGCTCAGAGATGGATTCGATTTTCCCAATATATGACACCTGTAAGAAAACTGAGAGAGGCTATTGTTATCTGACGTGTTAGGCACAAAAACCTCCGATCGTTTTGTAAAATAATTCTCCAGTCGCTCAGAATCATCATTTTAAAATGATGGCTCTGCACAGTAAAAAACGTCATTTTTGCTGAAACTACTGAAAAAGAGGCTCAGAGATGGGTTCAGTTCTCCAGATATGTGATACCTGTGTATAAACTGAAAGAGTTTATTGTACATTGGTTTTTTGTGAGCAAAAACCTCTCTCATATCTTTAAAATTCGTTTTCATTTTCCCGAGATCTGCATTTCAAAAACATGTGTCAAACAGGCAGATTCTGGGATCCGAAAATTGAGGTTGAGTGACGGATTCGATTCTCCAAACCTGTGACACCTGTAGGAAAAATGAGAGAGTTTATTTTTATATGACATGTTAGGAACAAAAAAATCCAAGCGTTTTGAAAAATGATTCTCCAGTCGCTCAGAAACTCCATTTGAAAATGATGACCTTTCATAGTAAAAACACCATTAATTTCAGTAAATATCCTTCATCTTCTCCACCTTGCCGGCATTTTTAAATTTAGAACAGAACCTTGATCATGATGCATTTAATTATTATATAACATTATAAACAACCCTTGAGGTGTTTGGATCAGTAAAAATTAGATTTGTGCAAGAACGGTAACATTATGTCCAGTTTTTTAGCTTTCGGTAGCTAGGAAAGCCCAAGTCCGAATCTGTAAGCTACCGAAAGATCTGTTTTTGGTAGCTAATGAACCATCGCCTTGTCCTCCTAAGCCACCGAAACTGTTCCACGATACCTGACACGTGCCTTTTCTTTCAGTAGCTGAAGAGTTTTGTCTTCCATTCTGTAAGCTGCCGAAAGCTGGGTTTTCGGTAGCTAATGAACCATCGCCTGGTCCGCCTAAGCTACCGAAACCTGAAATTTCTTTTTTAGAGAAAAGTAACCTCAAATGTTATTTCGAGCTTTATTACATACTTCAAACTCTTGAAAAAGAACCTCAAATGTATATCAAAATGAAAACTTGAAAGACTTTCTATCACCTAAAAAAACAACTAGTCTATGTTCATTTGAGGAGATAACACCTATCATTCAAATCCTTTTGTGACAGGAAGTGTCTCAAGCTATTATGATCATTTTTTATGATGAACTTACCCCTCACAAGATATTGTCTGAAGTTGACTAGCACATGCAATATGGATAGCATCTCCTTGTCATAAACTGAGTTTATCCTCTCATGGGGATACAACTTCCTACTTTCAAAGGCTATGGGATGATTTTTTTGTATCAAGACATCTCCAATCCCATTTCCTGAGGCATCACATTCAAGAACAAAAGGTTGAGAAAAATCTAGAAGTGCAAGAACAGGGCAACTACTCATTACCTCCTTCATTATTTTGAATGTGTGTTCAGCCTCTTCTGACCAACCAAAGGCTCCCTTCTTGGTAATATCTGTCAATGGAGATGTCAACTTTGAAAATCTTTTGAAAACATTTCGGCAGTAAGTGCATATTCCAATGAACCCTCTTAATTTAGTGAGATTTTTAGGACTTGGCCAATAAAAAATGGTTTGGATCTTCTCCATGTGAACCTTGACCCCTTCATTCCCAATTACATAACCAAGATATAAAATATTAGTCATTCCAAATTTATATTTGGACAACTTAGCATATAAAAATATTGATCTCCCAAGATAGTTATCACAATGTCCAAGTGATGCAAATGCTCCTCCCGATTTCTACTATAAATCAGAATATCATCAAAGAAAACAAGAACAAACTTATGGAGCTACTTGTTAAACATTTTTCCCATGCAAGATTGAAAGGTTTCAGGTGCATTAGTTAGGCCAAAATGCATAACTAAAAACTCAAAATCTCCATAATGACATCAGAATGTTGTCTTCTGAATGTCCTCCTCCAGCATTCTGATTTGATGGCAACCGGAGAGAAGGCCAATCTTTATAAAGTATTTGGATCCATGTAGTTCATCCATCATTTCATCAATCCTTGGAATAGGATATATGTTGTTGATGGTCTTTTTGTTGAGAGCTCGATAGTCTATACACAAGCATATGGTACCATATTTCTTTTTGAAAAGGACTACATAATATGCAAAAGGGATTGAGCTTGATCGGATGAATCCCGAGTCAATTAGTTCTTTGATGGTTTTATCTATCTCATCCTTGAATATTTTTGGATGCTTGTAGGGATGGAATTTGATAGGTGATGTGCATATCTCCAATTCTATTCTATGCTCCACTCCTCTATCAGATGGCCTACCATGAGGAAGGTCCCCAAACACCTTCTCATGCTCTTGGAGAAACTTTTGTATGTCTTCTGGATATTGTGCTACCTTCAAATAGGTTCCTTTAGTAGTGATTAGGCACTCTACATCCCACTCAATGTCTCCATGCCTCAATATGGATCTCATACTATGTGCAGAAACTACTTACTTTGGGTAGGTTTTTACCCCCCTCAACACTACCTCCTTTCCACCTTCATCTTGAAATCTCATCTCAAGGATTTGTAGTCTATGGTGTTCTTCCCAATGGAATACAACCATTGTACTCCCAAAACCATGTTAGTATCAGGCACATTCACAACATAACATCTATTTGTAACAGTGTAATCTCCTATAGTGACTTGCAATATAGGAATCCATCTAGAAAAATCCATAGAATGATTACCTGGAATGATGACAGTAAAACCTTTGAACTTCTCAGTAGGTAGCTTTTTTCTTTCAACCAAAGATGAATCAATGAATTTATGTGTTTCTCCTCCATCCACCAACACAGTGACCGATTTCCCTTGCACCTTTTTTGAATCTGAGAGTGTGAAAGCGAGGCACTCCTGACAATACTGCAATTTTGCTCACTTATGAAGGATGCTCTTCTTAAGTAGTCTCATAGGCCATTTCTGCGTCTATTGGGGCCTCTTCTTCTTCCTCCTCAGCTTCGCTCTCTGAATAAAATTCAATATAGTGTGTTTTTCCCTTAGCACACATGTGTCTTGGAACCCATGGTTCCTGACAGGTGAAACACAACTTCCTTCTTCTCAATTCATCTTTATCTTTGGAGAAATTGTCCTTCTTGAAATTTTCAGAAGGACTCTTCATGGGTGGCATTTGATTCTTGAATTGAGCAAGAGCATTAGTTCTAGGATTAAATCTTGTCCTTGGAATAGAATCTTGAAAATATCTTGTTCTATTCAATGCATCTTGCAAGGTGGAGGGTATGTAGGCCTTCACTAAACCTTTCAAAGGTTCTTCTAATCCTTCAATGAACAAGAGGATCAAGCGAGCTTTTGAGATATCAGTGACCATCAACACCAACTTCTGAAACTCATAAATGTAGGCTTCAGGAGTTCCTTTCTGCTTCACATGCACCAGCTCTCTTAAAGTGATTTCAGGGTCTCTTCTTTCAAATATTTTAGCCAACCTTCTTGTGAAATATCCATAAGTGGTCACTTGATCATGTTGAAGTGTCTTCATGCCATGAAACCACCAATAATTGGATTCACCGTCTAATTTTAGAGTAGCCAAATTGATAGCATATCTCTCATCCATTGGATTCAACTGAAAATAAGTATCTAGCTTCTGGATCCAAGAACTAGCAGTGCACTTTTGTGAGCCATCAAAGTAAGGCAAAGAAATTTTACCAAGATCATTCTTCAATTCATAATTTTGATTAGCCATCCAGAAGCTCCCTCTTGGATTAATCTTGTATTGAGCATCAAAAAAATATTTGAATGGAAAATCTCTTCTACACTCTTCACTCAGTGTAAGGTATTCAACAAACTTATCCTCCCATGAAGCAAGGCCTTCATGTCGAACCTTGGGTTCCTCCTTTTTCTCTTCAGTGAATTTAGGAATAGTGGGCCTTGGTGTGTACTAAAACTCCATCTTGAATTCGTCGGGGATATTGTGAGGCCCAGTTATTGAGAAAATAGAACCACCTGTGATTTTATTTTCACCATGTTGGGAGCCACTACTGCTCCCCTCCCCATTTTTGTTTCCTAGCTGCTGAGCTAAGAAATCTCTATTTTATTTTCCGGACTAGACAATGTTATGAGATATGTCTCGTAAACCCTTCATAATTATTTGAACAAATATTTTGAATTCAAATTTATCTTTATTATGAGACATCTCTGATTCTACTTGTAACTTGCATTCAGTAGAATTAACTTCTTCTCCTTCTTCTTCTTCTGTTAGAGGATATTTCTTCTTGGGATCTAAATTTCTTTTGGGACTCATAGAAGATTAAAAAGAGAAGTTTCATAGGACCATGATCTGATACCATTGTAATGTACCTTTCTGATATGAAGATACACTAATTGACTCTACCACAAAACTTAGGAAAAAACAGTGAAGACTAGTAGTTTGGCTGGCAGTAGGAAGGTCATTTTAATGGACTCGGGTACGATTTTGACTCAGGAGGGTTCAAGAACATTAAATATAAGTCAAATATCAGATGAGAATCACTCTGGAAATTTTGGAATGATTCTGAGAAAATTTCAAAAGATATAAGCAAAAATTGTTATCCCGGATTGCAGAGCTAGTTGAAATTTAGGAATTTCCAAACAGTATGTGAGGGTCATGAATTTTTTTATTTCAGGATAGGAATGCGTCTATTGGTATATTAATTAACATCATTAACTTAAAGAACTCCATTTGGTATTATAGATATTCATTTATAAAACATACACTGGAAACTAGCTCTTTTTTATGGAAATCTAGACTAGGTGCAAGAAAGCAACATGCAAATAAGAATTTTATTTATTGATATTCAAAATAGAATTCATAGGTTCATTATTACAATCATGGAATCCATCAATAGCTGAAATTATTCCCAAGGAGTTCTCAGAAAGAAATTACATAAGGGAATAAATTCCTCCATCAAAGAAAGACTAGAAAATTATCATAAATATGCATGGAAGGCTCTCTAATCTCCACAAAAAATTGAGATCCACTGGACCAAACTTTAGGACCTGCAATAAACTCCATGGTGAATACTGGATTTCATCATTCTCTCACAAAATCAGGGGCACATCTCCCAGCTTGGACTAGGGGCACATCTCCCAAGTCTCAAAGGAAAAATTACTCTCATATCAATTCTCAAACTGTCAAAATATGGACTAGTGGTGCACACTCCTTATTTTATAGATTGGAGGTATATTTTTTAGCAAGTCACCTAAGCTAATGTGCACTCATGGAGTGGATAAGGATAACTGCTTTCAATATTTTCCCTTTTGCTTTGCTTTTTGCTTTTTCTTTTCTATCATGCTTTTCTGCTTTTGATTTCTTTTCTTCCTGCTTTTCTACCTTATCCTGCTTTTTCTTGCTTTTCTGCCTCATCCTACTTTCTGCTTTTTATCTACTTTATTCTTTATTCTTATTTTCCTAAGCTTTGCTTCTTTTCTGTCGTGTGCTATCTTTTATTCTTTTTTCCCAATTTCTTAGCTTTGGTTGCTTTCGTCTTTTCTTCTCTTGCAAGTTATCTATTGGTCAACCTTTTCCTCTAATGCACCCTTGTGGAGCATTATCCAATTATTTTATTGAAATAAAAATATCTATTAATGGAAAATACTTTCTCATCAAGCGCATTTCAAACTTTAGGAAAATAAAATCAACACGTTCTAATTAATTAATGCCTGTGCTATAAAAATTAATCCCAAGTAAATGAGATTTTCTCCTCAACCCAAGGAATTGATTGGGTTATAAACTCAATCCAGTTATCAACAATTAGGGGATAGGACATTCCTCCCCTCTCAATATTGCTTGTCCTCAAGCAATTTCAAACTTGGATGTTGTAAGATGTGTTCTCCTTCCCAAGTGGCATCCTCACTAGGCAGCCCTTCCCATTTCACCAAATATTCTTTTATGATTATGCTTCTTAAATTCCTTTCTCGAACCTCCAAAATATTCTCTAGAACTAACACCAAATTTCCCTCATCATCAAGGGGAGGTAACTCTTTTGAAACTTTAACTTGCTGCCCTATTTCCTTCTTCAAACATGACACATGGAAAACATTGTGAATTCTACTTCCTGGAGGCAACTCTAGCTCATATTCCACTTCATCGATCTTTCTTAGGACTTGGTATGGACCATAGAAACTTTGTTTTAGCTGATCATCCCTATTAGAATTTAATGAGGATTTTCTATAGGGATGCAACCTCAAATATACCAGATCTCCTACTTGGAAGGTTCGCTCCACTCTCTGCTTATCGACATCCACCATTTGTCTATTTTGTGCTACTAGCAAGTTGTCCTTGAGAGTCCTAAGTATGTATTGAATCTATTGGATCCAATCCTTTTCCTTCTATGTCTTTCAATCACAAAATATCATATCATCAAAAGTGAGTGCAGCATATCCATATAGGGCATGGAATGGTGACATTCCAATTGATAGATGAAAAGTAGTGTTGTAACAAAAATCTCCTAGATGAAGCCAAGTAGTCAATGTCTTCTATTGACCAGTAACATAGTTTCTTAGGTACCCTTCTAAAAACTAGTTCACTCTCTCTTTTTGGCCATCAGACTATGGATGGTATCTAGTACTCATTTCTAAACATGCCCCCTCCAACTTGAATAACTCTTGCCAGAAATTTCTAGTGAACTTACTATCTCTATCACTGATGATAGAGTTGGGCATGCCATGAAGTTTGAAGACTTATTGGATGAAAAGTTCAGCCACTTGGATGGCTGCAATATTAGTTGTGACAGAAAATAAATGTGCATACTTGGTTAGTCTATCAACCACAACAAAAATGTTGTCTTTACCTTGGATTTTGGGGAGCCCGATGATTAATTCCATCGATACACTTTCCCATTTCTGCTCAGGGATAGGAAGGGATTGTAGGAGTCCAACTGGATGTGTATGTTCTACTTTATTTTTCTAGAATGCCACACATACTCTAACATACTCCACCTCTTCCTTTGTTAGGCCCTTCCAAGAGAACCTTTCTCTTACTTTCCTGTATGTCTTCACAAACCTCGGATGTCCTGCTAGGAGCGCATCATGAGCAGCCTATAGGATCTTCTTCTTTAATGATGTTTCTGGAACCAAGAAGATCCTATCCTTATGATAGATGATATCATTGAGCATCTTGTAAGTATCATCTTGAATTAGTCCATCAAATAAATCGCAAGCAAATTTATTATTTGCATACTCTACTCCTAGATGTGCCTTCCAATCATCATGAATCTTCATCAATGCAAGTATGGGTCTTCTAGAAAGTGCATCAGCTACAATGTTCATCTTACCCTTCTTGTATTCAATGTCAAATTCGAATTCTTGCACCTTACTTACCCACTTTTGTTTCCTATAGTTCAACTCCTTTTGTGATAGGAAGTGTCTCAAGCTCTTATGATCAGTTTTGATGATGAGCTTACACCTCACAAGATATTGTCTGAGCTTGAATAGCGCATGCATGATGGATAGCATATCCTTGTCATAAACTGAGTATATCCTCTCATGGGGCTACGAATTCCTACTTTAAAAGGCCATGGGATGCTTGTTTTGCATCGAGACAACTCCAATCCCATTTCGTGAGGCATCACATTCAAGAACAAAAGGTTGTGGAAAATATGGAATTGCAAGAACAAGACAACTACTCATTACCTCCTTCATCCTCTTGAATGCTTGTTCAACTTATTTTGACCAACCAAAGTCTCCCTTCTTAGTAATATCTGTCAATGGAGATGATAACTTCGAAAATCCTTTGACAAAATTTCGGTAGTAAGTGCATATTCCAATGAACCCCCTTAATTAAGTGAGATTTTTAGGACTTGGCCAATCCAAAATGGTTTGGATCTTCTCCATGTAAACCTTGACCCCTTCTTTCCCAATCACATGACCAAGAGATAAAATCTTAGTCATTCCAAATTCACATTTGGATAGCTTAGCATAAAAATATTGATCTGCCAAGATAGTTAGCACAATGTCCAAGTGATGCAAATGCTCCTTCCAAGTTCTATTATAAATCAGAATATCATCAAATAAAACAAGAACAAACTTACGGAGATGATTGTTAAACATTTTGTTCATGAAATATTGAAAGGTTGTTGGTGCATTAGTTAGGCCAAAAGGCATAACTAAAAACTCAAAATGTCCATAATGACATCGGAAGGCTGTCTTGTGAATGTCCTCCTCCAACATTCTGATTTGATGGTAACCAGAGTGAAGGTCAATATTTGAAAAGTATTTGGATCCATGTAGTTCATCCATCAGTTCATCAATCCTTGGAATAGGATATATGTTCTTTATGGTCTTTTTTTTAGAGCTCTGTAGTCTATACACAAGCGCATGGTCCCATATTTCTTTTCGACAAGGACTACAGAAGATGCAAAAGGGCTTGAGCTTGGTCGGATGAACCCCAAGTCAAGCAATTCTTTGATGGTTCACTCTATCTCATCCTTGAATATTTTTGTATGCTTGTAGGGATGGAATTTGATAGGTGATGTGCCTATCTCCAATTCTATTCTATGCTCCACTCCTCTATAAGGTGGCCTACCATGAGGAATGTCCCCAAACACCTTCTCATGCTTTTGGAGCAACTTATGTTTGTATTCCAGATACTGTGCTAGCTCCAAATAGGTTCCTTTAGTAGTGATTAGGCATTATGCATCCCACTCAATGTATCCATGCCTCAATATGGATCTCATACTATGTGCAGGCACTACTTGCTTTGGGTAGGTGTTGACCCCCCTCAAGAATACCTCCTTTCCACCATCATCTTGAAATCTCATATCAAGGAATTTGTAGTCTATGGTGTGCTTCCCAATGGAATGAAACCATTGTACTCCCAAAACCATGTTAGTATCAGCCACATTCACAACATAAAATCTATTTGTAACAGTGTAATATCCTATAGTGACTTGCAATTTAGGAATCCATCTAGAACAATCCATAGAATGATTACCTGGAATGATGACAGTGAAACCTTCGAAATTCTCAGTAGGTAGCTTTCTTCTTTCAACCAAAAATGAATCAATGAAGTTATGTTTTGCTCCTCCATCCACCAACATAGTGATTGATTTCCCTTGCACCAATCCTTTGAATCTGAGAGTTTGAAAGCGAGGAAATCCTAACAATGCTGCAATTTTGATCACTTCTGAAGGATGCTCTTCTTCAACAGTCTTATAGGACATTTATGCATCTATTGGGGCCTATTATTCTTCCTCTTGAGCTTTTATCTCTGAATAAACTTCAATGTAGTGTGATTTTCCCTTAGCACACCTGTGTCCTGGAACCCATGTTTCCTGACAGGTGAAACACAGCTTCCTTCTTCTCAATTCATCTCTATCTTTCGAGAAATTGTCCTTCTTGAAATTTCCATAAGGACTCTTCATGGGTGGCCTTTTATTCTTGAATTGAGAAAGAGCATTAGTTATAGGAGGAAATCTTGTCCTTGGAATAGAATCTTCCAAATATCTTATTCTATTCAATGCATCTTGCAAGGTGGAGGGTCTGTAGGCCTTCACTAAACCTTTAAAAGGTTCTGCTAATCCTTCAATGAACAAGATGATCAAGCGATATTTTGAGATATCAGTGACCATCACAACCATCTTCTAAAAATCAGAGATTTAGGCTTCAGGAGTTCTAGTCTGCTTAACATGCGCCATCTCTCTGAAAGTGATTTCAGGGTCTCTTCTTTCAAATATTTTAGCCAACCTTCTTGTGAAATATTCATAAGTGGTCACTTGATCATGTCCAAGTGTCTTCATGCCATGAAACCACCAATCATTGGCTTCACCATCTAATTGTAGAGTATCCAACTTGATCGCTTCTCTCTCAACCATTGGATTCAACTGAAAATAAGTATCTAGCTTTTGGATCCAAGAACTAGCAGTGCAGTTTTTGTGAGCCATCAAAGTAAGGCAAAGAAATATTACCAAGAGCATTATTCAATTCATAATTTTGATTAGGAATCCAAAATCTCCCTCTTGGATTAATCTTGTATTGAGCTTTACAAAAATATTTGAATGACAAACACTAGCATTTTTAACCCAAAATCCGATGGCATATATGTCTGATTTTCGACATCACGCCATCGACCATCTGACAAGGTTCTCCTTTTTTAAACGCCGGTTGCACTTCGGCGGATATCCGACAGCAAAATGGCCACGTCGGATATTCGACACAGTCCTGTCGAATACCCGATTGCAACTCTTTTAATATACCCGTCGAATATCTGACACCCATTACTTTATAGGGGGTCGGATATCCAACACCCATTACTTTAAGGGTGGTCGAAAATCCAACAACCCATTACTTTATAGGGGGTTGGATATCTGACACCCATTACTTTATAGGGGGTCGGATATCCGACACCCATTAATTTATAGGGGGTTGGATATCTGACACCCATTACTTTAAGGGTGGTCGGATAGCCGAAAACAAGGTCGTCGGATATCCGACATGCATTACATCAAATATTGTAGGATATTTGACGCAGATACCTAGAAATATCGGCGGCATTTGGCATTGGTGGTTTGGCGAGCTTGTCAGATTCTTTTGATGGGGGCATCGAATATCCGACTGAAATTACATTATAAAAAGTCCGATATCCGACGCCTTTTTCCATCGGTGGTATGGCGAGGTCGTCGGATTCTTTGGAAGGGAACGTCGGATATCCGATGAATATGGGGATTTAAAAAAAAAATACAGAGATATTCAATGCCCATCCTCCATAGCTTTGATTCTAATAGGAATACATTTTTGCCACCAAATCTCTTTCCATAATTACTTTTAGTACTTTATGAATTCTTTAATGCTAGGACCTTTATATTTTCTTGTAAAATACATTTTCCTTATGAAAATAAAAAATAACTAGGTAAAAAAAGTATTCAATCAAGAGTGGGGAAATCACAGCAAAGGGTTGATTGATCACCCAACCAATGCAACCACATTTTAGGTGTTGCCCCCTGAGCAAGGCTCAAGCTCAATGAGGTGAGGAAGATAAGGGAAAAGCACAATAATTAGTACAACTAAATTCTTACCATTCCCATAGGTTATGGGTTGCAGGGATCTTACTACCACCTTCAGCCTTAGTGATTGCAACCACCAAAGATAGTTACATATCAAATATCATTAATAAAATAATATTTCCAGGCATAAAATGAGTTGGAGTACCCATGTTTGTCAGGTACACTCCCAACACCTTAATCCACATAGACCAGGTTATATAAACTAACAATTTTACCAAACCAAGTACACAATCATCCCCAATAATGGGTAGGCCACCTCGTTTTATAATCTATCTGAATGTAACATTTTTACCAAGATTTTTCTCTTGGAATCCCCCCTAATCATGCACGGGTTAAATTGGATTGAGGGTAAATTTACAAGTGTCCAAAACAACAAGGTAAACATGAAATACAACCCTTTCCTTCTACCCATTTACCCCAGTTAACTTTGGAGGTCATTTTCCACTTTTTTCCTTCCAAAGGCTTCTACAATAGCGTATACATCCTCATTAAGACATAAGCCCTTTCCTTAGGTGCATTTTCCTTTCACAGTTCCACCTGTATCAGATTAGTCCATTCACCATATCCATGTATACATTACAACAACATCATCAAAATAAACATCATAATCCAAAAAGTATATGACATCTAGTTAAGCCATATCATCAATGAGTCAAAGAATCACAACAAGACTAAGCAATGTCTTGGAAACCCAAGGACTCCTTAAAGATGCCACCACCGAATTTTTGGGCCAAGGAATTCCAGGTAAACCACATAATCTTAAAGCATCATGAATCATATAACATAATAAAAAGTCACCAAGATATCAACCTGTAACAAGTTATCTCATCCAAGATACCCATGTATATGCAACATCATTATAATCAATGCTCACCATAATATAAAACATATCAATGACAATGCATCCTATACATGTAAACTTCATAACAAGGCGTCCAACATATGCATAAATCATAATAAGGAAACATAGTAAGGCTTTCGTAGACAAATTACATCATGAATGTATTCATCATAAACCATATATAATAAGGATAGATCATACCAAATTATCATCAAGGGTCATCCATGCTACATATTTATCTAGGATATCTATTCAACCCCTAACCAGACCAGCTTACCTCATTCCTCATTGTAGCTATACCCATATTGCAGCCATTAGCTTTACCTTGGCTCTATACCTTGGGCTCTACCTTGAAACAACCTAAAAGTCTACTACTCTACTTGTTACTATTTGATGTTGATATCTCTACATGTTAATATATTATATTGGCTATCTACCTGCCATGAATAACTAACTATAGTCTCCCAAGTTTTAATTTATGATGATTCCATGAAGACGTCTGCACCTTGGTTTGAATAACCCATGGGTTTTATGCTGTTGGTAGGAGACCCAGGTAGGTAGTGCTCCAATAGTACGTGGTTGAACACTTGGGGATCTTTATATCCACTTGTTCATATATTATGTTGGCATATCTACCTGGCCATGAAAGAGAATACTCTCTTTTCTAGTCTCCCATTCCTTTTAAAATAGGGGAACCTTATTGTAAACCTAACAACACCTGCAGACCTACCCTCATTGCAGCCATACCTACACAACTCTACTACTAAGTGAATAGCTTCATAGAAACCTAGCATTGACACTAGTGGACATGGATGGATAATGGATGGATGGACACAAAACCCTATAGCTAGCTTATTTGCTGGAGCTCAAGGAGAGTAGTGTAATTAGATAATAGCTAGTATAAGAACTCACCAAGCACAACAATCCTTAGCAAAATACACTCATAAAATTAAGATAATCAAGGCATGGAACAAGATACACATGAAACTATAGCTTAATTGTTATAAGAAAAAGTACACAACTTCTATGTTGGAAATGCCTTGGCTTCTTTTTCCAATCTATTCTTGATTGCAATTTGTAAAATATCTTTCTCAAAAACTATCAACCCCTCTAAGCATGACATCCTATCCTACTTATCATGAACACAACAATTAATTTTGATATCTTAATATTAAAACATGAATTGTGACATATTTGTAAATTCATTGTTACTTGCATGATTCTATCACAATTTCATCTTAGTTGCAACAAATCCTATAACTTGTCAGTAACTACACAACCAACAAAGCTTCAGTGGTCAATACAAACTTAGCATAGTTGTTCATAACCAACATGCAGATCCATTTATCAGTCCACAAACAATCAAGCTGAGATGAATATAATCAATCCAATCTACTCAATAGTAACCAATGTTGGACTAGTTGTAACTCCTTATGCAATGATATAATGTAGCTGCCATATCCATACTAAATGCAATTTCAAACTTGAAAATGCATCTCCCCTAGAAAAATTATTTCAAATTCCCTTAGTGGAGATCATATTAGGACTAATATCATCAATGGCACTCCACAAGGTAAACAAGGGTGTACAAACTCATCCATGCAAACCTTGATTCCCATCCTTCCAAGTTACAAATCGACCTTCTAAAGCATATAAAAATATTGGGAAGCTTGTAAACATTTCCTTAGCTTGTATTCCAATGAATTATACCTGTTGCCTCGAGAATCGTCTACTCATCGGATCAATGGTTATCGGTGACTTGCGTTGATCTACTAATAGGGAGGTGCCCCGTACAGAACCATGCATCAGAAAAATAGAAAAAATTATCTAAACGAAACCAAAATACTCACTGAAACAATATAATAACAAAACATTTTGAGGTATTTAAATTGTACAGTTACAATCAGGTTTACATGTTGACCCAAGGCTGTTTTCGTCTGATCAACAGCTAGGTGGCTTCCCCGATCAACACTCTGCATCAAATATAGATAACATTATATAAACCAAATGAATATACTAATGAAAAAACACAACAACAAAAAAAATTACATATTAAATTTGTACAATGGAATCGATGTATACCTGCTGCCTCGAGGCAGGTCTGGTATCATCTACTACTAGGGAGGTTCCCCTTATAGAACCCTGCATCAAAAACATGGAAAAATTTACCTAAACGAAACCAAAATACTCACTGAAACAATATAATAACAAAACATTTTGACGTATTTAAATTGTACAATTACAATCAGGTTTACCTATTGCCCCCGAGGCTGTTGTCATCTGATCAACAGCCGGGTGGCTTCCCCAATCAACAGTCTGCATCAAATATAGATAACATTATATAAACCAAACGAATATACTAATGAAAAAAAAAGGAAAAAAAACTCTTTTTTCATATTATATTTTTACTATTACAAAGATGTATACCTGCTGCCTCGAGGAAGTTGTACTCCTCTGACCATTTGCTGGGGAGATGCCTCGATCACTACCTTGCAAAGTAAATATAGAAAATTTAAACGAAATTATAACAATAAACTAACGAAAAATCCTTAAGATGTTAAATTCATTAATAAAAGGTTGGGTAAATTGTTAGATGTACCACTCCCATAGTAACCTTGTTTGTATCTACTTGATTCAAATTGTAATTAATAAGAAACTCTTCCGCTCCAGCTATTGATTTAATGGCACATACAAAAACATGGTTTCCTTCACGCCCCTCAAATTCGCAGTTGGGTTTCTTAATTGTAGACCCTGGTTGTGTACTATTTATAAACCCCGCAATATTCCCTATGGCCTTTGGCCTTCCATCAATGTACAACGTTGCTCCTTTATTTTGATCTTTGTCTTTCAGCTGTAAATAATTTGCTGACAATCCCTACGCATACTTCGTGTATATTGTACCAGGAACATCCAATCTTTGTAGTTTTAACAGGTCCAACATACTCCATCAATTATGTACATCTATCGTAACCGACCTTTATGCCATCCATGCAAAACAACCCCAAACCATGTAATGACGATGGTGCAATTCGATATATCCTCTCGTTCACACAAATATATGTGTTCAATTGAGGAAGATCCTTGGGTACCCATTGTTTCACTAGATTTTTGTACCTCAAGGGCACCTCGATGTCACCTATTGTCTCATCATCATAGGAACATGACCCCCCCTTCATCGAGAAAAAAATTCCATGCATTTATGGAATTTTCTTATGATCTTTTGACATCTAGTTAATATAAATTTTGTAGATCTATTGGATGTCTCACTTTCCTCTAGCCTTCCTAAACTCCCCTCGTTCAAGGAAGACAGATCTGACAAATACCTGTTTGGTTCTACCTGCACCATGGGAAAAAATTTCAAATAGGACCTTATTGGTGTTAGGATATTCCTATACTCCATCCTAGTCCTACCAACATTATTCCTTTTTTCATTTTCAGTTATGCATGCATTTTGCATGCAACATGCATCCTGCATGCATGCATGCATCCCAGTCATCAGTCCCAGGACCTAGCCCTCAGTTACCTAGCCCCGGGAGCTTCTATCAGATCAGTTTTAGCCCTCCTAGAGCATAGTGCGCCCTTCCTCCTTGATTTAAGGAAGCCACTCGTCCTCTCTCACCTACCACTCAGTTGCACTTCAATTATCTTTAGTTTTTTCCTTGATTTAAGGAAAGACTGACTCTCAACTGACTGTATCACTCCAATGGACCTCCAGTGAGACTAGACTTCCCATTCTGACTCCAGTTAGCTCCTCATGCACCCTCCACTGAGCCTCCTTCATTCAATTAGTGCCAGTTACACTCAGTTACACCTACCACACTCAGTTAGACTCAGTTTGAATAATGGTTGACAGTTACTTGAGCATTGATGACTCCACTGATGATGATGAAGACTTCTAGTTGTGCTCCGATGACATTCCAGTGATCTTTTGATCACTCCATGAAGGCTAATTCGAATTGCCACCTTGGCATTCGAATCCTCATGCATTGTATTATTTATTTGTCCATTTGTGATTAATGAATTAGTGTGTGTGAAGTTATTTTGCTTCTATCTGAGTTCTACTGTATTATTCTGTTGCTCTCTTACTACATTATTCACTCTTAATCTTATTCCTAAATTCTTTCATTGTGAGGTATACATCAGCTCTTAGATGTGATGTGTCACCTACCCAAATTTCAGATATTATTATTTTATTAGCAAAATACTTTATGTTAAATTTAATTACAAAGTTTTGTAATTATGAGCAGTTTTGATCAAGGATGAATGTAATTACTGATTATTATTATTTAAATAAATTAATTAGGAGACAAACACCCAAGCGGGCTGTTAAATGAGTGTTCACTGACCCACTAGGAGGAATGGAAGCTGTTGGAAGGTATGGGATAGATGGCAGCAATTGCACCACACCACTAGCTATTGGTTATGGGACAACTACCCCTAAAAATGTGTCATTATCCCCAGGTGGAGGGAGTGAGCAGGCAGCTCATTTAATGACCCAGTAACAACTAAAAAGGTCTAGGCAGCCTACATAAGGAAAATTCGAATTGAGCAGGCAGCTCTTACACAATATTTCTGTAGGAATATTTCCTCATGTGCATTAGGTGATCACTGAGAGATTCAAATAGGGAGGCTAGCTGTGAGTGCAATCATAAGTCTGCATACTATATTATTAAGGAGAACCAGAGGTGCTGGAGCGGGTCCCTTGGACTGCTAGTTCTTGAAGATTCAACAATTAGTGTACTGTAGGTGGAGATCCTAAATTCCTAAGTTTTTTCCTCCTGGTGGTTCAGTGAATAGGCTCGGGGGTCCTAAGGCAAGTACTTGACGGTCTTCAGGAATTGGTTGGGTGGAACAGTCTTCTTGGGCTGTTTTTTTCCCTACAGAACTATTCTAGGTTTCACTATCTCCTATTTTAATTCAATTATTAATTTATGTTTCGAAGAAGAAATGTGTTCTAATTCTGTTTGAAGGTCTGCATGATAAAGTTTCAATGATGATTTGAATTGATAAACCAATATCTACATTTTTCCACATGTTGTTTTATGCATTGTACTCTAGTGTAGATAAGCAAATTAAGAATAGATGAGAAGATAGGCAAACTGCCACTGATTCGATAGACAAGTGCAGTGATTGAATTGTGTTTCCATTTTCTTCGCTATAATGAACAATAGTAATTACTATACAATATCTATTACAGTATAGAATATTCCATTGATTTCATGGAAAACAAATATAGATTATTTACTGTATGATTTCATTGTGTTTTTCCTATCCCTATTTTTATAGGAAATCAATGCATTTCAAAGTTCTGTACATTATAATTAGAAACAAATATTGTTGTTACAATAACTAGAAGTGCTAGCTATGATCACAAGTCACAAATTACAGTATTTACACACGTCACTCATACTGTGTTTTTCATCACAAATTTACTGATAGAATAATTTCCTAAAATCACATCAGTATTATCAGAACTGAAAACAAAGGAATTGTAAAACCTATATTGTTTACACTTATCATTTTACTTTACAAATCGCATGTATTATTCAATCTGAGTGTTGTAATTTCTATTATATTACGAACTGTATATAGTACTAAAAATATAGAATCGTATCAACCGTAAAACCCTAGATCGTATTGTTTTAGGTTTTCATTATCATTATCCATGGTAACATAAAAACACATATTATATCCATATTTAAATTACAGTACAAACCCTAGTTACAACATAAGGGCTATTTTGAAGTTACATACAAATAATATCTTTCTGTTTCGAAGACAAAACTAGAATCTGGGCGTGGCCCTGTTCTTTTCCTTTTTAAACATTTTTTTATTTTCAAAGACAAGACTCGAACTAGGGTATGACCCTGTTCATTTCCATTACAAACAAAATGAAAACCATTTCAGCTTCACATAATACAAAGTTATCATCTACGGCAAGCATATAGACTCTGGCCTAGCTTGAAAATCACGATATCAACCTACAATAAACAAACGTATAAGACAAACGAATAGTATATAATGAAATAGCATATTTTTCATTGCCGAGAAGAAAACATTGTATCCACAGTAGACGAGCTTTGGCTCCATATTTCATTTCTCATAACATAATCCAACAGGTCGTGTTCAAGGTTTAAACCAGTACAAGTCCCAACTCCAAGAAGGGAAACCATTGTTCGCAGAAGCAAAAAGATTACAACATGTTTCCAAACGAAATCGCACAGGGTTTATTCCCAAACTTTAAACATTTTAAAACAAGTCCAAAAACCCTTGGCACTGACGAGTAGTATAACTTCCAGTTAGAGGAAACTAGACATCAAAGTTTAAAGACCAATTATCATACTAACAAACGAGGATTACATCCCTGTGCAGACATCTTTTGAATAACAAAAAGATCTTTGAAGTTTTTCAAATGACAGACAATGCCGAAGCATGGTGGAACACTGGTTACTCATCTTCTTGAAACCACAACACCAAAGTCGAAAGGCACCTACAAGGGTTTGAGACCCGGAGGTTACCAGGAATGGAAGGACACCATTCCTTTCCAAACCCTTGCTCAAAGTCGTTATTCGAACCTTGCAACTGATGAAAACCCAAGCTTAGAATTTGACAACAGTAATATTTTATTTTAAAAACTGAAAACCGAAACTTCAATAAAAGAATCATTATTCTTTCCGAGAATGCTTACCTTCTCATCAAGCGGCCAAGTTCTTGGCATTCACCAGAAAAATGACGAGATATCTATTGTAGATGAGACTGGGGTACTGTTATCATTTGCAGGATAGTGCGTTTCACTCAATCTTTTATTACAACGCCATTATAGTAGGAAAGAACCTGCAACTCAAATCCAACCAGAAGGTCTTAAGGTCGAAACCCCTTCACAATTTTCGGTTAAACCCTAAAATTTAGTAGCCTGTCGGCCTCGCTACTCAGAACGCAAATGACACAATGAAATTACATTAATTCACTATCAAACAATACCACAATGAACACTAGGGTTACATTCAACGACGCATATTCATCACAATCAACGTCCATGGGTGTGCCAGCGAGGTTGCATTCGGTCGAACAACCCTTGCATTTATTGCTATATCATTTCACATGTGCGGCCATGCCACCTTGGCCCACGTTGGATCGTTCTACATCCAACTCGGAGGAGTATTAAACTTACAACCATTACACAGTGGCCTCGGAAATCACCATTACACCGAATTCATATTACGTGGATCGTTGGCAAATCCTTGACATATGGAGTTTCAATTCAAGCTTTTAATGCAGGATCAAGTTACAATCTCCACGACAGCTCGAGGTTATGTTATTTTAATGACCGTCAACTCGCCCCCCTGTCAACATAAATGCATGTCAGTACCCATTCATAACGACAACAAAACGTCACGTAGAGCTTTTATAATCTCATAACATTTGATTGCATTGTTAATAGTTAAAATCTTAAGTTTATGATCGTGATTAGGGTATTAAGGCTTAAGCTAGCCATGTAATAAGTTCGAATTTCATATCATTTTAATTTTGCAAACTTTCATATATATATATATATATATATATTATGAATAGTTTTCAATTATAAAACAATTATATAGGATAGGAATCTATAAAGATTATATGGTTAGTGTGATAACCATAGTTTCTATTATTCCATTTACAAAAATAAAATAATGGGGAGTTTACACTTTTGAATTTTTAACAAGACCAATGAATAGTAACTAGCATAAAAACCATGCTATTGTCATGAACTTCATACCCTAACTTATATGCAATGCATTTGATGGTTAACAATACAATTACGACTTTAGTAGTATACAAATATTTATTATCTTAAGAAGACGACATAGCCAGTTACTACAACGACGATGATTTCGGTGACTAATCTACCAGCCTGATGATGTTAATAGACGACGTATTGAAATCATAGTAGAGTTGTAAAACAACCTTTGAAAACATTATTTATAACCATGTAAATCTTACCTGTATGCTTTTGTGAGTCGAAACAGATTTCTAACATTCTATTTTATTTACGACGTTGAGTTTTAACCATACACGTACTTTGAAATTTACGCAGTCATGGAACTTCTTACCTGTCGTCTGCACATAGAAATATTTCAATGCTTTAGCGTTGCAGCTAAGTACACTCCAGGGTACCTCGTAGGACACCCTTAGACATCAAAAAGCAAACTGTCAGTATCATATCAAATTAAAAGTATTGCATCATATTTCTGACCTGTTAATACATTTATTACAATAATCATGTTCGTAATTTATGTGTTAAGGTTTGTCTTTATCACCATGTTACTAAAACAGAAATTAAATTACATTTAGTACTAACGACTTTTTAATTAAAGTTTTCGTAATTAAACAATTATTATTTCTGCATCTATAAATTTTGTATTTAATGCCGTTTTCAAAATTTTAAATTATTCTGAAAATTCGGGATGTTACATGTGGTATCAGAGCTCATGCTTGAACTCTAGGCCTGAAAGAGGCCCAAGAACACATAGCAGAAAATTTTATACAGCATAAAACTTTACTAATTTGAATTTTAATTATGATGTTATCCAGAAATTATTTTTAAGCTACAGGTATGGAGAATTCATTTGATCATATAGACAACAGATTTCAATCAAACAGCCACAGCTCGGGACAACATTATGTAGAAGAAGGTCATGGTGAACTAAATAACAGTTCGTCAGAATTGTTACGCGCTTTTCATGAATTAAAGGAAGAAATCAAATCTGTGAAACAAGACAATGAAAGGATTCTGCAAGCACAAGAACAATTGGACCAAGTGCTGTTTGAACAGTGCCCAACTGAGGAACAAGAGAGAAATAATGAAGATATCTCCAAAGTTGAGGATCTGCCTCATGCTAATAAAAACCAGAAGATGAAAATCAATGAGGTGAAAAACAGTTCAACCTCATCAGGAGATGCTATTGAAGTGCGTAAAAAGAAACGTAACTATACCAGTGATAGCAGTGAAGGAGATTTCAAACCCAGAAGGAAAAATCATAAGGAGTATGAGCAGATTTCTGGAGAGTTCAAAAAGATTAGACCTCCAACTTTCAATGGAGAAACTAAGAAGGGCAAGACAGCTGAAGCTTGGCTGTTCGGTATGAAGAAATAATTCTAGATCTATAACGATTTAGAATTCTTGAAGGCAAAAATGGCTATATATAACTTGACCGGAAAAGTAGATATTTGGTGGCAGGACATCAAAAGAGTAAAGGGCATCAAAGATAAAGATGTAACCTAGAGTACTTTTAAACGATATTTTAAAAAGAAGTATTTATCTGAACAGTACTATGAAGAAAAATCCAAAGAGTTCTACGATTTGAAGTTGGGAGGTATGAACATGAAGGAAATGAACAGTAAATTTCTTAACTTACTAAGATATGTGCCATATCTCATAGAAGAAAAACCAAAGATTCAAAGGTACTTGAGCTGTCTACCTTTCAACATTAAGGACATAATAGAGTATGATAGTCCTAAAAATTTGGAAGAGGCTATGGGAAAGGCAGTTTTCTTTTATGAGACAAATCGAAAAAGAGAAGGATTGTCAAACTGGAAAAATCATAAGCCCAACAACTTTGAGCAGAAAAAGAAAAATTTCAGATTCAGTGGAAATTCCGGGTTCCAAAGGAAGAATTTTCAGAATCGGAATTTCCAAGGGAACAATTCCAGAAACAATTCACATCAGAATTCTACAGCACCCAGAAATGCACCTAATAATACCAGAACTAATGAGCCAAAGGCACCTATCAAATGTTTTGAATGTCAAGGTCCCCATTATGCATCAGAATGTCCTTTAAGGAAGTGAAAAGCTAACAACATCAACTCTATTCAGACTGAACCTACTGTTGGAGACGTAGCGAGGGAGATGCCCATAATTAATGTAGCACTCGACAACAGGCAAGCAAATCATCAAATCTCTATGGTAGAGATTGAAGGTATGATACAAAATCATCCTGTTACTGTTTTAATTGACCCAGGTGCTAGCTTAAGTTATAAATCACCAGATATTGTCGAGAGTCTTAAATTGAAAACATAAAAGTTTAGTAAATATTGGTTAGTTAGACTAGCAACTGGAACAAAGAGGAAAGTATCAGATTTTATAGACAGTTGTGCTTTATCCATGAATCATTTACAAACACAAATCAAGTTGAATATTCTACCTTTAGGATCTTATGATATTATAGTTGGGATGGACTAGTTAGAAGCCCATCATGTCATTCTGGACTGTTATGGAAAAAGTTTTACATGTTTAAATGACGAAGGAAAAACTGTAGAAAAGGCATCCCAAGGAAGGTAACCCTTAGACAGATTTCAACCATGCAAGTTAAGAGGGCAGTTAGGAAAGGATGCCAGCTGTTTGCAGTAAACGTAGTAAATGATGAGTTTATCGGTAAAGAGGACAAACTGAAATTAGAGGACATACCTGTCCTAAAAGATTTTAAGGATGTATTTCCTGAGGAGATTCTAGGATTACCTCCTAAAAGAGATTTAGATTTTACCATCGAATTAATACCAGGAGCAATACCAAGTTCAAAAGCTCCATATATAATGAACATACTAGAATTAAACGAATTAAAATCACAGTTGAAGGAACTTATTGATAAGAAGTATATTAGACCCAGTGTGTCTCCTTGGGGAGCACCTGTCATCTTTGTTAAGAAGAAAGATGGAACCCTAAGACTATGTATAGTTTATCATCAACTTAATAAGATGACGATCAAGAATAAGTATCCGTTTCCCCGCATAGACAATCTATTGGATCAGCTGCGTGGAGGAACGATATTTTAAAAGATTGATCTAAGATCAGGATATCATCAAGTGCGGGTTAAGGATGAAGATATTTTCAAGACAACTTTCAGAACTCATTATGGACATTACGAGTTCGTAGTCATGCCATTTGGCTTGACTAATGCCCCGGTTGTATTTATGTGTTTGATGAATAATATTCTGCACAAATACTTAGACAAATTTGTTGTTGTGTTTATAGATGACATTTTAGTGTATTCAAAAAGTAAAGAAGAGCATGATGAACATCTACGAATTATCTTACAAGTTCTGAGATACCATCAACTATACGCTAAGTTTATCAAGTGTGACTTTCACAAAGACAAAATTCAGTATCTAGGACACATAATTTCGAAAGAAGGAATCTCGGTTGACCCTGACAAGATAAGGGCCATTAATGACTGGTCGGTTCCTAAGAATGTGTCGGATGTAAGATCATTTATGGGAATTACTGGATACTACAGAAAAATTTTCAAGGATTGCCAACCCCATAACTTCCTTGCAGAAGAAAGGGAAGAAATTTGTGTGGGATCAGAAATGTTCTGACAGTTTTAAGAAATTAAAGGAATTATTGACTACAACACCTATCTTGAGGATAGCAGACCCTAACAAGGATTTTATAGTATGTACAGACGCATGTAATGACGGACTCGGTGGAGTCTTGACACAGGAAGGGCATGCGGTGGCATATGAATCTAGAAAGCTGAAAGTACATGAAAAGAACTACTCTACCTATGATTTAGAGTTATTGGCAGTAATTCATGCCTTAAAAATGTGGCATCATCACCTTATTGGAAGAAAATTCACGTTATTGACAGATAACATGGGTCTGAAATATTTATTAGATCAGACAAACCTGAACGATAGACAAGCTAGATGTTTGACTTTCTTAAGTGAGTATGATTTCGAAATTCAACATATTAAAGGAAAGGAGAACAAGGTTGTAGATGCCTTGAGTCGTAAGGAAAAATTAAATTTTATTTCAGCCATCAGTACTTATTCAACTGATTTGGAAAATCAGATTCTTGAAAAGAGTGAAACAGATGAAGAATACAGAAAAATGAAGGAAAAGACAGCAAACAACAGTTCTAAAAATTTTATGGCAGAATTCAACATGAAGGAAAATGGGATATTATTGTATGTACCAGACATACCAGAAATACAATTTTTGATATTAAATGAAATGCATAAAATTCATTATTCTGGTCATCCAGGTTATCAAAATACCATTACTATGCTAAGAGAATAATACTATTGGCCCAGAATGAAGGATGAAGTAGCAGAGTACATAGCTAAATGTTTGGATTGTCAAAAAGTGAAGGTTGAACACCAACATCCTGCTGGATTGTTGCAACCGTTACCGATACCAAGTTGGAAATGGGAAGTGATCAACATAGACTTTATTACTGGATTACCTAAAAATCAGAAACAACATGATTCTATCATGGTGGTAGTGGACAAACTCAGCAAAGCAGCACATTTTATACCTGTGAAGACTACTCTTAAAGCTCCAGATATTGCAGAAATATTTATGAAACAATTTTTTCGACTACATGGGATACCGAAAGTAATAATTTCAGATTGTGACTCTAAGTTTACCAGAAACTTCTGGAGGTCACTGTTTAAGGGGTTGAATACAACCTTAAATTTCAGTACAGCATTTCATCCACAAACCGATGGACAGACAGAAAGGGTAAATCAAGTTTTAGAAGATTTATTAAGAATGTATGTTAAGGATCAGCCTGGTAAGTGGGAAGACTACTTGCACTTAGCAGAATTTGCTTATAATAATCATTATCATGCATCAACCAGACTTAGTCCTTTTGAAATTCTTTATGGTAGGAAATGTGATACACCTGTTTCATGGAATGATCCAGTAAATAGAGTTGTTTTAGGGCCTGAATTATTGCAGGAGTTAGAACTAATTGTGAAACAGGTACAAGTAAATTTAAAAGCTGCCCAAGATAGACAAAAGAGTCAAGCAGATTTAAAAAGGACTCATAAAGAGTTCCAGGTTGGTGAGCATGTATTCCTCAAGGTAAGACCGAAAAAGTGTTCATTGAAATTGGGAAGCTGTGCCAAGTTGGCACCCAGGTATTGTGGTCCTTTTGAAATATTGTCCAAAGTTGGACCAGTGGCATACCAACTGGCTTTGCCACCAAACTTAAAAATACATAATGTTTTTCATATATCGTTTTTAAAGAAGTATGTACACGATGCTACTCATGTTGTCAACTAGAATGATGTATAGGTGGGACAAGACGGATATTTTCAGGTGGAACTGGACAGTATCCTCAGAAGGAGGGAAACTATTCTCCGAAATCGCACCATTGAGAAAGTGAAGGTGCAATGGAAGCACCTTAGCCCAGAAGAGGCAACCTGGGAGTTGGAGAGTAGTATGCGGGAAGCATACCCAACTCTATTTAAAGAACACTCAAGGAGTGAGTAACCAACATCGAGGACGATGTTGAGACTTAAGGGGGGGTGTATGTCACCTACCCAAATTTCAGAAATTATTATTTTGTTAGCAAAATACTTTGTGTTAAATTTAATTACAAAGTTTTGTAATTATGATCAGTTTTGATCAAGGATGAATGTAATTACTGATTATTATTATTTAAATAAATAAATTAGGAGACAAACACCCAAGGGGACTGTTAAATGAGTGTTCACTAACCCACTAGGAGGAATGGAAGCTGTTGGAAGGTATGGGACAGATGGCAGCAATTGCACCACACCACTAGCTGTTGGTTATGGGACAAATACCCCTAAAAATGTGGCATTATCCCCCAGGTGGAGGGAGTGAGCAGGCAGCTCATTTAATGACCCAGTAACAACTGAAAAGGCCTAGGCATCCTACATAAGGCAAATTCGAATTGAGCAGGCAGCTCTTACACAATATTTATGCAGGAATAGTTCCTCATGTGCATCAGGTGATCACTGAGAGATTCGAATAGGGAGGCTAGCTGTGAGTGCAATCATAAGTCTGCATACTATATTATTAAGGAGAACCAGAGGTGCTGGAGCAGGTCCCTTGGACTGCTAGTTCTTGAAGATTCAACAGTTAGTGCTACTGCAGGTGGAGATCCTAAATTCCTAAGTTTCTTCCTCCTGGTGGTTCAGTGAACAGGCTCAGGGGTCCTAAGGAAAGTACTTGACTGTATTTAGGAATTGGTTGGGTGGAACAGTCTTCTTGGGCTGTTTTTTTCCCTACAGAACTATTCCAGTTTTCACTATCTCCTATTTTAATTCAATTATTAATTTATGTTTCGAAGAAGAAATGTGTTCTGATTCTGTTTGAAGGTCTGCATGATAAATTTTCAACGATGATTTGAATTGATAAACCAATATCTACATTTTTCCACATGTTGTTTTATGCATCATACTCTAGTGTAGATAAGAAAATTAAGAATAGATGAGAAGATAGGAAAACTGCCACTGATTCGATAGACAAGTGCAATGATTGAATTGTGTTTCCATTTTCTGCCCTATAATGAACAGTAGTAATTACTATACAATATCTATTACAGGATAGAATATTCCATTGATTTCATGGAAAACAAATATAGATTATTTACTGTATGATTTCATTGTGTTTTTCCTATCCCTATTTTTATAGGAAATCAATGCATTTCAAAGTTCTGTACATTATAATTAGAAACAAATATTGTTGTTACAATAACTAGAAGTGCTAGCTATGATCACAAGTCACAAATTACAGTATTTACACACGTCACTCATACTATGTTTTTCATCACAAATTTACTGATAGAATAATTTCCTAAAATCACATCAGTATTATCAGAACTGAAAAACAAAGGAATTGTAAAACCTATATTGTTTACACTTATCATTTTACTTTACAAATCGCATGTATTATTCAATCTGAGTGTTGTAATTTCTATTATATTACGAACTGTATATAGTACTAAAAATCTAGAATCGTATCAACTGTAAAACCCTAGATCGTATTGTTTTAGGTTTTCATTATTATTATCCATGGTAACATAAAAACACATATTATATCCATATTTAAATTACAGTACAAACCCTAGTTACAACATAAGGGATATTCTGAAGTTACATACAAATAATATCTTTATGTTTTGAAGACAAAGCTAGAATCTGGGCGTGGCCCTATTCTTTTAGTTTCTAAAATTTTTTTATTTTCAAAGACAAGACTCGAACTAGGGTATGACCCTGTTCGTTTCCATTACCAACGAAATGAAAACCATTTCAGCATCACATAATACAGAGTTATCATCTATGACAAGCATATAGACTCTGGCCTAGCTTGAAAATCATGATATCAACCTACAGTAAACAAACGTATAACACAAACGAATTTAGTATATAATGAAATAGCATATTTTTCATTGCCGAGAAGAAAACATTGTATCCACAGTAGACGAGCTTCAGCTCCATATTTCATTTCTCATAACATAATCCAACAGGTCGAGTTCAAGGTTTAAACAAGTACAAGTCCCAACTCCAAGAAGGGAAACCATTGTTCGCAGAAGCAAAAAGATTACAACATGTTTCCAAATGATATCGCACACGGTTTATTCCCAAACTTTAAACATTTTAAAACAAGTCCAAAAACCCTTGGCACCGACGAGTAGTATAACTTCCAGTTCGATGAAACTAGACATCAAAGTTTAAATACCAAGTATCATACAAACAAACGACGATTACATCCCTGTATAGACATCTTTTGAATAACAAAAAGATCTTAAAAGTTTTTCAACTGACAGACAATTCCGAAGCATGGTGCAACAATGGTTACTCATCCTCTTGAAACCACAACACCAAAGTCGAAAGGAACCTACGAGGGTTTGAGACCCGGAGCTTACCAGGAATGTAAGCACGTCGTTCCTGTCCAAACCCTTTCTCAAAGTCGTTCTTCGAACCCTGCAAATGACGAAAACCCAATCTTAGAATTTGACTACAGTAATATTTTATTTTAAAAACTGAAAACCGAAACTTCAATAAAAGAATCATTATTCTTTCCGAGAATGCTTACCTTCTCATCAAGCGGCCAAGTTCTTGGCATTCACCAGAAAAATGACAAGAGCTCTGTTGTAGATGAGACCGGGGTACTTTTATAATTTGCGGGATGGTGTGTTTCTCTCAATCTTTTATTACAACGCCATTATAGTAGGAAAGAATCTGCAACTCAAATCCAACCAGCAGGTCTTAAGGTCTAAACCCCTTCACAATTTTTGGTTAAACCCTAAAATTTAACAGCCTGTCGGCCTCGCTGCTCGGAACGCAAATGACACAATGAAATTACATTAATTCACTATCAATCAATACCACAACGAACACTATGGTTACATTCAAGGACGCATATTCATCACAATCAACGTCCATGGGTGTGCCAGCTAGGTTGCATTGGGTCGAACAACCCTTGCATTTATTTCTATATCATTTCACATGTGTGGCCATGCCACGTTGGCCCACGTTGGATCGTTCTACATCCAACTCGGAGGAGTATTAAACTTACAACCATTACACAGTGGCCTCGAAAATCACCATTACACCGAATTCATATTACGTGGATTGTTGGCAAATCCTTGACACATGGAGTTTCAATTCAAGCTTTTAATGTAGGATCAAGTTACGATCTCCACGACAGCTCGAGGTTATGTTATTTTAATGACCGTCAACTCGCCCCCCTATCAACATAAATGCATGTCAGTACCCATTCATAACGACAACAAAACCTCACGTAGATCTTTTATAATCTCATAACATTTGATTGCATTGTTAATAGTTAAAATCTTAAGTTTATGATCATGATTAGGGTATTAAGGCTTAAGCTAGCCATGTAATAAGTTCGAATTTCATATCATTTTAATATTGCAAACTTTCATATATATATATATATATTATGAATAGTTTTCAATTATAAAACAATTATATAGGATAGCAATCTATAAAGATTATATGGTTAGTGTGATAACCATAGTTTCTATTATTCCATTTACAAAAATAAAATAATGGGGAGTTTACACTTTTGAATTTTTAACAAGACCAATGAATAGTAACTAGCATAAAAACCATGCTATTGTCATTAACTTCATACCCTAACTTATATGCAATGCATTTGATGGTTAACAATACAGTTACGACTTTAGTAGTATACAAATATTTATTATCTTAAGAAGATGACAGAGCCAGTTACTACAACGACGATGATTTCAGTGACTAATCTACCATCCTGATGATGTTAATAGACGACGTATTGAAATCATAGTAGAGTTGTAAAACAACCTTTGAAAACAGTATTTATAACCATGTAAATCTTATCTGTATGATTTTGTGAGTCGAAACAGATTTCTAACATTCTATTTTATTTACGATGTTGAATTTTAACCATGCACGTACTTTGAAATTTACGCAGTCATGGAACTTCTTACCTGTCGTTTGCACATAGAAATATTTCAATGCTTTAGCGTTGCAGCTAAGTAAACTCCAAGGTACCTCGTAGGACACCCTTGGACATCAAAAAGCAAACTGTCAGTATCATATCAAATTAAAAGTATCACATCATATTTCTGACCTATCAATACATTTATTACAATAATCATGTTTGTAATTTATGTGTTAAGGTTTGTCTTTATCACCATGTTACTAAAACATAAATTAAATTACATTTAGTACTAAGGAATTTTTAATTAAAGTTGTCGTAATTAAACAATTATTATTTCCGCATCTATAAATTTTGTATTTAATGTCGTTTTCAAAATTTTTAAATTATTCTGAAAATTCGGGATGTTACATGCTGTGATGATTTTCATATGGTATTAGAGCATGTTGAGAGTATTTTTTATCTCCATTCTTGAGAGTTTTTTGTAGGTTATTATCAAGATTTCGAGTGCAACAGTTGCAGCAGTTTCTGCACTTTTGCAGCAGTAGCAGTTGCAGACTTTTCTATTTTTTTTGCAGGTCTTCTACAGCTTCATGAATTCAGAAGAAATCCCTCCTCTTTATCCATTCAACTATGATGAATGGAAACCAAAAATGATAGCACATTTGAAGAGCCATGATCTCTTTGATTATTGTTTTGAAAGAGAGTTCGAATCCTATGAAGAAGAGAATGACTGGTTAAATGAAGGTGACAGAGCCTGTGCATCCATGATGTTTTCTATGTCTCGATGCATGTTAATCCACTTCCTTGATGTTGAATCTCCAAAAGATATATGGGCCCATCTGGATGAAAGATTTGGCAAGTAGAATGAAGGGATTGGTCCAAACCCTTTCGAGAGCAAGCCCAGTGATGCATTCTCCCTCCTTGATGATCTCATTGATCATGAATCAGTATCAAACATATATCATATTGAAGTTAGCCACAAAGAAGAAGAACTTGCAGATTCTACACTGATGCTCCAAATTCCTTCTATTTCGAATTATGTGCCAGCTCACAGTCTAGAAATTGCAGAGGTTCCTAAATCCTCTCTTGCACCAGAGTCTGTTGGTTTGCATCATGATCTATTGAATTTTTCGGAGGTAAAATCAGCCATTGGAGGTAATGCATTAGCTCTCCTTGATCACTCACCTCTTCTGTACTTCTATATGATCATTATTTCATGCTTTCAGAAGGTTATTGAAGATGATGGCCATTGCCATTCGCTTGGGATAATTTCTCATGCATTTACTGGTTTAGATCTTACCTCAAATGGTTCAAAGGAGATCTTAAGCAACCATGATTCAAGTCTTGGATCTGATTTGGATTCCAAGCAACCACTGATATTTGATGGTTCTTTTGGGCATAATCTCACCCATGATGGCCATTTCCATTCGCTTGGGATAATTTCTCATGTATTCAATGGTTTAGATCTCACCTCAAATGGTTCAAAGGAGATCTTAAGAAACCATTCTTCAAGTCTTGGATCTGATTTGGATTCAAAGCATTTACTATCACGTGATGGTTCTTTTGGGCATAATCTCACCTGTGATGGTTCGAAGGAGAAGACAAAAGACTATCTGCACATTCATAGATTTGATCCTACCTCAACTGATTCGAATCACGGGTTCAAGGATCATCCTCATACTTCTGGATTTGTTCTCATCACATTCGATCTGAATAGAAAGTACAAGCACATGCTTTCTGAGCATGATCCACTTCTTCCCAAGAAGAAGATACCTCCAGACATATGACCAAGCACCACATCTGCTTGAGTTTGGAGCATTTATTTTTGGTGTTCCTTATAGTCTATTTTGAGGGGGGGTATTTTTCCCATTAGTTTTTCCCCATTTCCTCATTTTATTGACTGTTATTATTATTCATTGTATTGGGTAACCTTTGGTCTTAGTTACCAGGGCCTAGGATGGATTAAGGGGGGGTGTTAGGATATTCCTATACTCTATCCTAGTCCTACCAACATTATTCCTTTTTGCATTTTCAGTTATGCATGCATTCTGCATGCATGCCAGTCATCAGTCCCAGCACCTAGCCCTCAGTTAGCTAGCCCCGGGAGCTTCTCTCAGATCAGTTTTATCCCTCCTAGAGCTTAGTGCTCCCTTCCTCCTCGATTTAAGGAAGCCACTTGTCCTCTCTCACCTACCACTCAGTTGCACTTCAGTTATCTTTAGTTATTTCCTTGATTTAAGGAAATATTGACTCTCAACTGACTGTATCACTCCGATGGACCTCCAGTGAGACTAGACTTCCCATTCTGACTCCAGTTAGCTCCTCATGCCCCCTCCACTAAGCCTCCTTCATTCAGTTAGTGCCAGTTACAATCAGTTACACCTACCACACTCAGTTTGACAGATGGTTGACAGTTACTTGAGCATTGATGACTCCACTAATGATAATGAAGACTTCTATTTGTGCTCCGATGACATTCCAGTGATCTCTTTATCACTCCATGAAGGCTAATTCGAATTGCCACCTTGGAATTCGAATCCTCATGCATTGTATTATTTATTTGTCCATTTGTGATTAATGAATTAGTGTGTGTGAAGTAATTTTGCTTCTATCCGAGTTCTAATGTATTATTTTGTTTCTCTGTTACTGCATTATTCACTCTTAATCTTATTCCTAAATTCTTTCATTGTGAGGTATACATCAGCTCTTAGATCTGCTGTGAGGATTTTCACAATTGGGTATGCATAGTTCATATTAGAAAATTACAAGGCATTAAGGCATGCATTTTCCACTATCATCATACATAGTTAGCATGCCTCCACCAAATGTAAACTCATTTCTTTTATTACATCTAATAAATAAGTACTACTGAAACTAAATAAAACAACAGTAACAAAACATAATTTTCATTTCTTTCGACTTTTCCACATTAACACTACCAGTTGGCTCATTGTGTTAAATTAATCTTCAGTAACATGTAATTACTAAGAATAGTTAATCAACATTAACATGAGTAAAGAAGATAGGTTTAGGGTACTTACACCGTAATGTGGAACCTTCTTGTCAGATACTCATAATTATTACTTTCAGTGAAAATTGTACCTCTCAGAGTTTAGCCAACACTAGGACCCATTGACCCTACGAAAGGGTAACTACAAACCAGAGAGAGAGAGATAAAGGTTGTATGCAACAGTAGTTAGACAAAGACAGTTACATTCATAACAAAAGTTAAATAAAGCGCAAAGAATGATTACAACAAAAGTCTTAGTGCAAGTAAAATCTTAATAGAAAAACACATATCTGATCACCGACAATTTTGTCTCACAGGACAAGTCTTAACTACTCAGGACAAAAAAATAAAAATAAAAATTAAATATAAAAATTAAAAATTAAAAGTAAAATAATAAAATAACAAATAAAATAAAAAGGAGTCATAAATAATAACATAAATCATAAGTGGGGTACTAGGGTCATTTAGGGGACAAACAACCATAGTACCCAAAGGGCCAAAAACATTAAAGGGTGGTACAAACAACTCAATATGGGCGAAATGACCCTATCAATCACATGCCAAGGAAAAGGTACCACAAGACCAATAAAAAACAGGGTGTAAGGACCAAAAGTAAATCAACCATTGTGGGGAAGGTACAACCAGTCATATCTCTCTCAAATGTACAAATGTTCCATATAACCTGAAATTTCTACATCAATGTATGAAGAAGGTTCGACACGGATCATGTGGTCATGATGAGGTATATCGACCATGGGAATGAGTATGGCGCTAAAAAACCAAATCTCATACATTAATTCCCATAATTGGTAAAGGAATGCCCATAATTGTTGGCACAAAATTTGGAAAAGAATTAAGGTTTGAGTCTGTCAAGCACACCCGATATCTAGGGTATGAGCAATATAACATCTAAACTAGCATATTGGATGTCAATTTTATATAAAGTCATGACAATGTGGGGTAACCACGCATCCATGCATCCATGCAATAGCTCCTTGTGAATACCTCTTATTTGACCTGCCAAAGAGATGGGAGGTCAAATAAGGTCAAATATATGCAATAGCTCCTTGGAGCTACCTATTATATGCAATAGCTCCTTGTAACTACCTCTTATTTGACATGCCAAAGAGATAGAAGGTCAAATAAGGTCAAATATATGCAATAACTCCTTGTAACTACCTCTTATATGCAATAGCTCCTTGTAAATACCTCTTATTTGACATGTCAAAGAGATAGAAGGTCAGATAAGGTCAAATATATGCAATAGCTCCTTGTAACTACCTCTTATATGCAATAGCTCCTTGTAACTAAGATTACCATTTATTCCAGATGCCTATAAAATGTAAGAATGCAGTACAGTTGAGGTTCAATTAAGATATCATGAAGAGTTAGGAAATAAGTAGTTAGAATATTTCCTAATTAAAATCCGAAATACAATTATTATCGACACAAATTCAGATTGCCATTCATTCCAGAGAAAAGATCGGTTTGTAGTTTTTTGGCATGTTGTGTTATGTTTATTATATATATATAATAATAATAATAATAATAATAAACATTAAACATAAACCATAAACCATAATAAACATAATAATATAATGCATTAAACATTAAACATTAAACATAAACCATATATATAATAATATAATGCTATAGTTGTGATGAGATATGACATATCTCAAGAAATCATCCACTCTTAAGAAGGCCAAGTTGTGGGTATTGCAAAAGCATTAACCACGTAATGGATGATATATCCCTAACCTATATGCAAAGTGATATCCCTAGCCATGTGAGCCATCCCTATTATTACATATCTTAAAATGGGAAAAATTTACAAGCAAAAGATTCTGTATGCAAGGATTGCATGATGTCCTTTGGCTATGTACCTAGTCCATGAGGCTGAAATTCAAATGTAATGACCAAACATTATATATTGCTACTATAGACCATGGAATGGTTTGTGCGAATGATACTAAGAGTGCATAATCCTAACCAAACTTATATCTTGGTTGGGATTTGTGTGCCAAATAAACCCCTATAACTTTATGATTTGCAAGCTAACATCATGACCAAAAACACTTCATATTAATGAAGTATTTGCAAATCAACAAAGAAGAGATTCAAGATTATAAGATAATTTCTTTTAGAGGTTCATCATAGATAATAAGGATTCCAGTGATATGGGATTATAATGCAACATTAGACCCCTTTTGATAGATTATATGATGTGTTTTAACCTTGGCGTATTGTATAAGTTGAACTACAATGTATGAGTGCTTTCCAATACAAAGTAGTAGAATTAAAATCTTGTATGATAGTGTGTTGGGACTATGCCTTTCACAATATGAAATAGAGCATTAGTTATCTTAGAAAAGGAAGTTATGATGCAAGTTTTAAGTCACTATTTGACACTAGAGAAGACTTGATTTTGACAACCAAGTATGCAAAACTATTGGCACAAATGGTAAACGATTTCATTTTAAAAGGATGCAATGGGACTTGCAAAATATACAAAGTAATATCAAAATTCATATTAATACATAGTGACTAAGGCATTTTTGTATATCGTTTAGGGGTTCTAATTAAGGTTTGGGATATCTCTATTGGTGTTAGGGGATGACGCTTCCATTGAATTTTCTGAGTCCACTTGCATAGAGGGTTGTGGGGGAGGGCCTATTACATGATTCTTCAGAATATGATTGAGTAATGTCCCATTCAACTTGCAGTTGCTATTGACCTTACTTATGCTCTCCTAGAATATATAGGGAGTTCTCTTTTCATCCTAAAATTGTTTGTCTAAAATGTAAGTCTCCAACTATTGCAACTAATCTCCAAGTTCTTCTGCATTGATTCCGCTCTTAAAGAGAGGAATGCAATATTAAAAAGGACTAGAAAAAAACTATGTGGGAAGCTCAATGATGTTGCAAAATATCAAATATATGGATCATAACTACACTAATGCATCCATAGGTCAAATCGCCATGACCCATCGATCCAAGCACCATGCCTACATCCAGGAGGATGTCTGCTCGAAGCTGCCACAAACATCAACATTTTCATGATGTCTCTTCATTAATTATTATTATTATTATTATTATGTTCATAACAACTCCCAACCTCCTTGGGTATCTTTTGTACTCATGATAGACTTTTTGACCTTGTCAAGGCATATTCTTTCTCTTAGAGGTACAACCCCTTTCTTGATAAGGTTGGCTAGGGATTTGAGCATTGTTTGTGTGTTGATTGACCATGTCATGTGGAGGATATTAATATTTGCTCCTCCATAGGATAGATCTAGGGTTGTAGCCAAGGATATTATTATTTTATTGGAGGGTTTCCTAACCAAGAAACTCTATATTAGAGACCCCTCCCCTTGGATATTGTTGTTGTTGATTAACATTTGAGAGATCCATATTATTTGAAAGATGCTTTGGGATACTTGTAGAGATTATCTTGTAGTGTGAGGAAAATGTTTTGGCAATAAAAGACTCGGATTTGGTACTCAACTCTTCTCATTCAAATGTTAGCAACTTGGTTCATTTGAATAGTAAGGTATGCTAGGTTGATAGACAACTTATGTTTTTTCAGTTTCTTCTTGTAAATTTTAGTAATTGGTTTAGATCTTGTAATTTGCATCTAAGGAGTAATTAAATGTTTCTTATCACCATTTTTCTAAGGTTTATATCAAGTTGCTAGTTCAAAGGAGCATCTCTATAGAGACCTCTTAATGGGAAATTTATGCATCTAATTCCAAAAGTCTAGAATAATTGTGGCATGTATATGCATTTCATGACCCCATATGTGCAAGGATAAGTAAGGAACTAATCTCACTCATCAACCGCCTTTAAAATCAACAATTTTATTTACTTTGTTTATTTGAAATCTGGAAACTACACTTTGTTAGATCAGAAGAACAGATTTCAAATTTTAATGCCTAAGGGTTTCAAGCAAAAATTATTTCTACCTTAGGCTTCATTTTGTTAACTTAAATTTCTGGAAAATCTTATCGGTATTTGATCTTAAGAACAGAACTACACTAATACATCCATCAAATTAGGAAGCTCAATGGTGTTTCTTATAAACTATTAACTCCATTAAACTAAAGCACAGTTACACTCATAGTTTGCACTTGTATTTGAGATTTATACAATCTCAAAGAACAATGATACTCAGTAAACAGAATATATCACAAATTATTGTTCTACACTCATTTTTCCAAAAGTAGTAACTTTATTATATAACTTTAAAAGAAGTACAATAGAAAATACAATAGCTCCAGTGTTGTGTACAACTAGAAGGAAAATTTCACTCAAACTATGTAAGCTAAAATGATTTATTAAACTATGTATGGTTGTATGGCCCATTACAAGGCTTCGTCTCTATAGAGTCTAGACTTAACAATTCATTCCATTGTCTCTATAATCTGGCCAACCTAAAGCATTACGTAGCATATATATATTTATAAATCACAATTGATTGGTAGAGTTTGTTTTCTCATTTCATTCACTTCTCTATACCTACACTCTTGTACCTATGTGTTGCTCAATCTCCAAAGTTGAGCTAAAGTGTGATCTATTTAATTTCTTTTTTTTTTAGGTAGGCATTACATTTCGAGTAATAAAACTTGACTAAATAATTGATCAGTGTTCACTAAGGAAACTTATGTTCTCTCACCATCACCATGTTTGCAATTGACAATAGCTTATGCATTTGTATGGTTGTTCCCTCAAAGGATAGTACTCGAGCTTTGACACACTACACCAAAACGTTTGGATTGACAGGGAGGTCAGTCAATTATTTAGTTTAAATGGTATTAAATTAGAGCATTTGATTATCTTTTGCAGTGGCTTACAAATACAGTCAAGATGAGAATAATATTGTAACTGCAACTATAGTGAAACCAAATATAATCTTTTTTTTAGTTTTCAGTAAAAAATATCTCTTTTATAACAATTAAAAAGTGACAAAATAGTTATATTCGGAGGACATCATAAGAAGTGCATCCCTAGTTTCTGATCTTTTTTTGACCTTTACACCTCGGGTTTCTGATACTTTTTGGACCCTTACCATACTCTTTATTGATCATTTTCCTAGTGTGTCTTAGTTGAGGACACATAACCTTAAACTAAATATAACTTCAGAATTATTGAGCTAATGACAGTTGTGGTGTCTATTGCCACAAACATTTGCATCTTTTGTCACCAATCAAAGCATGAGAACAGACTTCAATTCCACTGCATGTAGAGACCAAGGGATATAGTCCCCAAAACTAACAGACCTTTGTTCACTGATGAGGTCCATCCACTAGGGTGCTATTCTCGCCATGGCATGCCCCACTCCACTAGAATGGCGTGTCTAAAAGAGTCAGAGGCACGGTGAAAATCCATGATGATTTTGGTAGGATAGATGCCCACAAACCTGACACCTAAGCTAAAATAATTCCATCCGAAACGCTTTGTGTTCTCCTAGATACAAATTCTAGGAACAACAACAACAACAATAACAATATTGTTGTAGCAAAGCAATGTTAAAAACAATGATTTTCCCAAATTCGATTGCTTTCCATAGGATCTACTCTAAGAAAAAGCATTGAAGTTGGTGGTTTGACCCAACAAAAAAATTAAAAATAGATACAAGGTTGTGATATTATGCAAGCCTGGCCATGGTAGTGATTTCCCCACCAGGAATTATCAACCCCACAAGCCCTTCCAACTGCTCAGCCTTTTTCACTAAAAATCCCTTCACTCCAAGTTTCCCTAGAGCAACCAGGTGTTCGTGGAATGAGCCCTAGAGGGAAAGCACGCCCACCGACATCTTCTCCTCCTACTCTGTTGTGTAATAATATGATTCTACCGCTACAAATGCATATGTTTCTATAATTCCTAGAAACCCCAGACATATACAGTTAATACAAGTACAGAAGAAGAGGAAGCCATTGATTTAGGGTCATACCCCTAACAAAAAAAACACAATATACTGAATGTGGCACACATGGATAAATTTATAACCAGGTACCTGGAATTCGATTTTATCACCGATTTAGGGGGGATTCTCTCCTATGCTTGGCGAATGTGGCCTCCTCTATGACCTCTGAATCAGACAACAAGTTCAGAATGCAGTCGGTTCATGAGTAAAGCGCCCGGAGTAGGAATGCGAATTGGTTTGTGGCTGGTAAATGCATTTGAATTCCAGAGAAAAGAGCAAAGATAGGATCTGTTTCTCTTCGCAACGCAAGAGAAAATGGAATAGATCGATCGACAACAATCGCAAGAGCAAATGGAAAATATCGGTCTGCAACAAGCACAAGAGAAAATGGAAAAGATGCAACAAATTGTTTATGTTTATTATATATATAATATACATATTATGTTTATTGTATATATAATATATATATTATGTTTATTCTATATATATTATATATATTATGTTTATTATATATATAATATATTATATTATTATTATATATATAATAAACATATAACATTAAATATAAAACATAAACCATAATAAACATATTAATATAATTCATTAAACATAAACCATATTTATAAAAATATAATGGTATAGTTGTGATGAGATATGACATATCTCAAGAAATCACCCACTCCTAAGAAGGCGAAGATGTGGGTTATAGTGGAGAATAGACCTGGGGTTATGTACTTAGTCCCTTGGAGGAGTGTTAGGGGAGACACATGCCATCATTTGATTGGTGCAGGTTATAAAGTAGTGTGCCCAAGGAGCGAGACCCTTTGGACCTACTACAATCTTAATCATTTGTTATTAATGATCGACCATTACATAATATATATGATCGCGCTAGAAGGCCCTTCGATTGTTACATTTATAATTAGGTTGCATTCGAACTTGGTTGGCATTGTCACTACTTGCATCCTTAATAAATTTTCCCACTTTCCCTCATTTCCTACTCTTATGTTTCTTTCATTTCTTCTTCTTATTCTTAGGTAATTCCTTGTTATTAATTTTTCTTTTATTGGAGGTGTTAACACTAGAATTGTCTCTAGTTTTTTGTGTGTTTGTCTTTAATATTTTTACTTTATTTTTCTCTTTCTATGTTATTTCATTTTGTTTTTTTTTTTAAGTTATTTTGATTAGTTTCTAATTTCCATTTTTATGATTTCAAATACTTTACACATAATGGCTTATGTAGGTAATATTTCATTTCAAAATCTTTTAGAATACTTTCCTATGTATTTTCTAAGGTTATATTCAAAATCTAACCTATACTATTAAGTTACATGTCAAATTGTGCATTGAGTGTTTCCTATAGCGCAACCCCCAAATTTTATACACTGGCGCTCTGCATAAATCCTGAAATTATGAAGGTTGGTGGA
This sequence comes from Larix kaempferi, assembly GCA_027924585.1. Lineage (NCBI taxonomy): Eukaryota > Viridiplantae > Streptophyta > Pinopsida > Pinales > Pinaceae > Larix > Larix kaempferi. The sequence goes on along the minus strand of BSBM01000174.1, from coordinate 1,777,547 downwards.
GTTATAATGGCAGGACATAAACGATGTGTTTGATGATAGAAGGGGATGCTTCAATACACTAATTCATTCTATCATGACACTTGTACAAACTTATGGTGATTACCATTTCATTATTACAGAATTCTAGATGCCATGAACTCTGCTTTGGCGGTTTGGTTTTCCCAGCTAAGACACGTAGAGATGGAGGAATTCTTCTTTAATTCAGTTGTTGAAGAATAAGATTGTAAATTTGTTGAGGGTAACTGAAGATATGGGTAAGAGTGGTAGAAGTGTCATGTTAAGTCAGTTTGAACCGACTGATACATCATGGGCAACAGAGTTTCCAGAATGTGCTGCACTTTTCAAAACCGCGGGATGGTTTGTGTTCTTTGAAAGAGTTACAAGGTTTAACGTTAAAGTAACTCATGAATTCGCTCAACATTTCATGGAAGATTTTGTGCGATTTGATACTTTAAGGTTCGAGTTGTCCAAAGCCCTAGTTGCAGAAGCAATGGGTGTACCCTCAAAAGGTGAATCATGGTTTACAAACTCTCCTTTCGAATTTAATCCTAGCATATTTCTAATAGCAGGATTTGGAAAACTAGACTGGGGTAAAGGCGTCCATATAAAGAATTTTAAACCTGAGTGGAAAGAAGTAATTGGGATTATTCAGAGTTATATCACCTATGAAGTCCTCTTTGCTTCATTTTTCAATTTTCATGTTCGTTTTTTGCAACATTTAACTCAGCAGTCCAAGATTACTTTATCTTTTTTCCTGTTGAAGAGTCTCCAGAAAATGGCTAAGAAGGTTAAGACTCAAACTGATAGCAATAACCAGTCTCTCTTCCATCATGGTTTAATCAAGTTAATAGTTTGTACAGTGTTACAGAAGGAGATTCGTAGTTGGGAACATTTTTTGTACTGGTTAGGCTTTGTGATTCAACAAGAAGAACATGAAAAGAAGCATGTACCTAGTAAACAAACCAGGTTTATAAAGAAGTTTAAAAGAAATGTTGAAGATGATTCACAGAGTATTGATATACAGGATAATTTGCAAAATGTTGATGTAGAAAAATATTTTCAAAACCCTGAAAATGAAATACAAGAAAGTGTGTTTGAAGCACAGTCTCGGCCTGTCTTGGAAGACAATAAAGGTAAGAGTGTTGCTCTTATTTGTCAAGAGGAAGCTGCTAGTTCGAAATAGGATATGCATAGTTGTATTTTGGAGATAGATAGTCCTGCTATAAATCTTTCTGTTGTGGATACTGAAGAGAAGATATCTCATGTTCCAAATTTTGATGTTGATATGAAAGCTCTGAACAAGCTTAGGGAGGTTAAATGGTGTCCAAAAAAAAGACCCACTAATAAGCTAAGATTAAATATGAGAAGGATATTGGATCCAAAGTTAGAAAAAGAGAAATGTAATTATCCAGGATTCCTTCACTGATGAAGAAAAAGAAGAAAAAGAAGAAAAAAAACAATCAGAATCTCAGCAGGGTCAAAGGGATGTTCAAGAAGATCAGCTAATATCACCAAAGCTGGTTTAGGAGGACCATGAAGTTACAGAAGAATAGGTTACTCTCATTCCAGAACAGGGTATATCTTCAGGAGTTGCATCTGCAGAGAAACTAGCAAAGGATAAGCAAGAAGATGATATATTTTTGGAAAGTTAGATGTTCCATGGACAGAAGATCATGATTCAACATTACATGTTGAAATGCACATTGATTCTGAGCTGGAGAATTTAAAGAAAGTCATCCAACAACAAAAGACTCAGATACAGTTTCTGAGTGGGTCAAATGAGAGATATATCTCTACAAATAACATACTAAGGAAGGATTTGAATGATATTAATGCACACTACCAAGAGCTGATTGCAGTGACTAAAAAGGCCTTGAAGAGGAAGAGGGATACTGAAGATCAAGCAGAAGATTTGAAGAAACAAATTCAGGGTTTGAGCAATAAGAACAAAGAGTTATCAAACATAATCAAAGACTTGGATAAATAGCATGCTCGAGATGAAAAGAAGTCCCATGCCTTGGAAGGCATAGCTATGCTCGCTAAGGCTGCCAAGCAGTTATGAACCACTTCATCTCCAGCAGTCTACAACTGTCAAAGTATTTCATTTTTTATTATCATAAAGAATAGTTGTTAATAAGTTGTTTAAAGATTTGAATAGTTAAGTTGTAACTTCTATTTATAACTGCTTCGAAGATAGGTCTAGAGTTAGTTATCAAACTCATATTTTGTAAAGGTATAAAAGTGGGAAACTTCTATGGGAAAGGGTTCGATTTTTGGGTCAAGGAGGACTATACTGTGGAAGTTTTGAGACATTTTCAGACTCATATACATATCTCTCATGTAAGTTTTTGAAATATGGAGATTGAAATATATATATATATATATATATATATATAAGCCATTATTATCTTGTTGACTGCTTTTTCTGATCAGTGTGATCCCACAGTTAATGATTTCATTCTTTGTTTAATGTTTTAATCATGAAATGCTGATGTATTGTGGAAAAACCAGTACTCTGTTTATGAATGAATTGGCTTATATTTAATCTTTAAAGTGTTAAATATCTCCTTACTTTAATGTCTTGCATGATTTAGTTTCTGTATGAGTTTGTACTTGTTTTGAATGTGATTACTTTCTTGATTATGAAGCATTCAGACCAATAAACTACAAAAACAAAACCCTATTTCATGTTTGTTCTGATTGAGATTGTGCCAGCTTGCCCCTATGTAGTCTAGGGTCAATTTCTAGGACAAACATATTTGGCGTCATTGCCGAGGACGGAAGTGAAGTTACATCTTCCCTGGGACATTTATGTTGTTCTGGTTTTGAGGTGAACATGACCAGAAGTTCTTATTTCAGACTACAGTTTCACTAGGATAACATTTCACAGTGGCTTCCAAGAGGGTTGGAACAAGAGGGAAGCCCACTTCACCATTACACCCAGGAGTGTCAGATTCAGAAAGGATTTTGAGAAAGGCTAAACAAGAGTTATATACTCCTACTTTTGGAAGGTCCCAATCTTCCCCATCTTTATTTTCTCTTGCTCAATCACAGACTATATCTTCATTTCTATATCATGAACCAAAATTAGAGGAGGTTTATTTTCAGGTTTTCACCAGTTCATTGTCTCCCAAAAATATCAAAACTGAGTTATTCCCCTTATCACAGTTTAACACTAATATTCCTACCTTTCAGCCTAATTCTGGTAAAGCCAACAAACCTTTGTTTTCAACAAGTCAGACTACTCCTAAGATGGTTGGACAAAAGCTTGATATGATGGATAGAATGGTAGAAGCTAGGTATGCTCCCTTAGTGCTTCCACAGCCTTTAAATGCTCTTCCAGGAGGAGATTATAAAAAATATTTGCCTAGGTTTAATGGGCAGGGAGATACAACTGCAGAAGAACACTGGAATGCAATTTTAAGTTATGCTGATAATCAGAACATAGAAGCAAAGGATGTATGGATGAGAATTTTTGTGCAAAGTCTAGATGGTGATGTTAGAAAATGGTTCAGGGAGATACCATCAAATTCAATAACACTTATAGAAGAGTTACAAGATGTATTTATGAGACAATGGGGAGATACTAAGGATCATACTTATTACATTACTGAGTTTGCAACATTAAAAAGGAAAAAAGATGAGACTATAGCATACTTGTCCAAGCGTTTCAATAAAATGTATGGAAGGATCCAAGCTGAAATCAAGCCTTCCATGACCTTAGCTAAGTTAACCTATGCCAATGCCTTTGACCATGAGTTTTCACCACATTTAAGAGAAAGAAGATCAGTGACTTTACTGAACATGCAAGAAGTTGCCCTAAAGGTTGAGTCAAATATTATAGCCTCAAATAGACTTAAAGATCAGGCAGATTATCAAATTCATGATCGAAAGGGTAAAAATGCAATGATACCTTCAGCCTCAATATCAAAGAAAGAAGAAGGTCAAATGGATGAAATGAACAAATTAATTAAAGCTTTGACTGCAAAAGTCAGCAAATTGGAGTTGGAAAAGAATTTGAATAAACCTACTCAGGACGGAGAAAGAAATCCCAATCAAAATCCTAATCAGTTTAGAATACCATTTGTACCAAGATTCATCCCCCGGGAAAGGAGAAACAATGATATCCATAGGGAGAGAAGAGAAAACGAAGACCAGAAAGTTCCTCCCCCATTCCAAAATAATTTCATAGAAGAAGTTGAATAGGTGGAAGATGTGCAGTATGAGGATGATCTAAACCAGAATTTGAATTATTTTGGGGAGTTATCTTCTGAAGGTTTTACAACTGAGTGCAGCTATCAAAATTTTGATCATTATGATTCATATGATTATCAAGAAGGAACTGATCTTGACCCTCAGGTTTGAGCTAGTATGTGTCAGACTGAACCTAAAAAGTCTTATAATTTAAGATCAGGTCCAAAACAGTTTGTCCAAATTCCGAAGAAGAAGATAGTTCCAGCTGCTAAATAGTTACCTAATCAAACACAAGGAAATAGAAAAGATCAAGGGGATCAGGTCAAAGCAGCAGAGATTGAAGAAACTAGTAAAAGTACACAGACTTTTAACTTTAAGAATGAATTGTGTAAAATTAAGATTCCAGTGCCATTGACTGAGTTAATGAAGACTCCTTGTTTTAGAGATTCTGAATGTAAGGTATTGAATGCTCCAGTTAATTCCTCTCCTTCAGATACTGTAAATTTGCAGGAAGAACATCCTACAATTATTCTTGGTACTCGCCTCATCTGAAAAACTTGAAAGTGTTTCAACTTTTCCTCCACCTTTTTATATAACCTTGATTGTCCATGACCAAATGATTCACAATTGCCTCCTAGATTATGGAGCCTCACATAACTTGATTCCTAAAGAATTCATGGAGGCCCTGGGTTTGAGTGTTACAAAGCCATACCATGATTTATTTGCATTTGATTCTAGATCTGTGAAATGTCCAGGAGTGATAAAAGATCTTGTGGTTAATCTTTCTCAATTACCAAAGAAGAGTGTTATAATGGATGTGGTAGTTGCTGACATATCCCCTAAGTTTGGCATGTTGCTCTCGAGGTCTTGGGAAAAGAAAATAGGTGGTACATTACAAATGGATTTGGATTATGCTACAATTCCTGTGTTTGGAGGAGAAAACATGAGATTGTACAGGGAATTACAGTATGCTTTCATAGTCACAGATGATAGGAATCCAACTAATCATCCCCTATATTCAGTAGATGAAGAATTTGGCTCTTGTATGCTTCATTTCAGTGATGAGACTACAGCTAGGATACTGCAGGTAGAAAAGAAGCATCGGTTGAACCTATTATTGAAAAAAAAGATGAGTTGTGGAAGATGTATTTTGATGGCTCTTCATCCAAAGAAGGAGCAGGTGCTGGTATAGTGTTGATTTCTCCTGGTGGAGAGGTAATTTGCTTGATGTATAAATTGGAATTTGTCACTACCAACAACACAGCAAAATATGAGGCATTAATACTGGGTTTAAGGGCTGGAAAGGACTTGGGAATTCAACAAATTTATGTTTATGGCGACTCTGAACTAGTTGTCCAACAGGTGAAGGGAAAATATCAAGTAAAGTAGGATTTGTTGAAGGTATATAGAAATGAGGTTTGGGATATGATTGATAATTTTTTCATAGCATTCAATATTAATTTTATTCCCAGAGATCAAAATCAGACTGTTGATTCATTGGATTTAGTAGCTACTCATTTCAAAATTCCAAAACATACTCAACTGAAATATCCAATTGAGGTTAAGTATAGACCTTCAATGCCTGACAATATAAAACAATGGAGAGTTTTTGAGGATGATGTGGAGATTAAAAAATTCTTGGGATTAGCTGGAGAATTTTCCAATTCTCTAATTGATTAGGATGAGGAGATAGATGACACTGCTGCATATACAAAAAATACAATTGCTGATCATAAAATCATTGAGTTGAAGGGAAATTTTATTCCTAAGGGTTTGGTTCCCCTTGAGAGAATATTTTCTAAAGATGACACATTATTAAAACCATCCATGCAATCTTCAAAGGAAAATATTATGAGTTGTAATATTGGTACAGAGGAGCAGCCAAGAATGGTGAAGATTTCTAAGTCTCTTTCAGTTGAACAAAGAAACAGGTACATTCAATTGTTAAGGAGTTTTGTTGATATTTTTTCTTGGTGTTATGAGGATTTTAGAACCTATGACACTAGTATTATTCATCATAAGGTTCCCTTAAAGCCAAATGTGAAACCTTTTAGGAAGAATTTAAGGAGAATTAATCCATCATTGTTACCAGTCATAGAAAAGGAAGTCAAGAAGTTACTAGATGCAAATATAATTGTTCCACTCAGATATTCATCATGGGTTGCAAACTTGGTTCCAGTTCGAAAAAAGAATTGGGAGATTAGATTATGTGTGGACTTCTGGAATCTTAATAGAGCTTCATTGAAGGATAATTATCCATTTCCAAAAATTGAGCAAATTTTACAGAAAGTGGTTGGTGCTAAGAGAATTTCAATGGTTGATGGATTCTTAGGGTATAATCAAACAGTTGTACATCCGGATGATAGGGAGAAAACAACCTTCACTACCCCATGGGGCACATTCATGTATGATAAGATGCCATTCGGTTTGATGAATGCGGGTGCAACATTTCAAAGAGCTATGGATATAGCCTTTGTGGGAGAAAAGGAAAAATTTGTTGTAATTTACTTGGATGATATTACTATCTTCTCTAAGTCTGATGACGAGCATTTGAAACACCTTGAACAAAAAATTTTGAAGTGTAGGAAGTTTGGTTTGTCATTGAACCCCAAAAAGTCACAGTTTGCTGTACAGGAAGGAAAACTTCTAGGACATCTTGTTTCAGCTGATGGTATTAGAATAGACCCTGAGAGAGTCAAAGCAATTCTGAAGATTACTATCCCAAGAAGTGAAAAAGATGTTCAATAATTTATTGGGAAAATCAATTTTCTGAGATGGTTCATCCCGAATTTTGCTGATACAATCAAACATATCACATCTATGTTGAGGAAGGATCAGGAGGTGAAATGGATAGCAGAAGCTAAAGCTTCATTTGAGAAGATTAAACAAGCTCTAACAGAAGCCCCGGTCTTGGTAAGTCCAGATTTTTCGAAATATTTTCTCACTTTTTCCTTTGCATCCCAAGACACTATAGCTGTTGTTCTACTACATAAGAATTCAAAAGATTTAGAGAAGCCTATAGACTTTTTCAGTAAGACCCTCAGAGACTCATAATTAAAGTACAATACACTTCAGAAACAAGCATATTCACTTGTTAAAGCTTTGAAGTTTTCCAGAATCTATGTCTTGCATTCAAAGATAATTGCCTATGTACCTAATGTTGCCATTAAAGAAATCTTAACTCAACTAGACAATGAAGGTAAAAGAGGTAGGTGGATTGCAAAGATTATGGAATACGAGGTTGAAATCAGGCCTACAAAGTTAGTGAAAGGGCAAGGTTTAGAAAAATTGTTAGCTGAGTCAAATTGTGAGGCTTTAGATATCCATCTGGTAGCCAATCAGCTAGCTCAGGAGGAATTGCAAATGAGGAAAAATGAAGAGCAGACTATGGATAAATATACAGAATCAAAGTGGTATGCTGACATAGTTCACTTCTTATTATATTTGCAATGTCCTGCTCATTTTGATAAGAAGGCATCCAGATCATTAAAGTTGAAGGCTACAAAATATTGTTTGGTAAATCAACAGTTATACTGGAAGGATCCTGGTGGAGTATTACTCAGGTGTTTGGAAAAAGCACAAGTAGAAGAGGTTATTTCAAAAATGCATGAGGGTGCTTGTGGGGGTCACAGGTATTGGAAGTCAACATCTTATAAAATTATTAGGTCTGGCTATCATTGGCCCTCTTTATTTTCGTATGTGTACCAACAGGTGAGAGCTTGTATGCAATGTCAAAAATTTGTTGGGAGGCAGAAACTCATATCACTACCATTAAATCCTATTGCAGTGAATGCCCCTTTCTAACAGTGGGGATTAGACTTTATAGGAGAGATTAACCCTGCATCTAGTGGACAACACAGGTGGATAATTACAGCTACTGATTTTTTCACTAAATGGGTGGAGGCAATTCCTACACGTAATGCAACTGAAAATGTCATCATGAATTTTATAAAGGAGAATATTCTGAGTAGATTTGGTTGTCCACAGAAGTTGTTGACTGATAATGTACCAACTTTCAAGTCAAAATCCATGGTAAGTTTTTGTGAGCAGAATGGAATTGAGCTGAGACATTCTACACCCTATTACCCTCAGGGTAATGGATTAGTAGAGTCATCAAACAAAAGCATTATTCAGAGTATTAGAAAGCTGTTAAATCAAAATAAAAGATCTTGGGATTCAATGCTAAAGTATGCATTATGGGAAGATAGGATAACTACCAAGAAGGCAATAGGTTTGTCCCCTTTTCAATTGGTGTATGGTACAGATGCAGTTTTCCCTATTCAACTAGGCCTTCCAGTGATGAAATTTTTTCAAGATAGTCAAGAAGAACCTAATGATCTTCAAAGAAGGATTTTCTCATTGGTTGAATTGCAGCAAGAACGAGAAGCTCTAGCAGAAAAAGCTCAAGCATACAGGAATAAAATCAAAGAAAGATTTGATAAAAAAGTAAAAGAAGATACTTTTTCTCTTGGTGACATGGTGCTCAGGTGGGATGCCAGAAGAGACTAGAAGGGTCAGCATGGTAAGTTTGATAATCTGTGGTTAGATCCCTTCATGATTTCAAAGATTTTAGAGAATAATACCTTCATATTGCAGACTTTGGAAGGTGAAGAATTGTCCACTCCAGTTAATGGACGATTCCTCAAACATTTTACAGTTATTGAAAGCAAAAGAAGTTACATTCATTGTATATACCGGTGAGGAATAAGACTCCATACCCAATGGAAGCTTGCAGAATAAAGCAACAGTTTCATGTGGTAGAAGGCACTAGTCTACAGGTTCTTGAAACCTCACAAGGAGGATTTCATCCCTCAGCTGGAGCCAGATGTTAACACTATAATTGTCTCTAGTTTTTTGTGTGTTTGTCTTTAATATTTTTACTTTATTTTTATCTTTCTATGTTATTTCATTTTGTTTTTTTTTAAGTTATTTTGATTAGTTTCTAATTTCCATTTTTATGATTTCAAATACTTTACACATAATGGCTTATGTAGGTAATATTTCATTTCAAAATCTTTTAGAATACTTTCCTATGTATTTTCTAAGGTTATATTCAAAATCTAACCTATACTATTAGGTTGCATGTCAAATTGTGCATTGAGTGTTTCCTATAGCGCAACCCCCAAATTTTATACACTGGCGCGCTGCAGAAATCCCGAAATTATGAAGGTTGGTGGAGTTATAATGGCAGGACATAAACAATGTGTTTGATGATAGAAGGGGATGCTTCAAGACACTAATTCATTCTATCATGACACTTATACAAACTTATAATGATTACCATTTCATTATTACAGAATTCTAGATGCCATGAACTCTGCTTTGGCAGTTTGGTTTTCCTAGCTAAGACACGTAGAGATGGAGGAATTCTTCTTTAATTCAGTTGTTGAAGAATAGGCTTGTAAATTTGCCGAGGGTAACTGAAGATATGGGTAAGAGTGGTAAAAGTGGCATGTTAAGTCGGTTCGAACCGACTGATACCTCCTGGGCAACAGAGTTTCCAGAATGTGCTACACTTTTCAAAACCATGGGATGGTTTGTGTTCTTTGAAAGAGTTACAGGGTTTAATGTTAAAGTAACTCTATTTCAACTAATGGATAATGTATTTTCAATCCAATGTACGAAATGTTTATTGGAGCCAAGCTTGTAACTGTGATTATGCTAATGAAATCCAAAAAGAATGAATTAATTAAGGAGTCATGAAGAAGTTGGTAGTCATTCAGGACTCCCTTGAAACTTGGGAAACATTTACATATTTTTTTATTGTAACAGAATTATTCAAATCATGTTATGTACTAATCAAGACCTAAACCACTCGCCGCTAAGGGTTCCATTCTTAATGAATGTATTGTGGATGAACTCATAAAGAATAGGAATGTGAAAGAATAAACAACACAATAGGTCATGACGTTCCATTTATAAAAATCTTTGGGTAGAGAAGTACCATAAATTTCAAATGCTTTCATAAGGTTTAACCAAAAGTGGAGTGATCAAATTTATGTAGTTATTATATTATTGCGTATACCCAAGCATCCCGTTAAATATTGGGATAACTACAACCATTAGAGCTCATAATCAAGATACATTGTTATGGCATATGACATTAAGAAATTCTAATATCAATTTGTAACCTTTCCCAACTAAGAAAATCCCAACCCTAATTCATTGTCTACCGTATATTTTACTAGATATTTATTTCTTTAATTAAATTATTGGTTACACTTGGAGAAAATATTGTGTTTGAAATAATTTAGAAATAAATTTCTCAAAAAAATTAGAGGCTTCTGAACAATAAATGGTGTAACAATTTCATTTAATGAAATGATCCTTATAACTCATAATCCATATCAACCTTAATTTGTTAGCCCAAACACATAACCTATATAGCTTCTATAGATATTAATCATTATCATCCATTAACCCCCATCTCCTAAAATCCCCAAACTATAACCCCTATTATCCTTAAACCCTAACAATTTTTATTCGTAATTAATAACCATTAAATCATATATCTCTTAATCCCTTACTTATATGACCTCTAACCTTATAAAATATTACCTCTTACAATTGTAGTTCTTATACTAGTTACATAGTGACAAATGTAATTAGTGTTATTATATGCTTGCTTTGTTTGACTTAGCAAAATATATTTATTTAAGGATTGTTTTCATTATTAAATTATTAAATTTATTATTTACATTTTCACAATTGTATTTCTTATACTAGTTACCTAGTGACAAATGTAATTAGTGTTAGAGTGTTTTTTTAAAGTTCTATGGTATGGTATCTTAGTTTTATATCAACCCTAGATTTAATACCTTAAGATATAAAATCCTTACTAATTTGAGAGATAAGATGTGAGTTATAGTGGAGAATAGACTTGGGGTTATGGACTTAGTCCCTTGGAGGAGTGTTAGTGGAGAATAGATGGTGATGAAGATGTTGATGATGAAAATGATGATGATGATGATGGTGGTGGTGGTGATGATGATGACAACGATGATGATGATGATGATGATGATGAGGAGGAGGAGGAGGAGGAGGAGGAGGAGGAGGAATATGATGATGATGGTGGTGATGACGACAAAAACGATGATGATGATTATGATGATGATGAAGAAGAAGGTGATGATGATGAAGATGTTGATGAGGAAGAGGGTGATGACGACGACGATGATGATGATGATGATGATGATGATGATGATGATGATGATGATGGTGGTGATGGTGGTGGTGGTGATGACGACGAAAACGATGATGATGATGATGAATACGACTACCTCACCATACCACCGACAGCAAGAGGCGTCGAATATCAGACTTCTTATAATGTAATTTCAGTCGGATATCCGACGCTCCCTTCAAAAGAATTCAACGAGCTCGCCAAACCACCGATGCCAAACATCGTCAGTCTTTCTAGGTATCTGCGTCGAATATCCTACAACGATGATGATGATGATGATGATGATGGATCATCATCATCATCATCATCATCATCGTCATCGTCATCACCATCTTCATGGTGATGACGATGACGATGATCCATCATCATCGTCATCATCATGAAGATGGTGATGACGATGACGATGACGATGACGATGACGATGATGATGACGATGATGATGATGAAGATGATGATGATGATGATGATGATGATGATGATGATGATGATGATGATGATGATGGTGGTGGTGGTGGTGATGACGACGACACCGATGATGATGATGATGATGATGAAGATGGTGATGATGATGATGATGATGAAGATGATGAAGAGGAAGATGATGATGGCGGTGGTGATGACGACGACAACGATGATGATGATGATGATGATGATGATGATGATGATGATGATGATGGTGATGATGATGAAGATGGTGATGATGATGATGATGATGAAGATGATGAAGAGGAAGATGATGGTGGTGGTGGTGATGACGACGACAACGATGATGATGATGATGATGATGATGATGATGATGATGATGATGATGATGATGATGATGATGATGATGAAGAAGATGATGATGATGAAGATGTTGATGAGGAAGAGGGTGATGATGACGACGACGACGACGATGATGATGATGATGATGATGATGAAGAAGATGATGTCGATGATGATGATGATGATGATGATGATGATGATGATGATGATGATGATGATGATGATGCTGATGGTGGTGATGACGACGACAACAATGATGATGATGATGATGATGATTAATCCGATGACCTCGCCATACCACCAACGGCAAGAGGCATCGTATATCAGACTTCTTATAATGTATTTCAGTCGGATATCCGACGCCCCCTTCAAAAGAATCCAACGAGCTCACCAAACCACCGATGCCAAACGCCATCGGACTTTCTAGATATCTGTGGTTGATATCCTACAACGATGATGATGATGCTGATGATGATGAAGATGATGATGATGAATATGATGATGATGATGATGATGATGATGATGATGATGATGATGATGTTGATGATGATGAATATCATGATGAAGATGGTGATGACGATGATGATGATGATGATGATGATGATGATGAAGATGATGATGAAGATGACGACGATGATGATGATGATGAAGATGATGAAGATGAAGATGATGATTATGAAGATGATGATGATGATGATGATGATGATGATGATGATGATGATGATGATGATGATGGAGGTGATGACGATGACAACGATGATGATGATGATGATGAAGATGGTGATGATGATGATGATGATGATGATAATGATGAAGATGATGAAGAGGAAGATGATGATGATGGTGGTGATGACGACGACAACGATGATGATGATGATGATGAAGATTATTATGATGATGATGATGAAGATTATTATGATGATGATGATGAAGATTATTATGATGATTATGATGAATAAGATGATGATGATGAAGATGTTGATGAGGAAGAGGGTGATGATGATGATGATGATGATGATGATGAAGATGATGATGATGATGATGATGATGATGATGATGATGAAGAAGATAAAGATGATGATGATGATGATGATGGTGGTGGTGGTGGTGGTGGTGATTACGACGATAATGATGATGATGATGATGATGATGATGATGATGAATCTGATGACCTCTCCATACCACCGACGTCAAGAGGCATCAGATATCATAATTCTTATAATGTAATTTCGGTCAGATATCCGACACCCCCTTCAAAATAATGCAACGAGCTCGCGAAACCACCGACCCCAAATTTCGTCGGCCTTTCTAGGTATCATGTGTCTAGTCTAACCATGCCAAATTTCAGTCCAAGCTAGCACATATTTAAAAAATTTCAACTTTGGCCCCATGTAGCACATTAATTAAACTATAGGTATGGTTTTTGATGCTCAAATTGTTAGTGTCAGTTATGTTTGAGTCTAGAATCCCTCCCACACCGTCAATGCATGTGTCTAGTCTAACCATTCCAAATTTCAGTCCAAGCCAACACATATTTAAAAAAAATTAGCGTTGGCCCCATTTAGCACATTAATTAATCTATAGGTATGGTTTTTGATGCTCGAATTGTTAGTTTCAGTCATGTTTGAGTCTGTAAAACCTCCCACGCCGTCAATGCATGCGTCTAGTCTAACCATGCCAAATTTCAGTCCAAGCAAGCACAGATTTAAAAAATTTTAATGTTGGCCCCATGTAGCACATTAATTAATATATAGGTATGGTGTTTGATGCTCGAATTGTTAGTGTCAGTCATGTTTGAGTCTGGAAACCCTCCCACACTGTAAATGCATGCATCTAGTCTAACCATGCCAAATTTCAGTCCAAGCAAGCACATATTTAAAAAAAAAAACAATGTTGGCCCCATGTAGCACATTAATTAATCTATAGGTATGGTTTTTGATGCTCGAATTGTTAGTGTCAGTCATGTTTCAGTCTGGAAACCCTCCCACACTGTCAATGCATGCGTCTAGTCTAACCATGCCAAATTTCAGTCCAAGCAAGCACAGATTTAAAAAAAATCAACGTTTGCCCCGTGTAGCACATTAATTAATCTATAGGTATAGTTTTTTATGATCAAATTGTTAGTGTCAGTAATTTTTTATTCTGAAAACCCTCCCACACCATCAATGCATGCGTCTAGTCTAACCATGCCAAATTTTAGTCCAATCTAGCACAAATTTAAAAAAGTTCAATGTTGGACCCGTGTAGTACATGATCAAGCACGCGATTTGGGTTAGCATGATAATTGTGCATTTCCTTACTGATATTCTCTTTGTTTCTAGAATAATTTAATATTACCTACTAAATAGGGCCAACCACATGAAGGTGGAAGCTCTTATGGCCCCTTCCCCCCTCACATCACTCTCAATTCCCTATAACCCGACAAAATCTATGTAAAAAAAAAATTAAATGTGTTTTTTCCATACTTTATAAGAAGAAATGTTTATAATTATAACATATGCCAACATACAGGAAAATGGAAAAAACACTAAGAAACAGTTAATTTATACATACCAATCAAATTCAATATTTCTATCGCAATATTAAATCAAAATATATAGAGTAGATATATTAAGCAATACCTCATACACTTCAATGGACTTCATCATCTTCTTCATCCAAGTCATCATTTGTATCATCTGATACAGAGTCAACATTGTAAGGATTGGCCATATCATCATCATAATCGATGTCAGTTACGATCAACATGTCATCGTCGATATCATCTTCATGGACATTGTCTGCTACATCATCTGATTCAACTAATTCTTTGACATCTTCTTCTGGAACATGATCATATAACTCATGCTGATCAATTTCAACACCGCATTCTTCTTCGAGACCCTCTCCATTACCTTCCTCTACATTATACTTTACCGGCCTTCCCCTTGGATCGTGTCTCACAACAAATGACCAACCCCTTCTACTTGGAAACTCAGAGTAAAATACCTGTTCACATTGGCTTGGAAGAGCATAGGGCTTCCTTCCTGGCTCAAAAAACCTTGTATTAACCATGGTAAATCCATTATCATGTTCAATAATAGTTTGATCGGGATCACGTTGATTCAATCGTAACATGTACCATTTGACAATGAATAGAACTACCTTGAAGGAGTTAAAGTCACACTGAAGAATATCTTCCAAATACCCGTAGTATCGATTTTCTGAGATTTTTGGATGTTTGTCACTTCTAGAGGAAACATTGGTCTCCTCAAAGACTGCAGATATCCCACAATATGATGTTTTCTTCATTTCATCCAAGTTTTTGATGCAATATCTACATCCATTGCACCACATAGCCTTATGGTGTTTTACCTACAACAAGCCATACACAAAAAGAATACATAATGATCCAATATTTATGATTAAGTGCATGTTTATGCCATACAGGAAAAAAATCAATGTGTACAACAATATGTTTGCAAAAAAATTAAATAGTGTGGTTGATTAATATGCTTGCCTGCTTATCTTTTAAACCATATGCTAAATCGATTTCCCTTTGTGTAAGATTGGTATCTCCATTGCGATGTGTTTCTTTAACCAATGAAGCCACACCTTCCCATGATATTCCATGACCAGATTTTTCACATCGTTCAATCCATACCTTCATCTAGTAAATATTGTTTGCGATGTATAAATGAAGTGCATCCCACTCTCGACCAACTGTTTGATGAGAATAAAATTAAAATTCAACACAAATGTATATTCACTTAACAAAGTATACACTCTTAATTGATGCATACTGAATATAAAAACAGAATATGTATGATATATACATAAAAATCAATAGTCAAATGTGTTATATTAATTAATCTCCACTAGATAATAATTACCTTTCACCTTCCTCGATCTACCTTTCCCCTTCGAGATTGTTATTGGAGTCCGGATCACAAATGTGACGTAAATTGAGATTTAACGCTAATTTAGGAATATATTCACTAATATAAAGCATATTTTGGTATACCATATATCCCTCCATCATAGAAACCTTAGCACGTGCTCGTTGTCTAACCAAACCCTTCATAATATTCAAGTGCCTCTCAACCATCCACATGGACGTTGAGTGCACAGGTCCACACAATTCAATCTACTCAACTTGGTGTATGAGGTAGTGTTCATGTACATTGAAAAGTACCGAAGGTAGATACTTCTTCATTTCACACATGAGACGAGGAATTTCTCTCCTCCAATACTTTATATCTTCTTTATGGATTCTTTTGATGACAACCATCTACAAGTGACGCAAACCAATCACGAGATTTAACAAAAAAAACATTATATTACATAACATGAATTAGTGCACAAAAATCAAATATAATTTCTATGATGAAAAAAACAAACACTAAGTGCATGCAAAAAATCGCTACTTACCTCGTGTATTTCCCAAGATTATATATAACTTGTTTGACATTATTGTCTAAGTTGTCCGAGAGAGAGAGAGAGGTAGAACATACTGTAACAATATACAAATCGTTTCATTTTTTAAACAAAGAGTATACAAACAAAATACCAACAATATGCACTGGAATTAAAAAAAGACAATAATTTTATGCATACCATAATAATTACCTTCATGAAGACATGACAATCATGCGTTTTCACCCCTGCAAAATCACCTTTCTTTGTTATGATATTCTTCATGTTCGCATAAAATCCGGAGGGAAATTTAATTTTTCGCATGAATTCTTTTAAAAAATCACTTTGTTGCTCCGTTAACATCCATGGAAGTGAATTTATATTAATTTGGTCTCTGTTTCTATGAAATTGAATGACATCTTTCATTGCATGGTTTCCTTCTTGAATGTCTTTGCAAATTTTGACAATTTTTTCTTTCTCACTCCTTCCATCCAATATTCGACATAATGTTTCAGTCACATTCTTTCCAATATGCATTGTATCAAACAAATGAGCAATTTTTAGGTGCTCATAGTAGGGCAACCTACTGAATTGTCTAGGATAAATTTTCATTCCTCGTGGAATCCCATTAATGCCTTCATGATCACGATGGCCATCATGAATCGTAGTTTATAAATAAATTACTTCAATCAATGTCATTTACAGTAAACAACACAGAATAAAAAAATACATAACATTTCATATACAATGATTCATACGTACCTTGACGATTTCTATTATATTGCAACTTCCATAGGTCAGGTGCCATTCTCTGTGGTTTTAATGCAGTCTCTTGCTTCCCATTGAACAGATGTTTTTCGGTAGTTCGATACCTATGATTCTTAGAGAGAAAGTGCCTATACTCATCAAACACCTCCTTTCCTATGCTTTTTGAACGACAAGATTTGATCTGAGGACCAGAAAATGGACATGCAAATTTTCCCTTTGTCTGAAGACCTACATAAAGAGATGGATTATCTATGTCAACTATAATAATATATAAAATGAATGGATTATTTAAAAAAACATGCATGCATAGTATATTAACTAGTTCATAAAATTAAATGCAATTAAAGTGGAACTTATAATTACAAACCGCAAATATGGGTTAACCCTGGGGCATCATGTATTGTCCATACAAGCATTGCATGGAATTTGAATTGCCTTTGTCTTATTGGTCTAGATACGTCATACATAGTGATTCCATTCCATAACTTTAGTAGCTCGTCAATAAGAGGTTCGATATATACATTCATATATTTAACTTGGTACTTACCTGATTGATTTTAACATATAAAATATATAATTATGAGTACCATTTAGATATATAAACCATGCACAAGAGACAAATAAAAAATATATATATGACATATGCCACAATATACGACAAATGAGATGCCACTACATTAAAAAAATAAGTTGTAGACACAATATACCTGGAATAATCATCGACAACATTATGTGCCCCCTCTTTATCGACAACCATGGAGGAATGTTATTGTTGATAACAAAAATATGCCACACCGAGTAAAAATATCTCATCTCTGCAAATGGATTGACACCATCTGTTTCCAAATAAATCCTAAGATTACGAGGTTCTTCTTTAAAGTGAGGCCATTTTTCCTCCATATCTCTAAATGCAGACTCATCTGTAGGCATTCGAATAATGTCATATTGACTTTTGTTCCGTGCATGGTAATCCATAAATTGCGCTATGTTTTTGCACTTGAACAGTCGTTGCAAACGTGGAATAATGGGAATATAACGAATAACCTTGCGAGGCACCTTTTTTGTTACTTGATCTGTTCGATATCTACTGATATGACATTCTGGACATTCTGTTGCAAATTCATGTTGATTATAATATATAACATGGTCATCGGGGCATGCATGAATTGCTTCATACTGCATTCCAATTTATTTCATGATGGCAGATAAATATTGATATGTGCGAGGTAAAATATTTAACGGTGGTAACAAAAATTCAGCTATCAAGCTACAACAAATTAAAATAAAAATCTAGTTAATATAATATATAAATAATATTAATGAAACACATTTCATCTGTATTAATTTGACTTATGAATTAACAATAAAATTATTAGACGAACAGTAATAACCTTTAGCGCGATCATATATATTATGTGATGGAATATATTACATACCTTAACATCCGTGTGACTGATATGTTTGCAAGACCATTCATAACCTTCAAGTTCATTATCAACAATATAGCAGAGAGAAGATTTGTGTTGGAGCCCTCATAAAGGGGTTTGTATGCCTTCTCAAGAAGAGGTAAATGATGACTATCATCAAAATCATCATTTTCATGATCATGATCATCATCCATTCTAAAATTAAATGAATCATGGATCAATGTATTTGTACCATCATCTTCAACTATGTTATCAGTATGATCATCTTCTTCAATATGATCATTAACTTGTTCTTCATTATTCATAGCTCCATATTCCTCCAGTACTTGTTCTGAAAGCACTTCCTCAGGGCGATATGTCGTAGGATGTCTTTCCTTTATATTTACATGAAACCATCAATAGATATAAGTTAATATAAGAAATATTAAAATAATACATACATTTACAAAAGCAATCAATATAAAAACATATATAATGCAAAACTTACAAATGGATGATATTCATGTCCCCCCTCAGCGTGTCCATGTTCCCTACAATGTTTTATGGTTGTTTTGATGTTTATTCTTCTCCTCTTAAATCCCCTGCATTGACTACATGGACAATAACATTTCTCATCACCCTTTCTTTTCAGTCCATCCCACAATCTAGCAAGCAATTGTCGATTTTGTTCGTCTGGATCAGGAATATTTCTATTTGACATTTTCTCATAAAGAACTTGAACGAAGATTATCGATCTTAGAAAATCAAGCTCCACACTTCACTATTTTTAATCACAAAAACAATAGAAATACTTATGTATTCTTTTATAGAAAACAGTCTGTCAAAGAATAAAATACTTTTCGCAAACCGTCGCTTGTATAGCAAACATGTCGGAATGTTTCCATAATTTATAGATTTTAAAATTTAATTGTACATCAGATATCCGACGACATGACCATAGTTACCATTATAAATTATGTGTCGGATATCCGACTACTCGTTGGATATCCGACAGGTCCTTCTATCAATTAAAAAAAAATTAATCAAAATTCGTAATTTTGAAGGTGAAATCCGACGACACAGTCCTTTTCGTCAGATGTCATCGGATTTTCTCGTCGTATTTTGGGTTCAAATTTTTTAGTGAAATCTCTTCTACACTCTTCACTCAGTGTAAGGTATTCAACAAACTTATCCTCCCATGAAGGAAGGCCTTCATGTCAAACCTCAAGTTCCTCCTTTTTCTCTTCAGTGAATTTAGGAATAGTGGGGCTTGGTGTGTATTGAGACTCCATCTTGAATTCATCAGGGCAATTGTGAGGCCCGGTTCTTGAGAAAATAGAACCACCAGTGATTTTCTTTTCACCATGTTGGGAGCCACTACTTCTCCCCTCCCCATTTTTGTTTCCTAGTTGTTGAGATAAGAACTCTCTAGTTTATTTTCCAGACTGGACAATTTTATGAGATATGTCTTGTAAACCCTTCATTATTATTTACACAAAGAGTTTGAATTCATATTTCTCTTCATTATGAGACATCTCTAATTCTCCTTGTAACATGCCTTTAGTAGAATTAATTTCTTCTCCTTCTTCTTCCTCTATCAGAGGATCTTTCTACTTGGGATATGAATTTATTTTGGGACTCATAGAAAATTAAAAATATTAGGTTCAGAGTACCATGCTCTGATACTATTGTAATGTACCTTTCTGATCTGAAGATACACTAATTGACTCTACCACAAAACTTACACAAAAACAATGAAGACTAGTAGTTTGAATGGCGGTAGGAATGTAATTTTAATGGAATATGGTAGGATTTAGGAACATTAAGTATCATTCAAATATTAGCTGATACTCGCTCTTCCAAGTTTTGAATGATCCCGAGAAAATTTCAAAAGAGATAAGCAAAAATTGTCATCCCAGATTGCAGAGCTAGTTGAAATTCAAAAATTTCCAAATAGTATGTGAGTGTCATGAATTTCTGATTTCAGGATTGGAATGAGTATAATGGTATCTTAATTAGAATCATAAACTGAAATAAATCGATTTTGGATTATATATATTCATTTATAAAACATACACTAGAAACTAGCTCCTTTTATGGAAATCTATACTAGGTGCAAGAAAGCAGTATGGAAATCATAATTTTATTTATTAAAACTTCAGAATAGACTTCATAGGCTCATTATTATTGTCATGGAAGCGATCAGTAGCTGAAATTATTCTCAAGGAGATCTCAGAAAGAAATTACATGAGGAATAAATTACTCCATCAAAGAAATAGTAGAAAATTATCATAAATCTACATGGAAGGATCTCTAATCTCCGCAACAACTCGAGCTCCACTGGATCAGAATTCAGGACCTGAAATAAACTCCATGATGAATAATGGATGTCATTATCCTCTCACAAAAGCAGGGGCACCTCTACCATATTGGACTAGGGGCACATCTCCCAAGTCTCTGAGGAAAAATTGCTCTCATATCAATTCTCAAACTATCAAAAGATGGACTAGTGGTGCACACTCCTTATTTTATAGATTGTAGGTAGCTTGTTGAGCAAGTCACCTAAGATAATTCTCCCTCATGGAGTGGATAGGGATAACTTCTTTCAAGATTTTCCTTTTTTCTTTGCTTTCTTCTTTTTCTTTTCTTTGATTTTTCTTTTCTATCTTGCTTTTCTGCTTTTGATTGATTTTCTTCCTACTTTTCTTCCTTATCCTTCTTTTCTTCCTTATCCTGCTTTTTCCTGCTTTTCTACCTTATCATGTTTTATTCTTTTTATCTGGTTTCTTCTTTATTCTGCTTTTCCTGAGCTTTGTTGCTTTTTTCTCTTGTGCTATCGTTTCTTCCTTTTTCTTGATTTCTTAGCTTTGGTTTCTTTCATCTTTTCTTCTCTTGCAAGTTACCTCTTGGTCAACCTTATCCTCTAATGCAGCCTTGTGGAGCATTATCCACTTATTTTATTAAAATAAAAATATCTATTAATGAAAAATACTTTCTCATCAAGTGCATTTCAAACTTTAGGAAAATAAAATCAACACCTTCTAATTAATTAATGCATGTACTATCAAAATTAACCCCATGTAAATGAGATTTTCTCCTCAACCCAAGGGTTTGATTGGGTTAGGAACTCAATCCAATGATCAACAATGAGGGGACATGACAAGATCCAACAACTGCTCCCAATCCATGGCCAAGGCCAATATGGGCTCACAAAGTCCCTTAAGCTTCTAGGAACATAGTTGAGGATCCATATGACCATAGAAGAACTAAATCTCAGTATCGGGATGCAAAACTTGCACTATCTCATGCAAATCCACTTCTGTTAGAGAGGTGCTACATGATGGTGGGGTCCGATCCAAAATCCTTCAAAGGGACTTGCCATGATGGATCTACAACCAAGTACAAATCTTGGTTGGTTGACAAAGGGTAATCAAAGGTTCATGGTTTGGAATACAACGAGTCATTCACCCTAGTAGCAAGAATGGATTTTGAAAAACTTGTTTTGGAAAATGCATCTTCGAAACAGTGGGAGGTGCATCAGAGTAGTAGATCCAGATCCAAATCCAAATCTAGATCCAACACCTACATTACTATCCTGCATAGGAGGAGATTGCCTACATTTTTGCAAAGTCTTTCACTCAGAAGAGATTTTCCTTCTCTGCTTGGTGTGATGGTTGTTTGAGTTTCCTACTGTTCATTTTTTAGGGGGGGTATTTTCCCATGAGGTTTTCCCCATTTCCTTAGTTTCATGAACAATTAGTTTTTATCATTTATTTGATTGTATGGGTGACCTTTGTTCTCAGTAACTAGGGCCCAGGATGTCCAAGTTTGGATTAAGGAGGGTGTTAGGATAATTAATACTCCATTGTTGTCCTACTTAGCATTATTTACCTTTTCCTAGTATTTGATGATGTTATTTCCCCCCTAGTGGTGTGCAAATGTCATCTAGGAGCCATTAGCCACCTAATGCGCCCTGCATGTTGATGTATATGTAACTTCGGAATGTATTTCATCTATGTATTTTATTGTACTCCTATAGAGATGCATTATTCCTCTATATGGAAGTGTCGTCATTTTTATTGACAAGTGTCACAAGTGTTGTAACTTGCTGATGGGTTATTAGACCACCTAGTAAGGGGTCGGACGAGATTAATGTAACCATGGGTTATTAGGCTAATTTAGACAAGTCAGCCCCACTGGTTTATTGGGCAGGACAGGACAAGTATAAATAGAGATCGAGAGATCTCTATTTGATCATCTCATTACTCACTCTTCTATCACTCAGAAAGTGGAGCACATGTGAGGAGGAGGATCAGCTTCCAGGAGAAGACTATCTCTTGTACTTTGCTTGTATCATTGCTCTTTCTATCTCTGAGGAAGTTGTGGGGTTTTTCACCTTTATGGTTTTCCCCAGTGAAACTCGGTGTGTCCATTGTCTTATGTGATTGCTTGATATGCTTGATACATGCTTGATATGTTGTACATGTTATTCTCTCAGTAAAGATCCTAGAGTATGCTAAATTAATGCTCAAAATCTAACATGGTATCAGAGCTTCCCTGAGAAGAAGACATTGTGTAGTGGCAGAAACTAGGGTTTCTTGTTTATTGGGTTTCTCTCCACATATTTTGGAAAAGAAGTAAGGTATATTGACTCTACTCATCAAGGAGAATCTTTCTGTCCAATCAAAATTCAATTCTGAGCACTTTCAGTTTTGGCCCTAAAAATTAGGGTTTCCACAAAAATAGGAATTTTTTAAATCCAAAGACATAGCTAGAAGCGCCTTGGAAAAATCGAAGTTTAGATCTTTGGATTGAGATTTTTGGTTGGGTAAAACTCCGGGAAACTCAAACCCTAATCCAGGGTCCTCCCTGGTGAATCCGGGAGATTGAAAAGCATTTATGAAGGGTGAAACTTTGCAGTTTTCAAATTCTGAGTATACCAGGATGATTAGCTCATCAAGGCGCATCTTTCTATCCTTTCAGAAGTTTGAAATTCACATTTTGAATTTTTAGGGTTTCTCTGACAAACCCTAATCCGGGACCAGATCCAGTTTTCAGCAAGACAAGTGGTAAGACCTAAAACCTTTCTATTTCCATTTGAAGTAGTCTTTAAGATGTCTCACCACACCAAGCTTGAGGATAAGCTTGAAGGGGCTGATAACTTCCGATCATGGAAGTATAGTATCTGGTTAATCCTGGAAGAAAACGAGTTGGACATTTATATAAATGAAGTGGTCCCTATCCCAGAAGAAGAAGAGGCTAAGGATATTCACAAGAAGAAATTGGTCAAGGAAAAGAGGATCATTGTTGATTCTATCAAAGATCATCTCATACCCCATGTGTCTTCCCTAAAGACACCAACGGAGATGTTTGATTCCCTGACCAAGCTATTTGAAGGGAAGAACATAAATTGGAAGATGACCCTGAGGAATCAATTGAAGAATGTCAAGATCCAGAATGCGGAGACCATGCAGTCTTATTTCTTAAGGGTATCCCAAATAAAAGAACAACTTGAAGCTGTGGGAGAAGACATAGAAAATGGAAAATTGGTAATGACCACTCTTAATGGCCTTCCTAGGTCTTGGGATTCCTTCATCCAAGGAATTTGTGCTAGGAAGAAACTTATCACTTTCAGTAGACTGTGGGAAGAATGCTCACAGGAAGAAGCTCGAATTGTAGCTTGAGAAGAGAAGATGGGGAATGAAGATCAAGCTCTCACAACACACTCCAAAATTCATGGTGACAAAAAGACTCACCATCATGACAAGAAATAAATATATCACCATCAGAATCAGAAGGGTAAGAGAAACATGTCCCATGCCCGTTGCTATACATGTGATGAAAAGGGACACTATTCCAGAGACTATCCCAGAAATAAGAAAGATGGTTCTCACAAAAGGAAGAACACCAAAAGAAGACATCATGCTCATGCTACAGAGGATGATGAACCTCCTAGGAAGAGGGCTAGAGAAGATAGTGATGATTCTTCTAGTGATGAAGAATATGTTTTGATTTATGCTCTCATTGGAACCATTACTCATGGAAGTAATGATTGGCTTATAGATAGTGGGGCTTCCAAACACATGACAGGATTCAAGGAATCCTTTATGAATCTATCTGAACATGAATCACCCCACAAGGTGAAACTTGGGGATGACTACCAGTATCCCATAAAAGGAAGTGGTGAAGCCTCGTACAAGCTAGACTCTGGAAAGTCTATGAAGATGAAAGATGTACTATATGTTCCAGGTCTCAAGAAGAATCTACTCTCCATATCTGCATTAGATGCAAAAGGAATGAGGGTTGCATTTGTAGATGGCCAAGTCCTAATGTGGCCAAAGGGTAAGACTCTAGATGATGCAATGGTGATTGGAGAGCAAGAGGGAGGATTATACAAATTGAAGGGCCAACCAGAACACGCCATGGCCCATGATTCAGTAGAGCCAAGTGAACTTTGGCATAGAAGGCTTGCACACATGCACTATAGGGCATTACCAATTGCAAGCAAAGCTGTAGAAGGTCTTCCTGAAATCCAGACAAAGCATGAAGGAATTTGCAAAGGTTGTGCAAAGGGAAAGAACACAAAGAAGACATTTCCAAGTAGTGAAAGCAAGGAAAAAATAATCTTGGAAATCATCCACTCTGATGTATGTGGTCCGATGTCATCTAGTTCTCTGAGTGGGTATGTATACTATGTTTCCTTCGTTGATGATTTCTCTAGGAAGACTTGGGTTTACTTCATGAAGAACAAAGATGAAGTATTTGACAAATTCAAGGAATTCAAAGCCTTGATTAAAAACCAAACTGACATGAAGATCAATATCTTTAGATCCGACAATGGCGAAGAATTTACTTCAGGAGAATTCAAGAATCTATGCAATGATTCAGGGATTAAGAGGGAGTTGACTACTCCTTACAATCCACAACAGAATGGGGTTGCCGAAAGAAATAATAGGACAATCATGGAAGCATCTAGGGCAATGCTTCATGACCAAGATCTACCCATGCACTTATGGGCAAAAGAAGCAAGAACAGCGGTATATGTGCAGAACAGAACACCTCATAAGATACTTGACAACAAAACTCCAAAAGAAGTGTTCACTAGTAAGAAACTAGAAGTTAGCCATCTCAGAATATTTGGTTGTCCAGTATACACTCACATCCCAAAATAAAAGAGGACAAAGCTAGATCCTTCAGGAAAGAAGGGCATATTCATGGGTTACAGTGAAAGCTCGAAGGCTTACAGAATCTACTTCCCAGGATTCAAAAAGATTGATATTAGTAGGGATGTAACATTTGATGAAAGCTCAGCATACATCAATTCAAGGAAAACACCAGTTGAAGATAATGAAGAACCTAGAATATCCAGAACTCAAGACACCACCATGAATGAAGCAGTTCCTAAAGAAGATCGTGAAACAAAAAATCCACAACAACCTATAGATCCACCCTGTGAGAAGGAATCTCACAAGAGGAAACCAGCATGGGCTAGAGAGCTCATCCAAGATGCAGAAAGGTTTGGTATTCCAGAAGAGGAACACAGAGAAAGGAAAAGAACAAGATCACATACCAACTATGTTTCTTTACTCTGTGACATAATGAACAAAGAACCTTCCAGTTATGAAGAAGCAGCAGAAAAGAAAGAATGGAAGGATGCCATGGTCGAGGAATATCAGTCGATCATGAAGAATGATGTTTGGGATGTGGTCCCAAGTCCAGATGGGAAGTCTTTGGTGACTTTCAAGTGGATATATAAGATCAAGCATGCTGCAGATGGCAGCATAGAGAAATATAAAGCAAGGTTTGTAGCTCGTGGCTTCTCCCAAAAAGAAGGGATTGATTATGAAGAGACTTTTGCTCATGTGGCCATATACACTTCCATTATATCAGTACTTGCTCTGGCTACAGTGATGAAATGGAAGGTACACCCTAGATGGATGTCAAGACTGCTTTCTTGAATGGTGTAGTTGAAGAGGAAGTGTATGTGGAGCAGCCACTCGGGTTTGAGACACATGACCGAGAGACACATGTGTGCAAACTGAAGAAAGCCCTGTATGGTTTGAAACATGAACCCAGGACCTGGTATGGCAGGATAGATGGCTTCCTATCCAGTTTGGACTTTACCAAGAGTAAAGCAGATTCCAACCTTTACTATAAGGTTGAGGAAGGAAATCCGGTGATACTACTACTGTATGTGGATGACCTGTTTGTAATAGGTGAGGATAGTTTGATTGCCGATACGAAGAGGAAGCTTGCTGCCGAGTTCGAGATGAAGGACTTGGGTATGATGCACTATTTTCTTGGTATGGAGGTGTGGCAGAGTGCAGATGGAATCTTCCTTAGACAAGGGAAGTATGTAGTAGAGATCCTGAAGAGGTTTGGAATGATGGACTGCAAGGCCATGGCCACACCTATGGCATCAAACCTGAAGCTTCTGTGTGATGCTTCATCTGAGCCGGTTGATGCTATGATGTATCTTCAGATGATTGGGTCCTTGATGTACCTGACGAATACGAGACCAGATATCTGCTTTGCGGTGAACATCTTGAGCCAGTACTTGACATATCCAAGACATGTTCACCTGATAGCTGCAAAGCATATTCTGAGGTACCTGAAGGGTACCGTTGACTATGGGCTCAAGTATGAGGAAAATCAAAAGTTTAACCTGGAGGTTTATGTTGATTCGGATTGGGCAGGCAGTTCCATTGATTGGAAGAGCACTTCGGGGTGTTGCTTCAGTATGGGATTTGGTATGATCTCTTGGTTTAATAGGAATCAGTCCTGTGTGGCACTGAGTACAGCCGAAGCAAAGTATGTCGCAGCTTATTCGGCCAGTTGTGAGGCAGTATGGATTAGGAAGCTACTGTTTGATTTGTTTGATCTCCAGCTGAGTGTTACTTGTATATATTGCGACAACTAGAGTTGTGTGAAGTTGTCGTAGAACCCAGTGTTCCATGACAAGTCGAAGCGCATTGAGATCAAGTATCACTATATCAGGGATATGGTATAGAGAGGAGCATTGAAGCTCCTGTATGTTGCGACGGACGAGTAGATAGCCGATGTGTTGACCAAGCCGCTTTCCAAAGTGAAGTTTGAATACTTCAGAGGGAGACTTGGTGTACTTCAAATCGAGATACATTCCAAGAGGAAGTGATGAGTCCAGAGACACAGATGCACACGATCCATTCTCACATAGTGGTAGGTTCATCCTCCTATGGTGTAGAAGTAAGGGCTGGGCCATTCTCACATAGTGGTAGGTTCCTCCTCCTATGGTGCAGATGTAAGGGCTGGTCCATTCTCACATGTTGGTAGGTTCACCCTCCCATGGTGAGTTGTAAGGGCTGAGTGGGATTTTTCGACATGGTGGTAGGTTTGTCCTCCCATGGTCGTTGATGTAATTGTCGGGATTTTTTGACATGGTGGTAGGTTCATCCTCCCATGGTCATTGATGTAATTGCCGAGATTTTCTAACATGGTGGTAGGTTCTTCCTCCCATGGTCGTTGATGTAATTGTTGAGCTGTCCCGACATGGTGGTAGGTTCGTCCTCCCATGGTCGTTGATGTAAGTGTTGTGAGACTTTCACAGATGGTAGTAGGTTAGTCCTCCCATGCTGGTGAGTGTAAGTGCTGTGTGTGTGCATCTGGGTTGTGCTCCGTGGACAATGACGATGATCTGAAGATGATGATGTGACAGTATGGTACACAGGTTTTGCAGAGGCATATGATCAGTCCTGAGACGCTCTTGCAGGTTTTGCAGAGGCAGTGTAATCAGTCCTGGGAGATCTTGCAGGTTTTGCAGAGGCAGTTTAATCAGTCCTGAGGTGTACCTACTTTATGGCTTGCTCGCAGAGATGTTGATGATGTTCATCAAGCATGAAAAAGGGCTGGATCGGTAGTTGATGAAGACCTACAGGTTGCGGTCCTACATCCAGTATGAAAAAGGACTAGCTCTGTAGAACTTCCTATGACGAGTAGATTGGAGATTGATTGAGATAGCAGCAGTGATGATGATTCGATGACGATGATCCAGTGATGATGATCCAGAGAAGAAGACTTGTGTCGAGAAATACCTTCCTAGTTAAGAGAGAGTGTTGATGTATATGTAACTTCGGAATGTATTTTATTGTACTCCTATAGAGATGTATTATTCCTCTATACGGAAGTGTCGTCATTTTTATTGACAAGTGTCGCAAGTGTTGTAACTCGCTGATGGGTTATTAGACCACCTAGTAAGGGGTCGGCCCGGATTAATGTAACCATGGGTTATTAGGATAAGTTAGACAAGTCGGCTCCACTGGTTTATTGGGCAGGACAGGACAAGTATAAATAGAGATCGAGAGATCTCTATTTGATCATCTCATTACTCACTCTTCTATCACTCGGAAAGTGGAGCACATGTGAGGAGGAGGATCAGCTACTAGGAGAAGACTATCTCTTGTACTTTGGTTGTACTTTGGTTGTATCATTGCTCTTTATATATCTGAGGAAGTTGTGGGGTTTTTCACCTTTATGGTTTTCCCCAGTGAAACTCGGTGTGTCCATTGTCTTATGTGATTGCTTGATATGCTTGATACATGCTTGATATTATTGATATGTTGTACATGTTATTCTCTCAGTAAAGATCCTAGAGTATGCTGAATTAATGCTCAAAATCTAACACTGCATGCATAATTTTAGGCCCACCATAGTCAGTTCCCTACATTTTAGGAGCTAACTCTGTCTTCTAGTTCAGTCCACCTGAGTTCATGAACTCTAGTGGGGGTTGAGATCCGATCACCACTGATTGTGATCTAATGCACCCTTTTCTTATTGATTTGCATGGAAAAATCACTATTGCGCCCTTCTTGGTCAGTTAAGTGACAGTAGCTTGAATTAACTGAGTTTTGGTTAAGTTGAGTTGAGTTTGGGACTTCCGAAGCACTCTAGTGGTGACAATTCCTATGCTAGACTGACATGGATTTGAATTCTCCTAGGAAATTTGAATTCTCTCCATTGTAACATTTATGTTGACTATACTAATTAATGGATCATAACACACATTTATGTTTCCATCTGAGTTCCAATGCATGATTTATTTTACTACTCATTTCACTACGATTTTCACTGTAATTCATCTTTTCTGCTCATTCTTTTCACTATGAGGTATTCTCAGATCTATGATCTGTTGTGTTCTATAATTTCACAGTTCTTGAAAAAGTTAGATTATTTTATATTGAAAATGAATTCCATCTAAAAATAAGAATGGCATCATCATAAGCATTTTTCAGACCGCCCATTTTAATTCTATCTTTATAATTGTTTGTAACACCCTATTATTATCAATGACTATTATCTATGACTATGAATTATTCTTTGAGGTAATTTGACTGCAAATGATTCAGTTATGTTTGTTTTATTTTAGACCTATATTATGGGATACCATTATTCTTCGAGGGCATCTGATTTCGGATGCCCCGGACACGTGTGGAACAAATATTTGGCTTATGTAAGATAATTAGTGAAAATATTGTCTAAAATGTTATCAATGATAAGTGCATGTAATAATGAAGGGATGTTGATATCAATCAAAACTACTTGTTTAAATTCTGTTATGATTCCAATTATGAAGTATATGTGCATATGATGTTATTATGATTTGACAGAAATTGAATAAGCAATATGAAAAGTGATGTAAATAGTGAATAATTGTTGATGAATTCTTACATTAGAGAAAATTTGAGGTCTAAAATGGTCCTCCTAAGGAAAATAATAGTTAAAATAATAAAATAATATTTATGAATTTTGGAGGAAAAGATTAAAAAAACTACATTTTTTATTTGTATTTTCAACATATCTCCCTGTCGGTTTATTCAAATTTCAAGTGGGGGCACTTGTTGGATGCGGAATTAAATTCCGCATCCAACGAATTCCCCTCTAGAAATCTAAATAAAATGACAGCAAGATATGTTGAAAATACGAATTAAAAAAGTAGTTTTTTAAAGTCAAATATGCCATGTCCACCATTATGGTTGACTCTTTTCTTGAAATTCTATTGGTTCTTGAATTCAATGGATATTTTTCTTATGGGGTGGCTCGTTTTCTTACAAGGTGGATCGTATTCTTATGAGGCCCATTTTAGACCCCAAATTTGTTCTAATGCTACTATTTATCATGTACTCTGATGTGTTGTTGAGTGCGACATGAAAGTCATGTACATGTGACGCGAAGAGGCATCAATATAAAAAGGTGATGCCGACATGGTCATTATGCACATGCTGAAATATTCTATATAATATTTGATGCGTGTAAGGTATGATGTGCATGGACTCTCGATGAGTTGGGAACCATCGATAGGTGATGTCGATTTGATGTTCATATTATATTTGAAATCTTGTGAATAATATTATATTATGGTTTTGTTGTGATTAAATAATTCTTATGATCATATCATTATTGAATGTATGTGCAATATGAAATTTTTTGTTGATGATGAATAAACAATGCTTATGTTATATCTATCATCTACTCTGATGAGTTGTTGAGTATGACAGGAAAGAAAGGGACATGCAATGCGAGAATGCATCAATGCACATAGACTCTAGAGGTGGAAACATTGACAGGTGATGTCAATCTGGTTTTTATGCTATGTTATATTTAAATCTTATTTAATATTTGATGCACGTGGTGTTTTGACGTGCAGATATCGAATTGCGATTGCCAATCGTTCCACAACAAGTTACGGGGCTGAAAAAATGGATATAGTGTAATTCTAGCAATTTGTCAGAGTGATGGGTTCTGTTTAGAGTCAGAGTACTACAACTCATCATATGTGCTTTGTCGTGAGGGTAGGCCGTATGTTGGTCACTCACGAGGAAATGCATTGGGGGGCACACATTATGGACTCATTCTTAATCCCCGGGAACCACTGGGCGCTACTCAGGGTAGAAAGATTGAGTTAACATGCTCTCAATAGTCATACGATATCCCCACCTATATGAATTATCTAAAGGGAATGTGAAAAGCATGGAGCCTTGATATTCCTGGTCGTGCGGCGGTAATCAACATTAATTCTAAATGGAGGATGAATAAAACATTTAGCAAGATAATTAGAAAATATTTAGTAAGATAATTGATTATCAAACTCATTATGATAATATTAAAAAGAAACTGGAGCAACTGCATGAAGTTAACTAAGGTTATGATAAGTAAATCTTTTTAAAATTGAGCAAATTTAGGAAACTGAAAGAAAGCAAATATTAACTAGAAGAAAAGAATTAGAAAGTCTAAGTTAACTAAAAAATGGGTGGGTGAATAAAATGATAAAATAAATAATTAACTCAAGATATACACGTGAATGCATGGATGCACAAAGGTTATAAAAAGGGAAAAGAGAGCATGAATCCCTCACTTTTTACTTTTACCTTTTGGTGGTTTTGGAGAACAACTTGGGTTCTGTCTCCTTTATTGGTTCCTGGAGTAGTGTGTGGTTCATTATGACACAAGAGAGGTTGGGACCCTCCCAACATTATTCTAGTGTCGTAATTCAGTTGCTAGCAAATTATCGTCAACCCCATTGCAGCTCGAGGATCCCTAGGGAAGAAGAGTACCCATTGGGTATGGTAGGGAGGAAACCAATGGATCTTTATAGATTGGCAATCTTGAGGACTGGACTTGCGGTGGATTTGGCGGTAGCGACATCAACCTCTGACTTCCTCCTCAACCTTCGGCAACTAGCGTTGGACAAGTATTTTACAATTATTAAATTTGATATTAATTTGCATGAAAACAGAATTGGCTGAATTTTAATGTTGTAAGTGGATGTGTTTAATATTTGCAAGAGTACATAGATATGTGACATGAGTTTTGTATTTTCTTTAGAAAAAGAAAAAAAATGGTGTCGTTAGCTTAATTTTGTTCTAGTTGTTATTATATGCATGCACATAAGGTTTTTAGTCGGGTCACCGAGGAGGATCGTTACATTGTTTACATATTTTAGAAACATGTTTCATAATATTTTGCAAGCCAAATATATGAATGAAATGTCAAATGTCTGTTCGATGATAAACCATTAAAGATTAATCAATATTTCATATAAAAAATATTGATGTAACCTTAATTTCTTGTTATGTTTATGTACTCCAATATGAGAAAATTGTATTAATGAAAGCATGAATAAAAACACAAATGAACTTAGTTGTTCACAATATACCAAGTATTCAAATAAAATGCATTTAAATAATTTTAAAATATAGCAATTAGTGAACTCCTAAATGACATTGCAATTCAATTTCAATATTTTTTTGTATAAATCTTTTACCTCAAAGTTAGTCACTTTGATTAAAATATAATGTCTTATTGAGATATGTAATTTTTCTAGAAACCATAAAATAAGCCACAATATTTTGGGTGCAAAATAACACTGGAGAAGATAACCTACTTCTACAAATTAAAAAAATTTAAACTAATGGTGCAATTTATTGCAATATTTGTTATTATATAATTTTTCAATCTCCATCTACTAAATTTCATTACACTTTCAACTTCATGGAAGTCTCAACCATTTCATAAAATAAAGGAATTAGTGGACCTATCATTCTAAAATTT
The DNA here is from genome assembly GCA_027924585.1 of Larix kaempferi. NCBI lineage: Eukaryota > Viridiplantae > Streptophyta > Pinopsida > Pinales > Pinaceae > Larix > Larix kaempferi. The sequence continues at coordinate 1,744,253 of BSBM01000174.1, read as the reverse complement.
TAACAAATTTTGTAAATACTATTAATTTTTGCAATGAATTACAATGAACTTGTACAAATGAAATATAACGAGCTAGTCAAATACTGAAGATTAGAAAACACACAAAATTAGTTTAAAAACCAACATCAATTATTCATACACAATATACATGACTAAATGTTTGTGCCTAAATTGGAACAAAGTTAGTCATTCTTTTATAAAGGAAAAAAGTCATATCGGTATAAACATGGTAATAGGAAAAATCTTAAGAAGCAATGTAAATATAGATGGAACTTAAACTTATTTACTGATTTTATTTTACATTAAATTTGAAAACATTTGTCTATCACGAACATACCACAAAAAGGATTTGGAAGATAATTAATTGAGCTAACATCAACACGTGATTCAAAAGAAAAGAAAGCTTCAGAATGGGTTAAGGGTTCTGTATCATTTGGTCATTTGAAAATTTGAAGTTTGAAAATTGAGGTTTTAAAACTTCATTATTAATTTGAAAACTTAAATTTGTTGTTAACATAGTTTACCACATGGTAAATGAGTAGTCCTTCTCATATCCATCAATTACTATTAAATTGTTGGAGCATGTAATATACTTAGAGAGGATAATATGTGGTGCCTAGGGAAGTACCCAAGTGGATAATATATGTAATATTGATACCAATTGTGATCCTCAACCCATAAATAGAATAAAAAATGATATAGAATCCTTAGGTTTCATAGATGAACAAAATACATTCACACCATGAACAACACAAGAATATGGAAATAAGCTTTAAGGCACAGTAGAACCCTTAATTATTTCTTATGAAAGGACTCATTTCTCAACCCATGCTTACTACAAAATAATACATACAACATATCTCATAGAATTATATTTATGTATGCTATACCTTTATGAAAAATTAGATTGCCTAGATCTAGATTCAATAAGACAACTTCACTTAGAATATTTTCAGAGAATATAAGAAGAAGAATATAGAAGCAAATTTGAGAAAAACTCACTGTATATTATTCATCAATATGATTACAATATATAATACATCCTCAAGAGATAATTTGAATGCCTTGGAGGAAAGTTTGGAAAGCTCATAAAAGGAAGGCTTACTAAAAGCTAAAAAACCCCAAGGTGGAAAAATCACTTTCCAAATCAGTGAAGGACCTCACGAATTGGCTAAATCAGGCATGGAAGCTAATGAGTGATGAAAAAGGAATGTGATGATGAATTTTGGAGAGAAAAATATGGAGGATGAGTTGGGCAAAAAGAAGACATATTTCCAAGTTAATGAGGGCTCCTAGCTTTATCCTTATCCACTGAAAAGCAGGAAAAGAAGGACAAAATTGTCTAAAGGAAGAAAGGCGCTCTTACTAATTCTGGACTGTCATAAAAAGCAGACAAAATCAAAGAAGAATTAATATGAGGGCGCACTTATGGATAATGATGACAAGTTAGAGCCTAAAAAGGCAAGATGAGGCCAATTACCTAGTCAAACACCTAGGAAAGTATCAAAATGAATAATACTTTATATCCTAAGTTTAAAATGGGTTTCTAATATTCTAACACCCCCCCTTAAGCCTGATTTAGAGTGATATGAAAACAAAATTAGGGCCCAAGAAACGAAGGCTTATGGTCACCCTTTACAAAAGAAAATTTATTTGTCCATGTAAAATGAGGAAAGAGGGAAATCCTCATGGGAACAAAACCCCCCCTCAAGAATGGACATGGCATAGAAATAAACAGAATGTCTTCACGCTATCTTGTTCTTCACTTGGATGAGCTGAATGAACTGCTTCTGGATAACAAACTTGGTGAAGATGTTTTGGATGCCATGATCATGCACCAATGTATCAATGTACTGTAGGAAAAAAATATGTGCAGAGACCCCATGAAGCTCATCATCTGGTGATGGAGGAGCATCATATGAATGCTTCTTGTTGTTAAAACATACATGATCTGATATGAATACATAATCAATTATGGAAAAGATATATGTGCAAACTCCTTCCCAAAGAGCATCAATAGACTCAACATGATCAATTTCTTGTGCAACTGCAATATGGTGAATCAAACCATGTACCTTCTTTTCAAAATGATGTAGCACCTTCCTAATTATTTAAAGGATCTCATGAGACTCTAAAATATCAGAATAGGAATCATATGGAGCAGAAAATAACAATGGTATAGTGTCTCCATGATTGGATAGGGTCATAGTAGGAAAATAGTGAGAAACTAGCTCACACTGACAGTTGAGTGAGTCTAGAGGATTTGAGGAATTGAAATTTGAACCATGTGCGGTGAGATCAGTTACAGATAGGTGGAACAATAGTCCAATGGTGGCCAAATGCATGACTATCCAACCAATGTAATATATGAAATATATAAGAACAACAAAGATAAGTGACACAGTGTAGGAAACCATGGAATTGTGAGGTTTCTCAACTAGAAAACTTGGGGGTTGTAGGGTCTTTTGTGCATCCAATGGTTGAGGAAATGGTGTGGTAGGTTTCATGGCCTACATATCAATATTCATATAATATTCCAAATCAGAATATGAAATATTCGAATGGAAGTGGAAGGACCTTTCAGAAGACAAATTAGAAACTAGTGAAAAATAACTAGGTTTGGGAGGAGACTTTGGTGAACTGTTTGGAGATTCTTCCAAGGAAGGGATGAAGGTTTCTGATTCTGACATATCAGAACAGGAATCAAAATCAAATACATGGGAAATATTTTTTACTCAATCACTCAGGGAATACAGATGATTACCTTTGTGAGTAGGACGGAGACGTGACAGAGACATTGTTCTTGTTCAACAAAAAGCTTGCCTTCTTCTTTTCTTGCAAACTCAAGAACTTAAAGATTATGTTCTTCAAGCATCTTGGTCATGATGTCCAATTTATTACCGAAACAAGATTGCTCAGAATGGGTTCCTTTGTAGCAATAAAAGCACTTGGATCTCTCTTTCTTGTTCTTCATCTTCTTGGCTTTGGAATCTTCATCGGTTGAATTGGAGTCCCCTTCATATGACCGCATCTTTTCCTTCATATTTTTCTTTCCTTGGGATTTGATATTTTTAGAACTATTTGTTCCACGAGAAGCAATTGCATGGTCCTTGGATAGACTCAAAGCCCCCATTTGAACTAGCTTGTCCTACTCTTGATGTTAATTTTTCGATAATTTCATTCCATTATCATTCAGGATCACTAATAGAATAACATGTACAACATATCAATCATAGACACAAAAGCAATCACACAAGAGACACAGAGTTTCATCGGGGAAAACCAAGAAGGTGAAAAACCCCGCAACTTCCTTAGAGATAGAATAAACCCAAATACAAGATCACAAGGATCAAACCCAATAAGACGTCTCTAGCAGATGCTCCTCCTCCTCCACATGTGCGCCACTTTCTCTCTTAGCTATGCGAGCTTGAGAAGTGAGTGAATGAATCAAATGAGAGACACAGCCTCTCTATTTATACACTGACTTGACCTGCTAATAATCCAACAGGTCCAGCTTGCTACTCAGGTCTGATAATCCAACCACATAACCTAACTAGGGCCGACCCCACATTGATGGTATAATGACCCATCAATACAAATGACGACACTTACAATGTAACTTGAGACACTTGCAAATACAAATGACGACACTTCCAATTAGAGGAATAATACATCTATGTTGGATATATAATAAAGTACAAATGTAATATACAAGTGAATATCTTCCGAAGTTACAAATACATCAACACTCCCTCTTAACTATGAAGGTATTCTCTAGACACAGGTCATCAATACATATTGGTGCAAGTCTTCAATTCTGGAGCTGGATCATCATCACTGGATCACGGAGAATCATCATCATCACTGCTGCTGTACTCGACATCTCGATCACTGGGGTATCTCTGAATTATTCTTGTCATAGGAATTTCTACAGAGCCATCCCTTTTTCATGCTGGATGTAAGCCCACCACCTATAGGTCTTCATCAACACTGGCCATACTGTGGAATCCTCAGGACTTATTACGTGCATCACAAAACCTCGAAAGAGTATCCCAGGACCCTTTATGTGCCTAAGCACGACCGACAAGATCTACCAGGGCGCTATTACATGTGACCCCACCACAAAACCTCGAAAGAGAATCCCAGGACTGATTATGAGCATACTTCTCAACCTATCGGATCTCTCAGGGTGCTATTACATGTGGTCACCACAAAACAACGAAAGATCATCCCAGGATTGATTATGAGCATACTGCTCAACCTATCGGATCTCCCAGGGAGATATTACATGTGGTCATGGAAAAACCTCGAAAGAACATCCCAGGACTGATTAAGAGCGTACTGCTCAACCTATCCGATCTCCCAGGGCGCTATTATATGCCATAGGACAAAACCTCGAAAGAGCATCTTCCAGATATCCCAGGGCGCTATTATATGCCATAGGAAAAACCTTGAAAGAGTATCTGCAAACCTCCCAAGGTGCTATTATATGTCATCCCAAGCAAAACCTCGAAAGAGAATTTTCCAGATATCCCAGGGCGCTATTATATGCCATAGGAAAAACCTCGAAAGAGTATCTGCAAATATCCCAGGGCACTATTATATGCTTATATGTACAACCTGTCCACGGCCACAGAGTATCAACCTGATACTCACCATACATCATCCTGATGTACATGATCATCCTAATCATCATCATAGCATCGTCCTGATGCATATCATCCAGAGTATCATCCTGATATTCATCACACATGATCATTCTGATCATCGTCACTGCATCGTCCTGACGCATATTATCATACATGATCCAACAGATCATACAAAGCATCCAACTTATGCATATACAAATACATGATCCAACTGATCATACAAAGCATCCAACTGATGCATATCCAAAGCAGTAACTGGAGCATCGTCCTTATGCTCATCACACAACGCTTACATCCATATACATGGGAAGGATCCTCCTCTCACCATGCTTGGAATGGCTCCTGCAAATGTGTCCCATCACTTCTTCCTCGAAGTATCTTCAATCTGAAGAACACCAAGCCTCTCTCTGAAGTACTCAAACTTCACTCTGGTTAGTGGTTTCGTCAACACATCTGCAACCTGATCATCCATCGCAACATACAGGAGCTTCACTGCTCTTCTCTGCACCATATCCCTGATATAGTGATATTTGATCTCAATGTGCTTCAACCTATCATGGAACACCGGGTTCTCAGACAGCTTCACACAACTCTAGTTGTCACAAAAGATACCAGTAGCATCCAACGGGAGATCAAATAACTCAAACAGTAGCTTCCTAATCCATACTGCCTCACAACTAGCCGAACAAGCTGTGGCATAATCTGCTTCGGCTGTACTCAGTGCTACGCAGGACTGCTTCCTGCTAAACCAAGAGATCACACCTGATCCCATACTGAAGCAGCACCCAGAAGTGCTCTTCCTATCTGCAGCACTGCCTGCCCAATCTGAATCAACATAAACCTCTAGGTTAAACTTTTGATTCGCATCATACTTGAGCCCATAATCAATTGTACCCTTCATGTACCTCAGAATATGCTTTACAACAACCGGGTGAACACCTCTCGGATCCATCAAGAATTGGCTCAATGTGTTCACGGCAAAGCAAATATATGGTCTCGTGTTCATCAGGTACATCAAGGACCCAATCATTTGACGATACATCATGACATCAACCGACTCAGATGAATCATCACACAAAAGCTTCAGGTTTGATGCCATAGGTGTGGCCATGGCCTTACAGTCCATCATTCTGAACCTCTTCAGGATCTCTACTACATATTCCCTTGTCCAAGGAATATCACATCTGCACTCTGCCACACCTCCATGCCTAGAAAATAGTGCATCATCCCCAAGTCCTTCATCTCGAACTCGGCAGAAAGCTTCCTCTTGGTGTCAGCAATCAACCTATATTTTCCTGTAACAAACATGTCATCCACATACAATAGTAGTATCACTGGATTTCCTTCCTCAACCTTGTAGTAAAGGTTGGAATCCGCTTTACTTTTAGTAAATCCCAAACTGGATAGGAAACTGTCCATCCTACCATACCAAGTCCTAGGAGCTTGCTTCAAGCCATATAAGGCTTTCATCAACCTGCACACATATGACTCCCTGTCATGTGTCTAAAAACCAAGTGGCTGCTCCACATACACTTCCTCTTTGACTACACCATTCAAGAAAGTTGTCTTGACATCCATCTGGTGTATCTTCCACTTCATCATTGTAGCCAGAGCAAGTACTGTTCTGATGGAAGTGTATCTGGATACAGGAGCAAAAGTATATTCATAGTCTATTCCCTCTTTCTGGGAGAAGCCACGAGCTACAAACCTTGCCTTGTATTTCTCTATGCTACCATCTGCAGCATGCTTGATCTTATAGATCCACTTGGAAGTCACGACAGACTTCCCTTCAGGTCTTGGAACCACATCCCAAACATCATTCTTCATGATCGACTAGTACTCCTCGACCATGGAATCCTTCCATTCTTTCTTTTCCGCCGCTTCTTCATAACTGGAAGGTTCTTTGTTCACAATATCACAGACTAAGGCAACATAACTGGTGTGTGAACTAGTCCTCTTCCTTTCTCTATGTTCTTCTTTTGGAATGCCATACCTTTCTGCATCTTGAATGAGCTCTTTGGCCCATGCAAGTTTCCTCTTGTGAGAGTTCTTCTCACGGGGTGGATCTATAGGTTCTTGTGGATCTAAAATTTCATGATCTTCTTATGGAATTGCTTCATTCATAGTGGTGTCTTGAAATCTGGTTACCTTTAGTTCTTCATTGTCTTCAACAGGTGTCTTCCTTGATTTGATGTATGTTGATTCTTTATCAAATGTTACATCCCTGCTGATGTCAATCTTCTTGAACCCTGGAAAGTATATTCTGTAAGCCTTCGAGCTTTCACTGTAACCTACAAAGATACCCTTCTTTCTTGAAGGATCTAGCTTTGTCCTCTTTTCCTTTGGAATGTGAGTGTATACTGGACAGCCAAATATCCTGAGATGGCTAACTTCAGGTTTCTTACCAGAGAAGACTTCTTCTAGTGTCTTGTTGTCAAGTATCTTGTGAGGTGTTCTGTTCTGCACATATACAGATGTCCTAGCTGCTTCTACCCATAGATGCATAAGCAGATCCTGGTCATGAAGCATTTCCTGTGCTGCTTCCATGATAGTTCTATTCTTCCTTTCTGCAACTCCATTTTGTTGTGGATTGTAGTGAGCAGTCAACTCCCTCTTAATCCCTGAATCACTGCATAGCTTCTTGAAGTCACCTAAAGTGAATTCTCCACCATTGTCGGATCTGAAGGTCTTGATCTTCTTATCTGTTTGATTTTCTATCAAGGATTTGAATTCCTTGAACTTATCAAACACTTCATCTTTATTCTTCAAGAAATAAACCCAAGTCTTCCTAGAGAAATCATCAATGAAGGAGACATAGTATACATACCCACTCAGAGAACTGGATGACATTGGACCACATACATCGGAGTGGATAATTTCCAAGATTCCTTTAGCTTTGCTTTCACTACTTGGAAATTCTTTCTTTGTGTTCTTTCCTTTTGCACATCCTTCGCAAACACCTTCATGCTTTGACTGAATATTAGGAAGACCTTCTACATCTTTGCTTGCAATTGGTAGTGCTCTATAATGCACATGTGCAAGCCTTCTATGCCAAAGTTCACTTGGCTCCATAGATTCATGTACCATGGCATGTTCAGGTTGTCCCTTCACTTTGTACAATCCTCCCTCTTGCTCTCCAATCACTACTGCATCATCTATGGTCTTACCCTTTGGCCACATGAGTAATTGGCCATCCACAAATGCAACTCTAACTCCTTTTGCATCTAAAGAAGATATGGATAGGATATTTTCTGAGCCCAGGTACATATAGAACATATTTCATTTTCAAAGACTTCCCAGAGTCTAGTTTGTAGGAGGCTTCACCACTTCCTTTGATAGGATATTGATAGTCATCCCCAAGTTTCACTTTATGAGGTGACTCATGTTCAGATATATTTACAAAGGATTCTTTAAACCCAGTCATGTGTTTGGAAGCCCCAGTATCAAAAATCCAATCATCACATCCATGACAGATAGTACCTGTGAGAGTAGAGATTAGGACATATTCATCTTCACTTGATGAGTCATCACTTTCTACTCTAGTCTTCTTCTTGGGAGGTTCATCATCCTCAGTAGCATTAGCATGATATCTCTTCTTTCTGCCCTTCTTCTTCTTATTGAAGTTGTTGTTGTTGTTATTTTTGTTCTTAGGACAATCTGAGGCAAAGTGTCCCTTCTCATTGCATGTAAAACATCTTAGATATTTCTTATCTCTATGATAATGGTGGTGTGAATATCTCTTTTTATGAGATGGCTCCCTCTTGAACTTACCCTTCTTGGTATGTGATGTGAGAGCTTGATCTTCATTCCCCATCTTTTCTTCTCAGGACACAATCCTAGCTTCTTCTTGTGAACATTCCTCCCACAGTCTACTAAAGGAGATCAATTTCCTTCTTGCATAGATTCCTTGGATAAAGGAGTCCCATGACCTAGGTTGGCCATTCAAAGTGGTCATTACAATTTCACCATTCTCCACTACTTCATCCACAACTTCAAGTTGTTCCTTGATTTGAGAGACCTTAGAAAAGTAGGATTGAATAGTCTCTCCATTCCGAAGCTTTACCCCTTTCAATTGGTTCCGCGGAGTCATCTTCCGATTTATGTTCTTTCCTTCAAACAACTTGGTCAAGGATTCAAACATCTCCTTAGGTGTCTTTAGGGAAGACACATGAGGTATGAGATGGTCTTTTATAGAATCAGCAATGATTCTCTTAGCCTTGACCAGGTTCTTCTTGTGTAAGGATTTAGTGCCTTCTTCCTCTGGGACCGGAACCTCTTCACTTATGTAAGTGTCCAACTCATTCTCTTCTAGGATTAACCCAATCCTATACTTCCAGGCTCGGAAGGTATCAACCCCTTCAAGCTTATCCTCAAGCTTGGTGTGGTGAGACATTTTAATGAGAAACTCAAAAATATTTAGGTCTTACCACTTGAATTGCTGAAAACTGGATCTGGAGCTGGATTAGAGTTTGTCAGAGAAACCCTAAAAATTCAAACATTGAATTTCAAACTTCTGAAAGGATAGAAATATGCGCCTTGCTGAGTTGGTCAAGCTGGTATACTCAGATTTTGAGATCTGCAAAGTTTGACTTCTCAAAATTTCCTTTGAAACTTATGGATTCACTAGACAGGACCCTGAACTAGGGTTTGATAAATCCCACACTTATACCTAACCAAAAAGTTCGATCCAATGCTCTAAACTTTGATTTTCTTGAGGAGTATCCAGCCGTGGATTCAGATTCTCAAAAATCCAACTTTTCTGAAACCCTAATTTCCCGCAGTAGAGATTATGTCAAAACTGAAAATGCTCAGAATTGAATTTTGTCTCGAGAGAAAGATGTGCCCTTCCAAGGAGAGTCAATCTAGCCTCCTTCCTTTGATGATCTGTGGAGAGAAACCCAAAAATTAAGAATCCCTAGCTTCCGCAGCTGCACAGTGCCTTCTTCTTAGGTAAGCTCTGATACCATGTTAATTTTTCGATAATTTCATTCCATTATCATTCAGGATCACTAAGAGAATAACATGTACAACATATCAATCATAGACACAAAAGCAATCACACAAGAGACACAGAGTTTCATTGGGGAAAACCAAGAAGGTGAAAAACCCCGCAACTTCCTCGGAGATAGAATAAACCCAAATACAAGATCACAAGGATCAAACCCAATAAGATGTCTCCAGCCGATGCTCCTCCTCCTCCACATGTGCGCCACTTTCTCTCTTAGCTATACGAGCTTGAGAAGTGAGTGAATGAATCAAATGAGAGACACAACCTCTCTATTTATACACTGACTTGACCTACCAATAATCCAACAGGGCCGACTTACTACTCAAGTCTAATAACCCAACCACATGACCTAACAAGGACCGACCCCACACTGGTGGTCTAATAACCCATCAATACAAATGACGACACTTACAATGTAACTTGCGACACTTGCAAATACAAATGACGACACTTCCAATCAGAGGAATAATACATCTCTGTTGGATATACAATAAAGTACAAATGTAATATACAAGTGAATATCTTCCGAAGTTACAAATACATCAACACTTGAGTGACTGAGTCTATGAATGCATCCAAGGTTGGCATCTTCTAGTTGGGAACTGCAAGATTTGTAGCATGAAATGTAGACACAAATACTGAGTACTCAAGACTTAGTTTTGGCAGAATGGAAATGATTATCTTCTCTTCTTTATTTTCAACACCACACTAATTGAGCTAAAGCACTAGGTTCTTGAACTTTGAGATTAATTATTCCATTGAATTGAAATTGCTTGGACTTAGTGAGATCAACTCAATTTTCAATAGATGTCCTCTGATATCATCTTGCTTGCCAAATAGAGACTCCATATTTTTCCACATTTGATTTGGAGTTGTCAAAGTATCAACATGGAATAGAAGATATTAGGAGACAGAGAGGCAAAGCAAACCATAAGTTGTATCAATCCTGTTGAACCACTTAGCTTTTTGTGCAACAACATTTGGCTCAGTTTCAAGCCCCATAGTGACTCTATAAAGACCTTTACTTCAAAGTTGGATGATCATGTGGGCCTTCCAATTGAAGTAATTGAAGGGAGTAAGAATCACAGCTTGATTTTGATTGTTGGGCCCAGGTTGAGATGAAGTTTTGGAAGCACCTTTTTTAGGAAAGCAGGGAAGGCTGAGCTGAGCGCAGCTCGGAAACACAATTTTGGCTAAGTATTGAGGATGCTGCGAAGTTGTGCGCAGCATCCAACTTTTGACCAGACTGCGGAGTTGCGCTCAGCATCAAAGTTTTGGCCGTGATGCGAAGACCAGTACTGTGCTGAAGCAATTCTAAGGAGTTAGGAGGCCACGTGGAGCCAGCAAAGCGGTGTGCTGGACAAGTATCAAGTGTAGCTATCGGCTCGACCGGTAGTAGCCATTTTTGGAAATGTATTTTAGGATTGCCGAGCGGCGGACATAGGCAAAACAGGAAGGCAACCACGCGTGGGTTGTTAAGGAAAGCGACGTTTGGCACGCTTAGAAGGAAAAAACGTTAGGGATAAACAGTTCGACAGAAGCAGCCTGTAGGCACGCATGCGACAGGAAGGCCGATAGTGACAGAATGAGGACGTGGAGATCCACCATGATCAAGCAGACGCTACCAGGAGCCAACAAGCCGGTTTGGAAAACCAGCGCAGTTTTGGAAACCCTTAGGGTTTTGGGTTTTAGGTCTTCGGCATTGTACAGACATGACCTTCGGGCATGATCTATTTAAGAAGACATTTTGTATGGGATGGGGGTTCTCTGTGTGGGTTGTTCTCTTTCTGTATTATTGTTATTCTTTTGTTGTTGCTGAGAACTTAAGGAGATAACCTTTTTGTATTGAAGAATCTCTCCAAGCTGAGAATATTGTAAAGGCTCTGCAGCTGTGTGCGCAGAGACCTAGCCGAGAGAAAGAAGAGTCTGCAGCTGAGTGCATAGACTAAGAACGGTTTCCCATCCCTTTTGAAAGAAATATATTACCAACCGTTCTTGTGGATGTAGCTTTCCATCCGGGGAAGTGAACCACGTTAAATCCTGTGTTATGTGATGATGTTTATGAATGAATGACTGTCCGTATTTTCTGTAGAATGAATGCTTGAATGTTTCCTTGCATGCTGTAATATGAGAACTTTGATGTGCATTTACCAATAGGAGAAGTTTGGGAATGATATGCTAGGTTCCACGGAAGCAGATGAATGGTAAACATTTCAATTCTATGTTAAGGTCGTGAATCAGTCATTTAAGTTTAAATAATTTCTTAAGCACAGTGAAGGAACGCAGCACAGTTAATCATGTTATCATTTCGGTTCACATTGTAATAATCCAAGTTCTAGAATGAACGCCATAAAGATAACCAGTAAGTGCCTGAATGAATGGATGAGTGATATTCATTTTAGTGCCTTAACGTTTCCGAGATTTTCCAAGTAGAGGATAATTGTGGGTGATTCGTAGTTCCAGTAGAAGATTCGCAGCAGTAAGAAACCCTTGGTGCGGCCCGCAGTGTTTCCTGCACCGCGCAGTACTGCTCGCAGCATAGATCTTGCTGTGTACCGCATCACTTTGCCCACAATGCCATCCTTCTGTCCCGCGCTGCACAGCTTGTTCAGATAAACAACTCATCATTTACTGTGGAAACCTGATTCCGCAGTACCCCATAAAGATACACCTCGGGTGAGACCTCAACCTGCTCGCAGGTTGTTGCAGAAAGGGCCGGTGCGAAGGGGTTTTGTTGGTCAAAGGGAGAACCGCAAAGAACCTGGGTCTAATTGAAAACCTCTGGGTCAGTTTAAGCCAACAAATGGTTTCGTTGCCACACTAGAATCCATGATGAGTTGAAATGGTTTCGTTGAGTTGCAATCATGATGTGTGAAGAAGAATATCAGTTCCCCGAAGGATCTGACTATTGGCATCCTGAAAAGACAGAAATCCAAGCTTGGTGGGATAAGACCATAAGCGATTTTAACAGACAAGAAAACAGACATCCGCGTCTAAGCGACACACAGTGGTCGGATATATATCTGTTAGACGACATTCACGAGATCTTTTAGGAATCGTTTCCAAACGAGCTACATGCGTGGATCTCGTGGCTCGTAGAGAAGAAAAACTGTTTCCAAGGAGGAGTTCCTACGGAGTGGACTCCCGAGCTCACAGCGCAGCTTAAAGCGTTAGACGGCCCGTTGTCACGCGCAGTTGATTATTGGGTCGATCATATGCTAGAAGGCTTTGTAACAGAATTTGCTGTAGACACACTCAAATCCTACAACCAAGCATAAGCACATTTTTTCGGAGGATTCCAAGGTAAGTTTCTGAAAAATCTCATTCTATACATTAAGATGTTGTTAGCTGAGAAAGGTGTTCTAAGAATGCAGTGATATGCTTGAAGTTTGTCATGATAAATAGTACATATATTGATTCTGACAAAGAGACACATACTCTTAGAAGTGGTAAGAGATATAAAATTAATAAGAATCCGGAAGGCCCTAAACTTCATATAGATACTGAGATCCCCTGCAATCTTGATAGAGAAGTTGCAAAACCATTTACCCCTGAGAATCCACCGACTGCACAAACCGCGCCACCCTTATCGCAGAACCAACCCGCTACGCAGCCCACCCCGCAGAAGACTCAGCCTAGTCCATCTCTCCTGATAGTCCCATTTGTATTTACTGCACAGATCCCTTTACAGCAACCGCACACTAATCCCGGCGCCCCACCACCTAGTAGCACAATGGCGAACACTGATATGAAACTGCCAATATTAAGAGGAACAGGCCTAGAAGACCCTGATCAGCATTGGTTCCTTTGTGAATTCGTATGGAGTGTAAGACAAATCCAGGACGATGCCGTGAAGCAAGCACATCTCATCACCACTTTCAAGGATAGAGAACTACATTGGTTTATGAAATACTCTACCATACAGCCGAGAACCCTCGCAAAAATTAAAGTCGCGCTGGTGGCAGAGTTCAAGAAACCTAAGTCTGAGTCTGAGTGTATAACTGAGCTGAAGGAAATAAAGCAGAGACCAACTGAAACGGTCTGGGAATTTGATCAGAAATTTAAGACCTTACTAGACCAAGTAAGTTTTGTTATACCACCAGAACAACATAAAGAATGGTTCATTGCTGCGTTGTTACCTCATATCAGATTACCATTGATGCAGCAAAAGGTTCTATCCCAAGAAGAGGCCTTGGAAATTGCAATGAAGCTGGAAGCTTCACCGATTGGTGATACTAGTCTGGGATGTCTCAGATCCAGAACCAGCTGACCACCCTCACACTTGAACTGAAAAGTATGAAAAATGGTAAAGAACAAAGATATCAACCTAGACAGGAGGTCTGGTGTAAAAGTTGTAAAGGAGAAGTTCATGACCGTGAGCATTGCCCTCTATTCCGCGACTATATTAACAGTGGTGCGCCTAACCCATTAAATTAGAATCAGGCCCCATGGTGTGAAATTTGTAGAACCACAGGACATAGACTTGAAGACTGTTACCTAATCCAGAAATATGTGAAAACCCCTAAGAATTTATACTGCAATTTCTGTAAATCAGTTGGACATGATGAATCCAACTGTCGCACATATGAATTAATGAATGAAAGAAAAAGGGATATGGACTCAATGCGAGGCGTTGGCTTGTTGTCACGTCCCCATCTAGACCCTATCGCTTTAACATTTTAAATGATGTAACATTGTTATGAAATCGTGGTGAGGAGCTCAAGGCCAAGGCCCCGCCATCGATTCATTGATGCATATGGTTTGCGTGCTAGCCAGGCACATTGGAACTTCAACATCATGTAATATGCATTTTAATAAAAATACCCACAACTAGCTATGCAATGCAACAAAGAGATGGGGGCATGATCTCACAAGGAATTGGGAGGGAAAACATTCAAACCCTTGAACCAATCAGTTCAAGCCAAGTGTCAATGAGAGAACCCATCAAACCCTCAACTACCCATGTTGACTTTTGTACCCAACCATTGATTTCTCCCAAGAGTTGGTTGAGGTAGTTAATGCCTTGGGAATGAAGAGGTATGGCTGTCCAAATTCGGGTATGGGAAAGCCACCCTTCATGGAAAATCGTGTTTCTCTCCTTGGGCAAGAAAAGAGCCACGGAATTGCTCTCTAAGCCATTTTATGCAACCATCAGTCTTGCTCCCCCACGCAGCTCTAGCTGCCTGGGCGTTTTCCTCCATGGTTTTTCTGGGTTTCCCTTCATCTTTTACCTGGGAAGGGGCGTTTTTGTGTTGATTACCAGTGGGGAAGAGAAAAACATGTTTTTGGGTCTTCCTGGAGGTCGTTTAGGCCATTGGAAAGGATCATAACCAGTGGGGAGAAATCGGTTTTACTCCCTGGGGTTGAAATCGAATTACTCTTTTCCACAGTCTGTTTTAGTGAGCCACGATTTGGGAAAAAACCCATGGACCCTGTTTTGTAAAATACCCTTGTTGTAAATGGTATTTATGCCAAATGTTTGTGCTTGCAGTGTGAGAAATGAGAATGTTGGGGTATGGGATTTGGGTATCCATTGCTTTGGCTTGAGCTTGAGAATAAGAATCCATGGTTCAAATGTAGCCTGATAAACCCAGCTGTAGACTGGCTTGGCTGAGATGAAATGAGTAATTGGCATTGAACGAGCTGGAATGTTCCCTTTCCTTGTGAGAATCATGCCCATCTCGGGGGTGGCCTTCGGACGGACTCAGTATAAGCTGTCGAAGAGCCTATGGTTGGGTGGAACGTTGCAGTGACATAGCTAGTTGCTTGGGGCAGTTGCAAAATGAAGATAAGTGTTTTTATGTCTATGTATTTACTTTTGCAATGTTTAATTAATGATTATTTTGATATGTTGGATGAGCATGAATTGTGTGTGGATGTTGTTTTAATTCCGCTGTGCATAATCGATTGGTTTTACATCTGCACACTCATATTTTAATTATATGAAAATAACGAATGGGCTGAGATCATGTGAAAGCCCTGAATTTGGCATCATGTTCCCTGCCTTGCATTGGATAAATGGGTGGGTACGTGACAGATGGTATCAGAGCTGCTGGTTGCAGCATTGGACCTCTATGGGCCAAATCCGATTACAGTCAAATGGGAAGGTTCCTTCCTAATCACCACAGGTATCAGCATCGAGCCTAAACTGGCTAAGTTGGATAGTTGCAGAGGTAAGGTTACCTCCTGCTGGGCAGCAGTCATCACAGAAAGAAGAAAAGAAGAATCCGAAATTGTTTTTAGTGTTTTTGAAAATTTTGGTTTAAGTCTGTTTCGGAAAGAACTCGGAAGTCTTCGCCGCAACAACAGAAGAACTCGGCAAGTTGGCCCGAAACTGCGGAAGCATTCGGCAAGTTGTTCCGCAACGCGGAAGAACTCGACAAGTTGGCCCGAAACTACGGAAGCATTCGGCAAGTTGTTCCGCAACGCGGAAGAACTCGGCAAGTTGGCCCGAAACTGCGGAAGCATTCGGCAAGTTGTTCCGCAACGCGGAAGAACTCGGCAAGTCGCCCCGAAACTGCGGAAGCATTCGACAAGTTGTTTCGCAACGCGGAAGAACTCGGCAAGTTGGCCCGAAACTGCGGAAGCATTCGGCAAGTTGTTCCGCAACGCGGAAGAACTCGGCAAGTTGGCCTGAAACTGCGGAAGCATTCGGCAAGTTGTTCCGCAACACGGAAGAACTCAGCAAGTCGCCCCGAAACTGTAGAAGCATTCGGAAAGTTGTTTCGCAACGCGGAAGAACTCGGCAAGTTGGCCCGAAACTGCGGAAGCATTCAGCAAGTTGTTCCGCAACGCGGAAGAACTCGGCAAGTTGGCCCGAAACTGCGAAAGCATTCGGCAAGTTGTTTCGCAACGCGGAAGAACTCGGCAAGTCACCCCGAAACTACAGAAGGATTCGGCAAGTTGTTCCGCAACATGGAAGAACTCGGCGAGTTGGCCCGAAACAGGTCGGAAGAACTCGCTGAGTTGCCCTTGACCCCCGTCGTCCCCCGGAAGACAGTCGTTGAAAGTGTGAAATGCATTCTCTATGCTTGGGAATGAGAAGCAGGAATTGCATTAAGAGTAGTTGGCTGTAATATGCCTTGCAGAAGAGCAATGGGAGCAACAAGGCAATGTTGATAAAGGGAGAATTCCTTAACTCCTCCATTGCTATTATATTTATATTTCCTGAGTTGTCTATACTGAAAATTATGGCATAGGGATGTTGGAAATGCAAAAGGATAGATAGATGAAGTGAATATGTACTAGATGGCATATTGCACAGTGCATGTGAAAATGTTTTTTGCGTGTATATGATATTGCATATTAGTAAAATAGTGAGGTTTTACATATGCAATGAGCCACTTAAGATAATTATTATGGTTGCTATTAATTAGTCATGTTCACATTGGTTGTAGGACCAAATACAACCGAAGCATGGCTAAGGATGTGGATGATGATTGTTGCATACAACCTTATGAAGAGAGGATGGTGCAACAAATCCGTGATCATGATGTTGGAAAAAGGACGGAGTAGCCTTGGTAAGAGGCCAACTGATCAGGAAACATCAAGCGATGTTAATGACAACCATGCAGGCAATGGTTATTTATGCTTAGTTGCATGAATGTTAAAGGAGGATTTGGTAAGATCCCTTCAACTACAGTTAAAATATGATGATTTGGTTTGCATGTGGTATTGAGTGCCTAAATGTGAATGTTAACCTACCAAGTATGGTCAGGTGTGGGTAAATGAAGGCAAGGAGCCTTACACCCTATAGTTTCTAGAAACCTCAATGCATTCATATGAATTCATATCATGCCATTTCTGAATATTGGTTGTGAGTTTAACAACCAAAGCAACTGAGGACTTATGGACCTATCATGGTAGTGCATGCTGTATGTAGTAATCATGGTTAGGCCATAGTATGTTTGAATGCATAGTATTCATGAAATCATGCAAGATGGCATTGTAGAGATGTGCATTGAAATATTCGGTAAATGTTGAAAATATGCATGCATGTGTAGGTGCACATGTTGAAATGCATTGTGTGAATGCATGGGTGTGACATATATATGTTTCAATGCAGTTAGATAATAGATGAAATGGTGGACTATTGCTAATCCTGAGACCATTCCATAAGCTGCTATGAATGTAGGAGAAGGACTGCATGAAGAAGGTAGACATGTGATGGGCTACCAGAGCACTCTGTTGGAAGGACAGAGCTACATGGAATATGAAGTAATGAGTATTTACAGTTATTTAAATTGCATGGATAGTGTGACTATGTCTTGCAATTTTATTGTGATAATGATGCATATATAGAAATGTATATATATTTCATTGCATTTCAAATGTTAAACAGCTGAAGGTGTTTGAATTATTGAGTATTATAATTCTGAGATCACTTCAGTGACTGTTATGGCAATGAATGATTATGTGCATAGATACTCACAACGTGTTTGGCTGATTGAAGTTTCAATTTTCAGGTAGAAAAGCCTTGCGTATGGCAATGAGGATAAGTCCATAGTAAAGACCGAGATCTACCATGTGTAGAAGCCAAAGGTTATGAGAAGGTTATCATGGTTGTAAATTTATGCATGAAACAAATCTGCAAATTGTCTGGTTTAAGTTTATGAGAATAGTCTCATAGTTGCAAATCTAATTTCTGTAGGAAAACAGATTTACAAATTTCAGATTTGAGAATTTGCTTATAATTGCTAATGACTGTTTGGCTTATATAGAATTGTGTCAGGAGGACATGTTATAGGTGGATGTTCATGTATGGTAGCAAGGGTGAAACCATAATGGGCAGAGTGATACCACTTACAAGAGCCAAACAATATGAGGAGAGACTCATTGCTAAGCAAATCAATTTCTGTAGGAGACAGAATTGTAAATTCATATTGAATTTAATTATTAATGCTATTGATTGGTTATGGAACAATCATATTTGAAGCTTATTGCTGAATGTTGCTAACTATTTGGCTATTTGATAAAGTGTGCCAGGATGACACATTGCAGGAAGACCATGTGTGATGGCCTGCAGAAGCCAAACTAGATGGGAAGGATCCCATGCTTTGGAAATGGGTTTCGGGTGAAACGCCATTGTAAATGTTGATAATGTCTTAGCCGAACTGCATGTTGGTAAAGCATGTGAGTGAGACAGTAAATTATGCCAAGAAGGCATGTGTGGGTTATGGCATGTGAAAAGATTGGGGTGGCAAACCGAAGGACTCTTGACTCAGAGAAGGGAGCCCCCATTCTTCGCAAATGAAGAAAATATACATCTATGAAATGAATGAGTATTCGGTAACCCTAACTAAGGATATACATGTTTGGTTATTAGATTTAATATGCAGAGCATGTTTTATTATTTCATTATTGTTCCAGACTACTTGAGTGTGACTAAGGCCTACATGGCTCACATCGGAAAGGGATGCACACCTTTCGGGTGATGGGTTATGTTAGGGTTTCAATATTGACTACACCCTAAGGGAATGGACGCATTCCTGGTGTTTCAATACTTGATAGTGAATGACATGAAATATGATTACGATTTTTTAGTAGCAATACTAATGAGCCTGCTTATCCTTCTTGTGCTAATAGCTTACACAAATGCAATTTGGGGTTGCACGTTAAGAGGCAAAGTGAAGCAAGGGTGCTGAAGAGGACTGTATGGGCAGTGGTAACCTTTCTACGCTCACACTAAAGGACACTATAAGAGATGGATAGGCCCGAGGAGCTATATTGCAAAAAAGGGGCATCATCCTTGTGTATTGTGAGTGGGTATTGTGGGGCCATGCTAGCCTGCAGACAAGTGAGTCACCTATGGAGTTCCTGGAGGGAACCACTGGTTTACATAAGAGAAGGAGCCACATAATCATATTATGTTGTTCATATTGCCTGATAAACCCAGTCGATGTACTGGCTTGGCAATGGTTGTTGTATGCCTAATAAACCCAGTCAGGTGTACTGGCTTGGCATTGGTTATTTGGGTGTTATTTCCTGACAAACCCAGTCGGAGAACTGGCTTGGAAATGGTTATTATATGCTTGATAAACCCAGTCGGCGTACTGGCTTAGCATACTGATTTTTGAAATGCTTGATAAACCCAGTCGGTGTACTGGTTTAGCATACTGATTTTTTTTGGGATGCCTGATAAACCCAGTCGGCGCACTGGCTTGGCATTACCTATTCGGATGATGTTGTGGAGCAGCATGTGTGCTGGCCAAGCATCCACCCCACAGGTGAACCAAGGCTTGTAAAGCAGAGAAGGAAACCTGTGGAGTAGCGAGGAAAATGCACAATACAGATAAGTATTCATTTTCATTTATTTCTTGTTTGGAATAATGAAGACTTCAGGTATAAGCCTTATGACAACCAAGCTAATACACTGTTGTTTCTTTGTTGGAAACCTTGGCCATTACAGGAAGCAAGGACCCTGAAAGAACTATAAATTCTTGGTAAACCCAGAGAGTAACTAGTTGGAGCTAAAAATGCTTGGTAAAGCCAGAGAGTAACTGGTTGGGTGCTATAAAATTCTTGGTAAATTCAGAGAATAGTTGGTGGGAACATTAACCACTTGATGTTGTGGAGCAGCCGACGTGCTGGCCAAACATTCCCTAATTAATTGATAAAAACCAGTCGACGTACTGGCTTAGGATTGCCTATTTGAATGGTTGTGGATTAGCCTGCGTACTGTCCCAACATTCATTATTGTATCCACGGGAAATCCAATGCTTGGAAAGCAAAGAAGGATCCTGTGGAATAAAGTGAAGACATCCGATACAGATAAGTATTTGGTTATCTTACAACTTCTTGCTTATGAACATACATGTGTATATGATTTGATTATGATTTTCTCAAACTCTTGTCTAGAGATAAACCCTATGAAAATACACTAAACATGTGAATTAATTCAATGTTTGAGTGTAGGTATTGCTGGAAGCAAGGACTATGAAAGCATATGGAGGATGCGTGTGGACATATGACTGTCCTAAAGAGCTCAATATGAGCAGTAATGAAAGATGGTGCTAGTGGAACTATGTGGGTCCTAGCAGCCAAAGGTTCTGTAAGCAACAACAGGGAAGGGTTCCCTAGTTGAAAAGCATTAGACAGACCTTAGACACTAAAATGTCATAGCCAAGAAATGGCACGCTAAGCATTCACATTGAAGTGAAAGAGGCTAAGGAGCATAGAACCACAAGTGATGGTGTGGCTCCGGATTGGAACAAGACTAAGAGGGGGAAACTCTTACTCTTCTCTTTCCTTTTGACTGATGCATCTCATAAACAAAAGACTGCTGAGTGCATGTCATAAATGAAAACAAATTGTGTTTAATTGCTTGAAATGAATTGTGAATGCTGAAATGGTTATTTTTCGGTGAAAGGATGAACATGAATGAGTTCATGTGTATATTGGGAAAGCATGAAATGTGTGGAAGTCTCATGAGTAAAGCATGGACGTTCCATGTTAATTGGGCAAATAATTGACTAATTTTAATATTGTGATATGCTTGTCCTAACAGGAATTGCCATGATAAGTCTCACAGGAGAGACATTGAAAGCCATTGTTGCAGTTGTTACTAGCCAAATGATTGCTAGTGAGAAAAGCGAGAGCCAGTTGTGCACATTGATCATGGCAGCAGGCCAAAAGCTATTTGTTTTGGCTGGAAGTCTTCCTCAGATAGTTGTCGGGACAACAAGAAAGATGGCATCCATGAAATTCCAGACTTGTAGATCAGCTGGAAGGTGAATAAAGGGAAGGGATTGCTCTGGAGCAATGCCCACCTGCAGAGCTGGAAGACCAAAGCTAGCAGGAGCATCTTGAGGAAGCCAAAGGACTGGATCCTGAAAGTTCAAAGTAAAGAGATGAAATGCAGGACAGACCTTCCCCCAGTTGTGAATTTTGAGGCATATGTAAAGTGGGTATTTATTCCTAAGTGTTGGAACACCGAGGACGGTGTTATTCCAAGGGGAGGGGAATGTCACGTCCCCATCTAGACCCTATCACTTTAACATTTTAAATGATGTATCATTGTTATGAAATCGTGGTGAGGAGCTCAAGGCCAAGGCCCCGCCATCGATTCATTGATGCATATGGTTTGCGTGCTAGCCAGGCACATTGGAACTTCAACATCATGTAATATGCATTTTAATAAAAATACCCACAACTAGCTATGCAATGCAACAAAGAGATGGGGGCATGATCTCACAAGGAATTGGGAGGAAAAACATTCAAACCCTTGAGCCAATCCATTCAAGCCAAGTGTCAATGAGAGAACCCATCAAACCCTCAACTACCCATGTTGACTTTTGTACCCAACCATTGATTTCTCCCAAGAGTTGGTTGAGGTAGTTAATGCCTTGGGAATGGAGAGGTATGGCTGTCCAAATTCGGGTATGGGCAAGCCACCCTTCATGGAAAATCGTGTTTGTCTCCTTAGGCAATAAAAGAGCCACGAAATTGCTCTCTAAGCCATTTTATGCAACCATCAGTCTTGCTCCCCCACACAGCTCTAGCTGCCTGGGAGTTTTCCTCCATGGTTTTTATGGGTTTCCCTTCATCTTTTACTTGGGAAGGGGCGTTTTTGTGTTGATTACCAGTGGGGAAGAGAACATCATGTTTTTGGGTCTTCCTGGAGGTCGTTTAGGCCATTGGAAATGATCATAACCAGTGGGGAGAAATCAGTTTTACTCCCTGGGGTTGAAATCGAATTACTCTTTTCCACAGTCTGTTTTAGTGAGCCACGATTTGGGAAAAAACCCATGGACCCTGTTTTGTAAAATACCCTTGTTGTAAATGGTATTTATGCCCAATGTTTGTGCTTGCAGTGTGATAAATGAGAATGTTGGGGTATGGGATTTGGGTATCCATTGCTTTGGCTTGAGCTTGAGAATAAGAATCCATGGTTCAAATGTAGCCAGATAAACCCAGCTGTAGACTGGCTTGGCTGAGATGAAATGAGTAATTGGCAGTGAACGAGCTGGAATGTTCCCTTTCCTTGTGAGAATCATGCCCAGCTCGGGGGTGGCCTTCGGACGGACTCAGTATAAGCTGTCGAAGAGCCTATGGTTGGGTGGAACGTTGCAGCGACATAGCTAGTTGCTTGGGGCAGTTGCAAAATGAAGATAAGTGTTTTTATGTCTATGTATTTACTTTTGCAATGTTTAATTAATGATTATTTTGATATGCTGGATGAGCATGAATTGTGTGTGGATGTTGTTTTAATTCCGCTGTGCATAATCGATTGGTTTTATATCTGCACACTCATATTTTAATTATATGAAAATAACGAATGGGCTGAGATCGTGTGAAAGCCCTGAATTTGGCATCATGTTCCCTACCTTGCATTGGATAAATGGGTGGGTACGTGACACTTGTACCGCATACAAGAAGATACCCATCCAAAACAAGAAAATGCACAATATGACCAAGGAGGATACAGAGGTCGTGGTGGTGGATACCGCGGCAGAGGAAGAAATGCTGGTCCGACACAAGGAAGAGGCCGTGGCCAAGTCATTTTGTTAGGAACCCATGTCTTTACTTTGTTAGTATATTGTTGTTGGATGCATATGCTTTGTAAGTCGTCCCGTAGTATTTGTTGATCAATAGTTTGTGTTATTGTTGTTGGCGCATATGCTTTGTAAGTCGCCCGTAGTATTGTTGATCCATAGTTTGTAGTGGCCCATGGTTTTGAACCATAGTATTGGTGCCTAGACTTAGTATATAAGTGTGTGTTGAGACCTATGAAGGCACCGTGAAGTTATTTGTATTGAGCTTGCTCAAAGGAGGTTGCCCCCTCGAAGTGGCCTGTGATCAATATAAAAGTGATTCTGAGTTATGTCATTTCTGCTATTTTGCATATTCTTATTAATTAATTGTTGCAAGTGCTTCACATCTGGTATCAGAGCACTTTCTTGGGCTCGCTGGGTGAAATTTCTACAAAAAAAAAAATTCGCATCTGTTGCAGGTTCGGATTTGGGAATAATCCCTATCCGCTTAACTGTGGGAAGTACTTGGGCATAATCCCTAAAAATCATTGTGAGGAGTACCATAGGAACCCCGAAGTAGCTGGCCCATTGAGAGGACCTGCCAGTGAAAAGGGCAACGACCCCTACCTGATTGACTAGTTCCCACCCGTGAGGTAAACCAAGAGTTGTCGTTTGTGGCAAAGCGGTTATCAGTTTTACCTGAGCCGTGGAGTGAGGGGTACTGCCCCAATACGCAAGCCGTCAGACAGCATTGGTGGCCGAGTGAAACCCCTGAACTATTAGGAATCCGCACATACCTGGGGTCCATATCTATTTTCAGTTGAACTGTTGTCGATCACTGCTATGTTGTTTCAGATCCAGCTGTTCAGATCCATTCTGAAAGCCGTTCCAGATCCAGCCGTTTTCAATCCATTCGGTGCCGTTTCAGATCCCTCTATTTCCGCTCACTTCCGGGTCGTTGCAGATCTATCTATTTCAGATCCCTTCCGAGCCATAGCCACTCCAGTCTGGAAAAAAAAAAGTTCATATCTCCCTTGTTTTCACTCTGTTTCCCTTGAAATTTTTGGGGAACCCCTGTCATCCCATTCTGCATATTTCATTCCTAAGGACCCTATCCCCAATTCCACTTCCCAAAGCCCGAAATCCTACATTTGTCTATTTTTAGGGTTTGCCATAACTTCCTCAGATTTCACCCAATCACCTTCAAGTTTTACCACAGAGTTCCTTTCCAAATTCTGTTTCTTTGTCCCCCTCTGCCAAATTTTCCCATTCTTTCACCCTGCTTCTGAAATCCTCATTTTTTGCTTCCCTGTCTATTCGACAGTGTCCAAAACCTAGTCAAACCCCAATTACCCTTCAGATTTTTTCCCAAATCCAGATTTTCCTTTACTGAAGTAGTTTTTGTTTTTGTTTTTCTACCCAGTCAACCAAAAAAAAAAAAAAAAACTCCTGGTTATGGTTGTCACCCGCGCAGGAGCAAAAACCATGGAAGAAGCACTTGCAGCCATCCAAGCCAACTCCAGGATCTGGATGAAAAATTTCTCGGCCTCCATCTTGAACATTCAGCTATGAACAACAAACGGCAGTACGAGTCTTCATCAGACAATGGGTTCTCTTCTTCCAGCAATTTTCGTGGTCCGAAGCTTGATTTTCCTCGCTTCAATGGTACTGATCCAACTGGATGGATCTATCGTGCAGAACAATATTTCAGTTTGCATAATACTTTTGATGTCAACAAAGTTCCACTTGCATCCTTTCATTTGGAACCGGAAGCTCTTCAATGGTACCGTTGGTACATCAAGGCTCATGAAGAGTCAAAATGGCCAGACTTTTGCTAGCTCCTTTTGCAACGATTTGGTCCTAGTGCTTTTGATGACTTCACAGGAGCCCTCACTAAACTTCGCCAAATTGGCATTGTGAGAGAGTATCAAACCGAATTTGAGAAACTAGCCAGCCACACTGAAGGATTGTCTGATGACTTTTACCGGAGTTGTTTTATCAGTGGTCTAAAGGATGCAATCCGCTATGAGGTCAAAATTTTCTGTCCCAACACAATGATGGAATCCCTAGGGTTGGCTAAGTTGGCAGAAGACAAGATTGCAGCCCAACAGCGCTCCAAGCCCACTTTTGTTCCCTTCTGAAATATGGGTTCTCAACGACCACCCATACCGTAGGCTCCTCGACCAACTCCTATCAAGCGTTTGTCTGAAACAGAGATGCAAGCACGCAGAGAAAAGGGGCTTTGCTATAATTGTGATGAGAAATTCACTCGGGGACATAGATGTGTTCAGCAAAAGCTCTATCTCTTGGATGTGGATTCTCCGCCTGCCTCTGAAATTGGTGACGAAGATCCAGAAACAATGATTGCTCAGGTCGACATTCAGGAATTTCCTATTGACCCTCCGTCTCAGGATGACCAGCCAGAGATATCTCTCCATGCTTTAGCTGGAATCACCACCCCCCAAACAATGCGGGTCAGGGGTTACTTCAAGAAGCTTCCTCTTACAATACTCATTGATTCTGGTAGCACTCATAATTTCATTGACCCTCAGATCGCCAAACAAGATGATTGTTTTATCCATCCTTGCTCCAACTTTGAAGTCATGGGTTCCAATGGGGGCACCTTACCTTGCAAAGGGAAGTGTCGAAATGTGCGTATCTCTATGGGATATTATAACTTGCGCTCTGACATGTTTGCCTTGACCTTAGGCAGATGTGATGTGGTTTTGTGCGCTCAATGGATACGCACACTTGGCCCTATCTTATGGGATTTTGCTGAACTTTGGATGCAGTTTTCCCTCAATGGAAAAAAACACACATTGACAGGATTACAACCAAGGTCTCTCAGCATCATCAGTTCACATCGCATGGAAAAAATCCTCAAGAATAATTCACATGGTGTCATCGCTCAGATCCATTCCATTCAGATGCAACCATCAGCGGTCTCCATTACTCCTTTGGATCTACAACACATTCTGGATCGATATACAGGTGTCTTTGCTGAACCAGTGGGATTGCCACCTTCAAGGCTAGAAGACCATCGTATTCAGCTCCTTCCTGGCGGTGTTCCTCCCAACATTAGGCTCTATCGCTACCCATTTCACCAAAAAATGGAGATTGAAATGCTCGTTCGGGACTTATTGAAGCAAGGTATTATTCGCCCAAGCACTAGTTCCTTTTCTTGTCCAGTTCTTCTTGTCTGCAAAAAAGATGGGTCATGGCACCTCTACATTGACTTCCGAGCACTTAATCACCTCACCATCAAGGATAAGTTTCCAATTCCTGTTGTTGATGAGCTTCATGGGGCTCAATTTTTCTCCAAGTTGGATCTTCGTTCTGGGTATCATCAAATTCGAGTTCATGAGGATGATATCCCTAAAACAGCTTTTCGTACACATGATGGCCATTATGAGTTTTTGGTCATGCCCTTTGGCCTCACTAATTCTCCTTCCACATTCCAGGCCTTAATGAATAAAATATTTCGGCCCTACTTGCGGAAATTCATTCTGGTATTCTTTGATGATATCCTCATCTACAGTAAAACATGGGATGAACATCTCCAGCATCCGGATCTTGTCATGCAACTTTTCTCTGACCATCATCTCCACGCCAAGCAGTCTAAATGTGTTTTTGGACCGAAGGAAGTTGAGTATCTCGGGCACATTATCTCAACACAAGGGGTTTGCGTGGATCCTTCCAAAATCGATGCCATGAACAATTGGCCGCATCCTCAGACACTCAAGAGCCTTCGTGGTTTTTTGGGGTTGACTGGCTACTACCGCAAGTTTGTCAAGGATTATGGGAAGATTGCAGCTCCATTAACTTCTCTATTGAAAAATGATGCTTTTACATGGACACATGTTGCTCAGTGTGCATTTGAAAAACTAAAACAAGCTATGTGTACTACACCTGTTCTAGCTATGCCCGATTTTTCCAAGCCCTTCACTATTGAGAGTGATGCTTGCGGCAATGGACTTGGTGCTGCTCTCCTTCAAGATGAACACCCCATTGCGTTCACCAGCAAAGCCCTTTCAGGTAAGAATTTAGCTGCCTCTACATATGAGAAGGATATGATGGCTATTTTGCATGCAGTACAGAAGTGGCGACCATACCTATTAGGGAATCATTTCTGCATCAAGACTGATCACCAGAGTCTGAAATATTTCTTGGAACAGCGTGTCTCCTCCCCAGCACAACAGAAATGGGTTAGCAAACTCATGGGTTATGACTATGAGATCAATTACAAGAAGGGTAAAGACAATATTGTGGCAGATGCTCTTTCTCGCACATTTGATGCCCAAGGTTCTCTTTCAGCTATTTCTATGCTTGTTCCAAATTGGTTGCAATCTGTTCAACAGGGTTATGTCAATGACTCTTCCTTATCTGAAATCATCCAACGCTTGACCAACAACCCTTCTGCTGTACCACATTACTCTTGGGATGGTGCTTCTCTAAGATACAAGGGTCGTCTGGTGCTTCCCCAGAGCACAGATCTTCAACAGGCTGTCTTCTATGAACTCCATGCTGCTCCATCGGCAGGGCACTCTGGGTTCCTCAAAATGTATTAATGGGCACGGCGTAGCTTCTTTTGGCAGGGCATGAAAAGGACAATTCAACAGATGGTGGTTGAATGTGATACCTGCCAGCGCAATAAGGGTGAAACAACACTCCTTCCAGGATTGCTCGAACCCTTGCCCATACCTACACGGATTTGGACAGATATTTCTATGGATTTCATTAAAGGGCTCCCTAAATCTGGTGGGAAGACAGTGATTCTCGTTGTGGTTGATCGCCTCTCCAAATATAGTCATTTTTGTGCTCTCAGCCATCCCTATACAACCTCCTCAGTCGCTCAAATTTTCCTGGACCAGATCTTTCGTCTTCATGGCATCCCTTCTTCCATTGTCTCGGATCGTGATGTGACTTTCACCAGTCATTTTTGGACAGAACTATTTTGCCACACTGGCACCAAACTGAAGATGAGTTCATGGTATCACCCACAAACAAATGGTCAGACTGAAATTATCAATAAATGCTTGGAAACTTA
The DNA here is from genome assembly GCA_027924585.1 of Larix kaempferi. Lineage (NCBI taxonomy): Eukaryota > Viridiplantae > Streptophyta > Pinopsida > Pinales > Pinaceae > Larix > Larix kaempferi. Next base: position 1,716,077 of record BSBM01000174.1, on the reverse strand, counting down.
TCTTCGTTGCTTCACCTCTGAACAACAACATCAGTGGGCAAAGTGGCTCCCTCTCGCTGAATAGTGGTACAATACCTCTTACCACACTGCCTCTAAAATGACCCCATATGAAGCAGTCTATGGTCAGGCACCTCCAGTTCTTCTTTCATACACCCCCAACAGTTCACCAGTTCAGGACGTTGACACGGTCCTTCGAAACCACGATCATATTCTTCGCATTTTGCGGGACAATCTTCACATGGCAAGAAATCGCATGAAGCAACAAGCTGATCAACACCGTTCTAAGCGCACTTTTCAAGTAGGCGATATGGTTTTTCTTCGTCTCCAACTGTACAAGCAATCCTCCCTGAAAATCAAAGGGCGTCATAAGCTCGCTCCAAAGTTCTATGGGCCATATCGGATTCTTGAGAAGATTGGTTCCGTTGCTTATAAATTGGAACTTCCTCCTTCCCGCATTCATCCAGTATTTCATGTCTCTTGTCTGAAGAAAGTTCTTGGCACCAACATCAGTGGACAAACTATTTTACCTGAACTGGATAATGAAGGATCCATCCTTTTGGAGCCAGAGGCCATCCTCAATCGGCGCACTCGTCATCTTCGCTCTCGCTCTATCACAGAGGTCTTAATTCAGTGGCACGGCATGCAACCAGAGGATGCTACATGGGAACCACTCCTTCATATTCAACAACCATTTCCACATCTAAAGCTTGAGGGAAAAGCTTTTTTTAAGGGGGAGGGGATGTTAGGAACCCATGTCTTTACTTTGTTAGTATATTGTTGTTGGACGCATATGCTTTGTAAGTCATCCCGTAGTATTTTTTGATCAATAGTTTGTGTTATTGTTGTTGGCGCATATGCTTTGTAAGTCGCCTGTAGTATTGTTGATCCATAGTTTGTAGTGGCCCATGGTTTTGACCCATATTATTGGCGCCTAGACTTAGTATATAAGTGTGTGTTGAGACCTATGAAGGCACCGTGAAGTTATTTGTATTGATCTTGCTTAAAGGAGGTTTCCCCCTCGAAGTGGCCTGTGATCAATATAAAAGTGATTCTGAGTTCTGTCATTTCTGCGATTTCGCATATTCTTATTAATTAATTGTTGTAGGTGCTTCACACATTTGTTATAACTGTGGCCAACCCGGGCACGTGTCTAGAGATTGTGTTAATCCATGCACTACGTGCAATTATTGTAAATCATTTGAGCATGTCTGAATCCAAACATCCAGTGGATCGCAGTAGAGAATAGACCAGTGGATCCAAGCATTAACGTGGTCACGCGCAGTGGCGCTGAGACAGGCCGCGACAGAGGAGCGGAAGCTTCAACATCAGGGGAGGCACATACGAAGAAGGATTCCCTTGAAACAGTATGGATAAGGAAAGCTCCAAGAAAATCACCCCCTCTTAACCTACAAAAGAACAAGGAGATCTTCATTGATGCGTGGGATACCTTTAGAGAACCAGCAGATAAGTCATCAAGGATCCCGCTGCGCAGTGAAACACCGCATGTTGAAGACATGCCGGCTCCATATGAAAAAACAAGTACTGCAACAGATGTCCGTACTTCTGTTGCGCAGTTCTTGCGAAGCTACATGAAGTTACTAAAAAGCGAAAAATCCATAGTAGAGCTCCAAAAGCTTATCAGCCAGTATGAACCTCAGATTGCAATAGAGACTCCAGATAGCGCTGTACATCATATAAGGAAGCACATAAGAACAGGCCGAGAGATGAGGCTTACTGCGCAGATAGGAGATTTTGAAATGGATGAAGTCATCCGTGATCTAGGATCAGAAGTGAATGTCTTGACTAAGCAGACATGGCAGCAGATGGGTCGACCAAAGTTGCTCTGGTCACCTATCCAGTTACGAATGGCTAATCAGGAGAAGGTCATACCTTTTGGCCACTTAGCTAATGTAGTAGTTGACATTGACGGAGTACAGAGTCATGCAGACTTCGAGGTTATTGAAATTGTGGATGATAGTCAACCTTTTCCAACAATATTAGGAATTGATTGGGCTATGGATAACTTGGCTATCATAAACTTGAAGACAAAGAAGATGATCTTTGAAGGGAAGCATCTTAGGGTCATCGCACCATTGGATCCTAAAGATGGTGATAGATACAGTGAGCCGATTCAGGAGGAATCCCAAGCTCAATATTTAGACCGACTATACCAGCTGACTGCGAACAAGGAAGACTACATTAATCCTACTGCGGACGGTACGCTCAGCTGGCGATGTGACACTTCTTGTATCTCTGACTCGGATACAGGACTAGAAAATTGGCAAAGCCGCATGCATGAAGTATCAGCAAGAAGATGTGCGCAGTTTACAAAATCACCGTGCTGGATCAGAAAAGAGGTGAGTCCTATTCCCACATATGATGGTTCTGCTAATGTTTACAGTTTCATAAGGGAATATACTGCAGCTATACCAGATGAGCATAGACTGCCAGCCTTAGATATAGCATTGCACGATACACCTTCCAGATGGTGGAATGCACATAAGAAAACATTGACCACTTGGGATCAATGCAGAACTAGGATGCAGATCTGATTCGCCGAAAAGGTTACTTTACCCTTTCAAAAGTATAATGGACAGACATACCCTAGTCAGCACATTGAAATCTGTTCAAAGGCATGGGTGGAAAGACCACTTACATAATGGGTACATTTATTTGTACATACATTGGATGCGGGTATCCCAGAGAAATGGTACCTCGACCTAGAGTTGCGCAGTGAACTCACTGACTGGGAGCTGCTCGCTGCGAACTTCCGGAAGGACTTCGGTTTTGAAGACGAGAATCCATTAATCCATGAATCATTACAGCTAATCAATAAGCGCATATTCCAGGACAACTGTCATCATCAAAACATAACATTGCAGGAGTTTTTTGGGACAGAGTGCGTTCTTGCGAACCTACAGTCATAATGGAAGGAACATGAAGAGCACTTGATCGAGTGTTACAACTTAGCTGAAGATACCAATGATACAAATGAAGACGATGAGGACGACCCGTGCAACATAGATATACCAGATTCAGAAGGAGCACGTGAGGTAGAAGGACCTCCGTTGGAAATCCCAGATATGACTGGACCAGTAAAAACGCAAAAAGTGAACATTGGCACAGACAAAGAGCCGAAGTTCGCATCAATAGGAGATTATTGGGACGATCAGACTATTGCAGAGATCGCAGATACCTTACATGAGTATCAGGAACTATTTCCAACAAAATTTACAGAGATGAAAGGAATTTTGGGAGACCTAGGGGTCATGAAAATACATTTAAAACCAGGTGCTAATCCTGTCAAGCAGAGGCCATATAGAACGCACCTGCCATATTCTCTAGAGTTGTCATCGCTGCATTTAAAGATTTTATGCACAAGTTTTTAGAAGCGTATTTTGATGATTGGACTGTATTTGGTCTATTGAAAAATCATTGCGCGAATCTCCGCATGATGCTTGAGAAGTGTCGACAGCATCAAATATCCTTGAATTTGAAAAAGTGTATTTTCTGTGTGCCTTATGGAATTTTACTTGGCCACATTGTCTGTAAGCAAGGATTGATAGTAGACCCTGCGAAGATTGCAGTTATTGCAAACTTACCAACACCAAATTCAGTCAAGATGTTGCGATCTACATTAGGCCATACTAGATATTATAGGAAATTTATAAAGGGTTATGCACAGATAACCGCAGCAATGGAAAAGCTACTGAAGAAAGACGCACCGTTCATTTGGAACGCAGAATGCGAACAGGGTTTTGACACATTAAAAGAAAAGATGGTCACTGCGCCGATTCTAGTCTTTCCAGACTGGACAAAGCCATTCCATGTCCATGTTGACGCATCATGTATTTCCCTGGAGATCATGTTAGCTCAGCCAGGAGAGGGAGGTATTGACCACCCTATTACATTTTCTAGCAGAAAGCTTTCAACAGCAGAGAAGAACTATACTACTACTGAGAGGGAAGGCCTTGCGATGGTATATGCCCTACAGAAATTTAGACACTACTTGCTGGGATTGCACTTCCTTATGTTTACTGACCATTCTGCGTTGAAATATTTGGTCAACAAGCCAGTGTTAGGGGGATGCATATGCCGATGGCTATTGTTGTTCCAGGAATATGACTTTGAAATTATTGTCAAGCCAGGTAGACTGAAATTGGGACCTGATCATCTGTCAAGGATCGAGTCAGGAGAGGAGCCGACGAATATTGAAGACAGTCTGCCTGATGCACAATTATTTAGTATACAGGTTGCCGATGATTATTACAAGGACATCATTGATTTCCTAACCACGGGGCTGGCACCCCAGGAATTCTCGGTCCAGCAAAAAAAACAGTTAGTGGTGCGCGTCACGGACTTCACTATAATTGTAGGTCAGTTATACAAACTTGGGCCGAATGAAGTCCTATGCAGGTGCGTACTCGATCATGAGAAGCCATTTATTCTAGCCGACACACATTTAGGAATCGCGGGAGGTCACTATGCAGGAAGGGCTACTGCGCAGAAGATATTGCACGCAGGGATATGGTGGCCTACGATCCATAAAGATGCCAAAGAACATTGCAGGAACTGTGATGTCTGTCAGAGGACAGGAAAACCATCACGCCGAGATGAGATGCCATTGAATCCACAGTTGACACTGCAGCCATTTGAAAAATGGGCAATAGATTTGGTGGGTCCTATAAACCCACCAGGAAAAAGAACGGGTGCAAGGTATATTATTACTGCTATGGATTACCTCACCAGATGGGCGGAAGCAAAACCAGTTAAGGACTGCAGCGCCAGTACTGCTGCACAGTTTATTTTTGAAGAAATACTCACCAGATTTGGATTTTAGATTTTAATGAGTGACCAAGGTACTCACTTTCTGTACAAGACGATTGAGGCGCTTACAGAGGAATTCCACATTCGTCATCAGCGCAGTACTCCATATCATCCACAGGCGAATGGTACTGTAGAGGCTTTCAATAAAATATTGGAGAACGCACTCACTAAGGTGTGCAATGTAAATAGAGACGATTGGGACCTGCGCGTCTCATCTGTGCTATGGGCATACAGGACCACATGCAAGAAATTGACAGGACAGACACCCTTTCGGTTGGTTTATGGGCAGGAAGCTATAATTCCTATAGAATATATTGTCCCTAGTTTGAGAATTGTTGCATTTACGGGGATGGCAGACTACGAAGCTCTAGAAGAAAGATTACTACACTTACTGGGCTTGGAGGAAGATCGCTTCATCGCAGGCTTCCACCAGCAAGCTCAGAAGGACCGCGAGAAAGCATGGCATGATCGCCATATAAAGAACAAGTGTTTTCAGGTAGGTGATCTAGTCCTCCTGTATGATAGAAAATTCATGAAATTCCCTGGTAAATTTAAGATGCATTGGCTTGGCCCATATACTATGATACATGTTACTAACACTGGTGCAGTCCAATTAGCCAATTTAGCTGGTGATACCTTGCCAACTTTGATAAATGGAATCAGGCTAAAGCTATACCATGATAGCACTGCTTCGCAGAACCCTGAATAACGAACCAAGGAAGGAAGATCTAAGTGTCAAGTACAGTTGAAAGTGGACACTAGAAATGTAAAGAAGTTTGTACATGTACGATAAAAGGAAAAAAGTATGATAAGAAGAATGATCTATGCACCGCGCAGCACTGTTGAAGCTGCGCGGAAGGAAAAAAAAAAGAGAAAAAGAAGAAGAAAAATATATATATATATATACTTAGAGTGGAAGCCACGCAATTGGAAATTTTTGGCACTGCAAAGTAGCCGCGCAGTTGGAAATTTTTGGCACTGTGAAGTAGCCGCACAGGGTTGCAGATGGCTTTCCGCGCAGTTCGGCACAGCACTCAGAGAAAAATAGTCGTTGCATGGCTTTTCAGAAAAATAGTCGTTAGATGACCGTTGCAGCAACCGCTTCAGCATTTAAAGCAAAGATAGCCGTTCTGAGCACGCTGACGGCAGAAAAGACCGAAGGATCCACTCAAATTCGCCAACGAACACCACATTAAATGCTTATCTAGCCGTTGAAGGGCGCGGGAGAGGATCTGTTGCGCCTATAAATAACACCATTGGGAGACTTGCGGGCGTTACCAAGCACTTAGAATTTTCTTACGATTGACCTCTCTGAGCTAGTAGCCATCTGTATTCTGTCTGACTTAGCCGCTACCTCATTTATGAATGTCCGAACCTTCCTTTAGAGAAGAAGAACTGACCCTTGAAGAAGCACTGAGGATCTTTCAGCAAGGAGGGATTCAACAATTAATGAAAACTCCAGTTAAGAAGGTCATCGTAGAACAAGGTGAAGGATCCCACAGATCACCAAGAATTAATCCCACGATGCAGGAAAAACCGAAAGATAAGGGAAAAGTTGTAACTGCACCTCGATCCAACATCATAAAGCTGGGATCCTCGGCACAGAAAGCACCAGTCTTTCAGACAGAACCTTTGAAGATGACACCTGAATATATCTCCTCGCGGGCACTGAATGCCCCTGTGTTTAAATTGTCCAAGAATGTGAGATACAACATCCTGCTATCGCCTATGTCAAAGCATGTAAACGTTGCTAAGAATCTGCTGGGAAAGATAGCAGATTGTAAATGGGAGGATTATGACCTCTTGGGAATTAAGAAAGATGAGCCAGATGTTCCCAAGTACCCGAATTTTCAACCAGACCAGTATATGTGCTGGAAAAAGGAAGCCAAGGGAACTCTGAACTTGGTAGCTGACAGTTGGTTAGCACCTGTCGTTCAGTCGGGGCTACTGAACTTGTTGAGATTGCCACATTTTGACCGTTCCCCGGAATTGAATATCGTGGTTCGCACACTCATGGCACAAATCCATCAAGGTTATCTGTGGCTAGACAGAAACATTGACATTAACATTGATTTGATCCACCGCATCACCAGGCTAAGCAAGCGCGGTAAGGATCCGAAGGAATTCTTCCAGGGGAAGAGCAAAGAAAAAGAGGTTGTTGAGAAGATGAAGAAAACCCACTCGGTGGTGAAGGAAAAAAGAGGATTCCCGATAGAAGATATAGAGGACCGAGCAACAAGATTCGTAACGCAGTTGCTCGCAGGAAAGATGCTCAAAACAGCTATGCCTTCGGAGGTGCCTGCGGGCGCAATACTCCTTGGTGTCGCAGCGGTCGAAGGCCACAGCTTCAATTGGTGTCAGTTTCTGTTGAATGAGTTCCTTGAAGAACTCAACGACACACAGGTGAATGGCGGCCAGTTCCATTTCACGTGGCTCATCGTCCTGATTGCTTTGTGTGGATGGAAGGAGCCGCGAGATTATGCGGGCATCGTTATGGATACCAAGGATCCTAGAGGGTTTAAGTTCGTCAACCTTTGGGCAAACACAAATGCAGAGCGCCAGCATGCAACAGCAGAAGTCTTTTACCAGTACTATATTCATCTACACGACGCAATCACGAAGACACCCCGCATTACAAAGCAGGCCACGGTGAAGTATATCCGCATCATCGACTTTGAGGCGGATATGAAATGTATATTCATATCGCCGAAAGCACAAACGAGGAAACCAGAGTGGTTCCCAGGAAAGTACATTATGTATGAGCAGGATATTGAGGACTTCATGAAAGATTGGCCAGCAGAGTTCCGCGTAGAGGTCATGGACATGGAGATAGATTCAGCAGAAGATGAGTTGATCCCGCTCTCATGCCCAATCATTGAAGAAACAGGGAAGAGAAAAGAAGCTGAGACTTCTGAGAAGCCAAAGTCGAGGAAAAAGGTGAAGGCTACAAAGATTCAATCGGAGGTAGTCCTCAATGATGATGACTACTAGATGATAGCCGAAACAGTCTCAGAGCAGATGAAGGAGCTTATGGCGGCTAAAGAAAAGAAGGACAAGGTCATCCATGATGACCTACACCAGACGAGGCTCGCAATGCAAGGCCTAATGAAGAAAATGGACGATGTCCAAAAAATCCTTATTGTGCCGAAGGAAGCAGGGGCTGAAAGGAGGTCGATAGGAACCTCGCAGCAAGGAAGCCAATAGCTAGCAATAACGCTGCCGTCGAAGACTAGGATTGTCCATGTGGACCCATTGGCTGTTGTGTTTCCAATGGCAGAGCAAGTGGTCTTGGACACAAAGGGAGTCGACAGGGTAGAGCTCGACTTAGCCAAAATCCCGTTACCAGGATTGCACTTCATCCACATGCAGATCGTGGAGGAGATGCATGAACGGACAGTTGAATCAATGAAGTTACAGGCAGAACTCACCGCAGCAAAGAGACAAATTCAGCATAAGGCAGAAGTACAGCTACGCAACGAACAAGACCGCCGACAAAATTTGGAGACCACCATATACAATGTGGCAAAGGATATCAAAGGCATAGAAATCCAGGATGATCCTGCAGACACAGTTCTGAGAATCGGAGATAAGGTGAGATCCTTGTAGACGGAGATGCAGGACAAAGAGATTTATTATGAGGCCGATATTGCTACATTGAAGGATAAATTGAATAAGCAGGCGCCATTAACTGAACAGCAAGTTAGAGAGCAAGCAGTGAGCACCGCCTCGAAAAGCATCACAAGCAAGATGGCTAAGTGCCAATCTCTCTTGGATAAGGTTTCGCAGGCAATCGCGACCCTTGAAGAGGATCAAGGGTTGCTGCAGGTCAAGACCGCGGTACAAGAAAAATAGACCGCGCTGGACAAGTTGAACGCAGAGGTGAAAGCTCTGCCACCTAGAGAAAGGCTGCCGAGATACAAGGAGATATCCAGCTTAAAGAAAGAAGTACATGAATTACGACAAAAAGAGACTGAGATGGATAATCAGTCGTAGCAGCTCCTGGAGAATGCCATAGCGGTATCGCAGCAGATTGAAGATAAGTTAGTAGAACTGCGCGATAACCAGGAGCAGGTTTCAGATCAAATTGGACAAGAAATAACTCCAACACTGCTTGAGACAATTAAACAGGTTGAGGAGGATACAAGAGAAGCAGTGGTGCAGTTGTGCAATACATATGATGAGTTCGCGGCCAAGTTCATTCCACCGGTCGCAGCGCAGAGTGAGACAGCTGAAACAATTACTGGCTCGGGGACAAGCCACATGTAAGTGTTAGGGGCATGTTGGGCCCAGGTTGAGATGAAGTTTTGGAAGCACCTTTTTTAGGCAAGCAGGGAAGGTTGAGCTGAGCGCAGCTCAGAAACACAATTTTGGCTAAGTATTGAGGATGCTGCGAAGTTGCGCGCAGCATCCAACTTTTGACCAGACTGCGGAGTTGCGCGCAGCATCAAAGTTTTGGCCGTGATGCGAAGACCAGTACTGCGTTGAAGCAGTTCTGTGGAGTTAGGAGGGCATGTGGAGCCAGCAAAGCGGTGTTTTGGACAAGTATCAAGTGTAGCTACCGGCTCGACCAGTAGCAACCATTTTTGGAAAGATATTTCAGGATTGCTGAGTGGCGGACGTAGGAAAAACAGGAAGGCGGCCATACATGCGTTGTTAAGGAAAGCGACGTTTGGCACGCTTAGAAGGAAAAACCGTTAGGGAGAAACGGTTCGACAGAAGAAGCCTGTAGGCACGCGTGCGATGGGAAGGCTGATAGCGACAGAATGAGGACGTGAAGATCCGCCATGATCAAGCAGACGCTACCAGAAGCCAGCAAGCCGGTTTGAAAAATCGGCGCAGTTTTGGAAACCCTTAGGGTTTTGGGTTTTAGGTCTTCGACATTGTATAGACATGACCTTCGGGCATGATCTATTTAAGAAGACATTTTGTATGGGATGGGGGTTCACTGTGTGGGTTGTTCTCTTTCTGTATTATTGTTATTCTTTTGTTGTTGCTGAGAACTTAAGGAGATAACCTTTTTGTATTGAAGAATCTCTCCGAGCTGAGAATATTGTAAAGGCTCTGCAGCTGTGTGCGCAGAGACCTAGCCGAGAGAAAGAAGAGTCTGCAGCTAAGTGCGCAGACTAAGAACGGTTTCCCATCCCTTTTGAAAGAAATATCTTACCAACCGTTCTTGTGGACGTAGCTTTCCATCCGGGGAAGTGAACCACATTAAATCCTGTGTTATGTGATGATGTTTATGAATGAATGACTATCTGTATTTTCTGTAGAATGAATGCTTGAATGTTTCCTTGCATGCTGTAATATGAGAACTTTGATGTGCATTTACCAATAGGAGAAGTTTGGGAATGATATGCTAGGTTCCACGGAAGCAGATGAATGGTAAACATTTCAATTCTATGTTAAGGTCGTGAATCAGTCATTTAATTTTAAATACTTTCTTAAGCACAATGAAGGAACGCAGCACAGTTAATCATGTTATCATTTCGGTTCACATTGTAATAATCCAAGTTCTAGAATGAACGCCAGAAAGATAACCAGTAAGTGCCTGAATGAATGGATGGATGAGTGATATTCATTTCAGTGCCTTAACGTTTCCGAGATTTTCCAAGTAGAGGATAATTGTGGGTGATTCGCAGTTCCAGTAGAAGATTCGCATCAGTAAGAAACCCTTGGTGCGGCCCGCAATGTTTCCTGCACCGCGCAGTTCTGCTCGCAGCATAGATCCTGCTGCGTACCGCATCACTCTTCCCGCAGCGCCATCCTTCTGTCCTGCGCTCCTCAGCTTGTTCAGATAAACAACTCATCATTTACTGTGGAAACCTGATTCTGCAGTACCCCATAAAGATATACCTCGGGTGAGACCTCAACCTGCTCGCAGGTTGTTGCTGAAAGGGCCGGTGCGAAAGGGTTTTGTTGGTCAAAGGGAGAACCGCAAAGAACTTGGGTCTAATTGAAAACCTCTGGGTCAGTTTAAGCCAACATTGATCCATGCTGGTGCGCTCCTAGTGATGGAAATAACCTGCAAAAAACACTCTAGAAATTGCTTTGAATCAGACTATCTCTGATACCATATGATGATTTAGATTGCCTAGATCTAGATTCAGTAAGACAGCTTCACTTAGAATATTTTCAGAGAATACGAGAAGACGAATATAGAAGGAAATTTGAGAAAAAATCATTGTATATTATTCATCAATATGATTACAATATATAATACATCTTCAAGAGAGAATTTGAATTCCTTGGAGGAAAGTTTGAAAAGCTCAGAAAAGGAAGGCTTACTAAAATCTAAAAAACCCCAAGGTGGAAAAATCACTTTCCAAATCAGTCAAGGACCTCATGAATTGGCTAAATAAGGTATGGAAGCTAATGAGTGATGAAAAAAGAATGTGATGATAGATTTTGGAGAGAAAAATATGGAGGATGAGTTGGCCAAGAAGGATACATCCTGCCAAGTCAAGTGCAAGTCAATGAGGGTGCCTAGCGTTATCCTTATCCACTGAAAAGCAGGACAAAATTGTGTAAAGGAAAAAAGGAACTCTTACTAATTTTGGACTATCATAAAAAGAAGATAGAATCAATCTGAGGGCACACTTATGGATAATGATAACAAGTGAGAGCTAGAAAGGAAAGATGAGGCCAATTACCTAGCCAAACACCCAGCTAAGTATCAAAATGAATAATACTTTATATCCTAAGTTTAAAATGGGTTTTTAATATTCTAACAACTTTTTCATGAGTGTTTTTAAGGTGTCTATTTGTGGCACTACTGTAAGCAAAAGGCTTGCAGAGGAAAGAACAAGTTTATCTTTATTTTTTCTTACATAGACATGCAAAAAAGTAAGAATGAGGAGCAAAAATACAGCATAGAACACACAAAAAAGTTTCAAATGTTCATGATTAACTATGCATAGCTTTTTTCCAAGTAACTTCAATATGGATTTTCCAACAATGTGAGACAAAATTGGGACCATATACATGCATGTAGATGGCATTTGCATTTTCTAAATGTCAGTGTCTTTTCTTAGTAATTGTTGTCTCCTTGCAAGTGCAGTTTTGCTTGAATGCATTCTGTCTTAGTCTAGATTATCTTGAGATAATAAACAAGATGTTGTAAGAAAATCAATTGACAAAGAGACATGTTAGTGAAAAAGGAAGTAAAAAGGGAACATGGCCAGTATTTTTATCAATAACTAGAATATGTGATATGGTTGGTAATTATTTTTACTTTCTATGACTTTATGCCAAAACTGTTTTTTGTAGGAAACAACCTCATTGTAAACAACCTGATAAAAACAATGGACTATAAACATGATGGTTAGTTCAAACAACCAGAAGCAAAGGCAATATCAATAGCAGAATCTGTACTCTCATACATTTTATGCACAACATTCAAAAACAACAATTAAAAACCTCAGAAAAATCTACTTACCCTCCCTCCAAGCATAATGCACATTTTGATAATGATGCAAACTAGCAAATTCCAAAGTTTCCACATACACATGGAAATTTGAAATAAAGGATTGAAGAACAATTCAGAAGAACGGACAATATTAAAAACCATAAAGAGACAAAAACACATTTAAGTAATAATCCAAGGCATTGAAAGATAACGATTTAACATAGAGATAAAGTGGTTGAAACCACTACAGTTTTTTATGCATCTAAACTCGAATGAATGAAACAATCATGTACAATAGATAAATGCATTTTATGAGGGACCATTTTTATTCCCGATGTTTTGGGTGAACACTTCAAACGTCTTCAGCATAAACAACTGAAAATAAACTGTTGACCCAAAACAATAAGAACTAGATCAAAATGATGGGAACTAAATCACAGGAAACCCAAATTTTAGTCCATGTGTCATGTGCCCTGAATATGGCCATGTATGTGTCATGTCATGGTATATTAGGTGTTTTATGTACAAATAATCATAATAGGAAAAATACAAAACAATTCTAGATGCAAGATAAAGACAAACACAAGAGTCAGTCTCGATATTAATTCAATTAATGTTTATACCATGTTAAAAATAAATTCTTGAGATCAATTGGTTGATCAGTTTGTGCTTAGATCATGTTAATAAAAAATGTTTCCGCTCAAGATAAAGGTTTGAAACCAAGACTGGTTAACATTTTGATAGCATCCACATTTGATGGTCAAGATTCTCATGTTGAAATCAATTCCATCAATTTATTAGTGCATACAGTATGTAACCTAGCTTACCATAATTGTTTACCCTAATATTTTGATATAGGTATAGAAACATTATGGGAATTATGTCTACTACTTACTATCCATCTTAAGCCCTCATGCTAGTATTATTCAATGGCCAATATGAACTTTGAACAAGCCAAGTCCCTTATGAATACTTCAATTCAATTTAGCTATAACAACCAAGTACAGGTGAGCAAATACAGTGTTATCACATGCACTAGATTAACTCCAGTACATTTAGTACATTTAAATGGAGTTTGTTGTGCTAGGAAACCACCAATTAAAATAGATCAGACACAACTTTCATTCCTCTATCACCAACTTTTCAAAGCCAAAAATTGCATTGACCTCCTGACAAGGTATTAAACTCTCGTTTTAATGTTGTCACAACTATAAACAAGTTATAATAGAGCGCTAAAATCCAAAAATCTAACTCATACCATGACATAAACATAACAGAAGAAATAATTAGAACCTTCACATCATGTTGGAATTTTCTAGAAAGTCCAGAATGACACTAATACAATCAATGTTATTTTAATGTCTTATCCTCTTATGGAAATGTAAGTAACTCTATGACATCCTATTCAACTTAGTCTAAACATCTACCCTCTTTATTTTCTTGGTTCAAAATTCAATAGACTATGATTGGGTAAGATTACCCCTTCAACAAGGTCTCGGTTAATCTTATGAATATCACATGTTTATGTATCGATGTCAAACTCTAGATTTGCCAGAATCTGCATTATGTAGGGCATTAAATATCTAAAACTGATTTACTCAGATATGCATAAATTTAACCTAGTGAACATAATACCAAACCAACAAAAGCTATTATAACCAACCAAATATAAAACCAACTTACGAACAATGTAGTAGCATAACATTGCAAAATAAAAACTACATGCAACTATCTAAAACGGTAGAATAATGTCTAGACATTCTAAATTATTTCAAAGGCATCATGAAACAATATAAGCCATAATTACTATGAAACAATATAAGCCATTAGTAGTCAAGGAAGGGGCTTTGACCACCTTTTTTTTTCAGCGGAAAAATCACCTTCCTGCTATTCCGAAGGAATCAAGGAAAGCTAACAACGCATGGGAAATCTCAACAAACTTCCTCACATATCGTGGATGGTAGGTCAAGAAAACCGTCAGCCGGTAATCCAAGCCAGAATATGTCTCAACAGAATTGAACCCTGGTGGATGGAATGAAATCCATCTAACCCCACCAACAAGCTTTTTTAGTCTCAAAATGCTACCTTTTTTATACAAGTCCATATGTTTTTAGATTATTTCATAAGTAAAAATCGATGGAAAAACACAGGCCACCATAAACAAATACTCTTATTTATGAATGAAGTTTTTTCTAAAAAGAGATCTTTTTTATAATACCAAGAAAAGAAAACAATTTGATAGGCTGTTGAAAACAGTGAGAAACCCATCATGACTGCAAAGTTCAGAAATGAAGCACAGAACTAGGGATAGACATCCACAAAACTGATGGAAGTTCGAATCCCTCTAAATTATCCCGACTACCTCGAGTTACTAGAAACAATGTAATATTTTATAATCCATTAAAGCAAATGCAATTTTACTTTTCTCGGAAGATCCAACTTATTAATTAATAAAAATATCGGTTGATCATATAATAACTATATTCTACGAAATAAATTTCCAAAGATTAAATATGTTTAAGTTATTTGAGACAGGTTGAGAGAATCAATGTGAGTGTAATATACAAAAGCTGGACGAAACTCATGGAACTTTAGGTTGTGAACGTAAACCTTAGCCTCCTATAAGTCAATGATTAGAATGACCCAATAGCCAATTGTTAACTGCCCAACATATATACTGTGAAGTTTTATCAATGTTGGGAAGCGTTTTACGTCTGGGTCATATCTGTTAAACTTTTCTCCTGTAAAACATTTAATTATTCCAGGTTTTTTTCCTATATCAATCATAGATGTGTTAACAAATATGAATTCAAAATGGGACATTCTTCAAACTTAATTTTATCTAGAATAGATAAAGCAAACAATATTGGAATAGTTTCAAATGTGGAAGTTTTTCTTACCTCGCCAAGCAGCTTTATTTAAAGCCAACAACCGCTAGATGCTTTTCTATGACAAAGATCAAATGATTGAAGTGAATAAAGGTTGCATGTCTGAAATATGAAAATGTTGCTTCTTCTCATCATTATGCATGGACCTAATTAGATCTCTGAAGGTATTATTGTTGTCACTTTTATAATAATTAAAAATGAAAACAAAGCTGGTTTGATTCGAGTGCAGACCCAAAAATTGCATGGTCCATCCAGAATTATGGGAAAAAGAATATTCTTGTTACCATATCCAAGAAGAAAATTAGTAAGCATTTAAGGTTTTAGAAATGGAACAATGATAATAGAAGAGTTTAGGAGCACAAAATTTGAAGAAGCGAAATTTCTAACCAGGGAAAAGCTTTTGGAAATAGGAGAGGAAAGTGTGTATAGAAAGTCCAAAGAAAAGGTGATTTCTAGCTCAGTTGATGAATATACCAATGGTATATAAGCTATGGTGAATCTCAATCGTAACGAAAACCGAAGGAGTGTTTGAACAAGATGGAGCTTTATTGTACTGTGACTAGGCATGGATTTGAGCATACATTGTTGAATATTGTAACTTCTAAGAATATTATATTTGTACTTTATTATTTCGGAGATGTTTCATCCCTCCGAGGTGACCCTATTGTATATCCGGAGATGTTTATTCCTCCAATGGATTGTGGTAACTAGGGTTATTAGATCTCCCATGTGGGGGTCGGCCCTGAGTTAATTTATTAGGGTTTATTAGACCCTCTTAGGAGAGGTCAGCCCCATAGGGTAAAAAGTCAGTTGGAAAACAAGTATAAGTAGAGGAGGATGTTCCTCACTTAACACACACTTCCAACACTCGGAAAGTAGTGCACAAGTGAGAGAGAGGTCTGCATAGGAGGTAGAGAAGGAGCTCTAGTCTTGGACTACATCTTGTATTTGGTTGATCATCTTATTGAGGAAAGCTTTGCTGGGTTTTCTACCCCATGAGGGTTTCCCAGGGTAAAATCTCTGTCTATCTTGTGATTGTGTTTCTTTCAGTGATCTTGCTAGTCAAATTAGTATAAACTTAACATGGTATCAGAGCTATCCTGAATAGGACATCTTTCACAAGGTGAAAATATCTCTCTCTCTCTCCGGTGAAAATTAGGGTTTCTGTAAAAGTTAGTATTTTTGGATTCTGATTACATGGATGGATAGCCCTTCTCAAAATCGAACTTTTGAGCCCTAGATCGAACTTTTTGGTTGGGTAGAACTCTGGGAAAGTCAAACCCTAGTTTGACAAAAAGTGCGGAAAACCAGAACCAGAATTCTACAGCAAGTCCAAAGTTCGCTGGTCAAGTTTGGAGGATGAAAAATTGAAGTTTCTAGAAAGTAAGTACATCAATCACCTCGCCTCAGTCAAGCCAATCTCATGGTAAGGTCAGTTTTTCATTTTTTGAATTTTCAATTTTTGGTGACCCCCTGGGTAAGATGGCCCCAAGTACTAAGCTTGAAGACAAGCTAGAGGGTATAGAGAATTTCCGAGCATGGAAATATAGAATTGGTCTCATTCTTGAAGAGAATGGTCTTGCCCAATATATCAAAGATGAGATTGCAGAACCTATAGAATATGAAGCTAAAGAGAAGTACAAAAAGGACTTGATTAGGGAAAAGAGAATCATTGTTGATTCTATCAAGGACCACTTGATTCCCCAAGTGGCATCCAAAAAGCCTCCTAAGGAAATGTATGATGCCCTAGGAAGAATGTATGAAGGAAGGAACATCAACAGGAAGATGAACCTAAGATCTCAATTGAAGAGTACCAAAATGAACAAAGGAGAATCTATTCAAGATTATTTCTCAAGGGTTTCCCAAATCAAGGAACAACTAGATGCCATTGGAGATACCCTTGATGAAGATGAATTAGTTATGACTGCTCTAAATGGTCTCACTAGACCCTGGGAGTCATTCATCCAAACTATGTGTGCCAAAAAAGAAAGTATGAAGTTTGATGTGGTATGGGAGGACTGTATTCAAGAAGAAGCTAGGGTAGACAATAGAGAAGCCCTTCTCAAGGAGGATGACCAAGCTTTGGCTACTCACACCAAAAGAAGAATAAAGGGTCACTTTAAGAAATATGACCACAAGGAGTCTCAACCTTCCCATAGATTTAAAAGGAGAAGAGGAACAAACTCAGAAAGAGACCTCTCCATAGTCCAATGTTACAATTGTCTTAAACTATGACACATTGCTAGAAATTGTACTTCACAAACAAAGAAGAAGAAGTTTGTTCACAAAAGACATCATGCACATATGGCAGAAGATGATAGTGAAGAAGAAGAAGAAGAAGAAGAGGAGGAAAGGCCTCGAAAGAAAAGATCTAAAGTAAAGAAAGAAGATGCCGAAGAATATGTTCTATTTTCTGCACTCTCTGGGTCTGTGACACCTGGAGAAGATACATGGCTCAGTGATAGTGGTGCTTCAAAGCACATGACAGGTCAAAAGAAAACTCTCTCAATACTTGAAGAAAAGACCTCTCCACAAAAGGTATCTCTAGGAGATGATTATCAATATCCCATCAAGGGAATTGGTGAAGCAAGCTACAAGCTTGATTCTAGAACACCATTGAAGATGAAAGAAATTTTATATGTACCAGGTTTAAAGAAGAACCTACTTTCTATCTCAGAACTAGATAAGAAAGGCTTTAGAGTTGCATTCATAGATGGACAAGTACTTATGTGGCCAAAAGGAAAATCAATTGAGGATTCAATTGTTATTGGTGAAGAGGAAGGAGGTCTATACAAACTCAAGGGTCATCCAGAAGTTGCCCTTGATCATGAAGCCACTAGCCCCAGTGAGATATGGCATAGAAGGCTTGTTCACATTAACTACAAAGCCCTACCTTATGTGAGCAAAGTAGTTATAGGACTACCAGACTTAAAGGTTGATCATGATGGCACATGCAAAGGATGTGCAAAAGGGAAGAATATCAAGAACCCATTTCCAAAGAGTGAAACAAAGACTAAGAGCATCCTGGAGTTAATACATTCAGATTTATGTGGACCAATGCCCTCCACATCTCTGAGTGGGTTTGAATACTATCTCACATTTATTGATGACTATTCAAGGAAGACTTGGATATACTTTCTAAAAGGAAAGAATGAAGTCTTTGGAAAATTCAAAGAGTTCAAGGCATTGATAGAGAATCACTCAGAAAAGAAAATCAAGATTCTCAGAACAGATAATGGCGGAGAATATACTTCAAGAGGGAGCTAACCACTCCCTACAATCCCCAACAAAATGGGGTTGCGAAAAGAAAGAATAGAACCATCATGGAAGCTGTCAAGAATATGATACATGATCGGGACCTACCCATGTATCTATGGGCTGAAGCAGCTAGGACAGTTGTCTATGTACAAAATAGACTATCCCATAGTGCTCTTGAATTCAAGACTCTAGAAGAAGTGTTCACAGTAAAGAAGCCTAAGGTAAGTCATCTCAAAATATTTGGATGTCCAGTGTACATTCACATTCCAAAAGAAAAGAGAAGCAAGTTGGATCCTTCTGGGAAGAAGGGAATATTTGTTGGATATTGTGAATCATCCAAAGCATTCAGAATTTACATCCCAGGTTTTCATCATATGGAAATAAGTAGGGATGTGACATTTGATGAAGAAGCAGCTCTCAAGAGATCTAGGAAGTGTCAACATGAAGAAGTCTATGAAGAAGATGCACCTTCCAGAATCATAGAGGTTGTACCCATCCATGAAGATGCTACACCAGAAGACCATGACATGTTAGAACCACAAGAACCCCCTATTACAAACTTATCAAAAAAAAGAAGGCCAGCATGGGCCAGAGACATTATTCAAGGAGCTGAAAACTATGGAGCTCCTGAAGGCTCCAATAGAGAAAGGAAGAAGCCAAAGCTAATATCCAACTATGTGGCTTTGATGTGTGATCTTGTGGATCAAGAACCTACTAGCTATGAAGAGGCAGTTCAGAAGAGAGAGTGGGTAGAAGCAATGACAGAAGAATACCAGTCAATAATGAAGAATGATGTTTGGGATATAGTTCCCAAACCAAAAGATAAAAGTGTGGTATCTTCCAAATGGATATTCAAGATAAAACATGCTGCAGATGGTAGCATTGAAAAATATAAGGCAATATTTTTAGCCATAGGATTCTCTCAGAAAGAGGGAATTGACTATGAAGAAACATTTGCACCAGTTGCTAGGTACACTTCCATTAGAGCTATCATGGCACTTGCATCTATGATGAAATGGAAATTACACCAGATGGATGTTAAGACAGCCTTCCTGAATGGTGTGATTGAAGAGGAAGTGTACATAGAACAACCACAAGGATTTGAGGTTAAAGATGGAAGAACACATGTATGCAAGCTGAAAAAGGCTTTGTATGGATTGAAGCAAGCTCCCAGAGCTTGGTATGGAAGGATTGACAGTTTCTTGACAAGCATGGGCTTTACCAAGAGTAAAGCTAATCCTAATCTTTATCTCAAAGTTATGGATGATGAACCTGTTATATTATTGTTGTATGTAGATGATCTATTTCTGATTGAAAATGAGAAACAAATTATCGAGTGCAAGAAGAAGCTCTCTTCAGAATTTGAGATGAAAGATCTCGGATTGATGCACTACTTCTTAGGTCTGGAAGTATGGCAAGACCCAAAAGGAATCTTTCTAAATCAGGGTAAGTATGCTGTGGGGATTTTGAAAAGATTCGATATGTTGGAGTGTAAAGCCATGGCCACCCCCATGGACTCCAACTTGAAGTTATTAGTTGATGACTCATCAGAGTTAGTGGATGTGACTCTATACAGACAGATTATTGGGTCATTGATGTATTTGACAAATACTAGACCAGACATATGCTTTGCTATGAATACCTTGAGTCAGTATCTAGTGGAACCTAGAAGAGTTCACTTAATAGCTGCAAAGCATGTGATGAGGTATCTAAAGGGTACGATAGATTTTGGTCTACATTATCTTGGAGATCATGATTTCAGATTGCATGGTTACTCAGATGCTGATTGGGCAGGAAGTGTTTCAGACAGGAAGAGTACATCAGGTGGATGTTATTGTCTTTGATCTGCCATGGTCTCGTGGTTTAGAAGGAAGCAGTCCAGTGTGGCTCTCAGTACAGCTGAAGCAGAATATATAGCTGCTTTCTCTACTAGTTGTGAAGCAGTATGGCTTCGAAAACTATTATCAGGGCTATTTGACTTAGAGATGGATCCCACTGTGATCATGTGTGACAACCAGAGTTGTATCAAGATGACAGAGAATCCAGTGTTCCATGATAAGTCAAAGCACATAGAGATCCGATATTTCTATATACGGGATATGGTGCAGAAAGGAGCTATCAAGCTCGAATATGTGAGCACTGATGAACAAATTGCTGATATATTGACCAAACCTATGTCTTGAGTAAAGTTTGAGTATTTCCGAGACAAGCTTGGTGTAGTTCAGAAGGACCCTCCTCGAAAGGGGGAGTGATGTGGTCACTGATGATGAGATTGCCTACATCGACAGTGAGGTCGATGATGTGGATACCTATATTTGCGATGCTGATAGGAAGGTCGATGTATGATCCTTGGTGGAAAGATGGGGATTGTATCTTCCCCAGACTTTGGTCCTAGAATTGATCCGTAGACAGATGTCTTCGAGAATGAAGTCCTTGGTGGAAAGATGGGGATTGTATCTTCCTCGGACTTTGGTCTTAGAATTGATCCATAGACAAATGTCTCCGAAAATTGATGATAGGACTGCATCGTCCCTGGACCTCGGTTCAAAAGGTATGTGAGAGGACTACATCGTCCTTGAACCTTTGGTTCAAAAGGTGCGTGAGAGGACTACATCGTCCGTGAACATTGGTTCAAAAGGTACGTGAGAGGACTGCATCATCCGTGAACATTGGTTCAAAAGGTACGTGAGAGGACTGCATCGTCCGTGAACATTGGTTCAAAAGGTACGTCAGAGGACTGCATCGTCCGTGAACATTGGTTCAAAAGGTACGTCAGAGGACTGCATCGTCTGTGAACATTGGTTCAAAAGGTACGTGAGAGGATCGTCCTTGAACATTTGGTTCAAAAGGTACATGATTGTAATGTCCCTCCCATCCTACCAAGGCTATGGAGAGAACACTAATGATAATACTAGACATCTAGCCCCATACTTAGTAAACAAACATTCATATAAAGTGAAGATGGACATACAAAGATGCATAAATATTTGAAAACACAGCAGAATTAAGTTCTATTACACATCCATCATACATTCAAGATATTCATGTCATTCATCCATTGAAACAATACATAATTAGCACATGAGAGTACTTATCTTAGAACAATGTAGTCCCTGAGCAACTAGCTATGCAACTGCAACATTCCTCCCAACCATAGGCCAGTTGTGCTTATCAATCTCTTGATGCAGCTGCCACCCCCGAGATGGGAATGATTTCTATAAGGAACCAGGGAACAGCAGACTCACACATAGCCAAACATACACCAAAATGAGCCAAGCCAATATACAATTGGTTTTATCAGGCTGCTAGGAAATGGAAAGGAAGAATTGCTAAGCTAGTGAGCTCAAGCACAGAGCCATGGATACCTCTACAAGATCTATCTAGCTTGGCACCCACAATGCCTACACACCCCACTCAAGGATGTATTCCCTTCACTAATGTACAGTCCCTCAGGCCATACCTTCCAATCTAGAGTGTCCAAGGTGTGCATAGAAGAGTAGCCAGCCCTCTTGATCTTCTTGAGAGGTTATTTTCCCCCACTAGGTTTATCAAGCCAATTCTGTCCACTACCACTCCAAATCTCTTTCTCACAAGTTCAACCAAAACAGGGATGCACATAACAGCAAAACCACAATTGTTGGGCATGAGAAAAACATTTCTTCAGTGGGATGTCCAAAATGGGGCTTCTACCAGTTCAGAAAAAAGTGGGAAAGCCCAAAACGAAAAATGGAAGATGGGGAACAACCCTGGAGAGCAGAATCGTTTTCAGAAAAAACGTCCATGGGCATTTTGGGGCAAAAACGACCTCCATCACAGTCCTAATTCGTGGCCCTCCTCTCCCAGCTGCTGTACAATACAAAAACGATCTCCCAGGCATGGAAAAATGCAGGAAAAATGGTGAAAAACGTGATGGGTAAATCCCAGCTAGCTCATACTGCGTGAGAGGGCAAAGGCTATGGGTTCAGAATCCCTTTGGGCACCATTTCGTGGGTGTTTTCTTGCCCAAGAAGAAAAAATATGATTTTCCATATTGATGGCTTTCCCATACACGAAAATTGACTGCCATGCCTCTCTATTCCCAAGGCATTAACTGCCTCAACCAACTCTTGGAAGAATTTAATGATTGTGTGCATAACCCAAAATGGGTAGTTGGGATTTATGGGTTTTCTCAATGAAATGGATTAACACCGTGGGCTCAAGGGTTTGAATAATTTCCCTCCGTATTCCTTATAGAATCATGCCCCATCTCTTTGTTGCATTGCATAGCTAGTTGTGGGTATTTCATTAAATTTCATATTTACATGATATCTCCATTTACATTGTGCCTATCTAGCACAAGAGCCATATGCACCGATTTTAATTGCCGATACATAATAATGCTAAATCAATGGCAGGGCCTTGGCCTTGAGCTCCTCACCATGATTAACTAACAATATTTACATCATTTACAATCTTAATGCAATAGGGTCAATATGGGGACATTACATTTCCCTCCCCTTACATTAGCACTGTCCTTAGTGCTCAACAAAATTGAACAAAAATGGATATGCCACCCTCATGGCATCCTTCAGCTCCCATGTAGCCTCATCGGGACCGCAGTGCTTCCATTGCACCTTTACCTGACCGATGGCTCGGTTCTAGAGCAAGGTTACCTTCTTGTCTAGGATGCGCAATGGATCGGTTTGGAACTCTCCCTCGGGTTCCACCTAGATCACATCCCAATTAATCACATGGTTAAGATCATGTACATATTTCTTAAGCAAAGAGACATGAAAAACATTATGAGCTCTAGTGCTAGCAGGAAATGCAATTCTATATGCAACTGGGCCTATTCTTTCAAGCACTTCAAACGACCCACAATATCTAGGTGATATCTTGGCACAACTCCCAAGCTTCAAGGAACTCTTCCTTGACTTCACTCTAAGATACACATGATCCACAACATTGAATTCCCTATGCACTCTATGCTTATTGGCATAGTTTTTCTGTCTATCCTGGGCTGTTTTTAAATTCTGTCTGATCTTGGCAACCTCTTATTCCATTTCCTTAAGCAATTCTGGCCCAAGTACAATTTTGTTCACTGGATTGTCCCAAGTCACTGGTGTCCTACACCTTCTTCTGTACAAAGCCTCATAAGGACTCATTCCCAACGATGCTTGTTGCCCATTGTTATATGCAAATTCTACCAAGTGTAGATAATCCTCCCACTTGGATGGTTTGTCCATTACATACATGCAGAGCATGTCTTCAAGCACCCGATTTACTCTTTCTGTTTGCCCATCTGTTTGAGGATGGTACGCGGTACTAAAGCTCAGATGTGTACCCAAATCTGCAAAGAGACCCTTCCAAAAATTGGAAGTGAACTTGGTATCCCTGTCAGAAATTATTGCCTTAGGCAACCCATGTAATCTGACGATTTCCTTCATCAAAATATTTGCAATGGCATCGGCTTTATGTGTGGACTTAACCGGTATAAAATGCGCTGCCTTTGTTAACTTGTCCACCACAACCATGATGGAATCATTTTGTCTCACCGTCATTGGCAATCCTGTAATAAAGTCCATGGATATTACTTCCCATTTCCATTCTGGAATTGGCACTGGGAGCAATAAACCTGCCGGGTGATGGTGTTCACTCTTCACCTGCTGACATTCCATGCACTTAGAAATGTATTCAGCGGCGTCCTTCTTCATCCCTGGCCATAAATAATATTTTCTCGTTGTAGCAATTGTTTTCTGATATCCTGGGTGACCAGAGTATGGAACTCTATGGATTTCATCTATAACAATCCTCCTCAAATCCGCTGCATTTGGAATATAGGCTCTATTCTTATAAGTAAGAAGTCCATCTTCTTCCAAATGGTATCCTTCATACTTATTTTCAAGGTCTTGCTGCTGCAACTTGCCCTTTATCTGCACATACACTGCATCTTCAACCATATGGTTAACAATCTGCTTCCTCAAATCTGGTTGGCAAGTGCTAAGCGCTGCCACATGCATTTCATGTACTTTCATGTTGAGTGCATCAGCTACCTTATTTTCTTTCCCTTTTATGTGTTTGATTTCAAAATCAAATTCACACAAAAATTCCAACCATCTAGCTTGCCTAGCATTCAAATTTGGTTGATCAAATAAGTATTTCAGAGCACAATGGTCTGTCCTTAGCTCAAATTTCCTGCCCATTAAGTAATGCCTCCACATCTTTAAAGCATGTACTATGGCTACAAGTTCTAAATCATGAGTAGCATAGTTTTTCTCGTGCTCCTTCAACTTTCTTGACTCGTAGAATACCACGTGGTTGTCTTGCATAAGAACTCCTCCAAGTCCTTGGTTGCATGCATCGGTACATACCACAAAATCTTTTTCTGGGTCCGCAATTTTCAAAATTGGTGCACTCGTAAGAAGAATCTTCAACCGTTGGAAACTTTCCTCACATCTTGGTGACCATTCAAATTTTATTTCCTTATTTTGCAAAGACGTGATCGGGTTTGCGACCTTGGAGAATCCTTCAATAAACCTCCTGTAGTAACCAGCAAGGCCCATAAAAGATCTCACATCTGTCACATTCCTTGGAGTTGGCCAATTCATAATGGCTTCAATCTTCTCAGGGTCCACAGATATTCCTTCACCCGAGATAATGTGACCCAAATAATGAATTCTATCTTTATAAAAGTCACATTTGCTCAACTTTGCATACAACTTATGCTCTCTTAGCAATTGCAATGTCATTCTCAAATGCTCTTCATGCTCTTCTTCATTCTTAGAATAGATGAGAATGTCGTCTAGAAAAACAAGAACAAACTTGTCCAAATACTTGCTAAAAACACTATTCATGAAACACATGAATGTAGTTGGTGCATTTCTGAGACCAAATGGTACCACTACAAACTCATAGTGTCCATACCTTGTTCTAAAGGCTATCTTCTGAATATCTTCCTCTTTGATTCTGACCTGATGGTAACCTGACCTTAAGTCAATCTTTGAAAATACCTTTGCTCCTTTCATTTGATCAAAAAGGTCATCAATTCGGGGTAATGGGTATTTGTTCTTCACAGTGACCTTGTTCAACTACCTCTAGTCAATACATAATCTGAGTGTTCCATCTTTCTTTTTCACAAATAGAACAGGTGCTCCCCACGGGGACACACTTGACCTGATATATTTCTCTGCCAACAACTCTTGTAATTGCATTTTCAATTCTAGCAATTTTGGTGTACTCATCCTGTACGGTGTCTTAGACACTGGTGTTGCTCCTAGCACAAGTTCAATTGTAAAATCAATGTCTCTCTTTGGAAGAAGTCCCGGAATCTCATCAAGAAAAACATCCCTAAATTCCTTCAATACATGATAGTCCTCTAACATAGGAGTTTCATTTTCCGTTGCCTCCAAAACATGGGCTGCATACAATTGACAACCCTTTCTACAAAACTTCTTCAGCTGCATGGCTGAAACTTGCCTAACAGAAGTCACCTTTGGAATGCCTTTTACAACCCTTGGGTTTCCTTCTTCGTCCATGCATTCAAATGTCTTATTGTAGCAGTCAAGTTTAACCCTGTGTGCCTCTAACCAATGCATCCCAATGAGAATATCATAGGAACCAAGTGGCAAAATATTCAGATCTGCATAAGTGAATAGCCCATCCATCTCTAATGGACATTTCTCTACTATTTCACTAACTTTTCTCTTGGTTCCAGTGGCTAGTTGAAATAACCATGATTTACTATGCTTTAACTTCTTAAAAGCACAAATCTCAACAATTTTAGGAGTGATATAACTGTGAGTAGATCCAGGATCAATCAAAATAGAAACAGATTTCTTAGCAATCTTACCTTCAACTTCAACAACAGTTGATTGATGATCTTCCTGGCAGTCATCTAGTGCTGCATAGATTCTAGGAATTGTCCTCGCCACTTGACCCACAGTTCCAGCTCCTTGGATGTTGTGAACTTGATTTGCATTCCCATTCCGATGCGGACAGTTTCTAAGCATGTGGTCTCCTCCACAACCCCAACATTGAAGTGGTTCTCTTGGCTCCTTTGGATCTCTTGGCTTGTCTCCCATCATCCTAGTTCGCTTAGTCACAACCTGTGATGGTTGCCTTTGCTGATTTCTGATATGAGGAGGTTTGAAACCTTTCTTCCTTTGGTCAAACTTCTCATTTTTCTTGTCCTTCCATACCTTATGGAAATCAGGTTTGCTTTTGTTTTGATCATAGAAATACTTGGCCTTCCTTATTTCCTCCTCTAGAGTTCGAGGCTCATCAAATTCAATCCTGTCTTTATATGACTGAGGTAGCCCACTTAGAAAACACTGAATTTTCACCTTATCATCTCGAATATACCTGACATACCTCAACAGTTCCAAGAAATTGTTTGCGTATTCTTCCATGGTCAATTGTCCCAACCTCAGCTCATGGAATTCTTTGATCTTGTCATCATAGTACCTGTCAGAGAGGTACTTCTCCTTGAAATATTTCTGGAATTGCTTCCACACAATCTTTCTTTCATTGATCTTCTTCACTTGCCTGATGTGTTCCCACCATATAGATGCTCGTCCATTCAAGTTGAATATGGCGACCCTTGCCTTCATATTTCCAGAGTAGTCTTGGACTTGGAAATACTTTCTCATCCCAAGAAGCCAAGCTTCAGCTTCTTGACTAGACTTTACCTCTCCATCAAATGTAGGAGGTTTTGCCTTCTTAAATTCCCCATGTGAATTGTTCTTGTGATGTCTCTTCCTCTTACTCTTGTGAGATGAAGATATTGAAACTTCAATGGATCCTTCAGAGTCAGATGATCCGCTAGAAGATATTTCTGGAGTATAGGTTCCGTCTCTAGAAACTCTTCTTGAGATATTGGACCTCTTGCGGGAATTTCTCCTTGAACTACTCCCACTCTTTTCTGGATTTGATGTCTGATGCCCAGAGTTTATTTTCCTTTGGATGTCTGTCAAACTCTGCAGCATGGCTGCATTCAACTGATTTTGTTCTTCCTGAGATTTAATCATCCTCTCATTATCTTCTCTACAGCTTTTCAACTCCACCCTTAGGATCCTCATGGTGGCTGCAATATCTGGGGGAGTCTCTCGATTTCTTCTCCCATTGGATTTTGTTTCAGTATTCTCAACATGTATATTTTCCCCCATGGCATCTGTCTCAGGCTCATAGGGATCCTGTGCATCATCCATGATGTTGATATTCTTGGCTCAACCGAGACCAAAAATTTCCAACTGTACTTATCTGGAATGTTGCTTTGATGTGACTATAATTCTGCAAAATGTGTTTACAAACACAACTATTAGCTGCATTATAATACCATAATTTATTTGCATGTATGTGGAAAAATCCTATATTGACAACTTGTCCAATCATAGAATTTCTCACAATCAACGACTGTCTCAAGGGAACGACTGTCTCAGGGGGATGACAGGGGTCAAGGGGGCTTGCCGCCGCGCATCGCAAGTTTTAGTGTTAGAATTTCTACCAGCACCGTGCGGGTCTTACCATTAACTTTGCCTCCGCGCCTATGGCGCAAAATTTCAAAAAAGAAACTTAGAAAAATTTTGAATCTCTCTTCCCTTTCAGCGCAGCATTTATGCTAATTTTGGCGCCACGTGCGCAAAGTTATGCTTAAATTTGCCACCGCGCCCGTGGCGCAAAATTTCAAAAATGACACTTAGAAAATTTTTGAATCTGTCTTCCCTTTCAGTGCAGCATTTATGCTAACTTTGGCGCCGCGCGCGCAGAGTTATGCTTAACTTTGCCGCCGTTCCCGTGGCGCAAAATTTCAAAAATGACACTTAGAAAATTTTTGAATCTGTCTTCCCTTTCAGCGCAGCATTTATGCTAACTTTGGCGCCGCGCGCGCAAAGTTATGCTTAACTTTGCCGCCACGCCCGTGGCGCAAAATTTCAAAAATGACACTTAGAAAATATTTTTGAATCTCTTCACAAACAGATAGAATTTTTTTTCTGGAAATGTATCATTCTTTTCTTTACAGAGTAAGCCACTCACAGATCATACTTGCATAGAACAAAACAATATTTCAAGAAAAATTGCACCTCTTCTATGTCAAAAATAAAACAACAAAACAGTAAACTAATATAGGATGGAAAGCATTCAACCTGAAAATAGACAACTACAAAACTGAATGCTACTGCATTGGAAACAATGTAAAGCAAGCATTCAACCTGAAAAGGGATTTTCTTCCTCCCTCCTCACTTCATAGCATGAAAACAATGCAAGCAATTTTGCAAGAATCCCCAAAACAATCATGGGAATGTTTTCCCATCTTAATCAAATAGAGCTATGAGACCTTCAGGTTTCTCTAATTCATTTTAACTTCAAATACTACATATATAAACACACACAATGATTTATATCTTCTATGAAAGGCCCAATAGCCGCAATGTTGAATCATAAGATCTGCAAACTGTTCAACCTTAGTTTGTTTAGGCCCAACATGGTAATCTTTGGTGTTTAGAAAGGGATCTTCCCTTGTAACTGTGATCATACTCATCCCATAGAGGCCCAATGCTGTAGCCTATGGCTCTGATACCAAAATGTAATGTCCCTCCCATCCTACCAAGGCTATGGAGAGAACACTAATGATAATACTGGACATCTAGCCCCATACTTAGTAAACAAACATTCATATAAAGTGAAGATGGACATACGAAGATGCATAAATATTTGAAAACACAACAGAATTAAGTTCTATTACACATCCATCATACATTCAAGATATTCATGTCATTCATCCATTTAAACAATACATAATTAACACATGAGAGTACTTATCTTAGAACAAAGTAGTCCCTGAGAAAACAGCTATGCAACTGCAACGTTCCTCCCAACCATAGGCCAGTTGTGCTAATCAATCTCTTGATGCAACTGCCACCCCCCAAGTTGGGCATGATTTCTACAAGGAACCAAGGAACAGCAGACTCACACATAGCCAAACATACACCAAAATGAGCCAAGCCAATCTACAATTGGGTTTATCAGGCTGCTAGGAAATGGAAAGGAAGAATTTCTAAGCTAGTGAGCTCAAGCACAGAGCCATGGATACCTCTACAAGATCTATCTAGCTTGGCACCCACAATTCCTACACACCCCACTCAAGGAATTATTCCCTTCACCAATGTACAGTCCCTCAGGCCATACCTTCCAATCTAGAGTGTCCAAGGTGTGCATAGAAGAGTAGCCAGCCCTCTTGATCTTCTTGAGAGGTTATTTTCCCCCACTAGGTTTATCAAGCCAATTCTGTCCACTACCACTCCAAATATCTTGCTCACACGTTCAACCAAAACAAGGATGCACATAACAACAAAACCACAATTGTTGGGCATGAGAAAAATGTTTCTTCAGTGGGATGTCCAAAATGGGGCTTCTACCAGTTTAGAAAAACGTGGGAAAGCCCAAAACGAAAAATGCAAGATGGGGAACAACCCTGGAGAGCAGAATCGTTTTCAGAAAAACGTCCATGGGCATTTTGGGGCAAAAAAGACCTCCATCACAGTCCCAATTCATGTCCCTCCTCTCTCAGCTGCTGTACAATACAAAAACGAGCTCCCAGGCATGGAAAAATGTAGGAAAAATGGTGAAAAATGTGATGGGTAAAGCCCAGCTAGCTCAGACTGCGTGAGAGGGCAAAGGCTATGGGTTCAGAATCCCTTTGGGCACCATTTCATGGGTGTTTTCTTGCCCAAGAAGAAAAAATACGATTTAAAATATTGATGGCTTTCCCATACACGAAAATTGACTGCCATGCCTCTCCATTCCCAAGGCATTAACTGCCTCAACCAACTCTTGGAAGAATTTAATGATTGGGTGCATAACCCAAAATGGGTAGTTGGGATTTATGGGTTTTCTCAATGAAATGGATTAACACCATGGGCTCAAGGGTTTGAATAATTTCCCTCCCTATTCCTTGTAGAATCATGCCCCATCTCTTTGTTGCATTGCATAGCTAGTTGTGGGTATTTCATTAAATTTCATATTTACATGATGTCTCCATTTACATTGTGCCTATCTAGCACAAGAGCCATATGCACCGATTTTAATTGTCGATACATAATAATGCTAAATCAATGGCGAGGCCTTGGCCTTGAGCTCCTCACCATGATTTGTCACATACCCCAATTTTGCAAAAATAATGTAATTATTTTATTATATTCCTGAGACATTATGTTAAATTTAATGCTAAGTAGGAATTGATGACTCAACAGAGTCACCAGAAATGGAATGTAATTCTGAATATTTTATTATTAATAAATAAATTATGGAGACAACAGCATGGGAGAGCTGTTAAAAGAGGTTACTGGTCTAACTGGTGGAAGGAACTAGGTGGAAAGGAAAAAGACAAGTGGCAGCATCCTCAAACACTTCCTAAGTTGCAGGTGGCAACTTCCCTATATTTTTGGGTCATGATTCCCCAAGAAAGTGGAATCTGAGCAGGTGGCTCATTAATGATAGTTAACCCAACTAAGACCTAGGCAATCTTTTAAATAGTACTCAATGAACTGAGCTGGGGTTCAACATTGTTCTGGAGGGAGAATACATTCAGGTGAATGCTATTCAGGAGTCCCATTGAGGAAGAGGGAAAATACAGTAAGGGAGTGTTTTGATATGGGATGCTGCAGTAACTTGGTTCCAGTTTAGCTGTTTTGGCTGAGTGAATTAATCTGCTGCACCTAGTTCCAGCCAGGAAGACCAGAGCAAGCTCGGGGGTCCTGAGAAGTGCTGTCTGGGCACTCTCCAGGAGTTGGTAGGGAGGAACAGCCTCCCATAGTTGTTGTTGTCTACAGTTGATACAGGTTCTGCCACTTATTCCTGCTGTTTATTGAGTAATATGAATGTAGATTATGATTATTTCCTCTATGTCAGAACAGGATTTATTTTAGTAAAAGTTAGCATCTCTGAATTGTTAGTAGATAGATTCTGCAGAATTACTATGTCTCAGAAATCTCCTAGTATCATTATTATCTTACATTTCAAGTATTTGTTTTATGCGTGATACATTTTGTTATTATTATAAATAATAGAATGTTATTGTGATTTTTCACTTGGTTATTACAATAGTTAGATAGATAAGTAAAGGCTCTTTATACAGTAAATATTTCTTGGAAAATAAACTCGTTAAAACAATTGTAGGAACAGAAATATAGATAACCATATAGCCACAATAAAATTTATTATCATAGATAATAAAGCAGGTACAAACCCTAGCTAACGGGTGTATAGGTCATTATCTGTCACAAGAATGGACGATCCAAATTATATTAGTAAGTTTATTTATTTACTGACAGAACATACGAAAAGACTGACAGAACCTTTATTGACTCAATATCAAACCGAACCACAGTTTAGCCATATCTTTCACCTTTTTAACTATTTTGTTTCTTTCGACAAAATCTTAATTAAACAAAACAATTGATCATTTAAACAAGAAACCGTTGGCAAAGTTTGACCTAGTTATTAACTTTCAAACAGAAGGATTTAAAGACAGAAACAATAACTAGCTCGAGGCCGAGCTTATACAAAGTAGTAATATTATTCCCTTATAAGTCATAATCATTTTAGCAGAACCGTATATCTAGCTCACTATCGAGCTCAAATCCATTAGTTATATCTTTCATGTGAATGTACAGTACCGACAAAGTCCTACCCTAACAATACATAAATCATCTAACAAGGAAATACTGTAAAATTAGAATGGATTTCTATCCTAAAATTAAAAATATATGCCACACATATCAGCTCGAAACCTACAGGAGACATTTAGACGTAGCATCCCAACAATTAAATTCATACAATAATTTTATCTATGGCCGTAGTCTTTTTATTTATATAAGCATTCAACATAAATCTTCGAACCTGGAACACACACACCATACATCGACTCTATCTTACAGAATGGCTGTAACAAATCATTTCTTTATAAGTTACAAATTATACAAGAAAAACGCAGGAGCAAAACCTTTGATTTTACAGTATCCAACCTACGGCTGAGTTCTCAAATCCATTTTAAACAAAGATTTAGTTATTATAATATAGAACATCGAATTCAAAGAACAACGTAGACATAGAATAAGCTTTCATACAATACACAAGCTATATTAAGATAATTTCCGAAAACACGGGTAATAAACCCCAAACAAAGTACAGGTACAGTATAAAACTCGAGGCTGTAACCCTATCATCCTGAGTAGGTTCATAGCCTTACGTTATACATAAATTAAACCCTAAACACCTTTAGTAAAAAGAATTATTTTACAAATGACTGAAGTCAGCCTCAAAACCGAACAACACAGAGCTAGCCACAAGGGTGGTCCTTCATGACCAAACCAGACAGACAACCAACAAGGAGGAACGCCGTGGTAAAAGACCAGGCTTACCCGGTTATGCAACCAACAGCTGAAGCATGAAGTCACCCATTGCGAATGGAGTACGAGCTTGCAACAAAACAAAAACCTTATCAACAAAAATCATTTATATATATAGAATTGACGAGCTTTAAACAACTTATCGTATTCAGAAATCAAGGTTGAAACTTATAGCTTACCCGAGGTTCGAATGAAGTCATGCTCAGTAAGAAGACTGATAGCCATGAGCAGCAGTAGGGTGAACCCTCTCGTTTTCACCGGCACGAACCAGCTGACTGATAACAAGGAGCATATGCAACCGTGGAAGCTTCAAACAGAATCAAGCTAAAAACTTAAGGCCACGCCGTGACAGGGGTTCTACAGTAAACAAACGAAAATACAAACCCTAGAATATTGACCAGTTACAGCTGCTAAACAATGAACATGAATGACTCTCAG
Source organism: Larix kaempferi (assembly GCA_027924585.1). Classification (NCBI taxonomy): domain Eukaryota; kingdom Viridiplantae; phylum Streptophyta; class Pinopsida; order Pinales; family Pinaceae; genus Larix; species Larix kaempferi. The sequence goes on along the minus strand of BSBM01000174.1, from coordinate 1,682,877 downwards.
ACAAAGCTAGGGACAATACGAAGGATGAGGCAGCATGCAAGCTGTTAAAACACTGTAATAATGGCGACCAGACCCGTAAGTGAACTCCAAGGATAAACCCTAGGCACAATAACACTTCCTTAGATATCAATAGTTAATGGTAAAGACTTGCAGACGATAACATTAAGCAAAAGAATGACAATAGCCCAAGAACTGTAACAACAAACGCCACCACACAGCTCAGACCTGGAGAGGTTGCAGAGATGGACCCGAGCCCGAAGGCGAAGAAAATGACGAGGTAGGGTTAGGTCCAGTGTTTTAAATCACCCAACACTTGGCCCTCGATGAAACACGTAGCAATTTAATATTTCGGAGCTGTGGTTCGAGGCTCTATAGTCCCACGAGGACTCCCGATAATTGAAAATCATTTAAAACAAAATAAGAATACTCAATTATGGTAATAAACCATAGTCCCAAACTACCAAAACTTCCACGATAGCTCATGCTTTGATTTGGTATTGGGAACCATAATACCTGGACCTTCAATAATTGCAATCGTGTTAATGATATTAAAATTCAAAGATCTCAATGATATCCTTATCATTATTGACAAATAGAACTCAAAATATTTGTTTTAGTTAAAGAGATTATTAGAAGATCTTCATAATAATTAATACATAGATCATTCATATAACGATAAAAAACCCTTGAATGAAGTCTTAATACATAGTATTATTTTTCTATAAAAGAACTTGCTTAAACAATAGCAACCGAGAATAAGATTGGATGTTTGTCTCAAACATAGAACATTTGATAAATTATTATAAAATTTCCAAGGTGGTAGCCATCAAGTAAATCGATACTAGATTGCAAAATGGTCACTAAAAATTTATAGCCATCCTGATGCGACAGAACAAAAGATACAATATCTCTATCATTTCTCTAAGTTACTGTAGAGAGGTAGAGCATAAATAAATGACGTTTTATATTGAGATAGTATTGCAGGGATGAGTAAAAACTTGTTATTGATTCATGATGGAACTTTAACTGGCAGATAGCAAATTATGCGACTTATTGTTATTTGCTTAAGAAAGAATAGCCCTGTGTTATCTTTAATACACAACGTGTTTAATCAAGTATGATAATGAAGACCAAGTACAGATTTCAATTAAAGCAACTACTTAAATCGTAAACAATATAAGGCAGGTATCGACGAGTCATAGTGATAAACCTGGTTAGCATCATTAGACTTATTCAGTGAATGAGTTGGTACAGCTAATTTGACTAATGATGCTTTAAAGATTATTACGGCGACCCGACATTACCTGTATATCTGTAAGCGAAGAAAGAAATTATTGCATTATCTCGAAAGCTAAGTAAGCCAGTCCATCATAGCATTTTCCCCCTTGCGGTTGAAAAACAGAAAACAATCAGCAACAATTAAGAAACTCATAATAATATTTAGGTACAACAAAGACCATTCAGACATCCGTACAATCACATAAGTTAAACAGATAGTTAATTGACTGCATTTAATAACATTTATTGCTATCTAAAAAACATTTTCTGAAATTTTCGGGTTTTGACATGTGGTATCAGAGCATGGTTCATACACCAGGCCTGAATATGGCTCCACTAGTTTCCGCAGAACATTGCAAATGAAAAGAAAAATTTATATATATATATTATGTACTAACTTGTACTTTCTGTTTCATAAAGACAAAGCAGAAAATTCCTTTTTCTGAATCTAACAGGAAGGTATGGAAAAGCTGGGAGAATATGCTGAGGAGGAATCTCCAAACACTACGACAAGACAGATGTCGAGAGAACCTGTAACAGAGGAGGTACTTGCTCACTCCTCAGAACTGATGCAGACCATAAAAGGTTTAAAGATAGAAATAGAAACAGTCAAGAAGGATAATGAAAGGATTCTGAAAACTCAAGAGCAGCTAAATCAATTATTATTAGAAAAATTTCAGACAGAAGGAAGAAGCAGAAGAGCTGACTCAGAAGAAGCTAGTCATCAAAGAGGGTCTAAGAGGATGAAACCAGCTAAATCGGACAGCAGTTCATCATCTGAAGAAAGAAGGGAACAACACAGTTATTGCACTACTAGTGACAGCAGTGAAGCTGAGCTGCATAACAGAAGGAAAAAGTACAGACCTTATGAAGAGATTTTCGGGGAGTTTAAGAAAATAAAACCCCCAACTTTCAATGGAGAATCTGGGACAGGAGAAGAGGCAGAATCCTGGTTATCCGGGATGAGAAAATATTTCCAGATTTACAACTATTCAAATCAGCTGAAGGCACGAATGGCCATCTACAACCTTTCTGGAAAGGCGGACATATGGTGGCAAGACCTGAAAAGGGTCAAAGGGATTAAGGAAAAAGAAGTCAATTGGAGTACTTTTAAAAGGTACTTCAAAAAGAAATTTCTGTCCGAACAGTACTATGAGGAGAGGGCCAAGGAATTTTATGAATTGAAGTTGGGATCTATGACTATGAAGGACTTGAACAGTAAGTTCTTAAGTCTGTTAAGATATGTGCCGTATTTTGTCGAAGAGAAACCTAAAATACAGCGGTTTCTTAGCTGCCTGCCATATCACATCAAGGACAGGATTGAATATGATAACCCCAAAACTCTGGAGGAGGCTATGCGAAAGGCCAATTTCTGTTTTGAACAAAATAAAAAGAAAGAAGGGATAGCTAATTGGAAGGCTAAAAAGAACAGCCATCAGCTTGAGTACAGGAAAAAGGAGTTTGTACCTCAGAAAAATTTCAAGAATAACAAGAACGGAAACCATTTTAATGGTAAAAGCTTCCAGGGAAACAAAAATGGAGCTGCTAATCATTCCAACAATTTCAAAGGAAGCAAGGAGGCTCCTAACAATCATGGAAACTACACTAAGAATTTTGAACGAAAGGAACCTGTTAAGTGTTGGGAATGCAATGGCCCACACTATGCTTCAGTTTGCCCAAATCGAAAGAAAGCAATCAGCAATATTCATACTATACAAGATGAAATGACTGTTGGAGACTTTGCAGGAACTATGCCCCGAATCAATGCAGCATTGGAGAACCGCCAAGCTGACTATCAAACTTCCATGGTGGAAGTAGGAGGTATGATTAACAAAATATTTGTAACTATTTTAATAGATCCGGGTGCTAGTCTTAGTTATATTTCACCCCAGTTAGTAGAAAAATGTAATCTGACTGTTGAAAGGTTTGATAATTCTTGGTCTGTACAACTAGCTACTGGGGCAAAAAGGAAAGTAAACTGTTATGTTAAGGAATGTGTCCTAGATATGAATGATTTTAAGACTACAGTTAAATTAAATGTTTTACCACTTGGCTCTTATGACATACTTATCGGGATGGACTGGTTAGAATAGCATAGGGTAGTTTTAAACTGTTTTGACAAAACTTTTAGGTGTGTAAACAATAATGGGCAACCTGTAACTGTTAGGGGTATTCCTAGGAAAACAGTAGTCAGGCAGATTTCTGCTTTACAACTTAAAAGGGCAGTCAGAAAAGGGTGCAAAGCCTATGCTGTAACTATTACAGATGAGACAGATAAGTCTGAAAGCAGCAAGATAACAGTAGAGGACATCCCTGTAGTAAATGAATTTATTGATGTTTTTCCTGAGGAAATCCCAGAATTACCTCCCAAGAGAGAGCTGGATTTTACAATCGAGCTGGTACCAGGTGCTGTACCTAGTTCAAAGGCTCCGTATCGTATGAATATTTTGGAGCTTAATGAATTAAAAACTCAGTTAAAGGAGTTAATAGACAAGAATTACATTCGACCCAGTGTATCCCCTTGGGGGGCACCAGTAATTTTTGTTAAAAAGAAGGACGGAACTATGCGACTTTGCATAGATTACCGTCAACTGAACAAGATGACGATTAAAAACAAATATCCGTTGCCTCGCATAGATGATCTGTTTGATCAGCTACGTGGAGCCACAGTGTTCTCTAAGATAGACCTGAGATCGGGTTATCATCAGGTAAGGATTAAAGAAGAAGACATTTTCAAAACAACTTTCAGAACAAGGTATGGACATTACGAATTTGTCGTAATGCCATTTGGGCTTACTAACGCCCTAGCTGTCTTTATGTGCCTAATGAACAACATAATGCATAAATACTTATATAAATTTGTTGTCGTATTCATCGATGACATTTTAATTTATTCTAAGAATGAAGAGGAGCATAAAGAACACTTACGGATAGTCTTACAAGAACTAAGAGAGCAGCAGCTCTTTGCGAAGTTCAGTAAGTGTGACTTCTTTAAAGATGAAATCCAGTACTCAGGACATGTAGTCACCAAGGAAGAAATTTCAGTTGATCCTGAAAAGATTCGGGCAATTGAAGAGTGGCCAGTACCAAAAGATGTAACAGATGTTAGATCCTTCATGGGAATTACCGGTTACTACCGAAGATTCATTGAAGGCTTTTCAAAAATAGCCAACCCAATCACTTCCTTGCAAAAGAAAGGCAAGAAGTTTGATTGGAACTTGAAGTGTGAGGAAAGTTTTAAGAAGTTAAAAACTTTATTAACAACTGCGCCTATTCTAAGAATAACATATCCTAATAAGGATTTCGTGGTTTGCACCGATGCTTGTAATGACGGTCTAGGAGGAGTGTTGACTCAAGATGGACATGTCATTGCCTATGAGTCTAGGAAGCTTAAAATTCATGAAAAGAATTATGCCACTTATGACTTAGAATTAGCTGTTGTTATTCATGCATTAAAGATGTGGCGACACCACTTAATAGGCAGAAATTTTACTCTACTGACTGATAATAAGGGTCTGAAATACCTTTTAGACCAGCCTAACTTAAATGCAAGACAAGCCAGGTGGTTGGCCTTCTTAAGTGAATACGATTTCGAAATTCAGCACATAAAAGGAAAGGAAAATAACGTGGCTGATGCTTTGAGCAGAAATGCAAGGCTGAATTTTGTATCAGCTAGCAGCACTTATACCTCTGATTTGAATGAACAGTTGGCTGAAGGGATAAAATCAGATGAAAATTATCAGCACTTACAAGCTACAGCTAAAGAAGCACCTACAGAAAGTTTGATAAAGGGTTATAGTCTAAATGAAGATGGATTTTTATTGTTTAAAGACAGGCTGTATGTTCCTAATGCACCTAAAGTTAAACTGTTAATTCTGGACGAAGTTCATAAAACCCCTTACTCAGGACATCCAGGCTACCAGAAAACCGTCACTATGTTGAGAAAAGATTATTTTTGGCCTAATATGAAATCTGAAACAGCTGAGTATATAGCTAGATGTTTAGACTGTCAACAGGTGAAAACGGAACACCAGCATCCAGCTGGGTTATTGCAACCTTTGCCTATTCCTAGTTGGAAATGGGAGATAATTAGTTTAGATTTCATTACGAGATTACCCAAAAATCAGCATCAGAATGATTCAATTATGGTGGTAGTAGATAAATTGAGTAAATCAGCACACTTTATTCCTGTTAAAACCACTTACAAGGCTGCAAACATAGCTGATATCTTTTTGAAACAGATTTTTCGGTTACATGGTGTCCCAAAAGTTATTATTTCAGACAGGGATCCTAAATTCACAGGGAATTTCTGGAAATCCTTGTTTAAAGGATTAAACACCACATTGAATTTCAGCACTTCCTTCCATCCTCAGACGGACGGATAAACTGAAAGAGTTAATCAGGTATTAGAAGATCTGCTAAGGATGTATGTTAAAGATCAACCAGGTAAGTGGGAGGATTATTTACATTTAGCAGAATTTGCATACAATAACAGCTATCAATCATCAGCTAAGTTTAGTCCTTTTGAAATTCTGTATGGACGTAAATGTAACACTCCTATCTCTTGGAGTAACCCAGTAGATAGATTAGTGTTAGGACCTGATTTATTAAAAGAGATGGAACAGATTGTGAAACAAGTGCAGGTAAATTTGAAGATTGCCCAGGATTGGCAAAAGAGTCAAGCAGATTTGAAAAGAACTCCTAAAGAATTCCAGGTAGGTGAACATGTGTTCATCAAGGTAAGACCAAAGAAGAGCTCCCTAAGACTGGGGAGTTGTGCAAAATTAGCGCCACATTACTGTGGTCCGTTTGAAATTTTATCTAGGATTGGTCAAGTTGCTTATCAACTAGCATTACCACCTAATTTAAAGGTACACAATGTTTTTCATATTTCTATTCTGAAAAAGTATGTTCATGATGCTACTCATGTTATTGATTGGAACATTGTACAGGTAGAACCAGAAGGGGAAGTTCTGGTGGAACCGGATTGTATCCTCGGGAGGAGGGAAATTACTCTGCGGAACCGCACCATTGGACAGCTGAAGGTGCAATGGAAGCACCTTAGTCCTGAAGAAGCTACCTGGGAACTGGAAAGTAAGATGTGGGAAGCATACCCAAATCTATTCCAGCAGGTGGCTGAGGATGAGGAATAAGTAACATCGAGGACGATGTTACATTTTAAGGGGGTGTGTATGTCACATACCCCAATTTTGCAAAAATAATGTAATTATTTTATTATATTCCTGAGACATTATGTTAAATTTAATGCTATTTAGGAATTGATGACTCAGCAGAGTCACCAGAAATGGAATGTAATTCTGAATATTTTATTATTAATAAATAAATTATGGAGACAACAGCATGCGAGAGTTGTTAAAAGAGGTTACTGGTCTAACTGGTGGAAGGAACTAGGTGGAAAGGAAAAAGACAAGTGGCAGCATCCTCAAACACTTCCTAATTTGCAGGTGGCAACTTCCCTATATTTTGGGGTCATGATTCCCCAAGAAAGTGGAATCTGAGCAGGTGGCTCATTAATGACAGTTAACCCAACTAAGACCTAGGCAATCTTTTAAATAGTACTCAATGAACTGAGCTGGGGGTTCAACATTGTTCTGGAGGGAGAATACATTCAGGTGAATGCTATTCAGGAGTCCCATTGAGGAATAGGGAAAATACAGTAAGGGAGTGTTTTGATATGGGATGCTGCAGTAACTTGGTTCCAGTTTAGCTGTTTTGGCTGAGTGAATTAATCTGCTGCACCTAGTTCCAGCCAGGAAGACCAGAGCAAGCTCGGGGGTCCTGAGAAGTGCTGTCTGGGCACTCTCCAGGATTTGGTAGGGACGAACAGCCTCCCATAGCTGTTGTTGTCTACAGTTGATACAGGTTCTTCCACTTATTCCTGCTGTTTATTGAGTAATATGAATGTAGATTATGATTATTTCCTCTATGTCAGAACAGGATTTATTTCAGTAAAAGTTAGCATCTCTGAATTGTTAGTAGATAGATTCTGCAGAATTACTATGTCTCAGAAATCTCCTAGTATCATTATTATCTTACATTTCAAGTATTTGTTTTATGCGTGATACATTTTGTTATTATTATAAATAATAGAATGTTATTGTGATTTTTCACTTGGTTATTACAATAGTTAGATAGATAAGTAAAGGCTCTTTATACAGTAAATATTTCCTGGAAAATAAACTCGTTAAAACAATTGTAGGAACAGAAATATAGATAACCATATAGCCACAATAAAATTTATTATCATAGATAATAAAGCAAGTACAAACCCTAGCTAACGGGTGTATAGGTCATTATCTGTCACAAGAATGGACGATCCAAATTATATTAGTAAGTTTATTTATTTACTGACAGAACATACGAAAAGACTGACAGAACCTTTATTGACTCAATATCAAACCGAACCACAGTTTAGCCATATCTTTCACCTTTTTAACTATTTTGTTTCTTTCGACAAAATCTTAATTAAACAAAACAATTGATCATTTAAACAAGAAACCGTTGGCAAAGTTTGACCTAGTTATTAACTTTCAAACAGAAGGATTTAAAGACATAAACAATAACTAGCTCGAGGCCGAGCTTATACAAAGTAGTAATATTATTCCCTTATAAGTCATAATCATTTTAGCAGAACCGTATATCTAGCTCACTATCGAGCTCAAATCCTTTAGTTATATCTTTCATGTGAATGTACAGTACCGACAAAGTCCTACCCTAACAGTACATAAATCATCTAACAAGGCAATACTGTAAAATTAGAATGGATTTCTATCCTAAAATTAAAAATATATGCCACACATATCAGCTCGAAACCTACAGGAGACATTTAGACGTAGCATCCTAACAATTAAATTCATACAATAATTTTATCTACGGCCGTAGTCTTTTTATTTATATAAGCATTCAACATAAATCTTCGAACCTGGAACACACACACCATACATTGACTCTATCTTAAAGAATGGCTGTAACAAATCATTTCTTTATAAGTTACAAATTATACAAGAAAAACGCAGGAGCAAAACCTTTGATTTTACAGTATCCAACCTACGGCTGAGTTCTCAAATCCATTTTAAACAAAGATTTAGTTATTATAATATAGAACATCGAATTCAAAGAACAACGCAGACATAGAATAAGCTTTCATACAATACACAAGCTATATTAAGATAATTTCCGAAAGCATGGGTAATAAACCCCAAACAAAGTACAGGTACAGTATAAAACTCGAGGCCGTAACCCTATCATCCTGAGTAGGATCATAGCCTTACGTTATACATAAATTAAACCCTAAACACCTTTAGCAAAAAGAATTATTTTACAAATGACTGAAGTCATCCTCAAAACCGAACAACACAGAGCTAGCCACAAGGGTGGTCCTTCATGACCAAACCAGACAGACAACCAACAAGGAGGAACGCCGTGGTAAAAGACCAGGCTTACCCGGTTATGCAACCAACAGCGGAAGCATGAAGTCACCCATTGCGAATGGAGTACGAGCCTGCAACAAAACAAAAACCTTATCAACAAAAATCATTTATATATATAGAATTGACGAGCTTTAAACAACTTATCGTATTCAGAAATCAAGGTTGAAACTTATAGCTTACCCGAGGTTCGAATGAAGTCATGCTCAGTAAGAAGACTGATAGCCATGAGCAGCAGTAGGGTGAACCCTCTCGTTTTCACCGGCACGAACCAGCTGACTGATAACAAGGAGCATATGCAACCGTGGAAGCTTCAAACAGAATCAAGCTAAAAACTTAAGGCCACGCCGTGACAGGGGTTCTACAGTAAACAAACGAAAATACAAACCCTAGAATATTGACCAGTTACAGCTGCTAAACAATGAACACGAATGACTCTCAGACAAAGCTAGGGACAATACGAAGGATGAGGCAGCATGCAAGCTGTTAAAACACTGTAATAATGGCGACCAAACCCGTAAGTGAACTCCAAGGATAAACCCTAGGCACAATAACACTTCCTTAGCTGTCAATAGTTAATGGTAAAGACTTGCAGACGATAACATTAAGCAAAAGAATGACAATAGCCCGAGAACTGTAACAACAAACGCCACCACACAGCTCAGACCTGGAGAGGTTGCAGAGAAGGACCCGAGCCCGAAGGCGAAGAAAATGACGAGGTAGGGTTAGGTCCAGTGTTTTAAATCACCCAACACTTGGCCCTCGATGAAACATGTAGCAGTTTAATATTTCAGAGCTGTGGGTCGAGGCTCTATAGTCCCACGAGGACTCCCGATAATTGAAAATCATTTAAAACAAAATAAGAATACTCAATTATGGTAATAAACCATAGTCCCAAACTACCAAAACTTCCACGATAGCTCATGCTTTGATTTGGTATTGGGAACCATAATACCTGGACCTTCAATAATTGCAATCGTGTTAATGATATTAAAATTCAAAGATCTCAATGATATCCTTATCATTATTGACAAATAGAACTCAAAATATTTGTTTTAGTTAAAGAGATTATTAGAAGATCTTCATAATAATTAATACATAGATCATTCATATAACGATCAAAAACCCTTGAATGAATTATTAATACATAGTATTATTTTTCTATAAAAGAACTTGCTTAAACAATAGCAACCGAGAATAAGATTGGATGTTTGTCTCAAACATAGAACATTTGATAAATTATTATAAAATTTCCAAGGTGGTAGCCATCAAGTAAATCGATACTAGATTGCAAAATGGTCACTAAAAATTTATAGCCATCCTGATGCGACAGAACAAAAGATACAATATCTCTATCATTTCTCTAAGTTACTGTAGAGAGGTAGAGCATAAATAAATGACGTTTTATATTGAGATAGTATTGCAGGGATGAGTAAAAACTTGTTATTGATTCATGATGGAACTTTAACTGGCAGATAGCAAATTATGCGACTTATTGTTATTTGCTTAAGAAAGAATAGACCTGTGTTATCGTTAATACACAACGTGTTTAATCAAGTATGATAATGAAGACCAAGTACAGATTTCAATTAAAGCAACTACTTAAATCGTAAACAATATAAGGCAGGTATCGACGAGTCATAGTGATAAACCTGGTTAGCATCATTAGACTTATTCAGTGAATGAGGTGGTATAGCTAATTTGACTAATGATGCTTTAAAGATTATTGCGGCGACCCGACATTACCTGTATATCTGAAGCGAAGAAAGAAATTGTTGCATTAGCTCGAAAGCTAAGTAAGCCAGTCCATCATAGCATTTTCCCCCTTGCGGTTGAAAAACAGAAAACAATCAACAACAATTAAGAAACTCATAATAATATTTAGGTACAACAAAGACCATTCAGACATCCGTACAATCACATAAGTTAAACAGATAGTTAATTGACTGCATTTAATAACATTTATTGCTATCTAGAAAAAAAATCTGAAATTTTCGGGTTTTGACATGATTAACTAACAATATTTACATCATTTACAATCTTAATGAAATAGGGTCAAGATGGGGACATTACAGTGATTGGGATTGCATCGTCCCTAGACAAGAGACTTGTCTTAAAGTTATAAGGATTTATCATCATGGAACTTGATCTGGATTGTATCATCCATGGACCTATGTCCTAAAAGTGAGGAGGATTGATCATCCTGTAATTGGATCGTGTGCATTGCAGAGTATGCTACTAAGATGATCCAGATGTTGTAGATCGAGATGATCCAGATGTTGTAGATCGAGATGATAATCCAGATGCTATAGATCGAGATGATGATCCAGATACAGTAGATCGAGATGATGATCCAGATGTTGTAAATCGAGGAGATGATCCAGATGTTGTAGATCGAGATGATGACGATATTGATGATCGTATGTTGATGATGCTGCTTATCGTGATCGAGAGATCCAGATGATGTTGTTGATCAGAGGATCCGATGATGATGATGTTGTTCGAGTGTTGCAGAAGATGAAGACTCAGTACTGACGATGTTGATGTTCCAGTATTAAAGATCTTGAAGATGTTCCAGTAACTGCTTGATTTACTGATGATGATGTATTAAAGCTTCCAATGATTTATAGATGTATCATGTATGATGTAGTCAATGACTCCTTGCTCCTGCAGATGTTGTTATAATATCCTTCTCGTTAAGGGGGAGTGTTGAATATTGTAACTTCTAAGAATATTATATTTGTACTTTATTATTTCGGAGATGTTTCATCCCTCCGAGGTGACCCTATTGTATATCCGGAGATGTTTATTCCTCCAATGGATTGTGGTAACTAGGTTTATTAGATCTCCCATGTGGGGGTCGGCCCTGAGTTAATTTATTAGGGGTTATTAGACCCTCTTAGGAGAGGTCGGCCCCATAGGGTAAAAAGTCAGTCGGGAATCAAGTATAAGTAGAGGAGGATGTTCCTCACTTAACACACACTTCCAACACTCGGAAAGTAGCGCACAAGTGAGAGAGAGGTCTGCATAGGAGGTAGAGAAGGAAATCTAGTCTTGGACTACATCTTGTATTTGGTTGATCATCTTATTGAGGAAAGATTTGCTGGGTTTTCTACCCCATGAGGGTTTCCTAGGGTAAAATATCTGTCTATCTTGTGATTGTGTTTCTTTCAGTGATCTTGCTAGTCAAATTAGTATAAAATTTACATTAAATTGGATGAATCAATTGATCTATTGTAGATCATATGCCCTTAAAACCATGATTATGATAGGAGACAAAAGAAGAATGCTACTTACCAAAACCCTAGTGCTCTGATGCGCTCAGCGTGAACCATCGCGTTTGGCCCTCCCGCGGGCTCCTCCTGAGCTTCTGCCATGGACAGGGATGATTTTAAGAACCCCCCCAAAATTTACATGTATAAAAACTGGGTGAATCTCCCCGATATATAGGAAAACTTGAAGGAGATTTTATCAATAATATAATATGTATATATAATTTTTTTGAGAATCTTTCATTTCATTATATAATGTTGGAAAATCTTGGCGAATCTTTCACGAAATTATAAGATATTGTAAATCGAATATTTCACTTAATTATAAAAAATTGTAAAAACTTGGTGAATCTTTCACTGATTTATAAAATATAGTAAAAATTTGGAGAATATTTTGCCAATAAGACTCAAACTTTTGATTATGTAGATTACTAAGGTAGTGCAACAAAAGAACATACACCGGAGCTCAACTTTGGACTCTCTCGACTCCTAGACTCTTTAATGAACAAGTGTATGAATGAGGAGAGGATGGATTTATTTATACATTTCACAAGCAGTATTTGATCACTCACAACTAGAAGGTGTCGACAAAACACAACTGCACTAACTAGATTCAAGGCATGTAGGGACTCTACTTGTTATCTCGTCCCTTAATGGTCCAATGGATATGTGGGGTCATGAATCTTGACAGACCAACAAACTGATAGAATTAAGTGAATATCCTAGTAGCGGGCCACTTCCTTTATATAGAGAGATGGTTCTTGGACCAATTCCAAGCTTCCAACCAATATTCTCACCAAATTTTCTTCTCTTTGGTGTCGAATGGTAGGAGAGTTGCATATTTGTCAGTGAATACTTAAAATGGCTCAATCCACACAAATTTTCCTCGGCAAGTGATAAATTCGCCCATCATTGTTTTAAAACGTCCCAACACTATAAAATCATCCATAAATTGGTAAATAACAACCCCGTGCACTTCTAAATTCACCCAGTGATGAGAATAATGCCCCATGCACTTCTAAATTCACCCAATGATGAGAAAAACTCCCCAGTAACTTCAATACTTGCCGAGCACTTCAAAATCCACCCAAAGATGATAAAAATGCCCTAAGCACTTCAATATTTTCCCTGGCACTTCAAAATTCTCCCAAGGATGATAAAAAATCCCCATGCACTTCAATATTTTCCCCAAGCACTTCAATCCAAGGCACTTCAATACTTTCCCCATGCACTTCTAAATTCACCCAGTGATGATAAAAATTCCCCACGCACTTCAATACTTTCCTCAACCACTTCAAAATTCTCCCAATGATGATAAAAACACCCATACACTTCAATATTTTCCCCAGGCACTTCAAAATTCTCGTGGTGAAGATAAAAACGCCCCCATCCACTTCCATGTTTTCCCAGGCACTTCATTACTTGCCCTAGACACTTCAAAATTCGTCCAATGATGATAAAAATGCCCTAGACACTTCAATACTTTCCCTAGGCAAGGGAGAAAAACACCCGACAATGATATAATCACCTAGGCAATCACAAAATGCCTCAATCCACACAAATTTATATCGGCAAGTGATAACTTTGCCCATTATTGTTTTAAAACGTCCAAACACTATAAAAGCATCCATACATTGATAAACAACAACCCCAGGCACTTCTAAATTCACCTAGTGATGAGAAAAATCCCCATGCACTTCTAAATTCACTAAGTGACGAGAAAAACACCCCATGCACTTCAATACTTGCCCCAAGCACTTCAAAATTCTCCAAAAGATGATAAAAATTCCCTAAGCACTTCAATATTTTCCCAGTCACTTTTAAATTCTCCCAAGGATGATAAAAACTCCCCATGCACTTCAATAGTTTCCCCAAGCACTTCAAAATTCCCCCCAGGTACTTCAATACATGCCCCATGCACTTCTAAATTCACCCAGTGATGAGAAAAACGCCCCATGCACTTCAATACTTGCCTAGCTCATTTCAAAATTCTCCCAACGATGATAAAAACGCCCATACACTTCAATATTTTCCCCGCGCTTTTCAAAATTACACCCAGGCACTTCAATACTTGCCCCATACACTTCTAAATTGACCCAATGATGATAGAAATGATCCATTCACTTCAATACTTTCCTCAGCCACTTCAAAATTCTCCCAACGATGATAAAAACGCCCAGACACTCAATATTTTCTCTAGGCACTTCAAAATTCTCGCAACGAAGATAAAAACGCCTCCGTCCACTTCCATATTTTCCTAGTCACTTCATTACTTGCCCTAGACACTTCAAAATTCGTCCAATGATGATAAATATGCCCTAGGGACTTCAATACTTGCCCTAGGCAAGGGAGAAAAACACCCGGACAATGATATAATCACCCAGTCAATCACAAAAATGCCCCAATCCACACAAATTTTCCTCGGCATGTGATAACTTTGGCCATCACTTTTGTAAAACGTCTCACACTATAAAAGCATCCATACATTGATAAACAACAACCCCAAGCACTTCTAAATTCACCTAGTGATGAGAAAAATGCCCCATGCACTTCTAAATTCATCCTCAGAAAATTGACACTGGGCATAAATCTTATGCTTTCTAGGGACTATCGTCATAGACATGTACGATAAATACAAGGAATTAGAGATTACACACAAAGTGTTTAACAAAATATGTTTGAAAGAGATGTGACATCATGGAATGCCATGATTGCTAGGTATGCGTAGAATGGTTGTCCCAATGAGGCCTTAGAGCTCTTCAAGCAAATGCAACAAACTGGTGTAAGGTCAGGACTCAAACCATGTTAGCATTGTCATCATGCTCTCAACATGCACAGATCTCACAGCTCTGTAACAAGGTAAAGACATGCTCTCAACATGCACAGATCTCACAGCTCTGCAACAGGGTAAAGACATTCATGAGTACATGATCAGAAATAGACTTGAATCTAATGTTTATGTGGGGAATTCTCTGGTATATATGTAAGGCAATTGCCAAGGTATTGATATTTTTCACATAGTATTTGATAAAATGCATCAATAATTGTGGTTGTCTAGAATGTGAGGATATCTGGACATGCACAAAATGGATTTTACGATCATGCATTAGCTCTCTTTCAACAAACACAAATGACTAATGTGAATCCTAACAAGGCCACCATTGTGAGTGTTCCTCCATCATGTGATGAGTTGGAAAATTTGTAGCAGGGTAACGACATCAATGATTATACTATTAGAAATAGAGTAGAGTCACATGTTATTGTTCACTGCTCTCTTATAGCTATGTATTCCAAATGCAATGTTGTGGATATGGCATGCCAGTTGTTTGACAAAACATTGAAAGGTGAATGCAATGATTGTCGGGTATGATGAAACTGGACATGCTCCTGCGTTATTGATGCTCTTTCATCAATGCGACTTATGGATATGCAACCTAACGCAATCACTATACTAAGTGTATTACTAGCATGTGTCCATTTAGTAGCTTTGCAATATGGCAACGTCATCCATGCTACATAATTAATAATGGATTTTAGCCAGATGTTACTAGGGGACTGCACTTATAGATATGTATTCCAAATCTGGGATGAGAGATATTGCATGCCAACTATTGATAACATGCCTGTAATAAATTTGAAAGCATGGAGTGCAATGATTGTACAATATGGAACATATGGACCGGTGAAAATGCCCTTGCACTTTTTTTAATCCGCAAGAAGCATGGATAATGCTAGACTACATTGCCTTCACTTGTGTTTATGTGCATACAATCGTGCAACCTTGGTAGATGAGGGTTGTCAATAATTTGAATCCATGAATCTTTGTTGCAAGCCAATGGCTTTTCTTTGGCTTCATCATATATCTGAAAACAAGATGGACAACAAGTATGATACCAAATCTGATATGAGTGAAGAACAAATCATTATTGGAATTAGTAGCCACATTGGAAATTACAGCCACCTTGTAAATTACTAACAACCTTCGACGTATGAGAGCCTTCATGTATAAATGAAAAATCTACAAAGTACTCTTTTCTATCAATTTATAAGAAGAAATTTGTGTATCTAAGATGATATATGAAGTTTCAATAAGATGCATTAGTTTTCAAAGCTTTCTGGGAAGGTTTCAATGCCTTCTCTTTCAATGCAAGCATGAATAAAAAAGACATCATTAGAAGCAATTTGTGTATCTAAGATGATACATGAAGGTTCAATAAGATGCAATAGTTTTCAAATCTCCTTGGGAAGGTTTCCATGCCTTCTCCTTCAAGGAAAGCATGAATAAAAATGGCATATATGAGAGGGAAGAGCATCTAAGACATACTAGTAAGTCAACTTACACATGACATGATGACATATACAAGTTATCTATATGTTGAAACTTGAACTTGTTGTCAATTTCATAGAGAATCATTCAAATGTCACTTTCAAGTGCTACTAAAGCAAGGGAGAATTAGGAACAAGTTTGGGTAATCAATGAATTTTCATCCATTCCACAAACATTAAGACCTCTTTCCATCTTCTCCATATTACGAAGTTTTCTGATTTTGAACCAACCCCAACAAAAACCAATAAAGTAAGCATACCATACTGAGATAGTGAATTCATTAAGTTCTCTAGGCTACCATGAATTCAACTTGCCACCACTAATTATTTCTTAAAAAGAACAATGAATGATCATATGCTACATTACCCTCAAAAGGAAAATGCCTCATTCTATACTACATGTTCTTAAGAGTGTCATCATGTTGTCCTAGAACTCTGCATCAACTCTCAACTCTAGTCAAAAGTAGCACATCATTGTTTATACGCAATCAATTATTCATTCATGATAGCACATATTTCACTGCAATTTTCAAATATAAAGAATGTCTCCAGCCATATGTCCCAAATCAATCCTTCACTAATTTAGTCTCAAGAGGCTAATCTAGCTTTCTCTTATATTACAAGAATATGCAACAAATAGGGAAGGGTATTGTGCAAATGCATACCAGGAAAATAATGAGTTGGCAACTCCTATTTTGGCTTACAAATGCATAGCAATGTCTTAAGGTAGTGCCTTGTGGTATATTCTAAAATGCAAGAAACAATGTTAACTACAAGTAGCCTTGTATACGATCATGCGTTTTCGGGGTCGATTCAAACTGAAAGCATATAATTTCAAAGTACATCAGTATCTTCAACAAAGGATAAAAATAGTGTATTAATAAGAGTCTTCTCCTCTAAATATTTGTATGATGATTAAACCAAGTTCTCAAGTTCAATCTTGTGAACATATCAAAGTCAAATCACAGAAATGCATATACTGTAGCATTAACATTAGAAAATCTTCTTCAACAACAAGTTGTAAACATAATTCCAAATTGCATTGGTTCTATTCTCAAGGCTTATCATATACATCAAATTTTGAATACCAACAGACACTCTCTTCACTAGCATTGGCGAATATATACTCAAGAAGAAACAATACAAAAAAAAATTGACAAGGTTTCATCATAGTCTAAACAATCAAATCCATGGTGTGAACTTCAAAAACAAATAGAGGGAGTGGAATTATAGTTTTGGAATACAACAAGATTACAGTTTCAAGATTTATCTCATTCTATTGTTATCATGATGGTCACATTCTATTGTTATCATGATGGTCACAAATTTGTTGAGCATACATAGGAATTACTATGCAACATCCTCATCATAATTTCAAGATTTTCATTCTCTCATCATAGAAGGTATATGTCGACACAAATCCAACAACAATAAGGCCTGTGACTTTTTCAAGCACAACGACAGATCACTGTGATTGCTGGAATTCCTACCATCAATATGGAAGTAAAAAACCATCTCAATAAAAATAGAAAAAACATAGAAAATGAAAAATTCTTATAATGAAAAATTATTATAATGAAAAATTCTTATGAGTCATCTAGGACATTTCTTGGCTTGGAAACCTCTTCTAAGACAAGTCCTAATCATGGTGAAAACCTCTCTAATGAACCATGAGGCAAAGCACAAGTAAAAACCAAGAATGGTATTTGGGATCTAAGAGAAAAAATAGAATAATAATAAATAAATAAAAAGAAAGAAAGAGTTTGTGTTCATACAATATATCTCTAGTTCTTTTCCAATCAATATCCCAACATTAAGATACTCAGCTTGATATGAGTGGAAAGTTCTTATTCTCAAGGTTTATCATAAAATGAAATACAATGTAAAATACCAAATTCAGTAAACAAGAAATAAAATATTACAATCATTTGGTTTGTTGAAAATCCACTTCATTTCATCATTTCAAATCTTCTCATACCAAATGTTCTAACTCTGAAACAAGCATCTTGAGGAACCTTAAAATTACACACATTCCAAGAACTATTGTTACCTTATGCAATCATAGGAAAGCACAAGGTAGAGGTGAACTTAATTTTTAAGTTATTCAACATATTGACTATATGACCACTTGAATCCAAAATTTTCATATTACCCTACATTCACCACATGATTTCTTCCATTAATTCCCTACATATATTCATTTCCTACATCCATAATATCATTTATTAAGCCATGTTACATCTATTCCCACCCTCCCATTTCCCATCCACCCATAAATACCATCATATAGTATACCCTCCCCCAATCATCATGAACATATTAATCCATACAAAGACTTTTATAGGAGTCTATGAAAGTCTCCACGTGCAACCAAATTTCTACAAAAGTGTGCATTTCCAGAACTATAAATTTCTACAAAAGTGTGCATTTCCAGAAATATAGATTTCTATAGATAATAGAAGTATGCATTTCCAACTCTACAAATTTCAATATAAGGGTGCATTTCCAGAAAAGAAAAAAAAACTTCCCAAAGTTTCAACTACTACAAGGTTACTGCAATCCAATAACAGAATGGAGCTTAATTTTTACGCTCAACCATGCCAAATAAATCGGAGACTTTCCTACATCCATGCTACCTCTCAAATTAAGGAGTCCTCAACAAATTTCCATCATATAAAATCTCATTTATCAAGTCTACTAGATATCACTTCTAATCTCTTCGAATTTACTCATTGCATGATTTAAATATGATGTTAAACATTATATGGTTGGCCAACACTCTTGCCATTCCATGCCCCTACCATTCTTATAAAACCTGACAATAGTTATGTATTGTATCGAATGGGGTCAACTGAAATATAATTTGGGGGTAATTGAAATGCCAATCCATAACAAGATGCTGACAATAAAATCAAGGAATGGTGGCCTTTTCAAAATAGTTAAGCACGCTAACATGAAGAAGAGTAATCGTCACAAGATGCAAATAACTCAAAGATGAGGTAAAATCATACTTCTCTGAAAGGGCTCATTTCAAAATCATTTTGAATGCAACTTGACTCATTTTAAACCCACTTCAAGTTCTTATCTTCTGAGCCATCCTCCATAATGCACTAAATGCCCCCAAACTTAAAAAGAGGAAATCCAATAGCATGATCCCTAGTCAGAAAAACACAGGGTTACTTGGGATAAGTTTTTGAACAGAATTGATAAAGAATTCCAAGTTTTATAGTATGCCCAAGATGTGGAGGTGGATCTTAGAGCATGGAAAAGGGAAGATAACTATTATTGAAAAACTCCTTAGGTAGGACAACCCCAACACTCAAGGGTCAAATTTAATAATAAGAGAAGAATAGTTCAAAGACATTCTGGAAAGAGAAAATAACCCATTCTATAGGAATAGAGGACATATCTTCCCAGAGAATGCTAAGAGACAATGGAACCTGATTGATGAAATGAATAATAAATTCCCCTTGAAACATTATAGACAAGCAAAAAATATAATACCAAAAAATGCAATCACATACACGATCCAAGCAAGATGCAACTAATTGGGTGCATTGTTTGCACTCCAACATTTTAACCATACACTGGAAGGTGACAAAACCTTCACATGGTAGCATCTGAAAGTCAAACAAATATACAATTTCAGCAGTCCTATGTTTTTTCATAATAATAACTCAAACCAATCTCACATTTAAATGAATCTACTTGCATGAAGAAAAATTTATGCAACAACAGGAAATGAAAAACAAAATTTGAATTGTATCATAATAACAAGATGCCCTGTTGGTTTGACTTAACAGTAAAATACAGTATAGTAATTAACTAAATTACATTGAAAACCAATTATCGAGTGATCCCCTTAACTTCCCTTCATTTCTAAATGCTCAACTCGATTAGGCATAGGATTCTTGCTTAGCTACTACCTGAAAGGTCTCTCGTTCGACAAGTTCTGGCACATCATCTTCTTCTTCTTCAGCGGCAAGGTGAGATTTGTGCTTCT
This sequence comes from Larix kaempferi, assembly GCA_027924585.1. Taxonomy (NCBI): domain Eukaryota; kingdom Viridiplantae; phylum Streptophyta; class Pinopsida; order Pinales; family Pinaceae; genus Larix; species Larix kaempferi. The sequence continues at coordinate 1,662,550 of BSBM01000174.1, read as the reverse complement.
AAATCAGCATTATTGTATCACAGATATGGTATTTTAATGTGACAGTTGATATTTATATTATAAGAAGAGAATTACAGAGATAACAGAAAATAACACAGGCTTGACTAGAGAAGCAAGGATTGACCCTGCTATTGCGAACCACAATTTTTGTTTCTTTAGACAATTATGAAAAAAGGCATATCAGTATTATGTACAAAATTCAACATTCATAGGGAGTATAGATTTGATGTCCCAAAAATTGTATTGATAATTTTTAAGAGAGTACAAAACATGCTGAGGATTCACAAACCATCCCATTCAACACATCCCTTTCCCAATCATGCAATTTCAAATGCTAGTCTGCAACATGATGTTCAATTTTTTTTTATTGAAGTGGATAATCCAGTTCCCTATTATTACAAAAGTTGAAATGCTTGCACAAATAGATTGAAACTTGGGTTGACAATGATATCGAATAGACAGACTAAGGACCAAGTTGCTTGTAAAGCTGCTAGAAATGCAAGAGGATATCAAATAAGGCAGCAAGTCACTGAAGATTAAGAAACCAGTTTAAAAAGATTATCTTGCACATTTCACCTCAGTACACACAAGAATATATTTATTGTAAGGTGTAATGACCTCAACAAAATCTGCTGAGTTTAGCACTTCAAAGAATATTCTAGGTGCTTCGCTATTTTGAATGCTATCATGTAGAATGATAAATAGCCCTTAGAATTGAAGCACAACCAATTCAGCTTCACTTAACAAGGACAAATAGTCACTATCCTACTGCCAATTTTATCCCATTATAGAAAAGGTTAATCTTTATATTTCATCATGAAATTAAATCCCAAATGCAACACAACCAGTTGATGTCACTGCATAGATGGCAGAGTAAATACCATTTATTCAACCTTTTAAGTCAAATATACCCAAATATCCAACAGTCATTAATTATCCATGAATCTACTTGGTTTTTCAAATCTGAAAAAAGACAACATTAACAAACAGTCAAAATCTTCTGCGTTCAGCACCCAATACTAACAAGATACTTGGAAAACTTTTCAAGCAATACAAGTAAAATTCATTTAAGGAGACATACTATTGTTTAAGAGGCCACATCTTCTACCGGTTTACTTAATTTCATTTCTTTGCACTATGGTTGTCCAAAGAGGGTTATGAATTTGAAGAAACCCATAAGTTATCCTCATTAGACATAATCTAATTTATGAGAAACGAGAAGCCACTTCATTTTGGTATCTCTCTCCTTAACATTTTCTGAACCACAACAATCCAAAGATACATCCCTACTTGAGAAAATTGAAAATACAAAAAAGGGTCTGCGTTTTAGGTTGTATATAAGTATCCTCACAGTTTGCTTCCATAACAAATTCAACCAATAGATGATATAAAGTAATATCAAATTTCCCTAGGAAAAAATGAATGAGTGGTTGGTCAAGAAATCTCCCTCAAAGAAACAACTACCAGTTAGAATTGTAGAAACCTTTCAGCATGGCAAGAGCTCTGCTTTTCTGTCTAACAAGGGATTCTATAGAGATGAGAATGTGCTTATAAAGCTTCATTCACAAGGACAAACCTTTATTTCTATGCTTTATGATCCTGAGATAGCCGCAAATGAGCAAACCTAACAATATCCACCAACATATTATCCAGTTCTTCAAGCTCACCAATATATATTATTTTCAATTCATGCACATTAATACACCAATATATATTATCAACCTTTATTACAATAGTGTTTTCCAAATGAATCATCAATTCATTATGAATCAAGCTTAACCTGTGGATTTAAATAAAATAAAAACATTTTTGTTTGTTCACAGGAAGATGGATATCACAAACACGGCCCAAACACAAGTACTAAGACATACCTGCCAATTGATTTTAGATTATTTTGAAAATTTATTTCCATAGGAACCCACTCACCACAACGATGACATTTATTTTTCCAATCCCCGGATTTACAGTCTTGAGCCCAATGGCCATCTTTCCCACAATTGAAGCACCACTCAGACCCAAGTGGAAGGCCCCTGTTGATGTATATGTAACTTCGGAATGTATTTCACCCATGTATTTTATCTATGTATATTGCACTCCTATAGAGATCTTATTATTCCTCTATACGGAAGTGTCGTCATTTGTATTGACAAGTGTCGCAAGTGTCGTAACTTGCCGATGGGTTATTAGACCACCATGTGTGGGTTCGGCCCTGATTAAGTTAATATTGGGTTATTGTACTAAGCTAGACAAGTCGGCCCCATAAGGTTATTGGGAAATCAGGACAAGTATAAATAGAGATCTCCCGATCTCTATTTTGATCACTTCATAACTCACTCTTCCTTCACTCGGAAAGTGGCGCACATGTGAGGTGGAGGATCAGTTTCTAGGAGGATTCTATCTCTGTGCACTTGGGTTGTACTTTGGTTGTATCATTGCTCTATCTATCTCTGAGGAAGTTGTGGGGTTTTTCACCTTAGGGTTTTCCCCACGGAAACTCTGTGTGTCTATTGTCTCTTATGTTTGCTTCTTGTGATGATTGACATGCTTGCTATGATTGATATGCATTGATATACTGTACATGTTATTCTCTCAGCAAAGATCCTAGAGTATCTTGAATTAATGCTCAAAATTTAACAGCCCCTTCCTAGATATTCTCAAGTTCGACCAACTCCACGTGGTCCCTATATAGGTAAGTAAGAAAAAATGATATATAAATCAGTTGAAGGAATCCAAAAATGATCAAAATTAGGTATAAACAACCACAAATATCTTGCTAAGGTAATTTTTCATGGATAAAAATTAAACTTGGAAAAATGCAAACTCTCTAGCCCAGAAGATGGGGCTCACAGACGTGGCCCAAACACAAGTACTAAAACATACCTGCTGGTTGATTTTGGATTTTCCAATCCCCATCTTTACTATCTTAATCCCAATGGCCATCATTCCCACATTTGAAGCACTTCTGAGACCCAAGTGGAGGGCCCCTTCCTAGATATTATCAAGTTCAACCAACTCCATGTGGTCCCTATACAAGAAAGTAATAAAAATGGTATATAAATCAGTTGAAGAAGTCCAACAATGATCAAAATTAGGCATAAACAACCACAAATATCTTGCTAAGCTTATTTTCATGGCTAAAAATTAAACATACAAAAATTCTCTGGCCCAGAAGTCACATAGAAAAGAAGTAAACACATCAAACAAAATTTAACAACATTATCCATCTTGTAAACTCCACAGGAATGAATCTCCCATCCAGATCTCTTCCATTAAGATAGTATCTTGATTCATCTGCATGACAAGAATAACTGGGCTCCTAGAGAGAAACAAAGGGTAAAATATGGAAGAACTATTGATAATTGCATGACTAGAATAAGAGATGTTATTCAAATAAACTGAACAGAGTGAAAAAAAAACCCAGCATTATATTGTCAAGCTTACTTGATTGCATTTTACAATTAATTTTTGTTAAGGACTTTTTATGGGAATCACTAAATTTTCTTCTTAGAATGGCCTGGGTTGTATCAACTCTCGGTACAGACAGCAATCAACTGGGAAATGAATAGTATGGCAAGTGGGAAATGAATACTGATAAATCAGTATGGGAAATTAATACTGATCAATCCATTCATCTATCTATATCCTTCCCTTTAGGATTTAATATTTCCTACCACAAGTATGGGGAATGGGAAATAGTTGTGAAATAGGAGCCTACTCTGTTAAGTGCAACACTACAGTTTTGTGCATTGTTTACTTGGGGAATGGAAAAAACGAACGTGGACTAGAAGGCCCAACTTACTAGGATACAAAAACTGTTGCGGTGAAAATTATATGCCCAAGTTAGTAAGCACTCTTTCATCTAGATAAGTCACATACATGATCAAATACTAACTTTAAATATGGAACATACAAGTAATAGTGGACGACTACACATTAGGCTTTCAAAATATGCCCAACATTATATTGTCAAGCTTACTTGATTGCATTTTACAATTAATTTTTGTTAAGGACTTCTTATGGGAATCACTAAATTTTCTTCTTAGAATGGCCTGGGTTGTATCAGCTCTCGGTACAGACAGCAATCAACTGGGAAATGAACAGTATGGAAAATGGGAAATTAATACGGATCAATCAGTATGGGAAATGAAAAGTACATTGCATGGAAGTCCTAAAGACAATTTGAACGTGTGCACACTGACTCTTTGGACCCATGAACACAATCTCTAGGAAATCAAATATATTTCAGAACATTTGTAGATGATATCTCTAGGAAAGTGTGGGCCTAGTTTTTGTAAATTAAGTCTGAAATTAGGGTCTAGAGACAACAGGAGGAAATTCAAAAATACTCATTCACAGAGGTTAAAGTAGCAGCCACAGCCAGTCCTACATTAATGAAGAAAAAGAATATTTGAGACATGTATATTGTGAATTCATTGACATCAATTTCGTATGTACAAATGAAGATACCTTATAGAACAGAGTGAGGGTTAATTGTCTTTTGGATAGGCTGACTACATAATCAAACAAAGAATGCAGAGTTGAGGCAAGGATAACTACTCAATCTGTAGGTGAGTAATGTGGTGAAGAGTTACAGGTAAATTTGTATCCAAGAAGGACGTAATATAAGAGTGAACATAGTGGCTATAGATTGAATACATAACATAAGCATATTTACTTCAGGGTTGCAGGGTGGTGCAAATCTGATAATAAAGCAGAATTTGTTTTGCATGTTGAAGAACTGGGAGATTATTCTCTCAGAACTCCTTTTTTGTCTTCTTTCCTACAAGATACAGAGTGTACCCTATGACAGAAGAAGAAGAACTTTGAAGCTTAGAAATAGTGTGGAAATTTCCCTAGCATGCTTGAAGATTTTTGAGCTTAAGATAAAAGGAACAAGAGCATTGTTAAAGAAAATTTGGACTCTAAAAATCTAGTAGACATGAAACCAAAGGAGTAGCAATAGATCTAGTCATGAAAAAGGTGGATTGATGTTGTGAACAGAATTCACCCAATCTGATGACAAGGAAGAAGAAAAATTCTTGCAAAATTAAGCATTCATACTGAAGTAAATTTTTTTAAGTAGAAATTTATAAGCAAAGATTAAAAGCATATCACTGGACTGTAAGGATCAATTATCCATATCCCTCCTTAGCCTCAAATGCCAACTGTTGTTGACATCGTTGAAGGGTAGAGTACAAGACTATTATTGCAGATGTTTGGATCGTTTTAAGGCTAACTTAAGGGCTACATGGAAGAACCCTTTTCACACACATTATAAGGCAGTTTTGGGGTTGTTATTATGATGTTTTATTGCAGATATTAGAGACAGCTTTGACACACATCCCAAGACACTTTATTCCTAAGTCTGAGGACTGTTCTGGCACATATCAGAATTGAATAATGGTGTAATGACAAGTAAGGTCTAAGCACATTGTTCAAGAACACTATCTACATAAATGACTATATAATCTGAGCACAGTGAGAAAGGTATGTAATATTGTTGTACAATTAATAATGAGACGAGTCTGTGCATGGTGTGAATCTCTTTGTTTGAGATGCTCTAAATATACGAGGTGATACTCTATTTTAGAACTGTATTAAGTAAGTTCAAGAAATATTTTCTTTGAAGAAGCTTTTGTGAGTATGCATATATTGGGCAAAGCTTAATTAAGATGTTGGTGTATAGATGAAAGTATTGGGTGCTACAAGAGAACAAAGGATTGTATCTTAACCAGCACTTGAATATATTAAGGACAAGAAAATATCATATGATATCTGAAGCCCTAGTTGTCAATCCTTCTCAATTCAATCATCATTATATACACACAAAACTAACAACCTGAGGAGCCCATGTCATGATGTCCTTCTGACCTTGATTTAGCATCGATCATGTAATTTTTTTTGTGAATCATGATGATGTTGATGTTAAGTGATTCTTCAAAGTTTGAATATGAACTATCAACCTGTGGTAAATCAACTGGAACATCCAACCATTAAAACTTCTGACATGACTATCAATTGTTGGCTTATGACTATCTTTGTTATAAGTTATACAGGAGGATTTATGTTGATATATGTTCTTTCTTATCAAGATTGATGTTATCTAGACCTTACCCTTTGAAACATTCAAATAGCATGTGCAATATTGAAGCCTATAAAAACACTCTTTAATGATGATTTGTGACATCCCTTGTAAGCGTGGCATGAAACTTTGGGAATTGACATGATAAAGGATTGGTTCACATAAATGACAAGCAATGACCATGCTCAGAAAAGTATTTTTGACTATCAATTGGAGGATGGTTAGGTGAAATTCAAGCAGAGGAATCTCGATATGGGTTTGAGAAGGTGACAGTATTGGGTCAAACAACATGCAAGCTTGAATCTATTTCTGTCGTAAATGAAAAACTTGAGGAAATAGAAAGCAATTTTTTAGACTGTGAGGAAGAAAAGATATATGAGTTTGAGATTGCAATTGAACATCTGAGGAATGAGTTGGCTGAAAAAGAAAAATTTGGAATCAAACTTGAATGACATATTAAAAAACCAGTCTAAGGAGGAGTAGCATTGCAAAATTGTTTGCAAAAGATAAGAAAGGCACAAAACGAAGATGCATCTCTTTTTCATTGGGGGAGAATATGTAGAAAAGGAAAGTAGTTGACAAGGAGAAGCATGCATTCAAGGGGAGCATCCCCAAGGAGAAACAATAGATGCTTGCAGTATTCTCCTAGTACTCATTCGACATATTGCAAAAAATAAACAAAATAAACACCTGTATAGTGTAATCTTTGACTATGTCCATCCAATGCAAGCCCCAACCCCCGGGAACGTTGATTCTTGAACTGTGAAACTGAACAAAACAAGATTAAGTGATTAAGACATTTTGCAATACTTAATGACCTGAACTTCTACAAAAAACTTTAGTAATAATTATTTCATTGAGATCTAGACATTAATAAAACATTATTATAGATGCTTGTGAAAAAGTAACAACATATTCACAGTCCAGACTGTTTAAATCGCAAGCCAAATAAACATTATATCATATTATAGAAAACCTTAGTGTCTTCAGTTTTGGGCCATATCAAAAAATAATCCCCAACGCGCGCTCCTACAATAGTAACTCCAAATCTTCCTGCAGCTATTATTCCTGCAGCCATTTCACTGGTAATTTTAAAACATCAGTTTCATCATACAAAATCTAGTTTTAATACATCATATTCATGCACAATAATCCCTTAAAATGCAATTGCAGAATGCCATTTGCAATAAAAATATAAACTATTATTTAAATACAAAGAGATAAATGTGAATTTTTGGGTGAATTCAACCCTAAGGTCCATATCCTGCAAATTAATTTATCCACAGCCTGAAATCGAGGACTAACTAATTGTTTTCTCCTATGGCCCATAAATCGGGGGGCGAACTAACTGTTATCCGCTTCCCATTAATGAAAAATGTGGGCGATTCAACTGGTCTTGTCCTCCATTACCGAAAATACAGGGGCGAACTAACTACTATCTACCTCCATTAATGAAAAATGTGGGCGATTCAACTGCTCTTCGCATCCATTACCGAAAATACAGGGGCGAACTCCCAATTTTAGCTATATTTGAGAGGGCTAAATTCATTTTTCCCTCTCTCACGGTGATGGCGATTACATTTCTCACCCTTATGGCTTTAATAAAAATTGGACTAATTTATTAAATTTTAAAAAATCGTTTTATATTAAAAATTCGCCCAACAATTTCCTGTAACCCCTATAATTTCGCCCATGGGCTAAATTTCGCCCCTAAAATTATCCATGTCCATGGATCCGCCACCGGCTCCCTCTCTTGAAGAACGCAGGCATCTCCTGGATTCCACCCCCCTCCTCCAACCCATTCTGATTCGTCTGATGCAAGTTTTATCAAGTGTGCGGCTGCCCCTCGTATCCAGATCCCGTCGGTAGCTTCCAAGTTGAATGCCCTAGCCCTTAGTGAACGTGGATTGATCAGACAATTTACTGGAATCTAGCCGTCACCAAAATCCATGGACACCTAGATAAACAAAAATTGGATGCCCTTGATTACTGGGGGTTTGCAACATTGTTTCTGCGGTAAGGGATTTTTTATTTTCCTGTTTGAAAACAAATCTGACAAGGACCTTATTTTTCGAAGCAGCCCGTAGTTCATGGGCCCTCGAGGCCTCTACCTAAACTATTGGAGCTTATCTTTTGACCCCGAGAAGGATGTTCCCTCAGCTGTCCCTATCTGGGTTCGTCTACCCCATTTTTCGATGCACTGGATGATGATACCCTGGAAGCCATTGGAAATGATCTTGGAAAGTATATTGGAAAAGCAGAGCCAAAAGGGCCCATGTTTGCATGCGCCAGAATCTGTGTAGAGGTAGATCTGGAGAAAGGTCTACCAGAAGAAGTAAATCTGCAAATGGATGGATGGGAACATATGCAGAAGGTTGATTACAAACAGCTTCCCTTTAAATGTAAAAAGTGCCATGAATACGGACACTTTGTTAAAAACTTCCCCAAGAATTTCCAAGAAACCTCCGAGAAAGTTTAGGAAGAAGGATGGCAACAGGTCAAAAAAGGGGAAAAAACCACGCTAGCTCCCCAACCCACTAAAGGGTCCCAACCCCACTCTGTGAAAGGAAATGCTTCGGAAGCTAAGGAGACCTCAACTACCAACATCTTTCAGGACCTTCCGACTGAAGATGGAGAAATTTCTATACTAGAGGAAATCCCAATGGAACCAGATAGGGAAGAAGTCATCCCCCTCTCTATTCCTGAAAAAGTACTAAATGGAGAAAACATTGGTGGTTCTAGCACCCCCGGTGGATCGTGGGCAGGCAAGGTAAAACATAAATTTGTGCCTTCTTCCTCATCCCTTGATGTCTCCTCTAACTCTCTTGAAAATGGGGATTTGGTGCAACCCCCAAACACCAGAGGTAGGAAATCTCTGAGATATCATAGAAAACTCGAAGCCGAAAGAGAGATTGAACTAGGGAGGCAAAAGAGTCTGGAAGATATGAAGTTACTACAGCAACTCAAATCTCAAAGTGGAGATAAAGATGGTAAGTCTCGAGCAGGACCTACTCCAGCCAATAAGTAATGTTAGTTGTCTCTTGGAAGTGTAAGGGTCTCGGCGGGATGAATAACGTAGAAGCTATTAAAAATATGAAAAATCAGATCTCGTGTTAATCCAAGAGACTAAGATGCTGAACATTGAGGTCTTGGCTCTCTCACATTCATTCTGGAAATATAGCCAGGGCATGGCTATAAGTGCCCGCAGGGCCTCGGGGGGAATCACTAATCTAGTATCCCCAAATTATTCTATTCTATCCTCCATTGAAAATAATCACTGGCTGCTTACGGAATTAAAATCCAAAGACAACAACAGTTCTATTTTTTTCTGCAACGTTTATGGTCCCATTCATCACAGGGACAAAATTAAGTTTTGGGAAGATCTCAACAATTTTAAAGATAGCATGCAGGGGGAAAAACTCATCATTGCTGGAGACTTTAATTTTACCAAGTCTCATCATGAAAATAACGGTGGAAGCATTGTTCGCAATCCCTTTGGTGAAAATATTGAGGACCTTCTCGAAGATCTGGATCTTACCGACATTCCTTTAAAAAATGCAAAGTACACCTGGAGCAATAGAAGATGAGGAGTAGGTCACATTGCAGCCAAACTGGATCGCTTCCTGGTAAGTTCCTCTTTCTTTCATTATGATCTCTTAGTTTTCTCCTTCGCCATCCCTTGTGCCTCCTCTGATCATAAGCCTATTGCTCTGTCCCTTTCCCCTCCTGAAAATCTTGGGCCAATACCCTTCTATTTTAATCCCCTCTGGATCCAGAATCCCAGCTTCTTTGATATTGTCAATCAAGATTGGAATTCAAGCTTCATTGGATCTCCTAGTTTCATTTGGGAATCCAAACTCAGAGCTGTTAAATATGCGCCCAAAAGATGGGCCAAGACCTCTTACAAAAATCCCTGCACCTACAGAATCAGCCTCCAAGATAAGCTTGTCAATCTGCACCAAAGAAGGGATACGGGAGAAGTTTCGCAATCCTCTCTTAACAAGGAAAAAGCTTTAGATCTTGAAATCCTTAGTGCGGACAAGCAAGAAGAGGAAACCTGGAGAATCAAATCTAGGCAGTTATGGCTTAAAGGTGGCGGCAGTAATCAAAAATATTTTCACAACCAGGCCAAAGTGCGTCGAAGTCAGAATGTTATTAGGGAATTGAAAAATAGCGACGGAGAAAGGATTAGAGGTCAAGAGGATCTTAAACTTCATGCTCACAACCACTTTAGGGAGCTCTTTACGGATAGTGGAGAAACTGACCCCGAAGATTAAGCAGACCTTTTAGATGGAATCCCCAACCTTGTCTCGGACAGTGCCAACAGAGAGCTCACCAAACCGATCTTGGAACACGAAATAGTGAATGGCATCTGGTCTCTTCAAATTGACAAGGCTCCTGGTCCTGATGGATTCACCATCAACCTCTACCGGGCATCCTAGGAGATTATCAAAGAAGAACTGAAACATATGCTGAACTGGACCAGGAAAAAAGACAAAATCGGAGGGGCCACCAACTCCTCCTTTATTTCCCTAATCCCGAAAGAGAAATCTCCCTGCTCTATGAGTCGCTTCAGGCTAATCTCTCTCTGTAATACTTCCTATAAAATCATCTCTACCAGAATGAAAAAAATCATGGGAAAGCTCATATCTAAATCTCAAGGGGGATTCATTGCTGGTCGCCAAATACTGGATAACATTATCATTGTTCAGGAAGCTACACACTCCAACATGGAAAAAAATAATCAAGGCATGGCCATCAAACTTGACATGGCAAATGCCTTTGACAGAGTAAATCATAACTTTTTCTTTGCGATCATGAAAAAATTCATCTTCTCTAGAAGGTTTGTGCGGTGGATAAAAGCGTGTATCAACAACCCCTGGATCAACCCCCTTGTTAATGACAGACCAAAAAAATTCTTCTTGGCCACTAGAGGTCTTCGCCAAGGCTACCCTTTGTCTCCCTTCCTTTACCTCTTATTCGTCAAGTCTTTGAGTAGGAAACTCCACTCCCTGCAAGCCTCGGAATATCTTAAAGGAATTAAAATTGTTAGAGGATCCAGACATGTTAATCATTCTCAATTCGTTGATGACACTATCTTACTTGGAGGAGCCTCCGTTACTATCGCTTCCAAATTCAACTTTCTCCTCACGTCCTTCCTCAAGGCCTCGGATGGAAAAGTGAACTTTGAAAAGTCCAAAATCTATAGCTGGAACGTTCCCCATGGGACCCTTGACAGAATTGCTAGAATCTTTGGGTTTGAAGGAATTAGAGATTGGAATTCCTTCAAATACCTCGATATCCCCATCTTCAAAGGTAAAAAACGAGTCCCTGATTGGCAAGGGATAATTGTCAAATTAAAAAATAAAATCAGTTCCTAGTGTTCTAGATGGTTAAATCCGGCTGGCAAGTTGGTGCTCATCAATTCCATCTTCTCCACTTACCCTCTTTATGCTTGTTCCATCTCTCTTGCCCCCAAAACAGTGGTGTTGGATATCACTAAAGCTCTCAGAAATTTCTTATGGCAAGGCGGGAAAACTAATCACTCAAAAAAAATTCATCTGATAAACTAGGACACAGTGTTTATACCCAAAGTTTATGGATGGGCGGGGATCAAAGACCCATCCTCAATGAACCTTGCCCTTGGTGCTAAAATCCTTTGGAGGATTATCTCGGGAAAGAAGGTGTGGTGGAAGGAGATTTTCTATAAAAAATACATGCTGGGAAGCAGAAGCAGATGTGTGGAAAACATCGACCAGGAAAAAAAGGAACATCTATTTGGAATCTTTGCAAGAGAGCGGCCTGACAAATTCAAATTTGGAAGGACAAATTCTGCTCTTTCCCTCCTGCCAACTCTCTTCCTGCTTTCAGTGATTTGAGATGCTAGATGGAGAATGCAAACATTCATACCCTTTATAATTTTTCCTCCTGGTCTCCTCAAGGTAGATGGACGGGCTGGCTCATGCTTGCTCTACCTGAGAATCTTCAGCAGGACTATAATGTGCTTCTCTCCCTGTTTCATGGTGCGATCCCCATTCATCTTTCTATGACGGACAAGCGTGGATGGGGGAAAGGAGGCTCTTACTTAGTTAAGGAAGGCTATGGATTCTTGGATGCCCTCAACAACCGATGCAGCAAAGACAGCAAATGGAATAGAGTTTGGGACAGGGATGGGCTTCCAAAAGTGAACGTTTTCAATTGGGTTCTTTCTCACAGAAATACCCTCACTGCGGAAAATCTAAGGAGAAGGGTGATTGAAGGTCTTTCCAGATGCACTTTCTGTAAAAATGTTGAGGAATAGATTGATCAACTTTTTCTAGAGTGCAAATTCTCCCAAGAGGTGTGGTAGAGATCTTTTCAAGATATTCACCCCAATCTCATTCTTCCCACCAATTGGAACGATCTCTTTGCAAACTGACATATTTATTATCCCAATTCGTTAACCAGAAAGTCAAACTTTAAAAGAGCTTGGGTTTCCTTTCCGAAATTCCTCTACTGGAAACTCTGGACTGCCAGGAATCATGAGATCTTCGAAGATATCAGGTAAACCCCAGGAAAAATCGTCTCCTATGCCAAATCTCTTTGGATTGACGCCCTTTCTTTAAGAAGCATGAAAAATATTTGTAAAGAACCTTTGAGTGTTGAAGAAAAAATTTGGGTGGCTGACCTGTTGACCCCCTCCCTTCCCTCTCTATCTCCCACTCTCAAGACTCAAAATCCTCAGAACTGGCATATCAAAATGGAACCTAAGGAGCTCCAAACTTGGATAAGATCTCTTGCCAGTCACATTCTCTTTTTCGATGGTGCCTCTAAAGGCAATCCTGGGTTGGCAGGTGCGGGGGGAGTCCTTATGGATTCCGACGGAAACAAAGTGAAATATTATGCTTGGGGAATTGGAAGGAGAACCAACAATGATGCAGAATGGCTCGCAGTTATCAAAGGTGTGGATGTTGCGAGGAATGAAGATGTAAAGGACCTCGTGGCCTTTGGTGATTCTATGCTGGTAATCAGGGAAGCCATGGCTTTAGTCAAACATCGTCGAAAACCTATCTCTAAGCTGCACCACCACTTCATCTTCTTGGCCAGGGATTTTCACTCAATCTCCTTCCTTCACATTCTTAGGCACAACAACCAGGAAGCCGACTCCATGGCTAACATAGGCGCAGGCCTGAATTGTGGTATATCCATCATCAATGATCTCCTCCTTGTGGACAATTGGGTCTCTTAACCTTTTCCTTAATCCTCATGACTCATTCTTTCTTTCTTCCTTATAACCTTGGTCCCATCCTTTTGTTGAATTTGAATAAATGCAATATCTCCTCGGGATCCCCTCATTCCTTTCAAACGTCTTCTCGTCTCAATCGGCGGCCTCCCCTGGAAGGCTCCATCTATCTCGCATGCGGGAGTTCAATGCGGACAAGCCCCAAGGAATTCAGTGGTTATATCAGGCCCAAAGGTGGAGCTCATTGTATCATGCAAGTTTCTATTTGCGAATTTTTTCGAAGCTTGTCATTTTGTTCAAGCGTGGAGGAAAGCAGTCTGTGTCTTCCTACGCTGCAATGTTGAAAATGCAGAAAGCCCGGTGGGAATGGCATTATCTCTCTGATATTTTTCAAGGGAAAAGAAATGGCGGCATTGAGATTCCTCATGGTGGTTTGTCAAAGCACGCTTGCCACGGACTTTCCAAAACTGATGACCTTGGTAGTGGTCGTAGATGGGCTCCTCCCGAATCTGGGTAGGGTGAGGGAAACAGGGGCCCCGTGCAGCTTTCTGGATGTGGTCTTGAACCTGGCAGCAGGAATTGGACCCCCTTTGAAGCAGGCCACAATCATGGTTTTCCTCCACAGCAGTTTCGTGGTAGCCCGGTAGATCTGGGATGCAATAAGAATTGGCAGCATGTAGTCGGCGACAATTGTGGTCTGGTTAACTTGGATTCCCCTCGTGGGAAGGACAACCCATCCCCTGATATTCTCATGCAAGTTCAGGATTTGGAATCCTAGGGACGGTGGCTTAGGGGTGAGTTCTCTGATATGAAGAAATATATCTCTCACCTCGCTACTTTCGTTCAAATTTCTAACTCCGAAGTCCGGAACAGCAATGGCAAGATGAAGGATTACTTCGATAAGCTAGTTGGAAATTTCGACTTCTTTCATAGCTGCCTCAGAATAGTGGAAGCCAAAGTTGACTGCATCAGAACCAATAGAAGAAATAGCCCTTCCATCCTTCTTAACATTGATGATGAAAATGCGGGTGCAGCAACTGGGAGCAAGGAAAAGAGCGCTCAACCTCACCATGTCAACTGACTCTCTTTTTGTCTTCTCATATCTGTGTTTTGGAAGATCTTTTTAGGTTTGGATGTTGCATTAATTCTTATATGTATTACCTATTTAGTTTTCTATTAGGGCAGTTCGTTAAAATTTACAGTTGTAGCAGACTTAAGTTTATGTTTGAAGACCAGAGACTGGATTGCGAAGAGCTAGACTCGCCAGCTCTTCTTTTTTTGGGATCGGTCTCCCCTGTGCTTTGTAATCTGAATTTTCTTTTAATATAAAATCTCGTTACCCATTTGTGTAAAAAAAAATGATAGGAGACAAAAGAAGTTTCCATTACAAGGGTGGCTATCACACATTAATTTGCAAGTTCCATAAGGGAAGCAGTGTTAACGAGATAAGTAATAATAATTGAAGAACTGACTCAAAACAAGAACTGATTTGCATATTTGTTCTAAGAGAAATAATATTGTCTAATCAATGCAATTAATTGAAAATGAATGGCAATATTATTACCCGTGACATTGACACTTTTAGTTCAGCAGAATGCTATTTTGAAGTGAGAATTTTCCAGAACTCTAAAACACATAAAAAGAAAGAACCAATGGAAAAGTGTAGTTTATCCTTGGAAAAAGTTATTTAGCAATAGAAGAGTACATTTTGAAGACGAGTAAAAATTGCTTATGGTAAATGCATGTGGAGAAGGTTAAGATCGTAAATGGATAAACTTTATCATAATAAATACAACAATGCATTTGAAAAGGAATTTAAATTATTAGGAAGGGCAAGGAAGGTTCTATGATGGAAACTGCTACATCTAAATTTGCAAGTTCCAGAAGCCTAGCAATGGAAAATGATTTTTTTTCTTTGCACGGGTTAACCTTGGGGCATCATGTATTGTCCATACAAGCACTGCATGGAATTGAAATTTCCTTTGTCGTATTGGTCTAGATACGTCATACATAGTGATGCCATTCCATAACTTTAGTAGCTCGTCAATAAGAGGTTCGATATATACATTCATATCTTTAACTTGGTACTTACCTGATTGATTTGAACATATAAAATATATAATTATGAGTACCATTTAGATATATAAACCATGTACAAGGGAAAAATAAAAAAATTATATATGACATTATGAAACAAAATACGACAAATGAGATGCCACTACATTGAAAAAAAACTGTAGACACAATATACCTGGAATAATCATCGACAACATTATGTGCTCCCGCTTTATTGACAACCATGAAGGAATTTTATTGTTGATAACAAAAATAGGCCACACCGAGTAAATGGATCTCATCTCTGCAAATGGATTGACACCATCTGTTGCCAAAGAAATCCTAATATTATGAGGTTCTTCTTTAAAGTGAGGCCATTTTTCCTCCATATCTCTAAATGCAGACCCATCTGTAGGCATTCGAATAATGTCATCTTGAATTATGTTCCGTGCATGGTAATCCATAAATTGCGCTATGTTTTTGCACCTGAACAGTCGTTGCAAACGTGGAATAATGGAAATATAGCGAATAACCTTGTGAGACACCTTTTTTGTTACTTGATTTGTTCGATATCTACTGATATGACATTCCGGACATTCTGTTGCAAATTCATGTTGATTATAATATATAACATGGTCATCAGGGCATGCATGAATCGCTTCATATGGCATTCCAATTTCTTTCATGATGGCAGATAAATCTTGATATGTGCGAGGTGAAATATTTGACGGTGGTAACAAAAATTCAGCTATCAAGCTACAACAAATTAAAATAAAAATCTAGTTAATATAATATATAAATAATATTAATGAAACACATTTCATCCATATTAATTTGACTTATGAATTAACAATAAAATTATTAGACAAACAATGATAACCTTTAGCGCGATCATATATATTATGTGATGGAATATATTACATACCTTAACATCTGTGTGAATGGTATGTTTGAAATACCATTCATAACCTTCAAGTTCATTATCAACAATATAACAGAGAGAAGTTTTGTGTTGGAGCCCTCCTAAAGGGGTTCATATGCCTTCTCAAGAAGAGGTAAATCATGAATATCATCAAAATCATCATTTTCATGATCATCATGATCATCATCCATTATAACATTAAATGAATCATGGATCAATGTATTTGTACCATCATCTTCAACTATGTTATCAGTATGATCATCTTCTTCAATATGATCATTAACTTGTTCTTCATTATTCATAGCTCCATGTTCCTCTGGTACTTGTTTTGAAAGCACTTCCTCCGGACGATATGCCATAGGATGTATTTCCTTTATAATTACATGAAATCATCAATAGATATAAGTTAATATAAGAAATATTAAAATAATACATACATTTACAAAAGCAGAAATCTTAGAGATGAGATTTACAAAAGCAATCAATATAAATTACAAATGGATGATATTCATGCCCCCCCTCAGCGTGTCCATGTTCCCTACAATGTTTTCTGGTTGTTGTGATCTTTATTCTTCTCCTCTTAAATCCCCTGCATTGACTACATGGAAAATAGCATTTCCCATCACCCTTTCTTTTCATTCCATCCCACAATCTAGCAAGCAATTGTCAATTTTGTTCGTCTGGATCAGCAATATTGTTATTTTCTCACAAAGAGCTTGAATGAAGATTTGATGAACCTGCAATAATTAATTAATGCAAATACACGAGATATCAGAAATAATAGAACTCAGAATCACTTTTATATTGATCACGGGCCACTTCGAGGGGGCAACCTCCTTTGAGCAAGCTCAATACAATTAACTTCACGGTGCCTTCATAGGCCTCAACACACACTTATATACTAATTCTAGGCACCAATACCATGGGTCAATACCATGTGTCAATACAAACCATGGGCCAATACAAAATATGGATCAACAATTACTACGGGTCAAAACCATGGGCCAATACAAACTATGGACCAACAAAACTATGGGCGACTTACAAAGCATATGCGCCAATAACAATAACACAAACTATGGATCAACAAATACTACGGGACGACTTACAAAGCATATGCGTCCAACAACAATATACTAACAAAGTAAAGACATGGGTTCCTAACATCCCCTCTCCCTTAGAAAAAGCTTTGTCCTCAAAGCTTTAGATGTGGAAATTGATGCAGAATCTGAAGGAGTGGGTCCCCTGTAGCATCCTCGGGTTGCATTCCGGGCCACTGGCGCCTTTTGAGTTTCAGGGAGGATTGTGTGGAAGGCTGTAGACAAAGAAGAACCATATCAACGACGTGAAAAGTGCACGTAGAATGGTGCTGATCAGCTTGTTGTTTCAGTCGAATTCTTGCCATGTGAAGATTGTCCTGCAGAATGAGAAGAAGCTAATTGCGGTTTCGAAGAATTGAGTCAATTGCCTGAACTGGGGATTTGCTGAAGGTGTATGGAAGAAGAACTGGCAGTGCCTGTCTAGAGACTGCTTCATATGGTGTCCTTTTAGATGTGGTACTATACAACTGGAGCACTTCCAGGAAATCCATAGAAATAGTTGTCCAAATCTGTGTAGGGATGGGCAAGGGTTCGAGCAGTCCCGAAAGGAGGGTCGTTTCACCCTTGTTGACCTGGAAAGTATCACAGTCAACCACCATCCGTTGAATTGTCATTTTCAATCCCTGCCAAAAGAAGTTACATTGTTCCTGATCATACGTTTTGAGGAACCCAGAGTGCCCTGTTGATGAAGAAGCATGGAGTTCATAGAAGAGATAGCCCCGTTGAACATATTGCAACCAATTTGGAACAAGCAGAGAAATAGCTGTAAGAGAAACTGGGTCATCAAATGTGCGAGAAGGAGCATCTGCCACCATATTGTCCTTACCCTTCTGGTAAGTGGTCGCATAGTCATAACCCATGAGTTGGAGAACCCATTTCAGGTGTGCTAGGGAGGAGACCCGTTGTTCCAGGAAAGTTTCCAGACTTTGGAGATCAGTCTTGATGCAGAAATAATTCCCCAATAGGTATGGCGGCCACTTTTGTACTGCATGCAAAATAGCCATCATGTCCTGCTAAGATGTAGATGCGGAAAAATGCTTACCGGAAAGGTCTCATGAAGGAGGCAAGCCCACTGGTGCAACAAAGACACCTGCATATCTATCCAAGGAAGTAGTGGAGACCATTGGTGGGTGCATCCGAAGGGAATGGAGTTGAGCAATGACACCATGTGAATTCTTCTTAAGGATCTTTTCCAAGCAATGTGAACTGATGATGCAGAGAGACCCTGGTTGTAAGCCCATAAACTTGTGTTGTGTCCCATTGACTAAAAACTGCATCCAAAGTTCAGCAAAATCCCATAAGATGGGGCCAAGTGTGCGTAACCATTGAACGCCCAAAACCACATCACATCCACCTAAGGATAAGGAAAACATGTCAGAGCGCAGGTTATAATCTTCCATAGAGATATGCACATTACGACACTTCCCCTTGCAAGGTAAGGTGCCCCCATTGGCAACCATGACTTCAAAGTTGGAATAAGGATGGACAAAACAATCAGCCTGTTTGGCAATCCGAGGGTCAATGAAGTTATGAGTGCTACGAGAATCAATGAGTATGGTAAGAGGGAGATTCTTGAAGTATCCCCTGACCCGCATTGTTTGTGGGGTGGTGACGCCAGTTACAGCATGGAGAGAGATCTCGGGTGGGTCGTCTTGAGATGGGGTATCAACAGGCGGGTGCTGAATGTCGACCTGAACATCTACTGTATCTGGAGCTTCTTCACCCAGTTCTGAGACAAGCGGAGAATCCACATCCAAGAGATAGAGATTTTGTTGAACACATCTATGTCCTCGAGTGAATTTCTAATCACAATTATAACAAAGCCCTTTTTCTCGGCGTGCCTGCATCTCTGTTTCAGACAAATGCTTGATAGGAGTTGGTCGAGGAGCAGGCATGATGGGAGGTCGTTGGGAACCCATATTTCTGAAGGGAACAAAGGTGGGTTTGGAGCATTGTTGAGTTGCGATCTTGTCCTCTGCCAACTTAGGCAACCCTAGGACTTCCATCATTGTGTTGGGACAGAACATTTTGACTTCTGAGCGGATTTCATCATTGAGACCACTGATAAAACAACTCCTGTAGAATTCATCAGACAATCCTTCTGTGTGATTGGCCAGTTTCTCAAATTCTGTCTAATACTCTCTCACTGTGCCAATTTGGTGAAGTTTAGTGAGTGCTCCTGTGAATTCATCAAAAGCACTAGGACCAAATCGTGGCAAAAGGAGTTGGCAAAAATCTGTCCAGTTTGGCTCAGGATGAGCTTTGATGTACCAACGGTACCATTGAAGGGATTCCTATTCCAAATGAAAGAATGCAAGTGGAACTTTCTAGACATCAAAAGTATTATGCAAACTGAAATATTGTTCTGCTCGGTATATCCATCCAGTCGGATCAGTACCATTGAAGCTAGGAAAATCAAGCTTCGGCCCACGAAAATTGCTGGAAGGAGAGAACCCGGTGGCTGCAAAAGATTCTGGTTGTCGGTTATTGTTCATGGCTGAATGCTAAAGATGGAGGCTAAGAAATTTTTCATCCAGATCTTGGGGTTTGGTTTGGATGGCTGCAAGTGCTTCCTCCATGGTGTGTGCTCCTGCACGGGTGAAAACCATAACCAGGTTTTTTTTTTTTTTTTTTTTGCGGGGGGGGGGGGGGGGATGGGTAGAAAAACACAAACAAAAGCTGATTTAGTAAAGGGAAATTTGGATTGGGGAAAAAATTTGATGGGTAATTGGGGTTTGACGATATTTTGGACACTTTCTGATGGACAGGGAAGCTAAAAATGGGGATTTCAGAAGCGGGGTGAAAGAATGAGAAAATTTGGTAGAGAGGGACAAAGAAGCAGAATGAGGAAATGAACACGGTGGAAAAAGTTGAAGGCGTTTGGTTGAAAATTGAAGGAGTTATGGCAAACCCTAAAAATAGACAAATGTGGGATTTCTGGTCTTGGGAAGTGGAATTTGGGATAGGGTCTTCAGGAATGAAATATGCAGAATGGGATTGCAGGGATGTCAGTGAAGTTTCAACAAATGGATCTACAACGGCGCGAAAGAGATCGAAAACGGCTGGATCTGAAATGGCGACTGGATCTGGAACAACTTTCAGAATAGATCTGAAACGGCTGGATCTGGAGCGGAAGTGATCGGCAACAGTTCAGCTGAAAATAGATATGGACCCCAGTTATGTGCGGTTTCCTATCGGTTCAGGGGATTCACTCGGCCACCAATGTTGTCTGACGGCTTGCGTATTGGGGCAGTACCACTCACTCCACGGCTCAGGTAAAACTGATAACCGCTTTGCCACAAATGACAGCTCTTGGTTTACCTCACGGGTGGGAACTAGTCAATCAGGTAGGGGTCGTTGCCCTGTTCGCTGGCAGGTCCTCTCAATGGGCCAGCTACTTTGGGGTTCTTGTGGTACTCCTCACAATGAGTTTTAGGGATTATGCCCAAGTACTTCCCACAATTAATGGGATAGGGGTTATCCCCATATCCGAACTTGCAACAGCGCGAAAAAAAATTTGGCAGAAATTTCACCCAGCGATCCCAAGAAAGTGCTCTGATACCAGATGTGATGAACCTACAATAATTAATTAATGCAAATACACGAGATATCAGAAATAATAGAACTCAGAATCACTTTTATATTGATCATGGGCCACTTCGAGGGGGCAACCTCCTTTGAGCAAGCTCAATACAATTAACTTCACGGTGCCTTCATAGGCCTCAACACACACTTATATACTAAGTCTAGGCGCCAATACCATGGGTCAATACCATGTGTCAATACAAACCATGGGCCAGAACAAAATATGGATCAACAATTACTACGGGTCAAAACCATGGGCCAATACAAACTATGGATCAACAAAACTATGGGCGACTTACAAAGCATATGCGCCAACAACAATAACACAAACTATGGATCAACAAATACTACGGGACGACTTACAAAGCATATGCATCCAACAACAATATACTAACAAAGTAAAGACATGGGTTCCTAACACAAGATTATCGATCTTAAAAAATCAAGCTCCACACTTCACTATTTCCGCAAACCGTCCGCCAAAGAATAAAATAATTTTTACGCAAACCGTCGCTTGTATAGCAAACATGTCGGAATGTTTCCGTAATTTGTAGATTTTCAAATTTAAAAGTTCGTCGGATATCCGACGTTTGGACATAGTTACCGTTACAACATATATGTTGTATTTTCGACAATATTGGTCGGATATCCGACGACTGTGATCGGATATCTGACATCCGTCGAATATCCCTCGGGTCGTTCTATCAATTTAAAAAAATAATCAAAATTCATAATTTTGAAGGTGAAATCCAACGACGTAGTCTTTTTCGTCGGATGTCGTCGGATTTTGGGTTCAAATTTTGTAGTGTAGGCATTAATGAATGAGATTTATTTGTTTAGCGTCAAACTCATTCCCATGGCCGATATACCTCATCATTACCACATGATCTATGTGGACTCTTCTTCATACAGTGATAATGAACTTTCAGGTTATATGGAACATTTGTACATTTGAGAGAGAGATGACTGGTTGTACCTTCCCCACCTTGGTTGATTTACTTTTGGTCCTTACACCTTGTTGTTTATTGGTCGTGTGGTACCTTGTCCTTGGTGTGTGGTTAGTAGGTTCATTTTGCCCATCTTGAGATGTTTGTACCACCCTTTAATGTTTTTGGTCCTTTGGGTACTATGGTTGTTTGTCCCCTAAATGACCCTAGTACCCCACTTATGATTTATGTTAGTATTTAGGACTCCTTTTTATTTTATTTGTTATTTTATTATTTTACTTTAATTTTTTAATTTTTAATTTTTTTATATTTTATTTTATTTTTTATTTTTTATTTTATTTTAATTTTTTGTATTTTTTATATTAAGTAGTTAAGACTTGTCCTATCAGACAAAATTGTTGTTGATCAAATCTGTATTTTTTTAAGCTTTTACTTGCACTAATACTTTTGTTGTAATCATTCTTTGTGCTTTATTTAACTTTTGTTATGAATGTAATTGTCTTTGTCTAAATACTATTGCATACAACCTTTCTCTCTCTCTCTATGGTTTGTACCTACCCTTTAGTAGGGTCAGTGGGTTCCTAGTGTTGGCTGACCTCTGAGAGGTACAATTTTGATTGAAAGTGTTACACCTAAAATCTTACCATCATGAGACTTAGTGTAATCATCCCTAAAGTTTCCTTAACTAAGTTATTGACCTAGAAGAGATATAAACCCATTCATACTAGGTTTTGAGAGGTCGTCGCAGGTTGTCCTCGTGCAACATACGACGTTGTAGGTTGTCCTCGTGCAACATACGACGTCGCAGGTTGTCCTCGTGTAGCGTGCGACGATGTCAGTTAATGGAAAAAAATAGCTCCTCCGAGCCCATTCTCAAAGCTAGCTGACATGGATCCCTATCCCTGACCTTTTGGGAGAGCTGGCACTCGGTTCCTAACCTCTTGGAAGGATCCTCTATCTCTCTCCTACCATATCTCAACCTACCCTATCCATACCCTATCCACTTAGTCCTATATAAGTGAAGCTCACTCCCATTCCAAAGGGAGGAAGTCTATAGTGTCTACATGCTGGTGAAATCATCTTAGGAGAGATCCCTACTCATCTATTGGGAGACTCACACTTCCTTGGGAGGCTTTGGATTTTGTTTGATCGGATGAAGGTTGCTATGTCAAGTCAATGGTTGTAATCTTTCTATCCTATGTACTTCTCTCTTCAATACAGTAATATAATTGCTTTCCACCAAAATATCATTGTATTAATGATATCTTGCGTAGTTTGCCTGCTTGACTGCTTCCTTAGATCGATTATTGTATAGATGCGTTTTACTTGTTTTGTTGTCTTGTTATCTTGACAGGTTTTGCAGCTCGGATCTGAAGATCGTCAAGCTTGGAGCAGCATTCAAGGAGAAAAGGATTCGCAATCTATAAGGTAAACGCATCTAGTTCCTTGATCCTTAATCAGATCTAGGAAAGTTAATTATATTATGTCCTATTTGTTCTAGACTCGCATTGAGCTAGGGAGATCATGCCTTGAGTCCGCTCTTGGTAGATTGTTCGTCAAACAAATATGGTGACCATACTGGGGATAGATGATGTTTGTAGTTGTTGATTTTAATACCATTTGTTGATTTCTTTTGCAAACCATTCATAGTCTTATGAGCCTTCTAAGTTTCGTTTCACCATCAGATCTTCACTTTGAAGAATCTGTAGTCCTCCTATGAGTTTGTACTCATCATTTTCAAACCATTTCATTGCTCATTATGTGGATATTTATTCACTTTTGAACTTAGATCTCGCCTATCGCACCTGGTCAGTGGACCCAAAGTGACACTGTGTCATTTTGTATCTATGTTCTCTGTCTGTTAGCCTCTCGTCGCAACCCTTTCATTGGTATACTGCGACATCGTCGCACTTCCCGCATTGGTAAACTGCAACGTCGCACTGTGTACAAACACAGACTGCATCGATCTGTCAAAATTGGCATACAGGCATCCCTTCTCCATTTCTGATTTGAGTTGTGGTTTGATGTACAAACCCCCTCTACACTGCAAGATCCAGTCAGAGACCCCATTTTTATTTATGTGTTGAAGTGTTTGGTTTCATTTGGAGTTGTTTTGGGTTCCATCTTGGACAAGTCTGAGATTTGGTAGTGGTGGACACTTTCGTCTCCCCCACCTGCATCCACTCACCCTTGCATTCCCTCCTCTCCTTACCGGATCTGGTCATTGTATTGGATCGGTTTCCATACCTCCTTTGCATACATTTGTTGAGCCTTGCTTGCTTTAGTGTTGCTTGCTTTAGTGTTGCTTGCTACTGATTGATTTTGAGTGTTTGTGCATATTTTTAATACATGTGAGTGCTTGTCTTTTCTTGATATTTTCTGAGTCATTAGAGTGCTGCAAGTGATCTTTTCATTTCAGTATTTATGTTTAAAAGTACCGCTATTATCAAGTTGTTATCTTGATAGATCCATTGAAAAATCAAAAGTGCTTTATTTCCATCATTTTTCAAGCTCGTTTGAAGAATTATACATGCATTGGAATGTCTCATTTGTAGATATTTTGGAAAAATTGAAAGAAAATTAAATTATTTGTGTTTTTCACGAATTATGAGTTGCTCATTTTCTTGATAAATTCGAATAGATATCAAGTTTTGCAAAAGTAGTTCCATGCTTGGAAAGTTACATGCATCTTTTGGTTCTCATGCTTTAAGCCATTATAGTGAAAGTGAAAAGCTTTCATTCTCTACTTAGAACTTCTCTCTTTTCATCACTTAGCATCATTTTTGTTTTGGAAAGTTAAAAGAAAAAGAAAAAAACATGTTTTGATTTGGCTTAGTAGTGTTGTGTTATTTTTGTGTTTCGCTTGAAAAGGAAAAGAATACTTCATAATCATTTTTTGGTAGATTTGGGATTGTATTGCATCATGTTACTTTGGTAAAATCATTGGAAAGAAATTTCTCCCTCCCGTACATAGAGTTCATCAAAAGAAAAGTACATTTTTGCATGTAGTTAGGGCCTGCATTATGATTATGATTATGTACTCACCTCATGCATTCACCTAACCATCCAGATAAAATTAACAGTAGAACTAGGGTAAAAATTTTAGTAACTTCTGTGTAAGTTAGAGACGTGTTCCGGCATAGTTAAGCGTGTAAGCTGTCGTTATTTGCCAACACTGTATTCTGGGGGTATTGTAGTACTCCACGTACTTATCGGTATATCAAGCTCTTTCACGTACCCACCAAGTACCACATGTACTTGGCGTATATCGAAAGGTGTTTCACGTACTCGGTAGTATATCGGAAGGTCTCATGCCGTACGATTGTGCATTAGACAACACCACTACGGATTTGAGCTCCCACGTACCTTGCGTATATCAGAACACACCATTAGGATTCCTGAGACCAACTGAGTTAACCTTTTCACCATCTTGGCAGGGCAATACACCGAGAACATCACTCATGGAGATTACTACGCACGTGTCATCTAGGTAATCGGGTATTAAGGCAAGGGTACGGTCCCAATCCTCCTTATCGCATTTTACTATTGGACCTTGCGGTATATAGCGATTTGCGAAGCCTTGACAATCCTGTGAGGTTCCAGACCTTTGAATCCACTCTTATAACATAAGTTTGCTTGTGTCCTTAGTTTTTGTAGGGTTTGTCTGGTCTGCTTTTCTTTTGTTTAGCTTGCCTTAGGAAAAACTTTTGTTTCAGTCACTCTGGCTGACTTTCCTTGGAGAATGTCCCGTAGGATTCAGAACTTGCCACCCGAATATCCCCTTAACCCGGAGGTAATTTCGAGGGTAAGAATGGACCCACAAGCCACGGTCGTGTCACCTGAATTGGAAAATACCACATTGAATGTTAGAGCACATATGTTTCCTCTAGATTCACCTGCCTCTCATCCCCCGCAAGGTGAAGAAGCACAAACTTCTACTTCACAAGACCTACCTTCCATTTTCCCAGGAGATCTTGGATCGTTGGAATGGATAAATTCACCCCAGGACGGCCCTTCAGCAGCTGCTGGTCCTTCAACGGCTTATTGGACATCTTCTCTAGGCCACCCAATGGCCCATTTTTCCGTTGCATCCCCGCCTAACTGGACTACTCCAAAAGGCACTCCACCAACTAAATGGCCCAGTTCTTTTGAGCTTTTCGTACCTCTTCGTGCACGTTTGGATAATTTACGTTCCTTGGCCTATGAAGCTCGATGACAACATCTAGCATATAGGGCCAGGTTTAGAGAAATATCGATTCACACGGTATCTTTTGATTCACCGGAACCATCCATACACAACCTGACCATCTCCGAAACGGATCAACCCTCACAGGATACCAATCCTATACCTCACCCGACCCAACCTATTGAAGGGAAACAGTCCAACACACCTGTGACTACCACGGTTACGTCACCTGCTCCTTCCCCACCCCAAACTTCAAGGGGAGGATACCCTTTACCCCTTACCTTCTTTACAAGTAATGTTAACCCTGTGGCAGATAATCAGCAACCCATGTTGGGTCAACCTCTAGGTAGTGGTCAGCAAGTTGTTGCTGGGGGGGAATCCTCGTCTCTTAACCATAATACTGCGGCAGGAATTCCAATCGGTCCTTCCGTTGGAAATTCCTTACCTCCTGGACCTTCCACTTCGGGACTATCCCATGTTGGGGAACCGTCCAATGTAGTTCAACCACCATTGAGTCAAGCGTATCCAGGTCATCTTAACCCTATGTCGGGTCAGCTTAATCCCGGAAACGCACTCTACCAGGTACCCTACCCCGGAAACCCTTAAACTCTATGGGGACAGCAAAATTTTTTACAACATGGACCCCCACTTACAGTCCCTCCACCCCCGTTTGGTCCACCCCCACCTCCCATTGGAGGCGGCGGGCCCCTGCACAACTCTTGAGGAGCCGAACCTCTACCTTCTGGTGGAGGACCACCACATTCCAACCATCATGTCCCAACCCCCTGGTGGTGGTGGTGGAGGACCATCCCATCCTGGTGTAGGTGGTGGAGGTCCATCCCATCCCGGTGGCAGTGGTGGGGGACCATCCTATCCTGGCGGTGGTGGAGGAGGACCATCCTATCCTAGCAATGGTGGTGGAGGACCATCCCATCCTGGTGGTGGTGGTGGAGGCCCATCCCATCCTGGTGGTGGTGTTGTACCGCCACCCTACTATGGTGGAGGTGGTGGAGGATGCCCTTACCCTTCCAGCGGCAGCGGTGGCCCACCACCCCCTCTCGGTGGAGGTGGTGGAGGCCCACCCTATTTCGGCGGTGGTAGCAGACCACCACCTCCTCCCGGCGGAGGCAGTGGCGACCCATCCTACCCTGGCGGTGGTGGTGGACCCCCACGATTTGGAGGCGGACCACCCCGTCCCGGGGGTGGAGACGGCCCCCCACCTTATGGTAATGGGACACCTTATTATGGTAATGGACCACCTTAGTACGGCGGTGGACCTACATTTGGTCTGGGCGGCTCGTACCCCTATGGCCAATTTCCTCCTGGAACACCCTATGGTCAGTCAATGCAAGGTCCCACTGGTCCTTACACGCCTTATCAATACCCGCAGCCTAATCCGCAGCTGCCCTTTTTGGCTACTTTGGACCTGCCTGACCTATCTCACCTAACCAACGACCCCATCTACCACGGAACTAATTGGCCACCCATTCCGGTGAAACTTCCATCAGATATCCCAAAATTTGATGGCGAGCCGGGTGAGGATCCTAAAAACCATGTGATGAAATACCACTTATGGTGTTCATCCAACTCCCTGATGGATGACTCGATCCATATTAGGTTATTTCAATGGACACTCACTGGTTCGGCTGCCAAGTGGTATATCGAATTACCACCCCATTCTTTTCCTGATTTTGGTTCTCTTGCTATGAATTTTTTGACTCATTTCCAGCTGCCTATACGGTATGAAACTGGTACAGAGATTTTAACCTCGCTCCGTCAAAATACTGCTACTCATATCTCAGATCATATACATGAGTGGTGGAGGAGACGACGTCTTATTAAGGCCCCTATTCCAGACCAACTCCTAGCGTACTGGTTTACGAAGTCTCTCATACCTACCATATCACAAGATGTTTCCATGGGAGGCGTTGTCACAGAGAAATAGGCCATCGCCCGTGCCCATTTACTAGACTTAGTCTATGCTCAATATGGCACGTCTTTTGATATCCTTCCTGACGCACCCCGTAACACATACGACCCCGCGAAACCACCCAAGGGACCCCAAGCTGATGGCATCATCGGATCCCTTAACACCCATCCCTCTTCTCAAACTGTTGGATCGTTGAACACCCAAGGTTCTTCCCAATCTCCAACACAGGATGGTCACTGCACCACCAAACCATCCACTCCTGCTGTCACCGAAGAAGTGAATTATGTTTCATCGGCTTCACCTCAGAATTTTGGTGGTAAGAAGAAGAAAAAAGGCAAACTTAAGAAATATTCCACCCAGCAGGAACATAAGAGCACCCCTGATGACACCAAACAGAAAAGGAAGTTCAAGTATCCTCGTCTACTGTGTGGTGATGATCACTTTTCTAAAGAGTGTCCCCATAGAGACGAAGTTCAAAAGTTTCTTAAGGGAAAAACCACACCCGCATTTCTCAACGATCCCTTCCCTGCTCAAAATCAGCAGCTGATTGCTCACACCTCTCCTTCCCAAGGAGAAGCATCCACCACCGCGCATGTTCTCATGATGCGTAGTGAGACTATCAATTTGAACACCCGTTCTCGTTCATATGAATCTGTTCCGACGAAGGCACTTGTTGGCAGTAATACTTAAAAAAATTCCACTTCGATGCCTGACGTCACCGTACCGGCTGCTCCTCTCACCATTGATAAGCCCTCTTTTGAGTCATATTTGTGTCCACCCAAGAGCACGATTAGAAAATCGGTTTTCAATCCCAATGCTCGGGTTGCTCAAAACTACAATATTGTAGAGGACTTAGCACAAACTCCTTGTGCTATGTCGAAGCTCGAGGTCTTGCAAAACTGTCCAAATCAGCGCAAGACTCTCCTCGCTGCCATTGGTGCAGTTGACCCAGATTCATCGAACACCATCATGTTCCGGCTGGAATACTTCAAACCGAGGCTCTCCCATCTGTTGGCATTTCAATTTGCCATGAACATTGTTGGGAAGACAATCCATCGTACCATTTTGGATGAAGGATCATCTACTTCAGTCATGTCGATCTCATGCTGGAGAGCCATTGGCTCTCTCGAGTTGAACCGTTCTCCTACCACTTTGAGAGCATTCGACGGACGTGTCTTTCAACCTCATGGGTTGTTACAAGCTTTAGCAGTCGAGCTAGGGGGAAAGACCGCAACCATCAACTTGGAAGTAGTCGCTGCCCCATTAGATTATAGATTTTGCTTAGTCGTAATTGGTTTTACGCCATGACTGTGGTCGCATCATCTGTCTTCCACATAGTACAATTCCCTCATCAAGGCCGAATTGTTACTATCGACCAATTGGATTTCTGCACACCTGACACCACTACTCACCCAGGCAATAACGTTCCATCGATTGGACAATCTTTGCATCAGTATGAGAGCATGGGGGTCGTCCTCCTTAAGGACTCATCCCTTATGGGCATCTTTCCTACTTCGGATCCCCCAAATCATGTTTCCACGGTGAACATGATCTCCTCGCAGATTACGTCTATCCCCAACTTCACTAATTCATGGCTTGTACCTGACGAAGCCACCACACACCTGATTGGGAACACTATGCCTCTGTCACCTACCAAACTCACCTACGAAGCTATCGAGTCAGCACCGGAGGACCACTTAGCTGTGGCCTCCACCTCATGTTCTCTACAGCGGACATCATCCGATCCCCTGCTACGGACTTTTCATTCTGACGAGTCCATTATGGAAATCATGAGTACGGGTGATCCTCTTTCCTTACCTTTTTGGATACTGTGGAGAATAGCATTAGCACCATCTTTACACTGGATGTCTACTCTAGGTCTCAGTCCTTGATACTCACGTGTCAAAAGGAATCCGAGGGAAATTTAGCCAACATTGAACCCACCACTTCGATAGACATTTCGGTTACTCCTGGTGTAGTGGAACACATTCATTTAGGCTAGAAGTGTTCCCCCGAAGAAGTCATTTCTTATACGGCCTTATTCAAGCGATTCCGAGATGTGTTCGCTTGGACCTACGAGGAGATGTCAGGGATAGACCCCACCATCGTTTTACACGAAATCAAAACCTATCTCGACGTCAAATCTGTCCGCCAAAAGTTGAAACCGGTACACCCTCAGAAGACTGTGGCAATCAAGGCAGAGATTGAGAAACTCTTGAAGGCCGACTTCATCTACCCTGTCCCATTGACAGAATGGGTCTCAAACGTCATCCATGTTACTAAAAAACAGGGTACCATTTGCGTCTGTGTTGATTATCGGGACCTCAACAAGGTTTGTCCTAAGGACAACTACCCGACTCCCTTTATTGACCAGATTATCGACCATTGTGCCAGAAGTGTCATTTTTTCATTTATGGATGGCTTTTCCAAATACAACCAGATTGAGATCCACCCCACCTACCAACACAAGACTGCATTCATCTGCCCTTGGGGAACATTTGCATATCGTAAACTTCCGTTTGGCCTTAAAAATGCTGGTGCCACATTCTAGCGGGCCATGTCGTATGCCTTCTGTTGGAGGGGCCTAGGTCGGCCTGTCGACTAGGCCCTCTGCCCGACCACTCTGAAGCACATGTCTATAGGTCGTGTCGAATAGTATAGGTCGGGTCGGTTGGATAGACCGACATACGATTATGTAACTGTATTTGCATAAGATATATAGATAGGTTGTTGAGCCGATGTATTACTTAAGATTGGTTCTATGACTGTATTCTACTCTTGCTGGTTAATATAAAGGCTTGTGTTCCCTCTATCTATCTCGTCTCATGTATCTGTATCATTGTGTATGCTTGCTTATAATATGTAATGTATCTATGGTAACCATATGAACCTTGGGACAACAACATCTGGTTCCGTTGTCGGTTGATGCATGAAAAATAAATAGCAGCATGACCTATGATTTCAGAACAGGAGATTAGAGATTGGTGGGAGAAGAAAATCGCGAACTATCTACAGAACTATGCGCGACGGAACAAGCTGACGATTAGCCAAGCGAGAGATCGATTCTTCTCCGAGACCCATGAGATATTTGTAGAGTCAGTGTCGACCACCTTGAAGAAGCTTCTGGATGAAAAGACCAGTTGATGAAGCAGAGAGCAAGTTGTTGTCGAAGTTGATCAACGAAGGACGCACGAATCTATCGGAGTGGTGCGAAAAGATTGCAAACGATTTATGTGAAGGGCAGGTGATTGAAGATCGCGTCTCGGTTGACGAAATAAGAAGAAAGTTCTTCACCGAATTAGCTGATCAATTTTTGTGTTCTCTACCGACCTTATTGTTCAAATTTCTGATCGACAAAGGTGTTGAGCATATTGTTGAAACACGGTCTCTGCTGCTCCCGCCCCTTCCGAACTCTAATTGGAAGGAGAAAGAGTGTAAGTGGGAAAAATTTGTAAAGGAGCGCGAATGAGAATTTTTCTTGAACAAATGATGGTTTGCACTTCCCCAATGATCTAAAAACCTTCGGGTCGGCATTGGGGGGGTGATGAAGCATGCTCTGATGTACCTAGTTTGATGAAAATCGACATATGAAAAGACGACATGGCCAGCAGTGGAAAAAAATCCGACAAAGACAGACTTTTGAGTCATAAAAGCACCCCAGATATTCAGAAAATTGAAAGAGAAAAGAGGAGGCAGCGGCGTGAAGAGTTGCGGGAGCAGGAAATTGCGCTCCAGAGGACGTGAGGATCAAATGTCATGACAGACAAAAAAGGATATCTACCAGAGTCAAGCTGAGCCCGCGATGATCGGGGTGTCGAAGAAGACCTGTCGTCGATGGATGAAGACTTGTGGATAGAGCATGGTAGATCTCTCCAAGTTCAAATACTTGAAATGGTAACACCTCCTTCTCCATTTCGTTTAACACAAAGCGTTCGGGTGCAAGAAATTGTCGAGGAAAATTTGGGTCTCCATGCTGGTCAGTCGGGAATTTGGAATCGTCGAAGTTTAGAAGGCGATGATATTAATAGATTATTGATTCATCGGCCAGAGGAAGGAAATTGGGTGTCTTTTCAACCCGAATTTTCGAATAGAATCTTTCATCTAGTATACTCAAAGCATGAGGAAGCGCCCCCCTGCCAATACCGAATTTGAGTGATTCGTCAAGTACGTCGAAAAGCCCGAGATTCAGTGAAATCCCGTTTGAGCAGAAATTTAACTGGATTTTGACAAAAGTGGTAGAAGAAGGAAGACCTGGCAATACAGAAGAAGTTATAGTCACTGATTCTGAAGACAGAGAACCAAGTCCAGAGAGACAGCTAATTCAAATTAACAAAGCACCAAGTTTTGATTGTGGAAATAACCCACCCACACCACCATCAAATTCTCAAAATAATACACGAGCAGACATGGCACACACAACGGCACACCTTCCGTTCTACGAAGGTGACGAAGACTCGATAAGACACTGGTTTGTGTGTGAAGCAATATGGACAGCCAATCAAATCACCAACGAAGAAAGACAGGTTCCTCAGTTTGTTGGTTCGTTAAGGAAAATAGCACTGACATGGTACATGGGGTACATAGAAAAGTCACCAAATGCAATGAAGGCACAAATCAAACAAAGCTTTTTGTCCTTTTTCATGATCGAAGATGCGACATACCTAGTGGCAGAACGACTGAAGACGACAGTCCAAAATCCGACAGAAATTGTCAAGGAGTATGACAAGAGGTTTAAAGACCTCCTAAGCAAATTAGACTATGAGATCGAAGAAAAACTATTAATCAAATGGTTTATTATTGGTCTAATAAATAAAATCAGAATACATGTTCGTTGACAAAGTGTCAATACTTATGCAGAGGCATTAAGAGTATCACTAGAAATCGAAATGGATGATGAATACCCTCTAGTATCCATGGATAGACACGTTGTAGAACGCCTTGAAAGTATGGAGCAGACTATCCAAAATATGACTCTAAAAGGGCCAGAATTATGGTGCAAAACATGTCGAACTTCAGGACATACCAAAGATTCTTGTCGAGTTGAGGATAGGCGACAAGAAGTTAAACTCATTCAATCTAGATGCTTTTGCGATCTGTGCAAAGAGTATGACTCACATACCACAAACGATTGTCCATACAATCTTAAAAACAAGAAGGAAAAATGGTGTCAAATTTGTGAAGTCAATACACATGCAATTGAAGATTGTCATCTGAACCTGAAAAATCGGCAAAATTATCATGCAGTGTACCAGACAAACTCTGTCGAGCAGCATCACGACAGAAATACAGCAAACGAGAGATTCGAGAGAAATGATGGAAGAAATAACCGGTACAATCAAAACAGAAACGACAGATACCCAAGGTATAATGACCGTCGGTATGTTCGGCGATATGACGGCTACAATAGATGCGGAGGATACCAGAGTCGTGGTTGTAGCAGTGGAGGTCGCGGTATTCGACCTAATCGACCTGGTGCATGTTTCACATTTCTCAGCGAGGATCATCGGCATGCAGAATTCCCTTATAAGGAAAGAACTGATCTTAAATTTTGTACAAAGTGTGGGGTAGGCGATCACTATTTAGAGGATTGCCCTACCATGATTGAGAAAATAAATAATAAAAATAATTTTCATGTTTTATCTTGTATTTCAAAAAATGATGTGCTTCGTACAAAAAACTTGCAAATTGTAACTAGGCAAGGAAATCACATTGGTCAAGATAAGCCACAGATAAGTAGAATTATCGATAAAGAGGATTACCCAAATCCTATAAAACAAAAATATGTGTACAAAGATGCATCCGACATATTTCATGACTTAGCAGCACACGAAGATGTCGAAGAAAACCGACATAAAGTTCTTAATGAATTGTTCAGATTAATTTCAAATGAGGAAGTTGTAGGAAAAATGATTGACATGTTGCATAAATTAAAATATAAACATGTCGAGCAAAGACAAACTAAAAACATTTTCTGACTAAAACAAAAAGAGAAAAATGATGTTGACCCGTTAGTCGACCTCGACATAAATGGATATCATGTACGACAAGTCGTACTGAATTTTGGATCCCAAGTGAATATCATGACTCGTGATACCTGGGACCAACTCGGTCGACCACAACTGCAGGAATCAAGCATCTATCTAAAGCTCGCAGATCAAGGATTAATTGAGCCGATTGGATTATGGAAAGGATTCGAAACTTCCATTAAAGGCATCACTCCCAAGGATGATGCGAGCTCTTTCCCCGCCTTGGTTGGACGACCATGGGGATGAAAGATGAAGGCCTCAATTTCCTTAGACAAAAGTCATATCAAGTTGAAAGGCAACGGGCAGAAGTTTATCGTACCAATCTTCCCATCTCAGGGAGAACCTTGGTCGGAACCTACAGAAATCGATAATGATGTTCGACAGCTTTACTGCATAGACAATAATGAAGATCGCATTGAGCCAAATACCCAAGGAGAACTTCACCTCGGATATCGTGTCTCGCTCGGATACAAATACGATGCAGAACTCTATGACTAGCAAATAGAGAACTATGACTTACATGCGAAAGAATGTTGGACTGTGGAAGCCATCTCAAAGAATAAAATAAAGAAGTGTCTCTCAGTATCATACACGCTGAAGATATTCGAACGAAAAATGCGTGCATATCCAACACTTGTTCCAGACAAAAATTCACAATCGGGAAATTCGACATTAAGATATAAAGATCGTGATTCACCTGCTGTACATGTCGAATAGGAATCAAAACATGTCGGAGAGCAAGGCCAACTACAAAGTTTGGTAGAGACATTTACTGGTCAAGCTGCGAGATGGTGGGACACCCATCAGTCGAAACTCCAAAACTGGAATACGACATCAACATTTTTCATAGAAAGATTTGGAGGTAGAAAATTGATAACCCAGGCCGATATCCCTCTGTTTACACAAGGACAAAATCTTGAAATCCACATCGACTGTTGCGAAAGAGAATGGAGAAAATTGGGCTATAAAGATGAAATAGCATGGCCTCACCTCTTCCCCAGAACACTTGATGATATACCTAACAAATGGTACAAGATGGAAGAAGCGAGAGGAGAAACTTTCTTCTGGAAAGACTTAAAAGAAAATTTCATCAAGGATTTCCAGTTTTCTCCATAGTATGAGAAGTTGGTCGAAGCAAGTAAAAGTATCAAAGAATTTATGCAGCCAACAGAAACTTTAACACTTGCATACAAGCAGAAAATTATGCAACCACCTACTACCTGCTACAACATAAAGTCGACAAAAAGCCAGCATTCGACAAGACTAAGCTAGAAACGGAGATATCAGTCGAAAAAGATTTCAATGGAGAAAGGATCACCCTGACATGTCGAATCCTGTAAGAACAATATTTAACACAGAGATTGTCGAAAAAGACGAACCCGAAAGGTTATCAGAAAAAGTCTTTCCTTCAACTTTTACACAAATTAAAGAAGGTGAAAGACAGATAAGTAATAGTCGTGCACCAGAATGGATGGACGCGAAGATTAAAACAAAGGAAGTAGATATTTCAAATGACAACCGACCGAAAATGGAAAATATTGACGATTACTGGGACGAGGAAAAAACAACAGAAATATCCAGTATCCTCAAAGAATTTCAAGACGTATTTGCTCGAGATTATAGAGACTTGAAAGGACTTGTACAGGAGATGGGCGAGATGAAAATTGATATTAAACCAGATTCCAGACCTGTAAATAAAATACCCTACAAGCTTCCTCATAAATATAAGGATATTGTTAAAAAGGAGATCGATAGCATGCTTGCAGCAGGAATCATATATCTTATCGACCAGTCAGAATGGGAAATCCGGATGGTTGTTCAGCCAAAGAAACAACATCCGACACGACTAAGAATCTGTGTCGACTTTCGCGAACTGAACAAGGTAACACTCACAGATCCCTTTCCAACTCCTTTCGCAGATGAAATTATTAATGAAGTTGCAAGGCATGAGTGCTACTCTTTCACGGATGGATTCTAGGGGTACAACCAAGTACCTATTGCAAAGGAAGATCAGAAAAATACAACATTCGTGTGTGAATTCAGGTCATTCGCGTACAAAGGTATGCCCTTCGGTTTGAAGAACGCACCTGCGGTCTTCTCAAGAATTTTCATCAAAGCATTCAAGAATATATCTACAAAACCATGGTTGTATACTTTGATGATTGGACAATCTATACAATGCTAAACGATCATTGCAAATGGCTTCGACTGATGTTGGAACGATGTCGACAGATGCAATTGTTGCTAAATATTAAAAAGTGCATTTTCGCGACACCCATTGGCATATTACTAGGCCATGTAGTTTGCAAAGAAGGAATCAAGGTCGATTACGCGAAGATCAAAATTATCCTCGACCTGAAGCCTCCAGTTAATCCGAAACAAGTACGAATCCTATTGGGTCATACCGAATATTACAGGAAGTTTATCAGACATTATTCCGATATGACTTATCCTCTCGAAGAATTATTAAAAGATGATCGAGATTATAGGTGGATGGAGGAGTGCGACATCTCATTTAACACGTTGAAAAGAAAAATGGTCGAAGCACCCATCCTCCGATTTCCGGATTGGTCAAAGAAATTTCATGTACATATTGACGCATCTGGAATAGCAGTCGGCGCCATTTTAACCCAACCTGGAGAAGATGGCATGGATTACCCTAATGCATTCAGTAGTCGGAAATTGAATAAAGCTGAAAGAAATTATTCCACGACCAAAAGGGAAGCATTAGGTATGGTATTCGCACTTCAGAAATACCATCATTATTTATTGGCTAACCCTTTTGTATTTTATACAGATCACCAAGCTTTAAAATACTTTGTCAATAAACCATTGCATCATGGGAGTTTATGCCGTTGGCTATTACTGATTCAAGAATTTGAATTCGAAGTAATCATTCGACCTGGAAAAGCTAATGTTGGACCAGACCACCTGTCGAAAGTCGACACACGAGAAGAACCGACAGGAATCGATGATGACTTACCAGACGCACACTTGTTTCGTATTGAAGCAGTCCCTTCAGAACTTGCGTAAATTGCACAATTTCTCGAGGATGGGCAAGCTGGTGAAGGAATGACTGAGAAAAAGAGGAATATCTTAGCAATGAAAGCAGCCCCCTACACTTTGATCAATGGATTCCTCTATAAACTGGGCTTGGATGATATAATACGCCGATGTGCACTTGACCATGAACAACAAGATATACTAGCAGAATCTCATGCTGGACCGGTGGGAGGATACTATCATGCCGACATAACAGCTAGAAAAATCATGGAAGTCAGACTTTGGTGGCCGACAGTTCATAAATACTGTCGAGAATTTGTATCTAAGTGTGATAGATGTCAGCGCATGGGCCGACCACTCGCAAGAACAGAAATGCCATTGTTTCCAATTAACCCCAGCCTAACATTCAAAATTTGGGCTATCGACTTTATTGAACCATTTCCAGTAGTGGGGAGAAGGACAGGTGCTTGATATATTATCACTACTGTCGAATATGTTACCAAGTGGGCAGAAGCAGAACCGGTCGAAACATGTTCAAGCGAAGTTGCCACTAAGTTTATTTATGAAAACATCATAACACGTTTTGGATGCCCCATAACATTGATAAGTGACCAAGGTACGCACTTTGTATGTAAAACCATTGAAGCACTAACTAAGGAATTTTCAGTTGATCATAGAATAAGCACAGCA
The DNA here is from genome assembly GCA_027924585.1 of Larix kaempferi. Classification (NCBI taxonomy): domain Eukaryota; kingdom Viridiplantae; phylum Streptophyta; class Pinopsida; order Pinales; family Pinaceae; genus Larix; species Larix kaempferi. The sequence continues at coordinate 1,624,802 of BSBM01000174.1, read as the reverse complement.
TACCATCCTCAGTCAAATGGTGTTGTAGAATCTTTCAACAAAACACTTACAAAAGGACTGACGAAAATATGCAACACAGAAAAAGATGACTGGGATGACAAAGTACATGCTGTTCTCTGGGCATACAGAACAGCATACAAAAGAACGACAGGACAGACACCGTTCTCACTTATCTATGGACAAGAAGCTGTCGTCCCATTACATTTTCGATGACAAGCACCGACCATTGCAGCAGCTTTACATATTGATGTCGAAGATACTCGACAAGAACAGTTACTACAACTGTCGAAGCTGGATGAAAGTTGACAGTTGGCGATAGAACATCAGCGAGTCCAAAAACAGCAACAGAAAGCATGGCATGATAGAAATATCAAACAGAAGAATCTATCAGTTGAAGATTTGGCACTCCTCTATAATAACCGAGTAAAAGGGAAACCAAAGAAGCTGCATACATAATGGATGGGACCCTATGTTGTCGAAGCCTTAAATCCTAACGGATCAGTCCAAATGAAAATGCTACAAGGAAATGTTTTCAAGAAAGCGGTAAATGGCACCCGACTTAAGCGATACAGATCATGAATATTCGAAAAAAAAAAAATGGTTAAGTAACCAAATGAGAGTACTATAAGCAATCAAGAAAAACAGTAGAGCATGACAAAAGCATAAATGACGAGAGAATGGCAGAAGAAGGATGGAAAGAGAAGAGAAAGAAGTCTAGCGCATAACCGTCGATATTATAGACATCGACAAGAACGCCGACGAGTCGCAGAAGAAATTCAGACACGACATAAGCATTGGAGCCCGGACCGAGCAAACTCAATGAGAGAAATCCGTCGGCATAACACACCAAATGAGGTATCGCAACATCATAATGACAAAGAAATAAAGGCTAAAGATACCCACGACGCCAGAAGTAATGCACCTGACAAAGCGTCGATGTTCTGTCAGTCCAATTTAATAACCTCATCAAATCAACCATCAATACGGGCCTCTACGTCTTGTTCACCCATGCCGAGTAACTCCACCATAAATCCGGAGCTTGAGGATTCTTGGGCACTCTTTTGTCGAGAACTAGAACTCCAAGATACAGAGCTCGCTAACCCCGCCGAAGCTAATTTCGCATTATTGAACACTAAATCCACCATGGCTCCCAGAAAAACTTTAACAGCTTCCAGATCCGCTGCGACAACAGTCAGAGAGTTGGAAAAAGCACAAACACCATTAGAAACAAGACTCCAGATGATTCGGAATGCGAAAGCAATAGAACCCACTTGGAAGAAAGCATGGAAAAGCATTGAAGATTGGGGGAAGGAGACAGATGGTCACTGGAGAGAGGAAGCACGGTGATTGTAGACAACCACAATTCTGCATTATATGAAGGCACCCTTGTTGGATACCTTCGGAGGACTTAACGAAGTCATTGCACAATTTATTGTTAGCAGGTATCACAATGGAAAACTTTATTTCGATGTCCTGGTCGACATCATGGAGAAATTATCCACAAGATAACTGGCCTATCAGATAAGGGAGATATAGTACCGATAAGTTCATGAGTGGACTTGGTCGATGAGTTTATTGATACTCCTGCCGGAAAGAACTCTTGAGGCATAGTCGTGAGCCAGATTGTCTTTGGCAACTACAAAACTGCTGCCAAGATTGTATTAACATGCACTTTCACGGACAGGCAGGTGTTAAACCCAAAATATACTCATCATAAGATTCAGTGTATACACCCCTGAAGATACCTGGACTAAGTAATCATCATGGGAGGATTTGTACCCAATTGTGCTAGGTTTTGAAGGGTTGTCGCAGGTTGCACACTAGCAACATGCGACGTCACACCTTGCTCCATTATAGGGTGCGACGAAGTCAGTTAGATGGAAAAAATAGCTTCTTCGAGGTCCATCTCGAAGCTTGCTGACTTGGGACCCTATCCCTGACCTCTTGGAAGAGCTGGCACTCGGTTCCTAAGCCTTTGGAGAGATCGCTTAAGCCTCTCCTACCATCTCTCAACCTATCCTATCCATACCCTATCCACTTAGTCCTATATAAGTGAAGCTCACTCCCATCCCAAAGGGAGGAAGCCTATGGTATCTACATGCTGGTGAAATCATTCTTAGAATACCTCCACTCACCTATTGGAGAACTCATACTTCCTTGGAAGGATATGGCAATTGGCTTCGTCGGAGAAGGGCTACAGTATTAAGTCTTGGTTGTGGTTCTATATCTCTATCATGTACTCCTCTATTTACAGTAATACAAATGCTTTCCACCAATATTGTTCATGTATGCAATGATATTGAGTAGTTTACCTGCTTAACCGTTTACGTAGATCTCTTATTGCATAGATATATTTTACTGGTTTCTCTTGTTTCTTTGTCTTGACAGGTCTTGCAGCTTGGATCTGACGATCGTGAGATGTGGAGCAACATTCAGGAGAAAGGATTGCAAAATAAAAGGTAATACATCTAGTACTAGATCCTTAAGTAGATCTAGGAAATGCATTGGTAGTCTGTTCTATTTTTTCTAGACTCACTTTGAGATAGGGAGATCCTGCTCGCGTCTGCTCGAGTGGATTGTCCGATAACAAATCTGGCGACCATACTGGGGAGTATATATAGTTTGGTCAGTAGTTGTTAATCTGAGAGTCATTTTAAGTTGATTGCTTGACACAAGCCTTTTATTTCTTGCCATTTACTTCTTGGAGTTGATTTCACTATTAGATCTTCATATTGAATACTATGATCTACTTCCTCTAAGTTTATACAACTCATTCCCAAACCATTCCATGGTTCATTGTTGAGAGATCTGATTCATTTTTGAATCTAGACTTCACTTGTCGCACCTGGGTAGTGGAAACAGAGCAACACTGTGTCATCCTGAGTCTCTGTTCTTTACCTGTTGGATACTCGCCGCACCCCTTATATTGGCATACTGCGACATCGTCGCACTTCCCGTGTAAGCAAACTGCGACGCCGCACTGTGTACAAACACAGAGTGCGCCGATTTGTCAAATTTTGGCATGCAGGCATCTCTTCTCTGTTTGACAGTCTGGACTTTGGTTTGCTGTATGAACTCTCTCTGTGCTACAAGATCCAGCCAGGGATCCCATTTATGATTTGTGTTTTGAGTGTTTGGTTCTGTTTGGATTGATTTTGGGTTTCGTCTTGGACAAGTTTGAAGACCGGTAGTGGTGGATACTCTTGTCTCCTCCACCTTCATCCGTTCACCCTTGCTTTCCCTTCCTTCCATCCCTGATCTGATCATTACATTAGATCAGCTTCCAGACCTCATTTACATTTTGTTTGAGCTTTGCTTGCTTGGTTTGCTTGCTGCTGCTTGATTTTGAGTTAAGTGTGTTTTTCAGCTTGATTGAGTGCTTGTCTTTTCTTGAGTTTTCTGAATGTACTAGTGCTGCAAGTAGTGTTTTCTTTTCAGTCATTTAGATCTGAAAGCAGAGTGGTTATCAAATTATTGCTTTGATGCATCCACTGAAAAATTAAAAGTGCCTCTTTCCCATCATTTCTTGAACATTATTGAAGAAAACTGTTGTGTATTGGAAAATTCTCGTTTATGTTTTGGAAGAATTGAATGAATGTATGATCTATTGTGTTTTTCTCGAATTATGAATTGCTCATTTTCTTGAAAGGCTCAAAGTACGCTTCGATTTTTGCAAAATTGATTCCATGCTAAGGAAAGGTAGATGCATTTTTAATTCTTGTTGCTCTTAGACCATTGAAAGTGAAATTGAAAAACTCACATATTCCATTTCAGAATCCTCTCTTTTCATTACTTAGTGTCGTTTTGACTTGAAAAGAAAAAGAAAAGGAAAAAATGTTTTGATTTGGATAGTAGTGTTGTGATTTTTTTTTGTGTTTCGTTGAAAAAGAAAAGAGTACTTTCATTGTCAAGTTTTGTTTGAATTGGGATTGTGTTGCATTGAGTTTGTTTTGGAAATACTATTGGAAAAAAAATTCTCCTTCCCATAGCTAGAATTCATTGAAAGAAAAGAATATTTTGTGCATGTAGCTAGGAATTGCATTATGCTTCCGATTATGTACTCACCTCATGCATTCACCTAACCGTCCAAGATAAAATTAACAGTAGAACTAGGTAAAAATTTTAGCAACTTGTGTGTAAGTTAGAGACGTGTTCCAGCGTCGTTAAGCGTGGCAGCTGTCGTTATTTGCCAGCACTGTATCCCGGGGGTATTGTAGTCTTCCACGTACTTATCGGTATATCGAGCTCCTTCACGTACCCACTAAGTACCATAATCCGTACTTGGCGTATATCGAAGCGTGTATCACATACTCAGTAGTATATCGGAAGGTCTCTTTCCAAACGGTTGTGCATTAGACAGCACCACTACGGATTTGAGCTCCCACGTACCTTGCGTATATCGGGAGACACCACTAGGATTTCTGAAACCAACTGAGTTAACCATTTGGCCGTCTTGGCAAAGCAATACACCGAGAATAGCACTCGGGGAGATTAGCACACATGTACTGTCCAGGTAATCGGGTATGCAGGCAAGGGTACGGTCCCAATCCTCCTTGTCGTGTCATATTGTTGGACCCTGCAGTATATCGCGGTTTGCGATGCCTTGATAATCCCGTGAGGTTCCATACTTTTGAATCCAATCTGTCACATAAGTATGCTTGTTGCCTTAGTTTGAGTAGGTTTTTCTGGACTGCTTTTATTTTAGCATACCCTTAGGAGAAACGTTGTTTCAGCCATCCGGGCTGATCATCCTGACGCTCTGGTGGATTTTCCCTGGAAAAGATCCCGTAGGATCTTGAACTTATCACCGAATATCCCCTTAATCCGGAGGTTATTTCGAGGGTAAGAATGGATCAGCGTAACACGGTCGTAGTTACTGAATTGGAAAACCCCACTTTGAATGTTCGAGGAATTTTGTTTCCATAAAATTCACCTGCCTCTCATCCCCTGCCAGATGAAGGAGCACAAACCCCCGCTTCACAAGACCTTTCTCCTGTCATCCCCGGAGAACCTGGATCGTTGGAATGGATAAACTGACCCCAGGACAACCCTACTGCAGCTGTTGGTCCTTCAGCAGCTTACTGGACATCTTCTACAGACCACCCAGTGGCTCATTTTGCCATCTCATCCCCACCTAACTGGACTACTCCAGAGTTCTCTAGGCCTTTCTATAGGCCTGAACCCGCCAAGATTTTCAGCCCCATACATGAACATTTGGAATAGTTACGTATTATAGGTGATGATCTTCGAAGACAAAGTCTCGAACAACGCTCTGAAGAGTTTCGAAATCGCCATTTCCAAATAATATTTGACGACGGAGACATCCCAGTTCATCCGATATCTTTCGGATCACCTAAAGCACCCCACCATGAGACCACTAATAAGACTGGTCAACCCTCGCAAGAGTACAGTCCTGCACCTCAAGTGAACCAACCGGTGGAGGGACAACAGTCCAACACACCCGTTACCACCGCAGTTACTTTACCAATTCCTCCCCCACCTCAAAATTCGAGGGGAGGGTATTCCATTCCCCCGGGTTATCTTATTGGTAATGTTATTACTACGGTAGCTAGTCAACAACCTACGTTGGTTCAACCTTTGAACAGTGGTCAGCCTACTGTGGTTGGGGGGAAACCCCCGTTTCCTAACCAGAACATAGGCGGTGGAATCCCCAACGGACCTTCCGTTGGACCTTCCCAACCCACTAGACCATCCACCATGGGATTATCTCATGTTGGGGGGCCGTACAATGTAACTCAACCCTCATGGAGTCAAGCGTATCAAGGTTCTGTTAACCCTGCGCCGGGCCAATCTAACCCAGGAAATGCACCATACGGGATACCTTATCCCGGGAATCCTTACACTCTATGGGGGCAACAACCTGTGTTTCAACACGGACCCCAACCAACTAACCCTCAAGCACCACCACCCCCAATCGGCCCTCCCCCACCTCCCGCTAGAGGCGGCGGGCCCCCACCTAACCTTGGTGGAGGTCCACCTCATTTTACCTACAACATCCCTCACCCTTCCGGCGGTGGTGGGAATGGTCCACCACCTCCTCCCGGCAGAGGCGGCGGGGGACCACCCTATCATGGTGGAGGAGGACATTTCCCTTCGGGTGGCAGAGGTGGTCCACCACCCCCTCCAGGCGGAGGTGGTGGAGGACCTAATTACTATGGTGGTGGTGGTGGAGACCCTCATCCTTCCGGCGGCAGAGGTGGTGGGGGCCCCCATCCTTCTGGCGGAGGAAGTGGTCCACCACCCCCTCCAGGAGGAGGCGGTGGTGGGCCACCTTACTATGGTTATGGACCCCCACCTCCTCTCAGTGGTGGCGGCGGACCTCCACCCCCTCCCGGTGGTGGAGGTGTACCCCCACCTTATTGGAATGGACCACCTTATGGTGGTGGACCCCCTTACGGCCAGGGCGGCACACCCCTCTACGGTCAATTTCCTCCTGGTACACCTTACGGTTAGTTTGGTCCTTACATGTCTTATTTGTATTATAAATGCGCGCATCCTAACCCACAGCTGCCCTTCCTAGCTACTTTGGACCTGCCTGACCTATCCCGTTTAACCAATGATCCTATTTACCACGGATCTAACTGGCCACCAATTCTGGTGAAAATTCCGTCTGATATCCCCAAATTTGACGGCAAGTCGGGTGAAGACCCTAAAAACCACGTGATGCATACCACTTATGGTGTTCATCTAATTCCTTAATGGACGATTCAATTCGTCTTAGATTGTTTCAAAGGACTCTCACCGGTTCGGCTACCAAGTGGTACATTGAGTTGCCACCCCACTCTTTTCCTGATTTTGGTTCTCTTGCCATGAACGTTTTGACACATTTCCAGCTGCCCATACGGTATGAGACTGGTACCGAGCTTTTAACCTCGCTCCGTCAGAATACCGCCACTCACATTTTAGATCATTAAATCTCTTATTCCAGATCATATCCTAGCAGACTGGTTCACAAAATCCCTCATTCCTACCATAGCAAGAGATGTTTCCATGAGAGGTGCTGTCACCGAAGAACAACCCATCGTGAGTGCCCATGTACTAGACTTAGTCTACACTCAATCTGGCACTTTGTTTGATATTCTGCCTGAAGCACCCTGTGACGTTAATGACCCTGCAAAACCACATAAGGGACTCCAAACTAATGGAATCATTGGTTCCCTTAAGACCCAGCCTGCTACTAGCACTGTTGGATCATCCAACCTGACTCCGGCTGGCCACAGCACCACCAAGTCCACCGCTCCTGCTGTAACTGAAGAGGTGAATTCTGTCCAATCAGCTTCATCTCAGAAGTCCGGTGGTAAAAAGAAGAACAAGGGGAAACCCAAAAATTCTTCTGCCCAGCAGGAACAAAAGAGCACTCCTGACAATACCAAGCAGAAACGGAAACGAAAGTATCCTTGTTTACTGTGTGGAGATGACCATTTCTCCAAAGAATGTCCCCATAGAGACGAAGTACAAAATTTTCTTCGGGGAAAACCAACTCCCGCAGTCCTCAATGATCCGTTTCCTACTCAGAACCAGCAGATGATTGCTCAACCCCCCCCAGTCCAGGGGGAACCATCCAACACCGCGCATGTTCTCATGCTGCGTAATGAGACGATCAATTGGAACACTCGCTCACGATCTTACGAACTGGTCCCTTCGAAGGAACCCACCGGAAGTAATACTGAAAAAGCTTCCGACTCCTTGATTGATGTCACTATACCATCAACTTCTCTCACCATTGAGAAGCCATCCTTGGACTCGATATTGCGTCCGCCCAAGAGCATGATTCGAAAAGTTGTTTTCAATCCTAACGCTCAGGCGGCACAAAATTAAAATATCATGGAAGACTTGGCACAAGCTCCTTGTGCCATGTCTACCCTGGATTTTTTGCAGAATTGTCCTAATCAACGCAAAACTCTCCTTGCAGCCATCGGTGCATTCTACCCCGATTCCTCAAATACCATCATGTTCCGACTTGACAACCTTAAGTCGAGGCTCTCACACCAGCTTGCATTCCAAGTTTCTACGAACATTGCTAGAAAAATTGTCCATCGTACCCTTTTAGACGAAGGTGCCTCCACTTCTGTCATGTCGATCGCCTGTTGGAGAGCCATCGGCTCCCCCGAATTGAATCATTCTCCTACCACGTTGAAAGCATTCGACGGGCGTGGCTTCCAACCTCATGGGCTCTTACAAGATCTTGCAGTTGAGTTGGGAGAAAAGACTGTAACCGTTAATGTGGAAGTGGTCTCGGCCCCGTTAGACTATAATCTCTTGCTTGGTCGCAATTGGTTTTACACCATGCAGGCGGTAGCCTCTTCAGTATTCCGCATAGTACAATTCCCCCACCAAGGATGAATTGTTACTATCGACCTATTAGATTTTTGTACACCAGATGCTACTACTCATCCTGGTGACCATATTCCTTCCATTGGACAGATGTCAAAACAGTATGAGAGTATAGGGGTTGGCCTTTTGAAAGATTCATCTCTCATGGGCGTTTTTCCAGCTGCGGACCCCCCTAATCATGTTGCAATGGTGAACATGATCTCCACAGAGATTTTATCTCACTCTACCGATGCTTGTCTTGTACCGGATGAAGCCACAACACACCTGCTTGGACATATAATGCCTCTTTCACCCGCTGAACGTATTTATGAGGCTATCCAATCAGCACCAGAGGACCATTTAACAGTGGCCTCTCCATCTTGTTCTCTACAACGGACGTCATCTCTACCTAATCTCTTACTTCGGACTTTTCATTCAGACGAGTCCATCATGGAAGTTATGAACGTTGACGACAGTCCGTGGGATGATCTCCACCATAGGTCATTTTTTCTTCCTCCTTTGAAGTACATAGAGGACAACATCCATACCCTCTTTTCACCTGATATCTACCTGTTCCCTCATTCCCCCATTCTTACATGTATTACGGACACGGAGGGCAACTTGGCCAACATTGAGCCAAGCACCCCGGTAGACATCTCAGTGAAACCTGGTATAGTGGAACACATTCGCATAGGCCAGAAGTGTTCCCCTGAAGAAATAGTCACGGGCACGACCTTATTCAAGCAATTTCGAGACGTATTTGCTTGGTCCTATGAGGAGATGCCTGGGATAGACCCCGCGATCATTTCTCATGAAATAAAAACCTATCCCGACATCAAACCTATACGCCAAAAGTTGTGACCAGTACACCCCCGGAAGACTGCGGCAATTAAGGCAGAAATTGAAAGCTCTTAAAAGATGGTTTTATTTATCCTGTCCCCTTAACAGATTGGGTCTCAAACGTCGTTCCTGTGAATAAAAAGAAGGGCACCATTCGCGTCTGTGTTGATTATCGGGACCTTAATCGGGCTTGTCCAAAAGACAACTACCCGACCCCCTTTATCGACCAGATCATCGACAACTGTGCCGGAAGCGTCATCTTCTCATTCATGGATGGCTTGTCTGGTTACAACCAAATTGAGATCAACCCAGCCGACCAACATAAGACGGCTTTCATGTGCCCGTGGGGAACCTTTGCATACCGTAAACTCCCATTTGGACTTAAAAATGATGGCGCCACGTTTCAGCGAGCTATGTCATATGCCTTCCATGATATTAAGGACTTTGTGGAACCTTACCTGGACGATCTCCCTGCTCATTCAAAGCAGCGCGAGTTCCACATTGATCATCTGACGGCCATTTTCCTCAGATGCAGACGGTACAATATCCGTCTGAATCCTCATAAGTGTATCTTTTGCGTTGAGTCCGGACGCCTCTTAGGATTTATCATTTCGAAGGATGGGATCCGCATTGATCCCTTAAAGGTGGAGGCCATCATCAACCTACCACCCCCGACGGATGTGACAAAACTTCAAAGTCTCCAAGGGAAGGCGGCTTATTTAAGACATTTTGTTTGCAATTTCATGGAGAAGACTCAGGGGTATATGAGACTGCTCAAGAAGGACGTCCTGTTCATTTGGGACAACCAAGCTCAAAAATCCTTCGACAATATCAAACATGCCATCACGCATGCCCCCGTGCTCCAACCACCTAATTATTATCAAGTTTACATCTTATATCTCGCCGCTTTTGCTACCACTATCGCCATGGTTTTGGTACAGGAGGATCAAAATGCCCAGGAACATGTAATATACTATGCAAGTAAGGGTCTTGCTGACGCTGAAAATAGATATTCACATGTCAAAAAAATCGCATTCGCGGCGGTCATCACCGTCCAGAAGTTCCGACACTATATCCTGCTCCGCACCACCACCATCATCACCGACTCGAACCCCATGTACCACGTACTGACACGTCAGGTGCTTGGGGGCAAGTATTCACGCTGGATTGTGATACTACAAGAGTTCGATCTTCTTTTCGAGAAAGCCAAGTCTAAGAAGTCATTGGTGTTTTCTGAGCTTATTTGTGACCTTCCCCGTCCTGATGCAGAAGTTGAGCACATTGACTCCTTTCTGGATGAATCATTGTTTCTCATCAGTACGACTGATCCGTGGTATGGAGATATCTTATTGTATCTTCAAACCCAACGCTTCAACCTTCAACTCTCTCGCGACGACCATCGTAAGATACGTCACCATGCGAAGTATTATTTAATCATCAATGATACTTTGTATCTCCGTGGCATTGATTCAATTCTTCGACATTGTCTCACTCACGATGAGGCTGAACGCGTTCTCAACGACTGTCACGCTGGGGCATGTGGCGGTCACCTCTCTGGGATGGCTACAGCCCAGAAGATTTTGTGCGCAGGATATTTTTGGCCTACTATCTTCAAAGATTGCATTAAGGCCGTAAAAAATGTCCTCCTTGCCAACACTTCCATACGAAGAAGCGCACCCTCCCGCCCCGTTACACCAAGTTATTGCCGTGGGACCCTTTGCAAAATGGGGCATCGATTTTATGCATTGTAAGCCTACCTCGGTCGGGGGGCATAGTTACATCATTGTAGCTATGGATTACTTTACAAAGTGGGACGAAGCTATGCCTACATACCAGAACGACGGCAAAACCACCGCACTCTTCATGTTCAATCATGTAATAGCGCGATTCGGAGTTCCTTAAGCGATTGTTACCGATCATGGTTCCCATTTTTAGAGCCATATGGTTGATGAACTGAGCGACAGGTTGGGTTTTCACCATGAAAATTCAACACCCTACTACCCACAGTCCAATGGATAGGTCGAGGCCATTAACAAGGTCTTGAAAACTATGATCCAAAGGATGGTAGGGACACATAAGTCCAATTGGCATAACATGCTCTTTTCAGCGTTATGGGCCTACCAAAATTCCGTCAAAACCACCACAGGCTTCACCCCTTTCCAATTGGTATATGGATTGGAGGCTGTCTTACCTATAGAGTGCGAAATTCTGTCTCTACAACTTGCTTTAGAACTTCTTCCTAACACCACTGCTAAGGAAGAACGTCTCTTGCACTTAGCAAAACTTGACGAGTCCCGCTGAGATGCTTCTCTTGCTAATGAAGCGCACAAGAAATGCATCAAAGCCCAATACGATAAGTCAGTTGAACCTCGTATCTTTAACGAGGGTGACCTGGTCCTCACTTATGACCAGAACCACGACAAACTAGGAGCAGGGAAGTTCGAGTCCATGTGGCACGGACCTTACGTTATAAAACGTGTTTTGGAGAAAGGTGCTTATGAGCTTGAAAACTATGACGGAATCTCTTTGGGTGAACCTCGCAATGGGCTTTACCTGAAGAGATACTATGCTTGATCTCTCATGCATAGACTTGCTTGTATATACTGTACATGGCGTGTTTTTGTGTTTTTTGCATAGTGTGACGCATTTCTTTTCGAGTGTCTTTAGATCTTGTTTCCGCTTCTTATACCATGTTTTGTCTGCGTGTGCAGATGGCAACGTGCTATGGATTCACGGACGGCGCCATCCGGCATACCCGAACCTTGCTTCGGCAGCCTAGGTACTATATTCCCCAACAGGTGAGCTCATTAGCTCAGGAGGAAGTTGCCTAGGTTTGCGACCAATAACGCCGCAAAATATCAGGCAGTAATCGGAAACCTAGCTAACGTCATTTCCTTGGGTATGAACCACATTGTCATCCACATGGATTCTCAATTAGTGGTTTCCCATCTTAACCGGGTTTATGCCATCCGTGATCCCACCTTACTTCGTCTCTTCAGACAAGTATGTCTCCTGGAAAGGTCATTTGAATCCGTTCACTACCTACACATTCCATGAGAGTTAAACACAGTTGCTGACTCGATGGCCAACTTCATTTTGGATTGGTACATCACACACACATAACAATCATAATATGTAAAAGCATTCACGACATGTAAATACAAAGTATAAAAGCAAACATGTAAACAAGATCACATCACTAATCATTTTTGAAAAACACATAATGCATAAATCGCCAGAAATGTCTGTATATATATATATATATATCATCAAAAAGTAGTGCCAGTACAAAATCTGAAGCACGATGGCTTTCAGTAAGTCTCTACAAAAATCTGAAGCATCGTGGCTTTCAGTAGTACAAAATCTGAGGCCTCTAAGCTCTCAGTACAAGTATAAAAGTGTCGTCAGGCCTGACGCCTGACCCGTACACCACCCCGAGCGCGAACAACCCGCTGTCGCTGGGTGAGGAAACATTCCACGGTCTGAGCCACCTTACGGAGTAAGGCGTTGAAGTGCACAGACGCTCCAACCCCAAATCTCTGCATGGGACTCAGTAAGTCATCAATAGCTGGCTTGGGTACCTCCACGGTCAGCTGGGATAGGTTCCTATACACCTCCTCCATCTCCTCAATGGAAGCATGAGCACCTACAGGAACGACTACCTCCCCGCCTCTGTCTCTCCTCGCCAGAAGGGAGAGACCTACTGGCCATACAGGGCCACATCTGCACACACATATTACGTACTTTTCATCACTGCATCAAAAAAATGATATAATATACAAAACTAAAAATACAAGGGTAGTTTTGTTCTCACCTATGTCACCCCATGCTGCACCCTCCGATAGCATCAAGTCGGGATCCTCTCAGAAGTCCATGCCACTGTATGGAAATTCCTCGACCATGAGTAACTGGCCCTCTAGCCAGTTGAAGAACTCAGGACCAAAGCTAATGATGGGTCCGCCACCATGACGGGTCATGACCTCAGCCCATCTGAGCATATGGGGATCCCTGGGCTCCCTGTCATCAAGTAGCAACTGCGGATGTAGAAGAGGAATCCGCTCTAAGAGGAACGATACTATGATCGATCCATACCCAAACTGCTTGAGCTCCCCTCGCCGACACTTGGTCAGAGGAGCTCGAATGCTCTCCAATACCATATTGGCTCGCTGGTAACCTACCAAGAAGGACATTTAAACACTATTAGGTCCTGCTTCAACCTTCACAAGTCCATTTTTTGGATTCTTTTCTATGTTTGGATTTTGGTTCTCCATCGCCGCACCGTATGTTTACGTACAGTGCGATGACGTCGCACCTCTCCCATTCGAGGCTTGCGACGAATCGGTCTCGCAGCAGGTCCTGAAAGGGTCACCTGCAACGAGCCGAGAGCGCAGTGGCACTCCATGAAATCATCAAAAAACCCAAAAAATGGACCTAAAATCAAAAAATAATCCACTGGAAAGTTGCTGGATGAAGTTTAGGCCTACCTGATCCGGACGGCTAGTGAAATGGCGGATCATAGCTCCCGGAATCGGCAAAGGAAGTTTTGGCTCCAAATTGGTACTTCTCCACCCATATTGGCAATTGAAACAATGAAATCTATTTTTGGCCCATTTTTCTATTTATAGATAAGAATGGAATATTCCTTTTCAAATATTTTGATTCTCTTGGGCCATTTATCATAGTTTTTGACCATTTTTGCCGTATTTGAGGCTATTTGACACGTTTTCTAGCGTGCAAGAGTTGTAAGTGGTCTTTCGTGTCGTTTCTCGTATCACAACGGTCATCACAGGTATGAACACTCTCTTGAACGTTTTGTCATTATTTTTGCAATGGTTAGATTGTAATTATTGCATGATGATGAGTTTACTCTTTGTGTGTTCTCGTACTCATGAAACTATGAGAACAAGTACCGAGTTATGATTTATCACTTTTCCGGGCTCGTTAAACTCCCACGGAAAAGGACACCCCCCGGAGTCTACCGTTAAGCTCTTTTCAGGCTCTCGAAAAATGAAAAGATTACCAAGTGAACTTGTCGCATTCACGCTTGTTAAAGTATTTGAATGGTCGTCTTCCTGGTGATAGTTTACCCCTTTTTCGGACCAAGAGGCACTAATTACGAAAAAGGTATACTCCAGCCAATCATGACTGGAAGAGTCCTCTCCCGCGTTGTTTTACCCTTTTTCGAGCGATGGGGCTAACTTTACGAAAAAGGACCGTTGGAGCCTTCTTTAGTTCTTTTCAAACTCTCTAAACATGAAATGACGACCGAGTTTACCTTCTATGGACTCATTACATTTTCACATTGAAGGGCCCGTCATGGGATGAACCCCTCCTATCCTAGGTTCGGAAAATATTTGGGATTGGACTCATCTATGAGATGAGCTATACCGAGCATCTGGTTACCCTCATCAAGCTCGTAAAAAACACATGAGGCACTCATCATTCATGATGGGGAAAAAGGAAAGCGTTTGTATTACATACCTTAGTGGCAGTATATAGTCGTTCTTGAACATGGCACTCATCTGCATTTGCATACAATACTTGGGTCATCTATTTGTCTATGAGTTCCCGCTTACTTTCTGAGTCCTGTTACTCCTCTGAGTCATTCAGAGAAAGCTTCCACTATCAGTTGCATTAGAAGTTTGCGTCATTCTCATTATGTCAATACTGCCAAGTCATGCCATGCCCATGTTCAAGAACATGTTCATCATTTGTCATCTTCAGTCAGTACACACGTCGTCACGTCGTTGTTACTTTGAGTCAATCTTGCATGTTACTGTACCATCCAATCCACTCTACACATCTTTTGTCGTGTTTCGTGTCGATTGATGGGGGATTCATCATGGCCCTCCTTCGACGGATTCATCCTTGTCGACTTCAACACATCATCCGAGGATTGAATCTAGAAACCATTCAAGTACCTTGGCCCTGCATGCCTCAATGGTAGGTTACCTCGCTTTCAACCTGAGTTCACATCATTGACTCTTGATTGAAATATTTTGTCTTGCGTTTGAATTCAACTCATTTATTCACGCTTGATGATATGTACTGTGATACCTTGGGAATCATTGACATCAATGGTGATCTCCCTCGCACTTGTTAACGGTTTACATCAATGACCGGTAATCAAGTGGTTTCTACCATGTTCGACGTCAATACATTTGTAATCACATGGATAGATTCATATCATTGCGGGTTCAGCTTGAAGACCCTGGGGAGTCATGTTTTACCCAAGTTGCGATGGAGTTTGTATTGATTTATGTCACACGGATCCACACTTGTATTGGTCGTGGTTGTGTTATCATCTCATCATGGATCTACGCTTGTGTCTAGTAGCCATGATTGTGTTCAGTCAGTCATTACTATCATGGATCTGCAATGTATTGGTTGGCATCCATGTTGTACCTCATATGAGATTGTCAGTTCAGAGTCAGTTGTACTGCAGCAGTGTCCTTCGCTCGACGAGTCTATTGCCATTACTTCTATCAAAGCACTTCACCTGTCTATCTTCAACAACTTCATGCTTTGGGGGGCATTCTACTACACCCAAAATCTACTCATCATAAGATTCAGTGTATACACCCCTGAAGATACCTCGACTAAGTAATCATCCTGGGAGGATTTGTACCCAATTGTGCTAGATTTTGAAGGGTCGTCGCAGGTTGCACACTAGCAACATGCGACGTCGCACCTTGCTCCATTACAGGGTGCGACGAAGTTAGTTAGATGGAAAAAATAGCTTCTTCGAGGTCCATCTCGAAGCTTGCTGACTTGGGACCCTATCCCTGACCTCTTGGAAGAGCTGGCACTCGATTCCTAAACCTTTGGAGAGATCCCTTAAGCCTCTCCTACCATCTCTCAACCTATCCTATCCATACCCTATCCACTTAGTCCTATATAAGTGAAGCTCACTCCCATCCCAAAGGGAGGAATCCTATGGTATCTACATGCTGGTGAAATCATTCTTAGAATACCTCCACTCACCTATTGGATAACTCATACTTCCTTGGAAGGATATGGAAATTGGCTTCGTCGGAGAAGGGCTACAGCGTTAAGTCTTGGTTGTCGTTCTATATCTCTATCATGTACTCCTCTATTTACAGTAATACAAATGCTTTCCACCAATATTGTTCATGTATGCAATGATATTGAGTAGTTTACCTGCTTAACTGTTTACTTAGATCTCTTATTGTATAGATTTCTTTTACTGGTTTCTCTTGTTTCTTTGTCTTGACAGGTCTTGCAGCTTGGATCTGACGATCGTGAGACGTGGAGCAACATTCAGGAGAAAGGATTTCGAAATAAAAGGTAAGACATCTAGTACTAGATCCTTAAGTAGATCTAGGAAATGCATTGGTAGTCTGTTCTATTTGTTCTAGACTCACTTTGAGCTAGGGAGATCCTGCTCGCGTCCACTCGAGTGGATTGTCCGATAACAGTAGGAGATCAGATTTGAAGACCGACATGTTGGAAGCTGTCAAGAATATGGCTATGAATGACAAAGTATACAAATGGGCATACGTCTTGGCAGATATTCTCAAATACACATGCCATAAGTGCCAAGAGGAGGGAGCTAGCATCCGTTACCCATCTGTACTAATATGGATTTCTATGACCCATATTCGACCGAAAGGAAACAGGGATTTCTCGCAAGAGCGACTTGTCCTTATGGAGAATTTCCGTTGTTTTGCACTAGGAGCAAGTCGACATGGGCCTACAACATTTAAAATTCGTCTAGAAGCATGGTTTATAGACCTTAAAACAATGGCGACACGATGGAGGGTACCACAGAATGTTCATCAAAGTATACCCCCGAAAACACACATCCAATTATCTTTGGATGATACAGCAGTCTGGTACATGGAAGGAGCAGCAGGTCCAGTAAGGCATATCGACTATTACCCTTTGGTAAGTGAAATTTTCACAGAGCTAAGTCGACAATCTAATGAAGTGCTAGCTATTCCGGCCCAAGCTAGGAAAATCAACTTCAATTATGTCGAGCCTCTCAGTGATATGGAACAGGAAGAAGCATACGAAATCCGGTTGTATATGAACACCTTCACTTATCAACCCGAGTCGATACTTAACCCTAAGGTGTTAGCACTTACCCAGACTCCACACATAGAATCAGCAGAGGCCGGAGAGAAGTCGGACAGCAGCACAAAGTCTAACAACCCATAACATCTTTTAACAGATGATAACATACAAAAGGTAGCAGCTGAACTCATTATAGCCCGACAGAACAAATTAATACTGACCAAGGGGAAAGGGAAAAGACAAGTAACAATTCAGGAACCTACAGAAGAAGACGAGATAGAATTATATGACACTACTACTCATATTCTTGAAGAAGAAGCCAAGAACAAATTACCTGTCGAAGATCAGTTCAGAAAATTTCTAGAAATAGATAAGTATCCATCCTCTAAAGTTATTATTAAAAACCCAAAATTTCGGTCGAACCCGTTGTTGACCTAACCATTCAGACCCCCCCTCTTCCCCAACTGCAGTAGAAGAAGAAAGTATTCTTCTTGCATTACATGCTCCTGTTAACCCAGCAGACACCGCTTTGAATACGTTTATTGCAAACCTTCCAATACTTTGTCCCAACTGGCGCGAGATGGTCATTCAACAACCAGTTTTTGCATCTCCGTCCACTATTCTGGTTAACCTAGCTCCCCCCTAACACCATTCAAACCGCAAATTTACCTTTGCCGTCGACAATCCCAGAAATTATCGGTCACAAAAAGACACATCATATTAGAAATCCTAATCCTTAAGTCTAGTTTATTCACATCAATCAACTGTTTATACCCCTCTCCCAGTCAATGCATTGCCACAACAAATGAATCCACCTCGACCAAAATTCGTTCAAAGTGAAAACCCCCAAGTCGTCAGTCCCCATGTCGAGTCTACAATTCAGTCTAGTTTAGTCAGTCCGGGTCCGTTCGACAATACCACTTCTTGGATTCCACTTACCACATCAGCCGACCTACCATCACTCCCGATAAATCAGTCGAGTCTCCCTGTCGACGGATCCAAGTCTAGTTCAGTTACACAGCAGCATAACAAAGAAGCAACCACGACAGAAGCAGCCGAAGCCGCTTCCATACAAGCCAAGGAATCAGCCACAGTTCAAGATCTTGCAGCCGACACAACAGAACCACTAGAGCATACTAATGTCCAAGATATCAGTGCAATCAATATGGATACATCCAACATAGCAGCGGACATTCCACCAAATGAATGAATTGTTGAACACAAAACTCCAATCACCACCGAAGCAGTACCAAGTACACAAACCCAGGCAGAACAAGTTGTTTCCAGCACACAAACAGTCAGCGACAGTCATCCATCAATAGTCGAAAAAGATAAGGGGCCAGAACAACAAATCTTAAGCAAAGAAAAAGAAAAGAGCATCCGCAAGAAACACAAAGAGAAGAAACGCAAAGAAAGATAATTGCAGCAGCAACTACAAATGCAGCAAACACAGCAAGACCAATCATAAAATACTCTTTCTGTATACTTAGATCAATTTGGAGCTACTACAAGCTATCAGCCACAGTTGGCCTCCCAAGAAGAGATTGATTTACTTGAAGACGCAGTTTTCAGAGTGCAAAGATGTCGCTGACATGAATCAGAAGAACAAATACTGCAGCTACAGGAAGAAAGGACTACGTTCCTCGCTAAATGTGAAAACTTAGCTTAGCAAGTTATCCCGCTTCCAGCCAGTTCCGACAAGACATCATCTCTTGATAGAGCATATCAGTTATTTGAGTCTGTCGTGACAATGCTACAATCCGAGTTGTCAAGAAACAACAGGATCAAGCAGTCGAGGTGGCTTCCCTCATGACAAATCAGTTTACAGCCTTTTCAAAAGCTCTCAAAGTACTCAAGCAGTACAATAGTCAAGCAGAAAAACTTACCGAAGTTCTAAACAATTGGTACGTATATTATGGCGATGTTTACAAAGATATTCAGAAAACAAGAACACTGCTAAGCAAACTTCTGCACCAATGCTTGACTGCAGAGGAAGCCCTTATTGAAAAACTTGATAGTCATATTATCATGGAAAATAAGAAATTGGATAAATTAGAAAAACAAGAATTTCAGTGGATGTCTCAAGCCCGAGGCGGCATCAACAAACTTGGAGAAATTCAACCTCGATTACACCAATTACTTGTTGCTGCTGAAAGAAAAATTACCATATTCGGTCCCGACATGATCCATTTACAGGCTACATCCACTCACGACAAGATGGAAAACTTGTCAAAACTCACAACTCTGACTGTCGACATCCAAAATCTTTTGTGCACCTGGGAAGAGTTCCAGCACCATCTCTCTGTTTCTGCCGAAGTTATTCTTGAAGCCTGTCTCCAGATACCTGATGCTATTGGTTCCAGCTTAATTTCATCATAACCGTCTTAATAACTCTTTTTTCAATTTTTATCTCTCCATTTCTTCGGGACGAAGAAATATTTTGAGGTGGGGGAGATGTTGGAGGGGCCTAGGTCGGCCTGTCAACTAGGCCCTACGCCCAACCACTCTGAAGCACATGTCGACAAGTCGCGTCGACTAGTATAGGTCGGGTCAGTTGGATAGACCGACAGACGGTTATGTAACTGTATTTGCATAAGATATATATATATAGGTTGTTGATCCGATGTACTAGTTAAGAATGGTTCTATGACTTTATTCTGCTCTTGTTGGTTAATATAAAGGCTTGTGTTCCCTCTGTATGTCTCGTCTCATGTATCTGTATCACTGTGTATGCTTGCTTATAATATGTAATGTATCTATGGTAATCATATGAACCTTGGGACTACAACACCTTCCATGATGTGAAGGACTTTGTGGAACCATACTTGGATGACCTCCCTGCCCACTCAAAGCAGCACGAGTTCCACATAGATCATCTGACGGTCGTTTTCCTCAGATGCAAACACTACAATATCCGTCTCAACCCTCATAAGTGTATTTTTTGTGTCGAGTCTGGACGCCTCTTAGGGTTTATCATCTCGAAAGATGGGATCCGCATTGTTCCCTTGAAGGTGGAAGCCATTGTCGCACTCCCACCTCCAACTAATATTACGGAACTTCAAAGTCTGCAAGGACGAGTGACTTATTTAAGGCGTTTTGTCTGTAATTTCGCACAAAAGACGCAGGGTTACATGAGATTGATGAAAAAGGACGTCCCGTTCATTTGGGATGACCAAGCTCAACAATCTTTTGAAATTTTGAAACATGCCATCACGCATGCCCCTGTGCTCCAACCGCCCAATTACTATCGAGATTACATTCTCTACCTCGTTGCTTCTGACACCACTATCGCCATGGTTTTGGTGCAAGACCGGAACACCCAAGAACATGTGATATACTACGCCAGCAAAGGTCTTATTGATGCTGAAACTTGATATTCACATGTTGAGAAACTCGCTCTCGCGGCAGTTATCGCCGTGCAGAAGTTTTGACATTACATTTTTCTTCGCACCACCACCATCATTTCTGATTCGAACCCCATGTACCACGTTCTAACTCGTCAGGTGCTTGGGGGAAAGTATTCACGCTGGATCGTGATACTGCATGAATTTGATCTTCTTTTCGAAAAATCCAAGTCTAAAAAGTCTTTGGTGTTTGCTGAGCTCATCTGCGACCTTCCCCGTGCTGATGTAGAATCTGAGACCAATGACTCTTTTCCAAATGAGTCATTGTTTCTTATCAGTACTTCTAACCCATGGTATGGAGATATCACTTTGTATCTTCAGACCCAACGTTTTAGCCCTCAATTGTCTCATGACGACCGTCATCGAATACGCCACCATGCGAAGTATTACCTGATTATCAGCGATACTTTGTACCACTATGGTATCGATTCTATTCTTCGACGTTGTCTGACTCATGATGAGGCTGAACACGTCCTAAATGACTGTCATGCTGGGGCTTGTGGCGGTCATCTCTCTGGGATGTCTACAGCCCAGAAGATTCTTCGCGTAGGATATCATTGGCCATCTATCTTTAAAGATTGTATCGAGGCCATAAAAAAATGTCCTCCATGTCAACATTTTCATACCAAAAAGCGCACCCATCCCCCCCCCCCGTTACACCCGGTTATTTCCATTGGCCCCTTCGCTAAATGGGGCATTGACTTCATGCATTGTAAGCTTACCTCGGCCGGGGGGCATAGTTACGTCATTGTAGCCATGGACTACTTTACAAAGTGGGCCAAGGAAATGCATACATACACGAATGACGGAAAGACCACCGCACTCTTCATGTTTAATCATGTAATAGCGTAGTTTGGAGTTCCTCAGTCTATAGTCACCAACCATGGTTCTCACTTTCAGAACCACATGGTTGAGGAGTTGAGCAATAGATTGGGTTTTCGCCACGAAAACTCAACACCATACTACCCACAGTCCAACGGACAGGTCGAGGCCATTAACAAGGTCTTGAAAACTATGGTCCAACGTATAGTGGGTATGCACAAGTCCAACTGGCATAATATGCTCTTTTCAGCATTATGGGCCTACTCAACTTCTGTCAAAACCGCCACTGGATTTACTCCCTTCCAACTAGTGTATGGATTAGAGGTTATCCTTCCTATCAAGTGCGAGATTCCATCCCTGAAGCTCGTCATCGAACTTCTCTCCAACACTACTGCCGAGGAAGAACGTTTCCTCTACCTAGCTAAACTCTACGAGACTCGCTGAGATGTCTCTATTGCCAACGAGGCCCATAAGAAATGCATCAAAGCGCAATACGACAAGTCGGTAGAACCTCATTCCTACAGCGAAGGAGATTTGGTCCTCACATACGACCAAAAACATGATAAGCTGGGGGCAGGAAAATTTGAGTCCATGTGGCATAGACCTTACATAGTGAAACGCATCTTAGAGAAGGGAGCTTATGAGCTTGATGACTATGACAGGATATCTTTGGGTGAGCCCTACAACAGGCTCTACCTGAATAGGTACTATGCCTGAGTCTTTCACGCATAAGTACTTTTGTATATACTGTACATGGCATGTGTTTGTTTTTGTGTGGTGTGACGCTTTGATTTTTGCGTGCTTAGATCTTTTTTCGTTTCTTATACCATGTTCTGTCTGCATGTACAGATGGAAACTTGCTACGTATTCGCGGACAACGCCAGTCGGCATACCCACTACCTTGCTTCGGCAACGTGGATACTTTATTCACCTACTGGCGAGCTTATTATCTCAGGAGGAATGTGTCTAGGTTTCGCGACCAACAATGCTGCGGAATATCAAGCAGTCATTGGAACCCTAACCGATGATATTTCTTTGGGTATGGACCATGTTGTCATCCATTTGGTTTCTCAACTAGTGGTCTCTCATCTTAACCAAGTCTACGCCATCCGCGATCCTACCCTACTCCGTCTCTATAGACGAGTCCGTCTTCTGGAAAGGCCCTTTGAGTCCATTCTGTACATGCACATTCCACGAGACGTGAACACAATTGCCGACTCCATGGCCAACTTCATTTTAGATTGGTACATTGCACACACATAAGCATATTCATGAACTGTTAAAAGTATACATAACATCTAAATAAATCATTTTATAAGCAAACACATAAACAAGATCTCATCATTCATCCATTTAAAACACATAATGTATAAAACCGCCGGAAATGTCTGTATATATATCATCATAAAAAGTAGTGCTGGTACAAAATCTTAAGCATGACGGCTTTCAGTAAGTCTCTACAAAATCTGAAGCCTCATAGCTTTCAGTAGTACAAAATTTGAGGCTTCTAAGCTCTCAGTACATACATAATAACAACATCAGGCTTGACGCCTAACCCGTGCACCCCTAGGTCTAGCAGCTCTCTCCTGCTGAACTTGGAAGCAGTCAAGTGCCCTCGCCACCTTACGGAGCAGCGCGTTGAAGCGCACAGACACCCCAACCGCATACCTCTGCATGGGCCATGTTAAATCATCCACTGCCGACTCGGGAACAGCTAACGTCAACCTGGACAGGTTCTCGTAAACATCCTCCATCTCCACGATGGAAGCATGTACGGCCGGGCCCACGACTGCTCCCTCTCCTCTCTCTCTTCTCGCAAGAAGAGATACTCCTACTGGTCGCACGGGGCCCACATTTGCACACACATGTTGTTAACTTGTCATCACTATAACAAAAAAATCATAAATATACAAAACTAAAAATACAAGGGTCATTGTTCTTACCGATGTCTCCCCACTCTGCTCCCTCGAGCAGTGTCAAGTCTGGGAACTCCTTGTAATCCATACCACCGTACGGGTAATCCTCTACCATAAGTAGTTGGCCTTCTAGCCAGGTGAAGAACTCAGGACCATACCCGATGATGGGGCCATCACCTTTGTCCATCTGGCCATGTGAGGATCCTTAGGATCCCTATCATCCAACGGTACTTGCGGGTGCAAGAGGGGAACCCGCTCCAATAGAAATGAGATCACTATAGATTCGTATCCGAACTGCTTGAGCTCTCCACACCGACACTTGGTCAGCTGAGCTTAAATGTTTGCAAGGAGTCCCTCGCACCAGTTGAAGATCTTCAGAGACATGTAGTCCTCCGCATATAGCATTTGGGACCTGGTAGCTAAGTGAGGAGCTTGGCTCCCTGCTATCCTTGTGATGGTAAAAAGTATGGCACGCAGCGGACGATCCCATACTTCTTTGATGGGAATCTTGCCACTAGAAGCACAGGTCTGAGGAGTACAATGTTGTAGGATCATGTCATCCACGGTCCAATCACCTCCCCATGATCTGGTAAGAGCCACATTGTCCCCCCTCTGGGACAATCAAGTCAAAAAGTACATGTCCTTGACATCTATGGTAAGTATGTGCTCACTGATCATAAAATATTGTTGAGCCGCATCCCAACATCGAAGCATATGTGTCAGAAATGGAATTTGGGCCCTCATGCCCTGGATTTGGAAGAACTTTAGAAGACCACAATTCCTCAGTGCCATCACACATAACGGATCATTTACATCTTGTATTTCATCTACCTCATGTTCTCGCTCACGCCACTCTAAGACCATGTTGGCTGTTACTAACCTACCAAAAGGGGCATTTTAACATCATTAGGACTCACTTCAACCATTGAAAGTTCATCTTTTGGGCTAGGTTTGTGTTTGGGGTTGGACGTTTCCGCCGTCGCACCCCGTCAATACAGACAGTGCAACATCGTCGCAACCCGACTTTGCGGGATTTGCGACGACCCGGGTTTGTCACAGTTCCCGTAAGGGTGACCTGCGACGACCCGAGGACGTAATAGCCCTCCACAAACCAAATCAAAAACCCAAAAAATGAACTAAAATAAAAATTGTAAACCACTAGAAATGTGATGGATGAATTTTAGAGTTACCAGCTCCGAACGGCTGGTAAAATGGTTGCTCGCAGCTCCTGGAATCGGCAAGTGAAATTTTGGCTCCAAATGGCACTTCTCCTCCCCAATTTGGAAAATGAACAATGGTGACTATATTTAGTTTTTTGTTTCTATTTATAGACAAAAGGCATATTATTTTTCAAATATTTGATGCTTTTTAGGTCATTTTCTATAGTTTGGATCATTTTTATGATATTTGAATACCCGGTTGACTTTTTGATCTAGTTTTCAAGTGTGTAGGAGATGTTAAGTGTTCTTTGCGTGCCATTCTCACATTATAATGGTCATTTCAGGTATGAACAACCTCTTGAATGTTTTGTGTTATTTTGTATCCATTAGATTGTAATTATTTAATGACAACGAGCTTACTCTTTGTTCTTTCTCGTGCTCTTAAAACCATGAGAATAAGTTATCGAGTTACGATTTATCACTTTTCTGGGCTTGTTAAACTCCTACGGAAAAGGAACCCCCCCAGAGTCTATCTTTAAGATCTTTTCAGGCTCTCGAAATACGAAATGATTTCCAAGCGAACTTGTCATGTTCACACTTGTTAAAGTATTTGAATGGTCATCTCCCTGGTGATAGTTTACCCCTCTTTCGGACTAGGGGGAACTACCTACGAAAAAGGAATACTCCAGTCAATCATGACTGGAAGAGTCCTCTCCCGCATTGTTTTACCCTTTTTCGGGCGATGAGGCTAACTTTACGAAAAAGGACTGTTGGAGTCTTCTTTAGTTCTCTTCAAACTCTCTAAACATGAAATGACGACCGAGTTTACCTTCTATGGACTCATTAAACTCTAACATTGAAGGGCCCGTCATGGGACGAACCCCTCCTATCGCAGGTTCAAAAAATATTTGGGACTAGACTCATCTATGAGATGAGCTATACAGAGCATCTGGTTACCCTCATCAATCTCGTAAAAAACACATGAGGCACTCATTGTTCATGATGGGGAAAAAGGAAAGCTTTTACCTTTATCAAGTGGTAGTACCTAATCGTTCTTGAACATGGCACTCATTTGCATTTGCATACAATACTTGGGTCATCCGTTTGTACTCGAGTTTCACCTACCTCCTGAGTCTTGTCACTCCTTTGATTCATTCAAAGAACGCTTCCATCATCAGTTGCATTAGGAGTCGGTATTACAACTCGTCAAGTCAATACTGCCAAGTCATGCCATGCCCATGTTCAAGAACATTTTCACTACTCATTATATGCAGTCAGGACACCTTCCATCATGTCGGTTTACTCTAATTCGGTATCGCATGTTACTGTACCATCCGATCTGCTCTACACATCCTTTGTCGTGTTTCGTGTCGATGATGGGGATTCATCATGGCCCTCCTTCGACGGATTCATCCTTGTCGACTTCAAATCATCATCCGAGGATTGAATCTAGAAACCAATCAAGTACCTTGGCCCTGCATGCCTCAATGGAAGGTTACCTCGCTTTCAACATGAGTTTACATCATTGACTCTTGATTGAAAGATTTCATCTGGCGTTCGACGTCAACTCATTTATTCACGCTTGATGATATGTACTGTGATACCTTGGGAATCATTGACATCAATGATGATTTCCCTTGCGCTTGTTAACGATATACCTCAATGATCGGTAATCAAGTGGTTTCTACCATGTTCGACATCAAGACATTTGTAATCACATGGATAGATTCGTATCATTGCGGGTTCGACTTGAAGACCCTAGGGAGTCATGTTTTACCCAGGTTGCGATGGAGATTGTATTGAGTCATATCACACGGATCCACATTTGTATTGGTCGTGGCTGTGTTATCATCTCATCATGGATCTACGCTTGTGTTTAGTAGCCATGATTGTGTTCAGTCATTCTTTACTATCATGGATCTGCAATGTATTGGTCGGTAGCCATTTTGTACGTCATATGAGACTATGTACTCAGAGGCAGTTGTACTACAGCAGCGTCCTTCATCCGACAAGTCATTGCCATTCCTTCTGTCAAAGCATTTCACCTGAATGATTTAAATAGCTTCATGCTTTGGGGGGAATTCTGTTACACCTAAAATCTTACCATCATGAGACTTAGTGTAATCATCCCTAAAGTTTCCTTGACTAAGTTATTGACCTGGAAGAGATAAACCCATTCATACTAGGTTTTGAGAGGTCATCGCAGGTTGTCCTCATGCAACGTGCGACGTCGCAGGTTGTCCTTTTGTAGCATGTGACGATGTCAGTTAATGGAAAAAAATATCTCCTTCGAGTCCATTCTCGAAGCTAGTTGACATGGATCCCTATCCCTGACCTTTTTGGAGAGCTGGCACTCGGTTCCTAACCTCTTGGAAGGATCCTCTATCTCTCTCCTACCATATCTCAACCTACCCTATCCATACCCTATCCACTTAGTCCTATATAAGTGAAGCTCACTCCCATTCCAAATGGAGGAAGTCTATAGTGTCTACATGCTGGTGAAATCATCTTAGGAGAGATCCCTACTCATCTATTGGGAGACTCACACTTCCTTGGGAGGATTTGGCTTTGGTTTGATCGGATGAAGGTTGCTACGTCAAGTCAATGGTTGTAATATTTCTATCCTATGTACTTCTCTCTTCAATACAGTAATATAATTGCTTTCCACCAAAATCTCATTGTATTAATGATATCTTGCGTAGTTTTCCTGCTTGACTGCTTACTTAGATCGATTATTGTATAGATGCGTTTTACTTGTTTTGTTGTCTTGTTATCTTGACAGGTTTTGCAACTCGGATCTGAAGATCGTCAAGCTTGGAGCAGCATTCAAGGAGAAAAGGATTCGCGATCTATAAGGTAAATGCACCTAGTTCCTTGATCCTTAATCAGATCTAGGAAAGCTAATTATATTCTTTCCTATTTGTTCTAGACTCGCATTGAGCTAGGGAGATCATGCCTCGAGTCCGCTCTTGGTAGATTGTCCATCAAACAGAAATTAATATTTCTAAGTATCTAACAAGAAGGTTCCACATTATGGTGTAAGTACCCTAAACCTATCTTCTTTACTCATGTTAATGTTGATTAACTATTGTAAATAATTACATGTTACTGAAGATTACATTAAAACAATGAGCCAACTGGTACTGTTAATGTGGAAAAGTCAAAATAGACGAAAATTATGTTTTGTTACTGATGTACTATTTAGTTTCAGTACTTGTTTATTCAATGTAATAAAAGAAAGGATTTTGCATACCACCAGTCATATCTTAACACCCAAGGGTGTCTACCTCTATGGATTTTCTAATAATATGACATGACCCATGACATAATTTTCTCATGCAAGGGAGTTAATTCACCTTAGAGCACCATATCATCATCCTCTTTTATAATTGGGATTACCTTTACTCTCTTTTTTTATCCAAATCTCAAAGCATATTCCATTAGGTTATGACCACTATTTTATACCCAAATATCAAAGCATATTGCATGATTATTTCAAACTATGTCTCACATAGTTTAATGGAACATAGGCTCTAAATTTTGATGATTCCTTCTTATATGAACTCGAGGCATTCAAAATTTATTTTTGGCCATTTTTTCCAATTTTGAACATGCAAAACAGTTAAAGAAAAAATCCCTTACTAATCAACATATGCATTTTCAAGCTTTGTGGAGGCATGCTAACTATGTACGATGTTAGTGGAAAATGCATGGCTTAATTCCTTGTAATTTTCTAATATGAATTATGCATACCCAACAAGGTCCTATTTGAAAAAATTTCCCATGGTGCAGGTAGAACCAAACAGGTATTCGTCTGATCTTTCTTCCTTGAGTGATGGGAGTTTAGTAAGACTAGATGAAAGTGAGACATCCAGTAGGTCTACAAGAGTTATATCAACTAGATTTCAAAAGATCAGAAGAAAATTCCATAAATGCATGGAATTTTTTCTCATTGAAGGGGGGTCATGTTCCTATGATGATGAGACAATAGGCGACATCGAGGTTCCCTTGAGGTACAAACATCTAGTGAAACAATGGGTACCCAAGGATCTTCCTCAACTAAACATAGATTTTTGTGTGAACGAGAGGATATATAGAATTACACCATCATCATTACATGGTATGGGGAATTGAGAGTGATGTGAGGAGTGGGAAGGGCCATAAGAGCTTCCACCTTCACGTGGTTGGCCCTGTTCAGTAGAGAATATTAAATTATTCTCGAAACAAAGAAGAGATCAATGAATGGCTACGGTGGTGCCTTTCTACAACCCACTCGCGTGTCATCTAAATTTTGACGATTTATTGGGGCTTGTACTTATGAAACTAAAGAATCTTATCCTACTTTCCAATCCTCTGACAAGGTAAGGAATTATTCATTTCTCACTTACTTATGATAGTTTGAGAAAAAATAAAATCAAATGAAATCAAGCACCAACTATATAAAAATAAGCAAGCAATTCTTACATAGTGATATTGTCACATAAAAGTCGTTGAAATCAAGTTCCACAAACCTATTTATGTTCAAGATCCATTTTCATTTGCAAGACATAGTGGATCCTGCAGA
Organism: Larix kaempferi; assembly: GCA_027924585.1. Lineage (NCBI taxonomy): Eukaryota > Viridiplantae > Streptophyta > Pinopsida > Pinales > Pinaceae > Larix > Larix kaempferi. The sequence goes on along the minus strand of BSBM01000174.1, from coordinate 1,595,725 downwards.
TCTCTGCACATCTTATCTCTTGCCCCACAATTGTCAGAATGTCCTTGTATATTCATGACAGTGCTAGATCTCTTGTCAACCTGCAACCTTCCTTTGTGGTCTGCATCTCTGACTACCCACCATGATCTCTAGCCACACCAAAGGCTCTACAACAAGCTAGCACCAACACCATCAAGTCCAATTTTGTTATTTCACTAAGCATGCCTCACACAAGCTGTATAAGCAAAGAGCTCCAACTATCCTCTAGGGTTTCTTTGTCACATTCCCTAGGATCTACGTCTATATCACAAAAGGACTCAAACATTAACACTTCAAGTATCCTCTAATTTTTTCCCCCAAAACCCTAGTTCATTCCTTGCTTTTATAAATGCAAGTACAAAGACTCAAGACAAATTCATCTTCGAGATACAAATTATGTAATGAGCTCGCAAATGGCTTAAGGCAAGATGAGGTTCAAAATCAAATAGGTAAGGCAATCGAGACATGGAATACTTATGATAGTTTGAGCAAGGCTAAAATCAAATGAAATTAAGCATCAATGACAAACAAATAAGCAAGCAATTCTTACATAGAGATATTGTAAGATAAAATTCATTGAAATCAAGTTCCACAATCCTATTTATAGGAATACTTGAAAAAGAATATCACTAATCAATTCAATTTTTAACAATAAACCATGGGCATGTAGCTATGGATGACAAAAGATAAGATTGATAAGATAGTGGATCCTACAGATCTCTGCACAACTTATCTCTTGCCCCACAATTGTCAGAATGTCCTTGTATATTCATGACAGTGCTAGAGCTCATGTCAACCTGCAACCTTCGTTGGTGGTCTGCATATCTGAATACCCACCATGCTCTCTAGCCACACCAAAGGCTCTACAACAAGCTAGCACCAACACCATCAAGTCCAATTTTTCTATTTCACTAAGCATGCCTCACACAATCTCTCTAATCAAAGAGCTCCAAGTATCCTCTAGGGTTTCTTTGTCACATGCCCTAGGATCTGCATCCATCTCACAAAAGGACTCAAACATTAACACTTCAAGTATCCTCTAATTTTTTCCCCCAAAACCCTAGTTCCTTCCTTACTTGCATAAATACAAGTACAAAGACTCAAGACAAATGCATCTTCGAGATACAAACGATGTAATGAACTCGCAAATGGCTTAAGGCAAGATGAGGTTCAAAATCAAATAGGTAAGGCAATCGAGACATGGAATACTTATGATAGTCTGAGCAAGGGTAAAATCATATGAAATTAAGCATCAACAACAAACAAATAAGCAAGCAATTCTTACATAGCGATATTGTAAGATAAGTCATTGAAATCAAGTTCCACAATCCTATTTATAGGCATACTTGAACAAGAATATCACTAATCAATTCAATTTTTAGCAATAAACCATGGGCATGTAGCTATGGATGACAAAAGATAAGATTGATAAGATAATTTTATCAATGTCCATTGAATCAACACAATAGTAGGTCAATAAACTCTAGGGTTGCAGCTATGACATAAACCCTAGTTGTGGGCATAAATCAATAGAGAAATGAGTAAGGAATTCCCACACTCTCTTGTATACCATGTTGAGGTTCGTAAGAGACCACGAGGATGAAATTGAACCAACCAACAAACCCTAATTCTTGTAATAAACAAGGAGAAAAACAATGTTAGGGTAGCACAACATTACAACCTAAGAAGTTTATTAGAGATGATTTATGGGTGCACTAGAGGGAGAATCCATAAGTGTGTTAGAGAGAAGATGCAAACCAATAACAAGAGAGTTTAGGGTGCTCATAGTATAAATCACTTGTATTCAAGAGATTAGGAAGTTCACATGAGGAATGGGTCCTTGCCCAATTTATGCCAAATGTAAAATTGTGTAATTCTAGGATTTGGGAGGGTTTTAGTCCTAGTTATGGTACATTTCTGGGTTATAGTTCTAGTTATGGTACATTTCTGGAAAATTCATTGAGTGAACACCTTACTATACTTGTTGTATTACAATGCTAGAATGTAATCTTTGCATTTCTTATTTATAATGGAACTAGGATGAACAAAATTTATTACATCTGTTAGATTTCATCTAATTTTTTCTACAAGCTAAGGCAATAAATGAATTGGTGATGTTTTTTAATTCACGAGTTTGTTAGCAAAATAATGTAGTCTTTACAGTTTTGGAATATCTGTTCTATCTCTTATCATCATTTTTCATGGTATTAATAATATTTTTAATATGATGTAGTTGTGAAGGACCCTGCATGAGGTCTTTACATCCAAATAGAGAATCTAGAGAGGATTCCGACTATAAATCTCTAGGTTTAACAAAAGAGCAAGTAAGGGTAAGTTCAAGATGCCACCACTTCTTGTAAATGACATGCTAGTTTTTGAGCTTTTCCAATTCTTGTTATTATCTTGATTTCTCATTATTACTCATATTTGGTGCAGGATATACAAAACTTCTACTGCCTAAGTTGTAAGCATAAGAAGCATCAATACAACTTGATAAAATGGTATGTTATTTAAAGTAACATGTTGTCTTATGGACATGAGTATATTCATGTGAACATATATAATATATATTGACATGGTGTATGGCAGGTCCCATATATAGCTTCATCCTTGGGGGGTGTCAAGCTTGGCACAAATGGTCATAAACACCTATTTGACTAGGTCACTATACAACTTACAAAACTTAATGATCAACGTGATGTTGTACAACTTTTGAAACCAACATCCCTTGCTCTACAGGTATGACATATTGTAGCTGTCCATATTTTTCTGTAATCATTGTCTTTGGAATATTTCATTGAAAATGCTATGGATATTAGGACAATTCATACTAGTGATGGTATTATCTATAATTGATAAATTAGAACACATACTATTTTTCTTTTTTCAGACTAGTTTCCTAGCTATTATAGTTTTTATCGCTTGATTCTTAGATATTAGATCTTTCCTTTTTGACAATAGCTTAGATATCAGATCGCATTTGCACTCACACTTTGTACTAACAGATTGTGCATTATTTTTGTCCTATGGACTTACTTCTATGGTCATTTATTGGGAGAGAAAAAGAGTTCGAAAGCACATAGCTCATGATCCATAGGACAACATAATCATATGCTCCTAATGTTAATAATTGTCTTTTTTTATTGTCTTGATTTCCATATTGATGACCACATATCCTTTTTCACTAGTACTCCTATTGTTTCATAATATTCCCTTCTTATGTGATTATATTTTGACTAATATTTTCTTCGACTAGATGACAAGGATTATTCCTCTAGATGCAAGTAATACATATGATGTGTTAGGATTGAATAGAGGTGCCTCAGCTGAGAGCATGAAGAAAAGGTAATTATTTTAACTTATCCTAAAGTATTTGGATATTAATTAGCATAGTATCTATGTATATTTGAATGAATCAGTATTCTAAACGATAATGCATTATATTTTTTTAGACTGTGAATTGTATAAATAAGGAAAGCAACATTAAATTTGGAAACAAGCAAGATTTCCTATAATGCAAGGAGTTCCTACAAAGCAGACCAAGTTTTTCATGAAGTTTATTTTTTTAAGATTTATAGATCACCAAATTGCTTCCCTTTCCAATTGGTTTCTTGGTCAAAATGAAATGGATCCTTTTTATTTTGCATTCATCGTTGGCTATGTCTAAGCTTGAATAATCACACACTAGATCAATTCTTATGACATCTTATGTAGTAGAATGCAGTTTCAAAACAATAATTGACCCAAGAATGGACCAAGGAACACATCATAAATTGAACAAGCTCCTAGAATAGAAGAATCTTGATCCATAGAATTCTACCTTGCAAGGGACATCTGTATTGGAAAAGTCCTATTTCCTAGTAAGAAGCATCTTGGCTTTCAAAATTTATTTCAAATGTATTTAGTAAGAGAATTCATTGCTTGGTCCAAGGATTAGGCATTGCTTAATTGGGTTTTTCATATAATTAACCAATTTGTTGCTTTACTAGTTGGACATTGACCCCATAGGGATGGGGTTCATACCATAGGACCTCTTTAAGAGAAGAAAAAAAAAAAATTATCACAACTATAAGTAGGATTATCAAAGGATGATTTATGTGCTTGTGAAGAGTTTGTGTTTTGTTGTGCTTGTTTATCTTTCAGTTTAAATATCTAACTTAATTGAATTAAAGTGAAAGCACTAACAATAATCCACTTCGCGTGCCCAGGATTGCGCTCTATTTGCAACTCTTGAAGAAATAGCCTTGAAACAGTGACTCTTGAACAACCAATCATCCATAATATCATCAAACTTCCCTTCAAGCAAATTTTCCATGCACTTTGAATTATCAGGCAAGCATTTCCCTAGTTACCCCTACAATATTTGGGGTAACACACCTCATTGTTCATAGTATTACTAAGCCTCCAAGTATATTCCAAGTCTTTCATTCCTTCAATGTCTTGGATGACACCCCTTTCTCCCTCCACCCCACACTTGCTTAACCTATAAGTAATTTATTAATAAAATGATTGAAATAAAATTAGCACGTAGAACCTACTTCCCCTACAAGTAATTTATTAATAAAATGATTGAAAGAAAATTAGCACCTAGAACCTTGTTTCAGTTTGTTGCACCAAATAACATCTAGCAAAAATTCGATGACAACAATCGCATGCAAGGGTTTACATTCAATGGTTTGTATGTACTGTCAAATGACATCTAGATTGGATAGGTAAGAATGGGTAACTAAGTTCATCGCTAATATAGATTATCATGAAATTCTGAAAAGCTAGTGGACTAAGGACAAATTATTTAGGGAAAGGCATAGAAGTGTTTATCCCATCTCACATCTCATATTTTCTTATATCTATGCAGTGGCACTAGTTAGCAGGTCATATGGTGAAAATATATTTTATAGTTCAAGAAGCATGGATCCCATTCATATATTAGGTGGCTAAAGTGGGCCAACTTTTTAAATTGGTTAAATATTTTATCTACCACCTTAAATGATGTTATCTCTAGGACAATAGATTCTACTCCAGCTAGTCCCGTGGTTTTTTATATGTTATATTTCATAGTGTATATTGTTTGTGTAGCTAATCACTTCCAAGGTATGGGTCGATAATGACAACCATAAGGAAAACCCATTCATGTTTATTTCCAAGTCCTGTGGGAACACAAGTATATGAGTGATCTTATAGGGATATGTGCTAATTTTATCACTCCCCTATACACTTTGGTGTTCTACAAGCCAACTCCCTGTGTGATATAGAAGGCAGTGCAAGTAATCAGTACAATGGATGATATGATGGAGACCTACACTTAAAAATATATGGAGAATTAAAGACTCCACATTTTCTACCAAATTTCAGTCCTATTAATCGTGTTATTATTAAGTTTTCATATTAGACTTTTGTGCATGGACTTGCAACATTATTGATAAGAGATAAAAAAGCACCATGTCCTTCGTTACATTGTCCATATGATCCTACAATATTTGTACCACCAAAGAAATAGTAGCAGAAGAAAAGACATTAACGACCTATAATTTGAATGAAGAAAGATTAGGAGGCACGATCCCTTAGGCATGACAATGCATCACTATTGGTTTTTCAAGTACAATTGGCCCTGTAAACAAGAAACTTGGATAGATGAAAAAAAAAGGAAAAGAGGGAGGTGTTATGAAGATGGTATGATGATAATGAGCATATATTAGTGGATTTAGTGGATGATTAGATAGACCTTGCTTTAGATGAAATTATACAACCCCTAATCTCAATTACTTCAACTCCCCAAGATGAAACTACTCATTCTTCTTCAGACCTAGACATTGATCATGAATGTGTTTCACAAGCCTATGAATTTACTAGCAAACTCGTTAAGAGAGAGATGAATCGGAATCAAACATGATTACTGGCTTGGTGAGCTTAAGATTCCTTGAATTTAAGAGGTCGGTTGCATGACTTACAAGAACATTCATACATCATGCTAACTTCAAATTGTGACACATGAACACTTTCCTATGTAGCAAAATCTACATAGAACTAGTATTTTTTTTAATCCCCCATAGTGGTCGAATATTTGACGCCCCTTCCAACGATTCCGACGACCATGCCATACCGCCAACGGAAAATGTCATCGAAATTTTTCTTTTTTTGTTGGTATATGCGTCGGATATTCCGACGACCATGCCATACCATCGACGGCAAATGTCATCGGACTGTTTCTTTTTTGTGGGTATATGCGTCGGATATTCCGACAAGCATGCCATACCACCGACGGCAAATGTCGTCGGACTGTTTCTTTTTTTTGTGGCTATATGCGTTGGATATCCGATGGTCATGAGGTCAGATATTCGACCTTCTGTAGTATAATTAGGGTCGGATATCTGACTTCCTTGTGGTCGGATATTGGACGTTCCAAAAAGAAATTGTGGTCGGATATCCAACATGTATGTGTCGGATATCCGACGTGTATATTAATATATTTGTGGTCGGATATCCGACAATGTCGCGTCGGATATCCGATGAGACCGTATTTATGTTGGATATCCGCCAAAGGTCAACCAGCGTTTCAAAAAGGAGAGGCTTGTCGGATTGTCGACAGCTTCATGTCAAAAATCGGACATATATGCCATCGTATTTTGGGTTCAAAATTTCATGTGTGATGTTAGATAAGTGTCGGTAGTATCATATTTCCCTAAATTTAAAGAAGTGTATTTTTGGTGCGCCATTTGGAATCCCATTAGGAGAAGTGTTATGTAAGCAAGGGATATTGGTAGATCCTGCAAACATAGCTATAATAGTGAATTTGCCACCACCTACATCTATGCGAAAGTTGAGAGCAATATTAGTACATACTGGATATTATAGGAATTTCATCAGGGGATATGCAGAGATCACTACACCTATGGAAAAGATGTTGAAGAAAGAAGTCAAGTTCAACTGGAATGAAGAATGTCAACAAATCTTGGATACATTAAAACAGAAGCTAGTAAGTGCGCCGATATTAGTTTTCCTGAATTAGAATAAGGAAATTCATGTTCATGTAGATGCATCATCTATTGCTTCAGGCGCGATATTGCCTCAACCAAGTGAAGGAAAGTTAGACCATCCAATTACATTTGCAAGTAGGAAGCTATCGAATGCATAATAGAATTACACCACTACAGAGCGCAAGGGATTGGATATGGTTTATGCGCTACATAAGTATAGACACTATCTATTGGGATCACACTTCAAGATGTATACTAACCATTATACACTCAAATACTTAGTGAATAAGGTAGTGTTGGGGGGGGGATTTGTAAATGGATGCCACTATTCCAGGAGTATGATTTTGAAGTAATAGTGAAGCTAGGTAAGATGAATGTTGATCAAGACCACTTGTCGCGATTAACCTAAAGAGAAGATATTGGGAATTTGGATGAAAACCTGCCTGAAGCACGCATATTTGCAGTACACATGGTAGATGAATATTTAGCAGAAATTGCGCAGTTTTTTAGCACTAGGACTGCTCCATCAGAATATACATTTGTGCAGAAGAAACAACTAGTAGTAAAAGCAACTGATTGTAAGAAACTTGTATAAGTTAGGCACAGATGGTATCTTGAGAAGATGTGTCTTAGAACACAAAATACCTATGATATTGGTAGAAGCTCATGAAGGAGTTGCAGGAGGCCACTATGCAGGAAAAGCAATAGCACAAAATATATTTCGCACAAGACTCTGGTGGCACATAGTGCATAGAGATGCAAAGGAATACTGTCAATCCTGTGATGTTTGTCAAAGAGTTGGAACACCATCAAGAAGAGATAAGATTCCATTAGTCCCTCATATTACTTTACAACCCTTTGAAAAATGGAAAGTAGACTTTATTGGACCGACTAATCCACCAGCAAAGAGATCAGGAGATAGATACATCATTACTGCGACAGACTATTTAACTAGATGGGACGAAGCAAAATCAGTCAAGGATTGCAGTAGAGAGACAGCTCTGCGGTTCCTATTTGAGAATGTGGTAACAAGGTTTGGCTATCTAAGAATCCTCATGAGTGACCAAGGGACTCACTTTCTGAATAAGACAATTAATGCACTAGTCACAAAATTTAAGATATACCATCAGAAGAGTACACCATATCATCCTCAAGCCAATGGGACAATAGAAGATTTCAATAAAATATTGGAGTCTGCACTGACAAAGATTTCCATTGTTAATAGAGATGATTGGGATCTCAAGGTTCCTGTAGTATTATGGGCTTACAGAACTACAAGCAAGAAGCTGACTGGGCAGACACCTTTTAGATTAGTATATGGACAAGAATCTATGATGCCTATGGAATTCACTGTACCCAATTTGTGCATTGCATCAATGGCAAGATTGATAGATAGAAATATGGTAGAGAAAATACTATAAGACCTAATGCGACTAGAAGAAGACCGATTTATCGTAGGCTATCATCAACAGGTGCAGAAAGCGCGCGAGAAAGCATGGAATGGCAGGCGCATTTAGCATAAGCAATTTCATAGAGGATATTTAGTGTTATTATAAGACAGTAAGTTCCAGAAACATCCTGGTAAGTTTAAAATTCATTGGTTAGGACTTTATGTAATAAATTTTGTCATAGATGGAGGAGTTGTTCAGTTGCAGAATTTGGATGGAGAAATTAAAGAAGGACTTTTCAATGGAAGCTAGCTAAAACTATATAGGGACAGTCGCCCTTCTGCACACTAAGTATAAGAACATGGAAAAAAAAAGAGAGAAAAGGAAAAGAAAGGATAGAGGGAAGATAAAAAGAAAGAGAAGGGGAAAGAGAAAATAAGTAAGATAAAAGAAAAGGAAAAAGAAGAAGGTGTGAGGTGCAGAAAACCAGACATGTCATAGAAAAACTTGCGTGCAGAAAAATACCACGATGGACTACAGGAAATAGGTGGAAAGCATTAAAGGCTGAAAAAATGGCAAAAGGACAGAGACTTAGTGGCATTAATGAGGAAATTGGTGGCGGTAGAATGATAATAGGATGGATTTGGACCGAATCAAGAAAAATCAAAGGTAAATATGGGGAAATCGAAGGGCAATAATGGTGAATCTAAGGTAATTAAGATAGCAAGTAGCACCAAACTTATCATGCAAGTGATAGGAAAATTATAAATGCGACCATGAGAAACTACAGAAGACATAGTAGAGATTCAAGTTAGAGCAGGAGGAAGGTTGATAGTTGAAATTTGCACCCATAGAAACCATGGCACCCAAGAGATCGACCAGATTGAAGAACGCATCAGTAGGATTGCATGGAGGTACCACTGAGACATCAGGAACATCGGCATCGAATCCCATGAAGTTCCCCCGCGACTACATTCCGCCGAGAAAACCTACTGCGAAGCCGGTCACCCTACCAAACATAGAGGAGACAGATATACCAGTACTAGATATTTCGAAGGGAGTGCTCATCGAAGAAAATCTGCTAGGAAGTCTACATAAGTTCTAGTTTGTGAATTATGACATCACCAATAAAGAAAAGTTCCTGGAGCTAGTTGACAACAATTACTTAGACAGAAGGATCAATTCAGACCCGAAGGCACCAGTTGAAATGGAATCTCGGATGTCAGTGGTTGGATTGTAGAGGTCAGGAATTCTAAATTTGTTGGACATTCCTTATTTTTGGAGGACCTCGCAGGTGAAGCTATGTGCAAAGATGTTGTTGTCATCTGTACATGGTGGGTTCTTGTGGATGGACAGACCTATATCCATAGACGCCAAGCTGATAGAAAAAATCAGTGAATTCCCAACTAGGGGAGAAGATGTGCGTGCCTTTTTAGATAAGAAGCAAGGAAAACCCCTTACGAAGAAGATGTCATATGATAATGGTACTTGAAGAGCTGACAGAGGATTGTGAGTCGAACACATCAATGATAAAATAGTGAGTTTTGTCACCCAGATCTTAGAATGTAATCTATTTCAGAAGAGTTGTAAAGACGAAGTCGTAATATTAATTATTCTAGCCACGGAAGAATGCATGGAGGGAGTACATATGAACTAGCCGACGTTCTTTCTGAATGAGTTCTTGAGTGAATTCCAAGAAGCATGGGGAAAACGTACACCTTTTCATTACACTTGGATACTAATATGCATTGCGTTGGTGAGATGGAAGGAGCCGGTAGATAGCCAAATATTTGACAAGAACAGGAAATCATTTTTCACAATAAGATATGAAAATTTATGGTTTACAAACAACAAGCGCAGATATATAGATAATAACATTGATTTATTTCCATATAATGAGGATATATGAGAAATTATCAAAAGTATATTACGCATACAGTCGCAAATGATTGATATATATAAGGGGATTGCGCATTTTAAGGAAGGGATGCATCATATATATGTACAAGCAAAAAGGGCTCCCCAAAAGCAATGGTTAACTTCCATGTTTAGGCCTTTAAAGGGTGAGATTAGTCATCTTATCACACAACTTGTAGTTTTCCCAAAAGGAGATCCTATCCAAGATGGTAGAGGCGTTGGACAACTAAAGAGGTGACCCAATAGATGCCACGGTTCCCAATGCAATTGGTTGTCACGCTAACCGAGGCACTCTTAGCTTTAGATCTAGCCTAAGAAAGACCAAGGGGGAGACCCTAGCTAACCTATGAATGCTAGCGAACCTACTGAAGACCTCCTAGGGAAATGTGAAAGATGAAATAGGAAGAGATCAAGAGTGGATAAATCTAGATCTAGGGTTGATAAGTGGACCCAAGGAGTTAGGGCTTGGTTGAAGAGGCTTATGAGATGGACAAATGTCAAACCAATGAAATATTAGGCCACTTAGGGGTTAATATTAGTATATCTAGATATATCTAATACCAAGTAGAAAGACCCAAGTGGGGCCCACCTTTAAAATATGGAAAATGATCAAAACGGGGCCCACAAGGTAAATATCAAAGTGAAATGGCACTAGGGGGTTTGCTACTCAATGGATCTATGGATTTGAGAAGGAACAAGCAATACCCATGATGTAAAACTAACAAAATCCCACCTACCCAACAAGTGCGACCTCTCTTGGAGAGGCCGAGTGCCTTAGATGAGGGGGTAAATGGAGTCGGATGCCCACCAAACTTTAGATCCAAGATTTATTAATTATTATCTAGGTGGGTTTTAATTATTAAGCCCAATAAATTGCTAGATATCACCGGATCTAAAAAATAAAAATAAAATGAGGGTTTTATGATATGAGGATTTGAAGTGACCAATGGGTGAAATACATGAAAATGGATACATACCTTGTAGATATTACCTCAAATTCTTGCGGCTACCTTGTACATTGATGATCCTAGCATATAGTTACAATTTCAAGCTAGATCCAAGTGATTCCAACCTAAACGTCCAAGCCCAAGGAGGAAAAACATCCTACTTCACCTGCAAAAAAAACTACGTAACGTGAGATTTGATTCACAAGTAAGCAAGATCTAAGCATGGAATATCAAAAGAATTAAATCAAAGGACAAAGCACAATTGAAAAACTCCCTTCAATATGAAAACAGCTTTCCCAAGGGGGATGTGAGAAATCCCAATAATCTTCTCTTCAAGCAATTCGCATCCCTACAACAGTTCAATTCGGCCTCCCTCTGTAACTGTCAAAATCACCTGTGAAAAGAAAATATGTCTAAATCAAAAGATGTATAATCATGTACAAGAGCATCCCATCAAACCAAGAGAAGCAGATCCACAAAAATAGTATTTTATTCCAGTATTTCCAGAGCCCCAAAGGTGCCTTTACAATAGGGGGTCTCTTCCTTAAATAGGAGGAGAGAGACCAAAACCCTAACGACTTTATGAATGAGTGGTTGAGATCAAAATATAAAAATAATACAATCAACAGATCATATGATCTGTTACAATATAACATGGATCACTCACATGAGGGGGGTGCGCACTCACTAAAAGATGCCCTAGGGGGGTGCGCACCACATAAAAGTGACTAGAAGACAAGTGTGCCACGTAAGATGACAAGGACAAGTGACTAGGAGCGCATGGTGGGGCGAGGATGTTTTATTATCCTTCACTAGCATCACCCCATGGCACAATAATATAACATATGACTCAATAACATGTCCAAGTGAGCAAATGATCAAATCCTAGCCCCCTCAACTGAGAGAAGAATGCATCAAATGACAACCCAGAGACTGTGTGGACCCCATTGAATGCTGCAAGCTAACCTGGAAGGAGTGAGATACATCATAGATGACCTCCGAATAGACCTCATTCCAAAACCTTTCCTCAATAGCCCAAATTGATTTCCTAAATGACATTTTTATTCCATTTTTATTCCACCTGAAAAGCCATCAAAATGCTTGAACCCACTGCCAGATGCCTGGGCAGAAAATCTGGTTGCACCATCATGTCTGGAGAGGGGGAAATATGGTAATAGAAAGTGGTTGGGCCACCCCTCTCCTCTGTATCTCCCTAGGCAATGACCCTCATCAAAGAACCTGCTAGACAAGCCAACTTAGCATGGCCATACTAGTCAACAGGTGAAAAACTGCTCATATCCTCTATGAGAGTGCCTGAAACTGAATTCTGAGTGTCTCAATGGACTCAGAAGGTCCAAATCCACTAAGGATGAGTACCCATACACCATGTGGCAACCTTTAAGATCATCTGTAGCCTCATCCATACCCGGACAATAATAATATAATGGTCTGGGAATAATAATAATCAATAAAAAAGTGCATCAACCATCATCTGAAACCTGTGTCCATTGTATGGAGCCATCAAATGTGTATCAAAGGAACATATATCATCATCATACATCATCACTGGTCCAGCTCATCACTGATCCCAAGGTTGACCAAGTCAAACTTGGTTTGACTAGGTCCAGACTAATCAAAATATGACCCAGGCTGGAAAAAACCTGTTGTTGCAAGTGCAAATTATTAGAACATGCTCTTTTAATCATTTTCATAGCAAGAATTAAATCATTAAGCATCATTTCATTGGCATTTAATTAATAATATCATAAAACATAAGTTCAAATAATTATTTACTTTACAAAAGAACCTTAAGGATATACTCATTCTGTAGACATGATCAATCAATTAGCAAAGGGTGAAGGTGATAAAATGCATGGATAGGACAAAGGGGATGACTCAACTGACTCAACACTGTGATACTTTGGATTAGGGAAAGGGAAAACACACTTAAGCATGTGTTGGATAAAAATATACACAGGGGATGGCAGTGTCTCACAAATGGAATAAGTTGTTTAGAGGAGTGCTTATTCAACCTTGGAAAATGTCTACAAATCACATCATTTTAATTCATTTCCTTGGCCAGTAGTCTTTGTATTTAGCATATATTTAACCATTGTTTTCATTAGGCCTATACAACCCTTTTGGGGATTTCATCTATGCTAAGAAGCACAACTACTAAAGCTTTCATCCAAGATGATTTTAGTTTCGACAATATTTCATTTGAAAACCCTTTAGGGGATTTCACCTGTGCTTAAAATCACAACTACTAAATCTTTCATCCAGGGTGTTTTAAGTTTCCAATTTATTCAATTTCACAACCCTTTTGTGGATCTTGAGTGTGTTTAGAAACACAACTACTTAAGCTTTCATCCAGGGTGTTTATTCATTTTAGTTTCCATAAATGATGGTAGTATAATTTGCTTCAGGTTTTAGCCAACACAACTCATGCTAGGGGGGCTTTCTACAATCAAGACCAAACATCAGGGCAACCAACTAGAGTGATCAATGGATCAAATCCAACTCTCCAAAGGGTAAGTTTTGTTGCCAACTCATATCCGAGACACAAACTAACATGGATGATATCCACTCACAAAGGCAAAAGTGGGGAATTCCTCCATATCATAGGTTGAGGTGTAAGTTTCCAATTTAGAAGCACAACTAATAAATATTTCATCCAGGGTGTTTTAAGTTTCCAATTTATTCAATTTCAAAACCCTTTTTGGGATCTTGCGTGTGTTTAGCAACACAACTACTCAAGCTTTCATCCAAGGTGTTTATTCATTTCAGTTTCCATAAATGATGGTAGTATAATTTGGTTTAGGTTTTATCCAACACAACTCATGCAATTAGCGGTACTTTATACAATCAATACCAAACATCGGGGCAACCGACTAGAGTGATAAATGTATCAAATCCAACTCACCAAAGGGTCAATTCTGTTTCCAACTTAGAGCCGAGACACAAACTAATAGGGATGCTATCCAACACAGAGGCAAAAGTGGGGAAGTCCTCCATATCACAGGATGAGGTGTAAGTCAGGGTAAAACCAAAAGTGGGAAAGACAAGGGATGGATGGGGAAAGTGAAAGTGATGCCTAAACTAGAAAGCCATGAAAGGTGGGAATGATCATGTCCACACTCCTAAGAGATTAAAACCAATGAGTATAAAATAGTAGCTTCTACATGTAAGTAATACAACCATTTAGATAATCAATAACAACCATTTTAATTTTGTATAGATATACTGCCAGATCATGATCGCTATATACTAATTCAAGCTATCAAAATGACCAAAAGAGCAAGATACTAAAACCAATGCATATCATATACCTGTTGGGCCATATACCTGTATCTGCTATCTGGATCACCTGTAACCATTGAAGAACTGTTGCTGATACTTTGGGCACTGCACTACTCTGTATGGAACAAAATGTCATCTCAGTCATCAAATCTGAGGTCAAGAGGCTCAGTCGTGGCATAAGGTCTACTGCATGCCTGATATGGGGCTACTCTGATGTGTGAGTGATCATAAGTAATACTTCTCATCATAGTTGATCTCACTGAAACTGTGTAAAGGAAAAGCTCAAAAATATATATTGAACTGCTCTGCAATCATGGTAGCCCGGCTATTATGGATGTGATAACATCTGGCTCCAGCTGGGGCAAGTTCTCTAAGGGAGAGAGTGCTTGAGAACCTCAGAATCTCTGGTCCTCAACTCTAACTGCATCAATCTTCAATCCAGCACCTCACTGTTTTGCTTCATCTTTAATTGTACCTATTCCTACACACATGGAAGCAAAATACCACGAGCATCATGTATGAAATAAAATAAAATAAAATGTTGAACTGAAATTCTAATCTAAAACAGAATATTAAATGCATGAAATGAAAGATACTAATCAAATCAACTAACCATGCTTTAATGTTTTATTATTTTTATATTTTATTTTATGCAGGAAATAAAGAAAGCTTAGAAAGGAGCAAACTCAACTGACTCAAGGAAACTCAGGAAAAACTCAACACTTGGAAGAAACTCAGCAGAAACTCAACACTCAGGAAAAAAGAAAAATACTCAAGACCTACTGCTCAATCGAGCTTATTTGGTCCTACCTACCCTACTCTAATAATTCAGGCAAGTGATAGGTAAAATCATAAATCCAGTGCAACCATTCATCAAACAGATTAATGATTTTTCTTCGATGTGCTTTAATAGAAAAGTCGGGATTGGATTAAAGATTAATGAATTTGATAGCACAATCTTCCTGACTTGTTCAAAAATTGAAGAAGGGTTTGAATGGTGCAAAATGAAATCATGCTAGGAAAAAGACTGACTGATGCAAAGATCCTCCATCAAAGAATTGATAGGATCATAAAATTTATGCAAGTTAAACCTTGATATGCATGAAGGGAAAATATGCGATGAATTAGCTAACTTCCCTTGACTCAAACTACTTTCTTCATTCACTTCCCTCACATATTCAACCTTGTTTAAATGATGACCATCGACAAGAAAAATTGGGAACTATTCATAAATTAAAAACCTGATAAATAAGATTAACCCCAATTGTTGCTTTATAACCGAGAAAAAGTTAAATTGATCTTTATAAAGTTTCTCAATCAAGCAATGAATGGGATAAACCCAAAATGATTGGTCAACAGAATAAAATGTTCCATAGTAGACCTTTTGGAAACCCTTAGACTCATTATTCAAACATAAACCCAAACAAAAAGATTCGAAAAGTCGGGATGGGAGGGTGGATTGAAAACATATTTTGCCTCCCACATGATCGATTATAACTGCCCTTGAAATTTTAAATGAGGGGGACGCATTCAATTTAATAACACCCTTGATTCTAGGAAGAATTTCCAAGTTTGAAAAAAGTTATTATACAAGGACAAAACTTACTGAAATTATCCAACCCCAAATATTGAAACAATTTATCCTGATTAAAGATGGAATCAGATGAGCATGGAAAAGGAAAACTTAAGTATTCACCATAAGAAGTTGAACAATAATTCGAGCATCTAATTTGATTTTCCAACTCATCCTGACCCTAAGACTGTTCTTCCACTGATTTATCATTAAATTCATATGAAGATAAATGATCATTTTCTATGGATTGATCAGGGAGAAGATTGACAAGTTTATTTATAACATCCTGATTATTTACACAATGATCACGTGAAATTATCTCAAAAGGGCCTTGGTTCATGTCCCCATTTTCTTCTTCTTCAATAAGATGATAAGAAGTTGAATTATCTCTAATGATCGAATGATTAAGGAGGCTCTTTTCAGGCGGATACTCAATAGACTCAAATTCGAAAATTTCTTCAAGATCAAGGCTAGGGATACTTAAGAATTGATTTGAAGTATGATCATCATTATCCTAATGGTCCTCATCAAACTGATCCTCAATAGCATAATCATTGCTTGATGCTTCTGTTAGGAATTCTTCAATGTTACTGCCCCATTTATTCTTTAATAACCTGGTGAACATGTCATACCCAATGATGGATCCCGGTGCTAAGTGATCAAACTACAACTCGGAATTTCCACCTAATGATTCACCCAGGGCCCGCATATAAACATCTTCATCGTACGCACCCCTAACTTCCATATAATTCAAAAATATTTGTAAGTGATTTTCAATTGACTCAAAATAATTTCCATAGAAACGAGGCATCCTTTCGAATTAATTATTTGGCATAAGATGAGGTGCCCCATAAACTTTAGAGAAGTTAAAAGGAGATGGCTTAGCTGGATTTCTAACAACTTTGGCCTTTCTGCTAGGGATTTGCTTTGGATGTCTAACTGGAGTACTAGAGTCATTCAACCGAATGTTTTGGTTGCAAGGCCTTGGCTGATATTGACTCTTATTTGAAGTAATTGGGTCAATACTTTTACTTGAAGAATGAGGGAAATGATGGGAGTTATAAGAATTATGTACATAATTACCCCCATACTGATACATTGATTTGCTTTCATCCCTTTCCTCCAATTGTCCTTTATATCGAGATAGATTCTCATACATTTCGTTCATACACCTCGTCATTTGGAAGAAAACGTATGAATTCGTTATGATTTATAAATTACACAATTGAAAAATGGGCATGGGGTCGTTCCTCAACGGAGTCGCGTTGTAGAGTCTCTAGGTAAACTATTGATCTTGTCTACCAAAATATATGTCGTGAATAAGCGGGGAGAGATGAGTGGCAATGAGATGGTTATGTTTAAATTAAGGATGAAAATGATAACCATCTAAATTATAAGAACGGATGTGAAAAGATATGAATTACGCATGGACACTCGCAGACACCTGAGGTAAGCCTCTACCTCCCCGACAACAGCGCCAAATATGTTATCACACAACTTGTAGTTGTCCCAAAAGGTGATCGTATCCAGGATGGTAGAGGCGTTGGACAACTAGAGAGGTGACCCAAAAGATGCCACGGTTCCCAATGCAATTGGTTGTCATGCTAATGGAGGCACTCTTTGCTTTAGATCTAGCCTAAGCAAGACCAAGGGGGAGACCCTAGCTAACCTTTGATGGCTAGAGAACCTACTCAAGACCTCCTAGGGAAATGTGAAAGATGAAATAGGAAGAAATCAAGAGTGGATAGATCTAGATCTAGGATTGATAAGTGGACCCAAGGAGTTAGGGATTGGTTGAAGAGGCTTATGAGATGGACAAATTTTCAACCAATGAAATATTAGGCCACTTAGGGGTTAATATTAGTAGATCTAGATAGATCTAATGCCAAGTAGAAAGACCCAAGTGGGGCCCACCCTTAAAATATGGAAAATGATCAAAATGGGGCCCACAAGGTAAAGATCAAAGTGAAATGGCACTAGGGAGTTTTCTACTCAATGGATATGTGGATTTGAGAAGGAACAAGCAATACCCACGATGTAGATCTAGCAAAATCCCACCTACCCAACAAGTGTGACCTCCCTTGGAGAGGCCCAACGCCTTAGATGAGAGGGTAAATGGAGTCGGATTCCCACCAAACTTTAGATCCAAGATTTATTAATTATTATCTAGGTGGGTTTTAATTATTAATCCCAATAAATTGCTAAATCTCACAAGATCTAAAAATAAAAATAAAAAAATGAGGGTTTTATGATATGAGGGTTTCAAGTGACCAATGGGTGAAATACATGAAAATGGATACGCACCTTGTATATGTTACCTCAAATTCTTGCGGATACCTTGTACATTGATAATCCTGGCATATAGTTACAATTTCAAGCTAGATCCAAGTGATTCCAACCTAAACGTCCAAGCCCAAGGAGGAAAAATGTCTTACTTCACCTGCAAAACAAACTACGTAACATGAGATTTAATTCACAAGTAAGCAAGATCTAAGCATGGCATATCAAAAGAATTAAATCAATGGAAAAATCACAATTGAGAAACTCCCTTCAAGATGAAAATGTCTTTCCAAAGGGGGATGTGAGAAACCCCAACAATCTTCCCTTCAAGCAATTCACACCCCTGCAATAGTTCAATTTGGCCTCCCTCTGTAACTTTCAAAATCATCTATGAAAATAAAATATGTCTAAATCAAAAGATGTATAATCATGTACAAGAGAATCCCATCAAATCAAGAGAAGAAGATCCACAAAAACAGTATTTTATTCCAGTATTTCCAGAGCCCCGAAGGTGCCTTTACAATAGGGGTGTCTCTTCCTTAAATAGGAGGAGAGAGACCAAAACCCTAACCACTTTATGAATGAGTGGTTGAGATCAAAAGATAAAAATAATACAATCAACAGCTAAGATGATTCGGTACAATATAACATGTATCACTCACATGAGGGGGGTGCACACTCACTAAAAGATGCCCTAGGGGGGTGCGCACCACATAAAAGTGACTAGAAGACAAGTGTGCCACATAAGATGAAACGGAAAAACGACTAGGAGCGCATGGTGGGGCTAGGAGGTTTTATTATCCTTCACTAGCATCACCCCATGGCACAATAATATAACATATGACTCAATAACATGTCCAAGTGAAAAAATGATCAGATCCTAGCCCCCTCAACTGAGAGAAGAATGCATCAAATGACAACCCGAAGACTGTGTGGACCCCACTGAATGCTGCAAGCTGACCTGGAAGGAGTGGGATACATCATAGATAACCTCCGAAGATACCTCATTCCAAAACCTTGCCTCAATAGCCCAATCGATTTCCTAAATGACCTTTTTATTCCAGTTTTATTCCACCTGAAAAACCATCAAAATGCATGAAACCCACTGCCGGATGCCTGGGCACAAAATATGACTGCACCATCATATCTGGAGAGGGGGTAATATGGTAATAAAAAGTGTTTGGACCACCCCTCTCCTTTGTAGCTCCCTAGGCAACGATCCTCATCAAAGCAATTGCTGGACAGACCAACTTAGCATGTCAATACTGGTCAACAGGTGAAAAAATGATCATATCCTCTTTGAGAGTGCCTGAAACCAAATACTGAGTGTCTCAATGGACTCAGAAGGTCCAAATCCACTAAGGATAAGTACCCATACACCATGTGGAAACCTTTAAGATCATCTGTATCCTCATCCATACCCGGACAATAATAATATAATGGTCTGGGAATAATAATAATCAATAAAAAAGTGCATCAACATCATCTAAAACGTGTTTCCACTATATGGAGCCATCAAAGGTGTATCAAATGACCATATATCATCATCATACATCATCATTGGTCCAATGCATCACTGATCCCAAGGTTGAGCAAGTCAAATTGGGTTTGACCAGGTCAAGGCTGATCAAAATATGACCTAGGCTGAAAAAACCTACTGTTGCAAGTGAAAATGTTTAGGGCATGCTCTTTTAATCATTTTCATAGAAATACTTAAAGCATTAAGCATCATTTCATTGGCATTTAATTAATAATATCATAAAACATAAGTTCAAATAATTATTTACTTTACAAAAAACCTCAAGGATATACTCATTCTGTAGACATGATCAATCATCTAGCAAAGGGTGAAGGTGAGAAAATGCAAGGCCTGGATAAAGGGTATGACTCAACTGACTCAACATTCTGATACTTTGGATTAGAGAAAGGGAAAACACACTTAAGTATGTGTCGTATAAAAATATACACAAGGGATGGCACTGTCTCACAAATGGAATAAGTTGTTTAGAGGGGTGCTTATTCAACCTTGGAAAATGTCAACAAATCACATCATTTTAATTCATTTCCTTAGCCATTAGTCTTTGGATTTAGCATATATTTAACCATTGCTTTCATTAGGCCTATACAACCCTTTTGGGTATTTCACCTGTGCTCAGAAGCACAACTACTAAAGCTTTCATCTAGGGTGCTTTTAGTTTCCACAATATTTCATTTGACAACCCTTTTGGGGATTTCACCTGTTCTTAGAAGCACAACTAATAAAGATTTCATCCAGGGTGTTTTAAGTTTCCAATTTATTCGATTTCAAAACCCTTTTTGGGATCTTGTGTGTGTTTAGCAACACAACTACTCAAGCTTTCATCCAAGGTGTTTATTCATTTCAGTTTCCATAAATGATGGTAGTATAATTTGCTTTAGGTTTTATCCAACACAACTCATGCAACTAGCGGGACTTTCTACAATCAAGACCAAACATCGGGGCAACCAACTAGAGTGATAAATGTATCAAATCCAACTCACCAAAGGGTCAATTCTGTTGCCAACTCAGAGCCGAGACACAAACTAATAGGGATGCTATCCAACACAGAGGCAAAAGTGGGGAAGTCCTCCATATCACAGGATGAGGTGTAAGTCAGGGTAAAACCAAAAGTGGGAAAGACAACGGATGGATGGGGAAAGTGAAAGTGATTCCTCAGCTAGCAAGCCATAAAAGTTGGGAATGATCATGTCCACACTCCTAAGAGAGTGAAACCAACGAGTATAAAACAAGAGCTTCTACATGTAAGTAATAAAACCATTTATATAATCAATAAAAATCATTTTCATTTTGTATAGATATACTTCCAGATCATGATAGCTATATACTAAGTCAAGCTATCAAAATGACCAAAAGAGAAAGATAATAAAACCAATGCACATCATATACCTTGTGGTCCATATACATGTATCTGTTATCTGGATCACCTGTAACCACTGAAGCACTGATGTTGATACTTTGGGAACTGCACTACTCTGTATGGAATAAAAGGTCATATCGGTCATCAAATATGAGTTCAAGAGGCTTAGTTGTGGCATAAGGTCTACTGCATGCCTAATCTAGGGTTGCTCTGATGTGTGAGTGATCATAAGTAATACTGCTCATCATAGATGATCTCACTGAAACTATGTAAAGGAAAATCTCAAAAATATATATTGAACTAGTATACAATCATGGTAGCCCGGCTACTATGGATGTGATAACAGGTCAGATTATAAAATATTGGGATCTGGAATGGCTAGTTCGAGTGACAGAAGAAGAAGAATCCACACAACAACAGAAGCCTAAACAAGGAGGAAACATTCAACCATAGAGTAAGTCCATAGTGTTAGGATATTTTAATACTCCATCATTGTCCTACTTGCATTATTTACCATTTGCTAGCCCTTACTAATGTTATATTCCCTCTAGTGGTGTGCAGATGTCATACAGTACCCATTAGCCACCTAATGCGCCCTGCATGCATGATTTTAGGACCCTCAAAGGAATTTCCCTATATTTTAGGAGCCCACTCAGTGACTCAGTTCAGTCTAACTGAGTTACACATGAGTTGGTGACTCTAATTGGGAGTTTGAGCTCCTATCACCATTGATTGTGGCCTCATGCACCCTTTTTTTATTGATTTGCATGTCAAACTCATGGATGCGCCCTCCTTAGTCAGTTAACTAGCTGGATCATCAGTTCACTAAGATTTGGTTGAGTTTAACTGAGTTTGGGAGCTCCAGAGCACTGATAGAGGTGACAAGTACTATGCTAGATAGACTGAGACTCAAATTCTCCTAGGTGATTCAAATTCTCTCCATTGTAACATCATTGTATATTATACTTATTTTTGGATCATGTGACATTATTCTGTTCCTATCCGATTCCTCATGCATGATTAATTGTCTTCTCTTTTTTAATGCAATTTTCACTGTAACTCAATTGATCTGCTCATTCTTTGTCTGTGAGGTATACTCAACTCCACAATCTGTTGTGATTTAGAATTTGACACACAGAAGAGGAGAACGAAAGTGTAGAAATTTTCCCTGGAACTATACAGCAGACTGTGCAGACTGAGAAAGAAACAGAAAAGGACCAACTAGAAGGATCAGCAAGGAAGAAGAGGAAGATATCCAAACCCAGCTCTGTTCGGGTGTTGATAGAAGACAATGTGGATCAAATTGGCTGGGAAGTCAATAATGTCACTGAGGAAGTCATAGAGAAGGTAGACACAAATGAGGAAATGGAATACCTTGTGACCAAACAAGAGGAGATCTTCATGAAATAGAAGAAGACTTTGCGACAATAAAGCAGCTATTGATGATGACAAAGAGGGAATAAGGACAGAGCAGCACGAATACACACTTTGTAATAACCCTGATCAGGTTGGAGTCAACTTTATTCATGTTATCCACTAAATTTCACTTAGTGGATTTCTTGTGAACCTTAGAACACTTGAACAACTTACATTGTTCATCATCAGTGTTCCGAGATCCATCAGGCCAAAACAAATTGGCCCTTTGTAAAATTTGCATGTCCAAACCCTTGGGGGAATTGTAATAAGTTGGTCTAAGCATGATACTTTTGTAAAAGGATTAGCCTACCTTAGGGTTTTCAATCAAGGGGATACTCTAGAGTGTTTTTTCCCTAGGAATTATGTGTTGCGCTTCAATGGCCTATAATTCCTAAGTTTTTCACTCATACCTCAAAAGCTGGAGTATTTTCCATGGTGGTCGATCTTAGGGAGGTTATTAAAGCCTATGTGTCTATGTTTTTTAAAATTATAGCCATCAATAATAAGTCGTATGGACATGCACTAGGTCCCCTAGGAGTTTGAGGTCATTCCAGCAAAAATAATTTTTTTCATAAATTAGACCATTTTTTAATGGTTTAAATGGAAAAATTCAAATTGTAATAAAAGAGTGGTCCGGAGGCAGTGTAACATCCCGTAAATTACCAAAAATTTAAAAAAAATTAAAATAGCAATAATTACTGAATTTGCTAATGCGGAACATATAATAATAGTTAAATCTCTTAACTAGAATAGTTAATAATGACGACACATCGAAATTCTCAAAACAAAATATGATGCTAGTTGTAATTGCTAATGCAGACTAAATGGATGCTAATCTCTTTAACAAAAGACATTTTACGATCATAACACAAGAATATATCTTCATATTTGCTTAAGTTTTAAATGTAACTACATGCTGTACATAGGTTTGTATTATTATAAATTTCTTGGTAAAGTGCTGACGGTTTGTTTTGAATGATGATGAAGGGGTCCTACGAGGTACCCTAAGGTTTACTTAGCTACGTTTAGCTAAGGCATTTGAACCTGTTTCCATGTGCAGAACGCAGGTAATAATTTTTACGACAAACAAGAGTTAAGAGTACATGTGTCTTTCAATTCATCTTCAATGTAATATGAAAAATTCTAAGTACTTCCTTGCAAACAAGTTATTGGAAGTATGGATATTTTGGTTCCAATTCTCGTTACGTGTTAGCTTACAAACTTTTCAGTGTTATTAAAATCACGTTGTCATTTTGCTTTTACATTGCTATATTTATCATCTATGAAAATCATTCTAATATGACTATTATCATTAACATCAAGCGGTGATACCATTGTCAATTTGTAACTTTATTTGAAATCTTGTAAATGTAATGCTTATGCTATTTCAAAATGAACTAGCATTATATTGTGCACCAACAGAACTTAGACTATACCTAAAGTCTCACATTTATCAAATAATTTAGCAATACATGGCTAATGCATGAAAAATATAAACTTTACCCTATATGACTATACTTATGCTATAGAGAAGAAAATGTACAATCTATAGTAACTATGCATTCACGCACCATACATTAGCATGTATTACTATTATCACGATGCCTAAAATAAACTTTAGGAAGTAATATGAAATATGAACTACGGTTCTAATCTTTGCATTGAATATGATAATGTCAGGGCATTAAAGTTTCGGTACTTGGCATGATTTCAATCTGTCGATACCTGGTCTCAACATTAACGTCACCTACATGTTATGTGAAGTGGAAGCTTAGGTGGATGGTCTTCACGTGATAGAGTTTACAACAATGCATCATACGATGCTGAGCTGTGCCATACATTAGCCCTTGGTATGATGATTTGGCGACTTGGTAGATGCAATAATCAATGTGGTATTGATTGCAATGATTTCCCGAATCTCAACGTGCCTGACCGGCATCTCTTCCACCGTTGATCTTTACAAGATCTAGGGCTTGGAAAGAAACCCTAGTCTTTTGTGGTAAGTAACCATGAAAAGTTTCTTGGTCTTCATTTCGTGTTTAGTGGCAAGATAGAGGGGCCGACAGTGCTGCTGCAATGTAGGGTTTGGAGTTTATTGTTAGGAGGACTCCTTCCTCAATTTCAAACCTTAGACCTGTAAGGGAAAGTTATAAGTTACATGCTTATAATCCTTGTGAAATGGAGCCATGACACAGCCCTTGAATTTTGTTGTGAGGTTTCTCTGTCAGTTTATTTGAGTGCAAAATAGAACTGGAATTCGATTCTCCTAGTCATAAAATTGTTCTCTGATTTCGAACTCGTATTTGCTGCAATTGCTATAAGACTTCGTCATTTTGTTTGTGTGGGGTGTCTCAATCCAGGAGCTTCGACGCTAAGGTAAGTTTTTCAAATGACAGTGGCAGTAATACTGTAATGTTTATGTTATACTTGCGTTTTTCTTTATTTTAACCTTTTCAAACTGTAACTGGCACGTGATACTTCGTTGGAGGATTTCTATGAGAAAAACTCGGAATGAGGATGCTGCAACAACCTCCTGGTAAGCCTCGGTGGTTCTTAAAATCTCGTAGGTACCTTTGGCATGGTTTATCCGGTGAATACAGTGTGATGAGAGTTGGAAACACGACCCTGTTCGGAGTAATGGCCGAGTTTAAGTTTTATTTTGAACAGTAATGTAAGAGGATACACCCTCAGTTTTTATGTTGCTATTCGGCTCAGTAATGTTTTGCTGCAGCGTTTAAAAATGACTTTGAACTTGTTTTTACGCTGCTAGTTTTTAAGGGAACGACCCTATGTGCTTTTGGAACCTTGAATGGTCTTCAATGTAAACTCTGTCAAATTTTGACTATACTGCTGAACATGAAATTCTAGAGCCGAGGGTTCACTTGCTTCTGCAAAACAATGGCACGTCTTGTATTGAAATGTTATAATTTTGTTTAAATAATGATTGGAGAATTTTTTTGTATAAACTGGTGATTTGGTTCAGAACAATGAAAGTTGTCTTTGATCGAGAGTTGTAGGTTGCATACTTTTTGGTAGATAAACCCTTTACTTCGTATAGTTTTTGAAATTTAGGTTTTAAAGATGATGTTGTATAACTTGAGCTGTTATATGTTTAAAATGGCTATATGCCACAGGGTTCGATCTTGTTTCAACAAACGAAACCCTACCCTGTAGGTTTCATTGGTAACTCTGATTGTACTGAGAATTCAAACCTGAGAACTGGGCCTTAACTTGTTCATCTAATGGTTTCGACACTGTTTATGTTTCTTGTTAGGGTTATAAGCTACTTGTTAGATACGATACTAAATTCATGTCTTCTGTTAAGTGAGATTAAGTGCCTTGTTAGTATTCTCAACACGAATGATAGATAGTAAGGTTAATTAAAATGTTGTTTAGGGTTTGAAACCCATGTCTGCTATAACTTCAGAAATCTTATCTGTCTTTGCCATGAATGGCTTGATATGAAAATTATTGAACTGTATACTAAATGAATGTTTAGAATCTAGGGTCTGCAAAATCTTAGGGTTTTGATTCTATAGTGAAAGTATTTATATTTAATGATTGAAATATATACTAAATCAAAATGTGATAATTAGTGATGAAAATAATAAGTGTTTACTTATCGTTTGTAAGTAATAACTCTATATAGAAAATAATTGCAGCTGCTATATTTCTAGAATATAAAATGCCTGAACCAATTGGATTTATAATATTGGAATGCATATTATTACCATCCGACAATAGATGGAGTTGAATTGGAAAATATAGATCTGTGCAGAAATAAAGTGTTTTTCTTTTATTATGAAGTAAAGGAATGCTATACGTATGTTTATAATATGCTGTACTATTTCCTGAGTTTTAGACATATAATTGAAATGGCGGAATTTAAAAGAAATACTACAGTGTTTATCTAATCATTCAAATGGCATTCTGCCTATCACTCATCTCTATTAATTTTAATTTTCTGTACTAGAGTACTATACAGATAACAGTATGGGAAAAATACATAAAAGAATTTAATCATTCATCTAATTTACTTAGCCATCCTTAAATCACATCATCTTTAAGTTGGAAAATAAAACAGTTTCTTCTGTATAACTGTAAATAATAAATCTACCATGCAGAAAATCATTTAACTGTAAACAATAAGTCAGAACAGTAGAACCTGATTGACTATAGGAGAAACAAACAGCCCAAGGAACCTATTCCACCCAACCTATTCCTGAAGACAGCCAAATTACTTGCCTTAGGACCCCCGAGCCTGTTCACTGATCCACCGGGAAGAAGAAGATTTTGTAGAAGCCTTAGTTCATCAACTTGCAGTAAAAATATAGATCATCCAGTATAAAGTTTCAGTAGTCAAAAAGACTTGCACCAGCACCTCTGGTTTCCTTCTCAGAATAACTAGCAGACTCACAATGCACTCCCACTTATCCTCCCTATTCGAATCTCTCAGTGATCACCTGATACACTTGAGGAAATATTTCTGTAGAAAATATTGTGGAGCTGCCTGCTCAATTCCCATTGCCTTCTCTAGGCTGCCTAGGCCTTTTAGTGGTTAACCTGGTCATTAATGAGCTAACAGCTCTCTTCCACCCACCTGGGGGATAATGCCACAAATTTAGGGGTAGTTGTCCCATAACCAACAGCTAGTGGTGGAGTGCAAATGCTGCCATCTGTCCCATGCCTTCTAACAGCTTCGATTCCTCCTAGTGGGTCAGTGAACACTCATTTAATAGTTCCCTTGGGTGTTTGTCTCCTGTTTAATTCATTAAATAATAATAATAAGTCATTACAATCATCCTTGACAAGATTTGGTCATAATTACAAAACTTTGTAATTAAAATTTAACATAATGTATTTTGCAAATAAGATAATTAGTCTTCGGAATTTGGGTAGGTGATAGGCAGAATTTGGTGTGGGGATGCTCGTTTTGACACTCAGAACGTCCTATTTACCCTAGGACCCACTTTCTCCATGTTCTGGACGATTACGTTGTCTCTGGAGCATTATTCATTAAAGATGCAACAAAATGACACTTTAATGCTAAAAAAACCCCAAATTGCACTGGTGAACAAAGGTTTAAAAGTCAAAAAAACGATTAAAAAATTGATGTGAAAAGGTTGAATGTGGGTCTCTAGTGATGTACGACCATGCTTATGGAATAAAGCACATGCCATTTTAGAATTTTGGATAGAGAATGGAGTAAATGGAATGAGGAGTGTGTCATTCTCCACTCAAGTGGACGACTTTGTGTGCATGGCAATTCGCATATTTCAAGCGTGAATCACTCCATGGATTAAGGGATGCGCTCCCCTCTCAACTCTAATTCCTGCACTCGCCCTCTCTTCTCCTCTTTCCTATATAAGCAAGCTCTTGCCCCTCATTTCAAGATGGATGCATATAACCTCTGCACATTGTAATCTTGATATTATTTTGAATTCAAGTGAAGACTTTGGAGGTCCATTGTTGTACAATTTCGATGCATTATACTGTATGAGGTGATCTTGTTCTAATTAAGCTCTTCTTGTTTTATTTATGCTGGTAGATCTAGCTTGATGGTTCATAGAGAAAGGATTTACTGTTGTTAAATTGCTTATTTGTGTGTTGCTTTTGAAATATTAGGAAGTAGCCAACGATACTAGGTTGTATTTAGACTCTTTCGATTTTTCCTTATCAAACACACTAGATCTAACTCGTTATATGCAAGAATTTTGTCTTATTTGTGCAGATCATAAGCTTGAAGAGGGATCTGAACTCGATTGTAGCTTCTCTCCCCTTCAACACAAGTTTTTCTGAGCTAATACTTGTTTTTCGGGGACTTTCCAAGGCTAATACAAAATATCAAGCTTGGGCTTGAAGAGTTTTCATCCATCTTCTCAAACAAAGAATCTCTCTCTTTTCAATTTTTTGCTTTAAAAATTTTGCTTAAGAAGTAGATCCATTTTGCTTCATGCTTATTCTATAGATCCATATTTATTAAGAATTCTTAATTAGTTAGATCTAAGTATTGTAAAAGGTCTTATCTTTCACTAGATCTAAGCTAGAAGTTTGTACTTACACTTAACAAATTTTTCCATTTTTTTTAAGTACAATTTTTTTCAATTTTTTTATTTTTGTTTCATCTTTCCCATCAAATTCTGACATATTAGCTTGCTAGTTTTTAGTAGGTCCAAGGAAAAAGAGAAAGAAATTATGGCCATTTTTCGCCAGAAAGTGTTGAAAAGACATTCTGAGGACCCCCTTTTTTCAAGATTTTATTTCTAGAACTTTGTAAGCCCTTAGATCCAAATTAAATGGACTAAGAGGCATTTCTTTTTTGTAATTATTGTAACAGTATTAAATGAAAGCAGTGGGATACCCAGCGCCCACACCCCATCCCCCTAGGGGGGATTTGTACTTGTGTCCATTTCGTGTATAAATTTTTCTAAGAAACACAACTATCACACACACACAATTTAACTGCAGGGTGTATACTTTAATAATCTTTTTCATAACTTTTAAAAGTTCACTTTAATTTTTTGCGAGCGTAAAGTAGAAATAAAACCAATTTCGTCGCCACGAACTATGCTCTCACCATCACCTAAAGGCATTGTCAATTAGTGGTGGTTGATCAGAAAGTGACACATAAACTTGGTGGGCTATATCTTTCCTTTTTTTTTGCAAATTACTTTATCAAGCACTTTGTTTACATTTACAATTGTTCATAATCGGAATAAACATTTAGTTAGAACCGGACTATGCTCTTTCCCCTTGCTGGTACTTTGTCTAGGCCTCTGGGAAACCATAAATGGTGATAATTGCTTTCTAATTTTTAAACATTTAATTAATACTCATCTAATAAAAGTAACTACTCATACACATAAGTGAAAATACGGCACTTTGATTAATTTTTGTGTGGGGAAATTCTTCAGAGGAAGCGGGACCAACTAGAAGGCGACCTCAAGGAATATTTAGACTATACCCTTGTTTGGTATAGTGTTGAACACCTCCTTAGAGACTCCATTCCATCCCACATGTTCTCGTGAGGAGCCACCGAACTTTAATTTCCGGACATTCCTCCCTGTACCTCACGGTATCTCGGGAGTCCCCCTTTTTTCCCTTAACAAATTTCAAATCTTAATAATTTAAAAGCAACCAAGAGGCATTTGCAAAACACTTCCCCTTTCATTCAGCACTGTTTATATGTTATATTGACTCCATAAGGCACTGGTTCACTACATACTTCAATTGCTTAATACCATATCAAATATCATGCATCTATGACAGTCATTTTAATTTATGCTAGTGAAAGAAAATATTTAATTCATTTTGCAAAGTTACATTGGAATGCTTTTAAACATCAACACTCTAATAAACTCCTAAAACGCAAACACCTTTAACTTTTACCAAAAACTCTAAAGACCTTAGAAACTTTCCTTAGGGACTACCCCCGTTGGCTTCGTTGGGAGTTTTGCCTAAACGGAGGAGTCAAGATCAGGTGACATCATTGACTCGAGACTTTCCCCCAAGGACGCACCGAGCAGCAGCATAGATTTTCTGCTGCGTTAAATAGGTGTGCTAGTCCGGCGACAACAATTCCCAATTTTAAATGTAACAACACAATTTTGGCAAACAAAAAACTAGTTAACAAAACTAGTTAGGAATGGACTGGTCTAGGGGACAATTGGTGACTCCAGGATTATTAATTTAGGATATTTAGGTTCTGAAAAATGTATGTAGATATGTGCAGTAGCAAATATGATAGAAATAGAGCCAACTTTCAAGTCCTATGCACAAATCACTGGGGCCATTTACATTTCAACAGTCAGCTGGCGTTGATGTCTACTTTGAGGCTTCCTGGGCACTCCAGCATATGCAAACTAGAATCAGATGTTTACACCTGAATAAAACCAGCGGCGTATGTCAGGCATTGAAATCCATATTGAATGATGGATAATATTTTCAGGGAATTTGGGAGGCTGTCGGTGGATTTGGGAGCCAAAGGGTCAAGGGCGCTAAGTAGGACTGCTCAACTACAAGTTTTTCAAACTCTCCCAAACAGCTGGCTAAGGTGTCTTCTAATTATTAGAAACAAGGTTTGGGATGATTTAGTATTGTCTTAGGAACCTCAAACAACAATCAGATCATAAAAATAAACTCATACATAATTTTTACTGGCAAAAGTGGTAAAACTAGTCATAAAAAGATGCATAAAGAGCTAGTCTTCCATTTTCTTGATCCAAATTTGCTTAGAGGCTTGCAAATTTCACTTCTGGAGTAAATTAAGGTTCTTATATGAGCTATTGAACAATAGTAGGTTGAAATCAAAGTTCATGAGCAAATATTAAATATATTATTACATTCAGTTATTCAATTGATCGCCAATGCTAGAGAATCTTACAATATTCAGAGAATAAGCATGAGAAGAGAAGAAGGACATGAAATTTTGTAGTGGATCTGATAGGAGGATGAAATTAGGGCTGATGGTGGTATATGAGGGGTGAACTGAATTCTTTGAGCTACACTGATATCCTTCTCTGAAATGGAATGCCTCCTTCTGATGAAATCTTCCAACACTCTCTCCAATGGCACTCTGACTGATGATCACTCTCTGGAAGCTTAAGATTCTCCAATACTTGGTTGATGTAGATATGTATATCATCATTCCATGGCTATGGACTTGATCAATGGAAGACTAGAACATGAAATACCTTGGGGTTCATCTCCCAAGCAATGGTTGAGGCACATCTCTCAACTCTGAGTAGCAAGAGCTCTCAGTGACAAAAATTAATTAACCAAAAGATGTGAGAAGTGTGCCCTACCTTCCTTTTATAACTGAGGTAGATTCACTGACAAGTCATCCACACGTGTGAGAGAGAAAGGGCGCATTCTTTGAGAGAATTATCAATCATCTTTCTTTTTAAAACTTGTCTGCTTTGTGTCCTTCCACTGGAATTAGCAAGTGCGCCCTACTTATCTTTTCTGAATGTTGTCTGCTTTTCCAAACTGGTTGCTTTCTGCATTTTCCTTCTTTTAAAATTTCCTGCTTTGTGCTTTTTCCTGTTTTTCCTTGCTTTTCCAGTTTCCACTTTCTTATGATGCCACCTTGCTTTTAGCTGACTCCTTGATTTTCCTCACCTTTCCACTTGGGTAGGTGAGGTCCACCTTGACCTTATGCGCCCTCCTAGACATGTCATCATCAATGCTTTCCAAAAATTTAATTAATAATGATGAGACATTTATTATACAAGATCATTTAAAACTCATAATATTAAAATTTATTAATTACTATAGTACTTGGGCCAAAATTTACCCCTATTAATTATTCTTCATTTAATTATTCTTCCTAGACCCCTTAGGGATGGGAGGATCCAAGTCTTGACCAAGGCCACTAGGGAAGGGAAATGACACACTTAGCTACACAGATGCGGGTTGCAAAGTAACCACAACAAGGATTGAATATTTTGGTAGTAGCACTGGTATTTCCCACACAAGAGATCTAGGAGACAGTGTTCACAATAAGTCTCGTAGATATAGTCTTGCCATGCTTATTTATGGATGAGCTGCATACGTTTCATACATCTATTGCGCGGGAAATCCGAGGGCGACATCAGGTGACCACAACAGAATGGTATAGAAGCCAAGATGAAAAGGAATCATTATAGGAGGAGTGCCAGAGAATGTGAATGGGGAAAGAGGAAACTATGCAGAAGACAACAAAATAGTACAGAAGGAAGCACAAGAGGCAACCAAAAAGAGTGATAAGCTAAAGAAGGAAGTAGAGGAAATGCAGCAAAAGAATTCAATATTGCAAAAGGAGGTTGAGGAAGTATGTATCACGCTACCAAATATGCATATGGAAAAGGATACTCCTCTATAAGAGAAGATGACAAAGATAGGTGAATCCATTCAAGGATTCCACACTAAGCTTGAGGAGCTTGCAGCGAAGCAACAACCAAGGACACCACCAGAGGTCAGAGCTAGACAAAGTGTCTACGATTGGGTGGAACGTAGCTCTTGCGTAGTCATTTTCTTAGAGAAGATTCATTCAAGATAAGTGTTATGTGATGTTTCATTATTGTTATTCAATTCTATTGTATGAATGTTGATATGAATGAATGATGAGATGCATGATGTATATAATGATTATTAGAATGAATTGATTAGTTAGAAGTAATTTGATTATGGAGATATACTTAATGGATATACGATGATGTTCATTATAAATGCTTGCATCTAAATGTATGATTTATGTAGGAAGTCCATCTATGCATATAATGCTAACTCTGCAAGAAGCCAACGAATTGGTGTTGCAAGCTGAGTTTCCACAGAGTGGTTAACCTGCATGGTGGTAGTCACACAGTGGTTAAAGATAGCCGCATAGTGGATCACGCGACAGACTGGTTTCACACATGTAGTATAGCTACACAATAAAGGAATTGATAAGTGCAGAAATGCATGAGGTCAAGTTAGTTTATGTAGTATCACATATGGATCGGAGTGTTATGCATGCAGTGCCACACCTACTGTATTGAGATCACGTGGTGTAGGATATTGCATAGTATAATAACTCGTATTTAGACAGTAATTTATTGGTATCAGAAGTAGGAAGGAAAAAAAGGATCCTCGGTGGTCATGATAGGCTATTGAGGCTACTAGGGACGTGACCGAGTGCTATCAAAGTAGTAGTTTCAACACTAAGCCTCTTAGAGTAAAATTATCCCAGCATGGTAATGTTAAAGTGATTATTAAGATTTATTAATGTGTTAAGCTAAATTTTCTTTGTGCACATCACCATTAGCAACAGTGAGACTAGTATAGCAAAGGAAAGAAGGTAGTGAGCAGAAGCATTAGAAAGTTAACTAGTTGAATGATCATCATGGGAGATGCACAATATCCCTATGAACATGAAGAAGATGTTAAGGGAGAAGATGTGCGAGGTGGTAATGCAGAAACAAAATCCACTGGAAGGAGGGTGCAAATCACACCTTCATATATGGTTGAAACTATGAGGAGTTTCAATGAAATGCTGACTAATGTGTAGGAAGAGCAGTATTAGATCAATGCCACCATACTACAGAGCCTAACAGACATTCAGCAGTAGGCCAATCTAGGATCAAATCAAAACAATGTCAATAAGGATGGAAAAAGTGTGAGCAGTCACTCTAGAGGAAGATCATGATGTCCGGTCATAGGTGCGCACAAAGTGGGAATAAGAATGTCTACATCAGACACGTTGAGTAGTAGATTGAGAAAATCAGAAAGCTCATGTTCAATGCACTCGGCCTAGATATCTAAGAGAATGAATCCTTACAAAGGGAGTTCCTCTAGGGAATTCAGGAAGGTAAAATCGCTTACATTTGATGGAGAAAGCAATCCGGGACAGGAGATTGAAGCATGGATTCTTGGGAAATGAGAAGGCTAGGATTGCCATCTTTAATTTGAATGGCAGAGCTTCAATCTAGTGGGAATACCTCTGTCAAGTGAAGGGCCTCAAGGAAAGGAATATTAACTAGAAGAAGTTTGAAAGGTATTTCAAGTGGAAGTATCTTTCTGAAAGATACTATGACAATAAGAGCAAGGAGTTTCATGAGCTAAACCTAGGAAAGATGACAATGGAGGAATATGTGAATAAATTTCTAGAGCTACTCTAGTATGTGGATTATCTGAGGAATGAGAAGGAAAATATTCATATATTCTTAAGTGGATTTCCCCATAATTATAGAGACATAATTGAATTCGTGGAGTCCAAGACTTTGGATGATTCCATCCAGAAGGCTATGCATTGCTATGAGAAATACAAGGGAAGAGATGAGGAGCATCTAACAGGAAGAAGGAGTTCAAGCATGTACCCTATAGGAATCAACCGAGGAATTTTTTACAGTAACATCCAGCACAAAGAAGATTCTCACACGCTATTCTAGTAGCAGGAAGGCCTAGAGAACCAATGCAATGTTGGGGATGTGGAGAGAATCATAAGTTGTATGATTTCCTTCACAAGAAAGAACAACCTCAAAGGATCCATAACAATGAAGGAGCAGTGACTATGGAGGACATGGCCATATAAACTCCTAGAATCTATGCAGCTTTGGATGATCAGAAAGCGAACCATCAAGCAACAATAGTTGAAGTTGGAGGTAATATTGTCGTGTTGTATGTTTCTATTTTAATAAACCCATGATCCGTTCATATTTATATTCATCCTAATATTGTTGAAGTTTGTGTGCTTAAGAAAAGTAAGCATGACAAGTCATGGCTAGTCCAATTAGCCACAATGATGAAAAGGAAAGGAAGTGAAGTTGTAGAAGGATGTCCGTTAACGATGGATGGTCTGTCTAGCACAACAAATTTGAACATCCTACTTCTAGGATTATATGATGTTCTCATTCGCATGGATTGGATAGAAAAGCATCATGCCAAGATGGACTATTATAATAAGTGTTTGGAATGCCTTGATGATGAAGGAAAGCCTCAGCTAGTAAAAGGCGTGTTGAAGAAGGTTTTGATAAGGCAAGTGACAACACTGCAATTAGCCAGATACTTCAAGAAGAACTGTTAGGTATATGCAGTTCATGTGTCCAAAGCCACAAAGGATAAAGGTCTAGTGCTAGAATATTTCTCAGTGCTGCAAGAATATAAGGATGTTTTTCCAGAAGAGGTGCCGTGACTACCTCCCAAAAGAGATCTTGATTTTACAATTAATCTGGTGCCAGGTGTAGCCCCAGCGTCTAAAGTCCCTGTTAGAACAGTAATCCATACTTAGTACCACAGTCCATAACCATAGTCAATTTTTATTTCTCATGTGCTTCATCACACCATAGTTTGGACTAGGTGACTTTAGTTGGTCAAATACCCACATTTGAGAGTGTTCACACCCACTTCCAAGCAAACCAGTTCACCCAACCTCCTGTTTTGTCCACAAGTGCACCCTCATTAAATGCTGGAGCGCTCTCTCTCCTTGATTTGGGGAATTTCAGTTGACTAGGGGCGCTAGGGTGGATTTTGCCCAATTTTGGCTAGATTTGGAGCATTTATTGCTCCCTTGGTCCTCCCAAACACCTCTAATTGCTCACCCACACCTGCCTTGGCCTCATTTATGACCCAACATGCTTCAGCCACCTTCACACCTGAATTCGTGACTGTTTGGGATGATTAAGACTGAGTTGGACCCACCTAGGGGGGATTGAGGCCAATTTGGCAATTTTGACTTATACACTCATCTTGAGCTATCTAAGCTCTCGAATTTCTCATGGATGTAATAAAAATTTGTTCTTAACATTTTCATACATTAGACAGTCAGTTAATGAAAAGATTAAGCTCACATTGTGTGTAAAATTGTCTCCTTTTCCAAGCTTTTTCACTGGTTTTGCAAATAATTCGATTTTGTGAGGTTCTCCATAGCTCCTAGATCTTACTGTGATCAAAATACTCACAGTCCCTTACAGAATGAGCACTCCATAGTTGGTAGATTTTAAAATACAACTATAGGAGCTAATGGATAAGAGTTATCTTAGACCGAACATGTCCCCGTGGGGTTCACCAGTGTTGTTCGTTAAAAAGAAGGATGAAACCTTGAAACTGTGTATTGACTATAGGAAGATTGATAAGGTCACAGTCAAGAACAAGTATCCTTTGCCTAGGATAGATGATCTCTTTGATCAGATCAAGGCAACCAGAGTATTTTCTAAGATTGACTTAAGGTCAGGGTATCATTAGGTTGGGATCAAGGAAGAAGATATTCATAAGAGATCTTTCAGAACACTATATAGCCATTATGAGTTCACTGTAGTTCCATTCGGCCCCACCAATGCACCAACTACTTTCATGTGCCTCATGAACAGTGTGTTCGTCCAGTACTTGGACAAGTTCATCTTGGTATTCCTGGATGACATCCCAATCTATTCCAACAATGAGGAAGAGCACACAGAGCATTTGAGAATACTATTGTAGGTGCTTAGGTCACATAAGTTATATGACAAGCTAAGAAAATGTGAGTTTTATCATAAGAGGATTCAATATTTCGGTCATCTCATTTCAGCAGAGGGAATTTCGATAGATCCCGAGAAGATTGACTCTATAGTGAATTGGTAGACACCCAGGAACGTGACAGATGTTCGATATTTAATGGGTTTAGTAGGATATTATAGGAGATTCATCAAGGATTTATCCAAGGTGGTACATTCTATCTCACCACTATAGAGAAAGAATGTAAAGTTCACATGGTATGAAAAATGTGAGAGAAGTTTCCAGTGCTATCTGAATAAGGATTTTGTGGTATGCATAGATGATTGCATTGAAGGATTGGGAGGAGTATTTATGCAGGAACGACATGTGATATGCTATGAGTCCATAAATTTAAAGAATAATGAATATAATTATGTGATGCATGACTTGGAGCTAGCAGCCATAGTGCACACCCTGAAGATTTAGCGACACTACCTGCTTGGATGGAAATTTGAGTTTTGCACTGATATTATGAGTTTAAAATATCTGTTTGATTAGCCGAATATGAATGCTCGACAAGACAGATGGTTAGAATTCCTAAGTGTATTTGATCTTGAGATCAAGCATGTCAAAGGTAAGGTGAACAAGGTTGCCAATGCACTCAGCAGAAGGTTTCATGTCGTAGCCATAATTTCATGTAGCGTTGACCTCAAAGAATGAGTCAGCAAGGTCACAACTAAAAATGAGAAGTACGCAGAAGTGTGCACGAGACTTTGGAAAGAAAAACTAGACAAGAAGTATGAAGGATATGAATTGGAAGAAAATGGAATTCGTGTGTTCCAAGGAAGGTTGTACATTCTAGACAACGCAGAATTGAAGAAGCTAGTAATGGATGAGATTCATCAGATGCCTTACTCAGGTCACCCTGGATATCAGAAGACCATGATAGAATCAAGAAATTAGTATTTTTGGCCATTAATGAAGGACATTGCATAGTACATAGATAGATGTCAGAAGTTCCAACAAGTGAAGGTTGAGCACCAAAACCCAACAGGGTTATTGCAACCAATTTCTATTCATGAGTGGAAGTGGGAAGAAATATCTATGGATTTCATTACAGGACTGCCAATGACAACAAAGCATCATGACTCGATCATGGTAGTGGTAGAAAATCTTAAGAAATCAATGTATTCCATTCCATTTAAGTCAACGCATAAGATTGTTTACATTGCCTATATTTTCAAGAAGGAGATTTTCAAGTTACGTGGATTTCCTAAGGCAATAATATTAGATCATGATGCAAAATTCACATCGAATTTCTGGAAATGACTTTTTAAGGAGTTGGGAACTCACCTCAATTTTAGCACAACCTATCACCCTCAAATAGATGTCCAAATAGAGAGATTAAATCAAGTGCTAGAATATATGTTAAGGATGTATGTAATGGATAAGCCATCCAAGTGGGAAGATTAGATACATATGGTTGATTTTTCTTACAACAATGGTCATTAGACATCATTTGGTATGAGACCATTTGAATTCATGTATGGTAGGAAATGCAGGACTCTGGTGAGCTGGGAAAATATGGTGAACATAGTGGTGCTTGGACTAGATTCAAGGAAATGGAGCAAGAAATAGTTAGAATCGGGTAAATTTGAAAGCAGTGCAGGACAAGCAGAAGAGATATGCAAATATGAAAAGAGTGCATAAAAAATTTAAAGTTGGATACCATGTTTATTTGATAGATAATTCAAGGAATAACACTCTAAAGCTTGCAAGCTATGCCAAGTTGGCACCGAGATATTGTGGACATTTCGAAGTCCTTGATATAATAGGACTAGTTGCATATATGATTGCATTGCCTATGTTTCACGTCCCCACCCATCAATCAGACCAATGGAGGGGACATGAATGATTTATGGGGTTCTAAATTTCACCCCCCATGGAAAAATTATGAAATTCATAAACATATAAATGCGTGCACAGATTCATAATAAAAATACACAGCGAAAAATAAATTCATTCCACACACACAACATGGATATATTAGCATATCCATCACAGGCATAATAATCATAATCAAGCACATTCAATCACAATAGTAAATTAACAAGTGAACACTTATCTTTTAAATGAAGTTGCCCAAGCAACTGGCTATGGAAGAGAAACGTTCCACCCAATTGTAGGCACTCTATCTAGCACTTTATCTCTCTATTGAGAGTCCAACCTCGAGCTGGGCTATGTATCCACTAAGGAGGAATTACACATGCTCACTCACAGCCAAAAGAACACACTCTCATGCTAATCCAGTGCACAACTGGATTTATCAAGCATAGAAAGAGACAATGAAGGTGAATTCTAATCCAGTGAGCTCAACCACAAACCTACAGGTATCTTAGTTGGTCTCATCCATCCTTGACACACACATTCCCTACCACATCCAACATAAGGAAGGTCCCCTTCTCTATTACACAGTCCCTCGGGAACCCCTTCCCTCCAGTGTTATTCAGGGTGGGCATAGAAAGGTCCAATTTGCTATACCAATAGATATTTTCGTATACACTGGGTTTATCAAGAAATTCCAACCCTGATCTCTCCCTGAATTCAATTATCTCTTGGATTCTCTGCTTTCTGGACACACTAATTTGCAGCCACGAAATTCAATTTCCATGCTTCAAAATTTGGGTTCTCCCACAGATTTTCAGTCTTTTGACACTCTAAAATTCACCCCAGGGTTGACATATATGGATCCCCCACTAGATTTCACAACCCACATGAATTTCTGGGCATTTTTAACACTCTAAAATAAGGTTCCTTCTCCTGTTACAATTTAAATTATTTTATTTGTTGGGAATGCATAACTTGCTGAAAATTAGAGATTGGTTGCCCAACAAAATAACGGGAATGAAGAGAAATGAATTCCCATAAGGGAAATTGACTTTCGGGTACCAAAAAATGATCCCATATTCATCCATACAAATTTATGGGATCAATCCATGCTCCATTAAATTCATGAGTTGATTTCTCAGCAATTTTCTTACAGCAGAATTAAATATCAGTAAGGAAGTCCACTTGGGTAGTTGCTTACCATTTACGGCACATGGGTTCTCAAGATGACACTTGGAAACAAATGATTTAATCCTGCATACCCCTCTCCTCTCTCTAGTGAAAAAACATGCCCCCCCCCCCCCATTTTAGTTTCCTCCATAGCCAGCTCTTGTACTTTTATTGCATTATAAATATTTACATGGTTTTTACATTTTTACACGGCTAACTAGCACATGTACACAAAATAGAAAATACTTTCCTTTATCAACCAAACATTCACTAGCGGAGCCTTGGACTTGAGCTCCACGTAAGGAATCATACACCACATATTTACATATCAAACCAATAATTAAAAGGGTCAAAATGGGGGTATTACATTCCCCTACCCCTTAGAACAACACCGTCCTCGATGTTCTCAAAACTGGAAAAATAAAAAATAAATAAAATAAAAAATAAAAAAAATTGGGTATGCCTCTCTCATGGCATCCTCTAGCTCCCATGTAGCCTCATTGGGATCAAGGTGCTTCCATTGCACCTTTACCTATCCAATTGCTCGGTTCCAGAGCAATGTTACCTTCTTGTTGAGTATGTGCATAGGTTCCACTTGGAACTCTCCCTTGGGTTCCACTTGAATCGGATTCCAATCAATTACATGATTAGGATCATGTACATACTTTTTAAGCAAATAAACATGAAAAAAATCATGAGCTCTCATGTTAGCAGGTAATACAATCCTATATGCAACTGGTCCTATCCTATCAAGGACTTTGAATGGCCCACAATATCTAGGTTCCAACTTGGCACAACTTCCCAACTGTAGGGAAATTTTCTTTGGATTTACTCTTAAATAAACATCATCCTAAACTTTAAATTCCTTGTGCATTCTTTTCAAATATATGTAGCTCTTCTGCCTATCCTGTGTTGCATTTAAATTTTGCCTAATCTTAACAATTTCTTGTTCCATTTCCTTGAGAATTTTTGTCCCAAGCACTATCTTGTTTACCGGACTATCCCAACTAACTGGAGTTATGCATCCTTTTCCATACAACGCCTCAAATGGAATCATTCCCAATGATTCTTGATGTCCATTATTGTATGCAAATTCTACTAGATGTAGATAATCTTCCCTCATGGATGGCTTATCCATCACATACATCCTCAACATATCCTCAAGAACTTGATTCACCCTCTCGGTTTGACCATCTGTTTAAGGATGATACACTGTACTAAAATTCAGCCAAGTTCCCAATTCCTGAATTAACCCTTTCCAAAAATTGGATGTGAATTTTGCATCTCGATCTGAGACTATTTCTTTGGGTAACCCATGCAATATGAATATATCCTTTATGAAGATATTCGCTATGTCACTTGTTTTATGAGTGGACTTGATTGGAATAAAATGAGTTTCCTTTGATAGCTTGTCCATCACAACCATGATTGAATCATGTTGCTTCATTTTCATTGGAAAACCTATTATAAAATCCATAGAAATGACTTCCCACTTCCATTCTGGAATGGGCAAAGGATGCAACAGCCCTGCTGGATGTTGATGCTCTGCCTTGACTTGTTCACATTTTTGACACCGGGAAATGTATTCTGCTACATACTTTTTCATTCCATGCCAAAAGTAGTGTTTCCTTGTTGTTGTTATTGTCTTTTGATATCCTGGATGTCTAGAGTATGGAATTTGATGAATTTCATCCATTACAATCTTCTTCAAATCTGCACAATTTAGAATATACAATCTGCACTTATAAACAAGAAGATCATCTTCTCCAAGTTAATATCCTTCACACCTTTCATCTAGTTTTCCTTGCTACAATTTCTCTTTCATTTCAATGTAAGTCTTATCGTTGTTTTGGGCTTCAAGCACTCTTGTTCTTAAATCTGATTTGCACAGACTTAAGGTTTCTACATGAAATTTTTCTGCTAATGGTATCTGCCACTTTGTTCTCTTTTCCTTTTACATGTTTGATTTCAAAATCAAACTCACACAAAAAATCCAGCCATCTAGCTTGTGTGGCATTTAAGTTTGGATAATCAAACAAATACTTTAAATTCATGTGATCTGTCATAAGCTCAAATATTCTTCCTAGCAAATAATGCCTCTACATCTTGAGGGCGTGTACTATGGATGCTAGTTCTAAATCATGAGTTGTATAATCCTTTTCATGCTTTTTTAATTTTCTGGACTCATAGTAAATGACAAAGTCGTCTTGCATAAGCATTCCACCCAGTCCTTTAATGCAAGTATCTGTGCATACTACAAAAACCTTCTTTGGATATGTAATTTTCAAAATAGGGGCACTAGTAAGCAATTCCTTCAATCACTGAAAGCTTTCTTCACATTTTCGGACATTTCGGACATTCTTCCTTTTTAGTGATGTAATTAGATGATCGATGTTGGAAAATTCCTCAATGAACCTTCTATAATATCCTACAAGACCCATAAAATACCTAACATCTGTGACATTCTTTGGAATAGACCAATCCATTATGGCTTCAATATTTTCCGGATCCACTGCGATTCCTTCTCCTGAAATAATATGACCTAAATATTGTATCCTTATTTGATAGAAGCCACACTTGCTTAGCTTTGCATACAATTTGTGCTCTCTAAGAACTTGTAATGCCATTATTAAGTGTTCTTCATGCTCCTCTTCACTCTTTGAGTAAACAAGAATGTCATCCAAGAACACTAACATGAACTTATCCAAATATTTGTTGAAAACACTATTCATGAGACACATGAATGTGGCAAGTGCATTGGTAAGGCCAAATGGAACCACCGTGAACTCATAATGGCCATATCTTGTTCGGAAAGTCATCTTGTGAAGGTCCTCTTCTTTTATTCTAACTTGATGATAACCGGACCTCAATTCAATCTTTGAAAACACTTTGGCTCCCTTCATTTGATCAAACAAATCATCAATTCTAGGCAATGGGTAATTATTCTTGACTATCACTTTATTTAGTTGTCTGTAATCAATACATAGCCTTAAAGTCCCATATTTCTTCTCGACAAATAACACTGGTTCTCCCCAAGGAGACACACTTGGTATGATATACCTCTTTTCCATTAATTTTTGTAGTTGCATTTTTAACTCTACCAATTCCGGCGTCCTCATTCTATAAGGAGATTTGGAAATTGGGGTTTCCCCTGGAACAAGATTGATTGTAAAATCAATGCCCCTTTTTGGTGGGAGTCCTGGC
This sequence comes from Larix kaempferi, assembly GCA_027924585.1. Taxonomy (NCBI): domain Eukaryota; kingdom Viridiplantae; phylum Streptophyta; class Pinopsida; order Pinales; family Pinaceae; genus Larix; species Larix kaempferi. The sequence continues at coordinate 1,552,828 of BSBM01000174.1, read as the reverse complement.
ACTTCATCTGGAAACACATATTTGAACTCTTTCAACAACTAATAATCCTCTATCTTTGGGCCTTTGTCCTCTGGTGAATCTGATATATGGACTGCATATAGCTGGTATCCCTTCTTGTAAAAATTCCTTAACTGCATGGCTTAAATATTCCTTACTGCAACTTGCTTGGGAATCCCTTTCACCACTCTTGGCCCTCCATCTTCATCAATGCATTCAAGGACCTTTTCATAGCATTCTACCTTGGCTTTATGCTTTTCCAACCAATCCCTACCAATAAGAGCGTCATACAAACCTAATGGTAGTACATTCAAATTTACTTTGGTGAGGAGCCCATTCAACTCTATGGGGCACTCCATCACTACTTCACTTACTTTTCTTTTTGTGTCGTTAGCTAGATGAACTAGCCAAGAATTATTATGCCTCATTTTTATAAGAGAAAAACTTTCAACCACTTTTTGAGTAACATAATGGTGAGTAGATCCTGGATCAATCAAAATAGAAATAGATTGATTAGCCATCTTACCTTCAACTTCCACTACTGTTGATTGATGGTCTGTTTGATGGTTATCCAACGCTGCATAAATTTGGGGAGTTGCCCTTTCCATATGCTCCATTGTAACTGCTTCTTCTAATTTATGCAAGCCTTAGTGGTTCTCTCTTCAAAGTGGACAGTCTTTAAGCATGTGGTTTTATCCACATACCCAACACTGAAGTGGTCCTTTTGGTCCCTTTTCTACTTCTATTGCTGGCTTGATTCCACGGCGTGCTTGCTAACCTTGCTAAAAATCTCTTGGCATATTTCTAAATGGTGGAGGCTTGAATCCACTTCTCATTTGGTCAAATATTCCTTTTGGCTTTCCTTTGCATGCTGGATGAAATTCTGATTTTCCTTTGCTCTGCTCATAAGAATGCATTGCCATTATAATGGCTTCATCAAGAGTTAGTGGGTTAACAAACTCAATCTTGTCTCTGTAATTTTGGGGCAAACTTCCAAGGATGCATTGAATTTTTACCCTTTTATATATGATATAATCTACATGCCTCAACAATTCAAAAAACTTATGGATATGTTCTTCCATGAACTTCTGTCCTAATATTAGTTCATTGAACTCCTTCCTCTTTTTATCATAATACCTGGAAAATGGGTATTTTTCTTTGAAATACGTTTTAAATCGCTCCTAGTCGATCCTTCTTTATTTGATTCCTTTTACTTGCATGAGATGCTCCCACCAAATTTAGGTTCGACCATTGAGATTGTAAATAGAAATTCCGGCCTTTTCATTTCCTAAGTAATCATGAATCCTAAAATATTTCTTCATTCCAAGAAGCCATGCTTCTGCTTCCTTACCTATCTGACTTTATCCATTAAATGTGGGTGGCCTTGCCTTTCTGAATTATCCTTGAGGAATCCCTTTAAATTTTCTTCTTCTTTAAAATCTGTTGGAAATTTTCTTTGGGATACTTCTATAACTTTTAGAATCACATGACCTACTAGAAGAAGATCTTGACAAAGATACCTTATGTTCCCTTCTCAAAGAACCATTTCTTAGACTTGGAGTCCTCTTCTTAATGCGACTTCTAGAGTGGATTTCTACACTTCTTCTTTCTTGACCAACATTGCTTGGATTAGATCCAAGATAATCCCTCTACTGAATATTAGTGAGACTCTGAAGGATGACAACATTAATCTGGTTTTTCTCTTCTAGAGCCTTGATCAACCTCTCATTGAAACTTCTCATTGTTTCAACCCAATTTTGGGGAGTGATCTGCTCCCTCCTCCCATTAGATTCTGTCTCAACATTTCCCTCTTGTATATTTTATTCTAGGGCATCCTCATCATGCTCATAGGGTTTCTGGGCATCATTCATGGTTACCATTTTCTTTTGGATATTTTTCTCTTGCCCGCTACCCTCTGCTACAACTATTCAAAGATTGTCAGCTGCAAACATTGTGCATCATAGAGATATTTATTAAACATCTTAGTAGCATATGCAATGAAACATAAAAAAATTATTCTTTAATAGAATTAGTCTCATGAAATAATTCACAGGTTTATTGAGTCATTTTTTTTTGTTTCATTTATGCATTCTGGAAAATACCCTCTATTGACAATTTTGTCAAATTAAGGTTATAGGGACTTTTCTATTATGATCTCTGAGACATCCAAATTCCTCATTCAGATTCTGAATGTGCACCTCTGTTACCCTACGGATAAGATTTCCAACGCCTATCTTCATGCTTCATTATTATCTTAGACATGAAAGTTACACTCCCAAAATGCTAATTTTTCCCAATTATGCACTTTTTCTACAGGTGCAATGATTTTCAAAGAACAACTTCAGTCGCCAGTAGAAGAAAATCTGGAAATAACTAGAAACAATTTTCTATCGGGAACTGTTATTACATACAATAAGGATTACCCAACAACTTTCATATCTCTAATTCGATGCTCCAGACAACTTCTACAAATTTCTAGGTTTGACTACTTTTGACTTTTGCACTTTTTCTTAGACTTGGAACTTTTACCAAAACTTGTTATCTCTGAAATTAAGCATTTATAGAAAAAAAAATTCTAACGTAAGTTGTCTGTTTTAATGAGTAGGTAAAATGTTGAGTTCAAATTTTTTTCTGGTTTCGACATTTAGGGTCACTTTTACCTCCTGCAAGCTTTCCAAAATCCCCCAAAAGCTCTCCAAAATAGTAGATTTAGGTCTTCTTCCGCACCCTGGCTTCACACATTTTGGAATTTGGATCCACGCTCCCATAGTTAGTTGTGTGCCCATTCTATGACCATACCATAACAATTTCGGCTTTAACAGAGTCCTCATTAGGTATCTGGACACTAATATTTGAAAGTCACTAATTTGAAAATTTTGTCAAATTGGAGCGGGATGAGCTCGGGCCTCTCGCTAATGTTTCTAAATCGCCATTACGGACTTCTCTTTGGGAGATACTTTTGCACCCCCACGAATGCATGCCAACAAACATCGCACACCTCTCCATGTGTCCTATTCCTTGAGATGCATTTTTGTTCCCCCACATATTCGCAACGACGATTGACTATCGATGTCTGTCTACTGCCGACCGACAACTGTCGTGTACCTATACTTCGATGTCCCCAAAAACTTGTTTCCGTGGCCTCCATGGCCCACTCTTCTCGGTTGCACCCCACGTACGAACTCTGTGACGCCCAAGGACTTATTTTCTCCACACTCGGGAATCTTTCTCCACAGTACTACCATGCATCCTCTCTTTGGACCTCCCAGGACTTATTCGCCACTGCACCCACAGAACTTCTTTGTGGTTCCCCACGGATTCTTCTTTGTGATACCCCCACGGATGTACGCTAATGACCGACGCCTATCGACCGACGGCGACCAATAACCGTCACAAATCTATACTCTGTTGTGCCTGCCAACTGTGGACATCATCCACCCACATGTCCTTTCGATGTGGTTGGTCCACGTCATACCTTTCTTTCCCACATGGCATGGGTGGGGGTCCACATCAAATTTTTCCAAATTTTAATATTTTTATAACTAAAATGGAATTGTCCATTTCATCCATTTATGAAATATTTATGTTACATAACATAGTGAAAATTAATTCTGCAGTATTGAAATTTCCTTGAACGAGTTTACCATTCATGTTGGTAGAAACATATTGGACTCATGGGCTCCATTGAATCACCAAACATTAATTTAACACATAATTTTTACCAAGATATGTATTATCATTTCTCGGGAATTCTAATTTTTCATCGATGAGTGTGGATTCTAGTCCATTTAGCCTCGGTGTTGTAACCATTCTCCCTAATACCATTCTGTCACATCCCCGCCCATCAATCAAACCAATGGAGGGGACATGAACGATTTATGGGGTTCTAAATTTCGCCCCCACATGGACAAGTTATGAAATTCATAAACATATAACTGCGTGTATAGATGCATAATAAAAATACACTGCAAAAATTAAATTCATTCCATACACACAACATGCATATATTAGCATATTCATCACATGCATAATAATCATAATCAAGCACATTCAATCACAACAGTAAATTAACAAGTGAACGCTTATCTTTTCAATGAAGTTTCCCAAGCAAGTGGCTATGGAAGAACAATGTTCCACCCAACTGTAGGCACTCTGTCCATCACTTTATCTCTCTTCTAAGAGGCCACCCCAGTTGGGCTTTGTATCTGCTAAGGAGTAACTACACAGGCTCACTCACAGCCAAAAGAACACACTCTCATGCTGAACCAGTGCACAACTGGGTTTATCAAGCATACAAAGAGATAAGGTAGGTGAATGCTAGGCTATTGAGCTCAACCATGGAGCTACATGCATCTCATTTGGTCTCAGCCAGCCTTGGCACCCACAATACCTACCACACCCAACACAAGGAAGGTCCCCTTCTCTGCTACACAGTACCTCGGGCATCCCTTCCCTCTGGTTCTATTCAGGGTGGGAATAGAAAGGTCCAAGCTGCTATACCAATAGATATTTTTGCCTACACTGGTTTTATTAAGCAATTCCAACCTCTGATCTATCCCTCACTTCAATTGTCTCTTGGATTCTCTGCTTTCTGGCCACACTAATTTGCAACCATGAAATTCAATTTCTAGGCTTCCAAATCTGGGTTCTCCCACAGATTTTTTGGGCTTTTAACACTCTAAAATTCACCCCAAGGTTGACATATGAGGATCCCCCACTGGATTTCACAACCCACACAAATTTATGGGCGTTTTTAACACTCTAAAACTTGGCTCTTTCTCCGGTTACGATTTCTATTATTTTGCTTGCTGAGAATGCATAACTTGCTAAAAATTGGAGACTCATTGCCCAAAAAAAGAATGGGAATCAAGGGAAACGAATTCCCATGAGGGAAATTGACTTCTAGGTACCAAAAATTGAGCCCATACTCAGCCATACGAATTTATGGGCTTAGCCCATGATCCATTAAATTCATGAGCTTATTTCTCAACAATTTTCTTACAACATAATTAAATATCAGTAAGGAAGTCCACTTGGGTCTTTGCTTACCTTTTATGGAACATGGGTTCTCAAGATGACACTTGGAAACAAAGGATTTAATCTCGCATACCCCTCTCCTCTCCCTAATGGATAAACATATCCCCCCTCATTTTAGTTGCCTCCATAGCCAACTCTTGGACTTTTATTGCATTATAAATATTTACATGGTTTTTACATTTTTCTATGGCTGACTGGCACATGTACACAAAATAGAAAATACTTTCCTTTATCAACTGAATATTCACTAGCGGGGCCTTGGCCTTGAGATCCACATTAGGAATCATACACTGCATATATTTACATATCAAGACAATAATTCCAAGGGTCAAAATGGGGGTATTATACTACGCATATGAAAGCTCATAATGTTTTCCATGTTTCATTGCTTAAACATTATATAGATGATACTAATCACATTATTGATTCGCATGTGATTCAAGTGGAAAGCGAGGGTGAGTTCCAAGTGGAGCCTATGCACATCATAGGTAGGAAGGAGACTGTTCTCCAAAACCGTGCCATCATCCAGGTAAAGGTACAGTGGAATCACTTTGGACCATATGAGGCTATGTGGGAGCTGGAGGATGCCATAAAGCGAGGAATACCCTTTTTTGTTCAATTTTGAAGAGCACTAAGGACAGAATTGTTTCAAGGGGGAGGGTACTGTAATGTCCCTATTTTTGGCCCTTGACATAAACTATGTAAATTATGTAATATCGTTGATATAATTAATGAAACATGGTGAGGAGCTCAAGGAAAAGGCCCTACCATGGATTCCCCGAATGTATATGGTTAGTGAACCATGTGTTGTTCAAGTGCAGTAACATTGTGATGTGATGTACATGCGCATAATAATAATAAAGAAACCCACAACTGACTATGTGTTGGCATGAAGAGGGTAGACCCGATTTCTAGCAATAAAATACCAACAAAACCCTAGATATCGTCCCTTATGACATCACCTGTTAAACAGATGAAGTCTCACCTGAGGCATCTAAGGGGGGGCTGTAGGAACCAGGTTTCTACAGACAAGAAGGGTTAGGAGGAAATTCTACCACTTAAATCTCTGTGCATAAACATCAGATCTATACCAGAACAACAATCATAACTTAAACATATTCAAATCTGTTATTCAGAAATAACATTCATAATAACATCACATTCAGTATGCGCACAAAGGGAGAAGCATTCAATAGTACACAAAGAGAACCTCCAAAACATCTTCATCACATTATATTTCATCCATAACCATACATATCCTATGCACTGCGTGATAGAATCCCCAAAACAAAAGAGTATTACATCATTCATTATCTCTACTCACTCTCTTTACTTCTATATCTCTATCTCTCTATCTACTGCCTATTTATAGCTTTTTAGTGGGGGGGGAATTCCCACAAACAGACCCAAAAATATGCCTAATGGACCAAATCCCTAACTAATTTCCATCTTTTGTGCTCTTTCGCCCCTTTGTTACATGTGTGTGGTCCACATCCTTCCGCACGCTTCCCAAAACTGGTCCCTTATCGATCCTGCTCCAATAGGCCTGCAACACTCACATGTGGCTCGTCTCAAGCCACCTCATTCAGTTAGCCAAAACTTGGGTCTTTGTTCTTGTTTACAATTATGCTTACTTCTCTATTTGCACTATTGCTGCTAACTTCTATAGGGTTTCCTATGCAGTCGCTACCTTCTCCTTCATTTGTGCTTCTTTGGCCAAAATTACTTCTTGCAATTGCTTATTGAGAGTTAATTTCAAGGTTTCTATGCATGCCTCAACAGTTTCCTTAACCTGCCCCTATACATGTGCAAATTATTCTTTTCCTACATGGATTGATCTTATAATGCCTCTAACTTGTTGGCTATCTTATGTCGCTCTTCCTGGATATTTCTTACTGTTGATGTATTTGTAACTTCGAAATGTATTTCATATATGTATGTTGTATTCCTATAGAGATGTTATTATTCCTCTATACGGAAGTGTCGTCATTTATATTGTAAGTGTCGTAACTTATACTTGATGAGTTATTAGACCACCATGATGGGGTCGGCCCTGTATGAGTCATGTGGGTAAAAGGGTTATTAGACCACCCTATTGGGGGTCGGCCCTGTCAGCATTATGTTATGTGGTTAAGTTAAGGCCGACCTAGTAAAGGTTATTAGGCAAGTCAAGTCAAGTATAAATAGAGTGCGGGAGGCACTCTATTTTATCATTCACTTTCTCACTCACACACTCATTGGAGAGTGGCGCACTAGTGGAGGAGGAGAACCTACTGCTAGGAGGACTATCTCTTGTACTTGGTTTGTATCATTGCTCTATCTATCTTTGAGGAAGTTGCGGGATTTTTCACCTTCTTGGTTTTCCCCGATGAAACTCTGTGTCTCTTGTGTGCTTGCATTATTGTGTCCATGTTTGATATGCTGTAGATATGCTGTACATGTTATTCTCTCAGTTAATATCCTAGATCATATTGAAATTATGAAAAACTAACATGCTATCAAAGCTAGCCTAAAAGAAGGCATGGTATGGCATTTATGACACTTGTTGCACTTGCGAAGCTAGGGATTGATATAGCAAAAACCAGACATCACATCACTTTCGCTATAAATACATTTTGGCGAAGTTTCAGGATCTGAAACCTTTACAATTCGTAGCTAACATCCCCATGTACCTTTTACCCGAAGCACAACTTCTAATTTGCTATACTTTGTGATTTATGATCAGTACAATCTAGGGTTTCTGCCTCTTCCAGATCTCATTCACAAACAGGTGACCTAGGAAAAAAGGTCACAACATGGGCTAGGAAGCTCCAAATGAAATTTAGTAAAAAAGTGACAGGTAGGGCACGGACTGTAATTTCTCAGGTAAGTTTTTCAGAGGCCGAAACTGAACTAGTGACACGTGGCACGCCGTACAAGTTCGCTCTCTTGTTTTATCCCATAAACAGGTCACGTTGCGAAACTTGTCATAACTCTCTCTCAGAGAATCCAATTGAGGTAAGACCTGTGGGGTTGGAAAGATAACAGGTCATGCTACCACAGGAAGAATTTTCAGACCCTGTAGATCTGAAATTTCAGAGTTACACCAGAAAAAATCAGGTCCATATTTTTGTCAAAACAGAATTGGATTTTGAGCACCTTCATTCATGGCTCCGGGAATTTAGGGTTTCAGAGAATGTTGGAATTTTTGTATTGGAGACCACGGCTGGATGCTCCTCATCAAAATCGAAATTTAGAGACCAAGATCAAATTTTTTGGTTGGGCAGAAGGCCGGGCTTGATCAAACCCTAGTTCGGGATTTTGATCGGAAAGGTGGAAAATTAGGGCTTCTGCAAAAGTTGGAATTTCTGAAGTCTGTGACCACGGCTGGAAGCTCCTCAGAAAAATCGAAGTTTAGAGATTTGGATCGAACCTTTTGGTTGGGAAGAAGGGTGGGCTTTATCAAACCCTAGTTCGGGATCCTGTCCAGAAGATCCGGAAGTTTCAAAGGCAATTTTGAGGGGTGAAACTTTGCAGTTTTCAAATTCTGAGTATACTAGGTTGATCAGCCCATCAAGGCACATCTTTCTATCCTTTCAGAATTTTGAATTTTTAGGGTTTCTCTGACAAACCCTAATCCAGCTCCAGATCTAGTTTTTGCAAATCAAGTGGATTGGTTTAATCCTAGAAGAGAATGGATTGGTCACCTGCATAAGTGAAGAAGTTCCTGTTTCAAAGGGAGATGAAGCTAAGGCCTTACATAAGAAGATTACAAGCAATCTCAACAGGTATGACTTATCCAGGTATGTTTCGAGATCTGTTTATGGTATGTTTGTCTCCATTAAGTTTAGTACAATCTTGATTAACTTTAGACCTGTCGTATCACCTTAATAAAATTATGAATGCAAATATTCATTAATTAGGGTTTTAACACTTATGATTGCACTAATGCATTGTGGTGTTGTATGAGGTTGATGTTGTCTACTAACATGAAAGGTACATCAAGAAAGACAAATCATGTTCCACTTCAAGAACATATGACCATGGTGACATGAAGACAAAGATTCATCCATTGTCATGGATCACATAGAAGATCTACTTACGAGGTATGTATAACTTGGTTCTATAATGGTTAACCTATGAGATATGCAGGTTACTAGCACAAGTCATTTAAGAGAACAAGAAGACATCGTGTGGGTATGTTAGACATAACCAGCTAACATATTAATCCAGGTATGTTTTTCCTATATCAAGTTAGAATCCTACCTTGTGTTAGGATCTCTTATATAAGTATACATGGCATGATTGATAATGATTATTTATGAAGTTAGAAATTTAAGTAATCTAGTGTTTATGCATATTATGTCTCTTACCTTGATTGATGATATGACTAACCAGAAGAGTTCTGTGGTCAAATATGAATATGCATGAGTAAGAGAAGTCTTCCTTGAAACTTTGAATGCTAATGCTCATTAGCTGTGTTTGAAATGATCTTGACCATACATGTTTAAGATTACTTAGAATTATAATAGTATTAAGATTATACTAATGAATGTATGTATGAGACCTCGAGGATAACACAATGATGATACTAGTAAGTATGCATAGTGATCGAGGATGGATATAAGTTCAAAGACAGGTAATCCAGGAAGCAAAGATCAAGAGGGAGCACACTCCAATAGTTCCTGCAAGAAAGCAAATATTGAGAGGGAGTCCACCCTACAACCAAACAAAGATAAGTATTTGAATTGTCATTTCTTGCATACTTGTTTGTTTAAATAATATTGTTCAATGATGTATATGCTTATGTTCCTAGACTTAGGGTGTGTATTATGCATATTAGAATAATTGCATTAATGAACAGTATACTACTAATATGCATGTAATGGGTAAGTGGCCTATGGCACTGTACAACATTACATCACTACTTATCTAGAATGAAACCTCTTTGCTGACATGTTGGGAGTTGTGCACACTCTTAACAATGTTCTGGTAGAGATTGGAAGGCATCTAGAAAGTTACGGGATATGGATAAATGTTGTATTGAAGAATTGGCTAAGATAATTGCATGACTGTATGACATATTTATTTATGTGTAAGAATTTGTTCTGAAAACTATGAGATGTTTCTAATCATGCAATTTAACTTGTTTTGTAGGAAAGATCGTATACCATCACCTACAAAAGAAGGACTACAACATTTGTTCCAGTAACGAAGTTCAAACTATCTATTGAAGATATTGAAGAATCTGAAGTTCCCAGGATACGGGATATAGTAAAAGGAGGCCATGGTCGAGAAGTACCAATCGATCATGTTTGGGATGTGGTCCCAAGACCTGAAGGGAAGTTTGTTGTGACTTCCAAATGGATCTATAAGATCAAGCATGCTGCAGATGGTAGCATGGAGAAATACAAAGCGAGGTTTGTAGCTCGTGGCTTCTCCCAGAAAGAGGGATTGACTATGAAGAGAATTTTGCTCGTGTAGCCAGGTACACTTCCATCATATCAGTACTTGCCTTGGCTGTAGTGATGAAATGGAAGATACACCAGATGGATGTCAAGACAACTTTCTTGAATGGTGTAGTCGAGGAGGAAGTGTATGTGGAGCAGCCACTCGATTTTGAGACACATGAAAGAGAGTCATATGTGTGCAAGTTGAAGAAAGCCTTGTATGGCTTGTAGCAAGCTCCTAGGACTTGGTATGGTAGGATAGACAGCTTTCTATCCAGTTTGGGCTTTACCAAAAGCAGATTCCAACCTTTACTACAAGGTTGAGGAAGGAAATCCTATGATACTCTTATTGTATGTGGATGACCTGTTTATAACAAGAGAGGATAGATTGATTCCCGACACGAAGAGGAAGCTTGCTGCCGAGTTCGAGATGAAGGACTTGGGGATGATGCACTATTTTCTAGGCATGGAGGTGTGGCAGAGTGCAGATGGGATCTTCCTTGGACAAGGGAAGTATGCATTAGAGATCCTGAAGAGGTTCGGGATGATGGACTGCAAGGCCATGACCACACCTATGGCATCGAACCTGAAGCTTCTGTGTGATGCTTCATCTGATCCGGTTGACGTCACTATGTATCGTCGGATGATTGGGTCCTTGATGTACCTGACGAACACGAGACCAGATATTTGCTTTGCGGTGAACACATTGAGCCAGTTCTTCACGGATCCCAGAAGTGTTCACCTGGTTGCTGTAAAGCATATTTTGAGGTACCTAAAGGTTACAATTGATTATGGGCTCAAGTATGATGCGAATCAAAAGTTTAACCTGCAGGGTTATGTTGATTCAGACTGGGTAGGCAGTGCTGCAGATAGGAAGAGCACTTACGGGTGCTGCTTCAGTATGGGATCAGGTGTGATCTCTTGGTTTAGAAGGAAGCAGTCCTGCGTAGCACTGAGTACAGCCGAAGCAGAGTATGTTGCAGCTTGTTCGGCTAGTTGTGAGGAAGTATGGTTGAGGAAGCTACTGTCTGAGTTATTTGATCTCCCGTTGGATGCTACTGGTATCTTTTGTGACAACCGGAGTTGTGTGAAGCTGTCTGAGAACCTTGTGTTCCATGACAGGTCGAAGTACATAGAGATCAAATATCACTATATAAGGGATATGGTGCAGAGAGGAGCAGTGAAGCTCCTGTATGTTGCGACGGATGAGCAGGTTGCAGATGTGCTGACGAAGCCACTACCTAGAGTGAATTTCGAGTACTTCAGAGAGAGGCTTGGTGTTCTTCATATTGATGATACTTCGAGGAAGAAGTGATGGACACATTTCCAGGAGCCATTCCGAGCATGATGAGAGGAGGTTCCTTCCATGGCTGCGGATGTATGCACAGGATGATGAGCATCAGGATGATGCTCCAGTTACTGCTCTGTATATGCATCATGTTGGATGCTTGTTATGATTAGTTGGATCATGTATATGTATATGCATCATGTTGGATGCTTGTTATGATCAGTTGGATCATGTATATGTGGGTGATTCCATGAAGATGGGTAACTCTTTTTGGCCAAATATGACGGTGAAAACAGAAATTTTACCCATGTATTAAATTGAATCCCTCGAAACTCATTCTTTCCACATGAATTTTGACATGCGGTTGAAAAACAAAATGTAGAGAATTATGTTGGCTTTCCAATGATATTTTTTTTGAAATATACCAATGTCATATATCATGTCGAATTTTCATTTAATGAAACGTGTGTACTTAAAATTTTGAAGAGCAATTAAAAAGTAATTTGTGTGCGTGCACAATAATTTAATCTTAAAGTAATAATTTTAAAAAATGAAATATGTGAACATGATCTAGACAAAATGCACTAAGGCTTACATATTTTTCTTTTAATTTTTCTCGAAAAAATATATTTATTATTATTTTTCGAAAATGACCAATGAATATTTAAGTCGCATTTTGCACACATGTGTGTGCGTGCACGAAATATTTTGATTTTTTACATAATTTGCAAAACTAAAAATACCATTTTAAAGAGGACGCGTTTATCTAGGGCTTGTGTATTTTTTCAAATTTTTTGGATGTGTATTTTGGATTTTGTGGATTTATCTTTGAGCTCAATCGAAGTTGTCGACAGGGTTTTTTAGGGCAAGTTTTAGTAGAAATTTAAAAACAAAAGACATATGAAGATAAAAATTCGTAAATTTTATATATCTGGATAGAGGATTCGTTGACGAATCCAATGGTATCAAGTCCGCTCATTAATGAGCATTTAATGACATGGTTTAACTCTGTGGAAGGCAGACAAAACTTTCATTCTGCAGTGAAAAGGGCTCTCGGCCTGTTTTTTAAGCCCTCGATCGAGCTAAATACCTCGATCGAGGGTTTAACAACACCTCGATCGAGGGTTTAACAAGACCTCGATCGAGGTATTTTAAAACCCTCGATCGAGGGCCTAAAATGAGCCTTTTTATGTTTTTCAAAAGCTAGATCGAGGTTTTGCGAGCTCGCAAAAGCTAGATCGAGGTTTTGCGAGCTCGCAAAAGCTCGATCGAGGTTTTGCGAGCTTTTCAAAAGCTTGATCGAGGGTTTTAAAACCCTCGATCGAGGTATTTTAAAACCCTCGATCGAGCTTTTAAAACCCTCGATCGAGGTATTTTAAATCCCTCGATCGAGCTTTTAAAACCCTCGATTGAGCTTTTAAAACCTCGATCGAGGGCTTGAAAATACCTCGATCGAGGGTTCGAAAAACAATTTTTTTAGCTTCCATCCGCCAAAAATGGTGAACCACCTTCGTGGAATCACCCATGTATATGCATCATGTTGGATGCTTGTTATGATCAGTTGGATCATGTATATGTATATGCATCATGTTGGATGCTTGTTATGATCAGGTGGATCATGTATTTGTATATGTATCAGGTGGATACATTGTATGATCAGGTAGATCATGTATTTGTATATGTATCAGGTGGATACATTGTATGATCAGGTAGATCATGTATTTGTATATGTATCAGGTGGATACATTGTATGATCAAGTAGATCATGTATTTGTATATGTATCAGGTGGATACATTGTATGATCAGGTAGATCATGTATGATGATATGTATCAGGTAGATACTGTGTATGCATCAGGTGAATGCATTGTATGATCGGGATGATCATGGATGATGAGCTTCAGGATGTTGCTCCAGATGATATGCATCAGGATGATGCTATGATGATGATCAGGATGATCATGTGATGATGACATGCATCAGGACAATGCAGTGATGATGATCAGGATGATCATGTACATAAGGATGATGTATGGTGAGTATCAGGTTGATATTTTTTGGCCGTGGACAGGTTGTGCAGACAAGCATATAATTTGGCCTTGGGAGGTTTGTAGATACTCTTTCAAGGTTTTTCCTATGGCATATAATGTGGCCCTGGGATATCTGGCAAATGCTCTTTCGAGGTTTTCCTTGGAAGGACATATAATTTGGCCCTGGGAGGTTTGCAGATACTCTTTCGAGGTTTTGCCTATGGCATGTAATATGGCCCTGGGATATCTGTCCAATGCTCTTTTGAGGTTTTGTCCTATGGCATGTAATATGTCCCTGGGAGATCCGATAGGTTGGGCTGTGTGCCCATAATAAGTCCTGGGATGCTCTTGCGAGGTTTTTCCATGACCAAATGTAATTTGGCCCTGGGAAATCCTATAGGTAGAGCTGTGTGCTCGTAACATCCTGGGATGCTCTTGTGAGGTTTTGTGGTGACCAGATGTAATATGTCCCTGGGAGATCCTATAGGTATAGCTGTGTGCTCGTAACAGCCTAGGATGCTCTTGTGAGGTTTTGTGGTGAGGTCACATATAATATGTCCCTGGGAGATCCTACAGGTAGAGCTGTGTTCTCGTAACAACCTGGGATGCTCTTGCGAGGTTTTGTGACGCACATAATAAGTCCTGAGGATTCCACAGTATGGCCAGTAATGATGAAGACCTGCAGGTGGTGAGCCTACATCCAGTATGAAAAAGGATTGGCTCTGTAGAACTTCCTGTGATGAGTAGTTCAAAGATTGATTGAGATAGCAGCAGCAGTGACCATGACAATGATTCGATGACGATGATCCACTGACGATGATCTAGAGAAGAAGACTTGTGCTAGAAGACCTGTGTCAAGAAAGACCTTCCTAGTTAAGAGGGAGTGTTGATGTATTTGTAACTTCGGAATGTATTTCATATATGTATGTTGTATTCCTATAGAGATGTTATTATTCCTCTATACGGAAGTGTCGTCATTTATATTGTAAGTGTCGTAACTTATACTTGATGTGTTATTAGACCACCTTGATGGGGTCGGCCCTGCATGAGTCATGTGGGTACAAGGGTTATTAGACCACCCTATTGGGGGTCGGCCCTGTCAGCATTATGTTATGTGGTTAAGTTAAGGCCGACCTAGTAAAGGTTATTAGGCAAGTCAAGTCAAGTATAAATAGAGTGCGGGAGGCACTCTATTTGATCATTCACTTTCTCACTCACACACTCATTGGAGAGTGGCGCATTAGTGGAGGAGGAGAAGCTGCTGCTAGGAGGACTATCTCTTGTACTTGGTTTGTATCATTGCTCTGTCTATCTCTGAGGAAGTTGCGGGGTTTTTCACCTTCCTGGTTTTACCCGGTGAAACTCTGTGTCTCTAGTGTGCTTGCATTATTGTGTCCATGTTTGATATGTTGTAGATATGCTGTACATGTTATTCTCTCAGTTAATATCCTAGATCAGATTGAAATTATGA
This sequence comes from Larix kaempferi, assembly GCA_027924585.1. NCBI lineage: Eukaryota > Viridiplantae > Streptophyta > Pinopsida > Pinales > Pinaceae > Larix > Larix kaempferi. Next base: position 1,537,577 of record BSBM01000174.1, on the reverse strand, counting down.
AAAACTAACACTTACTTCCATCTGTTTTTTATATATAGACCACCGAAACCCTGCAATTCCATTGGATTTTACGCAACTGCTATTCGATTTCAATCCACTCAGTGCTCCACACTCTATTCACTCCCCAAGGATTACAACAATTCAAACAGGACAAACAATCAGATATGATTTACCTCCATATTATAGACACTGTACATAGACTCGACTAGATTGGGGGTCCACAATGCCCACCCCACACAACACAAAGAAGGTGCCCCTTCACTGCTCAATGGTCCCTTAGGCACCACGTTCCTCCAGGTGTTATTCCAGCGTGTGCGTATAAAGACCACTAAAACCTCATATCATCTTCCTAAAGGTTTTGCCTTCTAAAGGTTACCAATCTAGTTTGTGCACAACCAATTGGTTTAGAGAATAATCCAGACATTTCCCAATAGACTACACGGGATACAACAGGATTCATAGGCATCTATACTCATGTTGAAGCAACAATGAGGAATCGGTAATTTTAGGTGCACGACTAAGGATTCACAACACTTCACCACTTTGTTTTCCCGACTCAAAACAACTTGGAACATGCATACAACATGGTTTCAGGTGCATCGACAGAGGTTAGCAGCTGGGCAGCTTGATACCACTTCATTGCTCAGGACAACAAGAAAACACACAACAATTGCGCTCTTAGGTTCCTCTTTGGCTCTCAGCTAAGCACTCTGTCACCATTCAGAATCTGCTTTCTCTCAAATAAGGGTTGACTCTTTCTCCATAGATGAGAATGATATATTGGTCAATGGATGGATGAATAATTCCTCACAAGAAAGGGCGAGTTAGATAGACCCATGATGGGTCGAATTACTTGACCACATAACTGATTAAATGACTGACAGGATCACTGACAAACTTATTGTGGCATCCCCCCAATTGACAGGCAATTTAAGGACGAATTCAATGTAACCAATTGCTTAACGAATAAGCAATCTCCCATCCCCAGTTCTGCGGGGTGACTGACACTACTCTGTCACAAGGAACTAAGACCCATGCCTTCCTTTCCCCAATACAATAATTGTCTCAACTACCTTCCTCTTGGAAGCATTAAATTATTGGGGTGCATGAGTCAAACTTACATCTAATGGGTCATCAGTCCTCTCTAGGACACTTGGCTCTCATATATTGCCTTCATGAATTCAATACGTCCCTCCCTAACCTTAGGATAATCATGCCCCTTTCTCTTGTTGACTTTCATAATCAATTGTGGGTTTCTTTATTATTACTATGCACATGTACATCACATTACAATGTTACTGCGCTTGACCAGTGCATGGTTCACTAACCATATACATTTGGGGAATCCATGGTAGGGCCTTTTTTTTAGCTCCTCACCATGTTCCATCAATTATATCAATGATATTACATAATTTACATAGTTTATGTCAAGGGCCAAAACTAGGGACATTATAGGTATAGCCTAAAAATGGCCTTTTCCTTAAGAACTATTATCCATAAAGCAGTCATGCTTTGCAATTCCATGTAACATGTTGTATTCTAAAACCACTTGTATTTGTAGACATTTTTCTTTCTTTTTTATCTCTTACCTTGCTTTGATAACTAGCTATCACGATTTAATATTACCTTTGTAGATGGAAGCCAATGTCGCTTCTTACATAAGATTCATGCATGGTGTTAGCTGCCACACTTGAAACATTACTTCCATTACATGGGTGATTTTTTCACCCACCAACCAACTGGTGAATTTTGGTGGTGTTTGTTTGGGCACGGCGACCAACAATGTCACCGAGTATAGTGTTGTTATCCAACTTCTCTCAAAGGATAGCATTTTTGGCATTCAACACATCACTGTCTACTTGGATTTTCAGTTAGTAGCGTCTCACCTAAATAATGTTTATCAAGTTCATGATCCTTACCTATATAGGAATTTTTTAATGGTACATTTGCTTGAATGACAATTTGGATTCATCACATACATTCACATTCCTAGGATATTTAATGCATTGGTTGATTCATTAGCTAATTATATCATCAATTGGCATATGTTACATTAAAGTTTAAATACCATAAAAGCATGCATGCATGTAAAATACAAACCATGACACATAAATGCACACACCATTTTCTGACACTGTATAAGTAACTCCGCCATAACCATGTGTGTGTGTGTGTGTGTGTGTGTGTGTGTGTGTGTGTGTGTGTGTATAAAGATCTATATCAGCATGTCCATACAAAAAAATATAACTACATAGTGTTTTTAAAATCGTCAAGCTATCTAGCCTCACATAGATATATAATTCAAGTACAAAAATGTGAAGAGAAATCCTAGGAACTAATCATCAAACTCATTTGCATGCACTCCATGGTAGCATACCACAATGATCATTACGCACCTCATCAGTTTGATCATCCCAGCCGGAACCTCGACTATGTGATGTTGCATTTGCTTGGGAACCTTTTGAATACGTGTCATTGGGAGTCCCATCGTAAGCCTCTCTAAGTTTATGTGCGCATTACACAAGGTCTCTACTACATCCTCCTCATTTGAGTCGAGCTCCTATTTCTCCTCCTCTCTTACATGACTTCGCCTTGGGGGCATCACCAATGGTCTCACTGGACCAACATCTATACTATCACAACTCAATACAATTAGTGCACATTGCATATGTCATAAAAAAATCCTTAAAAAGGAAAAACATAAAAAGGGGGGGGGTATATTGACATTTTTAATTTGTTATGTGAAAACATGGTAGTAGCTTCTAAGTCTCACCCTTGAACATAACACTTGATTTTACATTAAAATATCTTGCAATTGGGATTCATATTGCTTTAGAAACCATACCATAATGACGAGTCACTCTATTGATTGGTTATCCTTCCAGACATCACAAAGTTTCCATTTTAATGCCTCCAATATTAATGGTTTTCATTGGATTATGTTTGAGCATTGGTTGGCATCCAAGTCATTTTAGTGTCATGTTCATGTTTAAGGGAAGTTGGTTAAACTTGTGTCAGCCATTCCTCATATTTTTACCATGCATGTCGGTTATCCTATTATCAAGAAACAACTAAGTGGTTTTCTTACTTTTAGTTCCATCAAATCAAATCAATTACATATTTTGTGTCAAATAATGAGATATACCTTAATGCTCTCCTTTTGATGAACTTCTTCCTATCGACTTCAAAACATCATCTAGGAAGTAAGTTTAGAAACCTTTGATAGTATTTAAGGGCTTGCAGTTATTACTAGCAAGATCCTTTGTTGCTAACAATGGGTATACATCATTGGCTCATGTTCTCTAATTCATTCAAGTGTTTGAATTCATCTCACTTATTCACACTTAGGGATTGTACTTTTTACCTTGGAACCCATCTTCATCATCGATGGATTTCCTCGGATTTTTTAATGATATACATTAATGATCGGTTATCAAATGGATTTTTTCTATGTTCGACTTCATATCATTTATTCACATAGAAAAAATTGTATAGTTGGTAGATTGGATTAAAGACCTTGGGATATAAAGGCATCATCTATAGATGTCACCACCCAAGTTGAGTACAAAAGTACCACTACATGATGGGTACACTGGAAAATATAAAAAAATTAAATATCTAATTTCAGGTTCTCAACATTTCTTTGATATACTTTGAGATGCATATCCACATTGTAATTCTAGTGGCTACAATCTAGTTAAACATGGATCCACGGTGTATTGTTTGTGGCCATGATTATTTTGATTTTCATACTCCATATATCCATGTTGCAATCATTGCAGACTATGATTATTATAAAATTGAGCATGGGTATGCCTGTGTCATGGAAAAGTTTTAAATATGATACCGTGTTTTATATCTACAGGTGTCTCCAACTCCAGAGTATATGAAAATCATCCTTAGCCCACTTGCCAAATATCCTTTGTTCATAATGTTCTTTTGGCCATAAAAATTTGTTCTGACATCATACATTAGGGGGGATTCTATTATACAGATATTTTACACCCTTAATATCAAAGACATGAAGTCAAGGTATTGATAATGAATAATAGTAGAATAGAAGAAGAGTTTTGGCTCATCATCAGTTTTCAACATGATCTATAACACATGGTCGTGCTTTTCCTTGAAGTAAATCATGAGCCCTTGCAGTCTTTCCTAGAAGGAATCATGGTTGGCCACATCTGTCCCATGGTATAAGCATGATCACATCTCAAAATCCTAAAAAGGGGATGAAAGTTCGAGAAAACTCAAGAAAGCTCACGAAAACAAAAAGTCGTGAGTGAACATCATGCATGGTGTGTGGTTGTACAACATGCATAGAATCATTGGTCTTAAACTTATCACCCCTTGGACTATAAAATAAGGATTCGTGGGTAAGAGATAAAAAGAGAGAAAAGTGAGATCAAGCAGCCAAACACTAAAGACATCCAGTGCAAGCTAAAGCAATTTGAAGTTAGTACTACCTCTTTTGTTGAGATACATAGGGATCTTTAGTAGAGATTCAAGGACTGCGAGATCAATTCATGTACATGATACATGATTCCATTGATCATCATTCAACAAAGGGTAGTGGCATGTGGCTAAGGGCAGAGGACTAAGGAATTTGACGAAAGAGACAAGACTAAGGAATTTGACGAAAGAGACACAACAAATAGATATCAAGTAATTAGTATTGTTGTAATTGTTTCTTTTGGAAATTAATAAGATCATTTTTTTCTCACACCCACCAAATATTTATCTTTTTAAATGTTTCATGAGTATATTTGGGAACATAATTCATTTTACTTGAAACATTTTGATTTAATCATTTGCTTGTCTTTAATATGCAAATATACTTAAATAAGGAAAAGATGTTCTCCTACTCCCACCTCTATTTTATATTCTAGCATATTCTTTAGCAATTAATTCAAGGAAAGAACATAGGAACCTACCTCTTTGACTATCAAGGGGATTGACCTACTCTACAGATAATCAACCTTCATGGGATTCTCAACAAAACAACTATTTTAAATTGGATCCACTACCTTTAGGTAATACCATGTGTTTTGTTCATCCTTATTCTTATTCAAATAACTAAAACATAGCATTGAGTGCCTCTTCCCCTATGGATCAATGATCGTGTCTTTCTCCATACGTTAATGTGCATACTACTAAGATGCAAATTCTCACTATACCATCTTCAATCCATATAATTGAACATGTTAATATGCTTACTTCAATTTTCCCACCGGATCCTCTAACTCTCTAGATGTCTTTCTCCCATCCAGTCCACTATTTACACTCTCTTTAGATGCCAATCCCTATTCTTTCAACCACCATTCGACTTTCTCTTATTGGTTGTGGAGACGGATTATCTTCCTAATGTAGAGGTCTTGTTTTAGCCGTATTTGGATGCCATTTCCTGATGGGGTTGTTGGGAGGATTCCCCCCCACTATTGTCGTTAGGGGGTCACCTTTTGGAAGCCCCGCTACAAAGGGTTTGGGGGTAGAGCCAACGAAGAGTATTTTTTGGAAAAAAAATGTCTGGTAAAATATTGTAATTTCGTAGTCAATCTGAACCATTCATCATTAGGTCAAAAATCTGACGGTAGAAGTTATGTTTGAGATTTTTTCCCTATAATGCATACCTCTTTTTACGAGGTCATTGTATTAAGGGTATGTAGTGTATGAGAGGGAGTGTAAGAGAGTGAAGAGGGGGTTGCAATGGATGTACTATGGCTTTTATCCCTTCATTTTGTTGGAGAAAATATAGGGATGGCTAGTTGTTTATCTGTGGATGTATCCCATATCAGGTGAACCATGTATATTGTTGTCTCTCTTATATTGTTCTCTTCTGTGTTTTAATTTTGCATTCGTTTTATTTTATTGCTATGTGATCATATTCCTAACGTCTATCCTCCTTTCTACAACCCCTCCAACTTCTTCATATGTGCTTCTATACTTCCTTCTCTATCAATAGTCCTTTTCACTACTTCTACCCTCCAACAAACTACACACATTTTGTTCAACTACCACTTCTCGGTTATTGTGTCTTGATTCAAGTCCGACTCCACTCTCTCTAGAGCATGTGCTTCCTCCATGGTACCTTCTTCCCTAAGTTTTCCATTCTTTCTAGATCCATCCCAGGTCACCCTTGAGCACAAGTGCGTATGCTACCATGATCAACATGTTAAAAGGTATATAACCTTCTTATACCAAAATCATCCCCACCCAGGTTCTTATTTCCTTCACCAACCTTCAACAAGCTCCTTTCTTTCATTGTTCCTATGCTCTTGAACGTGACTAAGTTAGGTCCACCGCAAACTCAACTTTGCGATCAAATCTCTACATTGCAACAACATTTTAGACATTCCATTATATCTCCCTCTACCTCTTCCATGTAGGTCAAGGGTGTTCTCCCAATATACTCAATCATTCAAACAATACCATTATAAAATCTACCCAAACTACTTCATAGGTATCATGATTGTCATGCATCCAGTGGGAATAGTAGCTTGTAATGCACTGCTTCTCAAAGAGATTAATGTACTTGAACCACCAATCTTCCACACAGTTTTGGGTCAACATGTCAATCATAAAATTAGAACACCATACACATTACGAAAGGTATCGACAATAGAACCATTATGCCTTAATATTTTAGTCTAGGTTTCACACTAATGTCCAACAAAGGGTTTATGTTGTAGTCTATGTGCTGTCAATTTTAATCCTCATGAAGGACAAGGACTCACCCAAACTAATATGTTGAGACTTAAGTTTGTACGAGGCTTGAATACAGTATGGTTGTTGCAACTAGCACCCACATTAGTACTCATACTTTAACTATTATGCATGTACATAATTCTTAGACAACAACCATTCTTTAGTTATTCAATGATTAAACACTATCATAACAATAACCAATATCCTAACGTAAGAGTGCAACAACTATGTAATCAAATTTTGTCTATTCAACAACATAAACAATGAACAATAGTAAAAGACATTATCACCATGCAATATAAAGACAATAAATTTTTAAAATGGGTTTCTCATTCCATCCATCTCCGAAATAACCTAATACATCATTACATAATGGCTCTTCACTCATGAGACTGGAACAATAACATAGCTCATAATTTATGCAACACCTTACATTCATGAATAATATAGAGGACCAATAGGGAATCAATGACCCTTTTACGATCCAAGACCTTTACATTTATAATTGTGAGCTTGAAGGCAGGAAAGAACATTCAAACCTAGGGAACATTTAACCTATTTTTAGTTCCTTAATTGTGAACCAACAGATATTTTCTTCAGCTTCTACCAAGTGCCTTCATACTTCACCACTCAAATTCTCAATCACTTGGAATCTCACATGCTATTTTGGTTCTTGTTTATTTCTATGGTCACAATTCTTTACTATTACTAATGGGCAATTGTTGTAGGGGCAAAGAGGTGTTGGAGGTAATAAAACTGAGCATACTTGGAAACTCAATCAACTACCACCGTGATGATTTATTTGTTACCTTCTTTAAGAAGACTAGAAATAATATCCATGGAAATGTATGTCCAAATAGTGTTTGGTATTGGAAATGGTTGCAATGCCCTAAAAGTCCTCATTGGCTCACCCTTGTTCCTTTGGAAAGCAAGTGTCACATTCCATTACAAAAGTAATAATGTCATTTTCCATGCCTCCCCAGAAGAAGGAGTGTCTAACATGTGCGTAAGTGTTTTGAAATCCTAAATGACCTATGAGAGGAGATGAATGTAATTCTATTAATATCTTTTGTTTTAAACTTAAGTTAGGTACCAAAAAAAGGTAGCCTTTATACCACAAGGTATCTTAGTTCCAAGTGTAACCTTGGGGAGGGTTGGGATCCTCCTAAAATCACTTGATGAGATGAGATGAAACAACAATGGTGAGCCATTCATGTCATGCTTCTTATAACCATTCAAGTACCAGATATGATAAGGAAAAGAGGGATCCATCTTCCTTGTGTTTCCTTGACAATGCATCTGCCACAATATTGTCCTTATCCTTTTTAAAGATGAGCTCAGAATCATATCCAAGAATCTCGGTGACCCATTTATGTTGCTCTAGGGGTGACAAACTTTGTTCCAAAAAATACTTCAAGGTTTGGTGATTTGTCTTCATTTAGAAGGGTGCCCTATGAGATATGGTCGTCATGTGTTGACTGCATGTAAGATGGCCATCATTCCTTTCTCATCTGTAGACTTGCCCAAATTTTTATCACACAGCTACTTATTGGTGAATGTTGAGGGTTTTCCACCTTTCATTAAAACTACACCCAAACCTTTTCCAGAAGCATCACATTCCAATACAAAAGTCTTATTACAATAAGGCACATCTAATACCAACTTGGTGCACATGGCTTGCTTTAAAACTAAAAATGTTTATTATGTCGCTTCTCCATGCAAATGCATTTTTCTTGAACATGGTTGTCAAAGGGCCTGCAATTTTACCATGGTTCTACAAAAAATTCCTATAGCATCCAATAAGGCCTAAAAACCCATGTAAGTTCTTCAAGGTTTTAGGGTGTGGCCATTCTTGCATTACCGCAATCTTTTTGGGGTCCACCCTCACCCTATATTGTCCAACAATGTTTCCAAAGTATTCAACCTTGAAGGCCCCAAAAGCACATTTGGAGAATTTAATGAACAACTGATGGTCTCAAAGGAGTTTCAAGGCTTTATCAACATGTTGTACATGGGCATCCCAAGATTTAATGTAAATCAATATGTCATCTAAGAAAACTAGCACAAATCACAAATATATGGTTGTAACATTTTATTCATGAGGCTCTGAAAGGTTGAGGGGGAATTACAAATTCCAAAGGGAATTACTATAATCTCATAATTCCTTTCATGGGTGTACAAAGTTGCCTTTGGAATATCAACCTCTTTCATCCTGCTTTGATGGTATCTAGAACGAAGGTCCAGTTTGCTAAAACAAAATGCACCATGGAGTTCATCTAGAAGATCATCTATGATTGGGATGGAGAATTTATCTTTGATGGTCATCTTATTGAGGGCACAAAAATCAGTACACATGCACCAAGTGCCTTCTTTCTTTAAAACCTTGACCCTTGGGGATGAATATGGGCTTGTGTTAGGGAGAATGATTCCTACCTCTAGTAGCTCCTAAATGATCTTTTCAATTTCATTCTTTTGTGCAAATGGGTTCCTATACGAGCATACATTTAGTGGTCGACCACTTGAAATTAAAGGTATATCATGATCATGCTCACCTTGATATGGGGGTAAACCCTTTGGTGTCTCAAACACTTGTTGATGTTTTTCCTAAACCTTTTGCAAGCTAGGATGGATTTCTAATGTGGTGTTGTACAGGGCCTGTATGGCATGGAAGTGAGCAATAAGTCCCAAGTGGCCTTTCTTCAATAATTTTTCATCCGATGAGAACTTATGATTTCATGGAAGCTTTCTTAGAGCCCTTCGAGGGTGTGAGTAAGAGATTCATGCATAAAACTCAAGTATAATTCCTTTAATTCCATGGTGTCTGGTCCTAATGTGTGTATCCACTTGGCCCCTAGAACTATATCTATGGCCCACATATGATTTTTGAGATGATATTCACCAAATTGGAGTTCCACATTTTCACAATGCCCCCCACTTTTCATCATCCCACCATTGGATATCATAATTTGAAATTTGGGCACTAAGTGGACGTAACAATGGATTTCATCATCCAATTCAGTGAATAAAATTGTGGGTGATTCCATTATAAACCAAGACTACCACTTTGTGGTGCTTGATGTAACCCAAAAGTTTCAAGGTTTGTGGGGATGAAATACCTGATAAGGATTGAACAGAGCTGAGTGGTTCTTCTAGATGGACTTAGGGTTCCACCTCTTCTTGCATGGGAAGATTTATTCATCTACATCAAACGTATGGGTATCTTCCATAATGATGTCTTTGGAATGGGTAGGAATGATCACATCATTTTGAAATAAATTATATTCTTTACATTTATGACATGGAGCATACTTTTCATCACAATTATAGCAGAGTCTGCATATTTGTCAGTCTACCATTTTTATTGGAGACAACATGTGTACTTTCAAGGAAGGTGAAGGGATTTTGCTTGAGGAATTTACTTGTGTAGGGCGCGAGTGAGGAATGAAAGAGGATTTGTTGGTTTGTGCATTGATCACTATCGTTGCTTCTAGAGCCTTATGAGATGCCTCCAAGTAGGTAGCATGATATTCCATTCTAACATGTGCACTAATCAGCTCCTTGAGCCCACTAATGAAACATTCTTTATAGAAAGAATCTATTAAGTTATCTGTACATATGGATCATTTCTCAAAGGATAAGATAAAGTTTGCGACTAAGCTAGTTTGGCGTAACTTGGTAAGCCACCCCAAATAGTGAGTATCTCACTTGTAACAGGCATGGATCACTTTAACAAATAGACTCCAAGAGATGTAGTACCCATAGGCTCTTTTATGCCACTCCCACTACTGCCATATTTATGGATCCAAATACAAGACCCCCACCCTAAGTTTCAACATGTTGTCAATAATGTTGTAGGGGTTGAAGTAATGTTCCATCTGGGTGACCCATCCTGACAAGTTAGAACAATCAAAATTGTTCATGTCCACTTTAGGAAAACAATGCCATGTTTTATTATCCATGGAGGGTTGCTTATGGTTTTGAGGACCCAAAGGGGGTTGTTGGTGGCTAGAAAGTCCCATATGAGAAGTTTCTTCCTAATGTGACAGCTCATTGTGTGGCTCATACCAATGGTCTTCTATTTGTATACAATGAGTTGTTATATGTGTCAACTTCTCATTCAACATGTTTTCCAAGTTGTATAAAGTCTATTGATGTTTCTCATTCAACTTTTGATCCAATGCCTGGTCCAAGTTGGCTAAATTCTCATCCAACTTCTGATCCAAGATTTGAAGTTCACCACTAAGCTTTTTGTATTGATATTCCAAGCATTCCAACCTACCGACAGTAGAGTGGGTGGCCATATTTTCAAGGGTTTTGATTTGATGTGGTTTATAGGGATCCATCAAGTCTTGAGAACAAGGGAGTGTCAGGTGCTATAGCTCTCTTATATATGTGTGGGGTTCAACAATAGTACTCGAACCAATATCTTAGGGCACTAACTAAGGAGGATAAGCCATGTTCTTATCCATACAACTCGACTACCTAGGTACTAGAGAGTGATCTCCCTAAGTGTTGTTCTTGATGTACTATAGCAACAAGTTGGTCGATGAATTTATCTAATGTTGGTTTCATGTATACCTAGGGGAATTCCTACATACTCGATGGTACGTGGAAGTGAAATTCCATATACAGCTGTTGTTTGTTGTGATACTACTTGAAGGGGTACCAATAGAGGTTACAAGGGTGTCCAACATCGTGACTTAGTACCACTTGTATTTTCTAGGTGTATGCTTCCCCAACCATAGGTTTACCCCTTGAACAATATATATCTGTGTTATTTAAAGATGCTAGAACATGCATCTAAAAATAAAAATAAAAATTGACCTCAATAACCCCAAAAAGAGCTCTACAATCATTGAAAAATAACTTACTTGTCAAAGTAGGGTTTGAGGCCAAGATTTTGAAATAAGCACAACTCCTTGTAAAACCCTAATTTGGAAATGGTCTTGAAGCTTTTGTAACTTTGAATTTTTGCACCTCTAATTCTGAAATTTAGTTTTGTAGTAGCCTAATATATATACTTTGCAATTCAATAGGTTTTACAAAATTTTGATGTGCCAAGAAAAAAATAGGGTAATTTACCAAAACTTGTTGATTTTGGCCTTCTCCAAAGAGTGAACTTGTATAGATTGTCACATGTGCAATATTTCAAGTCTAAATATGAAATTTGTTCCAGAAATAATATGGTCCTTCTTCTTTCCAATGAAACTGGTGGCACTCAATTTGGAACCTTCACACTCTAAATATAACAATTTTACCTAGAGCACTTATTTAAGGCTAGTTTTGTGCTAGTAAAAAAAACCTATTTTGCACATAGTGTATATCCGAAAGTATAGTAGATCAAAAGATGAAATTTCAACATATGTTAATTCCTTATTCCCTTGCTATAACTTGAAATTCCAAGCCTTGAAACTTAACATAACAAAAGTTGGAGCTAAAATACCAAGATGGCTTGTTTAAAATATCCAAACCTTTTGGGCTAGTAAAAAACCCTAACTTACATAGAGTATGTCTCTAGAAGCGTAGCAACCCAAAAAATGAACTTTTGACACATGATACTTCTGTATGTCCTTGCTATAACTTGAAAATTTTAGACCTTGAAACATCGCCAAAAAAAAAAATAAAAAAAAAAATTGGAGTGAAAATACCAATATGACTCGTTTGAAGGATCCAAACCCTAGGATTGGAAAGTTTTCCTCTTTGGCCCAAGAAAGATCTCTAATACCACTTGTAATATACTTAAACCCATAAATTCAGAGCAATGATGAAAAATTACAAGAGAGAATAGATAAAATAATGAAAGGATCTCTTATATGGAAGATATTCAAAATAGAGAGTTATGTTGACTTGCCTCTTCAAGGGGGCAACCTCTAAGAGAAAATCTCCAAATACAATCACAATTCTTGACTACACATTACATACCTTACTACTTTATATATAGTGCTTCAATATCCAAAGTTATAATGACTTGTGGTCAAGATATTAATGAGGGTCAACCACATAGGGGCATTTATTCAATAAAGAGGGCCCTTTTACATTAAGTCACTACCCACTAACTATCTAATGGGACTTATGGCCTTATACATTAATAAAGTAAGAGGGTTAGGGTAGGACCCTAACATGACATGACTTGTATTCTTTGTATCTATTGGGTCAATGTATTGTCCTTCCCTCTAGCCGCAATGTGTCCTATATCAAATCAAAACGAGGGGCCCAACACCCTTATATTGATAATCCAAAAAGGGAGAAATGTTCAAATTCCTCTTCAAGGGGGCAAACTCGAAATGAGAAAAACTCCAATACAATGAAATACTTGACAAAACTTTACATAGCCTTCTACCTCTATAACTAGTTTCTTATTAGAAAAACCTTAACTACTTGTGATCCCATAATTAATAAGTATTAACAACCTCTTGGGCTTTATTTAATCAATACAACCCTTTTACATTGGATAACCACACATGAAGTAATCTAATGGGCCTTATTCAAATAAGACAACCTCGTACATTTTAATTGAATAATTCCTAAGTACCCCAAAGTAAGGGGTTTAGGGTAGCGCCCTAACATAAATGTTCGATATAATTTCATAAGGTAGATGATTAAGTATGAATGCTAATAAAGTTCATGATGGTTTAATACTTTGGCTCATGAAGTAGATGTCGTGTGGAATTTTTTTATCTTAAATAAGACTCATGAAGTAGATGTTGTGCGAAAAACAATAATTGTAAGAAGGTTTACTAAAAGGTTCCTCCTACTAGAAAGTTCATTCTCTGGAAAGTACCTAGAAGGTTTTACCTACTAGAAAGCTCCTTCTTTAGAAAGTACCTAGGAGGTTTGAGGGAAATTATATAAAGAACTAGAAGAAATGCAATAGGATGCCTTGTGAAGTATATAGGATGTAATAGTCTTGTTGAAGGAATGGTTAATGGTGTTACCCTACCTTAAGGGTCTTCTCTATATTATTATGTTCATTATCTTGTTATATTTTGTGTGGATCTATTATGTTATTTTCAAGTTAATGTTTATATTCTACCTTTATATCTATTGAGGTACACAACATTTGGTATTAGAGCCCTTTCTCGGGAAAAACAATGAGGATTTTTTTGGCATATTTTTTGGAGGAAAAAAGAGGATGGTGGTATTCATATTGATTTCTAAAAAAATTTGTGTGTAATTTGAAGATTCCAATTGCATATCTAAGTTCCTCTTGAAAAACACCCAATTCAAAAAAAAATCGTCCAAATTGAAGTTCAAGGAATAGAGTTATTGCTAATTTAAAATCAATTGTTTAAGGGGTTTTCAATGACAATCACATAAATTGAAGATCATATGTCTTTTGATAGAGTGCTAATATTTCCATCAAACCACCTCCAACAGATGCATAATGACCATGGCATTTCATAATTGTGGTCATAATAACGATTCTAAGCAATATTGACGAAGTTATGACCATTTTTAATTTGTCACCTCAAACCACATTTTTCAATGTGGTTCACGACCTCGAAGAGGAGTTGCTACATCCATGGAAATAATTCACAAGGGGACCACCCAAAGGGGCCACACACTGTCGACTCTGATTACAGAGCCTAACCCGGTGGGGACATCAATTGAGGCCCTTATATATCTATGCATAGCCACCTAGGGATTTGACCCCGAGACCTTCTGCTTACAACTCATAGCTCTCAACCACTTGAGCTAACCCATCGGGCTATCACCTCAAACCACATTGAACAATAAGTTATAGTTTTGGTTATGGGTTTTATTCCAAGAAAAATGTATTTTACAGGAAAATCGGATGGTCTTAGTAATTCAAGAATACATTGCATATTATAATCAAAATGTGTCCCTTTGGAAAAACTACCTATACTCTAATATAACATATGAAGCAACTATATGGGGTCAAACACTTTGTTTTGAAAATCTATTAGCACTTTTAGATGAAGCATATGAACAAGTATTTTTAGACAAGTGGTCTCATGATGTGAAGAATGATAAAACAAAAAACACAAAGAGTTTATTTTCATGTGACAACTTCCTATTACATGTTCTTGGATGTATTCAATAAGAGAATGCTATTAATTCTATAAACCTTATTAACATGCATAATTTCATTAATGTTTACTTGGCTAAAAGTTGCAAGTCCCCACAAAGCATAATCAAAGAACACAAATTGATGTTGAAATTGTTCAAATTTTTAAAGATATGAAGATTACTATGGAGAAATATGTTTTGCATTTAGATTTTCATGATATAGATATGAATGATGTGGATATTGTTTTGGGATCTCCTTGGATGGAATTAGTTGATATAATTAATATTAATGTGTAAAAGAAGTTTTTGAAGCTTTTATACAAGAAAATATATCACATTGCATGATATTTATGTTTATAAAGGGCCCAAGATGGCACATGAAAAAGTTTTTGTAGCACCTATTGACATATCAAATGAAGAGATTGAGATAAGGTTGGGAGCATCATAAAAAATGGAACAAAAAGGCAACCAATATGGAGGCACGTGGACTAAAAGTAATGCATGGAGATATCATAGTAGTGTAGTGACAAAATGGAACTAAAGGAGCAACCAAGATGAGTATTGAGGTGGAAAGGGAGCAGTTCAACCCCATGCCCACATTTCATTAGGATGGATGGATGCTCGTGCTTGGTGCCAAGTGGCTACAATCCTTAGTTCATCATATTGTTTGGCTTCCTCCAATGCTTTGAGGAAAAACCATGCGAAGGGGGATGGAATGTAATGTACTTAGTGGGGATAATATGGGGTGCCTAGGTAGATAACCAAGGGGATACTGTTATGTATTGATGCCATCTCTATTAAATAAGGGCCATGAAGTAGATGTAGTGTGAAAACCAATAATTGCAAGAAGGATTACTAGAAGGTTCCACCAATTAGAAAGTACTTAGAAGGTTCTACTTACTAGAAAGTTCATTCTCCAAAATGTATCTAGGAGATTTGATAGAATTATATAAAGAAATAGAAGCAATGTAATGAGATGTATTGTGAAGTATATTTGATGTAATATTTGTAGCAAGTATAGCTTGTGGAGTGATTCCTTCCCCAAGGAATAGTTAATGGTGTTACCCCACCTCAAGGGTCCTCTTTACATTATTATGTTCATCCTTTTGTTATCTTTTGTGTTATTTTGCAAGTTAATGTTTATATTGTACCTTTAGATCTATCGAGATACACAATAATAAAACATTTCAGAAGAAGGATTTTACAAATAGTTACTTCGAATCTTCAAAAAGTGTGAATACAAGGAAACAAGTGAAATTGGGTACCTTGTGCTTTATTTATTTTTGTATCAATTTCTCAATGCTCTTGATTGGATTTCCACCCTCTTGTGAGAAGGGGTGATTTCTTCATTTTTAGTGCACTAATGTAAGAAGTGCCTAGTGTTTGAAGGAAAGCTCACTGATTTGAATGCTTCTTCTAATTGTTGATGTAACTTCGACAATGCTTGGCGTTCTTCGACCATTTTTTAAATGGCCTCTATTTCATAGATACTTTTGGTTTCCACTCTTCTTTCTTCACCATTGTGATAGGATCTGGATCATTTTGATCATTTTGTCTCTCAAGTTTAGGTGGTTGGGGTTCTCCCCTTGATTCTTGAGGAATTTTAACATGGTTTTCCTCTTTTGGATTAGTGCATTAATCCTCTTAACAATTGGAGGGATATGTTCCATAATCAAATTATTCCAGTGGTTTCTGCCTCTTTACCTCCTGACATTCCTTCTCCATGGCTTTTGGGTTTTTTAGGACTTCATATTTTTTTATGCTTGCTTTGGGCATATTAGTGATAGTTTTATTTGGGTGCTACCACTCCTTAGTCAATGGATTTCTACACTTATTAGTTACCAAACTGTATCAATTATGCTCCAACTCACTAGAAGGTTTGATAGGTTACTTTGAGGAATGCTTGTTCTCTTGTATCCTTGGGCGTTTTTTATAAAAGTGCCCATATTCGTGACAAGAGTTACTTTTAAAGGGAATTTTCTCATAATCTAGTACTTGTTGGCGACTCCATTCGTGCATATTAAATTGCAATTCCTCTAGGAGGCCCTTCTACAAATCCACTTCCACACATATTTTGACACAATAATATAAGTTACCTTCCAGTTTTTCTCAATTGATATATTGACCCAACTTATCTCCAATGGTTTTGAGGGAGACTTCATCCCAAAACATTTAAGGGAGATAAGGAAGCCTAACCCACACATGGGTTGCTATGTTATCCCCTTTCATATTGAAACAAGTGACCAATGAGCTAAGAATAATCCCCTAGATCCTATGAAATAGGGTCTAGAGTGGAAGATCACGTCTTGATCCTCACTATTGTGAAAAAGAAACACAAAGTAGCCTCAACTAGATGCAAACAAAATACTTGACCTTAAATCTCGGGTGTCTAGTGCTTTGCTACCCACAACTCTACAACTTTTGGGTTGGGCTAGATGCTTGTGAACTTTCTAATCAATGCATGCTAAGACAAAATAAGGGCTTTCTTTGGTTATGGGGATGGAAGATCCAATTACGAGATGGATTCCAAATGTTTTACAAATCTTCATTATAAAAGCTAGGTACCTTTGCCCGCCTTTAGAGATTTAACCAATGAATACCTCTATCTTTGATTAGAGATCGTCTTGCATGATACCCCCTGCTTAAGAATTCTATGACGACGATGATAGATCATATTCCATAGTGATCCTTGCTTGATTGGATTGATTTCAACTTGGGCCCTTCTTGCACAAACCCCACATCAACTTCTTGCATATAGACTCAACAAAGGAATCTAGTGATGATAGTTAGGGTAAACCTTAGATGTAGGAGAAGAACCAATCACTATGTATCCTGTCAATGTTTTTAGGGAGTTGATTCTTTTACATTTGAGGGACATGGGGGTGGGCTATGATCCACTTATGTTTGCATAGGTCATGAGATCATTTAATATGATATTTTTTGGTGCAACCACATGTTTGACCACTACCTCAAGGGACCCCATGGTTCTAGGAATAGCCCTCAATGCAATTGAACCTTGCAAACTAGTGAAAAACTCTGTGTTCCTCACCAATGGATCCAATCCCTTTAGACAACAAATGAGAGATTGTTAAATTGTGTTCATGACTTAAATCATCATTTAATTAATGAAGAATCCAACTTGTTTATTAGCTGACAATCGACCAAAAAAATGACTTTGATCAATGAGGTCCAATGAATACATGGTATTTAGAGATAAGTCACCCTTAAATGTGATCAAATATAACTAATTTTTTTATATTTTTGACATCTTGATAATTGTAATATTAACTATATCTATTTTTATGAATTATCAAACCCAACCCATTATAATTAATGTAAATGAATAAAATGACTTAACCAATTTTTTTTATATAAATACATGTATTACTTTGATATAAATGGATGTACATGTAAGATGACCTAGTAGACCTTTTATCCATAATGTATCTCAAATACATATTTTTTTATGGACTTTAAATATTAAGTTTATTATTATTATATTTGTGTTTATGTTTTATTTTTAGTATTATTTTATTTTTATTATATTAAATTTTTTATATTGTTTTTTTTTTGTAAATAAGTATTTATGGAGATTTGAATTTGTGACTTTCTATTTACAACTTTTTAGCTCAATTACTAATTGTTCGTGTGGGCCAAATGTTTTATATTGTTATTATTTTTAATAGTATTTTATATTATTTTTATTATATTAATTAAAAAATAATTTATAAACATGGTGGAATAATACATTTATCTATAAAGATAAATATATCATATTTTTAATAGTATTTTGTATTATATTAATTAAAAAAATAATTTATAAACATTGTGCAATAATATATTTATCTATGAAGACAAATATATCACGTGTAAAGACTTCATTATATTTTTTCTATAAACTTGTGGATACTTTTAACTTGATCACGTTAAAAATTTAACTAATAAGAAACCCTATTTCACCCAACAAACAAGCAACATTTAACCCAAGATCAAGATATAACTAATATCTTAAAAATAATAATAACTAGTAATTGCCCCATGAGGGGCAAAAGGAACACCGAGTGGAAAAAACATAAGGAAGCAAAATCATTTCAGAAGGTTCCAAATCTTTCCAACAAAGTAAAATTTAATAATTTGATCACTTCATCATCCAATATTTACTACTATGCATCCAATGGGATTTGAAGAATTGAGATAAAGTGTATGATTTTCATTGATTTCTCATGGATGAAGCTTCGATTTTGTATTTATTGCTCGATCATAAATGGTGTCAGGAACAACCACATTGATCAATAGTGCCAAGAACATCCCACAAAAATAGAAACACTCATTCTGTCCATTCTAAAAAATATGACAACAATTATTTGTATGAACAAACAAGAAAATCCAGATACATTCAAAACTTAATAAAATGCAGCCATCCTATAATTGCAACAAGGTTCTAGGCATTAGTTAATTGAGTGGAATTTCATATTTACACTTGGATTGTTTACCAAAGTGCTCATACATATCAAATTCTAACTGGCATTTTAATTAGCCAGGGGTTGTGTAAAGGTCCAATTTCAAATTAAAACTACACTAAACCAGCATGGGTTATGTGAATTGATATTTTGCATACTGCTTTGACATGGTGAAGCGTAATGATTCCCTAAGGTTCTTGAAGACAACCCTATTTCTTGTTATGTTTAGTTTCTTTCCATAGTGACCTATGTGAAGCAGTGAAATTCTTCCCTTGTTAAACATGAAAGTACGTTCTGTGGAAAACTTTTAAAGAAAAGAAATTTTTTATGTTGAAAATTGAAATATGTTGATTCATGATACAAACATGAGCAATATGCTCTAGGGATCAAGTTAGTAAGTAGTATGACTTGTTATTTACTTAGCATGAATATTTGTTTAACATGAAAGGAAATTATTCAATGCAGTTCTAAATAAGTGTTCAATGCTAAAATATGAATGTAATCATTGGCAAAAGACATTTACATGGTTCAATTTCTAAATGATGCCATGCAAGATAAAAAGGTTTTTGTTATTGTCGATATAATGTACGGATTATACTCTAGGGTGCAAAAGGATTAAAATTGGAAACTTGAGCACTAAAATGAAAATCTTACTTTTTTATTTTTCTAGAGATTGATTGCATTTTTATGTTGGTAGAGTTTTCTTTTTGGGTGAAGGATATGCACAACTCATTCTTGTCATCTTTACTATAAGATTTAAAAAATAGGCTCTATTTTTTTTATCACATAACCATTACAACAATTACTTGTTTTCACTTTTCAATGAATAGTTATGAAAGATGAGTTTTTGTATTTGATTTTGATATAAAGCTTTGCTTTTGTTGCAACAAAGTAATGCACACTCCAGTTAAATGCATTGATGAAATTCTGGCCTTGCCTGATTCCTCATCTGATTTTGTTGGTTTGGACCTTCCACCAAATCATGATGATACATGGCTTTACAATGGAGAAGAGGTCCTGAATGCTACCATGCTAGAGAGCTACAAGTAAATAGATTGATATGAGAGAGAATGACTTAAGTAAAAGCAATCAAAGAATCATATCGGGAATTACTCTACCTCAAGGGAGATTATGAATGATTTTAATCTAGAAGATGTAGCCAAGAATATGCAGGAATTTGTGGATAAGATGTCAAGTTATGAAGGAGATGAAGTTTCCACAAATGGGTGAGTGCTAGATATCTCTTCTTGTGATTGGTTGTTCTATTGCTAAAATCCATTCAATGTAAGTAGAACATGCATAAAGCATTAATCCTACCAATCTCTCTTTAATTTCAACACAATTCTATGAGCACTTGTGTCTTCTACCCAGGGCTCCCATGTATGGATAGGTAGTTTTCTTATGCAAGAATAAAATTTGTGTATCCTTACCAAAGCAATTGTGTACAATACATGCCTTTATGCACATTGGTCCTTGGATGTTATCATGAATCTAAACGTGTGTCCTGGATGGTATAAAAGAATTTACATTTGCTTGGCAGAAAAAAAGAGCATCATTTTTTACCTTGGGTTCATCTCTTTTATGGTTGCTAAATATTGGTAGTGCAGGGCTGTTTCAGTTGATGTTTTCATCATATCATGGATCTACCATCATCTACCATTTTTTCACCTAGGTTAAATATAAATTAAAGTAACAACAGAAAGGTGCTTAAAAAAAAAGGCGATATGAAGGGAACTATATTCAGATTTAGCTTCCTAAGGTATCGAGCATTAGAATTCCTTGTTAGTGTTCTAGTTCCAAAAGGGAATAACATTATGGAGCATTTTTTAAATATTGTTGAACATAACTGCCAACTAATTGCTAGTAACTTGGGAAAGGAGAATACATCCACGGCTCTTGGCCAAAGATCTGAATATGGCTCTCAGTTTTGACGCTGGTTTATGGCTTCAATTGTTGCCCGGGCTACAAAAATTGTTCACTGACATTGTTGTTTATATTATCCACACCATCTGCTTTGGGTTCATTAACAAATAAATCTATATGCGGTCAGCAAAATGTTATCTTTTTGCCTTTGATGTGAATGGCCAACATCAGTCAATGCTTACTTGCTAGGTATTGAGTTTATCACCATCAAAAC
The DNA here is from genome assembly GCA_027924585.1 of Larix kaempferi. Taxonomy (NCBI): domain Eukaryota; kingdom Viridiplantae; phylum Streptophyta; class Pinopsida; order Pinales; family Pinaceae; genus Larix; species Larix kaempferi. Next base: position 1,516,247 of record BSBM01000174.1, on the reverse strand, counting down.
CATGTGTAAACGAATGGCTTGTTTCGTGTGATTATACAAAAAACAACAAGTGTGAGAATGAGTAGTTATGAATGTTTTCCCGTAGCACAACTAGCATGAGAATGAATTGACAAATCATTGGCAATGTAATTGCTTTTATTATTGACATATAATAAAATGAATTGGCTCTGTAGATACCATTGGGACTACCATACATACTTTGCAATTCAATCGATGGTTGGACAACAATGAACTAGTTGATAGTATGCAACACAACCATTCTTACCAGTTCCAATTTGTTTTACAACAACATCCACCATGACAAAGTGACCCTCTTCTAGTTGATTTTAATCTCTTCACCAATTCGATTGACTGGCAATTCAAATTATTTTTCAATGGCAATCAATTCCACTCTAGGAAAATCGATTTCTTCCTCAATGGTAGTGTAAATCCATTCTAGGAAATTTAATTTCTTCGTCAACAAAATCAATTAACAGGAAGAATTTGACTATACATCTTGGCTACTTAATATGGACATAATATGGAGATCTCCCCCACATAAATATATCCTTCCCTATCCTGTAAGAGTACTCTGCTTCTTTGGATGCAACCATGACTCACTAATTAATATAATCGCATGTTCTATATAATACTACATCTTCAAAAACCTCACAATCAGTGACTTGAATGGTTTTACAAAACAAAGTTTAACAAACCAATTGATGTTTCCTTATGGTTGACTCTCCCCTAGGAGCAAAGCATTGTAAATTGAATGCAACAATGCTTAATTGAAGGCTACCTCCAAATCCCACTAGATGTGTCTAATACAAATAGATTGTCAAACAAACTTATGAAGATACTTGAGATTATGTTGTCCCTGAACCCTCTTTGATTGTATCAATACAATTTCCTTCACTCTTTCCTCATTCACTTGGGATTTCTAATTAAAGACATTTAAAAAAATTATCTGATAGATTTGTTTGAGTTGAATTAAGGAGATGCTCCTAAAACAAGGTGCTATATTAAACTTCACTTTAAGCAAGAATCACATTGCACCAGAACACAATGTTACATGGGATTTAAGCCCCATGTTGCCACTAACATTTACATCCTTATCGTCCTCGCCCCAGATAAATATTCATTGGTCAAAATAGAATTCTAAAAGCAAGATGCAAGTTAAGAAACAATATTAATCTCAAAAGTTTAGTTACATAAAAATGTAGCAGGTACCAAAGATTGATATGTTAAATCTTGTTAAATCTACTTTTATGAATCGTTTCACAATACCAATAATTGACATTCTTAATCTGATAAATCTATTACAATGAAAGTGTTGGCTCTAGGCATTTATCAAAGATTCATGCTCTAAGTCTTGTGAAACCCATAGTTTTCAAATGATTACAAGGCATATCCCAAGATCCGTGAGTTTGAAAATGAAATTAAATCCAATACAACGTTTAAAAGCTTACAACAACAACTAATCATTCATGTACTGATCACATGATTGTATCTTTGTGCATGAACACACAACCACAAAGGAAAACTTGTCATGAGAAGATTATCAAGTTCCATTGCCCCCCTGAGATTGGTTTATAAGATCTTTCATCTCATTTGCCTCTATTTTATTTGCTTTAAGGAAGTCTATCAAAAGGGAAATAACTATAGAATTTTTGAAAAGGGAGACATAAGGAAAAAATTATTCCTTTACATCAGCAAATATTTGTTTTTAATTATCCAACAGATGTTACAAAAATAGAAAGAAAGCCACTTGTGTACTCTAGAAGAAAAACAATTTGCTTCTTCATATTTTCTTTGGAGTGTGCAAACAACGCCTCATAACAAAATCTAATGGGATCTCATTCCAACTTCTAGTTTAAGCATTATAACTTATTTTCCACTCCTTTGACATATATTCCAAACCTTATGTTGTACTTTGTCCACTCATCTATCTACTATGCTGTTTGCAAGTTGCAAATGTGTGATAGAAATAGTGTGAGAACATGAAGAAATCTTTGTTATTGTGTTTAATCTTTGAGAGAATTAGTGCTTTAATATGTTCAGTGAGTATTATAGTTTAACAATACATTGCTTTTTAGGAATGATTCAATGGCCACTGTGCTACCCATTTTCATATTGCCTTTTGCTAGTCGAGAGGAGCTCATCCACACAAAAATTATTCATCAACACCACTAGTTACTGTTTACAAATAACATTCACCAAGTTACTATTTGAAAATAACATTGACATGCAAGGGGCATTGTTTGATCAACTCATACCTCCCCTGGCCCTTTCGATGTGTTCTTATGGGATATAAGAGAGGGACATATAATTATGACCCAAATATTCAAAAGCAATATAATTTATTGTAATTCATTAAGTCTTTGAGAAATTTTCACTGAAGCCTTAACTCTATTCATGCAAATATTTCCTCTTCGAAATGTGTCTTCTTAAGGTAAAAAAGAATGGTAAAGCATCATTGTTACTACATTCCCCACAATTGGTTGAGATTTATTATAATACTAAAATGATCAGCATGGGAGAAGGATAAAGACTGTTACAAATTAGGATGACATGGTAGAATACTGAAAAGGATAGAGACTGTTACAACTTAGGATGATATGGTAGAATACTGAAGATAAAAAAACATCGTAGCAAGAACAAAGGGGCCTTAACTGCTACCAATGGGGTTGTGGTTCAAAGGTGAATACAATGGCATGTCAGGTTACCTACCATGGTTCAATTTCCTAATGGTATGAATAAGTGGTTGAAACTTGGGACCAAATGCAAGTCCTGGGTCATTTTGATGGAATGGGCACCAACCTGTCACAGTTGTTTGCTAATTTAGGGCCATCTCAACCACACGAGCATGCCACTTGTGTCCAACCTCTTTGGGCCAATTGTAATGCTCCCCTTCGATTAAGCACTTTCAAAACAAAATAAGACCAAAAAAAATGGCCTCAACTTCTGTCATCAAACAAATAACCTCAACTACTGTCACAAACAAGGATAAGACTGAACCAGGAATATGATGAAGGGATTTTGAACCAGCCAAAGAGACATTATTTGTAGAGGAAGGAAAATTAACAACATCAAAGAAACCTTTCAAATTAAAGGGATATTTTCTGCTATCTAGAAGAGAGCCTTCAACCTCATGACATCCTCATCAGCATCGCCATTTTATAGCTTACTTAGGCAACTAACTCCCATTCAACCATGCTAGAAACTTTGCATTTTGGCGCTCTAATAACTAACATAAAAAAAAATATTTCCTTTCTACCCTACTTCTGGACATATTCCACCATAACTATGTACAAATGTAAAATGGCTTAGCAAAACCATTTGATTGGTCCTAATCCAAAGTGGATTAGCAATATGACCAGCCTTGAGATCTTCACAACATATGAGAATTCGTTCAATGGGTCGATACAAGAAAATATTGGATTGAATTCCAACTTGGAAGTGTTGAATCTCCATTCGAATAATCTCGTAGGAAGCATTCCCGAGAGCTTTTTGCATCTGGGTAGCTTCAAGTTCTAATTTTGACCATGAATAGTTGAGATGGTAGCCTTCCTTGGTTTGTAGGCAAATGCAGAGGTTTGTCCAATCTTCGTATAGGAAGCAATAATCTTACAGGAAGCATACCTCCAGAGATCGACAATGTTATTAGTCTCACATATTTTGAAGCCAATGAGAAGTCTATCTTTGGAAATCATGTTCTATAGTTTGGCCACTGCAGTAATCTCACTCCTCTTAGTTTGGCCTCGAACGGGCTTATTGGAAGTATACCTTTGAGCTTGGTTCACTCTCGAATCTGCAAGAATTAGTTGTCTGGTAATAATCTCAGTGGATACATCCCAAAGGCGCTCATAAGTGTAAAAATCTTAGTAAGTTTGGCCTCAGTTGTAATAAATTCAAGGGCGGTGCATTGAAGAATTGAACAAGGCGTGTAACTACTGGAGAGTGGAGCTACAACGATCCTGACTAGACACGTGGCAGGGTGATGTGGAACGAACCCATTGGTTTCATAAGTGAGGAATCTTGGAACAGTTGCATGTGAGATGATATCGTAGAATGAACGCCTACGGTGTAATTATAAGAAAGAGAAAAGAACCATTTCATGATATAATTAATGTTCATGTAAGAATCACACTACATTTAATTTTTCCACCATTACAATGGCATGTAGCTCGATAATAATAATATTTGTGTCTTATAAAAATTTCTCAAATAAATAAACATAGGTTAACAAATAAAAATAAAATTTATATAAAATATTTATAAATAATAATTATATTAATATATATTATCATTAAAATATATATTCACCTTTAAAAATGATCACATTTTAGGTGTTTGTTCTTGATATATAAAAAATTTAAGATAAAAAAATTACATCTCAAGAAATTGGAACCCTCTTGGTGCTTAATAGATATGGGTTTAAGATGGATCTATGATGGTTTTAACCAATGAAATAGCTTATTTGAGATGGCATGATTTTCCTTAAATAAAGGTGATATGATAATATCTCATGATGATTGTCCCCATTACCAATTTAACAAATTAATTATAATAGACTTTACTATATTCAAGAAAAAAAAACCTATTAATTTTTCTCCTAATAAACCACAAATAAAGTTTCACTTTTTCCAATAAACAACAAAAAACTAAATTTTATTTACATGTAATTGTAAATAAAACTTTCAAACTCTACCCAAAACTAAATTCATAACCCTACATATTAATAACTTTTCCTTCATTAAAAAAAATGAAAAAAACTTAATTATCAAAATACACGTTAACAACTTTTTTTTTAATTTAGAAAATTAAAAATAAAAACTTAATTATCAAAATATTATATTAAAAAACATAAAGTTTCACTTTTTCCACTTTCGTGTGAGGATTTTTTTTTAGAAAAAACAAAACAACTTAAGGAAACCAAATCCAAAGACAAAAAATAAATAAAAAATAATAACAATGGTTTGTTTAAAAAGTTAACGAGATTTTGGAGGCACTTAACAGAGATTTAAGCCTGGCTAGGGGTTTGTAAAAACTTTTTGGCCGCTAAGGCCTGCGAGTTCATCGCCAGTTTCACAAAATTTCCACGAAAATTTGCATTGCGGACAGGCTTTTACCCGGTTGACTCTGGGGTACGAATTTCTGCTACGAGACTTACGAGACTGACTGAGGGAGGAGACCGTAGCTCCATGGTTGTCATTGCTTCTGCAAACTTGAGGTCAGTCGACATGGATGCGGAGACGCCTCAACATCCAACTTCCTGAGCACCATTGATTGATATCATGAAGTCATGTGTCTCTTCGAGGCTTCTTTCATTGTTTGCCGGCTTCTTCTTCTGGAGCAATTGCAGAGAGCCAACATGCAGCTGTGGATTCCCTTTGCTGTGAAATCCAAACGAATAGGTAGACGGATCTGAACTAGACGAGCTGTTGTTCATCATGCGAGCATGAGAAACAGTCTTTTTGGGTATTGAGTAAGTTTGGCCTCAACTGTAAAAGGACGGTGCATTGAAGAATTGAACAATGCGTGTAACTGTCAGAGTGGTGTAACTGCCATAGTGGAGCTGTAGCGATCCGGACCGGACACGTGGAAAAAACTCATTGGATTCCTGAGCGAGCAATCTTGGAACAGTTGTATGCGAGATGATCTGGTAGAATGAACGCCTACGGCTTAAATATTGAAAAAACAATTAAACCAACTTTTAAAATACAAACGGGTACTATATATACAGGTGCAAATTCTTTTCTCTTCCCCATGTAAATGGTTTGAGTTGTTGAGTTTGAATGTACGTCGTATTTGGAGATCACCAGCGAGACCAAGAGGAGCTCGGAACGTCTGAATAGTAGGGTCAGTACTCTAGGAAACCCAGTTACCCATGCAATTTTTTATGCGATTTCATTGATCCGGGACTCTGTAAAGAGCTCTTTATATTACAAATTTGTGGCAGGACAAAGGGTTGAAAGTTGGCTGGTGCTCTGAATTCTGATGGGAGTTTATGTAAAGCCAATTCCGACCTGTATCTGAATAAAATTCTTAGCATTTACACCGAGCTTTGATGCCCATCAATTTTATGCCTTGTACTGTTCTGGTCTGATGCCATGCAGCCTTAGTTGTCCCTTCCAATGTTTCTCAATGCTGTAGGAACCAAAACAGATCAATACAATGGGGCCACGGATGCACTGGAGCTTGTCCTCTTTGCCTTTTTTGGCTGCTTCATTAGAACTAATTAATCTTTTTTGGCCATGCTAAAATTACTGTTTTAGTCCATAAATATTTTCACAACAAAGGTTACTCATTTCTCTATCTCAGGTTATGTGAATGAAGAAGTTAATTTTAATCCCCTAAAGTGATCGTCATTCTTGCCTTCCCACATTGTTGGTCTGTAAGATTCCACAGGAAAGAGTGTTGGTGCATAAATGCAAGATGCCCACTAGTGGATTGTATAATTGGCCATTGTCAGGTCCACAATTCCGTCTTGCATTTGTGAATCCGAGAAACCGCAGAAAATGTTTCCAATCGCTGGAAACCGTTCCGGAAACATGCTCAAGGGTTTGAATGGATGCATGATGCCACTTGTCAACCTCATAGGCAAAACGCCTCTTTGAAATGTGCTTCTTTGACCATGCACTAGGGTTTGTTATGCAATGTCTCTTTCTTCTCCTTGGGGCTCTCTTCAAGACAACCACCCAGTAACCATTCCCACTAAAATAATGATAAATGCCAAGTCAATTGGAACGCTTCTCCATCTAGGTTCTCCTTAGGCCTTGTGGAATTTGCTAGATGCTATGTGTCACCTTCTCAATAGAGTACTCTCCAAAAGATGCTTTTGACCACTTCAAATTGCACAGAAAACTTCTCAAGTGGTGTGCCCTTGATAACTGTGCAAGAGGTGTTTAAGGGTTCGTTAATTGCATTAGGAATCTGTAGGGCTTCTCTATTCTTGAGATGTGTGCTTTGAAAAGAGTGTAGAAGAAGCTTTGGGACCACTTTCATCCATCAAATTTCCACAAGAGTGATGTGCCCTTGGAATATGTGCCTTTTGTTGCCTTGGATAAGGTGCACCCTTGAGAGATTGCAAGTAGTGGGAGTGCCCTCATTAATTCGTGTATATATATAGAAAAAATAATAATGAATGCCCTTGAGAAGTTTGCAAGAATGCCATGTGTCGTGTAGTTTTGACCTTTTGATAGATCAAGACATTATTGGTCACGCTTCAAGAAGTGTGCAATCTTGGAGACTGGCTAGATATTGGATCAGGGTGGTTATGGTCACCCTTAGATCTAGGACAATGAAACACCAAAATAATCCTCCAAATGTGGGCAGCCTATATAGATGTACAAACCTCCTTGAAGATTGATTGCCCTTACAACTAGTACTCTATACATGTGCCATAAAATATATTGGGTCTCGGTTGTGTATGAACACAACATGGTTGTTATGCCCATAAGTTATGGTCATCAATAAATTAGTTAAGGGTAAATGGAAAAATGTGAAAGGTGAATTTTGATGTAAATGGAGGTAGTGGAGCATTTATTGCCCACCTCCATCGGGCTTGGGATAAATAGAGGGTTTTTGGAGCAGGTCTTGTCTTGGGTTTATCTTGTAAACACCTCTCTGAGTTCCTAAGAGTTGTGGGTGCATAAGAAAAGTCAAGGGAGTGAGTTCTGCAACTCCCTTGAAACGATGAATATGAAATCTGATACTGTTATTTTCTGCAGTAAAAACCAGCAATACAAAACATGAGATATCTCACAAACTAACCATCGAAATTTCACGAAATTTACCTCCCAACAACCAACAAGGTAGGGCACATCAACCCCCCTAGGGAACCCCTCTTTTTGATGGATGGAATGTATGATTTGATGCTAATTTATGCTTCAAGTATGCAATTTACTGCAGTCAAGGTGAGCCAGAAAATCCTTTGGCCTCAAATCCCCCTAAGCTTCTCAGGTAACTTTGGATTTGACTCAAACTTTCTCAAAACCCTAGGGTTTGACTTCTATGATGAAATGGACCTGCAATAACTCAATAACCAGATCTGAAACAACCCTTTAGTGTTGACGTCACTATTATCACACACATAGTAGCTGGGCTACCATATGAGCAGAGTAGATATCTGCACTTTCCAGAGCTTAGCTTTTACACTTGTTCAGTGATATCAACTATGATGAGCAACATTAGTTTGATCACTCACACATCAGAGCATCCTTGTATCAGACATTTAGTAGACCTTATGCCAAGGCTGAGCCTTGAGACCTCAAATTTGATGAGCGATGTGGCCTTTTATTCCATACAATTGTAGTGCAGTTCTTCAGTATTTCAGATACAGTGTTCTCAGTGGTTATAGTTGGTTCAGATTACAGATATTGATTGATGACCCAATATATATATGATGTGCATTGATGTTATTACATTGCTGTTTAGGTCATCTTTATTAGCATTGACTTGGTATAAAGTAATTATGATCTGGCAGTGTATTAAAATTGAAATGAAATTGGTTATGGATTATATGTATTGGTTGTACTACTAACATTTGGAGACTCTTGTTTTATACTTGTTGGTTTTTACCTTCATATGAATGTGAACATGATCATTTAGTGTCTTCCTGGCCTGCTAGCTTAGGCACCACCTTCACTTGTCTCCACCCATCCATTTGTCATTTCCCCATATATTGGTCTTCACCCTGACTTACACCTTGACTTGTGATATTGAGGATCTCCCCGCTTCCGCCTCTGTGTTGGACTTGCATCCATGTTTTTATTGTGCCTTGGCTCTGAGTTGGAAACAAAACTTGCCCTTGGTGAGTTGGATTTTATGCCTTTATTATTCTAGTCGGTTGCCTCGATGTTTGGTTTAGATTGCGGAAGTCCCCCTAGTTGCTTGAGTTGTGTTGGCTAAAACTTGAAGCAAAGTCGTACTACATATGGAAATTATTATATATCTTGTGCAGCCCAATGAAAAGGGCTATGAAATTGAAGTGAAATTCAAATGTTATTGAAATGTAAATGCACCCCGGATGTAAGCTGTGATTAGTTGTGCTTATCAGCACATGTGAAATCCCAGAGGGGTCATATTAGGCCTAAAAAGCAATGGATAAATGTATGCTAAATCTAAAGATTGCTGGCCATGAAATGAAATGAAATGAAAGGTCCTAAAAAGCAGTGGCTAAATGAATGCTAAATCTAAAGACTGTTGACCTTATATGTGAAACTTTCCTCATTGAGCCTACGGGTGATGATGTGAGATGGAGCAAGGGACAACTAATTCTAAGTGTCCCCTAGAACCTCAAGTTACGGTTAGCCGGGCACCTAGTTCTCGGCGGTTCTAGTAGTAGACAATTTTTGCCAAGGTTGAATAAGCACTTCTCTGAACAACTTACCCATTTGTGAGACACCGCCATTCTTGTGTATCTCTTGTCCAACACATGCTTAAGTGTGTAACACCATGTCCTTCATCCAAAGTATCACAGTGTCAAGTCAGTCGAGTCATCCCTTTTAGCCTAGCCTTGTGTCTTCAACCTTCACCCTTTGCTAGCAATTTGATCATGTTTACAAACAAGTATATTCTTGAGATTCTTCTTGGAAGTGGATTATTTAACTAACCTATTTACTATTTATTAACTGCCAGTGAAATGATGCTTAATACTTTAGAGTCTAGCTATGAAAGTGATCTAGAGAGCATGTCTTAACTATTTGCACTTGCAACAGTTTGGCTTTTAGGCCAGGGTCATATTTTGATTAGTTTGATCGGTCAAACATAGTTTGACCAAGGTCAACCTTGGGATCCGTGATGAGATGGACCACTTTATGTTTGATGATGATATATGGTCTTCTATATACCTCTTTGATGATTCCATATGATGGACACAGGACACTGGGAATGGAACAGTACATATGGAGCATGGCAAGTTCAAGAATGTTCTATTTGTGCCTTCTTTGTCGGTAAATTTGTTGTCTGTATATTAGATGACTCACACAGGCTCACCGAAGAAAGTGGTCTTTGGTTCTGACACGGTTGAGATTGCAGAGATCTCCACTAGGAAGATTATAGCGAAAGGGTTTGCAAACCATGCCTCCAAGGCATATGAATTCTCACATTTTTTGCCAGGCATATGAATTCTCACATTTTTTGCCATACTCTCTGCCTACCCCATCGGAATCTGATGAAGATCAGAGTGATACCTCTTCTAATTAAGATGAGGATCAAGATCTTGATGTTGAGAATAAAGTTCAAGGAGATTCAGATTCAGATCCAGATCCAACACATGCTCCCAATCCGTGGCCAACGCCAATATGGGTTCACAAAGTCCTTGTAGCTGTTGGGAACACAGTTGGGGATCCATCTAACCATAGAACCACTAGATCTCAGTATCATGCAAAACTTGCACTATGTCATGTAGATCCACCTCTCTCAGAGCGGTGCTGCATGATGGTGGGGTTTGATCCACAATCTCTTGAGGAGACTTGCCATGGGGGATCTACAACCAAGTACAAATCTCGTTTGTCTAACAAAAGGTACTCAAAGGTTCATGATTTGGACCACAATGAGCCATTCGCTCCAGTAGCAAGAAGGGTTCCTGAAAGACTTGTTTTGGCAAATAAAACTTCTACACAGTGGGAGGCACATCAGAGGAGCAGATCCAAATCTAGCACTTGCATTGCTATCATACAGAGGAGCAGCTTGCCAATATTTTTGCAAAGGATTTCACTGAGGAAAGTTTTTTCCTTCTCTGCTTAGCATGAAGGTTCTTTGAGTTCCCTACTGCTGTTCTTTTTGAGGGGGGGTATTTTTCCCATGAGGTTTTTCCCCATTTCCTTGGTTCATGGACAATTCTTTATTTTTTATCATTTATTTGATTTTATGGGTGACCTTTGGTCTTAGTAACCAGGTCCCATGATGCAAAGTATAGATTAAGGGGGGGTGTTAAGATATTTCAATACTCCATCCTTGTCCTACCTAGCATTATTTATTTTTCCTAGTTGTTGATGATGTCATTTTCGCCTTAATGGTGTGCATATGTCATCCACGATCCATCTACCTCCTTCTGAGCCCTGCATGCATCATTTTAGGACCACTTCAGTCAGTTCCCTATTTTATAGGAACCTACTGAGTGTTCCAGTGTAGTCCACCTGAGTTAGCTAACTCTTGTGGGGGGTTAGAGCTTCAGATGCCACTGATTGGGGCCTCATGCACCCTTTTCTGACTGGCATGCATGACAGACTCACTATTGCGCTCTCCTTAGTCAGTTAACTGATTGTGACTTCAATTAGCTGAGTTTAGGTGCAGTTCAGTTGACTTTGAGTCTTCCGGAGCACTCCAGTGGTGATAATCCCTATGCTAGACCAACTGAGATTCGAATTCTCCTGCATGATTCGAATTCTCTCCATTGTAACATCATTGTTTATTATATTGATTATTGAAACATGTGACATTATTCTGCTCCTATCTGAGTTCTGCTGCATTATTATTCTTTTGCTCTTTTTTACTGTAGTTTTCACTCTTATTCAAATTTTTTGCTCATTCTTTCTTTGTGAGGTATCCTCAGCTCTTTAGATCTGTTGTGACTTAGAATTTCACATGGTATCAGATCCATAGAGCGAATAGGCTGAGCAGCTGCTTTCGGTAGTGCACCTGAAGCCTCTGGATTTCCACAACAAATCCTGGTGCCATTGCATTGAATTCATTGGAGAAATCCAATGAGGTCTAGCCAGGTGTGAAGAATTCGGATTTGTGAGGTCTAGCCAGGTATGATTGATGATTTATATTTCACATTCATTTTCGTAAATGTCTTTGCTAATTTATTAATTTAATATATATATATATTGCATTTCCTCATTTCCAAAATTTTGGGGGGTCACATTTCCTCTGTTTCGAAGTTTCCCTGTTTCGTCCTTGTTTCCCCATTTCATGCAACTTATGTTGAAGCTGTTCAAACCCTCGTACAAAATTTTTGAAGCAAACATGTGCCTGTTATGACCTTTGTAGAAGTAACAAGTCATAAAAATCACCTTAAAGGCTTAAAATAAATTGTGGGCAATACTGTGGATGAAGCAGCCCTAAACAACAAGTATAGGTGCTCTTTGGCCTTCAAACAACAGGTCTAGGTCATAACAACAGTACTAAAATCTTGAAAATGTTGTTTTCTTTAAAATTTAAATATTTTATGTATTTTTGAGTAAACCGATTCATTAAATTCAAATTGGTCGATTTATGACCGATTCATTACCGATTCCGATTCCGAGTTGACCCTCGACCGATTCCGAGTCCGATTTCGATTTTCAAACTATGGTTTAAATGCATTACTGTTGAAGTTTTATTGGAGACAGAAATCAGAGTTTGGCTAAGTGTTTTCCCTACAAGAGTGAATCTAGTTTGTAAGTGAAATTTCAACACTTCGCTATCGGCGTCTTTTGAAAATTGGTGCTTTGTGCTCCCACTTCAATCTTGCTCCTAACAATGATGTGTTAAATGACTACCAAAACAATGGTCAAGCAGATAGACAATAGAGTTTCCATAATATGTTACTATAGCCACTGTTATCACATTTATAGTAGCAGGGGCTACCATATATTTACTTTAGATTCCAGTATATTTTTCAGCCAGTCCTTTACAATGAGATGCTTGAGATGAGCATATATTTTGGATCATTCCTATGATTATGAGCAGTCAGTATATTCCTTTGCCATGACTGAGTCTCAGAAAACTCAGATTTGATGACCGATGTAGCCATTTTTCCATACAGAGTAGTATGCAGTGCCCAAAGTTGCAGCAACAGGTTCCCAGTAGACAGATGATAGTTCAGATGGTTTGCACAGGTATATGATCCAGCATGTATTATCTTGTGTATTGGTTTATATTGCTTTTCTGGTCATTCTAGTAGCATCATTTCGCATTTAGTGTCATGATCTGGCGATCATACATATATTATGGATTTGGTGGTTATTATGTATTTATCTAGTGTCCCACTCGGAATTATGAGATTCTTGTCTATACTCATTGGTTTCACCCTCCTTAGGAGAATGGAAGTGATCAATCCCACCATATTTTGGCTTGCTAGTCTTGACATCATGTTACCACTTTCTCATTCCATTCGCTATCATTCAGTTATTGTTTTTACCTTGACTTACCCCTTAGCTTGTGATATGGAGGACTTCTCCCACTCTAACCTCTTTGTTGGATGAGCTTCCCTGTTTACTTTGTGTCTCGGCTCTGAGTTGCCTAAGTTGTGTTGGCTAGACCTGAAACAGATAGAGCTACCATCATTACATTGTATCTGGAAACTTTATTGTATATCTTATATGAAAGGCCATTCTAGAATGTGTTTCTAAACACACGTGAATGAAAGCCTATTGAAATGAAATCCAAGAATGTGTTTTTCAACACACACGGACTGAAAGCCTAATGAAATAAAATCCAAGAATTTGTTTTTCAACACACACAGACTAAAAGGCTATTGAAATGTGAAATGAAAAGGTCCAAATAAAGCAATGGCTTAATAAATGCTAAATCCAATGATTGCTGACCTTATTTGAATGTAATGATTTATTCCTCATTAGCCTGTAGGTTGTGATATGAGATGGAGCAAGGGACAGCTAATTCTAAGTGTCCCCTAGAGTCTCAAGTTACGGTTTGCCCGACACCTGGTCATGGCGGCTCTAGAAAAGATCCTCACAGAGCTGAGTCAGCTTGGATGTGAGTTGTAGACATCTGTCAAGGTTGAATAAGCACTTCCCAAACAACTTACCCATTTGTGAGACACTGCCATCCCCTGTGTTATTGCTTGTCCAACATATGCTTTAGTGTGTATCCCCTTTCCTACTTCCAAAGTATCACAGTGTTGAGTCGGTGTAGTCATCCCTTAGCCTTGCCTTGCAATTTTTCACCTTCACCCATCACTAGCAAATTGATCACAGCCATGAAGTGAGTATAGCCTTGAGGTTCTAGTTTGAGCTACGATTATTAATGAAAATCTTGAATAACTTGTTTTAGATCGCCAATGAATTGATCACTTTATGTTTATATTGCTATTGGAATGATTAATGAAGCATGTCTTAACCAGTTACACTTGCAGTACTTTGATATTTCAGCTTGGGTCATATTATGGGTCAGTTTGACCTGGTCAAACCCAATTTGACCAAGTCAACCACAGGACATGAGATGAGTTAGACCCTGGATGATAGATATTGATGATATGTGGTCTATTCTTGGTCACCAGATGGTTCCATGCAGCAGTTACAGGTTTATAGCAGTGATCTGTGGTATTTTAATGATTTTGATCATTTACAGATTATTACTATTTTTATATGTCCAGACATGGTATTGATATTATATGAGTATGCAGTCATCCATATGGTGTATGAGTATGCATCTCTAGTGCATTTGGGCTCTCTGAGTCCATTGGGACAGTCAGCTCTCAGTTTCGGGCAGTTTCAGTTGGGATTTCTCTTAGTTTATCACTTCAGTACAGATTTGCCATTAAAAATGGCCTGTCAGAGCAGTTTCATGATTTGATTGGTTTACCTATGGTGCTACAGAGGGAGTATGGGGTCCAGCCACTTGTTTTTACTATATTTCCATACTCCCAGACATGGGGGTGCAGTCAGATTTTGCCCCGGGTGACCAGGCAGAGAGTTACATGCATTTTTATCTTTTACAGGTGATTTACAGAGGCATAAAAAATGGTAAAATTGGCTATAGAGGAAATCGATTTGGCCTACTGAGGCAAGGAAATGGCATAGGAATGGTTTTGATGATATGTGTGATGTCTCCTACACCTTCCACAACAGTTGCAGCAGTTAGTGGGGCCCACACATCTTTCTCGGGCTCTTTTTCATGGTTTTATGGTGTCTTTGGAGGCACACGACTTTCTCACTTGGGCACATTGTTGTACTTTGATGAGCATTTGTTATCATTGTGCCGTGGGGACACACTAGGGAGGATATATGTTACCCCCTAGACCCACCATGAGCGGTATGTCATGTTTTCCTAGTCACTTGGAGTGGGACGTCCCCCTAGGGCGATTTTGTCCATGACATCTTGTTATAGTTGATCCATGTGCTTTATGTTGAGCTCATCTCAACTGTAGTTTATCACTATATGTATTTTTTAATCTTAGCCACTCATTTAAAAGGTGGTTAGGGTTTTGGTCTCTCCCATAGCTATTTAAAGAAGAGACCCTCTCATTGTAAAGGGACCTTTGGCTCTTGGAATTTGATAATAGAAGATTTATTCGCAGACACTTTCGGATCTTTCTTTGTTGTGATATTCTTAGATGTTGATTGGAAAGTCTATTGTCACCTAGCATTTGAGATTTTGTGGTGAATCCATATATATTTTGAAACAGTGTTTTGTCTACAGGAGGGCGACTTCACTTGGGTGTTTTTGCAGGGCTTCCTCAACTCGCTTCACTTGGATTCGTTTATACCAGGGGGTTTTCAATAGCTTCATTGTGATCTTTGATTTCATCTTGGTATGTTTTCTGTTGTGTTAGTCATTCATTCTTGATGCTTCGAATCTAACTTAGGTAGTTTGTTGTGCAGGAAGGGAGGGCACATTGGCGTCCTTGGGCAAATCGATTCTCATTGGAAACTCGCTCAAAACACCTCAAATTGATCGGGAAGGCATAGATCATCATCATCAAGGTATCCGCAAGATTATCTGGGTAACATCTACTTGTATTTTAGTTATTTTTGGGTTCCAATCCATTGTCCATCTTCATTTTAATTCAAAACCCTCATTAAAATCCTTAGGAAAATTCTTTGGTTCAAACAACATGGTTTATTGGCAAACCATTTCTGGGTATTTCTGCTTTGGCCTAACCCTAGGTGGGTTCTCCTAGACGTCATGGTTGGAGGACTCCACTGGGCCCAATTCCCAAGGCACTAATCTCCTAACCCTTGCGCACTCCTCTGATTGGCTGGTTTTCCTGTCGTTTGTTCTCGGTTTGAGAGCTTGTCTGGTTTAACATTGTCATATCCATCTGTCAAGCCGTGCTAGAAAGCCCTAATTCTCAGATCCACTCTTTGGGACACTTTCCTTGTTTTAAGGGTCACATTTCCCAAGGTAGCTGAATTTGATCATTTATACTAGCACCTGAATCCTGGAATCACTTTTAATTGTTGAATCACTGTGTCTAAACACTATCAATCATATCCTATCTTTCTTAAGCCTCCAAAGTGATTTCATTTTCTTAAATCTAGGGTTCCATACCTGTCACCTTATGTACCCTATCTTAATAGGTTGATCTGGTGATTGGGTTAGATCTCTCTTGTCGGGAGTAGATTAGGGTCTCCCCCTATGCTATCTTTGGCTTTGATAGTGTAAAGAGAAGTGTGCCTCGATTGGCGTGACAACCAATCCTTTTGGGAATCGAGGCTCTCGTGGTTCACCTCTTTGGTTGCCTATCCCCTCTACCATTCTGTATTGGATCTATCATTTGGGGCAACTACAAGTTTGGTGATAACATTTTGGCACCGTTGCCGGGGAGGTAGAGGCTTACCTTCGGTGTCTGTGCGTTATCATATATCTTATCGCATCCGGTTTTTGTTTGGTGATTGCATTTTCTAATCTTTGTAATTATTCCAATCACCACTTTAATTCACTCATCTCACCTCTCCTACGACATTTATCCTTTGGTGAATTACTTGTGTGGTTCACCTCGCGACTCCACCCCGCGACTCTACTGAGGACCGAACCCAACGCATAAATCTTAAGTTCTTAGAATGCCCAACAAATTCTGAAGGAATCCCTGCAACTTATACTTGGAACCGAAGACACATTAAAGAGAACTCATCCAATTTCTTTTGGAAGATTTCTAATCCTAACTCTTCACCGAATCATTTTATTGGATCTCCTTCATCTTCATCTAGTCCAATGGCCGGTACAAACACTTGTGGAAACCAGAACAATCCTCCGCAGAATCCTAGAATTTTCGGAAGAAAGGATAAACCTTTTCCTTTAGGTTTTTCTCAAATCCAGGGAGCCCCCCATGATATGCCAAAGAAATATTTTGAAAAAGTTCCTAAGTTTGATGGAATCTCTGCTATAACCATAGAAGATCATATAGGCAAGGTATGGGAACACATGGAGGCATATGGAGCATCTGACGAAGATGTCTTCATGAGGGGCCTTCTGGCATCTTTAGAAGGAGATGTTAGGAAGTGGTTTGATAGGTTGCCTGCTTCGTCCATTGATGAATATGACAGTTTTGTCACGAAGCTTAATAATGAGTGGTCACGAAAGTTAGATGGGAAATTTCTCTTGCATCAATTGTTTGATATCAAGAAGAAAGAGAATGAAACAGTCCATGAGTTCCTTAGATTTGACAAGACTGTAGCCAATATCCCGGAAGACATTAGGCCAAAGGACCAAGCCATTGTTATTCATTATCTAAATTCCTTTGAAGGTTGGCTTGGATACCATTTAAAAGATAAAAATCCTAATGACCTAAAGACCGCTCAACTGAACGCTAAGACTGCTGAGTCGAATGCAGCATCCATGGGGAAACAAATTTTTTTTTATCATTATTCCCCATCCACTTCTAGGTCTGATCCTAAACCCCGAAAACCCAAGGAGCCTGTGATTGAGCCTAAGGACACAAAGGACACGTTAGAGACCATGCAAGAGATGATGAGACAATTGTTATCACATCCATGTTAGCTGGAGCTACCATGCTGCAGATTGTATGGTCAGGGACCGTACTATACTTTTTTTTTTCAGATCAGGGATCGAATGCCTTCAGAGGAGGCACACAGTTTTGTTCGGATTGCCCTGAGTAGATATATCAGTGGGGACAGATGGTTTTATTGTATTGTCCAGACATGTTACTTAGCATTTACCGCAGGATCACCCTTCCTTGCCAGGCTTTGATATGAGCCCATTGAGACAGTTGCCTAGTCTTGCTTTGATTGAGACTATCATAGAGTATTGCTGGTTTACTATTTGTGCTTGGATTCAGCAGAGATCCAGTTCAGAGACAGCCTCAGCAGCAGGTATATGGTGCGGCAGGTATTGCTGTTGATGTTTATTGCTCATGATTGTTGCTTAGACTTGTTTATACATGATAGTACACTAACTTTGCATATGATGATTGATTTGGTGATCTAGCTATTGTTATGATATATGATTGGGCCCTTGGTGATGTCAGTTCACCCCTTCCTGGTAGGCCCCTGTATATGCACACCGGGTCACATCCCTACTCTTGGTATGGACTTGGTCACTTAGTCCCCCTAGGCAGCTGACTTTGGATCCACCTTCACCTTCTCCATCCATCCGACTCATCCATGATAGTCTTTCCCGACTTGGATTCCGATTTGTGACCTTGAGGATCCCTTTCCCCACTGATCTCTGAGTATGCCATAATTCCCTGTCTATTGTGCCTCAGCTCTTTAGTGTGTGAGATGCACTCTCAAACCTGGGATTTGCTCCCGTCGGTTGCCCCCGATGTTGCAATGCAGTTAGGATTGTGTAGCCTCACCGGGTGTTCCCCATTGGTCGTCGAAGCATGTATTGTTCACCCCCATTACTTTGCAGTATGAGCACCATGATTATATCTATTGAGATATGTATGTAGCCCAAAAGGGCCTTGATGTAAATTGAAGAAATGAAGAAATGTAAAGCAAGCCAAAAAGGCTTTTTGTAAATGTAAAATCTAGCCAAAAAAGGGCTACGTATGAAATTCATTGTAAAACCCATGCAATGTGTTTGTAAACACACATGGACACAGGTCAGCCGTACATGTCAGCATTTGTAGTGGTAATTTCCTCACCGAGTCCTGCGGGGCAAGGAGGTGAGAGGGAGCAAGGGACAAGCTCAAGATTGTCCCCTAGAGTCTCAAGTTACGGTTTGCCGGACACCCAATTTGGCGGCTCTAGAAAAGAACCTCATGGAGTCTTCAGGCACGGATGTGAGTTGTGAGATACTTGTTAGATGACCAATGGCGGTTTCCCTGCACTGTACCCATTTGTGAGGCACCTCCCTTCCCCGTGTTTTTGTCATGGTATGCTTATCTCAGTGGACCCCGCTTTCCCGAGTTATCCAAAAGGTCACATGATCTTTATCCGTGTCATCCCTCATCCTTCACCTTGTATTCCACATCACCCAAAGTCAGCTAGGTTGTCAAGTCTATAGGTTGTGCATAGCAGTTGAGTCTTTTGGATGTGGTGGGCCCACCTCACCTGGGGTCTTGTATTTTTCTGAGATTTAATGCAGTTTTTGATCACCATATTATTGTCATATTGTTTAGTAATGTACTAACTTGTATAAGGAAGCCTTTCACTTCATGATTGCATATAGGTATTCAGCTAGCACCATTGTTGACCAGATTTGACTTGGTCAAATTAGGTTGACCAGGCCAAAAATGGTCTCGAAAAAATGTTGCGACCGGAATTTCGATTTTGGTCAATTATTATCTATAGGGGACCCATATGAGCTTCCAAGTGACAAAATGAAAAAAGTTCGAGACGTTTGTGAGATTTTTAATTATTATTGGTCATTAATGACTTGTTTTAATTAAAAATCATGGATTTTGGGCAAATAATGCCCAAGTGATGGATCGGGGTCATTCGAGTGATCATTCCTACTATTTTTGGGGTCTACGATCACATTGCAGCAGATGGTTCGGTGATCCGGGCACTCTAGGTGGGTCAAAAGCCCAAATTACATCTTCAGCAATAAAAACCAGCAATAAAATACATGGAAAATAAAAAATCGACAAAGGCAACTATAGCAAAGGGCAAAAATTAAAGGCTGGCTAATTCAAGGGTGATATCTAAGGTAATGTTGGTATGTTTGGACATGGTATTATGCATTGTGGGGCCCTCTCTTGCCCAACTCACCTAGGTGGACGAATTGCCCATGGGGGGCGTTTTTCTCCACTTGGGGAAGTTCGATTTCATGTTATATTGTATGTGGGCCTTGGTTGTTGATGTTCGGGGGATAAAACACCCTATAGGTACCCCCTAACACTTATCTCATGTATTGTATGGGACCTACAAGGGGCCCCTCCTCCACTTGTGCGCTATCCTTGGGCAATTCGCACCCCCACTAGGAGAGATCTCGACCATTCGATTTGCTTGATTGGGGATTAAATCCTAGCCCTCCATTTTGGGGGGAAATGAGTTTTGAGAGTGGCCCTTTTCTATAAGAGAAGACACTCACTCCATTGTGACCTCTCTTGGCACATTTGTACACTTGAGTTTTGATGATATAGAGCCATTTTTTTTACCGAGTTCTTGAGAGTTTGTGGATGGATATGTATTGCTTGACTGATATCTAGTCTCTCTTAGCTTTGTTGAGTTGTTAGTGCATTGTTTCCATCTTGTCCTTGGCCAACGATTTGCAGGTGAAGAGCACAGCTGGAGGAGGGCGCAGTTTTTGGAGTGGGAACCCCACAATTGCTCTGATCCTTCAGAGTATCAACAAAGGGAGTTGTTACTTGCTTTATGCCTTTCAATTCCTTTCATTTTCAGTCATTTACTTGCTGGTTTTACTGGTTATTTGCTGCACATTGACTTGATCTTGTTTGTGGCAGGTAGCTAGGGCGAATTTGGCCATTGGGAGCTCAAAACGCCAAAGGGAGCACGCTGCAGCTTAACAACTGAGTTGGGAGGGCTAGTCTTCGACAATCTTGTCCATCTATTCATTCTCAAGTAGGTCCTTCTTGCTGGTCTCTTGCATTTTAAATTTCATTGTGTGTGTTGAGCAGAAATTTCATACAAAAACCAATAAAAATACAAGACTTAAGATTTCACCGTAGGAATTTGTTTTAATTCAAAACCCACTAATGAAACACCCTTAAAAGGCTATATCCTAAGCAATGTTTTAATAACCGGTTCGGTTCGAATCGGAACCGGCCGGTTTGACCGGCTAGATGATGTGGAGGTTTAAACCGGCCTTCAACTCGGACCGGTGGTCCGGTTTGGTAATAAACCGGACCTAACCGGACCTAACCGGCCCGGTTCAATACCAAACCGGCCAAACCGGCACTAACCGGTCCGGTTCCGTATTAACTCGGCCGGCCAGCTAAAATAACAGTCCGCGGGCCCAGTTTCGGGGTTTTCAAAATTTTATTGGTTTTTTAATAAAAAAAACAAAATACCTAACCCTAATTCTCCCTCCAAAAGACATTAAATACGTGCCCCAGCCCCCACATTCTCATTCACTCACAATCAAGAGCTAATTGTGACTTTGTCTCATTGCTGCCGCCGGTTTAGTCATTTGTCTCATTGCTGCAGTCAAGTTTCAGTGTGTTGGGACTTGGGAGTTCAAATTTTGGCAAGGAGTGAAGCCAGCTGACTGTGCAGTGTGGAGGAGGCCGCTCAGCATCAATCATCTTCAATCCAGTTGTGCACTGCAGATTTCAAGGTATGTTATTGCTTGCTGTTTGAACTTTGAACTTTGAAGCTGTTGGCACTTGGCAGTCACTATTTTTTTGAATTTTTGAATTTTTGAGTATGCTGTCCAAGACTCCAAGTTTCCTGTTTCTGTTTGAGAGTCTGAGACTTGAAAGTTGAGTATGCTTGCTGTTTATGGCTTCCATGTGGCACTGTTTTTTTTAATTTGTAAGCAAATGCAAACTCAGAATTGTTTTTTTTTAAATTTAAATATGTTTTGCTTGAAAATCTATTGTTTTAATTTTTTTTTTTTAAATGCATTTGCAATTGCACATTTTCATTTTGTTTTCCATTATTTTGCACTTGCAAAATCTATTTTCCCAATGGCTCCTAGAGTGAAAGATGCTGCATGGGTCCATGTTGAGTGTGTTGAGGGGGAATTTTTTTTGCAAATATTGCCACAAACACATGGGTGGGGGGGGCATTCATAGGGTGAAGCAACACTTGGCTGGGATAAGAGGCCAAGTTCTCCCATGTGATGCATCGGATGATGTGATTGGGGAGATTAGAGCTGATATATTAAATCAGTTTAAAAAATATCAAGAAGAGAAGGCTAGGCATAAAGAAATAGAAGCTGAAATTGGGAGGAAGAGGGAACTTGCAAATGCTGCCATGAGGGCATCTGGTTTACATGATTTTGAAGGCTCTTCCTCTGCCCCTTCTACCGTTGCTAGGGACCCCTTCTAGTATGTTCCTCCCTCTCGTCAAAAGACCCAAAACATTGGAGAAAATCAGCCTAAAAAGAAGAAGACCCTTCAGCACTATTTTTCTTCACCTTCCCCCTCCTTTCCAAGTGGCAATGCTTCTCAATCTCAACCAACCCACATTCAGCCCACCTTAGATGAGCATTGGAAGAAGCAATGCAAAGCAGTTGCTCATGAGTACATAGCTAGATGGTGGTATGATTCAGATATTCCCTTCAATGCTTCTCGCTCAGCTTATTATCAACCCATGTGGGATTCTGTTCTTGCAGCTGGTAAGGGCTTCAAAGGCCCTAGTATGCATGAGTTGAGGGGATCACTTTTGCATAAGGAAGTTATGTCCATACATGAATACTTGGAGGGTTTTAAAGAGTCATGGGCCACTACGGGATGTACCATCATGTCAGATGGATGGATTGATATAAGGAACCGTACCATCATCAATTTCCTTGTCTCTTGCCCACAAGGAACCATGTTTTTGAAATCAGATGATGCATCTGATAGGGTGAAAGATGCAACCCTATTATTTCAGCTCTTGGATGAAGTTGTTATGGAGGTGGGGGTGGAAAATGTTGTTCAAATCATCACAGATAATGCATCTAATTATGTTCTTGCTGGTAAGATGTTAGAGAATAAACACAAAACCATATTTTGGACCCCATGTGCTGCACACTGCATAGACCTCATGCTTGAGGATATAGGCAAACTGGATTGGGTCAAGAATGTTGTAGAGCATGGAAAGAGCATTACAAAATACATCCTATAACCATGCATGGGTCTTGAACCTAATGAGGAAAAGCACTGGGAACATGGAACTTGTTAGGCCTGCCATCACGAGATTTGCAACACACTTCCTCACATTGCAATCTCTCATTTCCCAAGAACAAAACTTGCAGAAGATGTTTTCATGTGATGAATGGATTCATCTAAGTGGGCCCGTAATCAAGATGCAAAAGACACCAAAAAAAGAGTTAATGATAGTGCATTTTGGAAAAAAGCAGCAGAGGTTGTGAAAATTGCTGAGCCCCTTGTTAAGGTGTTGTGGTTGGTGGATGGGGAAAAATTGGCAATGGGTTACATTTATGAGGCTATGGATCAGGCAAAGGAGCAGATAAGGGCAGCATACAAAGATAGAGTAGCCAAGTATGGGCCTATTTGGGAGATCATTGATAACAGATGGAACAATCAACTCCATCGCCCTATACATGCAGCTGGGTTTTTCTTGAACCCAAAGTATCATTATAGAACTCGGCTAGGAGATGATCTAACAGGGGAGGTGAAAGATGGTTTGTATGATTGCATAGAGCGCATGATGCCTGATGAGAATGAACAGATGGAAGTACATCGACAGCTTACCTCTTTCAAAAGAGCCACGGGCACTTTTGGAAAAAGCGTAGCAATAAAGATGAGAGATGGCTACCAACCAGGTAAACAATTTCAAGTTTTATTGTTTAAGACTTTAAGTTCAATTGTTTAAGCTTTAGCTTTTAACTTTAAGTTGTTTATGTTCAATTCACAATCTAATTTGTTAAATTTAATTTGTCCATGCAGCAAATTGGTGGGATTCATTTGGCAGCCATTGTGGTTTATTGCAAAAGTTTGCAATTCATGTCCTTAGTCAGACTTGCAGTGCTCCCGGGTGTGAGCGCAATTGGTCCGTCTTTGAGAGGATTCACACGAAGAAAAGAAACCGTTTGGAACAAAAACGGTTGAATGATCTTGTCTTCGTGCAGTACAACCTCCGACTAAGGCGCAACCAATTGCTAAACAAAAGACCTAATATAGATCCCATTGTGTTGGATGATATTGATCCAACCTCAGAATGGGTAGAGGAGACCCAACAGCCAGAGTTTGTTCCCGATTTTGATATTGATGCAGTCACAGATGACTTGGCTTTGGATGTTCATCCATTGGGAGTAGGGGATGCAGGTTCAGAGCAGGATCCTGGCATGGCGGACAATGATGGTGGCATTGGCACTGGCAGTAGACCACCTAACCATACATCCCGTGCTTCTACTAGTGCTACTGCTAGGGTCGTAGATGTCCGTGAGGAGTCCGACTCCGAGGAGTCTGAGCCATATGTTGATGTTGAGCATTCCATTTCTAGCAGTGGTGCTGAGTTTGATGATTGATTAGTTATGAGTCATGACTCATCATTGATCATGTTTTTTCATTTTGGAATCTAGAGGATATAGAGCCTCATTTATATTGTATTTTGTTTCAGAATTTGAGATATATGCTATGAGACTTTACTATGAGTATGTAGTGCACTTGGTGCCATTTTGTGACCCATACATGGTTTATGGATTTCCGATTTATATATATGAGTAGACTTTACATATTATGTGTCACTGTCTATTAGTCTAATGGTTTCAAATATGCATATTATGTGTCTAATGCTTTGAAATATAGCTTGGAATGTTAAATATAATTTTTATGATTAAAATTGTAATTTTTTTTGTATTTTTTAATAGTCCGGTTCATTGAAATCAAACCGCTCCGGTTCATTACCGGTTCCGGTTACGGTCCGAGTTGACCCCAGACCGGTTTGATTCCCGGTTCCGGTTATTAAAACATTGATCCTAAGTTTCATTTCTTTTAGACTCCATTTACCCATAGATTTAGCACTGGTCTACCTGGCAAAAACGCCTCACCTGGGGTGTTTTTCTCTTCTGCTTGTTTGGGTCAGTTTGGGGTTTTGGGTAGTTTAGAATCGGTCTCTAATCGTCATATTACTTTCAGAATTCAAACTACCATTTGCTAGAAGTGTTTTAAATCGCCATTTTATTGCTGCCCTGGTTTGTCATTTCACTACTTAACTCACCTTCTTGGGCAACATCAATCTATCCCTTCACTTCTAGCTTACTGAATGTTCTTTGCTTATTTCCAACCATACAATTATTAATCTAACTCATTAAATTCACCATATTTAAGCGCTGGTCACATTTGATATTACTCTCATTTTACCATTCGTGTCCAGTCAGTGGCTGAAATTAAGCTTAGGACCTATTTACACTCATTTCCTGTCTTTACTTCAATCTATCTTTTGGATTTGGGTGTGTTTTGTCTCTCGACCATTACCTGGTTGAGCGGGGAGACTTGGCTACGTGCCTTGTCTAAAGTGACAGTAGCCTTGTCCGGTGTGACTTCCGTTACTTGAACGGAGGACCTGGCTATTGTCGGTTACACCTTCCTAGCTGTTCACCCTCTGCCATCCCTGTTGGGACACTTTTATCCATCAACTAGAGATTGTGTGATAACATTTTTGGCGCCGTTGCCGGGGAGGTAGAGGCTTACCCCGCAGTCTTTTGAGTTTGAGCCTTTTGCTTTATTTTTCACCATACTGCATTCAAACCTAATTCTCTGCTGGTTGATTTTTGTTTGCTTAATTTATTTCATCCAACATTTTTGCTTCATTCACTCCCCTACGACATCTTTACCTTTGGTGAACAAGGTTCTACGTTCACCTGGCAGCTCCACTGGAGACCGAACCCATCCTTGCAATTTTAGAAGCTTAAATCATTCCGACACTTCACATGAGACTCCACTGGGAACTCTTAAATTGATAAATCAGAATGGACCCAGATGTTCTCCTTGGCCTCTCACAAACCAATAAAGAATTAAATGAACGTGTGAATAGGTCTAGAAGGAGACAAGAGGAAATAAATGAATGGGATGCACAATCTCAGTATCGGGAAGAATACGAATATGATCATGGGTATGAACCTGAATATCAAGATTTTTGCGATACCCGCGATGCTCCTCATCACTCTAATGGAATCTTTGTCCTATCCACCCCTAATAGATTGGTAACTCAACTTGAATCTAGATGTCAATCCCAACTAAGGATTTATAGCCAAAATGGTCGGTCGAATCATCATGTTAGCCAAATTAGACATCCTACTCGAGCCTCTACTAGAATGGACATAATATCTTTAGGGCAAGCGAAACCTTCCCCATTTGACTTCTCGAAAATATGTGGGGCACCTCATCCTATGCCAAATCAATATATTAAGGATTTGCCCCGTTTTGATGGAAGTAATGCGATATCAATTGAAAATCATTTGGATGCCCTCTGGTATCATATGGAATGTCGGGGCGCAGATGATGAAGATGTTTACACGTGTGCCCTTGGTATTTCTCTAAAAGGGGATGCCCGGTTATGGTTTGAGCATTTGGCACCGGGATCCATCACCGGGTATGACATGTTCACGAGATTGCTAATAGATAAATGGGGGTGACAACATTGATGATCCTTTAGAATGTCAATCTAGCACTGATGGTGTCATGGATGATGATTATATTGATGATCAGCTTTCCTGATTGGACCATTCCTCTTCTGAGATGTTCCAAATTATGAGTGTGCCTACAATCCATAGAAGGGGTGACAACATTGATGATCCTTTAGAATGTCAATCTAGCACTGATGGTGTCATGGATGATGATTATATTGATGATCTGCTTTCCTGATTGGACCATTCCTCTTCTGAGATGTTCCAAATTATGAGTGTGCCTACAATCCATAGAAATGTTACAGAGTATCTTGAGGATAATGCTTCAAAATCTCGTGTGCAAATTAAAAGAGGCATCAATCGAACCATACGAGATACTTTGTTATCATTTCCTGAGGCAGTTGCAGGCCGAATTCTAGATCTAATTCACCTTTCCATTGGTGATTCCAGTAAAGGAACACCGGAAGAGCAACTTCACAATCATCGCATGGTTGACAATTGTCTTGTTAAATGTTCAAACAATCCGAATTGTGACTCAGATGTCAATCATCTCTCTGAAAAGGACGAGATAAGTGAGGATTGTCAGATTTCATGTGAGAAACAATCTAGTGATCATCATGTAATTGAAAACCAACTTTGTGAAGATGAATGGGGTGAAAGCATTGATGAATCCATGGAGGAACAATCAAATGAGGATTATGTGGTGGAGGATCAATGTCATGAAGACGATCAGGATAGCAATTTTGAAATGAGCAGTGATCGTCCTTATCAGTTTGATTTCTCCTCTCCCGAGCCTATGGTGAATGTGCCTTTGATTCAACTTCTGAATGAGCCTTCAATCTATAAGAGTGTAGTAGAGTATTTGAAGAATATAGGCAATAAATCTCATGATGAAGTTATGTATGATAGCGAGCAAATCTCAACCCCTCAAGATTTCGATCTTGACATTGACTTAGAAGGGGAACTTACTAAAATCATACGAAGCACTTTGTCATCTTTACCCGGAGAAGGCACAAATGAAGAAGGGGATCTCATTGATCATCAGAGACAAAATTCTGTGGCTGAGCTTTCGACCAGTGAATCCACTAGACGTCCTCTTAAGGGGCAACCTCACAGTCATTGCTTGATGGATGATCGTTCAAGTCAACACTCAAGTGACCCTGACCTTGTTTCATTTTCCAATCATATCTTTGAAGAAGAAAAGGAAAGTATTGAAAATAATAAGACTTCTATTGAGGGGGGATCAAACGATCATCATGTGGTTGAAAATCAAATTTGTGAAGATGATAGGGGTTTTAAAAATGATTATATCAGTATACCTCTCTGTCAGGATGATGATGATCCAGTTATGTATCAACTCGACCCTGAATGTTCTTTATTGCAACCTGCAAGATGGAATCAATGTCATAAAGGACCTTCAAAGGGTGTCATGCTTAATATCAACACAACTCCTTCCTCTCTCCTTGGTCAAAATGAAGTGATTGGAAATATGATCCAAAGTCAGTTTTGTCTTTGGGAGGTTGATGTTGATGATTTCTCTGATAAAGGTCCTTTCTCTCATGCGGAATTGGGGATAGCACCTTTGGGAAATGCCAAGCAAGTTTCTATTTTTCATTCCTCCCTCCCATCCCAACTCATGAAGTCAATGCCTCTTTCCCGATCATTTGTCCCATATGTCTTTGAAAGATGGTGCATTGATGCAAATTCATGACAACTCGATGAGTTGGCAAGAAGATGCTTTGATTAACGATGCCCCTGAAGGAGATTTTGCTTTAAACAATCTTAATATTTTTCAACCATCTCCTTCTCACAATCATCCTTTATCTGCATATCCTCACATCCCTACATTTTTATTGCCACCTGAGGCACCTAATCATCAAGATCATGATCCTTCTCACATTCCTAGTTCCCACTTAGAAGCATTGGCCACTGGGTTAGAGAGTATGAGTATTCCAGTTCCTACAGGGGAAGGCTCTAGTCATTCCATTGCTATATCACATATGCCTCATTCCTTGGAGGAACATAGAGATTTCTGGACTGTTGGGGAAACTGCAAAGCATGCCATTTCCCCCCCAAGAGGAAGAGCCCAATATAAGTGTTTAGGAGACGAGAAGAGAAATTAGAGAAGTCCTAGTTGGTAGTGTAGCCATTCCCATCGATGGTGGTCCACCCAGGTTTAATGCAGTTCCTTCCAGAAGGAACTCAAGATTTGTCACCCCGCAACCGCAAAACCTTGTTGAGATCCATCTAATTCCTATACGTAATATTGAAGTTATTCCTGAATCTATAAATAGGAATAGATTTCCTACTGGAAGTCAAGTCATCATCCCTATTCATTTATTATATATCAGATCTGGCTAGGCTGATGACATTTGGGTTGGACCTTTCACGGTAGAGCGATGCATTGGAGACATGTGTTTTCTTGCTACTGGTAATGGACGACGAATTTTACTTCCTATCAATCAGAGGGAGTCAAGGGATTACATCCCTGACCTCACTTAGTCTTGGACTTCTTGCTTGCCTGGTAGGTTAGAGTAGGTAGGAACTGAATAAGCTCGTTTGAGCAGTAGTTTAGTTTTTCAGCCATTGAGTCTGGCACCTTTGTCTTTCCCCTAAGCTCGCTTTTGAAGCTCATAGTTAGTCCTGAGTACTTGTCATTTTCTTTTCCTGCAAAATAATAAAATTTAAAGTGATGTTAGTAGATTAGTCTTTACTTTCTGCATTTTATTTTCAGTACTGTTTTATTTTTGAGATTTATGTATATACATGCATTGTTCTGACGACCGCTCTGCGAGTTTGGTATAGCTCTCGGCATTTTGCAGATAGCAGGTACATTTTTGTAGATGATGCAGAGCTAGAGTGCATTGATCGAGGATACGAGTAGCAGAGTGATGAGGACCAGAGATTCTGAGGTTCTCAAGTGCTCTATTCAGCAGAGCACTTGTCCCAGTTGGAGCCAGATGTTATCACATTTATAGTAGCAGGGGCTACCATATATTTACTTCATATTCCAGTATATTTTTCAGCCAGTCCTTTACACTGAGATGCTTGAGATGAGCATATATTTTGGATCACTCCTATGATTATGAGCAGTCAGTATATTCCTTTGCCATGAATGAGTCTCAGGAAACTCAGATTTGATGACCGATGTAGCCATTTTGCCATACATAGCAGTATGCAGTGCCCAGAGTTGCAGCAGCAGGTTCCCAGTAGACAGATGATGGTTCAGATGGTTTGCACAGGTATATGATCCAACATGTATTATCTTGTGTATTGGTTTATATTGCTTTTCTGGTCATTCTAGTAGCATGATTTAGCATTTAGTGTCATGATCTGGCGATCATATATATATTATAGATTTGGTGGTTATTATGTATTTATCTAATGTCCCGCTTGGAGTTATGAGATTCTTGTCTATACTCATTGGTTTCACCCTCCTTAGGAGAATGGAAATGATCAATCCCACCATATTTTTGTAAATATTTGATCCAGAGATCACTACTCCCTTTGAATCACTCTGAGATCTCAAGTGGTATGAATCTCAATGTAAGTAAATACTCATACAAACATAAACTCAAACAACTAGATTTGCATCTACCAACTGAAATACAAATGCAACCAACCACATAAACAACAGATGTACACTGGAACCCTTGCGGGAAAAACCAGCCAACTAGGGGACAATCTTCTCTCTTGAGCCCAGAGCATATAGACGTATAAATGATAGTACAATACAGGATTACCTTAGCCGGTAACTCAATCCCTCTGAAACAGGACAGACCTCAAATTTGCATGCATCCAGCTGATGCATGCACTGAAGAAGTAAGCCCTAACTGCCAAACTGGATGTGAGTGCTCTGACTGATCTGCCCTCTCTAGATCTCTCTCTCTCTAGATCTCTCTGCTCTGATCTACTCACTCTGAAGACTGCCCACTGATGAAATCATCCTCCTCTGCATGCACAAGTGCGCCCTCCCCTCTGGATGTCAAATGCTCGTACTGGTCCAGATCTCAACAGATCTGAGCTCCGATCGTTCCTAACCTTCCTCAAATACTGAGGCAAGGCTATCCTGGAAGTCACAGACTCCGAATTGGTCAATCCAGCTCACAACGAGCTTCTCCTCCCTCAGGAAAAACGTCCTCCTCCAACAGAACTCGACCTCCTCCAATCTCCACAGTAATCACACTGTTGATCTCTCTCAGCTCATAGTAATGGGTGTCTAGCCTCTCTGGAAATGAAGGTCACTGATCTAGCTCAGATCTGACCTTCCTAGCTCCTGCAGCAACTTCTCTCTATCTCAGAAAGTCGCCCCACATATGCAGCTACGCCCTCCTCACTCTAGCAGTATCTCTCTCCGATAATGCAACTGAGTAACCTCATCTGGGGACTCCTGCCTCTATAAATAATCTCACCGATGAATTAGGTTTGCCAAAACCCTAATTCCCGGTGCATGCAAAAGGTCACTTTTGCATGTAGTCACTGAATGTTGACAGGTCATGCAAAACTCATGCATGCAAAGGTCAATCTCCCCTGAAGCTCCGCATGCAGCCCCCACTGGTCTCATGCCACTGAGTAGAGTGCATCTCACTCTCTACTCCATCCTGATGCTTATGCAACTAATGTACATCCATGTAAGGCATCTGAACCATGGAGGACATCCCGAAGTTACCATAATCTAACACTCCCTCTTAACGAGGGAAGTCCTGACACTGATGCCTGGATCCATCAAGTCCACTGCCGCTGACACTAATCTAACTGATCTGCCTATCACTGCTCTTTGACCTGATGAACTCTGATCAATCTCCATATGTGTAGCTTCGGAAGAAGCCCCCCTGTCAACCACTGCTGACTCTGCCACCGCACTCTGACTTAGACTCCCTCTGAGTCTCTGCTGTTGTAACCAACCCTGAAGACCTCTGTCAAGTGGATCTACTGCTCTGTAGACCATCTGCCTATGGTCCTGAGTTGACCCAGCTTTGTAAGTCAACTCCCTCTGTCTCTGAACTGACTGAACTGACTTAGCTCTCTCCTGAGCCAAGTCCATCTCAACCATGTCATACCAACTCACTCTCTGACTGGTGCTTGCATGAGCAGCATGCTCATCCATCTGATATGAGCCCAAGGGCTCAATCTCTCGAGACTCATCACTGTCATGAGCGTCTCGCTCATCCATCGGAACTCCAGAATCACTGCCTTGATCCACATCATGATGAGCATCTCGCTCACCTGTTTGTTGAACAGGCTCACTCATCTTGGCCTCATCTCTGTTGTGAGCATCCCGCTCATCCTCCTCCTCTGCATCTGAAGAGGATGCACTCAACCATCCTGATGTGCTTGAGGTAGGCTGTCCATGAACCAAGTAATCACCATCGATCCTGTGACCAAATAAGACTGGGTCTACTCCTCTAGGATAGGTGAAGAACTGATCCCTGTGAAACACTACAGGGTATCCTACAGCTGCCAAAGCTGCCACTGAGAGAACACTCCCTCTCAGTCCTGGAACAAAGAGCACTCCTGAAACCTCCAAGAGCTCCCCACGGTCAAGCAGAAATCTCACTCTGCCCACACCAGTAACCAAATGGTCAACCCCCTAACCATCCCGAGTCAACTGAACTGAAGTATGCTCTAGGATCATGAATGCATCTCGCACTCCTGTCATGTGACTGTTGAGAGTGCTGTCCACTCTCCACCTCTGATCAACTTGAGCCTCTGGTAGGCTACTATCATGTCCTGACTGAACTGTGGCTAGTGAGAACTCCTTCTCAAACCGAGAAGAGAACTCATCAACCTCCTCCGCTGCTGCCACCTGCTCGTCCTTCGCCTACTTCTCCCTCTTCTTATGCGTACACTGTCCCGCATAATGTCCATACGCGTTGCAGGCAAAGCATTTGATCTTGCTCAGATCCTTCTTCTGTCTGCCTCTCTGTTTCCCCCCAGCTGCGAGAGCCACATCCTCCTCCTCTGGAGTAGTAGAAGTTGAACCCTGAATGTACCCTCTGCGGATATCCTCCTGTGTGAAGTCATCCCATAGACGATCCCACTTGGGAAGGTTCTCACGACCTATGATTGACTGAACAAACACTGCACATGACACAGTCACGCCATTCAAGGCCTGTCGAACCAACTCACTATCCTCTACCTTCTCACCGACTGCTCCCAACTCATCTCTCACTTGAGTTATCTTGGTGAGATAGGTGACCATGCTCTCATCCTTCCCCATCTTGATGCTTCTCAGCTTCTCTCTGAGAACCATCTTCCTATTTTCATTGGAGCTCTGGTACAAACTAGTCAATGCATCCCACATCTCAAACACATTGCCTTTTGTAGAGACATGTGGGATGAGGTGATCCTTGATCGCATCAAGAAGGATCCTATGAGCCTTCACATTCTTTTTGTCATACACTGCTTTGGCAGTGGCATCAGACGGAACTGTAACGGGATTTGCCGTTGTGCTGTTCACAACATCCCATAGCTCACTCTCTTTCAGCAAGAGAGTAATACGTGCCCTCCATGCACTATAGTTGGAGGCACCATCCAACCGGTCCTCCACCCTCAAACTGGAAGCCATACTCACCCAACTGAAGAAACTGTAACCCACAGTGAACAAGAGTCTCTCCTGATCACAGATCTGGTAGATCTGTCTTAGATCTGACGACAAACCAACTGAACTGATAGATCTGACCTCTACAACCTTAGATCTGAACGGGAATGTTCAGATTTGGTAGATCTGGTCTCTATCTCCACAGATCTAGTAGATCTATCTCAGATCTAGTCACCAACACTGCAGATCTATGTGTGACTGCTCGTCTTGACCCTCAACAGGGCTTTGATACCATGTAAATATTTGATCCAGAGATCACTACTCCCTCTGAATCACTCTGAGATCTCAAGTGTTATGAATCTCATTGTAAGTAAATACTCATACAAACATAAACTCAAACAACTAGATCTGCATCTACCAACTGAAATACAAATGCAATCAACCACATAAACAACAGATTTACCCTGGAAACCTTGCGGGAAAAACCAGCTAACTAGGGGGCTATCTTCTCTCTCGAGCCCAGAGCATATAGATGTATAAATGACAGTACAATATAGGATTACCTCAACCGGTAACTCAATCCCTCTGAAACAGGACAAACCTCAAATTTGCATGCATCCAGCTGATGCATGCACTGAAGAAGTAAGCCCTAACTGCCTGTTGTTGCAGCAACACCCCTCCCCAAAATTTTGTACATGTTGGGGCCCCTCCTGTTTTTTTTTTTTTTTTTTGTACAAAGTCTGTTTGAGAAGACATCCCAGGCGTCCGCTCTGTTTTCAACATAAAATTTTCCTTCCCTGCTGAGCTGCTTGCCGTCAATCCGTCCATGTTCTCCCCATTAAGCCAAAAGATGACTTAGTTTTGCCCAAACGTTTTTGAAGTAATCCGGACTTTGTCCCGAAACAGCGGGAGTCAAACGTCCAACCTTTCCGAGAGGAGGACCTAGATTTCCTTTGTCAAAATCCGCGGGAGCCATTGGGCAAAACCACCCGAAACGGCGGAAGCTTTCGATCAAGTCTTCCGCGACCACGGAAAGGTTCGCGTTGTTCTCCCGAAACGGCAAAGAATTCAACAAAGCCATCCGAAACGGCGGAACAATTCAGCTCTGTCTTCCGAAACGGCGGAAGCCATTCGGATAAACTCGCCGAAATAACACAAAACAGTTCATCATTTTCTTCCGAAGTAAAAGCACTTGGAAAATTTTCAATCGTTGCTTCTGCGGAACGGTTCAAGCTCCGAAACAACTTAGTTCCCGAAACGGCGGAAGCCATTTGGATAAGTCCCGCGGAGAAATTCACGATTGCCTTCCGAAACCATGAAAAGACTTAGAATTTTCTCAAGAAGCTGTCGCGGAAGCCTTCAGCTTTTGCTTCCGAAACGGCGGAAGCCTTTCCCAAAAGCTTTCCGAAACCAACGGGAGCCTTCGCCGAACCTTCCCGAAAAAATCAACGAAACTTTGAAATTCTGGACCACGGAAGCTTTCGCAAAAGTCTTCCGAAAATACCGGGAGCATTCGCTATATCGTTCCGAAAAAGCGGAAGCTTTGGCGTTACCCGTCCGCTACACGACGGTCTCTCGCGGAAGGCTTCAAGTTTCCTTTCCGCATTAAGCCTCGCAACGGCGGGGGAATTCAAGGAACCCTTCCGAAACAGCGGAAGCCCACGATTGCCTTCCGAAACCATGAAAAGACTTAGAATTTTCTCAAGAAGCTGTCGCGGAAGCCTTCAGCTTTTGCTTCCGAAACGGCGGAAGCCTTTCCCAAAAGCTTTCCGAAACCAACGGGAGCCTTCGCTATATCGTTCCGAAAAAGCGGAAGCTTTGGCGTTACCCGTCCGCTACACGACGGTCTCTCGCGGAAGGCTTCAAGTTTCCTTTCCGCATTAAGCCCCGAAACGTCGGAAGCTTTCACTGAACCCTTCCGCAACGGCGGATGCAATTCGCAAACTGGCCCCGCAAGTGACGGTCGCACGGAAACCGAGGTGCTTTGACGTGACCGCTACGCGCGGCGAATTTAAACCCCGCTTTAACCACGCCACCTACCCAATTAAGTGCTCACACGTGCCATTCTTTATAAAATATACCGCGGGGGGCTCGACCAATGCACCATTGTTTTGAACCGGCCAGCGACGTGTGATACCGTGCAAATCGCTCCAGCTCACCTCGCGCATCCGTGCTCGCAGCCACCTTGCTCAAGCAATCCCCACGGTGCCAGGTAGGATCTTAACTCTGATTTCCACCACTGAATTGTCCTTTTGGGGAAAATAATGGGTTTTAGTGGGATTGTGACAGGCAAAACACCCGTCAAGGGCTATGTTTTGCCCGTCAGGTACAGTGAACGGAGTTTCCGTTTTACAAAATCATTTTAGGCCTTCGTGAAAGCGTTATATTTTATTTTGGTGGGTGTGGGCGGTTAACCATGCCCTGTTTTGTTTTAAACCCCGGGTCGCGCCCCTCGTCGTGGGTTAAGTTGACAAAACCCTATAGGCTTTCCATGTCCCTGACCGTGAACCCTGGGCCCTTTTCCATAAACCCCAGTCCCTACACGCGAAGCCGAAACCCGTAGGCGGTTAAGCTACGAAAGTCGAAACTTGAAGCCGCCCTAGCTCTCCCCGTCAGTTTGTCCCCGGCACCGTTACCTTCGCTCAGACTAAAGCCTCCCGTAGTGACTCGGCAAGTGGCCGCGTGTGACGATAGCATCCATAGCCCTCACCGAGTCAACCCGCCTCTTCCCCGCCTTCGACCTCTCCAACCGCAGCCATAGCGAAAGACCTCTCCTTCCGCGAGGCGGAACCGGAAGCCGATTGCTTCCGCGAATCACCTATCGGTCCAATAAGACCAATAGCGTCCGCAACATAGCTTATCCCGCACTCATCTTTTTAAGAGCTTCAAATGTTTCAATGTGTGTCTTATAATTGAAATAATGTTTTACTTCCTATATATATGCTTCGTTGATTTATCTCATTAAGACAATGTTGCTCTCTGCTGAAACCATACAACCTGTTGCTCAAACTCATGATGAATTGTATATGGATGTTATCAGGGATAATTCAATATGCCGAAACCCAGTAAGAAGAAGGCGAGGATGACAGAAAAGAAACCTGCTCCTCCTAAGATTGAAACCTCGCTCCAAGACACCAGGTGCACCACTGGTGTCCCTCCAGAAATCAGATGGGATGACATATACAGAATGATCAGGGACCAAGAGATCCCAGATATGTTGCTGGAGGAGGCACCGATCTATCAAAATATCAGAGCCTCAGGCATAACTAGAGCCGCTACCCGCCCTGAGCTGTTCCCCTGTGCTGAAGTGATCGGGTGGATACTCCAACATGCAGATGCTGATGGGAGAGTGATAAATGATAGCGGGAACATGGCTATCGCCTCATTTCAACCCGCGTATCTGGCGGCAGCCTACAGGTTTCCCCGTGTCCAGCAAGCTCTGAACGATGAATGGTTAAGCCAGATGGACAATGTCGAGATGGCCAAAAAGCTACTGGTGCAAGGGAAACATTTGAGGAAGAAAGAGAGGGAGGAGTATGACGTACAGAATCTAAGAGCTCCTTATAGGTTGATCGCCCTGATGCTGTGTAGAATCTTCGGCATGCCCGATGGCACAGTATACAAGATTCAGTGGGTCCCTATCATTCACTATGTGGCATTTAAGGGGACAGTGTTTGACTGGGCCACCATCTTGTCAGATAGTCTGGCCTCAATGATAAGTGCTGCTAAGCCCGGGCTGGCCTCGAAGAAGGCTGAATTCTTCATGTCCTCATACCTGATAGATTGTATCTTGGCCAAGATAGAGTTCCCCGGATTGGGGTGTACATGGGATAGGGCCACAGCCCCGGTCTACACTGCATTCAAGATGTTGTGGGCTCAGAATTACAAGCCCAGCTACAAACTCATTTGTGAGGGGTTCATCATGCCCCTATACGAGAAAATGTTCAAGGAAGAACCAAGTTGCCTGTCCCAAAACGCTTTGGAAGTCCTTGAGGATTATGGGGATTTCTACTTTTCAGAACAAGGTACCTACTTGAGAATGTTCGGAGGGACTAAGCCCCCATACATATTGCCGCAGTATGCCACAGACTATGTGGTGCTCAAGGAAGCAGTAAGACAACTCTTCTTGGATGGGATTGGAGCATTCCTCCACAAGCTACACAAGGCTTCCTTTCCCCCCCTACCTTTCTGCATAGGTGCTTACAAGTTTTCAGGGGTGGCCTCTGCCGATGAATTTGTTCAAGAGTTGAGGGCCTTCCATTTCGGTGAGGTCATCTTCCACAGGAACGACAGAAAGGGTAAAGTGGCCGAGCATTGCAAGGGGAACTATGCGAACTTCGAATATTCCCACTACCCCGATGCCGAGGAGGAAGCTTTCAGAGGCATCAGCAACATGGCTGAGCTACGGATCTGTCGCCAAAGTACTGGAGCGAGCTCTAGCTCAACCAAAACCCAGAAGACCATCCAGCAAAAGGAGAAAGAAGCCAAGGATGCCCGAGCTCAGGAAGAGCTCAGATTAAGAGAAGAGGCAAGGTTGCAAAAGGAAGCCGAGGAGGCAAGAAAGCTACAAGAGGCTGAGAATGAAAGACTGCGGAAGGAGGCTGAGAAAGCCCAAAAGCAGAAAGAAGCAGAAATTGAGCGAGCTGAAGCAAGGAAGAAGGCGGAAGAAGAATTGAGGACAAGGGAAAATACCGAAACAGGTGGGTCCGGTGCGCAGGACATGGAGATAGACACCTCTCAGGCAGGTGGCTCTAGTACCCAAAAGGAAGGGACAGACCCCGCTCAGGAAGTCCGGACCCCACCTATGGAAGAAGACATAGACATCATAAACCGACCAATTGTACTGTACACTCCATCTGGGAAGCGTACGGTGTCCAAATGGAATGAGTTTGTCTATGATAAGAAAAGAAAAACAATGGCCCTCCAATCAGAAGAGAGGATTAAAAGTCCCTTCCATGACGACATAGTTACTCACCGAGAGGTCGCTGTCATGCAGAACACAGATGCGGATCCCATTGCCATGGCCTCCGCAGTTATAGCAATAGCACAAGCATCATTTGCCAATGTAGGGGTTATAGTCAAAGAAAATATATTGACAAAGAAAAGAGCACGTACCTTGCAACGAAATGTGGCTAATGAGCAAGCCCAGAGAGACCTGATAGTGAATAAATACAATTGCTTGTACGCCGAGCATAAGGAGTTGGCGAATAAGTACAGCTACCTGGAGGAGGAAAAGGACCAGCTAGCACTCCAGATAATGATTGCAGAAGCGGAGAAGAATGGAGCAGAAGAAAAGGCTTCCCAGCTAGAAACAGACAAGCAGGCATTAACTGAACGTTTAGAGCAAGCGGAAAGCAGAACCTTGGATATGTTCCCCTTCCACGAGCTGTCATGCAATATACTACAGCAAGTGCATGGCTCTCAAGAGCTAATCACTGATGAGGTATGCAAACTCAAGGCCATGACGGTCAGGCTAAAGGAGGTTAATGCGGAAGCCCACAGGCTCAAGGCTAAGAATACCCGTGTCAAAGCAAATGTCATACGTCAGATGGCATGGAGGGAAGGGAAAGGAGGTTTTCCCCCTCATCTTCCTTTTAAGACAGTGGAAGATTTTAATGAAGATATAGCCTTGTTGGAGTTTGGCCGGAACTGTGCCAATAAGCTGATGGCCAGTGTGCAGAAGACCACAGAGAGAATCAACAACCTGTACCAAAAGCTCAAAGGAGTCCACGATAACTGCTCATTGAGTTTCCCTCAGACCCTAGAAGATTTCCCGGGAAAGGAGCAGCGGTTATCTCAACTAAAAGAAGAGCTAGGCGTCCAGATGGAGTATGTAAAAAGCATTGATGTTCTTGCCATGGATGATCTCCAACATTACATCGGTTCATCAACACTTCACAATCATCTGTTGAAGGAAACATATCAAGTTGCTGAAGCGGGAGTACAAAGCATTAAAATAGAGCTCGGGAAGAATGTAACTTCTCAGAAAATCCTGTTTCCTGCTGCAGCAAACATAATCATAAGGGATACAGGTGTGTGGCACAGCTACATAGAAGAGGAGGTCAGGAAAGCTGCAGCAGCAGCAGAAACATCAGTGGATCCGGCAGCCCCGCTCCCAGCAGCATCTTCCCCAGCAATGGCAGAAAATTTGGCCAGTCCCGTTCCCCCTTCCCAATTAAGAGCAGCATCAGCAGGGGATTCGAGGTCCTCTTCCCAGGAAGCACCAGTGACAATCAATTTGGGCGACCCTTTGCCATCGGAAGCTCACGCACAGGAATGAAGCAAACCGAATTCAGCTGGACGACTCCCTTCAGACAGACACGTGCCCAGCAGGGAACGCTCGGATGTTAATAAATTTTCTGTTATGTACATTTTGAACATGTAAGGCTTAAGCCATGGGACAGCTGTCCCTAATTTTGTCAAAACATTTTTGTAAAAGGAATGGCCATTTTGGTAGTCGATTTTAGTAGAAATTCCTGTAAAAGACAGAGGGGGAATGCTAGGTGTCAGCCCAGAGGGCAAATTTGTAACTATAAATAGGAGCTAGAAGAGATTAGACAAAAGGGGGGGCCAGGAGGGACTTTTGGCAGGGAATGAAAATTTTGGGCGAATGATATGAGCTATCTTGTATCGGCTCTGTAAATTGAATTTTCTAATAGAAGCCACAGGAGATGGACGTTTTGCTTGGAATGTTGGGTTGCTGTATGTTGGACTATTCTAATGACTGCAATTCTGCAATGTGAGATCATTCTTGACTTCTGAATTATTTCTTTGTATTAATGATTTTGCTCTTATCTATGCATGCGTTCTCTCTATTTCATGGACAATGAATGCGTTCCATATTAAATCAGGAGCTACCTGCTGATACTTTTACCATTGCTGTAGATTTTTCTTCTAGAACGAATGGCTAACTGTTCTTTCTTCAGGATAATTCGTATGGCTCATTGTTCATGCTTTTAATTGCTCCTTGCAGGGATCTTTTAGTTTAATTCCAGTTTCGTTCTATCTAGAGTTGTTTCTTTATTCTTGTTACTTAGATCAAACAATTTTGATTTCTTCTGTTCATAAGCAATAAATTCGTTCTGTAGGTTCAGTGTAGATCTGTTTCCTTAATCCTGTAGCTTTTCTCTGTTTTTTTTTTTCTGAGCAACAGATGCGTTCCATTTTAAATGAGAAGCTATCTTCTCAAGATCCTCATCTTGCTGTAGCTTTGACCGTGAGAAATAATAGTTATCTGTTCGTTGCTTATGATATCTGTTACAGCTGATTGCTCTCCCCTTAAGCGTGTTCCCCTGCAGGGATAGGTAGATGTGTTCCTGTTTCTAAATTTAAATCTGTTTCAGTTGCATTTAGACTAAGTATAATTTAGGCATGTGCATCTCATATAAAACCCATAAAATCCAAAAGAAAGGTGGATCGGGCCATAACCGGTAAAATTGGATTTAAAGTCCAAAACCACGGTTGCCGGAACCGCTAACCGGACGGATTCCCTACACCAAACGGGAGATAGTCTAATTGGGACCGTCTCTCGGGGAGAATCCCTTTCTGATTGATGCTACGATATCTGGGGCATCAACACTGCCAAACTGGATCTGAGTGCTCTGACGGTGCCTCTGATTGATCTGCCCTCTCTAGATCTCTCTACTCTGATCTGCTCGCTCTAAAGACTGCCCACTGATGAAATTGGCCTCCTCTGCATGCACAAGTGCGCCCTCCCCTCTGGATGTCAAATGCTCGTACTGGTCCAGATCTCAACAGATCTAAGCTCCGATCGTCCCTAACCTTCCTCGAATACTGAGGCAAGGCTATCCTGGAAGTCACAGACTCCGAATCGGTCAATCTAGCTCACAACGAGCTTCTCCTCCCTCAGGAAAACGTCCTCCTCCAACAGAACTCGGCCTCCTCCAATCTCCACAGTAATCACACTGTTGAGCTTTCTCAGCTCACAGTAATGGGTGTCTAGCCTCTCTGGAACTGAAGGTCACTGATCTAGCTCAGATCTGACCTTCCTAGCTCCTGCAGCAACTCCTCTCTATCTCAGAAAGTCGCTCCACGTGTGTAGCTATGCCCTCCTCACTCTAGCAGTATCTCTCTCTGATAATGCAAGTGAGTAACCTCTTCTGGGGACTCCCTGCCTCTATAAATAATCTCACCGATGAATTAGGTTTGCCAAAACCCTAATTCCTGGTGCATGCAAAGAGTCATGTTTGCATGCATGCATGCAAAAGGTCACTTTTGCATGTAGTCACTGAATGCTGACAGTTCATGCAAAACTCATGCATGCAAAGGTCAATCTCCCCTGAAGCTCCGCAAGCATCCCCCACTGGGCTCATGCCACTGAGTAGAGTGCATCTCACTCTCTACTCCATCCTGATGCCTATGCAACTAATGTACCTCCATGTAAGGCATCTGAACCATGGATGACATCCCGAAGTTACCATAATCTAACAATTTTGGCTTCCTAGTCTTGACATCATGTTACCACTTTCTCCATCCATCCGCTATCTTTCAATTATTGTTTTTACCTTGACTTACCCCTTAGCTTGTGATATGGAGGACTTCTCCCACTCTAGCCTCTTTGTTGGATGAGCTTCCCTGTTTACTTTGTGTCTCGGCTCTGAGTTGCCTAAGTTGTGTTGGCTAGACCTGAAACAGATAGAGCTACCATCATTACATTGTATTTGGAAACTTTATTGTATATCTTATATGAAAGGCCATTCTAGAATATGTTTCTAAACACACGTGAATGAAAGCCTATTGAAATGAAATCCAAAAATGTGTTTTTCAACACACACGGACTGAAAGCCTAATGAAATAAAATCCAAGAATGTGTTTTTCAACACACACAGACTAAAAGGCTATTGAAATGTGAAATGAAAAGGTCCAAATAAAGCAATGGCTTAATAAATGCTAAATCCAATGATTGCTGACCTTATTTGAATGTAATGATTTATTCCTCATTAGCCTGCAGGTTGTGATATGAGATGGAGCAAGGGACAGCTAATTCTAAGTGTCCCCTAGAGTCTCAAGTTACGGTTTGCCCGACACCTGGTCATGGCGGCTCTAGAAAAGATCCTCACGGCGCTGAGTCAGCTTGGATGTGAGTTGTAGACATCTGTCAAGGTTGAATACGCACTTCCCAAACAACTTACCCATTTGTGAGACACTGCCATCCCTTGTGTTATTGCTTGTCCAACGTATGCTTTAGTGTATATCCCCTTTCCTACTTCCAAAGTATCACAGTGTTGAGTCGGTGTAGTCATCCCTTAGCCTTGCCTTGCAATTTTTCACCTTCACGCATCATTAGCATAAGCAAATTGATCATAGCCATGAAGTGAGTATAGCCTTGAGGTTCTAGTTTGAGCTACTATTATTAATGAAAATCTTGAATAACGTGTTTTAGATCGCTAGTGAATTGATCACTTTATGTTTATAGGGCTATTGGAATGATTAATGAAGCATGTCTTAACCAGTTACACTTGCAGTACTTTGATATTTCAGCTTGGGTCATATTATGGGTCAGTTTGACCTGGTCAAACCCAGTTTGACCAAGTCAACCACAACACATGAGATGAGTTAGACCCTGGATGATAGATATTGATGATATGTGGTCTATTGTTGGTCACCAGATGGTTCCATGTAGCAGTTACAGGTTTATAGTAGTGATCTGTGGTATTTTAATGATTTTGATCATTTACATATTATTACTATTTTTATATGTCCAGGCATGGTATTGATAATATATGACTATGCAGTCATCCATATGGTGTATGAGTATACATCTCTAGTGCATTTGGGCTCTCTGAGTCCATTGAGACAATCAGCTCTCAGTTCCGGGCAGTTTCAGTTGGGATTTCTCCTAGTTTATCACTTCAATACATATTTGCCATTAAAAATGGCCTGTTAGAGCAGTTTCATGATTTGATTGGTTTACCTATTGCGCTACAGAGGGAGTATGGGGTCTAGCCACTTGTTTTAACTATATTTCCATACTCCCAGACATGGTGGTGCAGTCAGATTTTGCCCTAGGTGACTAGGCAGAGAGTTACAGGCATTTTTATCTTTTAAAAGTGATTTATAGAGGCATAAAAAATGGTAAAATTGGCTACAGAGGGAATGGATTTGGGATACTGAGGCAAGGAAATGGCATAGGAATGGTTTTGATGATATGTGGGATGTCTCATACACCTTCCACAGCAGTTGCAGCAGTCAGCGGCGCCCACACATCTTTCTCGGGCACTTTTTCATGGTTTTATGGTGTCTTTGGATGCACACGACTTTGCAACTTGGGCACATTGTTGTACTTTGATGAGTCATTTGATATCATTGTGCCATGGGGACACACTAGGGAGGATATATGTTACCCCCTAGACCCACCATGAGCTGTATGTCATGTTTTCCTAGTCACTTGGAGTGGGACGTCCCCCTAAGGCGATTTTGTCCATGACATCTTGTTATATTTTTGAGTTGATCCATGTACTTTATGTTGAGCTCATCTCAACCGTAGATTATCACTATATGTATCTTTTAATCTTAGCCACTCATTAAAAAGGTGGTTAGGGTTTTGGTCTCTCCCATAGCTATTTAAGGGAGACCCTCTCATTGTAAAGGGAGCTTTGGCTCTTGGAATTTGATAATAGAAGATTTATTCGCAGACACTTTTGGATCTTTCTTTGTTGTGATATTCTTAGATGTTGATTGGAAAGTCTATTGTCACCTAGCATTTGAGATTTTGCGGTGAATCCATATATATTTTGAAACAGTGTTTTGTCTACAGGAGGGCGACTTCACTTGTGCGTTTTTGCATGGCTTCCTCAACTCGCTTCACTTGGATTCGTTTATACTAGGGGGTTTTTAATAGCTTCATTGTGATCTTTGATTTCATCTTGGTATGTTTTCTGTTGCGTTAGTCATTCATTCTTGATGCTCCGAATCTAACTTAGGTAGTTCGTTGTGCAGGAAGGGAGGGCGCATTGGCTTCCTTGGGCAAATCGATTCTCATTGGACACTCGCTCAAAACACCTCAAATTGATCAGGAAGGCATAGATCATCATCATCAAGATATCCGCAAGATTATCTGGGTAAGATCTACTTATATTTCAGTTATTTTTGGGTTCCAATCCATTGGCCATCTTCATTTTAATTCAAAACCCTCATTAAAATCCTTAGGAAAATTCTCTGGCTCAAACGACATGGTTTATTGGCAAACCATTTTTGGGTATTTCTGCTTTGGCCTAACCCTAGGTGGGTTCTCCTAGACGTAATGGTTGGAGGACTCCACTGGGCCCTGTTATCACATATATAGTAGCCGGGCTACCATACATTATTTTTCTGATTCCAGTACACTATTCAGCCAGTTCCCTTGCATTGAGATGCTGAGATGAGCATCTATTATGGATCACTATCAGATTTTGGACAACAGTTTTATTCCCCATGCCATGACTGAGTCTCAGGGC
This sequence comes from Larix kaempferi, assembly GCA_027924585.1. NCBI lineage: Eukaryota > Viridiplantae > Streptophyta > Pinopsida > Pinales > Pinaceae > Larix > Larix kaempferi. Next base: position 1,471,931 of record BSBM01000174.1, on the reverse strand, counting down.
ACTCAGAGAGATGACCGATGTAGCTATTTAGCCATTTATATAGAGCAGTCAGTAGTGCCCAGAGTTACAACAGCACTTTCAGAGGACAGATGATGATTCAGATTGATGAGCATTCAGATATATGACTCAGCAGGTATATTATGGTGTTGTGGTTATATTGCTTTTATTTCCATTCTCTTAAGCATGTCTTAGCATTTAGTATCATGATCTGGCGATCATATAGATATGTGGACCTGGTTGTATTTATACATATATATATCATATTTGTCCCTACTCAGACTTAGAAGTTCTTGGCCTATACTCATTGGTTTTACCCTCCCTAGGGAGAATAGAGGTGATCATTCCCGCCATACTTTAGCTTGCTAGTGTCGGTTTCATTATTCACTGTCTTCACCCATCCATGACTCACCCAGTTTGTTCATTACCTTGACTTACTACTTGACTAGTGGCATGGAGGACCTTCCCCACTGTAGCCTCTATATTGGATGAGCTTCCCTGTTTATTGTGTCTCGGCTCTGAGTTGGTGACAAAACTTACCTATGGTGAGTTGGTTTAGTCCCCCTAGTCACTAAAGATGTTGTTGGCTAAACCTGAAACTTTTAGTGCTGCCATTAATGCAAAGTATGGAAATGAAATGTTATATCTTGTATGAAAAGCCCATTCATGCAATGTGTTTCTAAACACACATGAATGAAAGGCAAGCCAAATGAAAATGGCTATGGAATATCAAATGTATATCTTTTGTGAAATGTAAAATACCTAGGTAAACAAGCTGTTTGTGACACACCTAGAAGTGCTCAGGTAAACAAGTGCCTTAAAAACACACCTGCAGCAAGAAGCCTAAATAAATGTAAATCTATGCAATGTGTTTGTAAACACACATAGATCAAAGGCTATGGAAACTCTAGGCCCAAAAAGCAATGGAACTTAAATGCTATATCAAAAATATTGCTGGCCTCATTTGTATTATGGATTGTTCGCATCTGTGTAAGGTGAATAAACACTCTTTAAACAACTTATCCATTTGTGAGACACCGCCATCCCCTGTGTTGTTGCTTGTCCACTATACGCTATGGTGTGTATTCCCTTATCCATTGCCAAAGTGTCACAGTGTTAAGTCAGTAAGTCATCCCTTGACCTAGCCATGTCATTCTTAGCCTTCACCCTTCACTAGCAAATTGATCACAACTATGAAGTGAGTATGACCTTGAAAGTCTTGTCTGAGTAATTAATAATAATTAATGACATATTATATTTGGTTTTAGATCGCCAGTAATGATTGCTATTTGTTATAATTGCTATATGAATGCATTGTAAAGCATGCTTTAACCTTTGACACCTTGCATCAGCTTGATGGCAGTTTGAGTTATATTTTGGTCATGTTGACTTGGTCAAACCTCAGTTTGACCAAAAGTCAACCATAGGACATGAGGTGGCAGACCCCAGATGTTACAGATAGATGATATATGGTTTGGTATAGTTCACCATGGTGGGCTTATGCAGTGGTTTCAGGCTTATGATGATGATTTGTGTTTTTCAGCACTTTTACAGATTATTATTATTTGGTCTGCTGGATATGATGAGTATTTATTTTGGACCATGCAGAGGTTTATATGGTGTATGAGTACACATCTTAGATGAATTTTGACCTTCTGAGTCCAATGAGACAATCTGTTTTCAGTTCCAGGCAGTTACAGTGATGATTGAGCCTCAGTAGGCTATCCTAGTGCAGTTTTGGTCTATCGGAGACCTTGTCAGTGCAGTGATGGGATTCACTTGGTTCACCTAGGGCATTGTGCATGGAGGGGGTGGTCCAGCCACTCGTTATTACCATACTACCCCCCTCCCAGACTCATTGGTGAGCTCACCTTGACAGCGCAGGCACTCCAGGAGGCAGTTTGGGCAGTTTCACGCTTCCCGAGGCAGTCCAGAAATGGTAGAAATGGCTACAAAGGAATTCGATTTGGGCTACTGAGGCAAATTTTTGGCATGGGATGATCAGTGATGATGAGTGGGATGTCTTCCACACCTTCTCCAGCAGTTTCAGCTTCATCGGGACCCACATCCATCACTTATGGCATTTTCTGATGATTATTGGAGCCTCCTAAGGCTCACGATTTGTCCAGAGAGGCACGATTTGGTACTTTGATTACTATTTTATTGATATTGTGCTATGGAGATTGACCAAGGGTGTCTAAAATTACCCCTTGGACCCACCATAAGCTAGATCTACTATTTTGTCATCATGATTTGGTGGGATCCCCTCTCCTAGGGCAATTTTGTCCACTTATTGTTATAATTTATTAGTGATCCATGTATTGTATTGTTGAGCTCATCTCAACCATTGATTAGATCTTTTGATCTTTTAATCTTAGCCACTCATTCAAAAAGTGGTTAGATTGTGGACTCTCTCCCTCCTATTTAAAGGAGAGAGCTTCTCATTGTAAAGGGGACTTTTTGGCTCTGGATTATTGGAATAGAAAAATACTATTGCATCTATCTGTTGTGTTGTGGTGAATGCTTTTGGAGTTCGTTCGTTGATTCTTCCTTTGCACTAGGTTCTTGGAGATTTTGTCTTGCTATACTTTTGTACCATGTTTTTGCATCTACAGGTGGAGGCTGATTTGGTTTGAGGAGGACGTATTGGTAGGGGAGGACCCTCCCTACTTCTTCTTTGGATCTCTTTGTTGGTAACAGGGAGTATTACTGTCCCAGGACCTTCTATTTCATGTTATCATTGCTTTTCATTTGTATTTCCTCCATTGTTGCTCAACTGATTGAAATCGCTTTCCTTGGTTGACAGGAAGAGGAGGTCGCACTTGTGGGCTATGGCATCATTTCGACAAGCAAATTCAACAATTTCTCATTTGATCTCTGCGGGAGTCTTCCTCAACAACAAGGCATCTCATTCCAACACTCAGGTATGATCTCAAGGTAATTTCTTTCTCCATGATCTATCCATTTGTCTAAATGCTTCAAACCCTTACTATTTCAAAACCCTCATTTTACAATTTTTTAGATCTAGCTTGATCCACTTGGCTTTTGGGTATAATATTTAAAACCCACCTCTACAGTATCCACGGCAGTTCGGATCTATAGTTTGGTGAGGATTGGCCATCATTTGACCCGCTTTCCAAGGCAAAGAAGTCTCTCCAAGGGAGGTCGCACTCCTTGGGAGAGGTGAGTTTGCAAGGATCTAGCACCTGGGTAGGTGAGATTCCACTTGATCTGTAATCTACACATCCAATAACCTACCCCCAGTGTGTCACTTCAGTGATTTCTGCCTTGTGGGCCCCATTCCTCATTTTGAGGGTTGTGCCCCACTTGGGTCACTTTGTGGCATACTTCAATCTCAGATCTACTAAGATCCAGCCATTGGATTGCCCTAATCTTTTAGATCCACCTACCTCTACACCTCAACATTCAAGATCTGTAATTTGGTGGACATCTGACTCCATTTGGCCCATTTCCCAAGGCACTGATCTTTCTCCAAGCCCATTCGACTTTCCTGGATTGTTGGGTTAGCTTGTGGTTTGACCTTTGTTTTGGATGCTTGAACCCCTTGACATTGTCATGTCACTTCATCAAGCTCACTTTTGGTAATTGTTAGCCCCAATTTGGACCTTAACTACCCTGCATTGGACACGGTTCCCAAGGCAGTGGATTTTCTCACAATTGACTGGTACCCTGATCCTTGATCTCATTATAAACTTCATAAGTCACTCACACAAACATGTTGGACCAAATCTACACTTTTTAAACCCCTTGATCCAAACTATTATTCATCTTGTGACTTCTTCCATAGATTTAGGGTTCACCATACACCTTACGAACTTCAACTATACTTGACTTGATCTGGTGCTTTGGTTTGATCTCTCCTATCGGGAGTAGATCTGGGTCTCCCCCTTTGTTGTCTTGGGCTAGATAACATAAAGTGAAGATTGCCTCGATTGGTGTGACAACCATCCATTGGGGTCGAGGCTATCTTGGTTGCATCTCTTTGGTTGCCCTTCCCTTCTGCCATCCATCTCGGATTCATCTCTAGGGGCAACTACAAGTTTGGTGATAACAAGCCCAATTCCCAAGGCATTGATCTCCTAACCCTTGCGCACTCCCTTGATTGGCTGGTTTTCCTGTCGTTTGTTCCCAGTTTTAGAGCTTGTCTGGTTTAACATTGTCATATCCATCTGTCAAGCCCTGCTAGAAAGCCCTAATTCTTAGAATCACTCTTTGGGATACTTTCCCTTTTTTAAGGGTCACGTTTCCCAAGGCAGCTGAATTTGATCATTTATACTAGCACTTGAATCCTGGAATCAATTTTAATTGTTGAATCACTGTGTCAAAACACTATCAATCATATCCTATCTTTCTTAAGCCTTCACAATGATTTCATTTCCTTAAATCTAGGGTTCCATACCTATCACCTTACGTACCCTATCTTAATAGGTTGATCTGGTGATTGGGTTAGATCTCTCCTGTCGGGAGTAGATCAGGGTCTCCCCGTATACTATCTTTGGCTTTGATAGTGTAAAGAGAAGGGTGCCTCAATTGGCGTGACAACCAATCCTTCTGGGAATCGAGGCTCTTGTGGTTCACCTCTTTGGTTGCTTATTTCCTCTACCATCCTGTATTGGATCTATCATTTGGGGCAACTACAATTTTGGTAATAACAGCCGCATTAAATGAGTTCTATGTAGTAAACCAAAAATAGTCTAATAGATTTCTTAAATAACGAGGCTATTAATTGGCATGCAACTTCACAATAAAATTCTTGCACAAAGGGAGCTTAGTGTCTGTATGGGACATGCCAAGTCTAATAACATATATTTAATTGTCTAGTTGTTGAAATTGTCGTGGATGTTTATTTCCTCAATTTTTTTTTTTTCAATGAGCTTTCAACATGGGATTGATCCGAATGTATTTTTAACAAATCTAGTATGGATACAATAGAAATCCATGATGCATTCCTTTTGGATACTGATACATAGAGGATCCAAGTCATATTGGAGATAAATGTAAATATTTGATTCATCGATCACTACTCTCTTTGAATCGCCCTGAGATCTCGAGCGGAATGAGTCTCAATATCAGCATATACTCATAAAAATATAGACTCAAACAACTAGATCTGCATTTACCAACTGAAATATAAATGCAATCAAACACACAAACAACAGATGTACCCTGGAACCCTTTCGGGAAAAACCAGCTAACTGTGGGGCTATCTTCTCTCTCGAGCCCAGAGCATATAGATATATAAATGACAATACAATACAGGATTACCTCAGCCGGTAACTCAATCCTTCTGAAACAGGACAGGCTCTAAATTTGCATGCATCCAACTGATGCATGCACTGGAGGAGTAATCCCTAACTGCCAAACTGGATCTTAGTGCTCTGAAGGTGCCTCTGACTGATCTGCCCTCTCTGTATTTCACTACTCTGATATGCTCGCCTTGAAGACTGCCCTCTAATGAATTTGGCCTCCTTTGCATGCACAAGTGCGCCCTCTCCTCTGGATGTCAAATGCTCGTATTGGTCCGGATCTCAGCAGATCTGAGCTCTGATCGTCCCTAACCTTCCTCCAATGCTGAGGCAAGGCTATCCTGGAAGTCTCATACTCCGAATCAGTCAATCCAGCTCACAACAAGCTTCTCCTTCCTTGGGAAATGCGCCCTCCTCCAAGAGAACTCGGCCTCCTCCAAACTGATCAGAAATCACACTGATGAGCTATCTCAGCTCACAGTAACGGGTGTCTAGCAACTCTGGAATTGAAGGTCACTGATCTAGCTTAGATATGACCTTCCTAGCTCATGTAGCAGCTCCTCTCTCTCTCAGAAAGTCGCCCTGCATGTACAGCTACGCCCTCCTCACTCTAGCAGTATCTCTCTCTAACAATGCAACTGAGTAACCTCATCTGGGGACCCCTTGCCTGTATAAATAATCTCACCGATGAATTAGGTTTGCCAAAACCCTAATTCTCGGTGCATGCAAAAGGTCACTTTTGCATGCAATCACTGATCGCTGACAGGTCATGCAAAACTCATGCATGCAAAGGTCAATCTCCCCGGAAGTTCCGCATGCAACCCCCACTGGACTCATGCCACTGAGTAGAGTGCATCTCACCCTCTACTCCATCCTGATGCCTATGCAACTAATGTACCTCCATGGAAGGCATCTGAACCATGGAGGACATCCTGAAGTTACCACAATCTAACACTCCCTCTTAACGAGGGAAGTCCTGACACTGATGCCTGGATCCATCAAGTCCACTGCTGCTGACACTGATCTAACTGATCTGCCTGTCACTGCTCTCTGACCTGAAGAACTCTGATCAATCTCCATAAATGAGGCTTCAGAAGAAGCTCTCCGATCAACCACTGCTGACTCTGCCACTACACTCTGACTCAGAGTCCCTTTGAGTCTCTGCTGGTGTAACCAATCCTGAAGACCTCTGTCAAGTGGATCCACATCTCTATAGATCATCTGCCTATGACCCTGAGTTGACTCAGCTCTGTAAGTCAACTCCCTCTGTATCTGAACTGACTTAGCTCTCTCCTGAGCCAAGTCCATCTCAACCATGTCATACCAGCTCACTCTCTGATTGGTGCCTGCATGAGCATCATGCTCATCCATCTGATATGAGCCCAAGGGCTCAATCTCCTGAGACTCATCACTGTCATGAGCGTCTCGCTCATCCATCGGAACTCCAGAATCAATGTCCTGATCCTCATCATGGTGAGCCTCTCGCCCACCCATCTGCTGAACAGGCTCACTCCTCCTGGCCTCATCTCTGTTATGAGCATGCCGCTCATCATCCTCCTTTGCATCTGAAGAGGATGCACTCAGCCATCCTGATGTGCCCGAGGTAGGCTGTCCATGAACCAAATAATCACCATCGATCCTGTGACCAAATAAGACTGGGTCTACTCCTCTAGGATAGGTGAAGAACTGATCCTTGTGACTTACTGCAGGGTAGCCTGCTGCTGCCAAAGATGCCATTGAGAGTACACTCCCTCTCAGTCCTGGAACAAAGAGCACTCCTGAAACCTCCAGGAGCTCCCCCCGGTCAAGCAAAAATCTCACTCTGCCCACTCCAGTAACCAAATGGTCAACCCCCTGAACATCTCGAGTCAACTGCATGGATGTATGCTCTAGGATCATGAATGCATCTCGCACTCCTGTCATATGACTGCTGAGAGTGCTGTCCACTCTCCACCTCTGATCAACCTGAGCTTCTGGTAGGTTACTACATGTCCTGACTGAACTGAGGCCAATGAGAACTCCTTCTCAAACCTAGAAGAGAACTCATCAACCTCCTCTGCTGTTGCCACCTGCTTGTCCTTCCCCTGCTTCCCCTTCTTCTTATGCGGAGACTGTCCCGCATAATGTCCATAATCGTTGCAGGCGAACCATTTGATCTTGCTCAGATCCTTCTTCTGTCTGCCTCTCTGTTTCCCGCCTGCTGCGAGAGCCACATCCTCCTCCTCTGGAGTAGTAGAAACTGAACCCTGAATGTACCCTCTCCGGATCTCCTTCCGTGTGAAATCATCCCACAGGCGATCCCACTTGGGAAGGTTCTCTCGAGCTATGATAGACTGAACAAACACTGCCCATGGCACAGTCACGCCATTCAAGGCCTGCCAAACCAGCTCACAATCCTCTATCTTCTCACCAACTGCACCCAACTCATCTCTCACTTGAGTTATCTTGGTGAGATAGGTCATCTTGTTCTCATCCTTCCCCATCTTGATGCTTCTCAGCTTCTCCCTGAGAACCATCTTCCTATTTTCGTTGGAGCTCTGGTACAGACTAGTCAACACATCCCACATCTCAAACACATTGTCCTTGGTAGAGACATGTGGGATGAGGTGATCCTTGATTGCATCAAGAAGGATCCTCTGATCCTTCACATTTTTCTTGTCATACACTGCTTTGGCAGTGGCATTAGATGGAACTGTAACGGGATTTGCCGTCGTGCTGTTCCCAACATCCCATAGCTCACTCTCTTTCAACAAGAGAGTAATACGTGCCCTCCATGCACTATAGTTGGAGGCAACATCCAACCGGTCCTCCACCCTCAAACTGGTAGCCATACTCACCCAACTAAAGAAACTGTAACCCACAGTGAACAAGAGTCTCTCCCGATCACAGATCTGGTAGATCTATCACAGATCTGACCACATAACCCTCTAAATTGATAGATCTGACCTCTACAACCTCAGATCTGAACTGTGTTGTTCAGATCTGGTAGATCTAGTCTCTATCTCCACAGATCTATGTGTGACTGCCCACTCTGACCCTCAACAGGGCTCTGATACCATGTAAATATTTGATTCAGAGATCACTACTCCCTCTGAATCGTCCTGAGATCTCAAGCGGTATTAGTCTCAATATCAGTATATACTCATAAAAATATAGACTCAAACAACTAGTTCTGCATTTACCAACTGAAATATAAATGCAATCAAACACATAAACAACAGATGTACCCTGGAACCCTTTCGGGAAAAACCAGCTAACTATGGGGCTATCTTCTCTCTTGAGCCCAGAGCATATAGATATATAAATGACAATACAATACAGGATTACCTCAGCCGGTAACTCAATCCCTCTGAAACAGGACAAACTCTAAATTTGCATGCATCCAGCTGATGCATGCACTGAAGGAGTAAGCCCTAACTGCCAAACTGGATCTGAGTGCTCTGAAGGTGCCTCTGACTGATCTTCCCTCTCTGTATCTCACTGCTCTGTTCTGCTCGCTCTGAAGACTGCCCTCTGATGAATTCGGCCTCCTTTGCATGCACAAGTGCGTCCTCTCCTCTAGATGTCAAATGCTCGTATTGGTCCGGATCTCAGCAGATCTGAGCTCTGATCGTCCCTAACCTTCCTCCAATGCTGAGGCAAGGCTATCCTGGAAGTCTCATACTCCGAATTTGTCAATCTAGCTCACAACGAGCTTCTCCCTCCTTGGGAAATGCGCCCTCCTCCAAGAGAACTCAACCTCCTCCAAACTGATCAGAAAGCACACTGATGAGCTATCTCAGCTCACAGTAATGGGTGTCTAGCAACTCTGGAACTGAAGGTCACTGATCTAGCTCAGATTTGACCTTCCTAGCTCCTGCAGCAGTTCCTCTCTCTCTTAGAAAGTCGCCCTGCATGTACAGCTACACCCTCCTCACTCTAGTTGTATCTCTCTCTGACAATGCAACTGAGTAACCTCATTTGGGGACCCCCTGCCTCTATAAATAATCTCACCGATGAATTAGGTTTGCCAAAACCCTAATTCTTAGTGCATGCAAAAGTCACTTTTGCATGCAATCACTGATCGCTGACAGGTCATGCAAAGCTCATGCGCGCAAAGGTCAATCTCCCCGGAAGTTTCGCATGCAGCCCCCACTGAACTCATGCCACTCCTCTACTCCATCCTGATGTCTATGCAACTAATGTACCTCCATGGAAGGCATCTGAACCATGGAGGACATCCCGAAGTTACCACAATCTAACAATAAAGAGAAGATAACATAATTTTATTAATGTCCAACGAGTGACCACCAGAGTAGGTCAGTGGGACTAAAAGGATATGTCCAATGTGAGTACAATGTGGGAGTGCGAAAGCAACTTCTATAAAGGCTAAAAGGGAAAGAGAAAAAGCGAAAGTAGTACATCATAAGTAAGCATCTAGCGAAGTGAATCTCTAAATCTAACCAAAGAAACTCAAGAGGTACAACAATAGTATAAGTGCAAAGACATAAAGGGAGTATCCGAGACTGGAGATCTTGGTGCTATACAAAAGAGAGAGATGGAGATGTTTTCAAGGCTTCTTGGTCTTGATGACCAAGGGTGAGGGGGGTGATCAGGGTATTGGCTCACTGTTGGAGTCCTCTGGTGTTGTGAAGGGATCCGGCTGCATGATCCTTGGGGGTGCATAAGAGTGAGGAAGCCTTGCATTCCTACCATCCAATGTTGAAGGAAAGAAGCTCTAGATAAAACTCTAGTTGCTTAGCTGAGTCTGGGAGATAGTGTGGCGGGTGGGAGGCACCTCATTTAGAATTGGTTCATTTATCATTTCGATGAAGCGTGGTTTGTGGCTTGGTCCGACAATCTCTCTCTAGCCTTGAATATGTTGATTGATCACCTAGGGGGGAGGTTGAGAGAAGATCCGAGGTCTCACAACTCTATGCTTTGAAGTTTGAAGTACTCTGATAATGTGTTGGTGGTCTCTTGTTGCTCCGATTTGATGGGGCAACCTGAAAGTATGAGGTGATGCTCCTGGTAGTCATATGGTGAGGCAGGGCCTGAAGGAACAAAGATTTTTTGTTGAGTATCTCTCTCATGAAGAGAGCTAGGCATCTTTGATCGCGATACCGGAAGAAAGTGGAGAGGGAGCTCCTCGAGTCCCTATGTAGGTAGTAGTATCATCCTCTGATTTGATAATATAAGGGCACTTGAAAATAAGATGCATCTTTGCCTCCATCTCCTGTAAGTGACACATCTGGTAGATCTTGTCTGGCTACAAGATGTGGTGGTCTATCTCAATCCGAATTGTGTGAGACCCCACCTGAAATTGACCCAAGGGAATCCTGAGCGAGTGCATCTAGTGTCTATATGTGTATGAGGGACTAACAATGAGACCCTTCCTCAACTCTAAGAAATGCTCTCAATAGAAAGCCATCTTCGAGCCAAGGCTCTTTGGGGGTGCAAACCATGTAACCTGCAGAATGATCGAGAGTATCCGGGCATACCCAAGGAGGGGGTAAGGAGCAAGGCCTATTAGGGATCCCTTTCTTTTAGGAGTGTTAGTGTTCTATTAATATGCTTATCTTTTGTCACAGAGTTTGATTGTTTCAGTGAAGTGTTAAATAAACATGCTATGTTTTGCACTAAAGACAGTCTTCATAGTAGTCTATACAGAAACTTGAAGCCACATGATCCTGTAGGAATCTCATAGATATTATTGTACGAAAGACAGATAGAAAGAAATGGATTATGTTCATGTCCATGATACGACCAAGGTCGTACAAATAAGAATCCACAACACTGACTGTGGAGAATAATATTTCCAAAATACTAAGTCCAACTTCCACAGAAACTGACAAAATACATTTATACACATATCTGGGAGATTACTAAATCGAGGGTAACTCCATCAAATGAGAAGCTAAGGGCAAATCCTGGAGAGCACCTAGAACACGAATAATGTCAAAGATCACAGGCTATGTTTCTACAACAGTAGTCAAACCATGAATACATGGGTCAAATACTTGAGAAATGCAATTTAGGCGTTTAGATCATATGCTAGGTTCCAAAGGGCGCTATCTTTGGTGGTTTCATGATGCATTCATCTACTCTTGGAACACCTGGAGTTTTCTAGCTTCTGAACTCTGATGCTTTTATGACAAAGCGATACAATAGCTACCAAAGTGTCTATCCATTTGATAACACATTGAGGTCTTGGTAATAGCAGAATATCTTCTTTATCTTTGTTTTAAAGTTATTAACCTCTCTGGTGAATAAAAACAGTCTACTAATATATTAATTTATTCTCTCCAGGAGTGAAGCTTCTTAAATGGACTCTTAACTTGTTAGCGATTTGAGTTGTTCATTGTCATTTGCAAATTTGTACTTTTACATGATTCAAGGGAAATATATGTAGATTGATGCATTTTAAATTTGATTCAAATTAGCCATCAAGGATCAAACAGAATTAGTCATGTATTATCATCACATTTCATTTATCTAGTTTAAGCATTAAACCAATGGAAATCTGCTTCATGTCCAGATGCATTTTTGCATTCTCTTCATTTCATAGTCTGGACTCTGAAGTGTCATTAATCTCTTTAATGCAGAATAACCATGGAATTCTGCCCAACCTGTGGAAACTTGCTACAAATTGAGCATCCGTATATGAGTCAGAGCTTGCGTTTTTTCTGCCCCACTTGCCCATATGTATTTCCTATAGAACGCAAGGTATGGTTCATTCAATCATTAAATATCTCTTATTTGGGATATTAGTTGTGCTGTACTCTATATTAGGACATTGAAACACGTTTTCTTTTGTGATTGTGACTTTGAGCTTTAGATTAGCAAGAAACTTCAGTTGACTAAAAAAGAGGTAGATGATGTATTTGGTGGAGAGGAGGCATGGAAAAATGTTGACCGTACAGAAGGTATGTGTGTTATAAGTTTGGCACGCTTTCCCATGTGATTTTTTCTCGAATAATCAAAGATAATGTATAAGAATCAGTGAAGCCTTAACAACAATTTAGTATTGCAATGGGCATCTTTATGAATAACCATGATTTCACAGTGCTTGTGGTTTCTCAATTGTCATTTTAACAATTATAAAAATACTTACTAAATGTAATTATGCAAATTAATCTGGAATCGATAATATTTATAGTTGCGACCCAAAAATTGCAATGCCCCTTAATAACTGTATTACAGAATCATGTCAGAACTGAACTCCATGCTTGAATGGAGAAGCAGATTCAGTTTTCTCAATTTTTGATACCTCAAAAGAATGTTTGTAGTTTTCACAAATGCTCTTTGTCTTGGCAGCACAATTTGTTTTTTAAGCAATGTGATAAAAGAATTTCATCCTTCAATTTTTTTTGGAATGTTTTCTGAAATATGTCAACAATAAACAAAAGTCTGCATGTCAATGCTACATCTATTGCCTCTATCTGATGGTTGAATGGTATTTATCATCAACTCTCTACAAACAAGGCCATCTGTGCAAACCTTAAAATTTGACATTTATGTTGTAGTCTTCCCTTTTTTCTTCTATAGTATTGCAGATGAACCTATTCCATATGTGCCTTGTATATTTCCATGGCCATCAATCATCATCTCCCTCATTTTCTGTAAATACCAAGTTCACAAGTTTCTTCCAGATCTGGGTTCAGAAGATCATTAATGCTTTCAGCACTTCTCTGTTACATTTAACTTGATTGTCAATGTCTCAAGGAACCTCGTTGTGCAACAAAAAACCTCATTCTGAACCCATGCTCATTGAAAAAGCCAGAGATTGGATAAAGTTTCAAATGCTGACTGTGCTACTAATGTATTTTGCCGCAAACATCCTGTGGAGCCTTAAAAGAAGAGTGCATTATCACATTTTCATCAGTTTTACTGAAAAAAATAATGATAAAGGAAGATGCTTATGCAGATATATAAAGAGAGAGTGAAGTTTCCTTTAACAATCCATAGCTTCATGAAGGGTCAAGTGGGGAATACCTAGTAGCCAAACAGTGAAGTTCATGGGCAGCAAGTTTAGGTTGTGATACATATTGCCTTTTTAATTATTAAAATTTTCAATTAATTAAGCCATTTTTCCTATGGTTTAATTGAAAATTTTCAATTTGTCATAATTAAGTGGTTTGGGGGTGGATTTTGGCAAATAAAGGCTCAATTCTAAGCCAAAGTATCCATTTAATCTCTAAACCCACTTATTCTAAGTTTCGGATGATTATTTTGCACTTAATTGAATATTTCCTCAAAATTAATAAATGAGGAATATTTAATTAAAAATAATCAGAAAATAATAAAATGGAGAAAATCCAAATCTCTCAAGAAAAAGCCAAATTGAATAAAATAAAAGGCTGAATGACATGGCAGAGAGCATCTAGGAATATTCCAAATCTCACCTACCTGATTGATGTCACTATCGGAGCACTGGAGATGACTTCTACTTGGGATTTGGGCCCTCTCTAGCTAGCTCTCACGACTTTCCTTGTTGGGAGCTTCTTATTGGTTGGATGCTGTTTACAATGAGGAAGGGTGGGCGCCTTGCCTAGGTGGATGCCACCTCACCCTTCTCACACCAACCAACACTCAGTTAACTATCCAATCAAGCCTTGGAACTCTCCCTTTATTGGTGAATGCGCCTAGCTTGGCTCCCTCTCTCATGCCATTTGATTTAGGTCTTTAGCTTCTCAGTTTGTGTATAAATACAAGGTCTCTCTTCACCATTCAGGGTGGATATTTTTGCAGAGAACCTCTGGTAAAATAATTTGTAATGTTATTGCTTTCATGCAATTTTGAATAAAAGAAAGGCTTTGGAGGCTCATGTGGTGTTAGTACTTGGATGCAATTGCTTTGGTGAATGAGGTGATATAATTCCAAAATCTTCTCTTGCTTTGTTAATTTGGTTATTGAATCATGCTTTAGAGAGCTTACATAAGCACATAAGGATAGGCATTTGTAGTCTCAAGTTGTCTATTTGCATATTTACTCTTAGAGATCTAAAAGAGCATTGTTTTATTCGGTTGTATCTCATGCTCTCTTTGTTTCAATTAGTAGATAGTACATGATTTAATCCCGTTTTGCAAAGTGTATGAGTTTGTTGTTTGCAGATCATTTCAATCTACCGAGTAGAAGGTTGAGCTAGCTTGCATCTCATTCTCTTGGAGCCAAGCAAAAATCCAACAAACATTCATCAAGTGAGATCCAACGTTTTTTCAAAGATCCAAGGAGCTAAGTGGTTCTCTCTCTTTTTCACCTTCAAAATATCAATTTTTCAATTCGTTCTATTTGGGTACTGTTATCACATATATAGTAGCCGGGCTACCATACATTATTTTTCTGATTCCAGTACACTATTCAGCCAGTTCCCTTGCATTGAGATGCTGAGATGAGCATCTACTATGGATCATTATCAGATTTTGGACAACAGTTTTATTCCCCATGCCATGACTGAGTTTCAGGACACTCAGAGAGATGACCGATGTAGCTATTGGGCACTACAGAGCAGTCAGTAGTGCCCAGAGTTACAACAACAGTTTCAGAGGACAGATGATGGTTCAGATGATGAGCATTCAGGTATATGACTCAGCAGGTATATTATGGTGTTGTGGTTATGTTGCTTTTATGTCCATTCTCTTAGCATGTCTTAGCATTTAGTATCATGATCTGGCGATCATATAGATATGTGGACCTGGTTGTATTATATATATATCATATTTGTCCCTACTCAGACATAGAAGTTCTTGGCCTATACTCATTGGTTTTACCCTCCCTAGGGAGAATAGAGGTGATCATTCCCGCCATACTTCGGCTTGCTAGTGTCGGTTTCATTATTCACTGTCTTCATCCATCCATGACTTACCCAGTTGATTCATTACCTTGACTTACTACTTGACTAGTGGCATGGAGGACCTTCCCCCACTGTAGCCTCTATATTGAATAAGCTTCCCTGTTTATTGTGTCTCGGCTCTGAGTTGGTGACAAAACTTATCTACCTATGGTGAGTTGGATTTCCTTGTGAATTCCCCCTAGTCACTAAAGATGTTGTTGGCTAAACCTGAAACTTTTAGTGCTGCCATTAATGCAAAGTATGGAAATGAAATGTTATATCTTGTATGAAAAGCCCATTCATGCAATGTGTTTCTAAACACACATGAATGAAAGACAAGCCAAATGAAAATGGCTATGAAATATCAAATGTTATATCTTTTGTGAAATGTAAATACCTAGGTAAATAAGCTGTCTGTGACACACCTAGAAGTGCTCAGGTAAACAAGTGCCTTAAAAACACACCTGCAGCAAGAAGCCTAAATAAATGTAAATCTATGCAATGTGTTTATAAACACACATAGATCAAAGGCTATGGAAACTCCAGGCCCAAAAAGCAATGGAACTTAAATTCTATATCAAAAAGATTGGTGGCCTCATTTGTATTATGGATTGTGCGCATATGTGTAAGGTGAATAAACACTCTTTGAACAACTTATCCATTTGTGAGACACCGCCATTCCCTGTGTTGTTGCTTGTCCACTATATGCTATGGTGTGTATTCCCTTTTCCATTTCCAAAGTGTCACAGTGTCAAGTCAGTAAGTCATCTTTTGACCTAGCCAATTGTTTCTTAGCCTTCACCCTTCACTAGAAAATTGATCACAACTATGAAGTGAGTATGACCTTGAAAGTCTAGTCTGAGTAATAAATAATAATTATGACTTATTATATTTGGATTTAGATCGCCAGTAATAATTACTTCTTGTTATAATTGCTAATTGAATGGATTGTAAAGCATGTCTTAACCTTGGACACCTTGCAGCAACTTGATGACAGTTTGAGTTATATTTTGGTCATGTTGACTTGGTCAAATGTCAGTTTGACCAAAAGTCAACCACAGGACATGAGGTGACAGACCTCAGATGTTACAGATAGATGATATATGGTTTGGTGTAGGTCACCTTGGTGGGCTTATGCAGTGGTTTTAGGCTTATGATGATGATTTGTGCTTTTCAGCACTTTTACAGATTATTATTATTTGGTCTGCCGGATATGATGAGTATTTATTTTGGACCATGCAGAGGTTTATATGGTGTATGAGTACACATCTTAGATGGATTTTGACCTTCTGAGTCCAATGAGACAATCTGTTTTCAGTTCCGGATAGTTGCAGTGATGATTGAGCCTCAGTTGGCTATCCTAGTGCAATTTTGGTCTGTCGGAGGCCCTGTCAGAGCAGTGATGAGATTTAATTGGTTCACCTAGGGCGCTGTGCATGGAGGGGGTGGTCCAGCCACTTGTTATTACCATATTACCCCCCTCCCAGACTCATTGGTGAGCTCACCTTGACAATACAGGCACTCCAGGAGGCAGTTTGGGCAATTTCACATTTCCCTAGGCAGTTCAGAAATGGTAAAAATGGCTACAGAGGAATTCGATTTGGGCTACTGAGGCAATGTTATGGCATGGGATGATCAGTGATGATGAATGGGATGTCTTCCACACCTTCTCCAGCGGTTTCAGCTTCATCGGGACCCACATCCATCACTTATGGCACTTTCTGATGATTTTTGGAGCCTCCCAAGGCTCACAATTTGTCCATAGAGGCACGATTTGGTACTTTGATGATTATTTTATTGATATTGTGCTATGGAGATTGACCAAGGGTGTCTAAAATTACCCCTTGGACCGACCATAAGCTAGATCTACTATTTTGTCATCATGATTTGGTGGGATCCCCTCTCCTAGGGCGATTTTGTCCACTTATTGTTATATTTTATTAGTGATCCATGTATTGTATTGTTGAGCTCATCTCAACCATTGATTAGATCTTTTGATCTTTTAATCTTAGCCACTCATTCAAAAAGTGGTTAGATTGTGGACTCTCTCCCTCCTATTTAAAGGATAGAGCTTCTCATTGTAATGAGTCTTTGGCTCTTGGAATCTTGATATAGAAAAACTTTCTTGTGGAAATTCTTGTGGTCTCCTTTGCATCTGGTGTTCTTAGATGGTGATTGGAAAGTCTATTGCATCCTAGCATTTGGGTATTTGTGGTAAGATCTATCTTTTTTGGAAACTTTTGTCTTGTCTACAGGAGGGCGACTTCACTTGGGCGTTTTTGCAAGGCTTCTTCAATTCGCTCCACTTGGCATTCGCTTGTATCAGGGGGTTATCATTAGTATCATTGTGATCTATGCTATCTTTCTGTTATTTCTCTTGTGGCATTAGTCTTATCTCTTGTTTGCAGTAAATCTGATATTGTTGACGTTTATTGTGCAGGAGAGAGGGCGCATTGACTTCCTTGGGCAAATCGATTTCATAGAAAACTACCTCAAATCGCTCCAAATTGATCGGGTTTGCATAGATCATCATCATCAAGGCATCTACAAGGTTATCCAGGTAAGATCCATAGGTTTGTTCTTCTTGTCTTGGCTCCAATCCATTGACATAGCTACTTCATTGATAAAACCCTTAATTTACAAACCCTCATTTTACATTTTTTCAGATCTAGAAAGATCCACTTGGCTTTTGGGTATAAAATTTAAAACCCACCTCTACAGTATCCACGACAATTCGGATTTGTAGTTTGGTGTGATTTGGCCTCCATTTGACCCACTTTCCAAGGCAAAGAAGCCTCTCTAAGGGAGGTCGCACTTCCGGGGAGAGGTGAGTTTGCAGGGATCTAGCACCTGGGTAGGTGATATTCCACTTGATCTGTAATCTACACATTTAATAACCTACCCCTAGTGTGTCACTTCAGTGATTTTGACCTTGTGGGCCCCATTCCTCATTTTGAGGGTTGTCCTCCACTTGGGTCACTTTGTGGCATACTTCAATCTCAGATCTACTGAGATCCAACCATTGGATGACCTTAATCTTTTAGATCCACCTACCTCAACACCTCAACATTCCAGATTTGTAATTTGGTGGACATCCGACTCCATTCGGCCCACTTCCGAAGGCACTGATCTTTCTCCAAGCTAATTCGACTTTTTTGGACTGTTGAGTTTGTTTGTGGTTTGATCCTTGTTTTGGTAGCTTGAACCCCTTGACTTTGTCATATCAATCAATCAAGCTCACTTTTGGTACTGGTTAGCCCCAATTCAGTCCTTAACTACCCTGCATTGGACACGGTTCCCAAGGCAGTGGATTTTCTCATAATTGACTAGTACCCTAATCCTGGATCTTATTTTAAACATCACAAGTCACTATTCCACCCATAATGGACCAAAGATACACTGTTTAAACCCCTTGATCCAAACTATTATTCATCTTGTGACTTCTTCCATAGATCTAGGGTTCACCATACACCTTACGTACTTCAACTATACTTGACTTGATCTGGTGTTTTGGTTTGGTCTCTCCTGTTGGGAGTAGATCTGGGTCTCCCCCTTTGTTGTCTTGGGCTAGATAACATAAAGTGAAGATTGCCTCGATTGGCGTGACAACCATCCATTGGGAGTCGAAGCCATCTTGGTTGCACCTCTTTGGTTTCCCTTCCCTTCTGCCATCCATCTTGGATTCATCTCTAGGGGCACTTACAAGTTTGGTGATAACAGGTACTAGGCTAAAAAGTTGTGGATTCCAAAGTTTATTTTTCTCCAAACTTAGCCCATTCTTCTTCATTGATTTCTTTCCCTTGACTTCTTCATTTCTTTCCACTCTTCTTTACCTTTGCTTATTCTTTTCAGCCTTGTTTTCATCTCTGATTTTTGTCTTCATTGGTTGTTCTTCTTCACTTTTTTCTCTCCTTTATTCTTCACTATTTTCAGCCCCTTTCTTCTTACCTTTCGCTGCTGATTTTTTGTGCATTTTTCAGCCCTCTTTTAGGGACTGTTTTTGTCCTTTTGATCACTGTTTTTCAGCCTTCTTTGTGGACTGTTTTTTGTCCTTTTCCTCACTGTTTTCCAGCCCTCTTCACTCTCTTTTCCAGCCCCTATTCTACCACTTCTTCCAGCCTCTTCTCCCTACCTTTTTCACCCTCTTTTCTTCTATCCAGCCCTCTTCTATCTCTTTTTCTAGCCTCACTTCTCTACTTTCTCCAGTCATCTTCCTACCTTCATCTTTCTTACCTTCCTCTCTTTGCCTTCTTTTCTTTTTTGGTTTTGTCCCATTTCTATGTTTTCTTTTTTTTAGCTTAGACATTTAGTTAGATTCTTTTTAAAGTTTTGTTTCAATTTGCATTTGGTTAGTCTACTATTTTTCTAACTCTAGTTTTAAATTTTGCATCTTAGTTCAATTTTTCTAGTTTGCATTTAGTTTGAAGTTGTTTACACTTAGCTTAGTTCATTTAGTTTTCATATTTAGACCTTTGCTAGCACTTGCATACTAGTTTGGTTTGTAGTTTAGATTTATTTTTGTCATTACTTTGCATTTAGTCTTCTAATCCTTCTCTTAGCTTGCACTTAGTTTTGTTTTCATACTTAGAGATTGGTTAATTTTTGCATGCTAGTTTATTTTAGATCTAGTTTTCAATTTTGTTTTGATTTTCCTAATCCATTAATAAGTGCTTGTCTAGAGCTCTTATCTTTAGGTGACCAAAGAAGACATTCCAAGACAAGAAGCCCAAAGGCTAAGAGCAAGCAAGTAAACCAATCAAGCTCCTTGAAAAGCACTTCCCTCTTCTCTCATTCCCCCATCCAATATCGTGCTTTCAAGTGAAGAAAAATAAAAAAAGCATTGTAACAATTAATAAAAGTGGGATAAAGGCTCCCACACCCCTACTTCCCCCATTTGGGGGAAGGTTGTTGTGTCTCTTGGCCTTTTTCTGCATTAGTTTAGTTTCAATTTTTGCAAGTAGCATCAGATCTCATTGTTAAGTTAGTTTCAATTTTTGATATATTGCTAGATTAGTTCTTTTTGCTTAAGTCAATTTTCAACTAGTTTATCTTTGATTCAGTATTTTTCATTTTATATAAATTGCTAAATAAAAAGAACTCAAAATCTCTTGAATCTCACCGAAAGGTGGATCAAGAGTGCTCTCTGTCAGAGAGTTTTCTTGCATTTTTGTTTGTTTTGCTAACCCCCTTGCTTTCTTGAGTACGATCTTAGACCTGAAAGAGACTCTTGGGTAGTGTAGACTTTATTTCAAGCATTTTTCACTTTCATAAGATTCTTGAATCTCGCCTGAAACACAGGAACACTGAGTACTAGGGTAAAGAGGATGCCCTGAGCGTGAAAATGAGCATCCTTGCGCCAAATTTCGACTCCGGATCTCACTTTTATCACCATTTGAATTTTTTCATTTAAACCATTAAAAATGGCTTAAAAATGCGAAAAAATTATTTTTCTCGGACCGACTGAAACTCCTGGGTGACGTAGTACATGACCGCCATTATTTTAGTGCCTAACATGTTTATACATGTTACAAAATGGACTCTAATAACCCCCTAAGGCCTAACCACCACTTTGGGCATTCCAGCTTTGGAGGTGCAAGAGAAAAGCTCATCGATTATACTCGTCTAAAGGCAAAGCATAATCGACAAGGGAAAAAACTCCTTGGAATATCTTCTTTGGTTTTCAAGTCCCAGGGAACCGAGTCACTCAAAGACCACCATGCTAGCATGCTTTATTTCAAACCCCGTGGGGCATGGTCATGCATTACCAAAAAAAAAAGGAGGGGGGCCCTGAAAAGGCCATGTTGCCGCCGGATCAACACACCTGGTTAACGCAGCAGAAATCTATGCTATTACTCGGTGTGCCCTTGGGGGCAACTCTCGAGTCAAGGCTGTCACTTGATCTTGACTCCTCTGTTTAGGAAAAACTCCCAACAAAGCCAAGGGGGGTAGTCCCTAAGGAATGTTTCTAAGGTTGTTAGAGCTTCCGGTGAAATAGTTAAAAGGTGTTTTATGTTTTTAGGAGTTTATTATGGGTTTAGGGTAAAATGTCACAAGATAGCCTCTGCAAAATGAATTGTAATTAAACAAGTGCTTTCACCAGCAAGAAATAAAGATGCACAATACTGATATCAAGCAAATACAAAACCAGTGCCTTATGGAGTCAAATAGTATGCTGAAATGAAAGCAGAAATTGAAATGTTTTGCGAGTGCTGTCTTGGTTGATTTTGATTATTAAAGTATGAAACTTGATTAGGGGGAAAAAGGGGGAACTCCCGAGATACCATGAGGTACAGGGAGGAATGTCCGGAAATTTAGAAATTGGTGGTTCCGTACAAGGACATGCTGGCTGTCTAGAGCCTTTAGAGCGTGTTCAACACTACACCAACCAGGGATGTAGTCTAATGGTGCCCCAAAGGTCTCAGTACAGTGGTTCCAGCGTCCCCAGGCAAAATTTCCCCACACAAAGTCTAATCGAAGTGCCGGATTTTCACTTATCTTAAAGGGATGTTAATTTTATTAAATGACTTATTAAGTTAAGTGTGGAATGTTAAAAAGTGCTTCCAACTGTTTCTGGGTATCCCACAGGTGGGCAGAGCATACACAGTGTAGGCAAAATAGTTTATTCAAGTTGAACAAATAACCATTGTACTCTCCGACAAAGAGCACTCTTGACCTGCTTTTCAACTTGGTTCAAGAGATTTTAAGTTTGTAAACAGAAACAAAAGGAGAGATAAAACTTATGAAATAAAAGAGATCACAAGCCTATGTGTCACTTTTATGATCATCCACCACTAATCGGCTAGGCCTTTAGGTGATGGTGAGAGCATAATTCGTGGCAACGAGACTGTATTATTTCTAAGCTACGCTTGCAAAAAGGAAGTGATTAAAATATGTAATACAAGTTAAAAGTATACACCTTGCACTTAAGAAGTGAGTGTGTGAAAAAATGTGAGTTAGAAAAATTTATCCACGAAAATTGAAAAAATGCAAATCCCCCCAGGGGGGATGGGATATGGGTGCTGGGTACCCCACTACTCTCGTTTAATAATTACAATTTTGAAGAAGAAAAGAAGTGCTCCTCAGTCCTTTATGCTTGGATCTAAGGGCTTACAATGCTAGAATTTGAAAATGGAAGTTTATGGGTGTCCACCGAAGGGTTTTTTGCACTTTTAGGGCTCTTGATCACTCCAAAACATTGATTTTATTTGCAGACCTGCTAAAAACCAGCAAGCTAAAAGTCTGCAAAAAAGTGATTAGAATGCACAAATTTACATAAAAATACAACTTTTTACTTGTAAAAATTTATGGAAAAATTGGACACATACAAGCATGAAAGTGAGATCTAGATTTAGCCTTTTGATGTGAGATGGATGCAACTTTCTAGATCTGAAATTCGAAACAAACTTTAGGATAATTTCAATCTTTTAAAGTACTTATGCTTGTTCCAAAATAACATAAAGGGAAAAGAATTTTGCTTTGGAAAAATTAAGAAGAAGAAGAAGAGAGAACCAAGCTCATTAGCTTGTGCAATATTGGAGATGAAGAATTGCTCCAAGAAAAGTTGTTAGTGCTTGAATATAAGGTGATCCACTACCCAATCCAAGAGAGGAGTCAAGACAAGATCCACTTTCACAATAGGGCACTAAATCTTGTAACACAACCAAGAAACTTACACATACAATAGATTAAATCTAGTAGATTAAATGATAAGAAAAATGAAGAGCAAAAATACAACCGAATATTATTTGCTACATCTAGATCTCTACACATCCAAAATAAATAAGCAAATCAAGACAAGAATGCTTACCCTACTAGGATCCAAAATCCTTACCAAGCTAGACAGATTTACTTGCAAATGAAAGTAAAAATGGAAGATCGCAAAGTTACCTCAACCAAAGACTAGCATGCATGAAGAACAAGAGCCACCAATGACCTCCAAAGTCTCAACAATATTATTCATCAACAGTATTACAAAAAGAAGCAGAGGTTCTATGCAATCCAACCCTTGAGAATGATGGAGCATAGACCTTGCTTATATAGAAAAATGAGAGAGGGGGGGTGCACTTCCCAAGATAGATCCTCTTTGACACTTGGAGAAATGGATTGATACACTTGGAAAAGGCTTGTTGACACATGTGAGGGGTTTGGGGAGGTTAATGACACATTTCTCCAACCATTTGACACTTTTCAACCTCCACTTGACACCTCTCCAACCACAAATTCGCCCCCCCCTTTTGTGGATCTCCAATTTTCAATCAAATCATCATTTATTTTCTCAATATTCTCCCTGATTTGATTGCCAATCAAAGGAGATTTGATTCCAACACATTTCCTTGATCCGTGGGATTGAGATTTTTCCTTAAATGCATCTGCCAACTCAACTGGGCCTCTGTCTGGGACAAATTCCATTGATTTAGGAATTTGATTTTCTCTCATATTTATTATTTTTTAATTAAATAATTCCTCAAAATTAATTTTGAGAGAATTTTTATTTAAGTGAAAAATAATCACTTAGAACTTAGGAAAAGTGGGTTTTGGGGTTTTATGGGTGCTCTGGGTTAGAAAACGAGCACCCCCATGCCAAAATTCACCTCCTAACCAC
The DNA here is from genome assembly GCA_027924585.1 of Larix kaempferi. Classification (NCBI taxonomy): domain Eukaryota; kingdom Viridiplantae; phylum Streptophyta; class Pinopsida; order Pinales; family Pinaceae; genus Larix; species Larix kaempferi. Next base: position 1,448,254 of record BSBM01000174.1, on the reverse strand, counting down.
ACTTTTATCACTTTTTGATTTTTTTAATTAAATTATTAAAAAATCTCATAAACTGAGAATTTTTTTTTTACCCCGCATGGGTCTGGACATGCAAAAATTACAAAGGCCAAATTTTTTTGGCCTGATGGATCTCGGAACACTGATAATGAATATTGAACATGTTCACAACTTCAACGGTTCACTCGAAATCCACTAAGTGCAATTTAGTGGATAACAGGCCAAACTTGGAACTTCTGAACTCTGAAAGAGCACAAGCAATTGTGCAATACTAGCGGCTCACTGAAGTCCAATTGAAGTTCAACTCATTTGGTAACAAGGCACATATAGTTGATGTTATGGTCAGTTCATCATCCAACAACAGATTGCCATGTAAAAATGGCCTATACAGGACTGGCAAAGATCATTATCGTTCTCCTAGGGCGCTACAGAGGAGATATGGGGTGCAACCACTTGTTATTACCATATTCCCATGTTTTCGGACTCATTGTTACAGTCAGATTGGTGCCCGGAGCACTTGGAAATGAGTTACATGCATTTTTATCTTTTCGTGGTGATGTTCCGGTAGCAAATTAATGGAAGAATAGCTAGCAAGGAAATCGATTTGGCTTAGTGAGGTAAGGAAATGGCATGAGTTTGGTACAAGAGTTGTTGTTGGTGCTTCCTACATCATTCGACATGATCTTCATCATTAGTGGGGTCCACACGTCCTCCTACGCATCATTTGGGGGTGTCTTCATATGTTATTGGGGGCACACGTCGTAGTGTCTTTTGAACCTTTATGTTGTATCTTATGGCTATGATGTACATGGGGTTTGCTAGTGAGGATGTTTATACCTCCTAGGCCCCACCTTGATGTTATATTGATGTCCTAGTGCCATGTCATGTCATGTCATACGTCACCCCTAGGGCATTATTGAGGGAGTGCATCCCCCTCACTTAGAGTGATCTCATGTATATTTCATCCGACACTTGTTAGTCGTTGATCTTGTTGTATCATGTTTTGATCCTAGCCCTTCATACTTTTGGGGTTTAGGGTTTTGGATTGTGAGAGCCTATTTATACGATCTCTCACCATTTGTAAAAAGACTTTTGGCTCTAGAAATATCGGAATAAAGGCACATTTTTGCAGATCTATCTTGGATGCTTTGATGAATTTTCTTATACATGATTGGGATGCCTCTCTTTTAGACATCTTAGTGGATCTTGTATGATTTCAACACTGTTTTTGCGGAGGGCAAATTGATTGTTTGCAGGGTGCGACTTGCTTGGAGAGTGATTGTGAGGGTTTCTCCATCCACTCGCTTCGGCAATTCTCTTCATTTTTCAGGGAGTAACCAATTGTGAATTTTTCCATTGAGTTATGTCCTTAAGATGTCTTTCATAGATCCTTTTTATCTATAGATCAAATCTAACATTTGGTTGTTTGAATTTGTAGGTGGAGAAGGGTGCACTTCCTCCTTGAACCCACACATTTTAGCTTGGAATCATCTGTATCTCGCTAGGAATTGTAACTAATTGTTAGGATCATCAATGTACTTGGCGGATGTAAGCAATTCAAGGTAAGATCTGCAAGGTACGTTGGATTTCCATGCTTCTATCCCAATTGTCATTGAATTTTCAAAGTTTCAAACCCTCGTTTTCTAGATTTGATAGATCCGGCAATTATTTGGGCATAAGGACTGAAAACCAAGTCTAAAATCATTGAAAACCCCTCGAGACCAAGTTTGGGCCAAATCCGACTCCATTCACCCATAGATCTAGCACTGGTCATCTCTAGGAAATTCGCCCTCCTTGGGTTAGTGGTCATTTTACCAGATCTATCAGTTGGGTATTGCTTAATTAGCCTTAAAACCTCAGATCTATCATCAAGCAACCATTCTGGTGCCATTTCATCCCTTAATCTCCTCAAGTGGGCCCACCACACATTTATTTGCCTAAACCCTAAGTGGATCTCATTTGGGTATTTCACATTGGCACTAGATCTATCTAGATGTACTTGCATAAATTCATTGTGGTACATTTTTTCTACGGTTGAGCATTTACTCTTTGTTTAAGCCTCCTCAACCGGTCCCTAACTCCTACAAACCACATACTCTTCCTAGATCTAGATCCATCTACTTGGGATCTCACTCTTGGTTCCATATTATACCTCTTTGAGTGCCTTGAGTAGGTTCGCTAGCCCTCACAGGCTGGCTAGGGTCCCCCCCTTGATCTTGCCTTCGCTTGATCTAAAGTGACAAGAGCCTATTCGGTGTGACAACCCCTTTATCAAGCAGTGAACGAGGCCCTTGCAAGTGTCACTGGTTTAGCTACCCACCTCTACCATCCTGGATAGGATATTATTTGTGGTAGATACTAACTGTGTGATAACAAGAACCTGTTGTTCAAATATGTGTTGGCATTGATGTCAATATGCCCGCAAAGTTTTAATTAATTAATTAATTCAAAATTAGTAATAAACAAAGATTTAAATTAGAAGTTAATAAACAAAGATTTGGAAAGGCACGAATTGTAAAGACACAGAATGGAGAGGTGCGACCTAAAATATAAGAGGTATTTAAATGAAGTTTTTGAATTAGAAGAAAGCGTCTCTACAATGCAGATCGCAACAGCATAAAGAAAGGGAGAGACCAACAACATAAAGAAAGGGAGAGACCAGCAGCATGAAGCATTTCTAGAATTGATGAATCAAGTAGAAAATCAAGAAGTTATAAATATCAGGGAAGCTGGATGGTGCTAGTGGTAGGTCGAAGCCTGTCAAGGAGGTTGTAGCCTCCTTCCAGTAGCAGCTGAAAAACAGGGGTGTTGCAGCATCCTTATCTGTTGGTGCAGATAGAAAATTGGGATGTTGAAGCATCCTTTCTGTTGCAGTAGAAAATAATTTTGTAGAAATAATTTTATTAATAAGTTTGATTTTGTTGTTTGCTCTTTGAGGTTTCCACGATAAAATTTTATGTCCTTGCTTGTTTGATTCATAGTATACATTGTTTAAACACTAATTGTTTTAATTAAAGGAAAAATAAGGCAATACTGATTCACCCCTCTCCCCCTCTCAGTATTGCTGGATAAACCAACAATTGGTATCAGAGCAAGGTTCCTTCACTATAGTTTAATCACTGGAAGGAAGATCTTATTAAAACACTATGGATCAACTAGAAGGTTTAGCTGCTAATAGACCTCCATTATTCACAGGAGAAAATTATGCATACTGGAGTGTAAGAATGAGATGCCATCTAATTTCTCTTGGATGCAAAGTTTGGAATGCTGTTGAAAAGGGTTATAAAATACCAGCCAGTCCACCGACAAATAAAGATGAACAAGATAAATATGAAGCCAATGCAAAAGCATTGAATGCAATTTTGAATGGACTGTCAAATTCAGTGTTTAGGAAAGTCATGCAATGTAAGGCATCCAAAGATGCGTGGGACAAATTAAAAAATGTGTATGAAGGAGCTACCAAATTCAAAAAATCCAAACTCCAAACATACAAAGGACAATTCGAAAGTTTAAAAATGAAAGAAGAGGAAAACATTGCAGATTACCTTTTAAGAGTAGATGAAATTGTCAATGTAATCAGAGGCCTGGGAGGAGATATACAGGAGAAATAAGTTGTTGAAAAGGTACTAAGAACACTACCAATGAGGTATGACTCCAAAGTGTCTACTGTAGAAGATCGAGATGATCTTGACTTTCTAACAGTGGATGATTTACATGGAATCTTCACTTCCTATGAGATGAGAACAGAACAGAATAAACCATCAAGAAAAGAGGCAGCATTCAAAGCCACGAAAGAGTCAAAGAAATCTGAAACATTACCCAAAAACCACTTGAGAAAGGCACTGGTAAGTACGAAGGAAAGCTACTGTTATCACACCATAGCAGCAGGGCTACTATTCTTGTTTAGCAGATATCTGCACATTCCAGAGCTTCCATTATTCAGAGCTTGGCTATGATGATTGTATATTTTGAGATCACTCATGATCAGAGCAGTGTATTATTCAGACTTATGTTAGACCTTGTGTCAAGGATGAGCCTTGAGAGTTCAGATTTGATGACCAATGTGACCCTTTATCCCATACAGTTTCAGTTCAGTGCCTAGAGATGTATTGCAGCAGTGTTTCAGATGATATATGATGATTATTCTTGTGATGATGTTGTATGACCTATGGATGTTTTATCATTGAATGTGGATTATTATCTTGTTGCTTTAGTCATGTTCATATCATTGGCTTGGTATATAATCTATGATGTGGCAAAATGTGTAAAACTTAAAATGGAATATCTTGATGATGAACTATAAAATGGACAGTTACTTGCACATTTAGGTTGTTTGACAAAACTCACTGGTTTACCACCTTACATAGCTATGGTCTTTCTTGACACCAGTTGTATGCTAGCTTAGGCTCCACCTTCACTTGAATCCATCCATCCATGGCTTTCCTTATTTGGATTTGACCCTTGACGTGTCTTACTTGACTTTCTGGTATTGAGGACTTCCCTTTTTTTTCTACCTCTGTGTTTGGACCGCATCCCTGTATGTTTAGTGTCTCGGAAATAAGTTGGTGACAGAACTTGCCTTTGGTAAGTTGGATTGTAGGCCTAAATCATTCTGGTCGGTTGTCCTGATGTTTGGCATTGGCTCGAACTCCCCCTAGTCACTTGAGATGTTGTTGGCTAAAACTGAAAGCTCATGTACTACTTATGGAAACTTATATAGATTCGCCCATGGAAACTAAAAAGGGCAAGAGCGATGAATTGCTAAAAATACTCCTCGAAGAGTATAAGAAAGGTCCAAAAAGCAATGGTTCTTAAATGCTATATCTAAACAATTGTTGACCTTATATGTATATGTAAACATGCCCTGGATGCAAGCTGCAATTAGTTGTGCTTATCAGCACACCTGAGATTCGAAGGGTTATGTAGGCCAAAAAGGCCATGAAATGAAATTGAATGATCCTAATGAACTTGGATCAACTTGATGTAGACATGATGCCTAAGTTGAATAAGCACTCTCTAAACAACTTACCCATTTGTGAGGCACAACCATCCCCCGTGTTATTTTGTCCAGCACAGAGTTTGTAGTTTCCCCTCTCTCCCAGTCCAAAGTATCTTTTAGTTGAGTTTAGACAAGTCACCCCCTTTGCCCAACCTTGTTCCTAGCCTTCATGCTTCGCTAGCAGTTTGACCATGTCCAATGGGTGAGTTTGTCATTTAAACTATTGTGCAAGTAATTATAAATAACAAAGGAATATGCTAACATGATTCATGCCACTGAATGGATGCTATACTTTAAGTTAAGCTATGAGTATGATTAGAGGAACATGTCATAATCTATTGAGATGATTTATCCTTGGTTGTATATTGACCTAGTCAAACCCAGTTTGACTATGGTCATTTCTTGGGATCTGTGATGATGTGGGCCATATATATACGTATTGATGATGATGAATGGTCCCACATACTCTTGATGATGATGCTATATGATGGACATATGATTCAGATGATGATTGATGCAGTTCAGTAGGTTTTATTATTATTTCAGATCATCAGATTATACACTGTCCATATGTGGTCCATGGACCCTACAGTTAGCCCATCAGGGAAACCCATGGTGTATGAGTACACATTCTTAGTAGATTTGGGTCTTCTGGATCCAATGAGACACTTATCTTTCAGTTCCGGGCACTTCTGACAGTGATAGATGCAGTTTTACACTTGTTGACCAGATTTGGGGCTGATTTCCTAGCCTGAGCAGCAGGGGCCATGAGAGGCCAGTTCACCTAGGGCGCTGTATGAGGAGGGGGTGGTCCAGCCACTTGTTATTGCCATTTATCCCCCCTTCTGGAGAGCTTGGTAGGCTTAGTTTGACAGCGCAGGTGCCCTAGGAGGCAGTTTCAGCACTATCACAGTTACCGAGGCAGGCCAAAAATGGGATAAAAGGGTCACTGAGGAATTCGATTTGGGCAATTGGGGCAAGGTTTTGGCACTTGTTTTTCACAGAGGTCTTCCAGGGTGAACCCCCTATCTTCCAGCCAGTTTTCATCACTTGGGTGGGTCCACAGAGGCTACAGGAGGTCTCTTACTGCTTATCTGTCACAGATTTTGAGGACAGATTTGATCATTTATATTTATATTGGACATATTATATTATTTTATTGTGCCATGGGGATGAGCTAGTAAGGATTGATGCCTCCTAGCCCCACCATGAGCTCCATGTGTCATGTCCTAGTCATATGAGGTGGCTTTTGTACTTTTACCCCCTCTAGTGGATGACGTCACCCTCCATGAGTACCTTTTAGCTATGATGTCATCATTATTTGAGTGATCCATGTGTTATATTGTTATGTTTTCATCTTAGCCATTGATCATGTATTGAGATCTTTTAATCTCAACCACTCATTTTGTTGTAAAGTGGTTTTGAGATCTAGGATTTTGGTCTTTATTATCCTATATAAGGAGGAGACCCCCTATTGTATAGCTCACCTTTGGGCTCCGGAAAACTTGGAATGAAAAGAATATTTTGGAGATCTACTTCTTGGCTTTGATTGGGTTGCTCTTGCATATGTTCTTGGTTATCTTGCTTCCAGACATTGTTTGCTTTTCAGGTGAAATCAACTTCAAGAGAGGGAGGCCGAATTGCTCAAGCTAGCTCATCGAATTGCTTTGTGGGAAGATTGTAGGGGTTGCTCACATCCCCCATGGGAAAATTGACTTCATAGAGAGGGAGTTTTTCAATTGTGCTTTGCCCATTGATTGCTTTCTTGATATGACATGCTTAGATCTTAAGGATTTGTAGATCAAATCTAACTTGATGTAGTTTGATTTGCAGGTTTTCATGAGACATATTTCCTCCTAGAGTTTGGATGCTATTGGTTGAAGACACTTGGATCAAGCTTGGAATTGTAACTAGGGCAAAGAATTCTCCATATGCTAAGAGGTCGCAAGATTTTGAGGTAAGATCTACAAGGTACGTATTGATTTCGCTTGCTATCTATCCCATTGGTCAAAATTACATTAAAATCAAAACCCTCATTTTTGTTTTTCTTAGATCTACTTGGATCTAGCCTAGCTTTTGGAAAGAGATTGAAAACCCACCTCTATAGTATCCACGACAATTCAGATCTATAGTTTGGTGGTGATTGGGTTCCATTTGACGCACTTTCCAAGGTACTTAGCCCTCCTTGAGCAAAATCTCACCACTTGGGAGAATTTAGTTTGGTTGGTTCCAAGACATGGGTAGGTGAGATCCCACTTGATTCATGATCCTCATTCTTGATAACCTACCCCTAGTGCTTCACCTTGTTGATTTTTGTCTTGTGGGCCCCATTCCTCATTTTGAGGGTTGTGCCCCACTTGGGTCAATTTGGTGATGCATTTTCAATCTCAGATCTATGGAGATCTAGCCATTGGATGCCCTTGATTTTCAAGATCCACATTGATACTCGCCTAAACTACTTGGATCTATAATTTGGTGGCCATTGGACTTAATTTGACACACCTTGCCATGCTTTTAGCCCTCCTTGGGCAAAGTCGCATTCCTTGGGTGATTGAGTTATCCCACTTTGAGAACCTGGGTAGTTGAGATTCCATTGGATTTGGAAAGAGCATACCTTGAAACCTACATCTAGTGTCTCATTTTGTGAAGATTTGCCTTGGGGTTAGCATTCCTTGTTTTAAGGGATTGTTGTGCACTTGGGTCACATCATGAAATATTAGATCTAGTAAGATCCAACCATCATATCTCAATTAGCCCACTTGATTTGTATCCTAGGTGTCCCGATCTACAATTTGACATATCTTTTGACTCCATTAATCCATCCATCAAGGCACTAGTCCACCTAGGGCAATTCACACTCCTTGGGACTTGTGTCAAGTCTTAGATCCCATATGTGGGTATCTCTAATTTTACCTTAGATCCTTAGATCTACTCTTTGCATACCCCTTGGTACCATTTGCACCCCTTAATTTCACCTTGTGGGTCCCATTTGAGCCATTTCCATATCCCAAGGAAGTGGGTCCCACATGTGTATTTCATGGTACTAGATCTTGTCATCTTATCTTATCATGTGGCCTAAATCATACATTGGTTGAAACACTAACCATTTCCTAAGCCTCCTTCAACCATACATTAACTTCTAGGTCCACCTAACCTTGCATTGGTTTCCGTAACTTGTCTTTTACATATCCCTAGGAACCTTTGTTTGGGTCCAATCATCTTTGATTGGTCATAGGGTCTCCCCCTAGGTCTTGACTCATCTCGATCTAAAGTGAAGAGTGCCTCGGTTGACGTGACTCCCAGCTTGCATTGGGAACCGTGGCATCTCTTGGGTCACCTCTTTAGTTGTCCATCTCCTCTACCATCCCGAATGGGATACCACTAGGGACAACTACAAGTTGTGTGATAACAGCTACCCTTGAAATGCTTTAATTGTGGAAGAATTGGGCATTTTGCATCAAAATGTCCCTATCCCAAACAAGATGATAGTGATGATAGAGAAACCTCTAAGAAATTCAAGAAGAACACTGCAGCAAACAAAAAGAAGTTTAATCGGAAGAAGAAGATCTTTTACACTATGGAAGATAGTGAAGATGAAGAAGAAGAAGATGAGAAAACAAAAATTCTATTCATGAGAATAGAAACTCAAGCTCCAGATGATGAATCAGATATGGAAGGAGAGGTGGACCTAAAGGCCGAACTCATAAGTGCTCTTGAAGAATTGAGAAAAAGTAAAAGGAAGATTAAATGTTTAAGAACACAACTAGCTGATCATGAAGAGGAACAAAAGACAAGAGATGAGGAGTCAAGTCAAATCATTGTAGATTTGAAGATCCAACTCCAAGAGGCTAAGAAGATTGAAGAGAACTTAGAATTGCAGCTCAAAGAAAGAATGCAAGAATCTGAAAGACTTGAAGCATAAATTATTCAGCTTAACAAGAAACTTTATGAGAAATCTATTAAAACAAAATTTGAGAAGAGCTCGAAGACTCTAGATGACATCCTAAGTGCCCAAAGACCATCAAGTGACAAAACTGGGTTAGGATATCACAAAAAGAGTTATGTTGCTGCACTTATGAGTCAAACCAAAACAAGGGATAGTTAGAAATCTAATCCTCACTTACATGAGACAAATATGGTGCCTAGAAGATCAATGACAAGCAGGTATCAACAGATCTTTTTGGGTCACTGCTACTCATGTAATAATTTTAAACATAAAGCCCTGAATTGCAAAGCATATGGAATGGTTCATTTTCATAAGAAGAATATATCTAACAATTATCCAAAAGAAAGAAAAGGAAACCATAACTCCTTTGCACCTCTACAAAGCTATGATATAGAATGTTACAAATGCAATAACCATGGACATATAGCTAGAGAATGCAAATTAATGACTCCTACAGAAAGGAATACTGCAAACAGGTTTCAAGACAAAGAGCAGAGAAAGGTCTGGAAGAAAAAAGAAATAGTAGAGAGGACAGAATTCATGATAGCTCTATGTGCAACAGAAAAGCAAAATATATGGCATGTTGATAGTGGATGTTCAAAACACATGACAGAAGATCCAAACAAGTTCATAATCCTAAAAATAGATCAAAAGGGAACAGTTACTTGGAGACAATATGTCCTCTAAGATAATTGGAAAAGGTACAGTTTCTATCAGAAATAAAATTAGAGCTGAAAATGTGTTGCTAGTAGAAGACTTAAAGCCTAATCTTCTCAGTGTGAGTCAAACATGTGATCAAGGCCACATCTGCATATTTGATTCCGAGAAATGTGAAATCAGGAAGAAAACTCAGGAAAACTTATTGGGACTGCTGTAAGGAATTCAAGTAATGTATACATCCTAGAAAATGAAGAGCAATGCCACATGAGTCTGATTGATGAAAGCTGGCTATGGCAGAGAAGGATGGGACACTTGAATTTTGACAATCTTATAAAGGTGAGTGAGAAGGAAGCTATAAGAGGCTTGCCAAAGATTGTGAAGCCTCAAAATTCAGTTTGTAAACATTGTCAACATGGGAAACAAACTAAAGCTAGCTTCAGAATCAAGGAATATACATCCTCACAACCATTGAAAATAGTTCACATTGATATTTGTGGACCAACAAGAACTAAAAGCTTGCAAGGAGAATCCTAATTCATGTTGTTCATTGATGATTATACAAGGATGACTTGGGTGACATTCCTCAAGGAAAAATCAGAAGCTTTTGAGAAGTTTAAAATTTTTAAAGCAATGGTTGAGAATGAGACAAATATGAAAATCAAATGTTTAAGGTCAGATAATGGAGGAGAGTTTACCTCAAATGAATTCAATGAGTTTTGTGAAACCCATGGAATTAAAAGACAATTTTCAGCTACAAGGACTCCTCAGCAAAATGGCGTTGTGGAAAGAAAAAATAGGACAGTCCAAGAAGCAGCCATAACTATGCTTAATGAAGCAAAACATTTTCAGATGCATATTGAAGAGAAGCAGTATATACATCCGTCCATGTACTTAATAGAGGACAACTCAGAGTAAATCATGACAAGACTCCTTATGAGCTATGGTATGGAAGACCTGCCTCTGTCAAATATTTCAGAGTGTTTTGTAGTAAGTGCTACATAAAGAGGAATGAAGATGATCTTGGTAAGTTTGACTCCAGAACCGATGACAAAATATTTCTAGGATATTCATCCACCAAGAAAGCATATAGATGTTACAATCAAACACTACACAAGATCGTAGGGAGTGCAGATGTAAGAATAGATGACATGAAGCCAAGAAGTATTAGAACTCAAGATGATGAGATAACAAATAATGATAAGGACGAAGAAGACTCACAAAGGAAAGAGGATTCACAAGATGAAGAAGAAATTGAGCAGGAAGAAAAGGAAGATGAGGTATCTCACGAAAATAACAAAGAAGATTCTCCAAGACTTGGTATAAGAGCACCATCAAGAAGAATTCAAAGAGATCATGTTGAAAGTCAAGTTATTGGTGACATAAGTATTGGAGTTCAAACAAGAAGAAGGTTAATATATGATCAAGAACAAGCACTACTTTCGCTAGTAGAGCCTGTTACCACCTAAAGTTGCACTTTAGTTGGACTTTAGTGAGCCACCAGTATTGCACAATTACTTGTGCTCTTTCACAGTTCAGAAGATCCAAGTTTGGCCTTTTCAAGGCCCCTTTTTAATATTTTGTAGTGCATGACCATGCCCCACGGGGTTTGTAATAAGTGTGCTAGCATGGTGGTCTTTGAGTGACTCGGTTCCCTAGGACTTGACAATCAAAGAAGGTATTCCAAAGAGTTTTTTCCCTTGTCGATTATGCTTTTCCTTTATCCGAGTATAATTGATGAGTTTTTCTCCTACACCTCCAAAGCTGGAATGCCCAAAGTGGTGATTAGGCCTTAGGGGGTTATTAGAGTCCATTTTGTGACGTTTATAAACATGCTAGACGCTAAAATTTTATCGTTTGGTCATGTACTAGGTCCCCCAAAAGTTTCAGTCAAATCCGAGAAACTTAATTTTTTTGCATTTTTAAGCCATTTTTTAATGGTTTAAATGAAAAAATTCAAGTGGTGATAAAAGTGTGATCCGGAGTCGGAATTTGGTGCAGGGATGCTCGTTTTCATGCTCAGAGCATCCTCTTTACCCTGGAATCCGGTTTTCCTATGTTTCGGGCGACCAAAACGCCCCGTGGAGCCGTTTTGCCTATCAAAGCTACAAATTGGCACTTTAAATGCTAAAGATGCATCAAAATGTACCAAGTCAAAAAATTAAAATATTTAAAAAATTGAATTGTATCACATGTCAAATGACATGGCATATGATCTCATTAGATGGGCGACTAAGTGAAAAAGGTCAAAGCTTATGTTAGAGTTCGAATTTTTTAAAAGGTTGGGCGAATTGTTGTTTTGCCATGCTATGTAAAGCATTCACGTGGGCCAGATTTCTTCATGGTCATGTATACAGATTGGGTGGATGATGGTTCAAGTGGTGGGCGCCTACCTCATTGGGAGGTGGCACAACCCACGTGGGTGTCTGCAAGACAAAACAATCCAACCCCACCAACGTTTTTTTTTCAACGTAAGCATGGGCCAACTCTTGAGTCCGCCTTCCACATTCGCGTGGGCCAACAATCTCCATGGCCGCGTCTTGGATTTTGGCTAAGGATAAGTTTAAAGTGAGGTGGCACAGAGCATATGGTTGGCTGCTAATGAAATTAACCAATCAAGCCAACCATCCAACGCAGCAGCCAAAGAAAGCATGGAAACATCTCACCTTCTTCCTCACGCGTGAGCAGCCAGCTCCTCAAACTCGGTTGCTTCCATTCTGAGTTTTTTTTTTTGCCAATTGAGGGGCGCATCGCCATTGGATGTGAGCTAACTTGCTCTACAATCAAGGAGCTCACCCTCCTTAGGGTTTTGTGCCCTGGATGGCTTGCCTTATGCTATAAATTAAGCAGCTTTGGTCCTGTTATCACACAACTTGTAGTTGCCCCTTAGTGGTATCCCATCCGGGACGGTAGAGGATATGGGCAACTAAAGAGGTGACCCAAGAGATGCCACGGTTCCCAATGCAAGGTGGGAGTCACGTCAACCGAGGCACTCTTCACTTTAGATCAAGGTGAAACAAGACCTAGGGGGAGACCCTATAACCAATCACAGATGATTGGACCCAAACAAAGGTTTCTAAGGATGAGTTACGGAAACCAATGCAAGGTTGAGTGGACCTAGAAGTTAAAGTATGGTTGAAGGTGATTTGAGAGATGGCTAGTGTTTCAACCAATGTATGATTTAGGCCACATAATTAGGTAAAATGACAAGGTATAGTACCATGTGCTACACAAGTGGGTCCCACTTTCTTGGGATATGTGAAATGGCTTAAAGTGGACCCACAAGGTGAAGTTAAGGGATGCAATTGGCACTAGAGGATATGTAATGAGTAGATCTATGGATCTAAGTTGAAGTTAGGAGTACCCATGTACCGGATCTAAGGTTTGACACAATTCCCAAGGAGTGCGACTTGCTTTGAGGAGGACTAGTGCCTTGTTGGATGGGCTAATGGAGTCAAAAGGTATGTCAAAGTGTAGATCGGGACACCTAGAGGTCAAGTCAAGTGGGCTAATTGAGATAGAATGGTTGGATCTTGCTAGATCTAGGTTTTCATGAAATGACCCAAGTGGACCACAATCCCTTAAAACAAGGAATGCTACCCCCAAGGCAGATCGTCACAAAATGATACTCTAGACCTAGGTTTTGAGTTATGCCCGTTCCAAATCCACAAAAATCTCAACCACCCACGTCCTCAAAGTGGGCAAACTCACTCACCCAAGGGAGTGCGACCTTGCTCAAGGAGGGCTAAAAGATGGATAAGGTGGGCCAAATCAAGTCCAATGGCCACTAAAATGTAGATCCTAGTAGGTTATGCACCGATCTATGTGGATCTAGAAAATCAGGTCAATCTGAGGGTTAGATCTTACTAGATCTGAGTTTTAAGGTGCCAAGTAATTCAAAAGGGGGTTTTAATCCCTTAAAATGTGGAATGATGCCCACAAGGTAGAAATCACCAAAGTAAAAGTCTGGGGGTAGGTTATCAAGTGTGTAGATTGCAAATCAAGTGGGATCTCACCTACCCATGTGCTAGATCTAACCAAACAAGCCTCTCCAAGGAAGTGCGATTTGGTTCAAGAGGGCTTTATTGCCTTGAAAAGTGTGTCAATTTTAACCCAACCACCACCAAACTATAGATCCAACTAGGGGTGGATGCTATAGAGGTGGGTTTTTAATATCTCTTCAAAAGCAAGGCTAGATCTAAGTAGATCTAAGAAAAACCAAAATGAGGGTTTTGATCAATTAGGGTTTTTTTATGATCTAGAAATTATGGATGATTCAAGGAAGAAGAAGATCATACCTGTGGAGCATACCTGGATGAAGAGATGAATGCTAGTTGAGATGAGGATTACTTTTGCCAAAGATCGAATGGAGAATTTTTGAAGCCCTTTTGCCAAATCGATTTTTCCAAGCCACATATGTGTCCCTCTAACCTGTCAAAACCAAGGAGCAAAGCATCAATCAGTTTAACATGTTGAAGGTAGATACAAGCAAGAAAGAGATAAGCAAAGAATAGTTGGTGCAAAGACAAAACCACTCCCTGTTTAACCCAAAACGTCCTCCTCCAAGCTTGAAGGGAAAGCCTCCCCACCAATTCGCACTTGTTGAAGAAGTCTTCTCCACCTGTAAAAAAAGATATGGCAAATATGCAAGATAGCTACAATAGATCCTCCAGTGCAATGGACAAAAGCATTTACAATCAACACAACCAACATTCACTCCAACCCAAGCATGTACTCCAAAAGATAGAAATTTTATTCCAAGAGCCAAGAGCCAAAAATCTCTCGATGATCTTACAATGAGAGGCTCCCTCCTTAAATAGGATGGGGAGAGAGCATAATCCTAACCACTTTTTACATGAGTGGCTAAGATTAAAAGATCAAAAGATCTAATCAATGGTTGAGATGAGCTCAACAATAAAATACATGGATCAACCATAAAATATAATAATAAGTGGATAAAATCGCCCTAGGAGAGGGGATCCCACCAAATCATGATGACAAAATATAAAAATAAGCTTATGGTGGGTCCAAGGAGTAATTTTATCCACCCTTGGTCAATCCCCATAGCACAATAATAACAAAATAGTCATCAATATACCAAATCGTGCCTCTATGGACAAATTGTAGGCCTCAAAAGACATCAGAAATCATCAGAAAGTGCCATAAGTGATGGATGTGGGCCCCGATGAAGCTGAAACTGCTGGAGAAGGTGTGAAAGACATCCCACTCATCATCACTAATCATCCCATGCCAAAACTTTGCCTCAGTAGCCCAAATCGAATTCCTCTGTAGCCATTTCTACCAATCCAAAACTGCCTCGGGAAGCGTGTACCTGTCCCAAACTGCCTCCTAGAGTGCCTGTGCTGTCAAGGTGAGGGCACCAGTGTGTCCGGAAGGGGGGTAATATGGAAAAAACAAGTGGCTGGACCACCCCCTCCATCATCAACGCCCTAGGTGAACCAAATAAAAATCATCTCTGCTCTGACAGGGTCTCCGACAGACCTAAACTGCACTAAGACAACCTACTGAGGCTAAATCATCACTGTAACTGCCCGGAACTGAAAATAGACTGTCTCATTGGACTCAGAAGGTCCAAAACCATCCAAGATGTGTACTCATACACCATATAGCTCTCTGCATGATCATATAATATACCCAATATACCGGAACAGGTGAAATAATAATAATCTGTAAATGATCAAATAATGCTGAAAACCATAGATCGTCATCATAAACCTGTATCTGATGCATAGAACCATCATGTACATGTACATAGCCCATATATCATCTACCTGTGTCATCATAAGGTCCAATAATCTCATGTCCTGTGATTGACCTTGGTCAAACTAGGTTTGACCAGGCCAATATTGACCCAATATAACTCAGACTACCATCTGAAGCTGCTGCAAAGTGTCAAAGGTTAATGTATGCTCTACAACTCATTCAAATAGCAATTATAACACAAAGTAGTCATTACTGGCGATCTAAATCCAAATATATATTGTCATTAATTATTTATATGGCTCAGACTAGACTTTCAGGACCATACTCACTTCATAGTTGTGATCAATTTGCTAGTGAAGGGTGAAGGCTAAAATAAACTGGCTAGGCCAAAGGGTGACTGACTGACTTAACATTGTGACACTTTGGATATGGGAAAGGGAATACACACCATAGTATATACTGAATGAGCAATAACACAGGGAATGGCGGTGTCTCACAACTGGATAAGTTGTTTAGAGAGTGCTTATTCAACTTAGGCTTCATGTCTACATCAAGTTGATCCAGGTTCATTAGGATCATTCAATTTCATTTCATGGCCTTTTTGGCCTACATAACCCTTCGGATCTCAGGTGCGCTAATAAGCACAACTAGTTGCAGCTTGCATCTAGGGCATGTTTTTATACATACATAAGGTCAGCAATTGTTTAGATATAGCTTTTAAGAATCATTGCTTTTTGGACCTTTCTTATACTCTTCGAGGAGTATTTTTTTAGCAGTTCATCGCTCTTGCCCTTTTTTAGTTTCCATGGGCGAATTTAGAAGTTTCCATAAGTAGTACATGAGCTTTCAGTTTTAGCCAACAACATCTCAAGTGACTAGGGGGAGTTCGAGCCAATGCCAAACATCCGGACAACCGACCAGAATGATTTAGGCCTACAATCCAACTCACCAGAGGTAAGTTTTGTCACCAACTCAGAGCCGAGACACAATAAACAGGGAAGCACATCCAATACAGAGGCTACAGTGGGGAAAAGATCCTCCATGCCACAAGTCAAGTAGTAAGTCAGGGTGATAAGCTAAAAGGTAGGTAATGGATGGATGAAGACAATGAGTAATGGAGCCAACACTAGCAAGCCAAGGTATGGTGGAATGATCACCTCTATTCTCCCTAGGGAGGGTGAAACCAATGAGTATGATAAGTGAACTTCTAAGTCTGAGTAAGGACAGTAGAATATATATATAGTAAGATCAACCAGGTCCACATATCTATATGATCGCCAGATCATGACACTAAGTGCTAAGACATGCCATAAGAGTGAATATAAAAGCAATATAACCATAACACCAAGATATACCTGCTGAGTCATATACCTGAATGCTCATCCTCTGAACCATCATCTATCCTCTGAAACTGCTACTGTAACTCTAGGCACTACTGACTGCTCTGCATAAATGGTATAATGGCTACATCGGTCATCTCTCTGAGTGTCCTGAGACTCAGTCATGGCATGGGGAATACATATGTTGTCCAAAATCTGATAGTGATCCATAGATAGCTGCTCATCTCATCATCTCAAAGTAAAGGAACTGGCTGAAATGTGCTCTGGAATCTGAAAAATAATGTATGGTAGCCCGACTTCTATATATGTGATAACAGGTCCATTGTAAGCATCTGAAAGTGGAACCTTTGCTTGTAATGTATTGTAATATTTTTCTGAGTTTAATAAAGATGGCTTTGGAGGCTAGTCTGGTGATTGTCTTTGGTTGGATCTTCATGCTTGTTACTCAGGGGCCACTGGGGGAATGGATCCTCAAGGCCACCTATTCTGGTCTAAGTCGGGGAAAGAACCAATGATGGATGGGTCGGATGAGTGGATGGAAGTGACAAGTGAAACCAAAGCTAGCTTCCTATAACTTGAATGGCCAAATCTATACCAAAGAGGGGACAGGAACCAGTGTGCATAGACAGGAGTGTCTACCGAACGGGGTGGACTAACATCACCATGGGCCACAATCATCATACAAATAACACACAAGATCACCAAGTCATCCATCATATGTCAAGTCAATGTACTAATACAAATAAACAAGCCTCAAAGCAAAACCATGAGCAACAATGATAAATAATATATATACCTGCCATACCATATACTTGCTGCTGCAAGTGGATCTGAAGACCAATCTCTGTTGTATGTGGCAAGAAGTGGTGAACTAGTTATGACCTATGCTGCTCTCATCATAATATGGCTAAGTTACTCCTCTCAATGGGGTCATGCAAAGGTGGGAAAGGAAGAGGGGCTCTGTAATACTGCTCAGTAGTAGCATCTGGACCATCAAAATACATAATGCCCCCTCTAATCATAGCTCATCTTTGCTCTGGATAAAAAATAATTTGGAAAAATATCTCTGACCATACAGTTTGTATCATGGTAGCCCCAGCTAACATGGATGTGATAACATTTGGCTCCAACTGGGACAAGTTCTCTAAGGGAGAGAGTGCTTGAGAACCTCAAAATCTCTGGTCCATAGCACCCCTCTCATCACCATCAAAGCTCATGCACGTACAAGTTATCTGCATCATCATCATGTGCATGTACCTGTTCCTGTAACATGCAGACGTTATACCAATCTCTGCAGACCGATCGTCAGGACATGCGATATATATATAATCCAGAAACAAAATAACAAAAATGACAATGCTGAACTGTAAAATGATAAAAATGAAATCTACTCTGTTAGTTCAAGCTGACAGCATTGTTAAAGTTTTATTTTGTCGCTAAAAGAAAGTGTAAAAAGGTAAACGACAAAGGAAAGGAAAGCTAGGCTAAACAAACCAAAGAAAACTGTGCCAAAGGGTAAGAAAAACAAAAGTCAAGACAAAAAGGACAATACGTTGCCAAGAAAAAGTAAGTCAATCAAGGTAAAAGACAACCGACTGTTGCTCCCGGGAGCTTATTTGCCGCAAAACTGAGGACGACAGATCTCGTGATCAAGGAAAATCCCCCCGGGTGGACCCGGGGACATATCCTCGTAAATGATGTCCGCTTACCGGAACCGAGAAAAGATGCCCATCCTCAATGGATAAATAGTACATGTGCCTCTCACAAAACTCCACTCTGAAAGGACCAACCAAAAGACCTCTATGGTGTCTGGTCATGTGATGATACACGTGGTTCTGTAAGACAACCTGGTCACCGGTGGCGTATCTCCTCCTATTGACCGATGGGGGGTCCACTCCTATATCTCGAAAAACTGAAACCTCAGTGTTCCCCCTATCGTCAGGATGGTGGTCCCTACGAATGACATGGGCATCAAATCTAGGGGGACCTCCATCTATCGGGATAGCGACCTCACTGATCAACACCTCACGGATCACCTCCCTTGCAGGGGCAGCGCTAACACGGGGACCAAAGGACTCAGGATGAGTAACATCTCGCTGGATCTCGCCAATGGTCCAGAAATCTCGAGGTTAGGGAGATGGGTTCCCACTAACCGGATCGATGGAAGGCGGAGCATGGGCATGGGTGCTACATCCTTCTCTTGATGGGGTAGGAATCTCGGCAGTAGAAGGAAACTCGGAAAACCAGTCGGATGAGGTGAAGGGGGCGGTGTGTCGACAGGTTCAGGCTCAAACTCACCAATGACGTCCACGTGAAGGGAGAACTCTTGAAAAATGGTCTGATCCAAATGCCCGTTCTCCGACTCGGGAGGATCCTGAGAAGAGGACTCTTCCCACCAGTACCGTGGGGGTAGACCTCTGGCCTGCCGAGCTATATTGTCATCTACGGAAGCCAAGATCTCGGTGAGCGTTCGGAAACTCCTCTGCTCGGGAGGTGGGATGCCTCTCACTTCCCAATCTTCCAAAGGACGCGGGATATAGTTAATAGGGGCTTCTATCTGATGATCTCTCTCTCCAGGAAGGGGTAGCTCAGGAGTGATAATGCAAGTCTCGGCTCGCGGAGAGCGTCCCGCCTCTTCATCCATCCGGGTAAAAGGACTATGATCATCCAAAGATAACTGATCCAGCCTACCTGGGGGGTCTGAACAGTGAGGGTAACCTCTGGAGGTGCCCTCATGTGTCTCATTAGGATCACTCCCCTCAGGAGGCGGGTTCAGTTCGCTCATAAGATCCTCATGGGAAAGCTGGTGCATACACTCCTGATTGGAGTCATCCTCAGATGAGTGCATCCCAGGGCTAGAAAGCCACCGGTCAAACTGGCGCCTAGTTCTGGCCTGGTCATCAAAGTCCTCCCGGTCATCACCAAAAGCCTTCTAGATCCCCTCAGGGTTCGGCTCGCTTTCTCCGTAGATTCTCCGAAGGCCATCCTCCATGCCCTCGACGTGCCCTTCATAGAAAGGCTCTTTGTAAATCCTTACCAACACTCCGTTAGGGTCGAGGATGGAGGCATAAGATAAATCCATCTGTAGGTGCCCTACTAAACCAGCGGCCCACTTTCTCGACAAGAGCATGCCATACACCGGGGGAAGGTCGATGACAACCACATCCATGAGTGTGGAGATATCCAGACACGAAAAGAGGTCGGCCTTCAAGTTCTTGATTAGGCCATAAGCTGGAACTTGTCTAGAACCAATCCCGCACACATTCCCATAAGGGCGTGTCACCTTGAGGCCCAGGGCCTTCATGATGCGTAGCGGCACGACGTTCATAGAGGCTCCTGAATCAAGCATATAGTTGTGGAGCAACATGCCCTGGATGCGAAGGGTAAGGTAAAATGGCTGATGCCCCCATTCTTCCTCTCATATATAGTAGTCTAAATGTTGATAGGGGGGTCCTCCACATCCTTCTCTCTCTCGTAGGTAATATCACGGTTCTCGGGGACACTCGTGGAAGTACTGGGTGAATCCCTCTGTATGGGAATGCTGTCAAGAAAATACGCAATCTGGTCACGAACCGAGGGGAGCTTCACTAGCTCAGACACAGGGTCACTTTGCATAATTCTTGCTAACTCCTTTTCCAATTCAATGCCACTGCCAAAGACCTCGTCAGATGCGGGAAGTATAACGTCGGGGTCAGGCTGAGTGGTTTTGTACCTCTCCATGAAAGGGGCTGGTCTTGGCTCATCCCTATGTTGTCGATAACTTCTCGTCCTTACTGGGTTCTCACACACAGGGTGAATTGGAAGACACGAGGGGCTCTCATCATCCACGGTTTCTTCTTCTTCTTCCTCATCATCAATGAGGATCCTCCCAAAATCTAAGTCAAAGGTTGTGTCATCAATGAAGTTTATCTCTTCCATGTATTCCTCGGGTTTAGTGAATTGACACTCAGATTTAGGGTGGTAATCGTCACACTTGTCACACCAGTTGATGTTCTTTGTGTCAGGAGCATCTGGTGCAACAGGTGGCCTCTTGTTCTCTTCCGTATTAGGCCTCCTACTGGGATTCCAATATGGCTTGGGGCCATATGGATTTTTGTAGCGATCCGAGTCTCTACTCTTTACAAAATCCCTAGTCAAAAGAGTGAGGGTTTTGATCATTTCCTGCATGTTATCAACCGATTCTGTTTGTTCTTTGGCCGGTTCTTTGGCCTTGCGTGATCGAGATTCAGTACGGGAAGAAAAAGGAGTGTAGTGGTCAAAAAAGTTCCATTTTCCCATGGAGGCTGCGTTAGCATCGACTTTTCTTGCATTGTCTTGGGCTATCTTCAGAGTGGTGGGCTCTTTGTCTTTCAAGTGGTATCCTAACCATCCTTCAAAGGAGTTGAGGTAATGTATCAAGATAGCTTGGTCCCTTGGACGTATGGTTTCAGGAATTTGCGCCACTGTTTTATCAAATCTCATGTTGAATTCATGAATGGTATCATTTTCCCTTTTTTGAATATTAGTTATTTGGTTTAGAAGGTATCGACCATCCAGTTTGACTGACCAATCCTCAATGAGTTTGGTTACGAAGTTATCATAGCCATTAATTGAACTAGTTGGTAGTCGGTCAAACCACTTGCGGGCATCGCCCTCAAGTGACATACAAAGGCCCCTCATGAAAACATCCTCATCATAGGCCCCATATGCTTCCATGTGTTGCCACACAGACTCAATGTGTTCCTCTACGCCTATGGCATTGTTCCCACTGAACTTAGGGATCTTCTCAAAATACTTGTCAGGAATGTCGCGGGGAGCTCCTTGTATCAAGGTGTAATCAAAAGGAGAGGCTCTCGCCCTGTTTCCAAACCCTTGTGGACCAAGATTGGGGTTGGCCATCGAGTTTGTTAAAGGTGGAGTAGGAGCAGTGGACGTGGGTTGCACTACGTGGCTAGGTGAAGCAACATAGTTAACTTCTTGCTAAAGCGAGCTAGGGGATTGTTCTCTCAAAGTTCTTCTGACGTAAGTAATAGGGGTGTCATGTGAAGTGTCAGAACGATCCAAGCTTCTAAGGTTGTAAGGATGGGTTCGGCCTCCAGTGGAGCCGCGGGGTGGAGTCGCCAGGTGAACGTGGAACCTTGTTCACCAAAGGTAAAGTGTCGTAGGGGAGTGAAGAATGAAGCAAAAACGATGGCTGTAATAGATTATGCAAACAAAAATCAGCCAACAAAAAATTAAGTCTAGATGCGGTATGATGAAAAACAAAGGACCCTCTACCTCCTTGGCAATGACGCCAAAAATGTTATCACACAAACTCTAGCTGCTACTAAATGTATCCCATCCACGACGATAGAGGTAAGGAAGCCAGGCAGGTGACACCTGCAAACACCAAGCCCACCGCTCTAAGAATGGTTGTCACGCCGGAAAAGGTGCTTGTCGCTTTAGACAAGGCACGTAGCCAAGTCAAGGGGGAGACCCTGTTCGACCAGCTAAGGTCGAGACTCAAAATCAGACACCCAACCCCCAAAAGAAGAGCAATGAAAACAAAAGGTGAATGCCTATTGTGTTTTGAAACCCCTTTCCAACGAATGGACCAAGATTCTGGATGAAGTTAGTGTGCTCAAATAAATGATTCCAGATCTGGTATGAGTGCAAAGGATAGTAAAACTTAAGGGATGGATGGCTGGAAGTTGACTCAAAGAGAAAAATCAAGCTAGAAGTAGAATCAGAATTTCTGCCTATGGAGGGAAAATGAATCAATCCAACTGTGCATGCATGGCAGAAGTAAAATTAACGATTTAAATGGCACTTCTAGCGATGATAACTTGGTACTAGATGATATTAAGTAAATGCAAAACACACCAAGGACACCCACAACCCGGAAATTCCCCAAACAGCGTGACTGGGCAAAATGCCCAAGGAGGGCGCAATCAGAAATCTCACCAGTGCCAAATGGGTGGGTAAATGGAGTCAAAAAGAGATGGGGTTTTAGATTTAGCCTTTTAAAATTAAATGGGAAGCGGGTTTGAAAAGAAATTAAAGTTCTAACGGTTGAATTTTTAGATTTTAATTTTTACTTGGTTTTTTGTTATGTTTCAGCTCAGCAACACTATAGAAATCTAAATAGAGAAATAAACATGAGATAAGCACCTGAAATAATGATGAGTGGATGAGTTTTGCATGAAGACTACTCCCAAAGTTCAAGTGGTGAGCAACCAGCCTTCTTTCCTAAGCGTTTGAGCCAGGCAGATGACCAAGTGCGCCCTTGCTACCTGCCACAAAAGAAGACAAATCATAAATCTGAAGCAAATAGCAAATTAGCACGGCAAATGAAAGACACATGATGGGGAAATTGAGAAACAAAAATGTAGATTCAACTCCCTTGTTAAAATTCCGGAGAGAAGGAGCAAGAATGAAGTTGATGCTCCAAGTGTTGCGCCTTTCTCTAGATGGCCTCTCAACCTACAATTCGAACCACCTATCTATGGTGGAAAAACACATTAAATCACTCAACAATGCAGTGGTAAGTAGATATCAGTCATGACAATACACATCCAAACACACAATGTCTCAAGAGCTCTCAAAGAATTTCTCTCTATTTAGTCCAAGTGTTCCAAAAATGTCCAAGAGGGAGCACAAATGGGTTAGCCTCTCCCTAAATAGAGAAGTCTCACTACAAGATCCCTAGCCAAGGAGATGAGTGGCTGAGATTAAATCCCTCATTGAGGAGATCAACAGCTGAGATAACATCAAATTACATCAAGAGAGGGGGGGCGAATTACCCAAGGGCACCCAAGGAGAGTGAGGGGGAACAAATGTGATGAAGTACATGAAGTGGGGACACCTAGGGGGTGGCTTTAGGCTGTTTTAGCCCCCTAGGCCCTATTATCACACCATAGTAGCTGGGCTACTATTCTTGCTTAGCAGATATCTGCACTTTTCAGAGCTTTGCTTTTACAGAGATCAGCTATGATGAGCTTGTTATTTGAGATCACTCATGGATCGGAGCAATACATTGTATCCATACAGTTTTGGTTCAGTGCCCAGTGATATTATTGCAGCAGTGTTTCAGATGATTATTGATGATTACTATGATGTGATGTGAGCTATGGACTTCTGATTATTGGCTTTGGACTATTATCTTCTTGTTTTAGTCATCTTCATAGCATTGACTTGGTATATGATTCATGATGTGGCAATACTATTTAAAATAAAATGAACTATCTTGGATGATGTTATGAATATAAAATGGATGTATTGCTTGCACATTTAGGTTTTCTGACAAAACTCATCAGTTTCATTACCCTCCTATGAGCATAGATATGGTCTTTCCTGACATCCTTGTTTGCTAGCTTAGGCACCACATTCATTTTACTCCATCCATCCATGACCTTCCTGATTTGGCTTTCAGCCTTGACTTGCCTTCTTGATTTCTTGATTCCGAGGACTTCCCCATTTCTACCTTTGTGTTGGACCACATCCATGTTTGTTTTGTGTCTCGGCTCTGAGTTGGTGAGTTGGATTGTATGCCTAAATCATTCTGGTCGGTTGTCTCGATGTTTGGCACTGTGCAGAACTCCCCCTAGTCACTTGAGATGTTGTTGGCTAAAACTGAAAGCTCATGTACTACTTGTATTGGAAATGTTTTAATGAAAGCCCGTGAACTTAAAATTCTAGAATGTGTTTCTTAACACACATGAATAAAGGCTATACCGATGAACTGCTAAAATACCCCTCGAAGGGTATAGAAAAGGTCCAAAAAAGCAATGGTTACACAAAGTTATATCTATTATTGCTGACTTTGTATGTATAAATATGCCCCGGATGCAAGCTGCGATTAGTTGTGCTTCTTAGCACATGTGAAATACCAGAGGGGTCATATAGGCCAAAAAGGCCATGGAAATGAAATGAATGATCCTAATGAACCTGGATCAGCTTGATGTAGACATGATGCCTAAGTTGAATAAGCACTCTCTAAACAACTTATCCATTTGTGAGGCACAACCCTTCCCTTTGTTATTTTGTCCAGCACAGAGTGTAGCTCCCCCTTTGTTGAAATATTGTAACTTCTAAGAATATTCTATTTGTACTTTATTATCCAGAGATGATTCATTCCTTCGTTGGGACTTTATTATATATCCAGAGATGTTTATTCCTCCGCCAGGATGTTGTAACTAGGGTTATTAGACTTCCCTAGTGGGGTCGTCCCTGGGTTAAGTGTTTAGGGGTTATTAGACTCTCCTAGGAGAAGCCGACCTAGTTAGGGATAAAAGTCGAGTGAAGTAAAGTATAAATAGAGGAGGTGTGTTCCTCATTTAACACACTCACTCACTCATTCACTCACTTGTGAATTGCGCATAGGAGAGAGAGAGATCTGCGAAGGAGGAGAAGGAGCTCTTGTTTGGGGATTACATCTTTGTATTTGTTGGTCATCTATATTGAGGAAGCTTTGTTGGGTTTTCTACCCCATGAGGGTTTCCTAGGATAAACCTGTGTCTATCTTGTGATTGTGTTTCTTTCAGTGATCCTTATTATGCTCTTGTTGTGAATTTTATGCTAAACTTAACATGGTATCAGAGCTAGCCTGAATAGGACATCTTTTACAAGGTGAAAATACCTCTCTCTTTTCCTCCGGTGAAAATTAGGGTTTCTGCAAAAGTTGGAATTTTTGGAATCTGATTGCATGGCTGGATGCTCCTCCTCAAAAGCAAAAGTTTGAGCCCTAGATCAAACTTTTTGAGTGGGTAGATCTCTGGGAAAGTCAAACCCTAGTTTGACTTCTGGACCAGAAAACCAGAAAAACTGCGAACTTGTGCACCAGTGAACCAGAAAAGCTGCGCACCAGTGAACCAGTAAACCAGAAAATCTGTTGCAGATCTAAATTTCGTTGGTTAAGCTTGAAGGGTGAAAAGTTGAAGTTTTCAGAAATCAAGTACACTAGTCAACTCAACTCAGTCAAGCACATCTCCTGGTAAGGTCAGTTTTGCATTTTAAGAAATTTCAATTTTTGGTGACCTCTTGGATAAGATGGCCCCAAGCACTAAGCTTGAGGACAAGCTAGAGGGTATAGAGAATTTTCGGGCATGGAAATATAGGATTGGTCTCATTCTTGAAGAGAATGATCTTGCCCAATACATCAAAGATGAAGTTGTAGAACCTGCGGAAGATGAATCTAAAGAGGAGTACAAGAAGGATATGATTAGGGCAAAGAGAATCATTGTTGATTCTATCAAAGATCACTTGATCCCTCAAGTGTCATCCAAGAAGACCCTGAAGGAAATGTACGATGCCCTAGCCAGAATGTATGAAGGGAGGAACATCAATAGGAAGATGAACCTGAGAGCTCAATTAAAGAGCACTAAGATGAGTCAAGGAGAATCTATTCAAAATTACTTTACAAGGGTCTCCCAGTTCAAGGAACAACTAGAAGCCATTGGAGACACCCTTGATGAAGATGAACTAGTCATGACTCCTCTCAATGGTCTCACTAGACCTTGGGATTCATTCATCCAAACCATGTGTGCCAGAAAATAAAGCAGGAAGTTTGATATTGTATGGGAGGATTGCATTCAAGAAGAGGCTAGAGTAGCCAATAGAGAAGTCCTACTCAAAGAATATAATCAAGCATTGTTAGATTATGGTAACTTCGGGATGTCCTCCATGGTACAGATGCCTTACATGGAGGTACATTAGCTGCATAGGCATCAAGATGGAGTAGAGGCACTCTACTCAGTGGCATGAGCCCAGTGGAGGCTGCATGCGGAGCTTCAGGGGAGATTGACCTTTGCATGCATGAGTTTTGCATGACCTGTCAACATTCAGTGACGGCATGCAAAAGTGACCTTTTGCATGCATGCATGCAAAAGTGACTGTTTGCATGCACCGGGAATTAGGGTTTTGGCAAACCTAATTCATTCGTGAGATTATTTATAGAGGCAGGGGGTCCCCAGATGAGGTTACTCAGTTGCATTGTCGAGAGAGATACTGCTAGAGTGAGGAGGGTGAATTTGCACATGTGGGGAGACTTTCTGAGATATAGAGGAGTTGCTGCAGGAGCTAGGAAGGTCAGATCTGAGCTAGATCAGTGATCTTCAGTTCCAGAGAGGCTAGATACCCATTGCTGTGAGCTGAGAGAGCTCAACAGTGAGATTACTGTGGAGATTGGAGGAGGCCGAGTTCTGTTGGAGGAGGACGTTTTTCCTAAGGGAGGAGAAGCTCGTTGTGAGCTAGATTGACCGATTCGGAGTCTGTGACTTCCAAGATAGCCTTGCCTCGAGATTTGAGGAAGGTTAGGGATGATCGGAGCTCAGATCTGTTGAGATCTGGACCAGTACAAGCATTTGAGATCCAGAGGGGAGGGCGCACTTGTGCATGTAGAGAGGGTCGATTTCATCAGTGCGCAGTCTTCAGAGCGAGCAGATCAGAGCAGAGAGATCTAGAGAGGGCAGATCAGTCAGAGGCACCGTCAGAGCACTCAGATCCAGTTTGGCAGTTAGGGCTTACTTCTTCAGTGCATGCTTCAACTGGAGCATGCAAATTTGAGGTTTGTCCTATTTCAGAGGGATTGAGTTACCGGCTGAGGTAATCCTGTATTGTACTGTCATTTATACTTCTATATGCTCTGGGCTCGAGAGAGAAGATAGCCCCCTAGTTAGCTGGTTTTTCCCGCAAGGGTTCCAGGGTACATTTGTTGTCTATATGGTTGATTGCATTTATATGTTAGTTGGTAAATGCAGATCTAGTTGTTTGAGTCTATGTTTTTATGAGTATGTACTGACATTGAGATTCATACCACTTGAGATCTCAGAGTGATCCAGAGGGAGTAGTGATCTCTAGATAAAATATTTACAAGCATTAGCTACCCATACCAAGAGAAGAAGAAGTCAACCCAACTTCAAGAAGAGAAGCCACAAGGAGTCTCAACCTCCATAAAGGTTTCAAAAGAAAAGAGGAGCTAATTCAGAAAGAGATCACTGCTCATACCAATGTTACATTTGTCACAAAATATGACACATTGTTAGAAATTGTCCTTCAAAGAAGAAGAAGGGTCTCCACCACAAAAGACATCAAGCACATCTAGCAGAAGATGATAGTGAAGATGAAGAAGAGGAAAGACCTCAAGGAAAAGAGCTAAGGTAGAAGAAGAAGATGCAAAAGAGTATGTTCTATTCTCTGCACTCTCCGGGTCCGTAACACCTGGAGAAGACACATGGCTTATTGATAGTGGTGCTTTAAAGCACATGACAGGACAAAAGAAAACTCTTTCAAGACTTGAAGAGAAAACCTCTCCATAGAAAGTATCATTAGGAGATGACTATCAATATCCTATCAAAGGAATTGGTAAAGTAAGCTACAAGCTTGATTCTGGAACCCCCATGAAGATGAAGGAAGTTTTATATGTATCAGGTTTGAAGAAGAACCTACTTTCTATCTCAGCATTAGATAAGAAAGGTTATAGGGTTGCATTCATAGATGGACAAGTACTCATGTGGCCCAAAGGAAAATCAATTGAGGATGCAGTTGTTATTGGTGAAGAGGAAGGAGGGCTATATAAACTCAAGGGACATTCAGAAGCAACCCTTGTCCATGAAGCAACTAGCCCAAGTGAGCTATGGCATATATGGCTTGCTCACATCAACTACAAAGCATTACCCTATGTGAGCAAAGTAGTAACAGGATTACCAGATTTGAAGGTTGATCATGAAGGCACTTGCGAAGGATGTGCAAAAGGGAAAAATATCAAGAATCCATTTCCAAAGAGTGAAACAAAGACTAAAAGTACTTTGGAATTGATTCATTCAGATGTATGTGGTCCAATGCCCTCCACATCCTTGAGTGGATATGAAAACTACAGTACATTTATTGATGACTATTCAAGAAAGACTTGGATATATTTCCTAAAAGGAAAAGATGAAGTCTTTGGAAAATTCAAGGAATTCAAAGCCTTGATGGAAAATCACTCAGAAAAGAAAATCAAGACACTGAGGACAGATAATGGTGGAGAATATACTTCAAAGGATTTGAAGTCTTTTGTAAAGAAGCTGGAATCAAGAGGGAACTAACCACTCCCTACAATCCTCAACAGAATGGTGTTGCGGAAAGAAAGAATAGAACCATCATGGAAGCAGTGAAGACAATGATACATGATCAAGATCTTCCTATGCATCTATGGGCTGAAGCAGCAAGGACGACAGTCTATGTCCAAAATAGATTGTCTCATAGTGCCCTTGGATTCAAGACTCCAGAAGAAATGTTCACAGGGAAGAAGCCTGAGGTAATCCGTCTCAAGATATTTGGGTGCCCTATATAAGTTAACATACCAAAAGAGAAGAGAACTAAGCTGGACCCTCTGGAAAGAAGAGAATATTTGTTGGGTATTGTGAAGCATCTAAAGCATTCAGAATATACATCCCAGGATTCCATCCATGGAAATTAGTAGAGATGTAACATTTGATGAAGAAGATGCTCTCAAAAGATCTAGAAAGAGCCAATGTGAAGAAGTATATGAAGAAGATATACCTCCTAGAAAACAGAAGCTGTTTCCTTCCCTGAAGAAGAAACACCAGAAGACCATGATATGATAGAACCTCAAGAACCCCCACCTATGAACATATCATGGAAGAGAAAGCCAGCATGGGCAAGAGAAATTATACAAGAAGCAGAAAGATATTGAGCTCCAGAAGATTCCACTAGAGCAAGCAAGAAACCAAATCCATTCTCCAACTATGTGGCTTTGATGTGTGATCTTGTAGATCAAGAACCTACCAGTTATGAAGAAGCAGTTCAAAAGAAAGAATGGGTAGAAGCAATGACGGAGGAGGACCAGTCAATAATGAAGAATGATGTTTGGGATGTAGTTCTCAAACCAAAAGACAAGAGTGTGGTATCCTCCAAGTGGATATACAAGATAAAGCATGCTGCGGATGGTAGCATTGAAAAGTATAAGGCAAGGTTTGTGGCTAGAGGATTCTCTCAGAAAGAGAGAATTGACTATGAAGAAACATTTGCACCAGTTGCTGAAAGTTTTTCACATCCCAACCTGGTTTCAAGCTTTAGAAGCTTCTCTGCATAGTTTAATGCCCAAACCCCAGTATGCACAATTTTTCATAAAATTTGACTTCAACTTAAAACACATGAGATTCTTTTCACCATTAAAATTCAGAAAATTAAATCTTCAGCCAATAACTTCAATCTCATAAATTAATGACAGCCATTCACACATAAAATTAACACAGGAATTTTTGGCCAATAGCCCAGGATAAAACCCCGAAGGGAAAACCTGTATGAGAGAGAGAATTTTTATTTCTTCAGAGAGAGAAATTACACAAAATATACAACAGTACTGTTATCACACCATAGTAGCAGGGCTACTATTCTTGTTTAGCAGATATCTGCACATTCCAGAGCTTCCATTATTCAGAGCATGGCTATGATGATTGTATATTTTGTGATCACTCATGATCAGAGCAGTGTATTATTCAGACTTATGTTAGACCTTGTGTCAAGGCTGAGCCTTGAGAGTTCAGACTTGATGACCGATGTGACCCTTTATCCCATACAGTTTCAGTTCAGTGCTTAGAGATGTATTGCAGCAGTGTTTCAGATGGTATATGATGTTTATTACTATGATGATGTTGTATGATCTATGGATGTTTTATCATTGACTGTGGATTATTATCTTGTTGATTTAGTCATGATCACAGCATCTGCTTGGTATATTATTCCTGATGTGGCAAACTGTTTAAAATGAACTATAAATCATAAAATGGACAATTGCTTGCACATTTAGGTCATTTAACAAAACCCACCAGTTTTCCACCTTACATAGATATGGTCTTTCCTAACACCAGTTGTCTGCTAGTGTAGGCTCCATATTCACTTGACTCCATCCATACATGACTTTCCTATTTGACTTTAAACCTTGACCTATCTCATTTGACTTTCTGATACTGAGGACTTCCCCATTTTTCTACCTCTGTGTTTGGACCGCATCCCTGTATGTTCAGTGTCTCGGCTCTAAGTTGGTGACAAAACTTGCCTTTGGTGAGTTGGATTGTAGGCCTAAATCATTCTGGTCGGTTGTCCCGATGTTTGGCATTGGCTCGAACTCCCCCTAGTCACTTGAGATGTTGTTGGCTAAAACTGAAAGCTCATGTTCTACTTATGGAAACTTATAAATTCGACCATGGAAACTAAAAAGGGCAAGAGCGATGAATAGCTAAAAATACTCCTCGAAGAGTATAAGAAAGGTCCAAAAAGCAATGGTTCTTAAAAGCTATATCTAAACAATTGCTGACCTTATATGTATTTGAAAACATGCCCTGGATGCAAGCTGCAACTAATTGTGCTTATCAGTACACTTGAGATCCGAAGGGTTATGTAGGCCAAAAAGGCCATGAAATGAAATTGAATGATCCTAATGGACCTGGATCAACTTGATGTAGACATGATGCCTAAGTTGAATAAGCACTCTCTAAACAACTTATCTATTTGTGAGGCACAGCCATCCCCCGTGTTGTTTTGTCCAGCACAGAGTTTGTAGCTTCCCTCTTCTCCCAGTCCTAAGTATTTTTGAGTTAAGTTAGACAAGTCAACCCCTTGGCCCAACCTTGTTCCTAGCCTTCATCCTTCACTAGCAGTTTGACCATGTCCAATGGGTGAGTTTGTCATTTGAACTATTGTGCAAGTAATTTTATATAACAAAGGAATATGATAACTTGATTAATGCCACTGAATGGATGTTATACTTTGAGCTTGGCTGTGAGAATGATTAGAGAAGCATGTCTTAGTCTATTGATGTGATTTATCCTTGGTTGTATATTATTGGGATCTGTGATGATGCGGGCCATATATATATACCTATTGATGATGATTGATGGTCCCACATACTTGATGCTGATATCATATGATGGCCATATGATGCAGATGATGATTGATGCAGTTCAACAGTTTTATTTATTACTTCAGATCACCAGATTATACACTGTCCATATATGGTGGACCCTACAGCTGGCCCATTAGGGAAACCCATGGTGTATGAGTACACATTCCTAGTGGATTTGGGTCTGCTGGATCCAATGAGACACTTATCTTTCAGTTCCGGGCACTTCTGACAGTGGTTGATGCAGTTTTACACTTGTTGACCAGATTTGGGGTTGATTTTCCAGCCTGAGCAGCAGGGGCCAAGAGAGGCCAGTTCACCTAGGGCGTTGCATGAGGAGGGGGTGGTCCAGCCACTTGTTATTACCATTTACCCCCCCTTCTGGAGAGCCTCGTGGGCTCAGTTGGACAGCGCAGATGCCCTAGGAGGCAGTTTTGGCATTTTCACAGTTACCGAGGCAATTAAAAAATGGGATAAAGTGGTCACTGAGGAATTCGATTTGGGCAATTGAGGCAAGGTTTTGGCATTTGGTTTTCACAGAGGTCTTCTAGGGTGATCCCACTATCTTCCAGCCAGTTTTCACCATGTGGGTAGGCCCGCAGTGATCACAGGAGGTCTTTTACTGCTTGTCTGTCACAAATTTTGAGGACAGATTTGATCATTTATATTATTTTGGACATATTTTATTATTTTATTGTGCCTTGGGGATGAGCTAGTAAGGATTGATGCCTTCTAGCCCCACCATGTGCTTCTTATGTCATGTCTTAGTCATTATGAGGTGGATTTTTGTACTTTTACCCCTTTAGTGGATGACGTCATCCTCACTTTGTACCCTTTAGTTAGGGCGTCATCATTATATTGGGTGATCCATGTGATATATTGTTATGATTCATTATTAGCCATTGATCATGTATTGAGATCTTTTAATCTCAACCACTCATTTGATGTAGTATTGTAGAGTGGTATAGGGTTTTGGTCTTTATTATCCTATATAAGGAGGAGACCCCCTATTGTATAGCTCGCCTTTGGAGCTCGGGAATATTGGGATAGAACACTTCTTTGTGGAGCATATCTCTCTTGTCTTGTGGATTCTCTTGCATCTTGAGTATACAGTATCTCTTCTATGTATCATTGTGGATTTTGGTGCTTCTACTAGTTTTCTTGCAGGAAAGTCGAATTGGTGGAGAGGAGGGCGATTTCTTGAGGGTTATTGTTGGAGGGATCCACATATTCTCTCTTGGGTTGGAGCTCTTGGATCTCACTCTTGAATATACACATAGGAGAATGCTATCAATTTGCAAGGTGGCCACAAGCAATTGAGGTAAGATCTACAAGGTATGTGCCTCTTTCCATCCATTCTTTCTTCATTGGTCACAAACCCTAATTAATCAAAACCCCAATTTTGTTTTTTCTTAGATCTACTTAGATCTAGCCTTGCTTTTGAAAAGATCTTAAGAACCCACCTCTATAGCATCCACCCCTAGTTGGATCTATAGTTTGGTGGTGATTGGGTTAAAATTAACACACTTTTCAAGGCAATATAGCCCTCTTGAACCAAATCGCACTTCCTTGGAGAGGCTTGTTTGGTTAGATCTAGCATGTGGGTAGGTGAGATCCCGCTTGATTTGCAATCTACACACTTGATAACCTACCCCTAGACTTTTACTTGGGTGATTTCTACCTTGTGGACATCATTCCACAGTTTAAGGGATTAAAACCCCCTTTTGAATTACTTGGCACCTTAAAACTCAGATCTAGTAAGATCTAACCCTTGGATTGGCTTGATTTTCTAGATCCACATAGATCAGTGCCTAAACTACTTGGATCTACATTTTGGTGGCCATTGGACTTGATTTGACACACCTTATCCACCTTTTAGCCCTCCTTGAGCAAGGTCGCACTTCCTTGGGTGACTGAGTTTGCCCACTTCTAGGACCTGGGTAGTTGAGATTGCAGTGGATTTGGAACGGGCATACCTTGAAACCTATATCTAGAGTGTCATTTTGTGACGATCTGCCTTGGGGGTAGCATTCCTTGTTTTAAGGGATTGTGGTCCACTTGGGTCATTTCATGAAATCCTAGATCTGGCAAGATCCAACCATTCTATCTCAATTAGCCCACTTGTCTTGACCTCTAGGTGTCCCAATCTACACTTTGACATATCTTTTGACTCCATTTACCCATCCAACAAGGCACTAGTCCTCCTTAAGCAAGTCGCACTCCTTGAGAATTGTGTCAAACCTTAGATCCATTAAGTGGGTACTCCTAATTTCAACTTAGATCCATAGATCTACTCACTACATATCCACTAGTACCAATTGCATCCCTTAATTTCACCTTGTGGGTTCTATTTGAATCATTCACATATCCCAAGAAAGTGGGTCCCACTTGTGTAATACATGGTACTAGATCTTGTCTTTTTAGCTCATCATGTGGCCTAAGTCATACATTGGTTGAAACACTAATCATCTCTCAAACCACCTTCAACCATACTTTAATTTCTAGGTCCACTTTACCTTGCATTGGTTTCCGTAACTTACCATTTACTCATCCCTAGGAACCTTTGTTTGGGTCCAATCATCTTTGATCGGTTATAGGGTCTCCCCCTAGGTCTGGACTCATCCTGACCTAAAGCGAAGAGTGCCTCGGTTGACGTGACTCCCACCTTGCATTGGGAACCGTGGCATCTCTTGGGTCACCTCTTTAGTTGCCCATCTCCTCTACCGTCCCGGATGGGATACCACTAGGGGCAACTACAAGTTGTGTGATAACAAGTACTTATCTCAACTTCTTCTCGAAATCTGTGCCATGTACGGTTGCCCACTTTTCTGTTCTCGAAAACTGTGCCAATTAATGCTGTACGGTCTCCCACATGTGACCTCGAAATTTGTGCAAACTTCCTTGAATTCTGTGCATAAAAACTAGACTGTACGGACAACAATAAATGCTGTTGTACCTTCCTCGAAATCTGTTCAGAGTACGGACACTACAAACAACAATAAATTTTGATGTACTTTACCTCGATTTCTGTGCCACTATACGGACAGGTAGAGTACGACCTCTCCTCGAAAGCTGTGCCAGTTAAAATCACCCTGCTGTACGGATTCTTCTCTTGCTGAACCTGTACGGATTCCTTGGGAAACGTGCCAAAGGTTTTCTTCTTCTTGCTGGTTTGAAATCTCTCAAACCCTCTCTTTTCTCTCTTCTCCTCCTCTCGAAACTTCTCTTTGAAAAGTCAATAATCAATTAGGAATGCCTTGCTCTAGCCCTTTTTGTTCATCATAACTTCCTCTTTCAATCCAATGGTCAAGATTAAATTAGATGGATGGTTCTCATTAAATGCTCATTTAATTATTAATAAATTTTATTTAGTGCACCTCATGTCATTTAATAAAGTAGAGACACCACATCTAATTAAATACTCACTTGACTTTAATATAAAATATGAACTTAGGATATCATGACTTTTTAACTTTTAATGAAGTCACTTTAAAAATATAAAGTGCATCTCACTTCATTAATTAATTATGACTAGGGGTCACAACTTAAAGTGTCATTGTCCACCCCAAGGCACTACTAGGTGAACAAACACTTCCTAGGTACTTTTTCAACACTCCCTCTTACTGAGGAAGGTGTTCTTCACCACTCCCAACTTGTCTCTGAAATAGACATGCTTCCCTCTGTTACCAACTTTTTTGTGCTTCCCTCTTACTGAAGAGCCACCATTTGACAAACATGATGAATGTTTGTACTCCAGTATATCAGATGATCCATCCTTTGTGCCTAGCCAGTTTTGGCTAGTCAGTTTTGTTTTTTCAGTCGACATGACCATGGCCCCACAGGGTTTGTAATAAAGTGTGCTAGTAGGATTTTGAGTGGCTCGGTTCCCCATGACTTGGTTAAGAAACTAAGGTATTCCAGGGAGTTTTTTCCCTTGTCAATTATACTTTGCCTATAGCCGAGCTATAATCGATGAAGTTTTCTCCCGCTTCCTCCAAAGCTGGAATGCCCGATTTTGAAATTTTAGCCATGGGGGGTTATTAGAGTCCAACTGATGTATATAAGCCTACTAGACACTCTTAGAATATGTTTTGGTCATGTCCTAGGTCACTATGACCCTCAGAAAAAATTTCGAAATTTTTTTATCGAGTCCTCCGGTTTTGGGTTTTTAATTATTTTTTAATTTTAATAATTTTTTCCATAGTTTAAATGGAAAAATTTCAATTTGTAATATGTCAGTCATCCGGGATCCGAATTCAGTGATTGAAGGCTCCAACCTTAAGCCAAAAATCATTCATGATCCCCGGACCAGTTTATCCTAAGTTTCGGATGTCAATTCAGCATCATAATTAATAATTTCTCAAAAAAGGACAGTTACAGAAAAATTATTAATTAAAATATTAAAAAATGAATATTTGGAGATAATCCAAATCTCTCCAAAATAATCCAAATGGATTAAAATAAAAGGCTAATTGACATGGCACTGGGCATTAATGAAGGTTCCAGTCATCTCCAATCAACTCCAATGAAGTATCCAGTCAACACAAGTGGATCTCTCCAAGTGAATTCGCTCACCTTCCTCAAATCTGCGAATTGATGATGTGTAAATTGATTAATGGATTGGTGTTGAGCATTAAATTATTGGTAGGCGCCCTCCTCCTTTTGTGGCACCACTTGGGCTTGGCTCTCAATACAACTCAACCCAATCCCCTACATTATCTCATGCATTAACCCTTGGAGGATTCACGCCATCTCCCATGTGCTCACGTGTTTGCAAGGTGGAGATATGCTATTCGCTTGGTGTATATTACAAGGCTTGGGTGGAGATAACAAGAAGGAGTGGGGGGCACCTTGCCTAGGTGGAGGCCACCTCCCCACTCTTCATTGAATGCAAACTCGAGTTTAGGGTGGATCTCACTCCAAGCTTTGGTTTGGTGAAGGATTTGATTGGAATTCAAACTAGAGATGTGCCATTGGCTCTCTCCTTGAAGCCAATTCGAATTAGGCTAGCTAGCTATTGTATTTTGCTATAAAGAGAGGCCATTTGGGCTCTCTTCACATGGAACTTTTGGTGTAAACTTACTCTGCTATTTTTTGTAAAGCTTGTAGCCATTGCTACTATTGGAAATAAAAGGTGACTTTGGAGGTCTATGATGTGCACTATATGTTTATGAGGAATGCTTCTCATCTTATGAGGTGATATTGTACCTTTGTATTGCTTATAGTATTTTATGCTTGATCTTGCTTAGCTTAGATTTCTTTATTAAGAGCATAGAGTGAATATTTGATGGTCCAAGTTATTCACTTGTATTAGGCTTAATGTGATTTAAAAGCACAAACTGTAGTCGGATAGACTTATGTGTCTTTTTTATAGCATTTTTGTCTAACACTCTAAGCATGATCTAGTGTATTTGTGTAAGTGGTGCTTGTGTGCAGGTATTCAAAGTTAGAGTGGAGGTGAACTCGGTTGTCTCTCCCTCCTCCCCATCAACAATTTTCTCTAACATTTTGTGTATTTCAGGAAGCTTCCAAGGATCAAATCAAAGTCACAATTGAAGCTTGGGAAATTTGCATCTCTTCCATCCCTTAAATTTAAAATCAAACTGGTTACTTGTTACTTTCAAAGAAGCCCTAATCTACAAGATCTATACTTTGGCTTCCTCCCTTCCCTTGCCTTGTTTGGCTCTTGTTCTCCTCTCTTCTTCTCGCTTTCCTTGCTAGTCTTTACCATTCGCTGTTAGCTTTTCCCTCTTCTCCATTTCTCTTCCGTTTTACTTCTCTTTTTGTCCATTCGTCTCCCCTCTTTTTGTTTCCTCATCCTCTCTTTTGGCTGCCCCATCTTCCATTTCATTGGCTGCCCATTCCCTGTTTTGCTGCTCTCTTTTTCCCTCTCTTTTTACCTCTGTTTTGTCTACTTTTTTCATCTCTTTTCCATCAATTTCTTGGCTTCTTTTTACCCTCTTCTTACTGCTGTCCCAAAGTCCTGTTCGCAGCCACTTACCTTTCTCAGTTGGCAGCCTCTTACCTTTCTCAGTTGGCAGCCTCTTCCTTTAGCTTTTCTCATCTCCTCACTTCTCCTTCTTCTCTCTTGTTTCTTCCTGTACTCCTCCTTTCGCTTGTCTTGTTTGCTCCTTCTTTGTTTAAAGTTAAATCTCAAGTAGTTTGGTTTTAGATCACTGTTAATTGTATTTAGATCTTAGAAAAAACTCTTAACTTTAGTTCATTGTATCAAGTTTGCATTTCATTCTTAGTCTTAGAGGTTAGTTCATTTCAAGTTTTTTGCATCTAGTTTCTATTTGTAGTTGCATTAGATCTCAATTATTTCTTAAACATTACATTTCAAACTTAGATTTGCATCTTAAGATTTAGGATTGCATTTGCATTTCAAAAGTACTTTTAAAGTTAGTTTTTGTTAGTTTCATTTTGAGATCCTAGATTAGCTTTCAAATTTTGATTTGACTAATGAATAATGGGTTTTTGAGTTGGCTTTTGATGTAGGTGCTTAAAGAGGAGCTCACACAACCAAATCCAAAGGCTTGAAGAGGAAAACCAAGAAGAAAGACTTTTAAAAAACAAGATTCAAAGAAGAAGAAGAGCAAAACCCAAAGAGGAAAACTGAACCAATAAGAAGATCCAAAATCAATGAATAGGACGATAACCATGAAGATATAAAACCACTCTCCTTTGTAAAAGCCATTAAGGGCTTCTAAGTATTGTTTCCATAGTTGTTTTATTTCCTTCAAAAGACCTTTCAAGGGTTTCATTCCCAAAAGCACTTGTAACTCAGTTAATAAAAAGGCTAGGTGGGATAAGGCCTCCCACACTTTGGTTTCTTCTTCCCCATTTGGGGAAGAGTGTTTTGGTGCATTCTTTAGCTTAGTTTTGTGTCAATTTTCTAGATATATCTTTCAAATTTTGTACTTAGAATAATTCTCTTCCAAGTTTTGCCTTGAGAAAGTAGCTTGGGATTTGATCCCAAGTGCCACATAATTTTGTGGCTACTTCTCTTTCCCCATTAGCATCCTTGCGGACATCCAGCTAGCTGGAAGGTTTTCGGGACTAGTGGTTCTAGTGGTCACCTTGTTCCAAGGTTGATCCCACCTTGTTGTTTATTTCTTGGTTTGTTGCTTGATTTGGCCTTGTCTTTTCTCTCCCATTTGTTTCTCTTTTCATTGCTTGTTTACTTTGGAAAACGTGCATTTTCTTTGCGTACAATCTGTTTCTATCCTAACAAAGAACTAAGCCTCTTGAACTTGAAATAACCCAAGTCAAGAGCTCTCTCTGTCGGAGAGCATATTAATATTGCATTTTCCCTGCATTAGGCATATAGAATAACTAAGTCTCTTGAACCTTGTCATCAGATAAAGTCAAGAGCGCTCTCTGTCGAAGAGTTGAACTGTGTGCTCTAATAATTTTAAAACATTTCAACTCACACTCCCCCTTTAATAATTTATCTTGGTTGCTATCCAACACCCGTATGCTCTGCCAACCTGAAAAGGTTGGGCTAGTACTCAGAAAGGTGTTGGATTTGATAATTTTCGATAACATAATAAAATTTTCACCCCCACAACCAACGAACCGGCGTTGCTTTTTCCGAGACATACTTAGGTAGTGGGAAAAGTTCTTAAACCTGGTGGGGCCGGAAGTTACCACTGTCATAGACATCAGAGTGGTTAAGTCTTTAGACACTTACTCTTCGAAATCTGGGCGGTCCGTCATACCATCAGAAGGGGAAGCCACTGAAAGTATACCTTTCCGGTCTTTTGCTTACCTTGTTGTTCTTAGCCTAATAATCAAGACCATTAAAACTTTTAATTTACCAAAATAATTTGCACAACGACCTCACGAATAGCTACTATTGAGACTTGCATTTCAGCATCCCAAAGCACTACACTTGTTTGACTCCATTTTGGCACTGGTCATTTTATATTTATGCTTTAATTAAGTTGGGCCATTTGTCCATTGGGTTTTATATTTGGAACTTATCTATCTGTGGATGCTTCTTATTTTCGCAAAGTCTTTCATATATTGTTTCGCAACGTGGATTGCATTTTACCTTGTGTTTCATTTAAAGTAAATTTGTGATCTTTCATCTTTAAAACTCCTAAACAAAGCACTACACTTGTTTGACTCCATTTTGGCACTGGTCATTTTATATTTATGCTTTAATTAAGTTGGGTCATTTGTCCATTGGGTTTTATATTTGGAACTTATCTATCTGTGGATGCTTCTTATTTTCGTAAAGTCTTTCATATATTGTTTCGCAACGTGGATTGCATTTTACCTTGTGTTTCATTTAAAGTAAATTTGCGATCTTTCATTTTTAAAACTCCTAAACAACATCCATCCACATCACCATACACTAAAAACATTAAAACACATTGAGCCATAGTAAACTCTTTGTAGGGACTACCCCCCTTGGCTTCGTTAGGAGTTAGCCTAAATGGAGGAGCTGGGATTCAGGTGGCAGTACCTGGCTCATTGCTTGCCCCCAAGGCCACACTTTCCCCACTTGTAGTGAAGGAACAACTTTCGAAAGATTTATGCTGCTGGTGTGCATCTCGGCGGACAACACCCTCTACTCAAAGACTTTGTGAGAATGTCAACCACCTGCTCATCAGTAGAAATATATTGCAACTGTACTGCTCCTCTTTGAACATAATCTCTAATGAAGTGATACCTGATCTCAACATGTTTAGACCTGTCATGAAATACCGGATTTTCAGAGAGCCTGATGCAACTTTGATTGTCACAATGTATCATAGTAGGTCCCATCTCCTGACCAAATAAATCAACCATCAACTTGCGAAGCCACAAGGCTTCACAACTGGCCTGACTGGCAGCCATATACTCAGCCTCTGCAGAACTCAATGCTACGGACTTTTGTTTCCGACCGAACCAAGACACAACTGTTGAGCCCAAACTTAAACAATAACCAGAAGTACTCTTCCGGTCCGAAACACTACCTGCCCAATCTGAATCTGTAAAGCCAACCAATCCCACACCATCAGATCTCCTGTAGTCCAAACCAAAATCTACTGTACCAACAAGGTACCTTAACACATGTTTTGCAGTTATCCAGTGCACTCTCCTGGGCTCCACCATGAACTGACTGAGAGTGTTAACTGCAAAACTCATATCTGGCCTGGTGTTGGCCAAATACATCAACGAACCAATCAACTGACGATATAATGTAGGATCCACCAACTCTCCCTCAGAAGCATGGAGCTTCGTCTAGTTGGTGGTCATAGGTGTGGACATGGGCCTGCAACCTTCCATCTGAAATCTCTTCAGAATATCTGCAGCATACTTTCCCTGACTCAGGAAAACATGTCCATCCTCCTGCCATATCTCCATCCCCAGATAGTAATGCATCAGTCCAAGGTCGGTCATCTCAAACTCTGAAGCAAGATCTTTCTTACATGCTTCAATCAGGTGCTCTCCTCCTGTAATGAACAAGTCATCAACATATAGCAGAAGAATGAGTGGAACACCACCAACCACAATGTAGTATAGGTTGGGATCCGCCTCACTCTTCTGAAACCCAATCGATAGCAAATGAGAATCAATCCTGGAATACCAAGCCCGAGGGGCTTGCTTCAGACCATACAAGGCTTTTTTCAGCCTGCAAACATGTGAATCTCTCCCATGAATCTCAAAGCCCTGAGGCTGCTCTAGATATACCTCCTCCTGTGGAAAACCATTCAGAAAAGCGGTTTTCACATCCATCTGATGAATCCTCCAACCCATCTCTGCCACAACGGAGATCACTGCTCTGGTCGAAGAAGATCTAGCAATCGGTGCAAAGGTCTCATAGTAATCAACTCCCTCTACCTGTGAGAACCCTCGTGCAACAAATCGAGCTTTGTACTAGTCAATGTTGCCATCCGCAACACGCTTGATTTTATAGAGCCACTTGGAAGTCACCACTGACTTCCCCTCTGGCCTCGGAACAACCTCCCACACCCCATTCTTCATGATGGATTTGTACTTTTCCATCATGGCATCTCTCCAAACTTGGTGTGGGTTAGCCTCCTCAAATGTAGTAGGCTTAGAATCACTCAAGCTAGTCACCATCGCCATATAACTGGAAAATCTCTTTGGTGCTTTGCTCTCCTTGACCTCCCTCTTGGGAGGTCCCACAGACTGCTCAGCTTCCTTCACAAGATCCTTAAGCCAACTTGGCTTACGTTTCTTGGAAGTAGCTTCCTCCTGTAGGTGCTCCTCCATAACCTCCTCATCAGACAACTGTCTACCTGAAGAAGTACCTGTGGTCTAAGATCCTGTGCCTGATGATCCTGAACCTGTACCACCCGAATCACATGAAGGTGAAACCTGTGAACTTGTGACTCGTGAACTTGTCCCTGTGCCAGAAGTCCCTATAGACTGAGTCCCTGAAATTGATGTACCTGTAACCTGTGACCCAGTCACTCCTGAAACCTTTGACTTTGTACTCTGACTCTGTGAACCTGTCACCTGTGGAGACACAATCTGCTGCTCTTCCACCTCTGAATCATAAGACTTCCTGAAGGCTTTCTCTTCCTCAAATCTGACCTCCCTCCTAACAACAACTTTCTTTTGTGAAGGAAGGTATATGCGAAAAGCCTTCGAAGTCTCATCGTATCCAATAAAGATGCCTTTCTCCGCTGTAGGCTCTAACTTTGTCCTCTTCTAAGAAGGGACATGAGAGTATGTAAGGCATCCAAATATGCGAAAGTGACCTATCTCAGGTCTCTTTCCGGTGAACATTTCCTCAGGAGTTTTACACCCCAATGCACGGTGTGGACTCCTGTTCTGAACATAAACAACAGTACTACAGGCCTCTGCCCATAGAAAGAAAGGAAGACTCTGATCATTCAGCATAGCTCTAGCTGCTCCTACTATCGCCCTGTTCTTCCTTTCTGCAACTCCATTCTGCTATGGAGTGTAAGAAACTGTTAACTGCCTCCCGATGCCCTCCTGTCTGCAAAACTCATCAAACTCCTTGGAGGTGCACTCACCCCTATTGTCTGACCTGAGTGCCCGAATCCTCCTACCTGTTTGGTTCTCCACAAGAGCTTTGAACTCTTGGAACCTCTGCAAGACTTCTTAAGATTGTTTACTTCTCAGAAAGTAGATCCAGGTCTTCCTGGAGTGGTCATCAATGAAACTGATGTAATACTCAAAACCTGTCACTGAAGCTGAAGACATCGATCCACATAAATCCGAATGAATCAAATCCAGAATCCCCCCTGCTCTGGTGTCACTGCTCGGAAAAGCAGTCTTGGTGTACTTTCCCAAAGCACACCCTCTGCACACACCACCCTGCTCTGTGCTAAACTGAGGCAAACCTGTCGACATCTCCCTCAACAACCTCAATGCCGAATGATGCAGGTGGCCCATCCTCCTGTGCCACAACTCACATGTCTCGATGCATCTGCTAGTATGGGCTAATGCATGATGAGGCTGGGAGAGAAGCTTGTACAGTTTCCCACATCTCACTCCAATGGCACATGGAGTAGATGGTCCTGCTGCTCTGGGAAAGATATGAACTTTCCCATCTAGAACACATACTCCAAAGTCCCTGTCCTCAATAGCGGAAACTGAAACAAGGTTCTTCTTCAGCCCAGAGACATACAAGACATCCCTCAATGACATAGGCTGCATGGATTCCCTCTCAAAGGTAACAGTCCCTCACCCAACTGCTCGCACAACTGTGTCATCTCCCAATACCACCTCAAGACTCAAGCCTGTCTCAGTCATCTCTGTGAATACATCACGTACACCTTTCATATGGCTCGAAGCCCCACTATCAATGTACCAAGTGGAAGTAGTAGTGGTAGCACTAAAAGAATGGCCAACCAATAACGAACACTGAATCGGATCCTCCATGTCACTCTCCATATCACTGCTGGTGAAAGATGTCCTCTCTGTACATCCAGCATATAGAGAGAACTCTCCCTCAAACCGTGAGGAAAAATCATCCATCTCTGTTGTCTGCTGCCCTTTCTTCTTCTTGTTCGGACACTGTCCAGCATAGTGTCCAAACTTCTGACATGCAAAACACTTGACTCTACTCAAGTCTTTCTTCTGCTCACCTGTATGCTGTTTGGCCCAACCCTTGGGACCCTTCTTAAAATTCTTCTTTTTTCCCTCGCTGCCAACGCCACATTCTCCTCATCATCTCTGTGATGTGATGAACTGCCCTGTAAGTATCCTCTACATGTCTCTTCCTGTACAAGATCATCCCAAAGACGATCCCATGATGGCATGTTTTCCCTACCAATAATAGTATGCACAAACACACCCCACTGCTGAGTCACACCATTTAAGGCTGTACGCACCATCTCAGTGCCCTGTATAACCTCTCCTACAGCTGCAAGCTCATCCCTCACCTGTGTAATCTTGGTGAGATAAGAAGCCATGCCTTCCCCTTTGCTCATATGCACATTCTTCAACTTCTCCCTTAACACCATCTTCCTATTCTCATTCGAACTCTGGTAAAGGTTGGTCAAAGAAGTCCACATCTGAAAAGCATGATACTTCGCTGAAATATGTGGGATCACATGATCCTTCTTGCCTTTACATCTTTCTTCATGAAAGTTGTCTTATCAGTAGCATCGGCAGGTACTGTCACAAGATTTGTTGTTGTACTGTTAACTATATCCCATAGCTCATTTTGCTCAAGTATCAACTTAATTCTAGCCTTCCATGGGCTAAA
Source organism: Larix kaempferi (assembly GCA_027924585.1). Classification (NCBI taxonomy): domain Eukaryota; kingdom Viridiplantae; phylum Streptophyta; class Pinopsida; order Pinales; family Pinaceae; genus Larix; species Larix kaempferi. The sequence continues at coordinate 1,404,031 of BSBM01000174.1, read as the reverse complement.
ATTAGTAGCCCCATCCAATCCATCTTCAACCCTAAGCCCAGACACCATCGCTACAACCTGTATTACTCAAACAACCTGTTCAAGAATTCTTTCCCAAATTTGGAAATTTCTGTCAAAACCCTAACTTTTTCAAATCTTTTTTTTTTTTCACAAACCCCTGTTTTCTCCAAATTTGAAATTTTTTTTGTAAACCCCTACTTTTCTGAATGTTTAAATTCTGAACTTCAAATGCGCTCTGATACCATGAAAGTTTTTCACATCCCAACCCGATTTCAAGCTTTAGAAGCTTCTCTGCATAGTTTAATGCCCAAACCCCAATATGCACAATTTTTCATAAAATTTCACTTCAACTTAAAACACGAGTACTACTAAAAGAGGAGGGAGTGTGCATTCAAAAATCTTGGGAGATCTTGATATAAAAGAGGAGCATGCATGTGCTTCATATTATCAGTCAAAATCAAACACGAGTACTAGTAATGAAGACCCAGAGGAGCTGTGCATTGAGGTTTCAGATGGGACTCAGTCAATTGAAAGTCAATCACAACCTTCATCTTCACATTCAGATTTCTCTCATGATTTGGAGTAGCTTGGGGCTTGTGTTACTACAGAGGTTTTTCATTCGATAATCCCTCTAAGGAAATATTGTGGTGTGGTTGCTCTACCCCATCCTACAGATTTGTACATCAGTCCTATCCAATCTTGGATAGAAGCAACCTGCAAGAGGACCTGCCGGTTGAGGAAACAGGTTGATGATATTTTGCATGGTTATGATCTCCCATCCAACCCTCCCATCCTCAATATTTTCGCAGGTTTGCATTTAATGAATAAGGTACCCTTGTCTTGGCTGGTAACCAAACACAAGGTGAAATCTTTTTATATTGATGAGATGTTAAAATGGTTGCATTGGATTTATCATTTTTATCATGTTATGCTTAGAGTAGGAAATAAGCTCCTCAAAGTGAGCATTTACTTTCTGCATTTCCTTTTTATTAGTTAGTTTTTTCCTTCTGAATAAAGTAACTTATGGTTCTTTGGTTTGTTGCAAACACTTGTGCTACTGAAAGGTTTTCTTGTCAAGTTGAGATGTTTTTACAGGTCATAGAAACCAGAGATTATGGTGTTCTCGTATGTTCTCCTTGCCTTAAGACTAGATCAAGCACACGTCCCGCAGTTGGAGCCAGATGTTACCACCTAAAGTTGCAGTTTAGTTGGACTTCAGTGAGCCGCCAGTATTGCACAATTACTTGTGCTCTTTCAGAGTTCAGAAGATCCAAGTTTGGCCTTTTCAAGGTCCCTTTTTTAATTTTTTGTAGTGCATGACCATGCCCCATGGGGTTTGTAATAAGTGTGCTAGCATAGTGGTCTTTGAGTGACTCGGTTCCCTAGGACTTGACAATCAAAGAAGGTATTCCAAGGAGTTTTTTCCCTTGTCGATTATGCATTGCCTTTAGCTGAGTTTAATCGATGAGTTTTTCTCCTACACCTCCAAAGTTGGAATGCCCAAAGTGGTGGTTAGGCCTTAGGGGGTTATTAGAGTCCATTTTGTAACATTTATAAACATGATGGACACTAAAATTTTATCGTTTGGTCATATACTAGGTCCCCTAGAAGTTTCAGTCAATTCCGAGAAACCTAATTTTTTCGCATTTTTAAGCCATTTTTTAATGGTTTAAATGAAAAAATTCAAGTGGTGATAAAAGTGTGATCCGGAGTCGGAATTTGGCGCAGGGATGCTCGTTTTCATGCTCAGAGCATCCTCTTTACCCTGGTACTCGGTTTTCCTATGTTTCGAGCGACCAAAACGCCCTGTGGAGCAGTTTTTCCTATCAAAGCTACAAATTGGCACTTTAAATGCTAAAGATACATCAAAATGCACCAAGTCAAAAAATTAAAATATTTAAAAAATTGAATTGTATCACATGTCAAATGACATGGCATATGATCTCATTAGATGGGAGACTAAGTGAAAAAGGTCAAAGCTTATGTTAGAGTTCGAATTTCTTAAAAGGTTGGACGAATTGTTGTTTTGCCATGCTACGTAAAACATTCACGTGGGCCAGACTTCTTCATGGTCGTGTATAGGGATTGGTTGGATGATTGTTTAGGTGGTGGGCGCCTACCTCATTGGGAGGTGGCACAACCCATGTGAGTGGCTGCAAGACAAAACAATCCAACCCCACCAACATTTTTTTTTCAACGTAAGCATGGGCCAGCTCTCGAGTCTGCCTTCCACATTCGCGTGGTCCAGCTCTTTCCACTGCCGCATCTTGGATTTTGGCTGAGGATAAGTTTGAAGTGAGGTGGCACAGAGCATATGGTTGGCTGCTAATTAAATCAACCAATCAAACCAACCATCCATCGCAGTAGCCAACGAAAGCATGGAAACATCTCACCTTCTTCCTCACACGTGAGCAACTAGCTCCACAAACTCGGTTGCTTCCATTCAAAGTTGTTTTTTTGGCCAATTGAGGAGGCGCAACGCCATTGGATGTGAGCTAACTTGCTCTACAATCAAGGAGCTCACCCTCCTTAGGGTTTTGCGCCTAGATGGCTTGCCTTATGCTATAAATTGAGCAGCTTTGGTCCATTGTAAGCATCTGAAAGTGGAACCTCTGCTCGTACTGTATTGTAATATTTTTTTGAGTTTAATAAAGAAGGTGTTGGAGGCTAGTCTGGTGATTTTGTTTGGTTGGATCTTCATGCTTGTTACATTTGAGGTAAACTGTATTATGTTTCATAACTAGTATTGTTGGGATTGTATGTCTTGTAAAGGGAAGCTATCTTCTTAAAGATTTGTAAGTAATACGTTATAGTTTGCTTACTCATGTTGATAATACTAGGATGCTAAGAGTAGTGTGATTTCTTGTTTGAATTCATTACTTCGTTGCTTTCTGTTCATTATTTACACATATGCTCTTATCCCCTTGTTAGTTCTTTGCAGCTGTTTACAGATAGCCTAAGTTGAAGAAGTCCACGAACATGTTAGATCGTATCTTCATTCAGTAAATTCGAACAAAGTCTTGACCCTACCGGTGTATCAGGGATCTTGACTCCATTGCCCTTTCTTCAAAACGCTCAACCCCCATGGGTTCAAACTTCTAGATCCCTTTTTCTTCTTTCTACCTCGGTTACTGTCCCTTTTAAATCTAAATCTTGTTTCAAAGCTCATTTGATTAATAGATCTAAGCAAGTAGCAATCTAAAGAACCTAATACCTTCATTTTTATTTAGATCTAGGTTGTTAAGCTTTTCCTTTGCCAGAGTTTAAAGTAGATCTAAAGGAAGCAAATATAGATTAGCTTTTTCAAGTTGTTTCAAAGTTATATCAAGCAAATAGTGCTTTGATTTGCTTATCATCTCTTAAAGATCCTAAGAAGGCAACTTTTTCTAATTTTTTTGTGTTAGATTAGTTTTATTTGAGCAGTAGTAATTAAATAACTCACTCAAGCACACAATGTCCTCTGAGGACTCATTTATCATTTTGTTATATGCTTATGTGTTTTATTCAATCATACAATTGTTCTTAAAATCTGATTCTAAAATTAACCCTTTGCTCTACCGAAGTACTCCTCACTTTGTAGTGCGAGGAAAATATATTCTTGGGTTGTAGCTTAGTTAATCATCCACTCACACATTTTAATAAAACGAACCACACCCCAAGCCCAAAGTATGCTCTTGGCCGCTGCAGCTTAGTCAGAACAGCTGGAGCAATCCGAAACGGGTGCAAGGTACTTAGTTTAATAGGACAATCCAATCACATCTTTCTTGGTGGATGCGGGAGGTTGCATGGGTGTATACCATAGAGTAAGAAGACTACTTTAAGAAGGTTCATCCTCGCCTGGTTGGACACTCGGTTAAGCCGCTAAAGCACTCAGTCCAAAGAGCTAGATCTGGTTGGGCCAAACCAAGAATTAACCCATTCCTTAATCCACTCATTTAATAATCTTAAAATTTACCAACTAAGACACTGCAATACTTTCACCGAGACCACATAAGCAACCCTCGCAAGCAATCCATTTTCATCAGCACTGATCTTTAATATTTCTATGTTTAAGTTAATTTTTACCAATGTCATGAATTGTGTTGTATCTTAAAAGCTGTGGGTTTTAATTTCATATTGCAGTGATTTATGGTTTATTTTTTAAGTTATTTCATCATAACTCCTAGAATAGACTTTTACCTCTGTTATAGATTAAAAGCCTTAGTTTAATTTTCATAGGTACTAACCCCCTTGGCTTCGCTAGGAGTAAGCCTAGACGGAGGAGTCGAGTAATCAGGTGACAACACTTGACTCTCACTTGCCACCAAGGACACACCGAGCGGCTTGAAGGTTTCCTACCACGTCCCCCCCAGGTGTGTATTAGGCGACAACAAATCCTAAAACATTTGCAGAAGCTAGAAAAAGTGATGATTGGATCAAAGCTATGAATGAGGAGTTGGACCAAATAGAGAAGAACCTAACCTGGGAAATTGTACCAAGACCTAAAGACAAGAATGTGATTGGGACCAAGTGGATTTTCAAGAACAAGTTAAATGAAGATGGTAAAGTAATAAGAAACAAGGCCATACTAGTATGCAAGGGATATGCTCAGGTGGAAGGTTTTAACTTTGAAGAAACATTTGCCCCTGTAGCAAGACTTGAAGCAATCAGGATGTTCTTAGCTTTTGCATGTTACAAAAATTTCAAAGTATATCAAATGGATGTTAAATCTGCATTTTTGAATGTAAATCTTGAAGAAGAAGTCTATATTGAACACCTGAAGGTTTTCTCTTATCAGAAAACAAAGATTATGTTTGCAAATTAAAAATGGCACTCTATGGTCTCAAACAAGCTCCAAGGGCATGGTTTTCAAGACTTGACAACTACTTGAAACAACAAGGATACAGAAGAGGGGCCACTGATAATAATCTCTACATAAAATTTGAAAATGAGAATATGATCATTGTTGTTGTCTATGTAGATGATATCATATTTGGAAGTGATCTACAAGTCCTAAGTGTAAACTTTGCTTCAGATATGAAGAAATAATTTGAAATGTCTCTGTTGGGAGAACTAACATTCTTCTTAGGATTACAAGTCACTTAATCAGACAAAGGGATTTTCATTTCTCAAACCAAGTATATTAAAGAGATGCTAAAAAAATTTAAGATGGAAGATTCCAAGCCTGTTAGTACCCCCATGATCACTGGCTGTAAGTTAAGCAAGGATGATGAATCTTTGGAAGTGGATCATGCTATGTATAGATCTATGATAGGTAGTCTGCTATATGTGACAGCTACAAGACCAGATGTGATGCAAGCTGTAGGATTGGTTGCTAGATTCCAATCGGCCCCCAAAGAAACACATGTAACAGCAGTAAAAAGAATTCTCAAATATTTGAAAGGTACTATGGAGTATGGTTTATGGTACCCAAAAGGCCAAGACTTCACTTTAAAATCTGTCACTGATGCAGATTGGGTAGGAAGTGTTGATGACCGTTGCTAGATTCCAATCGTCCCCCAAAGAAACACATGTAACGGCAGTAAAAAGAATTCTCAAATATTTGAAAGGTACTATGGAGTATGGTTTATGGTACCCAAAAGGCCAAGACTTCACTTTAAAATCTGTCACTGATGCACATTGGGTAGGAAGTGTTGATGACCGAAAGAGTACCAGTGGAGCAACATTCTACTTGTTTGGTATCATGGCTAAGCAAGAAACAACCCTCCATTGCACTATCTACAACAAAAGCTGAATATATTGCTGCTGCATTATGTTGTACCCAATTCATTTGGATGAAGCAGACATTGGAAGACATACTTATGAAGTATGAGCATCCCATAGTGATAAATTGTGACTATACCAGTGCCATAAACATATCAAAAAATCTTGTCATGCACTCTAAGACTAAGCACATTCCAATAAAATATCACTTTCTAAGAGATCAAGTGTCACAAAAGGTTGTCAAAATGGAATATATTGACACAAAGGAACATATAGCTGATATCTTCACTTAGCCATTACCCAAAGAAGCCTTTGAGTATCTTAGACAAAAATTTGGAGTAATCTCCTTACAGTAGATAAAAAGAAGAAAATACCTTGTCAGGGGGAGACATGTTGACAAGGGGAGTTTTGAAAAGGGGGCCCTTGTCATTGTTGTCAAAGGGGGAGAATATCTTTGGTGTTGCCATCAATGCCAAAGGGGGAGAATGTTAAAATATGTGTTGGCATTGATGTCAATATGCCCGCAAAGTTTTAATTAATTAATTAATTAAAAATCAGTAATAAACAGAGATTTAAATTAGAAGTTAATAAACAAAGATTTGGAAAGGCACGAATTGGAAAGACACATAATGGAGAGGTGCGACCTGAAATATAAGAGGTATTTAAATGAATTTTTTGAATTAGAAGAAAGTGTCTCTACAATGCAGATCGCAGCAGCATAAAGAAAAGGAGAGACCAGCGGCATGAAGCATTTCCAGAATTGATGAATCAAGTAGTTATAAATATCAGGGAAGCTGGGTGGGTGCCAGTGGCAGGTCGAAGCCTGTCAAGGAGGTTATAGCCTCCTTCCAGTAGCAACTGGAAAACAGGGGTGTTGCAGCATCCTTGTCTGATTGGTGCAGATAGAAAACTGGGATGTTGAAGCATCCTTTCTGTTGCAACAGAAAAATAATTTTGTAGAAATAATTTTATTAATAAGTTTGATTTTGTGGTTTTCTCTTTGAGGTTTCCACGCTAAAATTCTCTGTCCTTGCTTGTTTGATTCATAGTATACATTGTTTAAACACTAATTGTTTTAATTAAAGGAAAAATAATGCAATACCGATTCCCCCCCCCCTCTCAGTATTGCTGGATAAACCAACACCTGTGAGTGCTGAAATCAGGACATATTCTTCATCACTTTAGGAGTCTTCCCTTGCTCTCTTCTTAATTGGTTATGTTATCAGCAATCTTATAGTTGCCCCTAAATGATGAATCCTATACAAGATGGTAGGGGGGATAGGCAACCAAAGTGGTGAATCTCGAGAGCCTCAGTTCCCAAAAGGAATGGTTGTCATGCCAACCGAGGCACCCTTCACTTTATGCTATCAAAACCCAAGATAACAAAGGGAGAGACCCAAATCTACTCCCAACAGGAGAGATCAAACCCAATCACTACATAAAATAAAATAAAATGAAGTACGTAAGCCGATAGGTATGGAACCCTAGATTTAAGGAAATGATACCATTGTGGAGACTTAGGAAATATGTGACTTGGAAAAGATTGATTATACACAGTGATTCAATATTAAGGTATGATTCTAGGATTCAAGTGCTAGTTAAACTATTCAAATTCAGCTGCCTTGGGAAACGTGACCCTTAAAACAGGGAAAGTGTCCCAAAGAGTGGATCTGAGAATTAGGGATTTCTAGCACAGCTTGGTAGATCGATGTGACAGTGTTAAAGCGCACAAGCTCAGCAAGAAGGGTCAAACAACAGGAAAACTGACTCTCTCAGGGAATGCGCAAGGGTTTAAGAGACCTAGTGCCTTGGGATTTGGGCCAAAGGAGTCCTCCAACTATGACGCCTAGGAGAACCCACCTAGAAGTATGCAAGATACCGAAAACCCAAAAATGGTTTGCCAATAAACCGAGTCGTTTGAGCTAGGGATTTTTTCAAAGAAATTTACTTAGGGGTTTAACATGAAATGGCAGATGGGTAGGTTAGAAGAATAAACTACATACCTTGCAAGTGTACCTGAGTCATGGAGATGATGGCTATGATGTTGAGGATTGTTCCCACAGAGATCGAATGAGGGTTTGAAGCTTTTCCTTGCCCACATGAATTGCCCAGCTCCACAAGTGCGCCCTCCTCTTCCTGTCGAACCAAGGACAATAAGATCAATCAGTTCAAGCAAGAATGGAAGAAATACAAATGATGAACATGATAACAAAGAGTAAGAGGTACTAAGACAATGATACTTTCTGTAACCGACGAACAGAAAAGAAAGGAGTAGGGAGAGTCTCCCCAACCAATGCGCCCTCCTCACCAAATCGACTTCTTCACCTGTAGATAAAAACGTGGAGAAAAATGTGCAAAGATATTCACCAATACTCTTAGTGCAAAGGAAGAACAGTTTCAATCGACACCAATAACATCCACAACCATAAGATAAGTATCTGCAAGAATATATTTTATTCCAGAAGCCAAGAGCCAAAAGTCCCTTTACAATGAGAAGCTCTCTCCTTTAAATAGGAAGAAGATATACCAAAACCCTAACCACCTTTTGAATGGATGGTAAGATTAAAAGATACATAAGTTATAATCTACGGTTGAGATGAGCTCAACAATAAAGTACATGGATCAACTAAAAAATATAACAATGACATGGACAAAATCGCCCTAGGGGGACGTCCCACTCCAAGTGACTAGGAGAACATAAGATAAAGCTCATGGTGGGTCTAGGGAGTGACATATAACTTCCCTAGTGTGTCCCCATGGCACAATAATCATCAAATACATCATCTAAGCATAAGATCATGCCCAATAAGGAAAGTCATGAGCCTCCAAAGGCTCCAGAAAACCATAAAATGTGTTGGAGAATGATGTGAGGGCCCCACTGACTGATGCAACTGCTATGGAGGGTGTGGGAGACATCATACACAACATCAAAACCATTCCTATTCCATTTCCTTGCCTCAGTAGCCCAAATCGAATTCCTCTGTAGCCAATTTTACCATTTTTATGCCTCTCTAAATCACCTGAAAAGTATAAAAATGCCTGTAACTCACTGTCTGGTCACCCGGGGCCAAATTTGACTGCACCATCATGTCTGGGAATACAAAAATGTAGTAAAAACAAGTGGCTACACTCCATATCCCCTCTGTAGCGGCATAGGTAAACCAATTAACTCATGCCACTGCTCTGACAGGCCATTTTTAATGGCAAATCTGCACTGAAGTGATAAACTTAGAGAAATCTCAACTGAAACTGCCCGGAACTGAAAACAAACTGTCCCAATGGACTCAGAGAGCCCTAATGCACTAAAGGTGCATACTCATACACCATATGGATGACTGCATAATCATATAATATCAATACCATGCTCTGACAAATAACAATAATAATAATCTGCAAATGATCAAAATCCTCAGAAGTACTACGGATCACTATCTGAACCTGTAACTGCTGCATGGAACCATTTGGTGACCCAATAGGGATCACATATCATTAATAGCTATCACCCAGGGTTTAACCCATCTCATGTCCTGTGGTTGACTTTGGTCAAACTAGGTTTGACCAAGTCAAACTAACCCATAATATGATCCAAACCATAAACATCAAGGTGTTGCAAGTGCATTTGGTTAAAGCATGCTTCACTAATCTTCCAATAGCAATATAAACACAAAGTAATCATTTCACTGGCGATCTAAAACAAGATATTCAAGATTTTTAATAATAATACCTCAGACTTAGAACCTCAAGACTATACTCACTTCATGGTTGTGATCAATTTGCTAGTGATTGGTGAGGGTGTATAAATGCAAGGTTAGGCTAAGGGAGGACTGTATTGACTTGACACTGTGACGCTTTGGAAGTGGGAAAGGGGATACACACTGTAGCATATGCTGGACGAGCAATAACACAGGGGATGGCAATGTCTAACAAATGGGTAAGTTGTTTCAGAAGTGCTTATTCAACCTTGACAGATGCCTACAACTCACATCCAAGATGATACAACTCCGTGAGGATCTTTTCTAGAGCCGCCATGACCAAGTGCCAGACAACCATAACTCAAGACTCTACAGGACACTTAGAATTAGCTGTCCCAAGCTCCATCTCAGATCACAACCCGCAAGCTAATGAGGAATAATCATTACAGTATAGGCCAGCAGATCATTAGATATAGCATACATTTAACCACTTCTTTTTGGGCCTTTCATTCATTTCCATAGCCTTGATCCGTGTGTGTTGAAAAAAAAATTCTTGGATTTACATTTATTAGGCTTTTTGATCCGTGTGTGTTGAGAAACACATTCTTGGATTTACATTCATTTCACATGCCTTTCATTCACGTGTGTTGAGAAACACATTCTAGAATGGGCTTTTCATATTAAGATATACAATAGAGTTTCCAGATACATGTAATGATGGTAGTACTATCTGTTTCAGGTTTAGCCAACACAAATTAGACAACTCAAAGCCGAGACACAAAACAACAAGGAAGCTCATCCAACAAAGAGGCTAGAGTGGGGGAAAGTCCTCCATGTCACAAGTCAAGTAGTAAGTCAAGGTAACAACAATAACTAGAAGGTAACAAATGGATGGAAATAGTGAAAATGATGCCAACACTAGCAAGCCAAACAAATGGTGGGAATGATCACCTCCACTCTCCTAGGAGGATGGAACCAATGAGTATAGGCAAGAACCTCTATCATCTGAGCAGTACACTAGATAAATACATAAAAAAGACCAAGTCCAATATATATATATATATATATATATGATCGCCAGATCATGACACTAAATGCTACAACATGCTACTAGAATGACCAGGAAAGCAATATAAACCAATACACAAGAAAATACCTGCTGGGCAAACCATCTGAACTATCATCTGCCAACTGGGAACCTGCTGCTGCAACTCTGGGCAAGGCATATTGCTCTGTAATGGAAAAATGGCTACATCGGTTATCTAATCTGAGTTTCCTGAGACTTAGTCATGGCAAAGGAATATATTGCTGCTCATCATCATAAGAGTGATCCAAAATAGATGCTCATCTCAAGCATCTAGTGTAAAGGATTGGCTGAAAAATATACTGGAATCTGGAAAAAATATATGGTAGCCCCAGTTATTATAAATGTGATAACATCTGGCTCCAGCTGGGACAAGTGCTCTGCTGAATAGAGCACTTGAGAACCTCAAAATCTCTGGTCCTCATCACTCTGCTACTCGTATCCTCGATCAATGCACTCTAGCTCTGGATCAACTACAAAATGTACCTTCTATTTGCAAAATGTCCAGAGCTATACCAAACTCACAAACTGGTCGTCAGAAGAATGCATGTATATACATAAATTTCAAAATAAAATAGTATTGAAAATAAAATGCAGAAAGTAAAAACTAAACTACTAACATAACTTCAAAGCTTATTATTGTGCAGGAAAAGAAAATGGCAAGTGCTCAGGACTAAACTATGAGCTTCAAAAAGCGAGCTTAGGGAAAGACAAAGGTGCCAAATTCAATGGCTGAAAAACTAAACTACTGCCCAAGCGGGCTTATTCAGTTACTACCTACTCTAACCTACTAGGCAAGCAAGGAAGTCCAAGACTAAGTAAGGTCAGGGATGAAATCCCTTAACTCCCTCTGATTGATAGGAAACAAAATTCGTCGTCCACTACCAGTTGTTAGAAAACACATGTCTCCAAAGTATTGCTCTACCGTGAAAGGTCCAACCCAAATGTCATCAGCTTGTCCAGATCTGATATACAATAAATGATTCGGGATGATGACTTGACTCCCAGTAGGAAATCTATTCCTATTTACAGATTTAGGAACAACTTCAATGTTATGTATAGGAATTGGATGGATCTCAGCAAGGTTTCGCGGTTGCGGTGTGACAATTCTAGAGCTCCTTCTAGAAGGAACTGCATTAAATCTGGGTGGACAACCATTGATGGTAATGGCTACGCTACCAATTAAGACTTCTCTAATCTCTCTTCTCATCTCCTGAACACTTACATTAGGCTCTTCCTCTTGAGGAGACACTACATGCTTTACTGTCTCTCTGACAGTCCAAAAGTCTCTATGTTCTTTCAAAGGATGAGGGTTTTGTGATATATCGTTAGAACGACTGGATCCCTCACCTGTAGGAACCAGAATGCTCATATTTTCTAACCCTATGGACAACACTTCTGAATGAGAATCTGAAGTACTAGGAATGTGAGAAGGATCATGACTTTGATGACTAGATGACTCGGGTGGTAAAAGAAAGTTAGGGATAAGAGGATATGCAGATAAAGCATTATTTTGATTATGTGAAGGAGTTTGTTGAAAAATAGCAAGATTATTTAAGGCAAAATCTCCTTCGGGGGCATCATTAATTAAGGCATCCTCTTCCCAACTTAAAGAATTGTCATGGACTTGATTTAAAATACCATCTTCCAAAGATAAATGAGATAAGTGATAAGGAACATCAGAATAATGGAATCTATTAATTTCATCATCACTCTCCGATATAGGAGTGGGATGAGTTCCTTCAATGAAATTAGTCAATGGAAGATTATGATTAAAAGGAATAAGAAAGTCCGAAACTGCTATCGATATGTGTTCACGACTTCTTATGTCTTCAAACTCATCAAAAACTTCAGGCGTATGATTTTCATCAACTTGTTCATGATTCACTTAATCATTAAGCTCTTGCCTTTGAAGTTGGTTTTCATTACTACTTCTCAATTCATCTAACTCTTTTGAGACCTCACCCCTTAGTAGTTCCAAATTTATTCTCCTAGCAATATCAGCTATTTCATCCTCTTCATCGGAGGAATCATTTTCTCCCATTACCATGAAAATGTTTTTTGTTTGAGAAAATTCCCAAATTTTATCAGCATTCTTAATCATATTAGCCTTAGCATTATTTAAAAGTTCATCCCCATAAGTGTTCTTTATCCCTTCCTCAAAAGTTTCCAAATGTTTGTCGATACATGGCTCTCTATAAATTCTAATTAGGGCATCCGAATTGGGAACACATATATATGACAAATCCATCATGAGGTATCCACCTAAACCAGCTGCCCACTTCCTAGATAAAAGCATTCCATATGCCGGGGGCAAGTCTATAACAACAACATCCATCATGGTGGAAATGTCAAAGCATGCGAAAAGATCAGCCCTCAGGTTTTTGATCAAACCGTAGGAATGTACACGTCTTGAATCAATGCCACAAACATTTCCATAAGGTCTAGTCACCTCCAAACCCATCTCCTTCATAACATGCAAGGGCATGACATTCATGGCGGCTCCAGAATCTAAGATGCATATATGTAGGAGCATATTCTGAATGTGCAAGGTAAGGTAAAAAGGAGGGTGACCACCATTCTTTCTTTCATAGATAGCCGATATTAATGGGTGGATCTTTCTCAAATTTCCTAACTTCTGTTCCACTAAGACTCTGGATACGACAGGATTCTAAAGCATTATCAGGAGTCTTCTTTTGGTTAATGCCTTCAAAGAATTCTTCTACTTGGCTTCTAACTGAGGGAACCTTCATTAATTCAGTAACAGGGATATTGCACATGATTTTGCCCAATTCTTTCTTAATATCAATATTCAAATTATAATCACACTGGGCAATTTTCTCTTCTTTCTTTTTATCTTCTTTATTTTCATTGCGTTTGTCTTGGAAAGAAGGAGGTTGGGAATCAACATTTCTTCTTTTATACATTTGAATTTTGGGTTGATTCTTTGGTCCAGGGAGATTTATTGCACAACACGAGGAGCTTTGTTCTTCAATTAACTCTTCTTGCTCCCATTCTTCTTCTAGGAGAATTCTTCCGAAATCATCATCAAAAGATAGATCTCCAACTAAGTTGATGTTTTCGGGTTGGTCATCAGGGTAATTGGTGTCAGAAGGTTCTTCTTCTACTTCATCACACCAATTCACATTCTTCTTCTCAGAGCTTTCTGGATACTCAGGACGCCTTCTATTGTTATCTCCCTCATGCCTTCTATTGTTGTTCCAATAAGGTTTAGTGCCATAAGGTTTCTATATCTCTCAGGGTCCTAGAAACATGCGACATTTTTAGTTAGGACAGTTAGTTGTCTCATCATTTCTTGCATTGTCTCTAACGTGTCCTTTGTGTCTTTAGGCTCAGCTACAGGCTCCTTGGGTCTTCGGAGTTTAGGATCAGACCTAGAGGTGGACGGGGAATAATGATCGAAGAAGTTTTGTTTCCCCATAGATGTTGCATTAGACTCAGCGGTCTTGGCATTCATTTGAGCGGTCTTCAAGTCATTTGGGTTTTTATCCTTTAAATGATATCCAAGCCATCCTTCAAAAGCATTTAGATAATGAATGACTATTGCTTGGTATTTAGGTTTAATTTCTTCAGGGGTATTTGCTACAGTCTTATCAAATCTAAGGTTAAATTCGTGGACTATTTCGTTTTCTTTCTTCTTGATATCAAACAACTGATGCAAGAGAAATTTCCCATCTAACTTACGTGACCACTCACTGTTGAGCTTCGTGACAAAACTGTCATATCCATCAATGGATGAAGCAGGCAACCTATCAAACCACTTCCGAACATTTCCTTCCAAAGATGCCAGAAGGCCCTGTTATCACATATATAGTAGTCGGGCTACCATACATTTTTTGTCAGATTCCAGTACACTATTCAGCTAGTCCCTTACATTGAGATGTTGAGATGAGCATCTACTATGGATCACTATCAGATTTTGGATAGCATATATATTCCCCATGCCATGACTGAGTCTCAGGACACTTAGAGAGAGGACCGATGTAGCTATTATACCATTTGTACAGAGCAGTCAGTAGTGCCCAGAGTTACAGCAGTAGTTTCAGAGGACAGATGATGGTTCAGATTGATGAGCATTCAGGTATATGACTCAGCAGGTATATTATGGTGTTGTGGTTATATTGCTCTTATTTCCATTTTCTTAGCATGTCTTAGCACTTAGTATCATGATCTGGCGATCATATAGATATGTGGACCTGGTTATACTATATATATATCATAGTTGTCCCTACTCAGACTTATAAGTTCTTGGCCTATACTCATTGGTTTTACCCTCCCTAGGGAGAATAGAGGTGATCATTCCTGCCATACTTTGGCTTGCTAGTGTTGGTTTCATTACTCACTGTCTTCATCCATCCATGACTTACCCAGTTTGTTCATTACCTTGACTTACTACTTGACTAGTGACATGGAGGACCTTTCCCCGCTGTAGCCTCCATATTGGATAAGCTTCCCTGTTTATTGTGTCTCGGCTCTGAGTTGGTGACAAAACTGACCTATGGTGAGTTGGCTTAGTCCCCCTTGTCACTAAAGATGTTGTTGGCTAAACCTGAAACTTTTAGTGCTACCATTAATGCAAAGTATGGAAATGAAATGTTATATCTTGTATGAAAAGCCCATTCATGCAATGTGTTTCTAAACACACATAATGAAAGGCAAGCCAAATGAAAATGGCTATGAAATATCAAATGTATATCTTTTGTGAAATATAAAATACCTAGGTAAACAAGCTGTCTGTGACACACCTAGAAGTGCTCAGGTAAACAAGTGCCTAAAAACACACCTGCAGCAAGAAGCCTAAATAAATGTAAATCTATGCAATGTGTTTGTAAACACACATAGATCAAAGGCTATGGAAACTCTAGGCCCAAAAAGCAATGGAACTTAAATGCTATATCAAAAATATTGATGGCCTCTTTTGTATTATGGATTGTGCGCATCTGTGTAAGGTGAATAAACACTCTTTTAACAACTTATCCATTTGTGAGACACCGCCATCCCCTGTGTTGTTGCTTGTCCACTATATGCTATGGTGTGTACTCCCTTAGCCATTTCCAAAGTGTAACAGTGTTAATTTAGTAAGTCATCCCTTGACCTAGCCATGTCATTCTTAGCCTTCACCCTTCACTAGCAAATTGATCACAACTATGAAGTGAGTATGACCTTGAAACTCTTGTTTGAGTAATTAATAATAATTAATGACATATTATATTTGGTTTTAGATCGCCAGTAATGATTGCTATTTGTTATAATTGCTATATGAATGGATTGTAAAGAATGCTTTAACCTTTGACACCTTGCAGCAACTTGATGACAGTTTGACTTATATTTTGGTCATGTTGACTTGGTCAAACCTCAATTTGATCAAAAGTCAACCACAGGACATGAGGTGGCAGACCTCAGATGTTATGGATAGATGATATATGGTCTGGTACAGGTCACCATGGTGGGCTTATGCAGTGGTTTCAGGCCTATGATGATTATTTGTACTTTTCAGCACTGGTTCAGATTATTATTATTTGGTCTGCCGGATATGATGAGTATTTATTTTGGACCATGCAGAGCTTTATATGGTGTATGAGTACACATCTCAGATGGATTTGGACCTTCTGAGTCCAATGAGACAGTCTTTTTTCAGTTCCGGGCAGTTACAGTGATGATTGAGCCTCAGTAGGCTATCCTAATGCAGTTTTGGCCTATCAGAGACCTTATCAGTGCAGTGATGGGATTCACTTGGTTCACCTAGGGCACTGTGTATGGAGGGGGTGGTCCAGCCACTTGTTATCACCATATTAGCCCCCTCCCAGACTCATTGGTGAGCTCACCTTGACAGCGTAGGCACTCCAGGAGGCAGTTTGGGCAGTTTCACGCTTCCCGAGGCAGTCCATAAATGGTAGAAATGGCTACAAAGGAATTCGATTTGGGCTACTGAGGCAAATTTTTGGCATGGGATGATCAGTGATGATGAGTGAGATGTCTTCCACACCTTCTCCAGCAGTTTCAGCTTCATCGGGACCCACATCCATCACTTATGCCATTTTCTGATGATTTTTGGAGCCTCCTAAGGCTCACGATTTGTCCATAAAGGCACAATTTGGTACTTTGATGATTATTTTATTGATATTGTGCTATGGGGATTGACCAAGGGTGTCTAAAATTACCCCTTGGACCCACCATAAGCTAGATCTATTATTTTATCATCATGATTTGGTGGGATCCCCTCTTCTAGGGTGAGTTTGTCCACATGTTGTATTATTTTATTAGGGATCCATGTATTGTATTGTTGAGCTCATCTCAACCATTGATTAGATCTTTTGGTCTTTTAATCTTATCCACTCATTCAAAAAGTGGTTAGATTGTGGACTCTCAACCTCCTATTTAAAGGAGAGAGCTTCTCATTGTAAAGGGGACTTTTGGCTCTGGATTATTGGAATAGAAAAATACTATTGCATCTATCTGTTGTGTTGTGGTGAATGCTTTTGGAGTTCATTCGTTGATTCTTCCTTTGCACTGGGTTATTGTAGATTTTGTCTTGCTATACTTTTGTACCATGTTTTTGCATCTACAGGTGGAGGCCGATTTGGTTTGAGGAGGACGTATTGGTAGGGGAGGACCCTCCCTACTTCTTCTTTGGATCTCTTCATTGGTAACAGGGAGTATTACTGTCCCAGGACCTTCTATTTCATGTTATCATTGCTTTTCATTTGTATTTCATCCATTGTTGCTCAACTGATTGAAATCGCTTTCCTTGGTTGATAGGAAGAGGAGGTCGCACTTGTGGGCTAGGGCATCATTTCGCGAAGCAAATTCAACAATTTCTCATTTGATCTCTGCGGGAGTCTTCCTCAACAACAAGCCATCTCATTCCAACACTCAGGTATGATCTCAAGGTAATTTCTTTCTCCATGATCTATCCATTTGTCTAAATGCTTCAAACCCTTACTATTTCAAAACCCTCATTTTACAATTTTTCAGATCTAGCTTGATCCACTTGGCTTTTGGGTATAATATTTAAAATCCACCTCGATAGTATCCACGGCAATTCGGATTTGTAGTTTGGTGAGGATTGGCCTTCATTTGACTTGCTTTCCAAGGCAAAGAAGTCTCTCCAAGGGAGGTTGCACTCCTTGGGAGAGGTGAGTTTGCAGGGATCTAGCACCTGGGTAGGTGAGATTCCACTTGATCTGTAATCTACACATCCAATAACGTACCCCCATTGTGTCACTTCAGTGATTTCTGCCTTGTGGGCCCCATTCCTCATTTTGAGGGTTGTGCCCCACTTGGGTCACTTTGTGGCATACTTCAATCTCAGATCTACTGAGATCCAGCCATTGGATTGCATAATATTTTAGATCCACCTACCTCTATACCTCAACATTCCAGATCTGTAATTTGGTGGACATCTGACTCATTTCCCAAGGCACTGATCTTTCTCCAAGCCCATTCGACTTTCCTGGATTGTTGGGTTAGCTTGTGGTTTGACCTTTGTTTTGGATGTTTTAACCCCTTGACATTGTCATATCACTTCATCAAGCTCACTTTTGGTACTGGTTAGCCCCAATTTGGACCTTAACTACCTTGCATTGGACACGGTTCCCAAGGCAGTGGATTTTCTCACAATTGACTGGTACCCTGATCCTTGATCTCATTATAAACTTCATAAGTCACTCACATAAACACGTTGGACCAAATCTACACTGTTTAAACCCGTTGATCCAAACTATTATTCATCTTGTGACTTCTTCCATAGATCTAGGGTTCACCATACACCTTACGTACTTCAACTATACTTGACTTGATCTGGTGCTTTGGTTTGATCTGTCCTGTCGGGAATAGATCTGGGTCTCCCCCTTTGTTGTCTTGGGCTAGATAACATAAAGTGAAGATTGCCTCGATTGGCGTGACAACCATCCATTGGGGGTCGAGGCTATCTTGGTTGCACCTCTTTGGTTGCCCTTCCCTTCTGCCATCCATCCCAGATTCATCTCTAGGGGCACCTACAAGTTTGGTGATAACAGGGCCCTCATGAAGACATCTTCATCAGATGCTCCATATGCTTCTATATGTTCCCAGACTTTGTCAACATGATCTTCTATGGTTATAGCAGACACTCCATCAAACTTGGGAACTTTCTCAAAATACTTTTCTGGCATGTCATGGGGGGCTCCCTAGATTTGGGAAAAATCTAAAGGAGATGGCTTAGCCTTCCTTCCGAAAATCCTAGGATTCTGAGGAGGATTGTTCTGGTTTCCACCAGTTGTACCGGCCATTGGACTAGATGAAGATGAAGGAGATCCTAAAAAATGACTCGGTGAAGAATTAGGATTAGAAATCTTCCAAAAGAAATTGGAAGAATTCTCTTTAATGTGTCTTCGGTTCCGAGTATCAGTTGCAGGGATTCCTTCAGAATTTGTTGGACGTTCTAAGAACGTAAGATTTATACGTTGGGTTCGATCCTCAGCAGAGTCGCAGGGTGGTGTCGCCAGGTGAACCACACAAGTAATTCACCGAAATGATAAATGTCATAGGAGAGGTGAGATGAGTGAATTAAAATGGTGATTGTAATAATTATGGATTGAAAAATGCAATTACCAATGCAAAATACCGGATGCGATAAGATATAGGATAACGCACAGACACTCGCAAACACCGAAGGTAAGCCTCTACCTTCCCGACAACGATGCCAAAATGTTATCACCAATCTTGTATTTGCCCCTAAATGATGAATCCTATACAGGATGGCAGAGGGGATAGGCAACCAAAGTGGTGAACCTCGAGAGCGTCGGTTCCCAAAAGGTATGGTTGTCACGCCAACCGAGCCACCGTTCACTTTATGCTATCAAAACCCAAGATAACAAAGGGGGGGACCCAGATCTACTCCTGACAGGAGAGATCAAACCCAATCACTAGATCAAATCAAATAAAATGAAGTACGTAAGGTGACGGGTATGGAACCCTAGATTTAAGGAAATGAGACCACTGTGGAGACTTAGGAAAGATGTGACTTGGCAAAGATTGATTATACACAGTGATCTCATAGATCCATTTCTTTTTTGTTTATCCTTATTTTTACCATAAGAAGAGTGCCAAAATACTTCAAAAAAGTGCCCAAAATCCATAGATTTTTTACCAAAAATTTACCTTAAAAAAGTGCATTGGAAAGTGTGCCCAAACTTTGCCTCGTTTTGCATGCCACTTCGTTGCCCATTATTTTACTGTTTTCAGCATTCTGGTTTTTCCCCAAACAGTCCAAAAAATTACCCAAAACATCCATTTTTTGCTCTAGTTTTGCCTTGGAAAACGTGCACAATTTTTGTCTCGAAAAGCGTGCCCATTTTCAGCCACTTAGCCCATTGTTTTTTGCTATTTTTCCTTAATTTACAGTTCTGGAAATTAGCCTAAAACAATAAAAAAAATTCCAATTTTTTTAATCAATTTTTTCTCGTTTTGCGTGCCATTTCCAGCCTATTTAGCTTGCTGATTTTTGCTGATTTTGGTTAATTTATAGTTCTGGAAATTAGCCTAAAAACAGTAAAAAAGTTCCAAAATTTTTCTCTAAATTTTTTCCAAGTTTTACCTTGAAAAACGTGCTTAGTTTGCCTTGAAAATCGTGCATTTTCCTACCTTTTTAAAGTGCTGATTTTTTGCTTTAAAATTACTGTTTTTGGTCATTTTTCATTTCTTGGCATTCCTCTTATCGATTCATTCATCCTTCTACCCTTTTTTGACCTTTATCTTGAGTTTGACTGTGGTTGACCATCTTTGGTCTTTTCCATTTTTTCATTGATTTTTGCCTCGTCTTCTTCTGCTTCTTCAAATTTCTAGATCATAAGTCAATTTGGTTTTATCTAACACTTTAATTAGCCTTTGTTGAGAGCTCTTATCCACAGGTGAACAAGATAACAAACAACAAGCGAAGAGCCCAAAGGCTAGCAAACAAAACCAAAGCCCAATAAATTGTTAGAGTAAGATACATTAGTTTTCATGCTTCGATATATGCTAGATTAGTCAATTTTGCTCAAAGTCATTTTGCTAGTGTAGTGTTGCTTTCATACTTGTCATTTTTTGATATAATTGTTAAAATGAACCTAAATCTCTTGAATCTCACTCAACAGTGGATCAAGAGTGCTCTCTGTCGGAGAGTTCTTTGTTTTGATTTGACTAACCCCCTTGCTCTCCCGAGTACGGTCTTAGGACCTGAAAGAGATTCTTGGCTAGATTAGATTTCAATTTCAGTATTTAATTCCGTGCATCATAAATCTCTTGAATCTCGCCATAAGGCGGATCAAGAGTGCTCTCTATCGGAGAGTTTTTCTACAATGGTTCTTGCTTCAAAAACATCCCCCTAAAATTGGAATTTATCATTTTTATACTACGTATGCTCTACCCATTCCCGGGATACACAGAAACAGTATAGACTACTTAATTTTTTCACTTTAATTCCAATTTCAACCATAATAAAATTCATACTCCATAACCAACGAAAATCCGGCGTTGATCGCAATACTCGAAAGTGGGCAAAGTCTGCTTGGGACGCTGGATCACTGTACTTAGACCCTAGGGGCACCGTTAGGCTACATCCTTGTTTGGTATAGTGTTGAACATGCTTTCAGGGCTTTGGCAGCCAACATGTTTCTGTATGGAGCCACTTATAGTATTTTCCAGACATATCTCTTGTACCTCGCGTATATCTTGGAGATTTTCTTAGCCATAATAATCAAGATCACCACAAAATTTACAATAAACTTTACAAAGAGCACTTGCAAAACAATCTCAAGCACACGAACTCTTGTATTTAGCATCCCAAGCATTTAAGACACTAACTCCATAAGGCACTAGTCCTACATATCATTTATTTGCTTAACATCTATCTGGAAGTACTTGTCTTATCTTGTAATTTTCATATTATACTGTGGATGCATTATACTTGAACCACGTTGTCATTGGTTGTGTATCTCAAATATTTATATTTTGCAAGTACATGCTTTGATTATCTTAACTGTTATTGTAAATCTTGAATAAACTCCTAAACAACACCCATCTGCATCACATCACCTTAAACTTTAAAATCAAGAGCCTTAGAAACTCTTTTGTAGGGTCTACCCCCCTTGGCCTCGTTAGGAGTTAGCCTAAACAGAGGAGTCGGGATCAGGTGACAGCACCTGACCCTTTGCTTGCCCCCAAGGCCACACCTTTCCCACTTGGGAAACAACTTTCGAAAGATTTCTACTGCTGGCGTGCAACACTCACAAATGGGTAAGTTGTTTCAGAAGTGCTTATTCAAACTTCACAGATGCCTACAACTCACATCCAAGCTGATACAGCTCTGTGAGGATCGTTTCTAGAGCCGCCATGACCAGGTGCCAGGCAACCGTAACTCAAGACTCTATGGGACACTTAGAATAAGCTGTCCCAAGCTCCATCTCATATCACAACCCGCAGGCTAATGAGGAATAATCATTACAGTATAGGCCAGCATATAATTAGATATAGCATATATTTAACCACTGCTTTTTGGGCCTTTCATTCATTTCCATAGCCTTGATCCGTGTGTGTTGAAAACAATGTTTCAAAAACCGAACCGGTGGTCGAACCGATCGACCTCGAGAACTGGAACCGGAGCAAAACTGGGAAAAAAACCGGATCACAAAACCGGTACACCAAAAATACAAAAAATGTTCAAATTTTGAAAAATTATATATATATATATATGTGTGTGTGTGTGTTCAACCATGTGGATCAAAACCATTATACACAAATTTGCAAAAAGGGCTCCTGTATTTATTTTTCTAGGTGCCATACTAAGGATATTTCACTTGAATCATATGTTTAACATGCTGAGGGAACTGTTGTTGTTGAAAGGGTTGTTTCAAGGCTGTTGTAACAGACTATCACCTTGGAATATGCCCACAAAAGTTTCTTTTAACTACACACTTAGCTCAGAGCTGTCGTTAGGGGCCAGGGCTGCTCAAAGCCTCTTTGATTCTTTACTGTTGTAGGTAACTACTATTAGGTGTATTTTATTTATGATGATATAACCAGGACTGCTGTAGGTACTTAGCATACCCTTTCAAGGCTGCTACACTTCCCAAGAATGTCAAGAATGATTTTCAACTCAAAATACTCAAGTGAATAGTGCAAGAGAAATAAAGTGGTTGGGATTTATTTTATAGCTTTCTTAGGGGTTTAGGGTTATCTAGAACCTTCTCCACTCAACCAACTTTTTTATTTAAAAAAAATAAAATAAAAAATGGCCTCTTAAATGTCACTGTATAGTTCT
The DNA here is from genome assembly GCA_027924585.1 of Larix kaempferi. Taxonomy (NCBI): domain Eukaryota; kingdom Viridiplantae; phylum Streptophyta; class Pinopsida; order Pinales; family Pinaceae; genus Larix; species Larix kaempferi. Next base: position 1,381,251 of record BSBM01000174.1, on the reverse strand, counting down.
GTACTACACCGGTCAAAACCGGAACCGAAACCGGAAAACCGGTAAAACCTACCGGAAACTGTCAAAACCGGCCGGTTCTGTACAAAACCGGTCATTTTCGGTTTGAGACTCTGGTTTGAACCGGTGAGGCCTTTGAACTGGTCGAACCGGCCGGTTTTGCTGGAACCAGTCTGGTTTTTGTAACATTGGTTGAAAAACACATTCTTGGATTTACATTTATTAGGCTTTTTGATCCGTGTGTGTTGAGAAACACATTCTTGGATTTACATTGATTTGACATGCCTTTCATTCACGTGTGTTGAGAAACACATTCTAGAATGGGCTTTTCATATTAAGATATACACAGTTTCTAGATACATGTAATGATGGTAGTACTATTTGTTTCAGGTTTAGCCAACACAACTTAGACAACTCAGAGCCGAGACACAAAACAACAGGGAAACTCATCCAACAAAGAGGCTAGAGTGGGGGAAAGTCCTCCATGTCACAAGTCAAGTAGTAAGTTAGGGTAACAACAATAACTGGAAGGTAACGGATGGATGGAGAGAGTGAAAATGATGCCAACACTAGCAAGCCAAACAAATGGTGGGAATGATCACCTCCACTCTCCTAGGAGGGTGAAACCAATGAGCATAGGCCAGAATCTCTATCATCTGAGCAGTACACTAGATAAATACATAATAAAGACCAAGTCCAATATATATATATATATATGATCGCCAAATCATGACACTAAATGCTACAACATGTTACTAGAATGACCAGGAAAGCAATATAAACCAATACACAAGATAATACCTACTGGATCATATACCTGTGCAAACCATCTGAACTATCATCTGCCAACTGGGAACCTGCTGCTGCAACTCTGGGCAAGGCATACTGCTCTGTAATGGCAAAATGGCTACATCGGTCATCTAATCTGAGTTTCCTGAGACTCAGTCATGGAAAAGGAATATACTGTTGTTCATCATTATAAGTGTGATCCAAAATAGATGCTCATCTCAAGCATCTTAGTGTAAAGGACTGGCTGAAAAATATACTGGAATCTGGAAAAAATATATGGTAGCCCCAGCTACTATAAATGTGATAACAGGTTCATCATCTTCTGCAGCATGAGCATGATACCTCTTCTTCGTTCCTTTCTTGGTGTTGGCTTTGTTTTTGGGGCAGTCTCTTGTAAGGTGTCCTTTTTCATCACAAGTTTAACATTTGTAATTTGAGTAGTCCTTATGAGGTCTATAATTCTTT